>CM066735.1:92872948-95272948 GCA_033961575.1 Aselliscus stoliczkanus | reverse complement strand
CTGGTTATCCTTTGTAACTTGATCTTTTATGAGATCTAAATTCATCCCCAAGTTTCCTTTTTCCTTTGTTTTTCAACATTTAACCCATTTACAAGGTATCAAGCAACTATTATATGACACTTTATGCTAAGTACTAGAAATGTAAAGAAAAAAATTGTTCACCACTTTTATTTATATGTGCTTCAATATTGTACTTCAATATCACATGGATTATATATTTTTTCCTGTGCAATACTTCAAGAAGATCCTGAAACCTTTTCTTGTAGAAAACCAATTTTTCAAGATCCTAACTTTTTCCCTTCCCTGCCTCTATTCTCACTTGATTTTTAATATTTAAATTTTACCATTCCTTTTATAAATTGCAACAATATACCAAAAGTCTTGACTTATTTCACTTCATATAATGCCCTCAAGTTTTATCCATGTTCTTGCAAATGAGAAAATTTCCTTCTTTTTAAAGGCTAACTGATATTCCATTGTATATCTATTATACATTTTATTTATCCATTCATTCCTCAATGGATACTTAGATTTTTTTTTCATAGCTGGGCTATTGTGAATAATGTTGTAATGAACATGGAAGTGTAGATATCTTTTTGAGACCCCGATTTCACTTTCTTTGAATATATACCCAAAAGTGGGCTTGCTGGAATATATGGTATTTCTATTTTTAATTTTTTTGAGGAATCTCCGTACTGTTTTCCATAGTGGCTGTATCAATTTGTAATCCCTCCAACAGTGCATTTTTCTCCACATGCTCGTCATTTATTATCGTTTGTTATCATTTGTCTTTTTCATAACAGCCATTCTAACAGGTGTGAGGTGGTATCTCGTTGTGGTTTTGAGTTGTATTTCCCTGATGATTAATGATGCTGAGAATCTTTTTTATATACCTGTTGGCCATGTATATGTATGTCTTCTTTGGAAACATGTCTATACAGTTCCTCAGGTATGGGTTTTTGCTATTGAGTTGTATGAGTTCCTTATATATTTCAGCTATTAACCCCTTAAAAGATATGTGATTTGAAAATATTTTCTTCCATTGTATTGGTTGGCTTTTTGTTGATCATTTCTTTTGCTGTCAAGAAGTTTTTTAGTTTGATGTAGTCCCATGCATTTATTTTTACTTTTGTTGCTTATGCTTTTGGTTTTCTATTCAAAATATATTTTTTTAAAGATTTTATTGGGGAATTGGGGGAGGGGAACAGACAAGTGGCTGTCTTTTTGTTCTTCAGTCTAGTTGCGGAGGATGTCGCCTCACTGGCCCATGTTGATATCGTCATTGCGCTCTTCCGGGATGAGGCAGATCAGTCACCGGCCTCTGAATGGTTGCTCACCACGGCTATTGGCAGCTCACACTGGCTGCTTGCCACTCACTGTAGCCTATGGCAGCCACTGCAGCAGGGGCTGCAGCCTACACGGTCACCGGGGCTTGCACAGCCCAGCTCCACGTGGAGCTGTTGTTAACTGTAGAGGGCAGTGTCACTAGCCCTCATATGTGGGATCCAAACCGGGGCCGCTGGCATCCCAAAACCAGCTCTTAACCAACGCGCCACTAGGCCGGCCCATACTGTTTTGATTATGATGGCTTTAATATAGTTTGAAATCAGGAAATGTGATGCCTCTAGCTTTGTTCTTTCTCAGTATTGCTTTGGCTATTTCGGGTCTTTTGTGGTTTAATACAAATTTTAAGATTTTTTTTTTACTTCTGCAAAAAATGCCATTATAATCTTGATAGGGATTGCACTGAATCTATAGATGGCTTTGAGTATTAAGGAAATTTTAATAATATTAATTCTTTCAATCCATGAGCATGGGTTATCTTTCCATTTATTTGTGTCTTCATTTTCTTTCATCAACATCTTATAGTTTTCAGTGTACAGATCTTTCATCTACTTGGTTATATTTATCCCTAAGTATTTTATTGTTTTTGATGCCATTGTAAATGAGATTGTTCTGTTAATTTCTTTATCTGATAGTTCATTATTAGTGTTTAGAAATGCAACTGAATTTTATATTGCTTTTAAGTCCTGCAACTTTACAGAATTGGATTATTAGTTCTAATATTTTTTGGTAGAGTCTTTAGGATTTTCTACATATAAGAAAATGTCACCTGCAAACAGACAACTTTACTTCTCCCTTTCCAATTTGGATGCCTCTCCCTCTACTCCCCATCTTTTTTTTTCTTTTTTTTTTTCCTTATTTTGATTGCTCTGGCTAAGGCTTCCAGTACTATGCTGAAAAAGAGTGGTGAGAGTGAGCACCCTTGTCCTGTTTCTGATCTTAGAGGAAAATCTTTCAACCTTTCACCACTGAGCATGATTTAGCTGTGGTCTTATCATATATGGCCTTTATTTTTCTGAGGTATGCTCCCTTTATACCTGATTTGTTGAAAGTTTTTGTCATGAATGAATGTAACTTTTGTCAAATGCTTTTTCTGTATTTATTGATTGTTATATTTTTATCTTTCATTCCTACTAATGTGATGTATCACGTTTATTGATTTGATGGTATATTGAACCATCTTTGCATTTCAGGGATTAATCTCACATAATTATGGGGTATGATCCTGATAATGTGCTGCTGAATTAGGTTGGCTAGTTTTTGTTGAGAATTTTTGCATCTATATCCATCAGAAATATTGAAGTATAGTTTCCTTTTCTTGTAGTGTCCTTATCTGGCTTTGGTATTGGGGTAATGCTGGCCTCATACAATGAATATGGGAGTGCTCTCTCTTTAGCAATTTTTTTGAAGAGTTTAAGAATCATTGGTGCTAATTCTTTTCTAAATGTTTGGTAGACATCACCAGTGAAACCATCTGGTCCTGGGGTTTCTTTGTTGTGAGGTTTTGACAGCAGTTGGGCTGGGCTGTAAGTTTGGTTTCCTATCCAGGTAGGGAAGTAGACAAGACTCTACAGCCAGTGTGGCCCCTTGGGGACCCAAATCAGGCAGACTACTAGTGGATCTCCCTAGCCAGATGGAACCACCTACTTAGTTCTGCAGATGTCCAGAGCTACTGGCTGGGATCTCTGCTTAGGCTCTGCTGCTAGCAGGAATATCATCTACCAAGATCTGAGTCTCGCTGTTGTAATCCTTGCATCATACCCCTTCCTCCGTCTCTATCTGATCCCTAGTGGTAGAGTTCACCAGCTCCTGTGAGGGGAGACTCAAGTGGATCTCCTAGGAAGTGTCTCACAATTCTGGGTCAGCTGGATGTTCACCTTGGACTCTCTTTTTTTTCCCACTGAAGAATCCATAGGTCCAATGGGGCCCTGTCCCACTGGAGAATCCATAGGTCCAGTGCTTTGCTGGCCTGGGGAAAGGACAATGTGGTCATAGTGTAGCCACTCCTGTAATTCTTCTAATGTGATCCTTCTCTGTCTCTGGGTTTCAGCCTCAACTTTAGACTTCAGGATTTTCACAATAGTGTCTTGTCTACGAACAGTTCTTAGTTGATCTTCTAATGAGGCGGACTGAAGTCAGAAATGACCTATGTCTCCATCTTGATGACATCACCCGGTCGATGTTCTCTACAGCCAGGATAGCCCCCAGTTCTCACTAGCAACTCATTTTTAGAATGAGGTTGATATCCTACCATATCTTCTCCAAAAAAATCAAGCTTTCCATCATGACATGTATGGCAGGCTGGGCAATTTTGCATGTCAATAAAAGCACATTATTCAAAGTAATATAAAAAATGGCAGAGCCAAAAACTCAAACTGAGGTCTGGCTTATTCTGAAGATCAGGCTCCTAACGCGTTTTGCCATGTTGATAATGAACCTGATACTAACTACTTACAACACACCAAACATACACAAACACTTATTCACACATATGCACACAGACACATATTTTCCACTCTGAAAAGCATCAAAATGCAGTATGTTTTTCCTGAGTATATTTCTAGATCTGTGCTATCCAACACAGTCACTACGAGCCACATGTGGCTTTTTAAAATTTAAAATAATTAAAATTAAATAAAATTTAAAATACAGTTCCTCAGTCACACTAGTCATATTTCAGGTGCTCAATAGCCATGAGTGGCTAGTGGCTACTGTATAGAACAGCACAAATATGAACTATTCCCATTACTGCAGAAAGTCATATTAGAAAATGTTGCTTCTATCTTTTCATCTGATATTCTATATAAAGAGAACTGGTAGTAACAGGCCATGTAATATATTCTCATTAGATAGATGACTCTATTTAAATACAACACCATTCTCCATAAGAGTGCACCTTTAGCTGAAAAAAAGTTTTAATTGATTTACACACATATCTATTTAACATTTTTCTTGAATATTTACTATTTGCTTGGCACAAGCATTGACCCTTTCCTATGAGTAGCTCATGGGCTAATGCTGGAGATGAACATAAAAAAATGTACTTTCTGTATAGTCCAGAGTGTGTTGTAACAGAAGTGAGTGCTATCGGAGCAGGACAACAGAGAAACTGTGGTCAGTGATACTGTGACCAATGTTAGAGTCACTAGGGTTAACCCTTTGTTTTTTTAATAATCCAACAAGAGTGGCCTTGAACAAAATAACTCAATGGGAAATTCACAGATATTTCTGGCCAGTCCATTTTTTAGCTGCTGTCTTCAACATTGATTCTCTTTCTTTTCATTGCTGCAGAAAATGGCATCACACAGCTGCATAAAACACTGGTGAGCTTGATCCCAACAGTAGGTGGGCATTTCTCTTTTTCCTATCCCTCCTTGAAAACATAAGACATTGTCTTAAAAAATCACTGCTTGGATACAGGAAGCCAGATACAAACAGACTTAGATCTGATGGTCCCCCCACTTGTCCCCAATACATCATTTGAAATTAAGAGCACTTCCATTTGAACCCAAGCAACATGGGAATGCTAGAGGGCAAATGGGAGGATGTAAAAGCTGGCCCACAGGCAATGCTGAGGCTCCACACTGCTCTGCATTAAGATGCCACTTTTATTATAAGGGAGAGTGAGCAATCTTTATCCAAAGTCTGTGTGTGTTGGATTGTGGCTTTAAATAAATAATTCCTACCTCAATGTTTCAGTCTCCCTTGTCTAGTTAGAGTTGCAAAGGGGAAAATAAAATGGCAAAGTTGTACCATTGCATTACCCCAAGGACTGATCTTAATATTTCACTTGCAATCTCTGATTAATACTGCATAGGTAATGCTTTTTATGGAAGGCAGGGATAGTGATCTACACATTGGGAAAACTTGAAGCCCATTACGCATAAAAGAAATCTGAAGAGTTCCTCGCTGGAATCCAAAAGCCACAGTAGATATCTGAGGATTCCAGAATTCTTCCCTTGAGAAAAGGAAGCCATGAGCAGGAAGGAGGAGAGAATCATCCACCATTTGGGGAGGGTGCTCAAGTGGGAATATTTCCTCCAGCAGACCGTGGAGTCTGCTTCACATTTTAGTTGCCACCAATTCTGAAGCTCATTTGCATATAAAGCATCTGGAATAAGCAAAACTAATTTGAATCTTCCTTTATAAAATGTTAGCTGGATTAAAGGATCAGGTAGCTGGTTCCCTTACAAGATTCACTGGAGGGAAGTCAGACAGAGAATGAGATAAAATCATTAGGCCAGTCCCACACTGGCAACTGTTCCTGGGTAAACTCAGTCTCTAAAAAGGGTATATTGATCTGGCAGCTTTCTTTGTTCCCTCTGGACCACCCATCACAGAATTCTTTAACTGTAGATACACCTGTGAAACCTTTATCTTCCCCAAATTTCTTAAGTCCTCTGATCTTTGGCCTCATCACAAGCCTGTGGGGGCACCCATAATGTGTCCTACTTTAAACACCTGGGGAGGTCATTGCTACAGTTTCTATTGGGGGCCTATCCCCATCCTCTGTCTTTAGGCATCTGGCAAAAACAAAAATGTCACCATTCATGTACCTAAACGAGAAGTCATTTTTAAGTTTACCTCTTAAAATTCAAAACAAAGCAGATTTGCAGCTGGCAGGAATCATAAGACCCTGCAATTCATTCTAACTGCTTCATTTACTAGAAAAGGAAACTGAAACCCAAAGAGCTACAGGCTTCTACAAAATCATAAAGCCAGTTAATTACTGAGTTAGAGTTAGAATTCAAGACTTCTCATTCTAGTTTATGGTGTGTCCCTTATAACAGCATTTTATTCCATTTTATTTAAGAAATAGTTATTGAGGAACAACTATGAGAAAGGCTGCCTTCCACATTTGGAGGAAATACAAAGATAATCAATATCCAATCGTGCCTCCAAGGTTTACAGTTAAACAGAATGATAAAATTATGAATACAAACAAAAGTCAGAGAAATGGCCTATGAAATGTAGATAAAAATACTATTGAGGTTCAGCAAAAGGAGAAACTAGATAGAGTTCTAGCATTATAGAGAATTGCTTTTTAATGAAGGTAAGCCACTCATGATTTTGGGTGAATCTTCGTATTTCTTCAACCCATAAGACCAGGCCCTTTTGAATTAATCCATTGGCCCAAATTGATGAGAGGAGAATGGTTCTTATAACAAGGCTATGGTCTGTACACATACCTAGGAATGAGGAGTAATGCAGGTACAGCTTCGTGATGCTTGCCTTTCCTGCATGTCTCCTTCCTTTTGTTATGCTTCATGGATCCTCATGACCATTTCTCGGGAACCATTAAAAGAAATAACAGTTTGAGGAATGTCTTGAGGAAGATCTGTATTTTGATTGCTGAGCATTTTTATCATGAATGGGTGATGGAGTCGGTTAAATGATTTTTTTCTGCATCTATTCAGATGATCTGATCAAGTCATTTTTCTTTTCTTAATGTGTTAATATGATTAATTAAATTGATTGATTTTTGAAAGTTAAACCAACTGGGAAAGACCCTTCACAGTCCTTGCTCTCACCTTCCCTCTCTTCCTCCTTCCCTCCTTTTCCCTTCTGCGTTCTCTTCCTCTCTCCCTTCCTTCCTACCTTTGTTTTGTTTGCTCTGCCTCTTCTTCTTCCTCCTCCTGTGTTCTTTTAAACTGTTTCTCATGCCTTTTGTTTTCATCTTGCTCAACCTAGGAAGTTCCCTCAAGATTTCATTGTGGGTACATTTTTCTTGACACATTATTTTTTCTGAGGCCTGTTTCCTTTACCTTCCAAGTTACATTTTAAAGACTGTGTGTTGTGTCCTTTCCTCATATCTGTGGGAGATGGAGGGAGGGGGAAGGAGAGAGAGGGAGAGAGAGAGAGAGAGAAGAAGAGAAGAGAAGAGAAGAGAAGAGAAGAGAAGAGAAGAGAAGAGAAGAGAAGAGAAGAGAAGAGAAGAGAAGAGAAGAGAAGAGAAGAGAGAGGAAACTATGTCTGTTCTGGTTCCTCCTTTGCAGGATGACCTGGACTCTGATTTTTCTCCTGAAATGTTAATACCTAGTAGTAAGGGTCATAGGTTCATTTCACTACTCAGAAATCTGTCTTCTTTACTACAGATAGCACCAAGCTTTGATTCTTTCTCTCATCTCAGCGTGGAGCCTTTAAAAGTGGTGAACCAGATAGCTTTTGACACTAGGATGGTAGGAAGACCTTCTCTGCACAGGGTTTCCTCTTCATAGTTCCCTGAACTCTCTGTTTAACTTCTTAGGACACTTTTTTTCAAATCGAGGCAAGTTTAGAGAGGAAATATTAGGGAAATTTTTCAATAATTTTAAAAACTTCATCTTCTATTACTAGTGTTTATGAAATTGTGAGATGGAGGGTTGGAAAGCAGAAGTTTAGGAAATATGTCAGACAAGATCACACTACAGCCCTCTTTTTCTTGGCTGCCAGTTTTTGATATTTTCAACCATGAAGCTGACCTCCTTCTTGTTTAGTGAATTGGTGGTCTTTTGTTTGTTTGTTTTAAACCAAATTTTTAAATGATTTCATTATGTATTTGGAGAGCTTGGTTCTATGATTTGGCTTCACTCTGACTTCTTAACACTTCATAGACTTTCATATTGTTTTTGAAGGTAGAAAGCAGAAACAAACACTTGTTTTTTTACAGGTTTCTGTCTTTAAACAATTCAAAGTAATACAAGCCTACTGCATATACAGAAGGTCTTATAATGAAAAGCTAGTTTCTTCCACTTCACAGTCCAAAGAGTAAAGTTTTTCTTTAGCAATTTGTGTTTATTTGTTGATTTCCTTCATAATGTGAAGTGATAGCATTTTACTGCACTTTTTGATTTGTTGAATTTGGAAAATATTTACGGATTCTCCACCTCAAATCAGCCACTGAAAAGGAAATGTCCCTCATGTCAAAGTCTCTTGGCATCTTGTCTTATATTGAGTTCCTTAGAAAACAATTTTGAGAAGAGATTTATGTGCAGGAAATTTATTAGGGTGTGCTCTCAGGAGTACCACCTGTAAGTGTGTGAGACAAGCATGTTGGGGCAGAGGGAGAGGCTGAACTATGAGGCAGAATCTCAGTTCTGAAGCTGGAATGGCCCTTTTGAGTTGTTCTGAATTGAATGAAGCAGGGAGTTGAAATGTGTACATCCAGATAGACCCAGCATTGACTGTGGGGTTGCCTTTGAAGTGGGGACTTAACTTTGGCTATGGCAGCACCATTTGGCACGTGGCAATTCTTAGAGTAGGACTCATTCATGAGCCATCAGCAGGCAACTCTCCCAGTTGCTGGGGAAAGGAATGCCTTGGTCCTAAAGAGGGATCTAGGTAGCACACTGCAGCTATCCTTCTTTCTTTAAACCTCCGTGCAGTCATATTGAGAGCCTGCATTTCCTATACATAGTTGATTTTCCTGTAGTTTCTAATTGATGCAGTTTTTGTTGGTGATAAAAGAAACACACACGTTCATGTTACCATAGTGTCATGCAGTCTAGCCTTAGATAAGCAAAGCACATTTCTAATGTTTAAAACCACTCCTTATGAAATAGAAACCCTGGCATTACTGATATCTAGCATTAAGTATCATTTCCTACCTGAGCCCATTTTCATGAGAAAGGACCACGAATGGTTCAGTTTGAGGAATAATGAAGTTATCTCTAAACTAACACTTATCAACACATTTTCATCCAGAAAAGAAGGGACACTCAGTTCACATTGCCATGCATAGCTCATGTTTTAATTTTTAAAGACAGATTGTTTTTTTAAATATGACTTAGACATCACAAAATCTTTGCAAGGCATATCAGGAAGGTAAATATTCCTGTGTTATGGATGAGGAAAATGAAAAATGGGGAGATTAAGAGGCAGAAATTTTTAAAATATTTCAGCACAAGCGAAAATGGTTAAAAGCAAAACTACCCTGCTTGAAGCCTCTTCAACCCTCAACACTATTTATGACTCCAGTGCATCTTGATACCTTAACCAACATTCATTAAGCACCCAATATCTAGCAGCTCCTGACATGTTCTTTTGATTCTATTCTTTATGAATGTATTGACATTTTGAGCACAATTAATTTAGAAAACTCAAATGCCCTATTAGTGAAAAGGGTCAATAATTGTGAGGTTTGATCTGTATGTTTTTAGCAGAAGTAATTGGCAATGATCAAGGCATTTCAAAAAAAAAAAAAGTGCTACTATATAAATTTTTCTATTTCCAGATTGGCCAAACAGCTGATTCCAAGAACTTTTTTTTTTGCAATATTATTCTATCTGCCTGGAATTCTCTATCTCTTGAAATAATTTGCTTCTTTTCAGCTCTTTAAAAACATTGTCTTTTCCCCTACTTATGTTCTCACACAGTGACTCTTAAAAAGTAAAGACAAATGGGAAGAAAATATACATTTATCTATGCATCCCTATATTTAACTTGAAAAAACATCTAACTGAAAATGTATCAGACTTCTTGCATTTGATGTCTTTTGAGAATGGAATTAAGGGGCATCTCTATTTTCTGTTTTCTATTTGTTTTATGTTAGCTTTGTGTGTGTATTTTCTTGCTGTATAGCTTATTGAGGTGTTTTAATTGGTTTTCCCCCACCTGTGAAGGAAAATCATTGAGTAGATAGGTTTACTTTTGAACTTTGATAGACAAATGTAAAAGCTAAGTGGTGACTATCTTTCACTATTAAATGAAACACAAAAGCATTTTTACCAACTTCCAGTTGTGTATTCAAAAACATTTCTTAGTCATGTGACTAGTCAAATTAATTTTTTTATAAATTTTTCTTTTTGTATTATTCTCTACTCTACACTTTTCTCTTTCAAATAATAATAAAATATTTCAAATGTATTATGAAATCGCACTGTGTATATAGATTTTTATCCTACTTTGGCTATTTTTCCTAATCCCTGAGAGAAGTTTGTATCTGAGGATCAGTTATCAAAAGATATCAAAGACAGTCAAAGAGGAGAACCAAGATGGCAGAGTAGATAAACACTGTGCCTGTGTCCTTCTGGGAAGAACATTAAAACTATAACTAAATTATAAAACAGTCAACCTGGGAAATCCTCTGAAGTCAAGCTAAACGGAAGTCCTATAACTAAAACACAGAAAAGAAGCCACATTGAGACTGGCAAAAGGGGTGGAGATGCAAAATGGGCCCCACATCTGTGTGCTGTGGATGAGAATCAGGAGAGATATTTAGGCAGCAGAAGTTCCCCCCAAAGGAGCAAAAACCCCAGCCCCACCAGGCTCAGCAGCCTGGAGTACTGGTGCCAGGATGAGGAACCCCCAAAACATCTGGCTGTAAAAAACAGTGGAGATTCCAACTGTCTGGATGGGACAAAAGGGTGCAGGAAACCCAAACATCTCTTGAACAGCCCATGTACAGACTCACTGGCTCACAGGCTCTCACCTTGGGTTCCAGTGGAAAGACGGTGATTCGGGGGCATCAGAGGCATACGGGAGTGGGGTGGGGGCAGACTGAGGTGTAAGGCCTTGATATGAGGGCTGGAGGACAGTTGTCATTTTCCCTGTGTGGGGTCCTGCTTCTGTACAGCTGGCAGGTAGGCACCATCTTTCCTGTGTTGAGCCTTCCCCCTACACTTATGGCCAAACTTGAATCTGATTGGTCTGGTGAACTCCATCGCTCCACCCTGCGGATACACTGAGATCCTGCCCCACCCAACTCCCCTAACCCTGGAGGTACTTTCTCATGAGCAGCCAGTCCCATCCACATTCCACTCTTTCTTGGAAAACTATCACAGTCTGAGGGCCACAGAAGAGTGGTGACTGGCCTCAGTGTGTTCCGAGACTTTTGCTAAGTAGCTCCAAGCTCAGCACTGGCACCAAACCAGAGTCTACATTAATATGGTGACCACAACTCTTTCCACTCTGAGACCCTGTCTCACCTAACTCAGAAACTGCACAAGCTTTATCAGTGGCTAAACCTTAAGGGAGCTGGCAGGTGGCAGCAGGCCTCAGGCTGCGCTGGCTTTTTGCAGAGCTACCCCAGGTCCAGTACTAGTGGCAGCCATTCTCCATTCACAGCATGACATCTCCCATGTGCATCCAACGTTAGCACAGGCAGCAAACAACTACAGATCACTCTGTAGCTTCTACCAGGTAGTCCCTGGCTGATTTCAGGCAGTGAGTGACCTGGGCTTGCACTGGAACCCCTCCCAAGAGGCCCCAGAACCAACATACTTGGAGGTTGGCTTCAGACAACAGCAGAGCACCACGCAATTAGTCCCACAAACAGCACACAAAAAGGGCATTCTCAACAGGCACCAGAGCTCACTGGGGCAAATCCCACTCAATGGGGTAAGACGCCCACACACAGAAACTTGTAAGCTGCAGATGGGGCCAAACCCCACAGGCAAGCAGCCTGAGGGCCAATACTACCAACTGACATGCCAATAGCAATCAAGGCTCAACTATTACAGGAGGGCACACACAACCCATATAAGGGACATTCCTGGAGCACCCAGATCAGGTGACCAAGGAGACTTGGCCAGGGCCCCACAGGGCACCTACTGTGTAAGGACACCCAGTCAAGACTAGGAGACATAGCAGATCTACCTAATACATAGAAACAAACAGAGCAGCCAAAATGAGGAAACAAAGAAAGATGTCCCAAATGAAAGAACAGGAAAAAACTCCAGAAAAACAAACAAACAAACAAAAAAACTAAATAAAATAGAGGCAAGCAACCTACCAAAGACAGAGTTTAAAAGAACGATTATAACAATGCTCGAGGAACTTATTGAAAATGTCAACAAAGAGATAGAAAGCATTAAAAAGGACATAGAAACCATAAAAAAAAATGAACCAGTCAGAATACAATAACTGAAATAGGGAATGCACTAGATGGAATCACCAGCAGACTAGATGAAGCAGAGGATCGAATCAGCGATTTGAAAGGTAAAGCAGCACACAACATCCAATTGGAACAGCCAAAAGAAAAAAGAATCCAAAAAAAAAAAATGTGGATAGTTTAAGAGACCTCTGGGACAACATTAAGCACAGCAACATTCACATCATAGGGATACCAGGAGGAGAAGAGATAAAGCAAGGGACTGAGAACTTATTTGAAGAAATAATGACTGAAAACTTTCCTAACCCAGTGAAGGAAATAGACATACAAGTCTAGGAAGCACAGAGAGTCCCAAATTGGGTGAACCAAATAGGTCTACACCAAGACACATTATAATTAAAATATCAAAGGTCAAAGACAAAGAGAGAATTCTAGAAGCAGCAAGAGAAAGGCAACTAGTAATTTATAAGGAAGCGCCCATAAAATTGTCAGCTGATTTCTCAACAGAAACTTTGCAGGTCAGAAGGGATTGGCACAAAACATTCAATGTGATGAAAAGTAAGAACCTACAACCAAGATTACTCTACCCAGCAAAACTATCATTTAGAATCAAAGGACAGATAAACGGCTTCCCAGACAAGAAAAAGCTAAAGAAGTTCATCACCACCAAACTAGTATCACAAGGAATGTTAGAGGGACTTCTTTAAGATCGGGGGGAATCAAATTTATGAATAATAAAATGGCAATATCTACATATCCATCAAAAATTACTTTCAATGTAAATAGATTAAATGCTCCAATTACAAGACATAGGAGGGCTGAATAGATAAGAAAACAAAACTCTTACATATGCTGTCTACAAGAGATTCATTTCAGATTGAAAGACACACAAAGATGGAAAGTGAAAGGATGGAAAAGGCTATTTCATGAAACTGGAAAAAAAAAAAAAAAAGGCTGGGATAGCAATACTTATACCAGACAAAGTAGACTTTAAAATAAAGGCTATAACAAGAGACAAAGAAGGACCCAGTAATCCCACTTCTGGGTATTTATCTGAAGAAACTAAAACGCTACTTTGAGGGGGCCTGTGCATTCATATGTTCATTGCAGCATTATTTACAATGGCCAAGATGTGGAGGCAGCCTGGGTGTCTATTGATGGATGAATAAAGAGTAGGTGATACATATACACAATGGAATATTGCTTGGCCATGGAAGGGAATGCTGCCATCTGTGACAGCATGGATGGACCTGGAGGGTATTGTGCTGAGTGGAATGTGAGACAGAGAAAGACAGATGCAATGTGATTTCACTTGTATGGAATCTGAAGAACAAGATAAACATACAAAACAGAAACAAAGTCATAGATACAGAGAACATTAATGGTTGCCAGATGAGAGGGGGGTGGGGGGATGGGTGAAAAAGGGGAGGAGGAGAGAGAGGGAGGGGGAGAGAGAGAGAGAGAGAGAGAGAGAGAGAGAGAGAGAGAGAGAGAGAGAGAATATGATGTTTAAAAGGAAAATATGCTGGATGTATATATACCTGGTCATTACCTTACACCTGTCCAAAGATATGACCTTTTATGTTAATTTATAATATTTGATTTTCCTCTAACAACCACAAGGTGGCAACACATATGACTTGGATCATTAAAGTCTCTTGAGATTTGGCTATCAATAGATAAAGGCTTGTATTCTAAAGAAAATGAAATCTGGTGACCTTTTAGTTTAAGGCAAGTCTTACATTCCTGGATCTCTTCTCTTTTAAAGAAAAACAATAAAAATCTATATTTAAAATTTATCAATCTTAACTAAGCATTACAGCTGTGAAAAATAGCTAATTATTCACTGTGGGCAATATTGCAGAAATCAGATTTGCTGATTAACAAATAAACTTCCAAAATATTTCCAAAAGGTTTTCTCATAAACCTGCTAAGAATTCATTTAGCCTCAAAAAACCCTCCAGATCTGCAAGTGACTCTGAGGCCTCTAATATAATCCCCTTGAACACATTCTCAAAATCCTTCGGCTTGCTTTGGTAGTTATCAAATATATTTAAATATTTGGCAATAAAATTAAAATATAAAAACTAATATAGCAATTGCCCCCAAACACATAGTTTTCCAAGGAGATTTTGATGATTCAGAAAGAAATCTATGAAGGATATTTGGTATTTAAATAATAGGGCTGCATTCTGACAATGCTTTTCATAAAAATAAGCTGGCCCAAGAATCTAATAAAAATAATCTGTATAAACCAGCTATATTTTATCGTAAAGACAGAAAACAGGGTGAGCAAATTTCCCTGCAGGGCTATTTTCTATTAAGTTAAGTTGATATATAAAATTTATGTATATAAATCAAGCAATTTATGGAGTATTTATTCACTTACAAAACATATGTATGTATGTATGTATGCATGTATGTATGTATGTATGTATGTATGTATGTATGTATGTATAGAGATGTGGAAATGACAATATTTGTGTAATGATTAACCAGAGAAAGTAACCTTTAGGATCTTGAATCAATCTATGTGGATATAATACACGTCATTAATTATGGCTGCAGAACAAATAACTTCCTTCCGTTTTTCTTCTTAAAAAATGAAAAAAAAAAATTCAATTACAAGAGTGCCATTTGAATATATGTTAAAAATGTAAACAATACAGATGGAGTTCTTTCACCGTTAATTATCACCTCTGTTCCTATGTTTTTCCCTAAGGATACCAAAGACTTTTATTCATTAAATCAGTTTGGCATAGGCTTTTCTTCTATGCATTTACACACCATGATATATAGTTGTCTGTGGTTTTATTTTGCATGAGTTTTTTTTTTTTAAATAAATGATACAATACCATATTTATTCTTCTGTGGCTAGCTTTTGTCACTCAACAATATGCCTGGATTGGCCGGCCGAGTGGCGCGGTGGTTAAGCGCTGGTCTGGGAAGCCAGCGGCCCCGGTTCGGTCCCACATATGAGGGCCAGTGACACTGCCCTCAAAAAAAAAAAAAAAAAAAAAAGTTGGTTCTAAACAATATGCCTGGATAATACTTTCATAGCATTTACATAAACTGACCACATTCAGTCCAAATTACACATAAGACTTCATTGCATGGTTATATTTTTTCTTTCTCATTCCGATGAACCTTTTCTCCCTAAACTTTTAGCTATCACAAAAATCATTGCATGTGCCTCTTTATGCACACATACACACCTCACAAGAGTAGATAATGAGAAGTGGAATTCCTGGGTCAAAGGAAATTCATTCACTTATTATTTTTTAAAAAGATTCAGAAATACTTGAGCCAGTCGACTGGTGCGTTGATTAAGAGCTGGCTTGGGATACCAGCGGCCCTGGTTCGGAACCCACATAAGAGGGCCAATGACACTGCCCTCTACAGTTAAGATGGTGAACAACAGCTCTACCTGGAGCTGGGCTGCTGTGAGTCCCTGGGGATGGCATTGCTGCAGCCCCTGCTGCAGTGTGCTGCCATAGGCTATAGTGAGTGGCCGGCAGCCAGGGTGAGTGGCTGGCAGCTGGTGCGAGTTGCCAAGAGCTGCTGTGAGTGGCCGTCTAGAGGCCGGCGACTGATCTGCCTCACCTGAGAAGAGTGCAATGATGATACCAACATGGGCCAATGAAGCGACGTCCTCCACAACTAGACTGAAGAACAAAAAGACAGCAAATTGTCTGTTCCCCTTCCCTGGTTCCCCAAAGTTGTACCCCTACCCCAATTCCCCAATAAAATCTTTAAAAAAAAAAAAAGATTCAGAAATACCTTATCAAAGTTGTTGTATGAATTGATTTTTTTTCCATTCATAGTATTAAAAATACCCATTGCCTCCCATTTCACCACCTCTTAATATTACCATGCTTTATAGTTTTTGTCAGTCTTATTGTGTACTTTGGTACTCGTATGTCCCTGGTTTTTAATGATGCTGAGTATCTTTTAAGTATTTGTCAGCTATGTGTATTTACTATCCTGTGGCTTGTCTGTTCACATCCTTTGCCCATTTCTCTATTAGGTTGATTGTCTCTTCCTTAGTAATTTTTAGAAGTCTAAGCTATTGTCTGGTTTTTAATCATCTTCACTTATAAATAATAAAAACATACTATCCTCAGTGTAAATTTGTCTTATAATTTTTTTAGTTTTGTTTTTTATATCATTTGTCTCTCTTACACTTTTTTCAAATATAAAATATTTGAATCTTTTCTGTAATGGTATTTTTAATTTATGTCTGCTTAAGAAGGCCTATGCTATTCCAAGGTTATAAACACATTTTGCTCCAGTCCCTCTGAATAGATTTATATTTTTTTAAACTAAATTTAGACCTTTAAACTATTTGAGGTTTTTGTTTTATTTTTGTGAATAGTAAGAAGTAGGTATCTGAGATCATTATTTTATATTTTTCTAAAAGAATAGTCAATTGCCATAATTATCTCTTTTTCACTGCTTGCAAAATATACACCATTTCCATGTATGTAATCTGGGATTGCTATTATTTTCTACTAATCAATTTTTGTATGCCTCAATGCTATTCTACTTTAATTGCCACAACTTTATAATATGGTATAATATTTGGAAAGATGGGAGCTCTTAACGTTTCTTATTTTCCAAGAGATCTCTGTTATACTTGTGTACCTTTTCTTTCATATGAACTTAGAATTTCAAGTGACAGGAAATATCATAATGGAATTTTTATTCAGGTGAGGTTCAATTTACGATTATGTCGAGGATAATTGACATTTTCCAATGTTGAGTTTTTCCACTAACCTAAATATCTCCTTCTTATTGGGGATAGTCATTTAACAACTTTTATATTTGTTTTGTTATAAGTATGTGGTTATACTATTCAGATTTTCCTTACCTTCTTGAGTCAGTTTTGGAAATTTTTATTTTCCTATTATATTATCACTTCATCTAGGTTTTCAAATTTATTGTATAACATTATATCTCTGTATCTACAGTTATACCCCATAATATTGCTGCCCTGTAGAGACACTGTTTCTTTTAAAACAGACATCACAAAAATGTGCTTACTTTATTGGTCTCTTCAGAGAACAAATTTTTCATTATATTGGTTAATACTTATGAGTTATTATTTGTTTTTGTTCTTGTTTACCTATTTCTGTAATTTCTGCATCTATCTTTTATCTTTACTTCTACTTTTTGGAATTTTTGTTGAAATTTTTCCAGTTTATTTCAATTTTATTCAGCTCATTTATATTTATATTTTATCTATTTCTAATATATGCTCTTGAAGTTATAAATTTCCACTAAGAAATTCTTGGGTAGCATACTACTAATTGATACACAAAATATACATTGTCATTTATTTATTTTCTTTTTCTGTAACTTTGTTTTTTTATATAATTTAAAATTTGCAGAAAATTACAAAATATTACAAATAACTGCATTATACCTCTTTTCCAAATTTGCAATTGTTAACATTGGCCCATTTCTTTTATTGTTCACTATCTACATGTATCCATATGAAAACACATGTATATGTCTTTGTGTATATATATATCTGTATATGTATATATGTATATTTATGCATATATACATGCATTATTATGAACAATTTATGAGTAATGTGCAGATATCTTGTCCCTGTACTCTTAAGTACTTCTCATATAATCACAATTAAATTTTCAAATGTTGAAATATAACATTGATTCAAAGATATTACCTAATCTTAAGACCATATTAAGTTACACTAATTGTCCAAATATTCTTTTTTTCTGGTCCAGGATGTAAAACCAAGATTACTCATTTTATTCAGTTATGTTTATTAAAAATCTTTTATTCTGGAAATTTTTGTCAGCCTTTCTTTATCTTTCATGACCTTGATATTTTTAAAGAGTAAAGATCTATAGGACCGGCTGAGTGGCTCAGTTGGTTAAGAGCTGGCTTAGAGCATGAGCTCTGAGCAACAAGGCCGCCAGTTTGATTTTCAAATGGGCCAGTGATGCTGCGCCTGAGCTGAGCTGTCGCTGAGCTGCCAACAGGTGGCAGGATGGCTCAGCTGGTGTAACAACAAGATTGCCTGTTCAATGGTGGGCTACTCCTACCTGCAACTAAAGATTGAATTCAGCACCTTGAGCTGAGCTGCCACCTGAATGACTCAGTGGATAGGGCATGTGTTCTTAACAGCAAGACTGCCGGGTTGGACTCCCACATGGGATGGTGGCTACACCCACCTGCAACTAAGATTGTAGTACAGCACCTTGAGCTTAGAGGCCACACCAGCCAACAACTTGGCTGGTCCTCTCCCCCAGTTCCCCAGCAAAATCTTTAAAAAAAAAAAAAAATCTATAAACAAAAATGGACTGATAGTAGGTCTGTTTCTCACAGAAATATAAATGAGCGATTCTGAACTGCTTCTTAAGCTTCAGGAAATTAGTAAATATATATTGTGGAAAAAGGGAGCCAGGTTTCTCACTGACAGAGAAAGGCATCATGGGTATGGAAGGCAGAAGAATAAAATGAATCCTGTCCTCTGGAAAAGTCTACAGGCAATGATACTCCTAGAGTAATGAGCATACCAGTTCTTAGCTTCTAACTAGCGTTCCTCATTCAAGAGACCAGAGGTCCTAGAGAAATGGCTGGTTCCAAAGCTAGGGCAGAAAAAGCATAAAATAATATCTGGAATATCTTGGGCCAATATACAGAAGTATTTAAAAAATGATGGAGTCATTTCAAAAAGACACGAGAGCCACTTTGAAAAGGTTCCCGCTGGCCAAGTTTGGGGCAATTTTGAGATCAAAATAAATAATGACTACAACAAATTACATAATACTGAATAAGATAAGAATTCATGAGTCTGTATAGATTAGGTAGATAGATGGATGGGTAGATAGATAGATAGATAGATAGATAGATAGATAGATAGACAAGTTAAGTGCACGTAAGTAAACAAGTAGTAAATTCTTTCTTACAATAGAATGCCACTTATTATTAAATTGTTTGTAATTTAATTTTTTTTTAATTTAAGAGTTATTAGAAGTTATTATTTTAAATTTCTAATTGAATAGATTTGGATGTGAGGTTTGCTGATGATGGTGAGAGTCTGTTGCTTATTGTTATTTATTTCTGATTTTATTAAATTATAGTCAATGAATATGGACCAAATATTTTTTCTTGTTTTTAATATATCAAGATGTCCTTGTAAAATGAATAATCAATTTTTGTGACTATTCCTCCCATGTTACATATGATTCTATCATTTAAATATGTAGTCTTTCATTTCACGTATAAAATTATATGCAACTGTGCATGTAATTATATATATATATAATTGTATATATATGTATATATAATTATATATATAAAATCATATATATGTATATACATATATACATATAATTATATATGAAAACAAAAAAGCAGCTATTTTTCTCATAATATAAGAAGTCTAGGGCAGGCAGTCCACAGCTTATACAGTAATTTTATAATGTCATTAAAGTCCCGGGCTCCATCTATCATTTTATTATTCCATTTTTGGCAAGCAGCTTTCTTCCTATGACTATCTCATGACTATTTCTTGTTCACAAGACAGCTTTCTTCCCGCCCTCTCCTCCCTCACAACTTACGACCTCATATCTTCTTCAATAGAAGAACTAGAAAAGATGGCACTTTGGCACTTCTTTCAGAAAGAGGAGACACACAAAGAAATCCACAGTAGGTTTCAGGATAATAACGAGAGTGGAAGTAAATATTATAGAAGAAATATATAGTTAGCAACTTAGTGTTCTTCAGGTTATGAGGAGGTGTTTTCTTGATGTGTTACATGGGAAACACTATGATGCATTTCTAGTCTTTTATATGATCTGGTATAGAATGTCAAAGGAACAAACAAAGTTGATTTTTCTCTCTGGAGAACAACATGTTTATATTCACATTTCTATATTATATGATTAAAAAATTATTTTTAGGGTCGGCCGAGTGGCGCATTGGTTAAGAGCTGGTTTGGGGATGCTAGCAGCCCCGGTTCGGATCCCACATATGAGGGCCAGTGACACTGCCCTCTACAGCTAACAACAGCTCCACCTGAAGCTGGGCTGTGTGAGCCCCGGTGACGGTGTAGGCTGCAGCCCCTGCTGCAGTGGGCTGCCATAGGCTACAGTGAGTGGCCGGCAGCCAGCGTGAGCTGCCAATAGCTGCGGTGAGCGACATCCAGAGGCCGGCGACCGATCTGCCTCATCCGGGAAGAGCGCAATGATGATACCAACATGGGCCAGTGAAGCAACATCCTCCGCAACTAGACTGAAGAACAGAAGGACAGCAACTTGTCTGTTCCCCTTCCCCGATTCCCCAATGCTGTTCCCCTCCCCCAATTCCCCAATAAAATCTTTTAAAAAAAAAAGAAATCCACAGTAGGCATCTGCATGTATCTCATTGACCAGTATGGAGGCAAATGGCCACATTATGAAATCTCAGGTAAAGAGATGAGATTGCTTTGGTAGTTCTCAATGTATGGATACTTGCAGCTTTGTGGTAGATGAAAGAAATCTCCCAACGACAGTGTGCAGAGAGCAAATGATTTAGGCCTAGGACCAATACCAATTAAGAAAGATGAGCAAGTAAAAGGAGCTTGCAAAGGAAATGGAGAAGAGCCAGCCAAGGCGAATGGGAAAACATTGAGACCTAGGAATCACAGAAGCCAAGGGAAGCGAGTATTTCAAGAAGCACTTGGAATTTGGAAAAATCAAAACTTGCAGGAAGATAAAGATGAAATAACATATTTTTGTGATGGTGTCCATAAATGAGTGAATTTTTTACCTTACTAATTTTTTTTTTTCCGGCCATGACAAGGCATGGCCAAGAAAGCACCCCTCCAAACCCTGCCAACATGCTGCCCGACACACCACGGTGCTCATTGAATTTAGCTGTCATTAGCCCTCATTTTGTTCTCTTTCATAATTTCTTCAGGAAAGTTAAAGGAAATGCTATAATGGAATTTTTGAAAAGAAAGTTCAAGTTTATTTTCCAGAATGAACATTCTGTGAGTTCTCATAATGATCCCTTCCATGGGATGTGTTAAACAGCAGCCCCTCAGGGCCAGGCACAGGGCACCATTCCTTTGAGGTATTCTTTTCTCTTCCTATCACACTCAGTTGAACAAAAACAACAGCAAAATAAGAAAAAGGGGGAGGGGAAAAGAGGGGGGCGGTGGAAAAAGCCCTTATCTGCACAGTTATGATGAATAGACTTGATTGGGCTCTCACACAGCAGGCAGGTGATGGCTATTGCCTGTCTATTTCAAGACTAAACTTTAGACTGTCCACAGGTGTTTTTCCTTTTTTGGCTCTGCGGCCCTGCCATCATTAAGTTTGCCTGAAGCAGCAGACAGCTTCTGGGAGACCAAAAGATGTGGGGGGAGGAAGGGTGCAGAGACAATCCAGCTGACATTTTAAGCAGGAAATGCAACCATCTGAATGTAAAGAAGATAAACCCTGTCTCTACTCAGACTGTTCACTCGGGGGAAATTGAGGTAAAATTTAACAGGATTCAGAGGAGGGGAACCCTTGAGCATGTGCCTTTGAGATCATCCATGCTCCTGCCATTTTATTACTAATAGTCCCTTCTCATTACCTAGAAATATTGAAAAAGAAGAAAATAAAGTTATAAGACACCACTGGAAATTTATAATTTGGTGGAAATGTTTTTTCTTTAACAAATTTAATGATTATTTTCCAACATGTACTCAACGAAACAATATAAAACAAATAAAAATGTAAAGTGAACATTGTGGGGTTTCTCATTGGTGTAGGTAGACTTACTGAATATAGTCAATATTCTAGAAGCATAATTTCTAGGATACTGGAGAAGACGTCTTTGCCTTCTCCTCTCAACTCTCATCCCCAGGAATTTCTCATGTACCAACTGGTGTTCTAAATCCCTTAATAGAAGGCAAATGTTCCAAATTTGAGTTCAGGCTTGATATATAAGGTAATATGGAACTGAATACACTACCTTCCATTTATATTAGAATATAAATGAATGACATCAAAGCCCTAAATCAGGTTTTGATACAGGCTTATCACTAGAACTAAAAAGGACATGATGAAATAGCAGAAGTGACAATTGTGAAGGCAAATATCACTAAGAATTTTCTATGAGTCCAGACTTTTTTACCCTGATGAGTTTGTACTTTACCCTCGAGTACATATGAGTAAATATATGCAAAATGCACATTGCATTTCTGCATATGAAGATGTTTAAACCAGAAGAGGAAAAATCATGTAAAATAAAATGAACACCATTGCTTATATAATTCCTAAATATAGCTAAAAAGTACAGATTCATAGACTTTTAAAATACAGGGATCATGGTAAAATGTAATAGTTTTGTTTGCTTGTTTTTGTTTTCACTTTTAAATAGTGAATGGATTCTCCCCAAGTTGAAAAAAGCTGATTTCTGGGGCATATGGAATCACAATTCTAAAAAATGATAGAATCTTTTATTTAAGATGACCTTAAACTCATCAGCTCTCAATCATTTATTGTGTGATTGAAATGTGTGTTTAAGAAAATTGGAAAACAATATCTATCTACTGTGATATTCCTGTACTTCTAGGGAAGAAATGGTGCCTTAAAACATTAGAACAAATACTTTCCAAAGATAAGCTTAGCAAATTGTCGGCACTGCTAAAGTTAGAAATGAGTGATTTGTCTTCCAGGTCCCTGTTCTAATATGCTGGATGGTCTTCTTTTTTAGTTATCATGTAAAACCACCCGTGAAAAAAGGAGAATTTTTTTCATCAAGTCAGCCAGGGGTATTCTGGTACCTGTTTTCTAAATCACTACCAAGACTCTCTTACTGCTAGGTCATCTACCTTCACCCCATCCCCAATGGCGGATTGAGCTCAAATCACATACTTTTTGCTTTTACAGAGGGAGTAGGGGATGCTTACCTGACTGTATATTAATATGTATTCTTTCCTTTACAGAGGGACCTCCTAAATGCAGACTGTTTGGTCTACTCAGATGCTGCTCAAGGACCTCCACATTTGGAATCTGGGCTGGGTTTTTTCAAGCTTGAATCACTTAAGGATGCTCTAGGGAAACCTGTATTCAGACTGGCTGAAGAAACTATGGTGAACAGTATCTGGACTTGCATACAAATCATTGGCTTCGAGGAATTAATGATGATAAATAGTCATTGACTTTGAGTTTCATCCCAGAATATGTGTGCTGGACTAATAGATAATGGAGAAAGATTAGATAGTTGAAGTATGCATTCCAATGGGCACTCACACAGGCTCAGTCTATTAGGAGACAATGTCCTGGAACTTGCTGTTTGTCACTATAATACTTTCAAGGATGGACAAGACAGGCATAATTTTTGGAGTTTTAAATGCCCATATATTTTTATGAATCATAGAAGTATATAATCCAGTCCCTTTAGATGCATTAAGAGTAAAACTAAAATGAAAGAAATCATGATAATAAATCAGCTGTCTTTTTTAAATCATAGTAGTGGGATACAAAAGAAATTCCTTTATTTACAGCTCTCTGTTAATAGTTTTGTAAGAGTGTAATCTTCCTGATGGCAAGTTCTTATGTCACTAACAGAAGGACACCTCAAAATTACAGGTAAATCAGTTATGTTTATTAAAGAAACCTGGTTGAAATGTATGCTGCTCAAGGAAGAGGGTCCAACTATAGAATCCAGAGTGGGAGAGGTAATGGTCCCACCTGCCCTCAAGGTGTTTAGAGTTCATCAGGGGGGCTGGCTTAGTGGTTCAGTTGGTTAAGAGGTCGCTCAAGAGTGCAAGCTGAGCTCTGAGCAACAGCAGTTCGATGCCCAGCCCGAGCTGAGCTGCCGCTGAGCTGCCAACAGGTGGCAGGATGGCTCAGCTAAAAAAAAACAACATTGGGTAGAGTTCATCAGGGTAGATAATAAGCACAGACATAAATGATAAGAGTGTAGGATGAAAATCAATTACTCTATAGAAGTCCAAGAAAGAGCTATAGGAATAGAGAGGAAACAGAGGGGCTACACTGAAGCCACTGGCTGTCAGGGAAGGCTTCCTTGTAGAAGGGAGATGAAATTGTTGCTTTAAACAATAGGTGGGATTTGAGTATGTCAAGATGGATGAGAAAGGAATTCTAGATGGAGAAAACCAAGCAATCAAAAGCTTAGAAAGCTAGGTGGAAAAACAGCCAAGTTCTGGAAACGGAGTTCAATTTGCTTGGATGTTTTATTAAACATCTCATAATTGGATTTGTTTAGGATGCCTAGAAAAATGTATCTTGTTGCAAGAATATTTTCACCTACTTGACTTACAAGATTAATTAATGTCTTGGTAAGAGATAGAGTAAGTGGTTATGGAGAAGACCATACAGAGCAACTGAGTTCATTATGGAAAAGGAGAGTTAGTGTTTGCTTGGGTAGAGAGTGACTAGGATAACGCTTCATGTACCTCAAATCCTGTTTGGAAGTAAGTTTGCTGAGTGTGTGGCATGTTTCATTGCCTAGCATTTGTTGGATACAGTTCCTTGGGCCTATGGATTTTATCAGCAATATTCATTTCAGAAATGACATGTCTGTTTTTTGTTGGCTTTCTATGGGACCATGGGTCATTTTCAGACTAACTTATGTTTGTCTTTCAAGATTCAGCAACTAATGCTACCTCCTCCAATGAGCCTTCTTTTCTCAACACTTTCCTGCAAATGTTTATCATATCACTTATCTTTATTTTTAGCTTATCTGTTCTTCCCCTGCCCCACCCCCAAAAGTGGCATTTACACATCCCCAATATCACACAGTAAGTTTTCAAATAACATTGTTGATTGGCAGAGAGAAAGTGAGAAATAAAAAATAAATGATTAAAAGAATATATTTTAAAGTTGCTGTAGTGTTTGTTATTTTATTATGAGCCATATGTGAACATGCTGCTTCTATTTCCCTTTCCATGAAGAACTGTTGGGTGACCTGCTAACTCTTCTTCAGGAAATAGATATCTACAGAGTCCATGTCCTCTGTCAGCCCACCAAGCCCACCTACCACCTTGGTTTCTAGAGTCAGTGCACTGAGTATGCGACCCAACTCCAATGCTTCACCCAGTGAGGACCAACCAAAGGTATCTACTTACAAGACTTGGAATTTTAGTGTGTGTGGGGTGGGGGAAATGGGTGGGGTGTGGAGACAGTGTCTGATTTGGACAGTATCTTGCCCGATGTTTCAGAAGAATTTCTGACATTGTCACAGTCATTTTTTATTTATTCTCTTTCTAGAATTCAATTCTTCATCCTCACTTTCCTTCCCTTTGGCTTTTGGGACCGAAACGATTCTTGGTGCCTTCTTGACTCTTCAATAATGCTGACGATATACAATTTCTTCCTCCACTTTTTGAGTATCTATATCTATATCTATATCTATATCTATATCTATATCTATATCTATATCTATATATAATGAGGTAGTTTATAGGAGATATATATATATATATATATATATATATATATATATATCTCCTATAAACTACCTCATTAATCAGATCGTGTAAAATCCAATTAGAAACATTAGAATCCAGAAATACAACTGTTAAGGAATGTATTTCTTGATTGACAAGGAAGCCAAATAGATCCATCTATTTAGAATCTTAGCAACAATTAGCTGCCTTAGTTTCATTTATTGTGACATAAAAAATCTGGTTTATTGAGAGCTCTATTGAAGAAGATTTCTATGATATGCACCATGAGAAAATATCTTCAAACTAAAATGATTGTTTTGCTGTAATAAATTGAACCATATGTACACTATGTTATTCAATCTTTTTTCTTCAAGGCATAAATTGATATTAAAGAACATTTAAGTCATAACACATGGTTATCCAGGCATGAACGAGGCAATAACCCATATAAGTTGTCAAGGTGAAGCCAAAGCATTTATTAGAGGTTTGTGTTGTTTTTGAAAAGTGCATGGTTGGATAAACATGGATTAGTGCTATTATGCTGCTACGATGACTCAAGTGTGTTTTTACAGTGTCAGTAATTTTTATGTTTAAAAATCACTGGTGCAGTATATTAGCTATAATTTATGTTTATCATCTTGTGTACTCTAATAGGTTTCAACAAACCATTTAACACTTCAGCTTGTGCATATACATTACTTAATAGGTATTTATCTTAAAAAAGAGATACTTAACGGGACTTTCAAAGCTTGCAACTGCATGCTAAGAGCGAATACTGCAGTGTGTCACATTAACTTTCTTTTCCCTATTTGCAGTTAACTTTGAACATTCTGGACACTTGCTTCTTTGTTCAATGCACCTCCTAATGACACAAGAAAAATATAGTCTGTTAGTGTCCTTGTCAGCAGGAATGACATGAAGTTCCCTTAGCACTGAGTGTCCGTCACACTTGCTAAGTAGGGTGGCTGCACGGTAGAGCCAACACAGCTGAAAATATGACAAAGGTCCAGCAATCAGTCACCACATTGGGGTGCCCTTTCAGAAAGGACTAGTTCACATCTTACTGTAGCTGTATCTATGAATCTTTTCATAGCTTATGTGACCTAGACTCTTGTTTTAGAAAAGTATCTGTGAGAGCCCTAGGGGCTGAGTGTATGGGAGGAGGGGTTGGAGAGGAGTCAGTTGGAACTTCCCAGTCACAGGAGGTTTGTTGCAGCAATGCGAGAGGGACTTCATTTATCATGATACTATTGATTCTTCCAAATAGTGCTATGCTTATTGTTTTTGCTGCAATGATGACCTATTTCTCTTTTGGATATTCTAGGTAGATGAATTACCAGTGTTTAGTCTTTTCACAAAGGAGATTGATTCACTTTTAAAATGTACCCACAGTTGGTGATGTGGTAATACAGTTTGGGTCTTTTTTTTAAGTTAACTACCTTTTGACTTATTGACAGCCACGACAGAGATGGATTTAAAGGGGAAATACTCATGAAACTCTAGTTACCACTTAAATAAATGATGCTACTTTACTCATTTGTGACATGGCCGGATAAAAGTTTGTTTGGAATCCTGGAATTATGACAATAATTATCCACTGAGCAATAAATTTTTAGAAAGAGACTATAAATTCTCTCAAGTCGATCAAGCACATCAGTTAGCTGAGTTAGCAAACAGGGAGGATATATTAGTCACTAGAGACAAATCAACCAAGATGGACTGTTTAGAATCACAAACTACCTTTTCCCTTGTAAAACTAGTGATGACACTTCGATATCGTATGTATCAGAGGGAACTGTTATATCTTGATGACCTTTTTTTGTATTGGCAACCTGTGCTTAACTGAATCCAAAATCGTCTCCTAAATATTTCAAACTTCACTATTTTTATCTCATCAAAATTATATGCAAAACACCATGGACAACTTATATGAAAATGTATGTGGAGTGTGTTTCCAAGAAGAGAATTAGAGGAAAAATCTCATTAGCATCCTGAATGAATAATTACAAAGATTCAAAAGGATCGAAAAGAATAATGGTGTAGCCCCAAACTTCTCATAGAACTTTCTAGAATAATGTAGAACTTTCTGGGATGATGCATCCTATTTGTCTGAGCTATACAATATAGTAGCCAACAGCCACATATGACTATTGAACACTTGAAATGCTCAACTCGAAATGCTGGTGCATTTAATTTTAACACATATAACCACAGGTGGCTAGTGGTCACCACATTGGACAGTGCAGGGATGTTAGACACTTTAAGAATATGTTTGAAGAACTATTTACCAGAGGTAGCAGCACTGCGTTAGAGGAGCAGAGGTGATGGTAGCAGACAGGTGCCCTCTTGTAAAGGACAGTTTAGAGCAAATTAGAAAACATAAGAAAGGAGAGGGGAGCCATATAGATTTTGAAATCTGCATAGCAAGTAAGTTTACTGTAAGAGTGAGGATATCCACACAAGATAGGACTAAATTTATGAAACATGAAACAGATTTAAAAAATTTTAAAAACATAGAGAAAACAGGCAGAATAGATAGTAATGAAGTATTTTAAAGTACTTAGTCATTATTATTAATATTATTATTTACTTTATGCTCTAAATGAGGCATTTTTGTAAGCAGAAAGTAAATATATGTATTTTTAAACATTAAGAAACTACTGGGATAATATCAACTGAAATACCTATACTAATTTAATAGTTCTCATCTCAGTAATGATTCCATTCCTCAGTACTCTTATTTGTCCCCAATTCCTCCCTTTCTGTTCATCTTCAATATATAATCAGTCACCAAATCCAGACCTTCATGTTGATTTCTCCTCTCCACCCTCTTGATCACAACCTTTCTTTATGTCCTTTCCTGACCAGACTATTAGATGCATATCATGGTTATCTTCTGGCTAAAAGTTCCTCCCCCACCCCACCCCCCGCCTTTCTAGACAACCCTACCCACAAGTACCAGAATCATGTTGCTCACCTGCTTAAAATTCAAGAGTGCAATGGACTAAATGTTTGTGTCTCCCATCCTCCCCTCCCCCTCCAAATTCATATGCTGAAATCCTAGCCCCCAATGTGATGGTAGAGGCCTTTGGAGGTAAGTCGGTCATGAGGGTGTATCACACAAAAATGGGATTGGTGCCCTTGTAAGGAGATCTGTGAGAGCCTGCATTCCCTCTCTCTCTGCTCTCTGCATTGTGAGGACCCAACAAGACAGCTATCTGTAAACCAGGAAGTGGGCCCCCACCCAACACTGGAACTGATTAGCATCTTGATCTTAGAGTTTCCAGTCTCCAGAACTATGAAAAATAAAGGTTTGTTGTTTTAGCCACTCAGTCTATGGTATTCTGTTATAGCAGCCTGACTAAAACAAAGGGCTTCTCATCACCTATTAGTTATTGCCCAAGATCTTGAGCACACCATACATGCCGCTTCATCTCTCCTTTCCTGGCTTTAATCACTGCTTTCCTTCCATATTCTGTTCCAGCTCTTACTGAGCCACAGCATCCCTTTCCTGGCTCTTTATGTTTGTACATATTGAATTTTCTCCCCATTTTAGTTGTCCTTCAAGATCACCTCAGAATAACCTCCTCTGTGAATACTTCTTCACTGTATCACCTCTAAGAAGACTCAGAAGTCTCTGATCCTCTTATTGTACACCCCTCTATCGTTATGGCATTGAATTCTGATTCTGTAGTTTTTGCCTATCTATCCCAGTAGACTGGGGGCTCAGAGGGGTATGAAAAAATGCCTTTTTCAACTTTTTATCCCTACTACCCAGCATAGTGATTGAAACCAGTAGGAACTCGATGAAACCAGTAGGAACTCGTCTGATGAACGAATGAATGCTTACATCATTATTTCTGATAGCTAGTCATATCTGAGGTAAGCCTAGCAGCTGGGGCTCTGCTATGAGTTAGATATGTACACTGGGCAGAAATTATCAGAGGTAACATCTTTATAACTTGGAGAAATTAAATTCTCTTCTAGTATATACTTATATACCACCTCAAGCTTTATTGTTAGTTAAAGAAATCCTAGCACATCATGCTATTACAGGAGATTATTTTAAGACCACTAATTCAATAATACCAAATAAATGAATTAATGAAGAGGCCTGTCAGTTAATTAATTTATACAAATATGGTTACTTTTCAGTATTTTGTGATATTTATGGTATTTTCAGCATTATATAATATATCATGTCATAACTATTTTCTGATTCTAAATACATATTCATGTTTGTACTAAATTTCATAATTTTGTGCTCTTTTTCTTAAAAGGCATGACCAAAATTGTATAAACCTTAGGTCTTAAAAAGGAAGGCCAAGGTTTTGACCTTTTCTAAGTGCAAGATGTAGAACCAGAATTGACATTCTCTGGAAAAAGACCAAAGTTAAGCCTTGGTATGAATTTAAGCAAGTCAATTAACTTCCCTGTAGCTCCATATCCTTGCTTGTGAAAGAGTAGGATTCGGTTATTCTAAGGCTCCTCCAGTTCTAAATTCTATGAATTAAGTCTAAGAGAAATAAAAAACCATGTGATTAACTAACTAGTTCGTACCTATGGCATGCATGGTGCTGTTTGAGGAGGAGTTCTATGATTGTAACATTAAGAAAATAATCCAACCTCCTCTTTCAAATTACCTTACATGTATAAAGAAACATGAGAAGGCAGGGATAGATGACTGGTGGAAGGGCATATTGGGAAATTTGGTTGAAAGAATTTAACTCTGATTAGTATAATAGGTATTTTAGCAAGGTGTAAATAAACAGCTTAATTTACTCATTCTACAACCATTTATTTAGTCCTTCTGTATCTCAGGAAAGAGATAGCAAATAAGAATACAAAATTTTTAAAACCCACTGCCTGCCCCCAAGGACAGATACACATGCCCCAAATTACTCATCTGGAAAGGCTAATGGCAGGAAGTGAGTGTTAAAAACGTGGTGAAGCTAGCCAGATGAAGAAGTATTGTGTAGAAGTAGGTGATGGATGGGGGTGGAGTGGGATCTAGGGTACATTTCAGAGAGTCTGCAATGTATGCAAAGGAATGAACCTGAGAAAGAATGTATTGTACACTAGGATATAAGAAGAAATATGGTGTCAGAGGTGGCAATCTTCAAGGCTACAGTCTTCCAGGCAAGCAAAGTAGATGGGGACTGTGCATAGCTTGAGGGCACATCCTGTCTCTGAGGGAGGGTGTGAGCTCTCAGCTCCAGTGGACTCATGTTTTGGAGAAGGCAGACCTACTGTTACTACAGGCTTTTACCACAACTGTAGTAAAGAGTGATCATTGGGCATGTGGGAAAGTCATGAATACATATGACATGACTAAATGGTAGAAATGAATGTAAGTAAACCCTAACCAATCTCAGATCACTACTCTAAGATACAAGACATGGTTTCCAACCTATATGTTTTAAAGGCCCATGTAACCTTTTACATTTTGCTGTAATTACTATTATTATTACCACTTTACATTTATGAAGTTCCTCTTTCTCATTGTCTTAAAAGTATCTCCATGGGAATTGACAATATTTTTTAAAAATTTAATGATGAAAAATTGTAAGCCTACACAAAAATAAAAAGAATAGCACCATGAAGCTCAGGTACCTATTAACCAGCTTCAATAATTATCAGCATTTCACCATCCTTGTTCAATCCATGTCTTCACTCCATTCTTCAAATCCCAGACATTGTATTCCTTCACTGACAAAAACATCAATATTTCTCCAAACGATAAGAATTTTTAAGCATTATCACAGGATCCAAACAAAGTTCACACACTTTATGTCCATTTTAAAGCTCTACTCAAAAATGATTTCACACCAGACAAAGTTAATTTAAAGAAATGGCGAAGGCCTCAATAATAAAAACATAAAAACTGGGCTGTGCTTCACGCTTTTGCTAATTTCTTTTACTCTAGAGTCAATCTGAGTTCAAATCCAGGCTCTAGGAATTATTGCTGTGTGACCTTAGGCCCAACCTCTTGCTTAAATTCCTTCATCTGTAAAATGAGGATTAAAAAGTATCTCATAGAGTTCTTACTAAGATTACATGAAAGGAGCTAATATTTGAAAATTTAGAATAGGGCCTAGTACAATGCAAACCTTATGTATAGGTTTGTTAAATAAATAAAAACAAATAAAGAAATTCAACTTTTACCCATGACATACTAAAATGAATAAATTACCTAAGAAGGGTAGGAATGATTCACTTTTAGCCTAGCAATTATCTTCACTGCCTGATTTAAAATTCTGTTTACAATACATTTTTCCAGAAAAGCAAGCTGACATTTGTGTAACAGAGGGAATGGTGGAATCCATAAACCATCTACTAGAAAGTTGTAGAGAACACCAAGCACATTCCCTGGAGGTCTGACTTCCTTTTGGGTTTGTCTACCAGGGGATGCTGGCAGGAGGCTGGAAGATGAGGGGAGATGGAAGTCTAGGTGTTCTGTATTATGGTTCCTTCCCTGCCAGACCATGTGTTCACAGCAATGATTCCTCCACTGGAGATCACAATGCTTATCAGGCAGCCTTCTGGAACAGAAAGTTCTAGAAACTGCTCCCTGTCCTTTCGGGTTGAGGGGTGGTCAAGTTTCCCCATAACTATTGTCTAGCCTTAGATGCTTTTAGTTCTCCTGTTAGTTTTCCTTCATGGTGTCTTCATTAAACTCACCTCAGTTACCCAAGTGAGCCTACTATTCCTTTCCTCCTGGGACACTGGCTGATACAACCTAATAATAGGTCAGATATGAAATATGTCCTGACGTCCTGATTGATAATAACTCCATTTAGAGGGAGCTTACTCTATGCTAGGCACTCCAACATTTGTTTAATTCTTACGATAACCCTGGACAGTAAGTACTATTGTTTTCACAGATTAGTGAACTAAGGCTTAGAGAGGTTTGTTGGCTCAAGTTGTGAGTAGAACTAGCTTAAGAGTCAGGTCAACCTGGCCAGGTGCTTAAGAGCACAGACTCTGGAATGTGACTGCCTGGGACTAAATTCTGGCCATGTTATTTTGTGTGCTCTTCGTCCAGGGTACATTTCTACTAGTCACGTTCTTCAACTATAAATGGGGTAAAAATAGTACCTACTTCAGAAGGTGGTTGTGAAGATGAAGTGTGTTCATTTATGTAACCCACTTGGAGAAGCTAGCCTATAGGAGATGCCAGTATTTGTTTGCTATCATTGTTTATGAATCCAAAGCCCATTTACCACATTATACTCTCTGCTATCAGAAGTAATACACTTTTTTCTTTAGAATGGAAGGTTCCTGTCCCCATTTTAAATAACTTGTGTGATGTTCCCTATTTTGTGCAGTGGATAGGCTGTCATTTAAACATGATGCTCTTATGTTTAAAATGCAAAATAGGATACTTAGCCCTTTTTTCATTGTCAGAAAGGCAAGTGTCAACAGCATCACAGGAGAAATCGTGGAATCTCCCTGTTTATGTATTGAATGAATTACAAGAACATAGATAACATCTTAAAGACTAAAAGGCTATAATTCTTTCACTTATATATGGAAAAACTTGGAAAATTTGGCTACAGTCTCATTGTTTCATTACAAGAAAAAGGTTCTTTGTGGATATTAGTGTGTTTAATATACAGATAAGCTTCTGCCTTGAATGACAAGTAAAATGAAGCTCAAATTCTAAGATCTTTTCCTATCATTTCAGAATTAATTTGTGAAAACTTGATGAATAGCTATAGACCCTGTAATCTTTAAAGGCAAAGGGAAAGCAAGTACGCTGAGGAAAACATAAGAAGAGTTGGGTCAAGTAATTCCCAACACGAAGAAGCATGCTGGACCATTGGTGATCTTGGAGAAATTTTCTCACCAGCATCTTAGTGTTTCCTCATCCCTAATATGTCATACCAAAAGAATACTGTGACCATGTACCAAAGTGTGTGTGTGTGTGTGTATATATATATATATATATATATATATATATATATATATGCCTAAAATCTGTTTTTGCCTCTTAATCCACGATGATAAAAGTCATAACTACCTAAAATTTAGAAAGAGTCTCAAACCTCATAGCTATGGTTTACAACCATCTTTAATAGGCATGCACCACATTGCTCTTTCTTGTGTGTGTTATGTGTAAAGGTCTTTGGAATCATTGCTGAACAATTGGTTAAATAAAGAAAATGCTACTAGTGTTTTACTATTTTACTTTGGCTTTATAAGACTCTTAAAATATAAGTATCCTTAGCAAATAGATGACACTCAGTAATTATGGATCACTTTTACCTTTATTCCCACTTCACTTACTTATACAATCATTCGGGCAATTGTCACTCACTTGACACTCCATGTGTCTGGCACTTGCTAAGCACTGGGAATGTAACGGCAGATAAGATGAGGTGGCTGGCCTCAAGCTGCTCACAGTTTAGAAGGGGAGACAGATGACAAAACAGTAAGCATACTAATGACTTAGAGGTGCCCTGAGTGATTCTCTGTGGTCACAACAGGCAGAGCCATAGAGGCCTAAATAAGCAGCTCTCCTCCTGCCAAAGGCAAGGCCTACAGAATGGCCAATCAGGGTGGGTCTCATAGAAGGAATGCTGGTGGGGAGCAGGTTTGGACGAGCTGGGTTTGAGGTTCCGACAAGATGCCTAGAGGGTAATGCTAGGTATGCTGTTGGAAGTAAGGGTCCGGAGTTCACAAGAAAACACTGGCCTGGGGATGGGAGAGTCAACAACATCCAGGCAGGAGTGAAAGCCAAGAGCAGGGAGGAGATTCCACAGGGAGGGCACCCTCCACAAGCCCAAAGGCAGCTGGCTCAACAGAGCCTTAGGGAACTTGCCCGGGAGGCAAGATGATAAAAAGCAGTCTACATTGCCTGCATACCTTTCACATCCTCTTCTGAGACTGAGCTTTGAAAGGGCAGCATCGATACAAGGGAGCAAAATGAAGTGCAGTGAAAGCAGGGAATTTTTCATATCATCTAAGAAAGTAGAAAAGCAGGGATTCAAACCTAGTATTCATGGTCCAGTCTGTATCCTCATGAAAGCCACAGGCCAAAGACTCAGGGAGAATTTCTGGGCACAGCATATTCTTAGTTGTTACAGGCAGAATAAGAGGTTTTTGTGAAGTTAAAGATGGGTTTGAGGCTCCACTGTCGGAGAGTGATTTGTAAATATATAGATTAAGTCTCCCCATAAAGTTAGGTCGGAAACTAAAGATGAAAGCGCTTGCTAAGAATGCTGATGCAAAATGGTCTTGGACAGGAGAAGAGTGTTATTTACCTACATAAATATGCCTCCAGGTTTGACTCCTCTTATTATTACAGGCAGTTGGTAAAGAGGGTGTGGAACAGGTAATAAAATATCTAGAGGACAGTGTCTTTGATGAGCTGTCTCCCAGTTAGCATCCCCTGATCTCATCTCTGGTGGGTCTCTGCAGACGGCCGCCGGTACTCTCCGGCACTCAGGGGTCTGGGCTGGGATGTCATCCTCATGGGGAGATCTGCTATGAGTTTGTAGACACCTCTCTATGCTGACTTACCATCTCTGTGACCTCAGGTAACTCCTGTAACATCTCTGAGCTTCAATTTTCTCTTCCATAAAATGAAGATAAAAGTCCTTACCTCTTGAAGATTCAATGTGATAATCTGAACACTGTCAGGATGAGGGATTTGTCTTGCTCTGGACATTTGCCCAGCTCTTAGAATAAGAGCTCCATAAATATTTGTTGAATAAGTAAATGAATATATATGCACATAGCATATAAGACTAGGAGTGTCTAGAATATATATAATAGGTGCTTAGCAATTCTTTGTTCCTTTCTTTTTCCCTTCCAGAAATTAGCATGGGCACTGCCTCTTCCCATGTACCAAGCTCAGGTGAATGTCCTTCCATCATACCTGTCCTCAAATTTTGTAGAAGTTTATAAATTAAGGAAACACCATTGATTGACTTCCTTGGATGTAGAAGACTATGCCTGAAAATGAACAAAGTATCATTGGATGAAATATTGTTGCTAACCAATATTTCACATTGTTCCAAGTGGTTTCCCGGGACTTTAACAAGAGCTTTGTAGGAGTAAAAATGTGTCAAGTCCCCAAATGTTGGGAACTTGTTTCTTTACTCTGGAACTTAAACAGGTTTCTTTACTCTGGAACTTTTCAAAGCCTTTACTATTCATGTGTACATAAGTGCATTCTCCCACAGGGGAATGAATTACACAGCTTCCCAACCGTGTTTAATCCCAGAACTCTTTGGTCATAAAATATCTCATGGAGTTCAGATTCGTATAACTCCTTGGGAAACGTGGATCTAATCATTAGCTAGAAGAGAAGACTCAAAGCAAAAAGGATTTTTTATAGGACAGTAAAATGCTTTTTAAGGTCAGGGAAGGCTTATTTAGGAATGAGATGTGGAGGTCTCACAACCCAAGACAGTAATCGAGGAACTTTATTTCTACGAAGCACTTAGATAAGTGGAAACAAATGAACATAAAATAAGTATATAATAACACCTTGGGAAAATTCAACATCTCTCCATTTAACATCTGTCACACAGATAATCGTAGCAACTAGATTGATTATGGAAGAGAAAACTGGAAGTTTTAAAGGTAAGCAGCTGAGTTTTTTGCTTATATCACCTGCAAAGGGACTACTTTCTTTGGCAGATTGATATTGCACAAAGGTTTGAAGTTTCATTAAAGAAGCATGGTTGGATGGTGGAACAGTATGTTACACAATGTGTGTGTGTAATCAGACAGTACATTGCATTAGACTATCAGACAGCATAATGGTATTATATATACATTCTGGATTGTGCTATGCCTGAGATGACATCTTTTTACAAAAGAACTATGTAACATTGTGGCATATCTACAATGATGAAAATAGGATCAGCACGTTAATTCTAGAATGACAGGTAATTCCTCTGAATCATGATTTGGTGTCAGTTGGGATTTTTTTCCTGGGTATAATTTTATGATACTTCTGTTTCTATTGTAATTATGGAAAGCTTAAATGTTTGTATTTTCTGAAAGACCTGCTTACAGAAAATGGAAAAAAAAAATTTTCATGAACAAAGCCAAACAGCACCACAAATATCTTAAGTTAAATTCTTTTTAACTTGAATTCCATGTCAACGGGGGTGTCCACACCTGCAGATTATATTCTCTTCTTTTCATGTAAACTTCCTGCTAAAAGCAGGTCAGAGTTAACAGCTGGATCAACTTGGAAAGTTATTTGTTTTTTGTTTTTTTTTAACAATTACTTTTATGTTCTTTTAAATAATTGCTTCATTATATTTTGTACATCTGTGCAGGGGTCTGATGATGACATTGGTAAATTTCCAAATAGCTGTAAAACTGGGAAATACCAGTTAAGCAATAATATAACCCACTTGTGGGTGAGAAAAAGCGGCTTTATCCAATAGCCCCCCCAACACACACAAGAAAAATAAAAATAAAAGAGATCCTTAAACAAAAGGATCAATTCTGCTCTGTGAGGAAATGTTTCTGCTTCATGTAAGGATATCAGACATTGTCTTTTTAAAGAAGATTGGCTATAGGTAGTTGAGAAGAGACCAACAGGATGATAAATAGTTTGGAAAACAAGACCAGTGAGAGAAGGTTAAAAGCATGGGGATATTCATTCTAGTCGAAGGAGGCTGAGGGGAAATATATCTGTCTACCTAAAAGTTAAATGATGCTACAAGCAGAAGATGAATTACTTACTAATAGTAGTAGAACAGGGCAACTAGAAAAAAAAAAAAGCTATGCCCATTTTGCTTAAGATTAGGAAAAATTTTTGTAAGATTAGGAAAAATTTTTTCCATTCATATGATGGAGTTAAGTACCACACTTAGCAGCTATGGAATCAAGACTGAGTTAGCAGCAAGTTCTTTAGAATAATTTGAAGCACACTGACACTGGTCTGTGGCCTAAAAAATGGGTTGGAACTCAGCTCTCCTGTTGTAAATGATCATGTGAATTCTTCTTGTGAAAATAATTTGTTATCAGGGCATTCAGAGATCCATAAATCATTCTTAAGGGACAAGCATCAAAATTCAGAACAAAAATATTCTTAAATATTTAAATCGCAAATGGCTGATGTTCTCAGTAGAGAAGCATAATTAATAAATATAAGAGCTTTGTATCACCTTGATTTTCACTTGAGAAACCACATTACTGTTAATCTCAGACCCTATGATTCAGGTGGAATTTATCTCCCTCCCAACCCCAGGCATGAGCGTGGGACGGTGGCCTGGCCAGTGAGGGTTATGGCACCATGGGCATGGTGGTTGGTTCAGGAATGGGCATTGAAAGCCAGGCTTCAGCCTTACGCTGGAACTACTGAAAGGGCGATACCCTCTTTACTTGGACACTTCTCGGTTGGTAGAAAGTAACCGGAGTGGCTGGAGGTCATCTTGCCACTGCACAGAAAAATTTACCTTTAGGATGAAGGGAAAAAATAAAGCAGAAAATCAAAGAAACAAGCACCATTTTCTTAGGATAGTACATGAACCCCTGGATATAGTCATGCTTGCAGCTGACTATTCCTGGACTTTTACGTGAAGCAATTAATTACTTTGAGCTGTTGTTTTTTCACAATAGTGTTTGTTTGTTTGTTTGTTTGTTTGTTTCTAAGGCAAAGATCTCTCTGCCCAATAGAAATTATTTTCCAGAATGGAGAGATGGACAATAAGGAGTAAGCATAATTAAACAGTAAGTTATATAGACTGACAGAAGTGATAACTACTGTGAAGACAAAAGCAGAGCAGGACAAGACGTGTGGGGGTGGGGGAAGCACAGTTTACAAAACGGAGGGCCATACAGGGATCCTCTGGCATCCGAGCAAAAACTTGAGGGACATCTGGAGAAATAGTCTCACAGAGAGTATTTCGGAAAGTCTAGATCTTAAGACAGGAGATTCATAAAGGGATCTAAGCAGCAAGAGCATCTCTGCCCTACCTTCCTTTCTCAGACAGATGTATACTCATTTCTTTTCAACGGCTGTATTTCAGTTGACCTTGGACAGTTACTCATTAATAAGGAGTAAACTTTCATGCTTAAAAGAGAGTCCTAAATGTGTAAAGCTGAAATGTAGAGCAAACTTTATCTAAATATATGTACAGAATTCATGTGCAAGTGCGCACGTGAGGGTATGTGTGTGTGTGTAAAAACTTTAATTTTTCTCAATTCTGCTTATAAAGTTTTCAAATATGAGCTATTTGCCCTCTGCTTTGCTTTTGAAGAATAAATGAAACTTTAAGTCTGTACACAATGATTCCACAATCAGAGTTTCAAATATTTTCTAAACAACCACTTAGACAAACTATACTAAGTAAGCCTTATCAGAGGCAATCCTGGCAAACAATTATTCTCATTGCAACACTGACAATTATGTAAATGTGTCTGGAACAGCAATGGGCACCTAATTATGACACCTAATTATGCCAATTTATTGATATCCCTTCTTGGATCCTTTATAACTCTCCCACTCATTCAGAGACAAGATAAAGTAAGGAGACATCAACCTTAGATGACTCTCATCTTTGCAGTATGAACACAGCTAATCTTGAATCTGAGCAATCTGAGGTACGCCCTGCTTAGGTGAGAATTTGCTCTTCACCTGATCACTTTTGGGTTTCAGAAGGTGAGCAGAAGTGACTGTGGCTTTGACTGAAGAACTGATAGCATTAACTGTCCTAGCAAATATTCCTAGCAGAGGAAGCTGTCTCATCTCATCCTACTTAAGCAAAATATCCACATCGATAATTCCTTCTACTCAATGTGAGCAAATTATTCTATTCTAAATCACAAATAGAGTGAGAATAACTCAAGAAATAAATATTACCACTGTATCACAGGGTCAGTTTCTGTCATTTAGATAGTTCATTTTTTTAGGCTTCATTTATTTTCTTTTCTGTTCTGTTCTTTTCTTTGAGAATCCAACAACATTTCTTGGAACTAAATGACATTTCTTGACTTTGATACAGGAAAGTGGCATACCTTATCTCAGATCAGTTCCCTAGATCCCTCAGGTAAGGGAAGTAAAAGAAGCAGGGGAAAGAATCAAGCAAGGAGTTGAACTCGTTGGGGATCTTCTCCAGGATGATCAAATACAGAGCTCTGGAGCATGAGTTGCACTACAGAGTTGGCCTCTCCTTGAGCCCAAGGGAGATGATGTTTGGTATCCCAAGATGGTCTAGTCATCCATGGATGTCTGAAGGAAATGTAGGCCTCAACTCAGACATATTGAATCAGAATCTGCCTTTTAACAAAGATCCACAGGAAATTCATGTGCATGTTAAAGTTTGAGAAGCATGAATATATAGGACCTTGTTGAAATAAACTGATTATAACTTAACAAGACCTTCAAATTTGGGGACTTTTGGCTAGAGAGCAAGTGGGGACATTCACTGGAAGTTAAGCTTTGAACTAATTAAAATATCCCCAAACAGCTGCAATTAAACAATGTTTTGACCTTTGTGAAACAATTAAGTCTGGCTTATATGAGCCTCCCTAAATCACCCATTTTCATCTTAGTATTCAACTGTGAAAAAATTTGTGTAAATTATTTGTCTTTGTAACCTATCATATGCCTCCTCCGGTTCCTGTTTTGGGAAGCCAGCTGAGATTTCTGAAGGACACTATTCAACAGCCTCTACTAAAACTTAGAAAAATTTTAGTTTCATGGGTTACAGAAAGCAGGAAACCAAATTGAATTTTGACTGCCAAGGAGAGGAGTGAATTATTCTCATTCGATGGTTGCCAAATCATCCATCATTCTAAATTAATTTTCATTGCCTCTGACACTTGAGAATCACCAAAACACACTTGAGAAAATGTCCTGGAGAAAACCGAGGATGTAAGAGCCGTTATTTGTACTTGTAAGGGCAATCACCTCAAGAAGTTAATATTCCACATCATTGATGAAGCTTAGGATTGCCAATCAAGTTGGAGACCTTACAGTATGTAATATTTGGCAAGATTCATTGGAACTCTCTAGGCCTGAGGGCACCCATATATTCCACACAATTCTTTGTAAAATATCGTCAACTTTTTAAAAGATGCAAATATGTGTGAGAGCTATAAATTCTCCTGTTTTAAATATCATGCTGTCCCTTTGGGAGAATCTCATGGGCATAGATAATTACTTCTATATGGAGAATAATGAATCACAACATTTTTTGATTCATATCTACACTCTTCTGGCAGATCTCTGGCATGAATCACATGTAAATAAATGAAATGTTTTCTGAATGTTACTAGCACAGATATACTTTACCTCAAACTCAGAAAATATATGTAAATAGGATAAGAGAATATTTCTGTTCCACTCATTCCATTTCACTCAAATGTATGATATAGGAAAGAACAGAATGGACCAATTTCCCATCTCACTTGAGAGACTTCCTCAAGAACAGAGCCTTCTATGGTTCAGCAGCCTAAGACAAGAACTACTGGGGGTAGAAATGAATTATTAGGAATTTTAAAAGTTTCTAAAGTCCACTTAGGTTTTTCGATAAATCACATATCAGTCTCTTGGTTTTCCAATATCCTGTAACATATATCTTTTATCCAATCAACCATCAGTTACTGTGCCCCTACTAAATGGCTGAGACTCGGCTAGCTTTCTGTGGGATCCAGAAAGGAATATGATTCTGTACTTATGCTTAATAATATGAAAGTTTAATGGATGAAGCAAACACTCAAACCAATATTTGATTTTAAATCAAGCAAGTCTTTAATAGAGAAAATGAACCAAGTACTGTAGATATATAGAGAAGGAGTAACTCTCTCTGCCATATCACAGATGGCTTTCCCAAAGAAGATGGTCTTTAAAAATCAAATTTCTACAGAAGGATGAAGGGAATGAAAGCTTCCTAGACTAAAAGAGATGCTTGGGTGATAATAACTACAATAATAACTAATATTTGTTGCAAATTTGCCATGTGCCAGTGCCTATTCACACACTTGTATTAACTTATTTTAATCCTCATGTCATCCAGATGAAGTATTTAATATTATTAGCTATATTTAATACATGGGTAATTTGAGGTCCATGGGATTAATTTGTTAAAAAAGAAAACAAAACATTGCCCTCATAGTCATGAAACTATATGAGAGTTTTATTTCCAAGCACAACATCATGTCAAGTGTGATGAGAGCAACTTCAGTATGGAGGTGCATTGGGAGACAAGAATAGAGAGTTATGGGGGGCAAGATCAGGTGGGCACTTGCTCTAATGCTAAGTAGCTTGGAGTTTATCCTGTCCAAGATGGGGACATCAGAAGGGTTTTGAGGCAGGAAAAAAAAGTTAGTGACCATATGGAGAATGAATTGAGAAAGTATCAGACTTGATTTATTGTGTTAGGGGACTACTTAGATAGGTAGGTAGGAGAAATAATAAATTCCAGAACTTCAGAGAGTGACATTGAGAAGAAGAAAGAGACTATTTCTGAGGCATATGGGTTGGTCTTGAGGAATCATCAATTGTTGGCTTCTTTGGGTTACATAAAAAAGTTCAAGATGACTTTTACATTTTTAGACCAGGTCTCTAAATTAGGCATATTTGTAGATTGGGTAGCTATGTTTCCCCAAATACATAGAAGATACTAAAAGAGGACCAGTTTTAAGGAGAGTACATGGAATTTTTTTTGTTTCTGTACTTTTGGAGTTGTAACTGGAATGACTTTAGGGTATCCAATTGAAGACTTCTAGCAGGTAGTTGAAGATAAATGTATGTATGTATAGACACACATGTGTGTGTGCACACACACAGATAGATTGGTGGTTGGACATTCTGGCACTCATCTGTTCATTCAGTTAAGAAGATTGCTGTGAGATCTGAATGTTTCACATATTGAAGATCCTAAATAAATCAACCAGTATTTGCTGAATGAATGTCTTAATGATGTTGCCAAGAAAAACATAAAAGTTCTATGATTGAAGCAAGTATCAATCCACATCACCACAGATCTTGTTGATATTTCAAGGAAAAATTATAGCCTTCTTTTCCAAATCTGAAATGTTTAATGATGAGGTGGTAAAATTGTTGCTTTTCTTTTCATGGTATTTTAATATTTTGCAGGTTGGGGGCAAAGGAAATGGGAAAAAAACTCACTTTCATTCAGAGCCTGTAAAAAGAATATCCAGAGGATGTAGAAATTAAATTTACAGTTGATCTACGCTTGATATAAACCTTTAAACAAATGCCTATGTTAGGAAGTCTGTTTCAGCATCTGTGATTGTTTTGAAGTTTCTCGAGAGCTCCTTTGTTTTATTATACAAGCCACAGCCATAGCCCAGTGGTTCCCATTTATTCCTGCAGCAAGGAATGGAAAGTGATCATGGACCAAATTTTGCCATTCAACAAACATTTATTTCATAAAAGATCTTGGAAAGACCTCTGCAGATTTTTAAGAGCTTACACTGGCTCTTTGAATATCCTAAATATGGGTGAATCTCATGATAAAAGATATTAAGTTTTTTAAAATGCATTCATTTATACTAAATATAGTTGTAGCTTGAGGCAAAGCTTATTTATTTGATGCTTTTCACTATTGTGAAATGTTAATTAAAATCACACACACACATACACACACACACACACACACACACACAGCCAAATAGAAATGAGAACCCGATATTTCAATTCAAGGTTCTCCTCTGCCTTTTGCCATTCCTTCACCTCAGTGCCCGGAAAGCAAATTGCAGGCAGACATAGTTCTCTAAGCAGTGTGGCTTGGCTACTATAACAGTAGTGGGAGTAAGGCTCAGGAGAAATTCAAAGGATGAAGAGGAGGAAGAAAATGGAGTGGGGGAGGAACTTATTCAAACCAAGGCCTTTAAAAAACAACAAAAGGAGAATCTTAGGGAGAAGAAAAACATTCCAGAAGGAAGAAATGTCCAAATGCTTAAAACAAGGCTGGAAAACCTCTGTTAAAACAAGTGCCATATTATACATATATTCAAGTGAATATGAAAAAGACAAAAAAGAGAAAACATGCTTCATTTGGATATTTAAAGAAATCTATCCCCTGCTGAATGATACAAGGAAAAAGAATATACCCTCTTTAAGGAGAAAAATATTCTCATAAGGGATATGTTTACTGGGTTCCCTTTTAAATCCATTTTAGCATTATTTCTTCAGACTTGGTTGATTATCGCATCTACATGAAGAGGGTGTTGCTGCTTGGGTTACTGTCTTAGTAGAAAAAACAAAAATTTTGAATCAGCCCCTGTGAGATGGATGTCCAAACTCTGCCCCTTTCTATTTGAGTAATCTTGGATAAATTTCTCTGACTAGTGAAACTTTGGTGTTCTCATCAGACCAATGAACTTCTTATGAAGCTAACTTCTTATGAAGCTAAAATGCAAACAGCCAGGAGACAGTACACTTTGTCTCATAGGATTCAGTTTTGAAACGTTTATCTCAAGAGCCCGATGTATTGGCCACAACTTCAGAACCCGAGGAGCCCACCTCCAGAATTTTTCCAGCATGCAGTTTACAGCAGCCTATGCTGGGAATACTGTAGGGGCAACTGAAGAGGAAAGAAAACATTGCTCCTTGTGTTTCAAATAAAGTGTGCTGATTATATTAAGCCAGACTAGAAACTGATGAAGCAGAGCTCTTCTTTGAGTCACCCATGACATTGTTTCTTCACTCAAAAAGGTAACAAGATCACGTGTGCATGAAAGAACTGGGAAAGCAACAGCTTGATGTAAATACATGACATGATCATTATTTCTAAAGCCTGCAGAGCCAGGTATGCCTGGACCCTGTGATGCTAGCTTTGGGCAGTGTGTGCCTCTCTTAAACGGAGGTCAAATGCCTGAACCCCTCCGTGACTTGAACTACTGAAGCTTCCATTATCCTCTCCATTGATCCGGAGAGGCAAGCACGAATAAAACTCAAATGACTGTCTCCAACAACAAGGAATCTTTAAATGTGCATCATTTGGCAGTGGCATTATCTTAAGACGATTATCCAGTATATAAATGTTTATTGCCTTGCTTTAAGATGCACAATGTAAGATTAACAATCATGGTGATTTTTGTATAAATGCAATATTTCTGCTATTGTGTTTGTGGAATTCAGCTAGATAATAATTGATTCTGTGACAGGGATTGGCTAATTTGCCAACAGTATAGTATAAAACACATTTATACAGTCAATTACACCCAAGTGCATGGCCTATTTGCTTTATAATTTCATAAACTTGCCAGCAATTTAAATAAAAAAGTTCCATTAAATTATCATATCATGTGATGGAATGATATTGCCAAGTATATTAAACCATGTGTGTTCAGCCAGAATTAATTAAATATTATTACTTTTTTCTTATTAACACATTGAACTTACCCTTCCTACTCTCTACTCGAAATAGAAGCCTATTAGTGAACAAAGTAAACTTAAGGGCAAAGTTTAAACATTTTCCTGAGGGTGTTTCATTAAGAACCCTGGTTCTTTTGTTTAAACATTTGCTCTTGGTAAATGTACTTGTATTGTGAAAATATTTTATGTTCTTAGATATGAATACTGGAAAAGTTTAAAGAATACCTTTACTTGAATTATTCAGGTATTCAAAAAGGGCACATTTATGTCCTTAGGTTAGAGAAAGTCATGATATAAACTACTGCAATTTATTTGTTTATGATTCCATTATTATTATTTGTGACTCCACAGATCTATCTAGTTGCAATAAGGGAAAGATACAAGGCTAGATAGTTTAGCAACTCAAAAAAAAAAATACAATACTTTCCAATACAGAAGATACTTGTTTCATATGAAATAAATTAACCTGGCCTCCTCAAGGGACTTATAGTTCAATAAATCCATAGTGAACAATAAGAATTAAACCCCTAATATTAAAGCTTTTGTTTTATTTTATGAAAAACAAAACATAGACGTGAACTTCCTGACATATACCAAGTATACTAATCAGGTGCTCATGGTCAGACACACATTTTGACCTTTATTCTCACTCTTGGTTTTTCTGTCCATAGAATTTACCAGGTTGTCACACATTTTACTCATTCAGAATTATAAGGGGTTTGTTGTTGTTATCGTGTGTTTCCTTCTTTCTCATCCTCTTGCTTTTTTATTCAGTGTTTTGGTTTTTATTTCTAAATAGTGTATGCTATTTCTTTCATTTAATAAATAGAAAAGTAGGTTTTTTTTTCTTATTCATAAAGTAAAACATGCGTATCAGTCAAAAACAGACTACACCCATCAAAAGCAAGGGAGATTAATTAGAAGCATAGCGAGGGCTCACAGAATTGGCAGTTGGCTGGAGGATGAGGTGTGACAAACGAACAAGAACCAACAATGTTCCAAAAGCTGGGCAGCAGGACCCACAGCCACGGTCCCCCATGGGAATAGCTGGGCTTCATGCCACTTCTGCCCCTACAATGAATCTTACAGCTAATCCCTCCCGTGCCTTTGAGTCACTCTCTTCAGCATCATAATCCTGGGAGAAAGAGAGTCATGTGTGTTCCTTACAGCTCTGGGGGAAAAAAGGGAAGATCTGGCCTCTTGGACAAACTTGTAGAGGGTGGGCACTGTTCTCAACCATGTGGCACACAGCAGGGACTTCCCTCAAAAGGGAGATCCATGTGAATAGAGAAAAGTGAACGTTTGAGTGTTGCAACACAACACCAACATAAGTAAGTACGACGGACAATTCTTGCTTAAAACTTGCTAATTGTGAAAGCTTTAAACACTACAACAGATAAAATAAATAAGTGAAAGGACCTTCATAATTGGACTACCAGGGACTGACAATTTTAATGGCTTAGTCTACATCTTTCCAGTCTTTTGTATTTACATATATAAATATAGCTTACTATATCGTATCATGTATAGTATTCTACAACTGTATTTAAGCTTTTAATATTAAATAACAACATGTTTCATTTTAATAGAGAGAAAAATTTATTCAATCCATTTTTATAGCTTCCTAGTATTCCATGCATTGAATTTTCATAATTTATTTAACCAATTTTCTATCGATGGGTATTAAGACTGTTTTTCATTTCCCCATTATTAGAAACATCTTTGCACATTCATCTTGCCTCCTTCTCCAGTTATTTTCTTAGGAATAATTCTCACAAGAGGAACTTTTAGGCCAAAGGGTATTCTCATTTGAAAAATATTGCCAAATTGCCCTCCAAAAAGATAGTGACAATTTATACCCCCACAAACGGGATGTGAGATATAGTCATCAACATCATCAACTTCATCATTTTTCCTTCCTACTCACCAGAAAGGTGTGAAGAAAAAAAAACACCCTACACTTAAACATAAAGATTTATAATTACTAGCACTTACCTTAATAAGACAGTGCTTAGAATTGGGCAAGCATAACTGTAATGTCTCCTCAGACTCAGCAGAAAAAAAATTATTGCAGATATTTAATTATTGTAGTCAAAAGAACCTCCCTTGAATAACACTGTAGACAGGAGTCTAACAGACTGTATATTTTAACTTGCTTCCTGTGTACTTTGCTAAACATAGTGCTACTTATTCTATGTAGGTGACTTTAATTAAATTTATATAATTGTACACATGAAAGCTATGAGTCAGCCAGAATTCTGCTTATTTGTGGTGAGATAATATGGATAAAGAGACTTTGCCAAGATAATTCGAGTTTGGGCCGCCATCCTTTTCCTTTTACATGGTTACTGAAAACCCACCTTATTTCAATAATCACTTAGAATAATTCTCACGATCATGGAATCCTTGTCCTTGAGGTTTCATTGATGTTTATCTTTAAATTTTTGAGTATTTTCGAAGCATTCAAGAAATCAGAGAGACTCTCTTGACGAGAGGAGACTGTATTAATGCTAAACCCAAAAATGTGAAGATTTTGCTTATTCAAGTGAGCAGTGGTTTTGAATAAGGCGAAATCTATAATCTTAGTAAATATTACACACTATTATTAAAGAAGCAAAAAGGAATTGTGCTGGAGTTAATTAAGGCTTTAAGAAATGCCTGCTTTTATTGGCAAAAAAAAAAATTTTGTTGCAACAAGAAAACTAAAAATTAAGAGGATGGTTGGCAGCAATATTGATATGCTAATGGATAAACATGCTAATTTAGAAAAAAACTAATCAGCAAAGACATTACTAATGGAAATGTACAGGAAAATGGCTAATGCTGTATGCAAACCTGGTATCTACAAAATTAAGAAGAAACCAGTTTTGTTTTCATAATTGTAACTTGAGAGTCAGATCTTCTCTAACAAGCTTTGCTACAGGAAGATACTGACAAACTTGCTGGGTGCTAGAAGAGCTAATTCATGTACACACAAAAAGATACTACACATATATAGACATATATAAATAAATATATATCCACTTATGTCCAGTAGGGTACTTAGTATCCTATTCCTCCTGTTTCAAGAGGTCTAGGTGGCAAGTTCCTTCTGAGAAAACAGGTAATGACTTCTTCGGTAAAACAGCTTCTAAATTTGATGTGCATAAAATAGTAACCTCATTCACAAAATTAAGCCAATACATATAATTCATATTCCACAGATAAACATATATCTCTGGAGCAATTGTTTTCCCTTGCTTTGCCCTCTAAACTTAAAGATAGGCACTTAAATACCTACAGGCCTCAACCTAGCAATTTAAATGAGTGAAGACGTCCAGGTAGAAGATATTAAGGAGTGCTAGGGATTGAGGCAAACTGGAGAACTAAGCTTAAGGGGTTGCAGATAATATTCAATTCCAGTGGGAAAACTCTGGGCCAGAAGAAGACCCTGGTGTTGCCAGATCTGATTTTATAAGATAAACTAGAAATACAAACTTTCAAATGAAATCTCACCAAATTGAAAAATAATAAATCAGTCAATTCAGGTTAAAAGCCACTCAGTTGTCGAACTTTTTCCTCCGGTTCTCACCCTTCTCCTTGGTATCTAGTGCCAGAGGTACATGAGGTGTCCTGACCTTGGGGGGAGGATCCCCACCCCATGTCCAGTATCTGTCCTTCCTAGCATCTAGTGATATGTACAACTGCATCTCATTCTCAGACATGGCCAGCCCTCCACAATGTCATCTGAGACTGAGAATGAAAATGAATACATTTGAAAATGAATGAAAATGAACAGTGCCCCCTGTTCAGAAAGCCTCCAAGCAGTTAATCCACTTTGCTCCATTTATGACTTTTCTTCCTGCCCTGGTCAGCCTGTATGATCCTATCTAGTTTGGGCTGGAAGCAACAATGTATTCTAACTAACATATGTCTTTTGGCAGCTCTGTTTTGAGTCAGGGTCTTGGAACCCAACGTTCAAGAGATACAGGCTCTGGATACTCAAAAATGCTGATTTTCTCAAAACTATTACCTATTTACTTTGAAATTACAGAAGCTCATGAGCTTAGTAATGTCAATTTCTTTTTTCTTTTTTTTTTTTATGTCTGCAGTGGCAACTCTGCCTAAAGACAACGTGGGTCAATGCTTTAGAAGCTATGTTGGGAGAGAATATTGATCACTATATGGAAAAAAAAAAAATCCCAACTCATTAGCTATCATTATACTGATTTTATTTTACCTTAGACATTCAAACACCTTATTGATAATTGGTAGTTATTTGTGAGTCTAATGAAAAAAGGGCAGCTTGGTTCAAATAAGTATATTATTGGCATTGAGAACAGATATGTAAACAAGAACCCAATTAGTAAATGTAAAAAAATGTGCCCCCTTGATATCTATGCAGTACATTGGGCTTTATTTTACAGATATAAAAGGCCTTCATTTGGAATTTAGAGTTTTTTGGGGAGTACATCTGAAAACTGTGTCTCCCAATATAATGAAAAGTATCTGCATTCTGATGACATGCTGAGAGTTACACTGTACTTGTCACTTCCAACTTGAAGCATTAACATCGCTAAATAAAGCAATTGTTAACTTTTGTCATTGATTAAAGTAATAAAGGTCTCAAAGGCAATAGCCAATCTTTGAAAGTATTGCAGTTGCTCCTTAGGTTGAGTAGAAGGAGATCCTTGTTGGTCCGAGTGACAACCTACCTGGAAGGCAGAATTCTTGTCTGAGAGCTTCTTTAACAACTGGAGGTCACTTTTTGAGTTTTCCAGAACTAAAACAGGATTCACTCCTAAGAAATCAGATCCAAAGTCAGGGCAGTAAGAAATAAGAGGAAAGAGAGAACCTAAAGAGCCAACTTTAGCTCTGTCTTTGTTTGGTTTCTTTCTAAAGCAAAGGCAAAACAAAAAGTTGGATATAGGTCATGTATGTGGGAGGTGACCCCAGGCAGCAGGGATGAGGAAATAGAGAGAGTAAGATGGGAAACTAGCGGAAGTTAAACTGTACATTACTGAGTTGGTTACTGCTATGGGCAACTGGAAGTCAATCCAACTGGGGAACTGTGAGAAACTGTAGAGAAAGTTCATCAGAATTGTCCCTCTAAGGACCAGAGCCCTGGGCAAATGTCCACCAACACCCACCCCTCCTTGGTTGAGAGGTGTTCCTAACTCCCTCACCACCAAGCAGCATCTGCATGCCTTCTGTGAATACTTGTTTGGCTTCAGGTAAAGCCTTCGCACAGAAAAGCAGAGAGATGCTGAGTTGGCAGATTGAGGTGGCTGTCATCAGCATGCACACAACTGCCCAATACAGCTGCATGGATTAACAGTTGTGCTGAGAGGCTGTAACACAGGACACAAAGAACATCTAATACAGCATCACATAGTTCCCCTTATGGAATGGCAGATGTGTGGTGTGTGGATCAAGTGACAAAGAAAGGGACTGAAGAAAGCCTCCCAATCCACTAACACCCTGAGTCAATATCATGTTCAGTGTGATGTTCTCAAGATCCTCATATTCATATGGAATGATGGCCTCCACTTTATTACCACTCTTCCTCTTGTACAGTCTCATATCAGATGAAAAACACCTTCCATGATCCCTCAACCCAGAAAAATTTAGGATCACTTCTTAGAATCTGGTCACTTCACAAATCTTGACCCAGGAGCCTGCATATCTCAGAAACCCTTCTTTGCTTCCCCCCCCCCCATAGCTTTGGGCCCAGACATGGATGTCTGCACTCATCTAGCCACCTTAATCATGTGTCCTTTATCACAACTCCAGCCTGGTTCACTTCAGTGTCCCAACACACAGCATAGAGCATAGACCAATAGTGGTACTCACAGATACTTGCCAGAGATTTGTTTTGTATTGTTTCTGTCCCTGACTCTTGTGTTATCTTCTTTGCCTCTCTTCATAGGACGTCTTTTTCAAAGCCCATATTTTTCTGGAAGTTTTTCAACTCTATCATTTCCTCCAAACACATCTTGAAAAGGCTTGTACAATCCCTCTCTGTCAAATGGCCTCAATATTTCATCTACTTAATTTTGGCATTCCTGCCTTAAACCTCTCCTCAAAACTCACCATTAATCCTGACCCATGGCCAGGCCATCTTCTGGTAGTCATTTCTATAGCTGCTGAATCTCAAAAATGTAATTGAGTAACTAAACCATCTAATCGAACTAGTTGACTGCAAATCATGCCAATATAGAGCTTCTATGATTCTCTACCATTTAACCTACCAAGTTTGTCATGCTTGGGTATATTTTCCCAATTTGTGTTTTTCTCTTTGTTGTTATTTGAAAAGTAACAGAATATTTCTTGGTTGAGTGATTTTTTTTTCTATATACATTAACCTTATATTGGAAGTCTTTTTTTCCCTTTAGAAAATTTCATTGCCCCCACCTCCTAAATACACAACTAACTTTTAAATTTTACTATGTACTTTATACAGTGTCACCTTTCAAACATGATTTGAAGAAACTTAGAACAAAGAATATATATCTGTAAGAGTAAGGAAAGCAAAAAATAAAACACAGGAAGCCAGGCCTGGGGGGAAATGAGAGTCATGATTAAACTGAACATAAAGGTCAATAAAGTTCGACTGAAGGAGCAAATCTGGGTGAGCTCTCCAGCATCTGGGTACACCTGATGAAGGGCCTGTGTCCTATATTGTTAGAGAGAATCTGGCGCATTAATTGTTTAGGAGAAATACAGTTTTAATAATAAATGTAGGGGATCTTAATAAGTTCTAATAAATGTGTGGGACCTAAAACAAGTTAGAGAACGACATGATAAACAATGCCCTGAGGGGCGCATTGGTTAAGAGCTGGCTTGGGACGCCAGCGGCCCTGGTTCGGATCCCACATATCAGGGCCGGTGACACTGCTCTCTACAGCTAACAACAGCTCCACCTGGAGCTGGGCTGCTGTTAGTCCCCGTGACGGCATAGCTGCAGCCTCTGCTGCAGTGGGCTGCCATAGGCTACAGTGAGTGGCCGGTAGCCAGCGTGAGCAGCTGGCAGACACTGTGAGTGGCTGTTCAGAGGCCGGCGACTGATCTGCCTCACCTGAGAGAGTGCAATGATGATAGCAACATGGGCCAGTGAAGCAACGTCCTCCGCAACTAGACTGAAGAACAAAAGGACAGCAACTTTTCTGTTCCCCTTCCTCAGTTCCCCAACGCTGTTCCCCTCCCCCAATTCCCCAATAAAATCTTAAAAAAAAAACAAAATAAAAAAAAAAAACCCAATGTCCTGACAAGCACTCTGCAGGGAGAGCAGAGGATCTTCCCATCTGGCTCTTTTTGGTGATGACTTTTATAGAAGCTGAGGACTTAACATTCAATCAGTGTGGAGGAACAAAGAGCAAATACTCTGATGTTCAAATATATAGCTGTCCTTTGGTTTAAATTTATCCAAGTACAGAATTCAGGAAAATGTCAAAAAGCGTTGTGTAACACACACTTATAATTTTCTTCTTTTTAAAGAAAAATAGTGCATGCTTATTTAAAAAAATACAATAAAATTTTAAACTTCATTCTAGCTGATATCTACCCACATTACCATTTATGTTTCATACGTATCCAAGTCTTCAGAGCATCTTCAAATTGTTTCCTGTCTCTTTCCCTGGCCCCTTACACATATATACATATAGAGCTTTCATTTAAAAAAAATATTATATTATACACATATTATTTAATTTGCTTTATTCATACAATATATTAGTTTTTTCTTATACTCTCTTTTCCAAATGCATTCCCCCCTACCCCGGGGCACAGTTTTGATAGGATTTGGAGGGGAAAAAGTGAAGATGGGTTAAGTATCATGGTAAGTGGATAAAAGCATGAGCTTTAGAATCTGATTTACTCCTAATTATGGCCTCCCTTGTCATTAATGGGGTGATCTTGGATAGATATGATTTTAAGCCTCAGTTTCCTCATCTGTAAAGTAGGTGTGATAATAGTATACAGCCCCTCCTAAAGGATTTTCAGCAAGAGTAAATAAAATATGCATATGAAGTGCTAAGAACAGCATCTGCAGAGAGAAAGAGCTCATTTAAAACCCTGCAATACTTACCTGAGAGAAGCACTATGCTTTAGGAACCTGACTAGTTGATGGTAGATCTGACACTTTATAGTGAAAATTGAAAAGGGCACTCCACCCCCACACAGGTTACCACAGGGATTCTACAGGTAAAGTCCCCTGTTTTCTCTAGGGCTTTTACCAAAACTTGACTGAGAGACCCAGCACTCTAGACCACTAAATAGGGTACAGATTTGAAATGGAAAATTTTAGAGATGTTACCAGTTATCAGCCTCATACAAAAGTAAACCTCAAAATGGCCCCATGGCAGTGCTAGTCACAACTGACAAAGATTTTTCACAAAGATGATCTCATTTGACACCCATGATGGCTCTATGAGGTATGTACATTATTTATAAGTCTTATTTTAGAGAGGAAGAAATGAAGGTGCAGAGTAATTTGATGCTTGAACAAGGACACAGAGCTAGTCCAAACAAGGACTGGATTCAAACTGGGAAAGCTATACAATCATATAAATCTATGCCCCTGTCATTTCACTACAGAAAACTTGAATTGTAATGTCAGGTTAATGTGAATTTTTAAAGTTACCATTATAGTTCAGAGTGAAATTGATCAACAGGTGGATTAGTGGGTATATATGAAGAACGCCAAGTGAAGATCTAATAGAAAATCTAGTCCTAAATCATGCATTTTTCAGTCTGAAACTTTCTGATGATTTACATTTTACACCTGAATTTAGCATACTTTTGGACTCTAAGGACGTGGAGGTCAATAAGACATTCCATGGCCTTTCAAGGCTGTCAGTTCATTGAATCCAGTTCTCCCTGCTCTGGGAAATTCATGCTGGTATAGAATGTAGCAATTTACAAAGTGCTCCCAGTGGAATTGTGTACTAGCTGGCTGTTTGCAAATGCAATTTCAAGTGTTGAGTTTTCATCCTAATCATCCCTTGCTAGTCTGGTGTTGTGTGGCCCTAGAGACGGTTTTCTCTGCATGTTGTCCTCAAGCCATTGATGTTGACCAGACTTTTTCTTATCATCATCTGGAAATGGAAGACAGAATCAACAAGCAGTTGGACATTTTCTTAGATAGTCTTGCTCTTGGAATTTCCTTCTCCAGAAACTTCCTTAGGTTGATTGTGTTCGAACTCATGGCAAAATACACCTCACACTGATTAAAAGAGGAGAAATTTCAGGGATCCAGAGTAGAAAGAACATCTGAAAATCTTTTCTTCCCTCCCTCCTTCCTTTTCTCCTCCTCTCTCCTCTTCACTATAACTCCTTCTATCCCTCATTTCCATTCCATTCCATTAACTCTAGCTCTACTCTATCTCCTTTCCCTCCCTCTCTTCATCTTTCCCATCCTCCTCCTTCTCCCCTCTCCTTCTCTCCCTTCTCTCTATTTCTCTCCCTCTTACACCTTCAGGAACACACACACACACCCCTTTAACTTTTCCTTAGAGATCTCAGAGCAAACTTGCTGGAAGTGCTTAAGGCTATATCAAAAGTGAATAAACGTTTTCTTTACTGAGAACTTTAACTTTTTCTTTGAAGTTTAATTTAGTTCCTGAATGTTAAAGACGATATATTTGATATCTGTAAATCTGTCTGTACTCGTCTGTGCATGTGAATATATATACATGAGCAAAATGAAAAAAAAAAGAGAGAAAGAAAGAAAAAAAATCCCCAAACTTCTGCTTTGACTGCAAGATTAGAGGTTCTAACTTCTTGATTATTCCTTAACAAGAACATTTTAGAGAAATCAGTATCTTTTGTCCTCATTCCATATAGATTACTGCAGTTTGCAGACAGCCCTTTTTGCATATTATGTAAATAGAAAGTTACATTAACAACACGGTAGGTAATGTAGGAACATTTTTTTTTTAAATTTCTCTTTTTTTCTTGTAGAAAGAGCTTCTGATTAAGAGCTTTGAGTGCTGTTCGTCTTTAATTCCTTGCTGACTCCCCAAGTGCTGTCTGGGATGCCTCAGATACTTTTTGTAAAACCATCAGTGCTGCCATTTGCATTCGGCACCACCCATCCAGAAAAGATCACAACTTGGCCCAACAGAAGACATAGGCTTTTGAATATATCCAGCTCCGACTAACTTAGGTGAGGGTTAAAGTGCGCGTGTTTGTGTGTGTGTGTGTGTGTGTGTGTTGGGGGCAGGGGGGGAGGGTATCAGAATAAAATCTAGTATACAAAGGTAGCATTTTTATTAGAGTATTGGGAATCTGGGAGGTGGTGGGAGGAAGCAGACTTTCAGAGCACTTCAGAACTGGATAAATAAGCTCTAACTCCAACAGAGAACAGGAGGGAGTGGGAGAGGGAAAGAGCGCCTTGATACTCTTTGCTGGGTGTGTCAAGTTATATATACATAAATAGAGGCAGTGTTTTTGTCAATGCATGCTGTGAATTTCGCAAAATATTAGAATATAGAAACACTGCTTCACTGCTTGATAGATAATGACAGTATTTAATAGGTGCACAGAGAGATACCTAAAGGTATTTTAAAATTCACCCCCAAGGACAATGCAACAATGGTTACAAAAAGCTTCACTTGGGAGAGTGATCTTATTTGTTAGTGGAAACAGGACCCTCAGGTTGCAAATTAAATTGGTGGCCCTGGCCCCTGACTTACAAGAAGGCTGGAAAAATGTAGTTCTGTCCCAGCACTGGCTTTCTCAAGGTCCTTAAAATCTATGGAAGTCAATGATCCCCCGGCTTTTCAAAGGATGTAACTTCTCCCCTAAGGCGGAGAAGCACGTTGCTCTGTAGAGCCAGCATGAGAAGTGTCTGGTTATAATTCATAGAGCTACAAAAAATTATGTGGTTCTATCAGTTTACGAGACTGTCTCACCTTAAGAAGTCACTAAACTTTCTCTCCTTGAGCAAATATAGTTTATAATGTTTCTATACTATCAATGTTGAATGGATACCTCCATGCTCTTTTTAGAAATGTTTGTTGTGATTGCGTCTGACACAATTTACTTATTAGTGTGTCAGTAGAAGTTTAATATGATTGAAAGCCATCAAAAGGCATAACATCTGAATGTCAAACATGACTTGTATCTGTAATTCCAGACAATTTGGATGCCTGTTAACGTTCTTTCTCATCTACAGTGATTTCCCCCCCTTTCCACTAAGTGTCACTGTGTTATTTGTATTTTCTGATAAGGTCAAATATCTGAACATTTGGAGTGCTTGTATGAAAACCAGTTTAAAGCTTTGCTGTAAATTTCTGCTAAATAGGTTGGAAGGGGGAAAAAGGCAGCAATTAAATTTTTATAAAAAAGTTTCCATGAAGCTTAGTCTTTCCGTATTTAACTCTTTCCCACTTTTTCTTTCCAACTCCATTAGCCTCCAAATAAGCACACCATATTATATATGTCAAAGGAAGTTTTATTTAGACTTATAAGGGCTGATCTATTCCCATACTGTTTAAATTAATGTTCAAAAAAGAATTCAAACCACATTCTAACATTTGGACTATGTAAGAAGGAAACAGATTTTTTGAGGAAAAAAAAGATGTTGTTTTAGCTAGGCAGAATGGGCTGTAGGAACATAGACACGTGCAGACGGATTTCTAAATGTGTGTATTATCTGATAAGATCTGGGCTGCTTGTGTGTCAATTCAGGAAGTAAAGGAGTACACGAGCATAATTCTTCCTTCTTTCCTTCCTTTCTTCTTTCCTCCTTTCCTCCTTCCCTTCCTCCTTTCCTCCCTCCCTCCCTCCCTCCCTCCCTCCCTTCCTCCCTTCCTTCCTTTCTTCCGTCGTTCCCCTCCTCACTTCCTCCCTCCCTCTTTCCTTCCTTCCTTCCTTCCTTCCTTCCTTCCTTCCTTCCTTCCTTCCTTCCTTCCCCACTTTCTTGTTTTCTTCCTTTTCATTTAATTTTTACTTCCTTTTACTTTTTTTCCTCTCCTCCTCTGTCTCCTTTCGTTCTAACAATTCAGAATGTACGTTTATCTCAGCCACCTACAGCCTAAGGCTAAGAATCATGGGTTCTTCACCTAACTGGTTATGTTTCAGACCAAATTAGCTCCACAAATGGAGGGTGACTTTGAGAAAAGAAACTAAAATCTCTTAAAATGGAATGGCCTCAGATTTGCATCAGAGTAACATTTTGAGAATTAAGTTCTGATAACCCTCTCCAAATGCAGCACACCACTGACAGAATGCTCTGTTAGGTTGGCATCTATACAATCACCCTCACATCAAAAACTTGTCATGGAGAAAAACATAGTGTGTGTGTGTGTGTGTGTGTGTGTGTGTGTGTGTGTGTCCACCTTTAGTTTTCAACACAATAGATACTTTTTTAGTTTCTCAAGTGCAGCAAAAAATCTGCTAGATCAAGAAGCATAAATACAACCTTGGAAAGGGTTTTGAGGCCAAAATTCTGTGTGTGTGTGTGTGTGTGTGTTTGTGTGTGTGTGTGTGTGTGTGTGTGTGTGTGTGTAGACCAAGTACTGTTTGAAACTAATGAATTACATTTCAATTAGCCAGCTTTTAGCAGCAGTTACTTTCTTTGGTATGTTGGCTTCTATTTGTAGCATGTAGGGTAATATATTTTTTCTTATAAGCGAAATGTATGTTTTTAATCAGAAAAAGAAAAAAAAATTAGTGAGCCAGAAAAATGTCAGTCTACTTTAAAAAAAAAAATATATCACCTTCCAGAGAATAGTACCACTCTTTCTTCCATGTGCAAAATATTATACACTTGCCTTTGAAACTAGAACATTCAAGAAGAGAATGAATTTATAGACTCCATCAAACAAATGGATTACAGAGAGCCTGGCGCAGCATGGAAACCAGAGCCATGTCAGGAGCTGTTATCAAGGAGTGAGGACTACATGGATACACTCATGTGAGGACAAAGGTGGTGGACAGCTGGCATGCATTCCTAGGTACATAAGTCCTCTGGATGACCCTCAAATGGAGAGTACTCTATTGCAGATGTTTTAATTTCTTTACAATGAACTTGTGAAGATTCCTAAACCATTAATGAATCTGAAACAACCTAAGTAGCATCTTTAATTTTGTTCAAACTAGCTTTTCCCAAATTTGTTTGGTCTTGTATCTCTTTTTGTGCATCACATGTATTGCCATCCCAGTGGACATCCCAGTTTAACAGGCAGGATAGGCTAGCTTATGCGAAGGTAACAAAGAGCTTCCCAAATCTCAATGGTTTATTCTAATAAATGTTTATTTCTTGCTCATGCTCCATGTCCAGCATGTCCCTTAGGGATCAGTAGGAGTATTGGTCCATAGCAGGACCAGACCCAAAGAAAGAGTTAACATGTAAGGTGAGATAGTTGCCATGCTAGAAGAAAAAGAGAAAGCTCTGGAAAATCTCACACACACATCTGCCATTAAATTCCCTGGAACAGAGGTGGCTCATAATACCTCCAATCACAATTACTAGTGCAGAACTAGTCAGATGATTCCATCCAAACACAAGGGGGAGGAAATGTCATCCTAACACGTGGCCAAAAGGCAGAGATCCCTAAATAATTAGGGAATAGTTTTGATACTTAACATGCCTCGTATTTTTCACAACATATTTTAAGACTTTCTGGACAATTTTTGTGTCTTAGATACTCTAAATCTTGTGGTGCATTTTTCCAAGATCAAGAGGAGTTGTGTCTGGAGGAAAGAGAGGGGAGATTGCAATACAATAGGACATTGAAAATACTTCAGTTATGTGAGAAACACCTTTTTGTATTTGAGCTTCATAACAATCTAGTAATGTGAGTAGGGCATGGATTATGATAAGTAATTTTTTCTTATGAGAAAATGGAGACAAGTGAAATGAATCTTGTAAGCTGATATAGCATTTAAATGGTTTTTGTAAATCAGAAGGAAACATTGGGGTATGGGAAATGTGAACAGGTTCAAAATCTGAGACAGCTGGACTAGAAAGAATTATCATCACAGCTCAATTGTATTCAGAATTCTACCAGATTTGTCCAGGACTTGCCCAAGAGTTGGGGAAATTATTGAACAGAAATCCAGTGAGAAATAAAGCTCACTAACAAAAATGTGAAGAAACAAAGTTTTGATGAGGTGCCAAGAGGTGACAATGTGTTTCATAAATACTTTGAGAACTTCTGGCCACCGGAAGTAAGGAGCACTGAATCATTAAGAAAAATATTCACACAGTGCCATAGGAGAGAAAATGTTAGCTATCACTTCAGCCTCCAAAAGGGCAGTTAAAAGTAAGAGGAAAAAGTAAAAATAAATTCTACGCTTTTTATGTGCTGTTGGACTCCTGTTGAGGAAAATAAATTCTGATTTATTGCTGTCTGCCTCGGAAAGAAGAAGGATAGAGGTATAGAATATTTTTAGCTTTGCTGGGGTTTGTCAGTGTAGGTGGGAAGCCAGGCGGTGGGAGCAGATATGCCACGACAGCCACTAGCAAGCCACAAGCCACGCTGTATTACCCATTCCACGTCTTGCCTCACCTCCATCTCCCTCAACCCTCAAATCTGCCATAATTAGTCTTGCGAGGCTTACATTGCCACAGCCGCACGCCCAAGGCATTATCTCCTATCTGTGGTATTATGTGCTGTAATCCCACAGCTAAATGTGGTAACCCAAATTTCAGAGGGCCTCTCTGACAGGCTTGCTGAGATAACCCATCTCGGTACGCCGAGTGCCAGGTCGCACCGAGGATGTAGGCTTGGAGCGCTATGGATTCTTTGTGTAGATGCATCCTACGCACCCTATAGCTTACCCATCCTTCCAGAGATCACAGGAACCCTAAATAGCAAGTATGGCATCCTAACTAGAACACCACCTGTTTTGTGCAAGTGTACATGGGCTTCTGCCACTGGCTCCTCTCTCTCTCTCTCTCTCTCTCTCTCTCTCTCTCTCTCTCTCTCTCTCTCTCTCTCTCTCTCTCGATCAGAGGCAAAGTTTATCATCTGTCTCTGTTGTCTGGCTGACCAAATACACATAAAACTGATAGATATAAGCTCTCTGTACCCAGGCCAACAGTACCTGTGCCACCTACACAACAACAGTGACCTACATATATTTCTCACACATGATGCTCTTAAATATGCTTGCAGGTGCTGGGGATCTTAGCAATAAAGATCGTTGCTTGACAAGCCTCTTTGTTCCATGTTGCAGAATTTTTTCTGTTTGTTGTCAAAAGAGAGAGATTCTCTCTCTCTCTCTCTCTCTCTCTCTCTCTCTCTCTCTCTCTCTCCCCCCCCCTTCCCTCCCTCCCTCTCTCATATGGGATTGCTTAGAAACATGCAGGTTTTGACATATGCTTTTACCTGAAAATGTATCTACTCCTGCTGCTTTATTGGACCCCCTAATTACTTGTAAAAAATAATAATAAATTGGGCAGGTGTTTGCTCTTCCAGTTGATTAATTGACAATGATTTCACTACAATTGACGGCAGAAAGCTAGGAAGCTGCCGGCTGGAGTTCAATGAGGAATACATATTTTCTACTCAGCCATGTGAATCAGCTTGAGAGGAGAATTTACAAAAAGCTCAAATTGCCAGTAAACTATATGCTTTTTATTCCAGGCTTGGAGATCTCTAAGTCCCAGCGTTGAGCCCTGTCACATATATAATTCTGTGTTCTCTACACATGAAACTCCAGAGCTGATCAAATGAGTTTGAAAATGTTTTTTCCCCCTAAGTGAAAAAGATCACCCAGATCAGTTACTATAACGTGTGGAAAGCAGTACATTCCAGCAGAAAAAATGAAGTCTGCTGTAAAGTTGACCGTGCTTTTTCACTGCGCCCATGGTGTTGTTTTTTTCCATTGACCAGTACTAGAAGCAGCAGCCACCAGCCTGAGGTGCCCTCTGAGGGCCGTGCATCCCAGAATATTAGCACAGTGAAGGTGGGGCCAATCTGTATTAATTTTTTAAATAGCCTCAAAGAAAACCACATGTCGTTATCAAACCAGTGAGTCAATGAGAGCAAAGAGATTTAAATTGTAGAAACAGAGACACAAAACCACGTCCTTTTTCTTCATTTTTGATTGATAGGAAAACTTTCTAGGTCTTCCAGGAATTGTAGTGATATACAGAAGACATGGAATGTTATAGATTTTATTATTTTAATTAAGAACGGTCCTAGGCCCAAAGCTTAATTTCAGATCACCAGGTTTTCAAAGGAGAAGTAGTTTGGCTAATAGGATTTTGTATAAAATAAAAAAAGTGGTGAGCCACGTAAAATAAGTTAGATACAAGGTTTGGCTGGAGTTCAGGCCGTATTTTTATGTTGATCCTTAGAACTCGTTCATTCACTCTATTTTTATTTTACAGCTGGGCTTGTAAGCATGAATAATGTAGATACACAAATAGCATAGAAAGTGAGTGTAGCCAGGAGGTAGTGAGAGAGAGAGAGAGAGAGAGAGAGAGAGAGACGAGTCCATATTTCCTGAAAACAACTCCAAATAGCAAAGACATTTTCATGCTTTTTAAAAGACAATAACAAATAAAGAAGACTTACCAGCAATGTGTATCAACTCAAAGTACCCCTTGAAACATTTTTTTCTAAACACAGATGTTAGGAGACCACTTTACAGGGAATTGCCGTGACCATTATGGTATTTTTTCACTGATCAGATTTATAAGAGGAAAATAATGACATTCCAGAGCCATATCACTGAAATCATGAAATTGATGACCTCTTCTCATCTTTCAAACACCTCCTTCAACATCTGATTGAGATTCAAAATATTTTACAGGAGCATTTCAACAAAACTAGCAGGTCATTTAAGAAAGAATGAATATATAAATTCTTAAATGTTTGCACATAGGAATTATATTCACTTTGATGGAAATGATAAGGTATAAAGTAGAGACTTAAATGCTGTACGTGTTCTGAAAAGGCCTCTAATCTCATCTCCACTCCCTGACACCCCTATTTTTGGCTATAAAACCTTCTCATATTATTTTGATATTCTGATTAGCCAAGCAGTTAAAGGTTTCAAATCTCCTAACTTGTTCTTTCAGGAGAAACACTAGATTGGAAGCTCTTTTTGGAGATAGGATGAATAACCTTCCCTGGCTCCTAGAAAAAGAATCTCTTCTCACACATTAACCTTACAGAAGGATTTGTGTGGTCAATTTCTTTTTAGCCTCAAAAGTTTGGATTGAATGTGCATCTCTTTGATGACTTTATAAGCCACCCTCGCTGCCACTATAGTTGAAAAATAAATCAGATGGTTTCTATGAGCCTCAAGGATTATAGCACTAGGCTTCTGTTCCTCACACCAGCGATGTGTTCTTAGAATTAAGACTTTCTTAAGAAAATGGCAGCAACTCCCAAACTCTAACCACTAAAAAAAATAACGTATTTAATACAGGTGAATTAATCTAATTGCACCCCCCCAAAAAAAAAGAAAAAAAAGAAAAAGAAACAGGCAAGGACCTGCACAAAAGCTGCACAAATCAAATTAACTTTTAAAAAGGGAGGGAGATGATGGCACTTAAAAAACTTCGAGTAGAAAATATAGGCTTCTCTTTCATAAAATTCTCCATTTCCCAAGTTCTAGCTAAGCACCTTGATTGTTTTACGGATGAAACTGTGTGTACTCAGTGCCTGCTCAGGATAGGCTGTGAGTCAGGGAAGACACAAAGCACACAGGCATATCCCAGCTGTAAAATTGCACATTCTACCATAAGTGAGCCATCCAGACTACCTACTTCATCTCCTTCTACCAAAATATTGCATTTTCCCTCCCAATAAAGATGTTTTATAATGGCAATCAGGTGCCGTAACTCATGGAGGTTCTGCTGCTTACTTGCTCTCTGTGTCCTGTAACTCCCACTCTATCATGAGAGCATATGTTGTATCTCTGTCATGAATTATTATTTGGTGATTCCACATTGGAATTCCACTTGGAAAGGCAGTTTCTCCAACCCCAATGCAAAGATTCCTGCTCATTCATAAAAAGGTCCATATTGCCTAATGGCTTCCATGCTGTAAAACAGTTCCTCAGGTACCGCATCCAGGGGCTTGGTCTCCTAAATTCTCAATCAGCAAAACCATCCTGAACGTCTATAGGTACCTAAGGGGCTGTGCCTCTTCATTTTGAAATAACCATTTGTGTGTGCTACATTCTAGGAGGCAATTCACTCAACAATGAGCAAACTCAATGGCAAAATGTTGCAAGGAGCAGTGATACAAATCTCACTGGAGCAAATCAGGGGGAAAGGCCATCCATTTTTTTTTATACACTGCCTCCTACTTTTCTCCCAACTAGGACATTTCGGGAATGGAGAGTAATAAAATGCATTTTGTTTTAGCCTTTGTGATTCTGGCTTTCATCAAAGGGATCCCAAACTCTTTTCCTATGGGTATGTTTCCTTTCAGATTAATATTTGTTAGGCATCTCCTAACAGTAGTATATTGATGCCTGTCTCTCCTGTCTCAGGAGAGGTGATTTGGGCATATTTCTTCTCAATCTGCACATTTAGCAGGTGACTTATTGTTAATTTGAGATAGGCCATTGTGGGAGTATTTACACCATGGAAATCACCAAATGCCACAAATCAGGGCTTTCTTGGGGGAAGATGGGGATTAGCTGTTAAACAGTCACCAGCATATTTCTGTCTCTGACCCAGGAAGGTATTATACAGATACTGAAGTTACTGAATATAGTAGTCCTGAAACAAAAGTGGCTAAACTTTAGTTGCAAAAGTAATGTATAAAACAAGGTAAAAATAATTCAAATTATTAGTAGAAAAGATGTCAGGTAGGCCATGTAACTTACTGGACATGGGCTTGGTTCACTTTGGGTTAGTCCAATTGCTGTATAATATCTTTCAGCAACTCACTCACTTCTCCGAACAATTCAGTTTGTTGCAAAATGGAAATAATAAAAGTTAGCTTCCTTATGCTGTTTTTTAAAAAAAAATAACCTGAGATAATGAATAAATGTACTAGATGCTTGCCTCATACTGAGTGCCCAATACATTTCCACCATTATTATTAAACATAGGTAGTTGAAAAATTACCGGTTTCAACTTAGTTGTAGTTCCTTGTTTACTTAGTTCCAATCACATCGTTTATTATTAACAAACACACCAAGTTTCTGACTCTGAGCCTGTCCATCTGTTGTTCCCACTGTCTGTAATAATCTCTCCCCTTTGACTAGTGGGTGCCTTCTCTTTATTCTGGCATCAGCTCAGATATTAGCTTTTCACAGAGGACTTTTCTTGTCACTCCTCCTGAGCAAACGTTTCTCCTCTACTCCATCTAGTCACCAGGCTCCATGTCTCCCTGTCCAATATTCCTGTAGAACTTTTCATCATAAGAAGTTTCTGCTTCATTTGGTGACATGTGTATTAACTATCTCTCTTCCTGAACCTGAGATCTATGAGAGCAGTGGCCCTGTTTGCCTTTTTTCACCACTGAATCCTGAGACCCAGGAATGGCGCCTAGCCTGTGGTAGGCATGTAATATATATACTGGCGAATGATGAATAAATAAATGGTGACTTTGGACCCAGGAATGTTAATTCACGACTTAGGTAGAATAGATAGATCTACAATTCTATTTTTAGTCCAATTAAGGGTTGTTTTTGATAATAAAACAGAAATATTTATGGATCCACAGGAGGTAGAGAAGTTCATTAATGCTTTGGATAAATAACAGAATGAGCAGTAGAAAATCTATGGACAGATTTAATCAGGAAATTGTGAAAACAACCAGATATAGCTGAATTTGCAAGGCATGGAAAGATTGTATTCAGAATAACTTGATTGGGTAAATTTGAAAAGATTTTCTTTCCCTACACACTGCTAAAAGTTTATTTGTCTCTGTGATCTTAGCATAATGATTGAAAATAAGAAAGCAGACTTTACACTCTTAATCATAAACCATTCTGATTATTACAATTTTGGATGGGAGAAAAGATACAACATGGACTAACCTTCTTGGTATGCAAGAGTTTCCAGAGACTTTTGTGCAGGTAACTGAGAGACACTTTTCTCCCCTCATCATATTTGTTTGAGCTTATAAGAAAGAGGGAGAGTGGTACTGGAGTAGGAAAGACAAAATAAATCTGTTGGAATAAGTACTTTTTAATTTTTTTGGTATTGAGTAATGAATTAAGCATTTCTGTATGAGAAGATTTTTATAAAGAGCATAAGAGGTTTGGAGAGCTTTAAAAAGAATCATTCCGAAAGTGAAGGACTTTAATTAATAGAGAAAATATTTGCTACATTTTATACTCATACAGTAGAATTAGAAAGGGTGTTATGAAATAAGAAATAGAGTTTTTTGCATAGACACATATTTCTTGCCTTATGGAGAAAAAGACATTTTATAAGTGGAAAAGAGAATATAAATGCAAGGTATGTGGAGGCAGAGCTCTTTATCTTGTACCTGGATTAAATGCTCAAAGTCCAATATTTTTCTTTATTTTTCAGATTAGCTAGGATAGAGAAGGAAGTAACATATGTAATATTGGCAGGATTTTCAATTAAATTGTGGATACATAGTTAGATTGAACATCTGAAAGAACTACATAAAGTTTCAGGTATCAGTTGCAGGAGATTTAAAAGCCAGCTATTTATGCACATATATGTATGTGTATATATGTATATGTGCATATGTATACACAATCATCAGCACCATTTTAAGGCAAATAATTCAGATAGGAATATAACTGCCTAATTCCCATGCAATCTTTTGGGCCTATTTTATTATCTGCATGTAGACTATTAAGAAATTAGTTTCATATTCTAATAAATATCAAAGCACTCATTTCCTCTGACAAGAATTCCACAATTGTGCTTACATGGTCTAAAATGCAAGAAATTCAGTAAAATAGTATTTTAAAGAAACAGGCACCTAATTACTGCACATGTAATTCATTATTTACCAAAATGTGTAAGCACATACCACATACAAATTCTTATGCCCATGTTTGTACAGAAGCTAATTCTTATCATAGTTATTGTATGACACTATTGATAGCCAGATCAATTCTCAATTAGGATACAGTGTGGAGAAACAGCATTTAGTAACAACATGCCATGTGCTAGAAATTTCTACATGCTATATATTATTTCATTTAATCATAACAATTTATAATATAAAGATATAAATAATATCTTTATTTTATTCTCTCTTATCCTGTTATATGACATAGCATATATTGACCTTATGTCATAGTATTTAAGCGTTGTTAATTTTACATCAATATATTCAATTTATAGGATATCAAGGAAGAGTAAACACCATCCAAGGATTTTTGCATCCTCTTCTGATGAAAGGGTTTGTGTGTTTTCACTTGCAGACAGGATATTTATGCCATGTTAGGCCAAAATATGACTCCGTTATTTTCTTTATTTGGAGATTAAGTATGGTTTAAGGAAGATGCATATGGGGTTGATAAGGGGTAGACTTATGATATTAATTTTAATGTGTCAACTTGGAGGGGCATGGTGCTCAGATATTTGATCCAATACTATTCTGGATGTTTCTGTGAGGGTGTTTTTGGAGAGGTTAACATTTAAATCAGTGGGCTTTGAGTAAAGCATATTCCTCTCTGTAGTGTGGGTGGGCCTCATCCAATCAGTTGAAGTCCTGCAATGAACGAAAGACTGACCTGCCCCTGAACAAGATGAAATTGTGCAGCAGACAGCCTTTGCACTTGAACTGCAGCATCTGCTTTTCCTGAAGTCTCCAGCCTGCTGACCCAAGGTACATATTTTGGACTTGCCAGTCTCCATAATCAGGTAAGCCAATTCCTTAAAATAAATCATATATATATATATATATATATATATATATATATATATATATCCTCTTTGTTCTGTTTCTCTGGAGAACCCTGACTCATACACAATTCAATGAAGATAGGACTCAGGTCTCCATTATATAGGTGAGGAAAATGATGCTCACAGAGATTTAGTTGTCCAAGATCATAAGACCAGCAAATAGTGGAGTTAAAATCTGAATCCTCATTTTTCTACATGAAAGCCAACATTCTTTTGCATCTTCTACATGACCCTCAAAAGAGGCTTTTAAGAATCAATAATTTCATCAATTCATTAATTGTTTGAGTATAAGACTTACTATGGTCATCTATTAATCTGTAAACTCTGAGAGGACAAGAACTATGCATGCCTTAGCTGCCTGGTTGGCTGTGTTCACCAGAAAACATGTCTACAACACACCACACATCCCCCTCCTACATTTACTCATTTCATGAGCACATTCCCTAAATTATAAATTATTTAATTCAAGAGAGTCTGCAGTTTTTGTAAACTTAGGTGATAGCTCATTCCTTTTCTTCAGTATTTGATTTCATGAGTAACACTGAAACAGTTAAGTCTTAAGCTCTCTGAGCCCCCATTTCTTTGTTAAACCATAGTTTGGCCTGCAAAACAAGTTGGTAACTTTCGGACTTCAGACACTTGCAAATCAACTTCCTGGTTTGCGATATTCACAGACCCTCAAAAGAGTGTGTCATGTGCTGCTGAAAAGAAGGTCGAGATGGTATGGAGGCACCTTAACATTAGTCTCGACCTAAGTAGTAACATTGCTATGTTTTCAATACTTATTAAGATAAATGTATAATGTTAAAAAAAATTTAATTGTGTGCAAACTAAAATCATACAGATCTGAGTACTGTGAATCATAGAGTACTGTGAAATGAATACTCTACCTTGGGGGAAAAAGGTCTAAATTAGAAGAACTTAAGGTTATCTAGTTCTGTCTCTATATATTTATAAATTTACTACTGAATACTAGTAATTCTATAATTTATACCAGATATAACCTTTCTAATAAACCACCAAAATAGTAAATCCCCTAACTGTGATGAGATGTTTGAGGTCTTCCATATTCTTGCCTTCTCACTGGCTGTTCCTATACTCCTGCTTCAGGGGGTTCATGGGCCCTGTGATAAGTTCTTAGACACATGAGAACATACATGTTTAAAACTTCAAGGACCTTTCTTAGAGGTCTTTTAATCAATTTTTTATTTCAACCCACATTATGAAATGCACTTACATTGTGAAACAGTATAGACACATACATGTATATGGTACATATATAAATCATTAAAATAAAATTTTAATGAAACATGCTTATACTTATTTCATTCTATTCTATTCATCTATTTCATTTCATTTTTTAAATTGCAGATTGCCACTTAACCAACTTATTTCATAACACACTGTATTAATTATCTGTTGCTGTATAACAATATTACTATGAATTTAGCAGCTTAAAAAACATGCTTTTATTTTCTCCTAGTTCCTGTGAGGCAGGGGTCCATATAAGGCTTAGCTATAGCCTCTACAAGGCTGCAATCAAGGTGTCAGCCTGGGCTGTGATCTCATCTGAGATTCAACAGGGAAAGGATTCATGTACTCACTCATTTGGTTTGAGCAGCATTCAGCTCCTGCAGACTTCTGGACTAAAGACCCAGTTTCTTGTAGGCTGTTGGCTAGAGGCTGCCTTTAGGTTCTTGCCATGTGACCCATTCTGTAATCAGGTGAGCTAATGAGCTAACTCTTTAAAATAAATCATACACACACATACACACACACGCACACACAGAGGGTGCCAAAAAATGTATACACATTTTAAGAAAGGAAAAAAAACTGTATTAATATACTCGTATATTGATAACAAAAGATGAATGCAAGTCACATTTGACTTCTGCAATTACAAGAGGTGCTCAAAGTGGTTACCATCAGCTTCCAGACACTTCTGATTCCAGTGGACTACTGGTTGAGCAACATTGACCAAAGTGTTAACATCCCTTAAAATGGGTATACATTTTTTGTCACCCCTGAGATAAATAGATAGATACATAGATAGATAGATAGATAGATAGATGATAGATAGATAGATAGATAGATAGATCTCCAATATATATATATATATATATATATATATATATATATATATATATCCTCCTTGTTCTGTTTCTCTGCAGGACCCTGGCTCACACAATTCCATGAAGAAAGAACTGAGATCTCTATTCTATAGGTGAAGAAAATTATGCTCACAGAGGTTTGGTTGTCTAAGACTATAAGACCAGCAAATGGTGGAGTTACCATTTTACCACATTCTATTGGTTAGAAGAACATCCCAGATCCCATACATACTCACATGGAAGCAGTTATGCAAGGGGGTTAATATCAGGAGCAGGGAGCTGTGGGGAACCACCTTTGATCTTGTCTGCCACAGAAATTAATGTGTCAATCTCCAAAATTTGCAAAACACTGGTCTAACAAGTGAACTCTCCTCAGATGATAATTCTGAGCCTCTTTAGACCAGCAAGGCAAGAATCATCATCCATAACCTTTGACATTTTATATGGTTAGTTCATATATAATTAATTACATATGCAATTCTTTATAATCACATATATAATCATACATATAATCATATATCTTATAATAAAGTATATTTATATTTAAAGATTTATTAATACTAATCTTGAATACGTCTACTTCTTTACATGTTTATAGGCAAATATTTTCTGTGAGGTAAGTGAGCTAAGAGCCATTTCTCCTGCCAGGATCTAGTCATTTCTTGTCAGAGGTCTTTAATGCTAGCCACTTCTCCCTAAATGCCTGGTGAGTCCACCTCTCTAGATTTCATTTCCTTTTAACTTCTAAAAGGATATCTATCTAGAATCATAGAATTGGCATAAATTCTAGGGAGTGATATTTAAAGAAACAAGCGTAAGTTAAGTACAAGTTTCATTTCACATGTTTATTTATAGGCTAATAATGCCATCAACAATTTTGATCACATCATAGTCATGAAAGTTTGAAGAAATTGAAAAAGTTATCAATTTATGTATAAATCTTTTGCCATCCTACATTTTAAAACAATTTTATTATTTAAAACAATGTTTATTATCTATCACCATTGTCCCAGATAGGGCCAACTCTGAAATGAGGGTTTGAGGACTTTTAATTTGTAAATTAAGCATCATAATAAGAAACGGCTTTTCTCTCTCTTGTTTTTTCCAGATAATGGTCATTCGAATTGTCTCTGAGTCTGGAGGTTACTGTTAACAATCCAAATTGTATTACTGCTGGGCTAGTTAACATTCAAATTAGACTTTCAAAACAGTGTAGAGAAAACAGTCAGCTCTTTCATAGGATTTATGACCGACACACGTCTGGAATAATGAAGACAATATGTCAAATCTTGAACAACAATGATTTTTAAGGATTTTTTAAGATAGCCATTTGGATCAATGGACCTGACTTCATCTTTGGAGGCTGCATTCTGAATTAGCGATAACCTTTATAGAGACAAAATTGGAGATGACTGGTATGGGGGTGGGGGCTAGATAAATAATTCTAAGAATAGTCAAACAAAGAAAACGCTTATCTGAAAGGATATGGATACCCAGGCGTTGAATAAATTTTTGGTTATGAGATTTTTAGTGGCAAGAGGAAGGGTGTGGGAGGCCAATGAGGAGTCAATATCATAAAGCGCTAAGAAGCGGTAATACAGCACAATATGTATCTTTATGAAGATCCTTAGCACTTACATTCCCCACATGTATGGACTTCCACTGTGAGGTAAGTAAGCTAAGAGCCACTTCTCCTGCCAGGATCTAGTCATTTCTTGTTAGAGGTCTTTTACGCTAGCCACTTCTCCCTAAAGGCCTGGTGAGTCCAGCTCTCTAGATTTCATTTCCTTTTAACTTCTAGGCTCTCAAAGTTATCATACTTATTTTCATGTATAAGAAACATTTTTATACTAAAATCACTATTTTTAGAGAGAAGGGGAAATGTTGAATGTTAGTATTTTTCAAAGACTTCTACAAAGATTCCGGTTTGGAAGAGATTCAGGAAATGAAAATATTAGTCAATTAAAATCCCTTTACATTGGGAATTATTACACAGAAGAAACATTTTCTCTTCTTAATAGACAAGTTTATATTTTTGAAGATAATCATTAGATAATCATTAATCAGAATTATTATAATGAAAATTATTGTCTATCAAACTTCCGAATGTTCAGTTATATGAAATTTCAGATTTCCATATGAACCATTGACAACATGGTAGTGGAATAAAGTTCCAGTTTGCCTAACACTTCTGCATGTTCTCTCTTCAATTAAAGTCTCATGCCCTCCATTGAAAAAAGTATTAAAATCTCATGCCCTCTTTGAATTTTTCTTTTGGTTAAAAGTAATTATTGTTCTGTTTCTTGCCAAAATGGAGTAACAGGGAGGGACCCAATTACCTACCCATCTTGTCCACTGTCTTAAAAAAGCATTATTTAAAGTACTTTGCCCAGCATTTTTTTTTTTTTGGCTTTTCCAACCACTTTAGAAGATAGTTTGGCAATTTCTTTGAAAATAAATAGACACGTCCATACAGTTCAGCTATTCCACTCCTATTTACCCAAAATGAATGAAAGCATATGTCCACACAATAACTAATTGGTAACAAAAAGGAATGAATTATTGATAACATGTAACACCATGGATGAATCTAAAAATAATAAAATAATTATGCATAATGGAAGATGTTAGGCAATGAAGAGTAAATACTGTTTAATTCCACCTATATAAAACACTAGAAAATATGAACTAATTTGTAGGAACAGAAAGCAGGTAAGTGGTTTTCTGATACCAGGGTTGGGGGTGAAGAGGCTATTAAAGATGATAAATATGTTCACTACCTTGATTTTGGTGATGGTTTCATGGGTTTATAAATAGTTCAAAGTTATCAAAGTATATTTTATTTTATTTTATTTTATTTTATTTTATTTTATTTAGCTGAGCCATCCTGCCACCTGTTGGCAGCTCAGCGGCAGCTCAGCTCGGGCTGGACATCGAACTGCTGTTGCTCAGAGCTCAGCTCGAACTCTTGAGTGAGCTCTTAACCAACTGAGCCACTCGGCCGGCCCATCAAAGTACATTTTAAATATGTGCATTTTACTCTTTGCCAATTGTCCTTTAATAAAGCTATTAAAATGTTTTTGGTAAGTAATTATGGTGACTAAAACTTAATTGAAGTCATGGAACAGAACACTGTATTCTTTCCAGGTGCTCCTGGAATCCCCAAACTATGATATGCTACTGAAGGAGTGCTCCCTCCTGCCACCCACCCAAATCCCTAACTAAAATAACAAATTGCAAACGGGAAGGAGTAGTATCAGCAAGGAAGTCTGGCTTGCAGCAGACAGCATTTTAATTCCCTATGTCATATGGATCTTTTTTTAAAATTATAGAAAGTTGCCACCTTTAAAAAAAAATCAGTATTTTTATTCTCCACAGGTAAGTACTTGTAAAGGAAATTGTACTATCAATATCTGATTGAGCAGGTTTCTATTCCCTCTAGATTTAATGTTTTCCATCTGCAATATGAAAAGAAGATAATGCACAATTATGCTAGTAAGACTCTCTCTTCCAATAATGTTTGCACTTCTCAATACCACATTTAAAAAGGAAATAGTAGCACTTGAAAGGTGAAGTAAGAAGATGAACAAAATTGAACACAGGAAAAATAACTATCTAGAGACATGCAAAAAATACATTTATAGACTCTCTGAGAAAGCAGCTGACCCAACCAGCCTACCTTTTAAAGGGCTGAGCATCATTTGGGTGTAAATATTTGACCTGGAGACTGGAAGGGATAAAATATCAAGGGATAAAGAATTGATTCATCCCAGAACTCAGGCAACTGTGGTCCAAAGTTCTATCCCTTTGCCTGGGAAAATTGTCACTTCTTTTTGCTGTGTATTTTTAAATATACACATATACCTGGCTTAATGGCTTTCATATGTTCTTCAAAACTCTATTCCTAAGGGAAAAGTTTTTAAGTGAAAAAAGATTTCTTTTAATTTTCAATGCAAAAATAATGACATGTTCCATCCCAACCTATTATAACCAAAATGTCATATATATATATATATATATATATATATATATATATATATATATATATTAAACTATACCAACTGAAAAAAATCAGTTGAGAAATTTATCAATTAAACAATGAAAGCAAAATAAAAAAATAATGAATTGAAAGTTTGTGGCACACGGCATAGGAAGAAGAAAAGACTTAATGGAAAATGGTGTGTAGTAGAGAAGGGCTGCAAAGGAGTTATATTTGGAAAACGCATTTTTCATTTTACATCACTTTCTTCGTGATTTTTTAAAACTTTTGTGAGCTTATGCTTTACTTGAACTCAAACTAGACTGAAAAATAAAGTCATAACACAGAGAAATGAAATCTTCTAAGACAAAACAAAAAAAGGTTAAAACAGAGAGCCTTTCAAAAGGCATGGAAACAGCATACAGACACACGCGCATACATAACACCAGAATAAAGAGATGTACAAATGGCATCTCCCCAAGTTTCTCACTTGTGTACATATGCACAGCAAATTATTTTGGGTTCAGTGAAGCACAGGAGCAATTGAAATAGATCCATGTGGTTTTTCTCTGATCAGAAGTTCTTGTGGAGTAAATAAGTGAGTGTACCTTTGCCTAAAACAGTAATGCCAAATATCACCTCTTATAGTGTATTTAGAGTCATTCATTTTAGTTAATAAATAAAGCAGTTATATAGAATAAAAAGGAATGGTCCCAATGTAAGTGGTAGACCTTTCCCAGAGTGATTACCTAGAGAGTTACATGAGACACGTGTGTACCACTTTAGGGAAGGAACACGCAGTTGACTCAACTGATTCTCTCCCCATGATTTTTCTTCAGTAGCTGACAGAAGTTTTGGGGTTTTTTAAAAAGATTTTATTGGGGAATTATGGGAGGGCAACAGTGTTGGGGAACCGGGGAAGGGGAACAGACAAGTTGTCCTTTTGTTCTTCAGTCTAGTTGTGGAGGACATCGCTTTACTGGCCCATGTTGGTATCAGCATTATGCTCTTCCCAGGTGAGGCAGATCAATTGTTGGCCTCTGGACGGCCACTCACAGCGGCTCTTGGTAGCTCACACTGGCTACCAGCTACTCATGCTTGCTGCAGGCCACTCACTGTAGCCTATGGCAGCCCACTGCAGCAGGGGCTGCAGCTATGCCATCCCCTGGGACTCACAGCAGCCCAGCTCCAGGTGGAGCTGTTGTTCACCATCTTAGCTGTAGAGGGCAGTGTCACTGGCCCTCATATGTGAGATCCGAACCAGGGCCACTGGCTTCCCAAGCCAGCTCTTAACCAATGCACCACTAGGCCAGCCCAGGTAGAAGTTTATATAGTAATAAAAGCAACCTGGTAAGAGCCCTGCTGTCCAAATTTTGTCCATCAAAACTTGTCCTGTAATTTATTAAATTGAAGCTTCACCAGGAAGTCACATTCCTAGAAAGTTGGGTTTTCTTTCTCCCAGTCACAGAAACGGAATTGTATCAAATCATTGTCATCCTTTCTTAACAAAGGGCACCCATTTAAAACTTGGATAACATTATAGGCTCTGTCTGTGGTCTCCAAGGGGTACTTGAAGTCCCACTACCATGGCTTTCTTATCAGAAGATCTAAGAGACATAGACTGTGTATGCTTATGGCCTGTGGACTTGGCATTCCCTGGAGATAGTGCACAATCATGAACTTGGTTTAAATGGGGCTCACTTTACTAAGTGACATGAGGTGAGCAATGGACTGGTCAGTTGGGGGCTGATGCCTGAAGACACTTAGAAGCAAATGAATTCTTACATGATTTTTCTTCTCACAAAGTGGAAGTCAAAAAAAAAAAAATGAAAGCAGCAGTCATGTGAATAAGCATTAGAGATAATGACAAAGTTTGCAAAGCCTTTATAGATATACAAAGGTTGTATTTTCCCTCCCTTCTGTGTGAAATGCAAAGGGCAGACATTACTATTTTATTCTTTAAAAATGAGAAAAGTGAAAAGCTTTCTAAAGACACACAGTCAAAATATGTCACAGAGGCTATGAAATCCAGGTCTCTTGATTTCAAAATCGGTTCTTCTGCGTACAAATTTAGGCCTTCTCATATTATCATAAATTCCAGAATGTGAAAATAAGGTTTATACCAAAAAGGCTTATTTCCCCCCATCACCATAGTGTTTACTAATGGAAATAGAAATAATTTACTTAGCCAATGCATTCCAGTTCAAATAATCTAGAAATGGGCTATGAAAATATAATAATGAGGCAGATTCTTTTCAGTCATCTTGCTTTATATTGGTAATTATACTTTTCCTTAACTTACTTTAAATAAAAATGTACTGTTTGCCCCTCAAGTAGAAAACTCACATATGCCCACTAAAGAAAGCTTGAACAAGTATAAAAAGTATAAAAAGGATAGCCAAATATCTAAAGCATTCATAAAAGGGCAGGTGGAATGGTATCAGATTAAGAAAGCATCTAGTAGCTTAAGCTCCTGGTCTCAAAGTGTGGTCCACAGACCAGCAATATTGGCATCACCTGAACGTCTTAAAAATGCAATTCTCTTTTTATTTTCCAATGTCACCCAAATAAATTTAATATATTTTTTTAAAATGCAGTTCTCAAATTCAAAATAGATTAAAGACTTAAATGTAAGACATGAAACCATAAAACTCCTAGAAGAAAATACAGGGAGTAAATTTGCAGACATTACCCTGAGCAATATTTTTATTGATATATCCCCGAGGTCAATGGAAGTAAAAGAAAAAATGAACGAATGGGATTACATCAAATTTAAAAGTTTTTTCACAGCAAAAGAAATCATCAATAAAACAAAAAGGCAGACTACTGAATGGGAGAAGATATTTGTCAAAGATATATCTCATAAAGGGTTAATATCCAAAATTTATTAAACACTCATGCATCCCAACACCAAAAAAAACAAACAACCCAATTAAAAAATGGGCAAAGGATATGAAGACACATTTCTCTAAAGAGGACATATAGACAGCCAACAGGCATATGAAAAAATGTTCAACCTCACTAATCATTAGAGAAATGCAAATAAAAACCACAATGAGATACCACCTCACTCTGGTCAGAGTGGCTATCATCAATAAATCAACAAGCAAGTGCTGGCGAGGCTGTGGGGAAAAGGGGACCCTGTTGCACTGTTAGTGGAACTGCAGATCGGTGCAGCCATTACGGAAATTAGTATGGAGGTATCAAAAAACTGGAAATGGACCTACCTTATGACCCAGCAATTTCACTCTTAGGTATTTATCCAGAGAAACATAAGGCACTAATTCAAAAACATATTTGCACCCCTATGTTCACTGCAGTGCTATTTACAATAGCCAAGACTTGGAAACAACCAAAATGCCCATTGGTAGATGACTGGATTAAGAAACTGTGGTACATTTATACAACGGGGTTTTACTCAGCTGTGAAGAAGAATGAAATCGTACCATTTGCAATGATATGTATGGATCTAGAGAACATTATGCTAAGCGAAATAAGTCAGTTGGAGAAAGACAGATACCATATGACCTCACTATAAGTGGAATCTGAAAAACTGAATAAACGAGAAATGTAAACAAAGTCTCAGAGACATAGAGGAAAAACTGATGATTGCTAGATGGGACGAGGGTGGGCATGAGGAAGAAGGGGAAGGGACGAGGCAACATAAATAGGTAACTACAATATTGCCACAGGGATATGAAAGACAGTTTGGGGAATATAATCAATAATGTTGTAAATATTTTTAGGGGGCCAGATGGACTCTTGTCTTGTTAGGGAGACCACTTCATGGATGGTGTAGAGACCTGACCCTACACTGTACATCTGAAGCTGCCACTGAATAATATTATATGTTAACTATAATTTTGTGTATATATATATATATATATATATATATATATATAGTCACAGGATGTGGAGTACAGTGTAAGGAATGGAGTCAATGGAATTGTAATAGATATGTATGATATGGGGGGGCGGTTGAGTCGGGGAGGGCGGTTGTCACTTTGTGAGGGGTGAAAAGTACAACTATTGCATTGTTTTGTACAGCTGAAACTAATAATAATAAAAAAAATGCAGTTCTCAGGTACCACTCCAGACCTACTGAATCAGAAGGCCTGGGGTTGGGAACCAGCAATAGGTGTTTTAACAAAAGTTTCAGGGGATTTTGATACAGCTGAGTTTGAGAAATACTGGCTTAGAGAAAGCAAGCGGATACTGTTCATATTTTAAAATAATTGAGAATATGTTTTTTAAGTGAACTTTATTTATGCTTCAGTGTTCAGAATAGGTCCAGTGAGTAGACATTTTGAGGAGATAGATTTTGACCTAATCCAGGTGAGAACTTTGAATTGAATAGAGCTGTGTGGGGATGGGGCTGAGTTCATTTGGGGATCACAGGGTATCTCCAGGCTGAAGCGGGGGCCAGGTACCTATGTTAGGAGGTGGGGATGGGGTGGGGATGGGGTGAGAATGTAGTTGTCTGGAGCTCTCAGAACATGTCCATGGTTCTTTATACTCTGCATTCCTAATACTCTGCTTGTATCCAGTATCTCTGTGTAAATGAGGTGAGTACTAGATAACACTGACAATGACTCTGAAGCTGACAACAGAGGATAAAGATGAGCCCAGAGTGACGCTCTCCATAGCCTTACACCAATGTCTCATTCCTCGGCCTACATGTTTTCTACACTTCAGTACATGCTTCTGACTTTACTTAATAAGCAGCCCTCTTACCTAAAGCCCGAAGCAGTGTGATAAAAATTCTATTGAAAGCGTCAGCAGCTCCATCCAGATTTCAGTTCTGGTTTTCTTTTCAAGAAGCTCTGTAGCTCATTTTCTTCCTTGTACAATTGAATGGTTGGAATAGGTCATTCCTGAAACTGCCTACAGCCTGAAACTATATGTACCACATACTGAGTATCTCTCCTCTACACCTAATACACTCAGCCTTCGCCCCACCAGACTTTCCACAACTCAGAATACAATGGTTGTCTATCTATTAGTGAATAGAAAGTATTTGCCATCTAACGAAGAAACTCATGAGTTTTCCAGTTCTGGATTCTGCCTAGGTTCTAGGTACTGGCCTAGAACGACAGAATAATCACTTAATAAAGCGATGAGGTGGAACAATTTCTTCATATATCCATAAGCTCAGTATGCAGTCTGACGGTAGTGGCCAGTAGATGGTTTCCTTAATGGGGAAAAAAACATTTTTAAGTGAGGCTTGGTGGACTAAATATCTTTCGCATCATTACAAAGGGGAAACTACAGAAATCTTGTAACCAAAGAAAGTGAAATCCACTTTACTTAATGCGGACCTCCATCTCTGGTGTGCAAGTCCTCTGTGTCCAAAGATAATTAGCACTTTATAATGCTAATTATTATAATTATGTCTGAGAAAAAAATCATTAGGGGGTAAGTCCGTTCACTGATTTTCAATTGCCCCCTCTATTTAAAAATAAGGTCACTTTTCTGTGAAATAGCTTGAGGAGCTCAAAGCAGAAAGGAGGGTTATGGAAAATTCTGTATAGGTATAGCCCTTAGTTTTTAATATTCTTATAATTCTGTGACGCGTCTGGGAACTGAACAGGGAAAAAAACAGTGAAGCCATTTAGTCTAGGAAACTAAAAATCAGGACCCAGAGGAGATGTTTCTGTAAGACTTAATTATCCAACAGCAATTTATGTATCATTCACTGTGTGCCTGGATCTGTGTGCCTGTGCTAAGCTGTTTCCAGAAGCTATCTCATTGAATAGGTTTCACCACAACTCCATGAAGCACATATTAGCACCTCAGTTTGACACAGATAAGGGGGAGATTATTTTATAATATCATGTATATTGGAAGCGGAATGCTAAATTCGGATTTAGGTTTGCTTACTCCAAAGTTCATGCTGCAAACACTTCATCAATCCTTGTTTATGTGTAAATGCATTTCTGCTAGGATTCTGGAAATACTGAACCAATCAGTGGGGGAAGAAAGGCCCAGACTGGAGATATGTGGAATATACGTTGTTTGAGAGCAGCTCACCTTCAGTTGGTAGGAGATCAACCTAACAAAAGAGATGCAAACACTTTTTGAGAGCCCCAGAAATACAGCCATGGCTGTATGGAGATATGTGGAATATACGTTGTTTGAGAGCAGCTCACCTTCAGTTGGTAGGAGATCAACCTAACAAAAGAGATGCAAACACTTTTTGAGAGCCCCAGAAATACAGCCATGGCCCAGAGGAAAGAATTTGGGGCATGAGGTGAAAATAGCCTGTGTCTGAAGACCAGCTCCATCTCTTCCTCTTTGGGCCACCATGAGAGAGTCCCTTCACTTTGCCTGGCCTCAGTTACTAATTCCTAAAATGCCAACTCCTGCAGTGCTACTTCAATACTGATCTTACTGCTGTTATTATCACTACCATAACCAGTTGCTGAAAGCTTGCTAGGTGCCAGGCAATGTGCTAAACACACTGTCTTATTTACTACTCACAAAGTGTTGCTATTCATCCAATTTTACACTCAAGAAAGTGACGTTCAAAGAAGCTAAATGATTTGTGTATGAACATGCTTTATAATATGTAAAACACTGTACAGAATAGATATCATTTTTACTAAGAAATTATCTGAGGAGGGGGAACTGGCCTTTTATCTTTCTAAGATGAACAGTTGTCTTTCTGTTTAATGGTTTTTAAAAAAATCCCCTTGTGACAAGCTCCAGAGGACAAATAATTTATTTCTAGTGGGGTATGGCTTTCTAAATGAATTAATTGATAGGCATCCCATTGTCAGTCTGAAGGATATGGAAATAAAACAGACATAAAATATTCTCTATCAAACTAATTTGTACTTTAAACACATAAATAATGTTTTTTTTGTAAAAGTAAATGTATGTTTACTTTCTCTCCTTATATACATCTTTATATCTGAGAACCTGTGTGTTTGTGGTATCTTTGCACCCTCATTTAAGAAATTTGTTTTTGTTTCTCGAGTATTAGTGAGTGGAATTAAATAGTAAATATTGCTGGGGAAGGTGGAGGTTGTAAAACAACCCTTTGAATCCATTCCTGCCCCCATTCATTGAAGGGGGGGATGGCAAGAATATTTATAATAATCATAATGATGAAAAAACAAGAGCCACTCTCCTTTTCAGAGGGCCGTGACACTAAAACCATTTTCATAGAGAATATGCTGAAGACTCACAGGGACATCCAAGAGAGGACTCAACCGGAACAGGGGTGGCTGTGCTCTTGTCTCCATGCAAGAAAGAATTCAAGAGTGAGACAGATGCAGGAAAGTGGAATAGATTTGTTGAAACAAAAGTATACACTTGAAAAGAAAGTGTGGGTGAACTCAGAGAATGAGCCATGAAGAGGAAGTCCGGATCAGGGGTATTTATCCCTCCCTGGGCAGGAATTGGTTACAATCCAATGATGTGTTTCATCCTTCTCCTCCCCGTGGATGAGACCCTCCATTTCCCGCATTTTCTTCCTTATTTGGTTCCTCCAGAACTGTCATGACATCAGATGCATGATGGGAGTCGTAGTAACCACAATGCAAATGACATTATAATGACATTAAAATTAGTTAAAGGTCAGGTCCCCAGTCATAGGGATTAGCCTTGCTGGATGAAACTGGTTCTTGTTTTTTCTCCAGCTGCAGGTGGTGAAAAATTGAGTAACCAGTAAGGTGCCTTACATCGTACCATGAAGGCGGTTGTCAATTTCCTAGTGTATCTATCCTGCCTCAGTAATATGATACTATGATACTATTTTCCTTATCACTGAGCTGATACTTGCATTGATTGTGCAAAAGCAATGGTGCCTTAGCACAATGTAAGGCTGTGAAAACAAACTGTACCAATAGTAATTGTATTCTTAACCAATATTCACTTGCAGGCAAAAAAAAAAAATTAAAAAATGCCAGTTTCATTTAAGAAAAGTCCTTGGTGAAGTAGTAAAAATATTAATTTCATTAAATCTCAATGCTCTAGTGCGAGTCTTTTTAATATTCTCTGGGATGAAATGGGAAGAACATTTAAAACACTTCTGCTGCATGCCAAAGTACATCAGTTGTCTCGAGGAAAAGCACTTGTGTGATTGTTTGAGGTGTGAGCTGAACTACTTACTCCCTTTTATTCAAGGACTGCCATTTTTACCTGATAAAATGATGGGCAAACTATGGGTACTTATAGCTGTGTATTCGGCAGATACTGTCTTGACAATAAATGAGGGGAGCCTGTGGCTTCAAAGAAAACAACTGACCATATTTATGGCCAAAATAAAATAAAAGCTTTCCAGCAACAGTGCCTTGACAGTGCTCCAATGCTTAAGAACGTTTCTGATGAAACCAACAGTGATATTAATAAACGATCTGTTGATATTACATAATGAAATGTGTCAAAGATTGGAGAATCTTCATAACTCTGAAAAGCATTCTTCAGTGATGACCCACACACGATTTTACATAATCATGACTCAGCAGAAGATCCATTTATGTGATGCATGATAGACCACTGGATTTTAACTGAAAAAAATATAAAACATTGACTCTGATCCCATACTGCAACTAACCTTTAAGAAAGTACTGTTTGTTGAATTTCTGATTGTATCAAAGAAAAAAAATCTACAATTATAAGAAAAGGAAAAGCCCATTCAAATAGCTTTTCCCCCTTTTTTTTGTGTGTGGCTACCAGGACATTCTTCATATGTATTTCAAATAAACACAGATTGATTGAAAGGTAGTAGAAGCAAATATGAGACTCCAACAGCCTTCTCTTAAGTCAGATATTAAAGAGAATTTATAGTTTGAAAAATACAACTTTTTTTCAAATATGTTACTTCTATTAATAACAAGTTTATTATTGTCATTTTAAAATCAATTACTATATAAACATTTACAATATTTCCAGTTTTAATTTCCTAATGGTAAATATTAATATATACATAATACCCACATAAACCAAAGCTTTTGGGGGATCTCAATAATTTTTCAGAGAGTAAAGGGATCTGAGAACAAACAGTTTGAGAACTGTTAGTCTAAGTAAATAAACAATTGCATGAACTGCCTTTGGGTGTGTAAATAGGTACAATGTGTCTGTATGGAAATTTTAATGATCAAACTTATTAACATTTTGGTAACTTTGACCAACAATTTCCATCTCTAGTTATCCTCAACAAACAACTTTGGATTGGTGTGCACATTTATTTTAGAATTTTCATCACAGTACATTCTATAAGACCAAAAATACCTATAAATATCCAGGGAGTTGTTTAAATAAATTTTAGTATGCCCTTCAAGTGGAATATCATGCAACTATTAAAAATGTTAAGATATGTAAAATAATAATTGATGGCATTGAAAATGTTAATATATTACATTTAGAAATGATGCAATATAGTAGCTATAAAATAAACATATTTTGAAAAACAAATGAAAACTCTCTTCTTGCATTTTATATTTTTATATATATCTGGAATTGTTAGTAATGAATTGGGGAGAGGGGCTGATGGATGATGAATTTTTAGTGTTTTTTAGAGTTTTTATTGTCCTGATTTTCTACAGAAAATTCATTAATTTTTATCAGAAAAAAATTTTTACACAAATGTGGTAGATGGATTGTCACTTTGGGATTTTTTAAATTTTATTTTCAGTCTTTTATTTATGAGCTTTGATAGAAGAGAATAGAGAGAATATGTGAACCTAACAGGACAGGAAGAGCAACACATTACTGGGCCACTAGGGAAGCAGTATGATAAAACACAGTGCAAGAGAATCGACTTTTTATTGATGACTTATGCTGACTCATTTTATTATGTGCAGGGTTGCAAATATGAAATTGCTATTTTTTTAGGTAAAAAGTGATTGCAAATCAGCATTTGTATATTGTTTAAATGAAATAACTCATTTAACATAATAGACATTATTATGCCCATTACACAGTTGAGGAAATGAAGATCAAAGGTTTACAGTAAAACAAGCCCATGCTTTTCCTAAAACAGATTTTCCTTTCTCCAAAGTTTTCTCTTAGACCAGCTGGAGGGAAAGATCTTGTAAATAGTCATATGGGGTATCTTCGCAAACCAGATTACACATAATTTCTTTCTAGAAAATCTTTCTCTGTATATCTAAGATGGTACCTAGGAAGAGTCCCTGGGTAAACAAGGTGATGAAGACTGCTTAAAGTGCCATTAGTCAGTAATTAGTTTAGCTATTAATGAAGTTGGTAAACGAAAAAAAAACAAAAAAAAAAACTTTTATTGGGTTGTCGGAAAAGTCATGACGTATTTTTTTCTGTTTTTCTTTGCAAAAATGTGTCATGACTTTTCTGACAACCCAATAGTTATAATAAATGTATTATAAATAAAGACCTGATAAATTTTCAATAATTTATTACCTAGTCTATTTCAAAAATGATTTTGAGACACCTTTTGGAAGGGAAAAGTAATGTGATAATCTATGAAGTTTGCCATCCACCCCCACCCCGCCCCACCATCACTCCCCATAAAAACAGCTTAAATAAAGCAGTAAGACACAAAAATCACAACTGCAATTGAGTAACAAAACCAAACAGGAGGCCCATTGAAACTTAGAGAAAAAAATATTGAAAGAAAAAAGAGCTGGAAGTAAATACTAAAAGGAAAAATATTGCTAAAAAAAAAAAAAGCAAACTCAGGCCGGCCAAGTGGCGCATTGGTTAAGAGCTGGTTTTGGGATGCCAGCGGCCCCAGTTCAGATCCCACATGAGGGCCAGTGACACTGCCCTCCACAGCTAACAACAGCTCCACCTGGAGCTGGGCTGTGCGAGCCCCGGCGACGGTGTAGGCTGCAGGCTACAGTGAGTGGCCGGCAGCCAGCGTCAGCGGCTGGCAGCCAGCGTGAGCTGCCAATAGCCACAGTGAACGACATCCAGAGGCCAGCGACCGATCCGCCTTATCCGGGAAGAGCGCAATGACATATCAACATGGGCCAGTGAAGCAACATCCTCCTCAACTAGACTGAAGAACAAAAAGACAGCAACTTGTCTGTTCCCCTTCCCCGATTCCCCAACTCTGTTCCCCTCCCCAAATTCCCCAATAAAAAATCTTTAAAAAAAAAAAAAAAAGCAAATACAGAATAGAGTAAATCCCTTCAAAACAATTATAAAAAGCAAAATTAATAATAGACAAATCCTATTTTGATATGAAAAACATATAACTCAGAAAATAAAGTTGAACATTCAGAAGCACATTCTAAATGTTATGTTGAGGAATAAACAGATTACAGGTCATCCTAAGAAGGGAGAAACCTGAGGAACTTGAATGAAGCTGCCCCAGGACCACTTGGGTAATTATTCTTGGACATAACTTATCCTAGGAATAACCAGTAGAAAGAGTGGGAAATAAACCAGTTTGGATATAGATGGGTAGAAGTGGGTGAAGAGAGAGTATGTTTGATCCATGCAAGCATCCAAATTATGGAGCCAGCTTGGTTTTGTCAATGTGAAATACCAATAGAGGCTTCCTTTGTTTGGGATGTGGTAGATTTGACACAATTAAACAGGAATTCTTAGGTCAGGAACTCTCTCAAGGAATTTCAATGTGTGATGTGGATTCACAATACACTCTGATGGAAATTCTTTTCTCTTTGAAGAACAGCATCTCATGGGAAAAGCATTTTGTGGAGTCATTTAGTCAAGAACTGATATGACCCCTAAACATCATTTTGTGAATACATACATTCAAATTCAAAGAGGTGAAGTGACTTTCCCAATGTCTGTAGATAATTCCAAATTAAAACTCAACCCAAATTGCATGTCTTCCATTATATTGCTTGGTTCATTGAATGGCATGTGGGTAAACATGCTGTAAACTATGCTTTCTCATTTTCATTCTATTTCTCTATTTCACCTATGATATGAGTGAAGAGTGGAGAAGAAAGTTACTAACAGTGAGCATTGGTGTTGGGTGGCTTGTGTAGTTCTATTTCTGGAAGGAAGAAGTTGGGATGGCTCTAGGGCTTGCCCTTAAAATGATCATGAGTATAAAAAGAAAAGTTGTAGGGGAATTACTGATTTACTATAGGGTATGAGAAGGGACTTGGACAGTCCATGCAAATGAGACTTCAAATGGAATTCCAGTTCAATACAGTATCCTTTAGGACTCGGCTCGATGGTACTATTGGGTTGTTGGAAAAGTCATGACCCATTTTTGCAACTAACAATACGGAAAAAAATACATCATGACTTTTCCGACAACCCAATACTGCAAAGTGTAAGATATAATACAAGTGACACTTGGAATGTCACTTTGAACACCCACCTAAACTTGTCTTGATCCTTCATTTTCATAGCTGTGACATCTAGTTCCTTATCCAAGATTTTTGCAAACTTCCAAAATCACTGCCTTGTGTAGGGGGCCAGTTTAAATCCTCTCTTCACTGCCATCTAGGAATGATCCATTCCAGCTAGTATACTGTCTTTATCCCATTCACTCTTTTCCACAAGAAACACAATCATACTCATGATTTCATGAAGTTAGTAAATTTGATGAACTCTCACAAGCCCTTGGGAAGAGATCACATCGGGCCCCACACAGCCTTCTACCATTCTGTAGCTTCCCTACCCACATTCTCTCTTACCTTCCCAAAACCCAGCTAGAGTGACCAAATAATGTATTATTGTCCAAATCAGGATGTTTTGAAATCGAAAGAGGATGTGATTAACAATACACTGGAATGATAAGTTTCAACGTGGAGTATGTGGAAGAAAACAAGAAATAGGTTTTCCTAACAATAGTGACAGACACTTCCTCACTGTAAACAGACTTAAGGAAATATATTTGTCTTCTCAGTTTTATGGGCTTACCTTACTGGACTGGTGGATGTTCCCTAGGACCCCATGGTATTCCAAAGAATATATTTTTCTTTAACTCATTATACTTATTTGATTCTATAAGGTATCTTTAAAGGATTACCTCTCTCCTAACTTTGTTGATGCTTCCCATAACATTTGTTTTTCTTCCAAAGCAAAGCACAATTAACCTTAATGTACTCATTTATGTACACATCCATCTTTTCCACTAAAGAGTAAGCTCCTCTGGGGCAAAGGCCATATCCAGTTCATTAGAGCAACACATTCTAGTTGCCTCCCCATCTGCTTTCTCCTTTTTCTATCATAACATAACTTTAAGTTTTAGCGAAGCACATGGTCACCCAGAATTAAAACTGTATTTCTCAGCAAGCTATCTTTATAGCTAGGAGCAAACATAAGATACAACTTTATACAATGGAATATAAGTGTTAGCAATGCATGTACTTTCTGGGCATTTTCTTCCATTTGCCAATTTATATTGCTGATAGATGGCATATGCAGATGGTCGTGTAGCAAAGAATAGCAGTAATCACCAATTGTACATGTGGTTCTCTACATTAACCATCTCCCAGTGCCAGTAAGTTGGGATCATGCAACTATCTCTTACCAACAGAATGTGATTAAAGAAAGAGTTGTGTCACTTCGAGAAAGAGCCAGTTGTCACTCAGTGTGTGTTCTCCATTTCTCTTCCTTTGCCACTTTCTCCATTTCTCTTCCTTTTCCACTTGGAGGCAACTAGTTCCAAATATATAACAATGAGAAGGAGAGTCACTGGACCCATATAAGGCTACTCGGATCTGAATCCAGTTTGTTACTGTAGCACAGCCTGGTGTTATTGAACTAGAGTAGATAATGAACCACCTTGGACCATGAAGTCAAAGTTCAATACCTCAGGGGTAACAGAGCCACAATATAGAAGGATTCTGGGTTCCTGACATTGTGAAGACAACATCCACCTCTGAAATACTTATTCTTGAGCTTCATGTGAGAAATAAATACTTGCCTTGTTTAAGCCACCACTAATTTGGACCAATTTTGCAGCAATCTAATCCATTTTCAGTAATATCTTTGCATTTCTCAGTGTCTCTTATGATATCTCACGTATCAGAGATACCCAGTTAAGCATTTAGTAAATTGACATTGAATAGATGAGGTGACTGTGTGAGAGGGTAAAGAATGTTTAGGTAAAAGTAGACTGAGGCACAGTCCACAGAAGAGGAAAAGCTAAACAGTCTAAATTATGGACAAATTTTCCAGGCATTTCCTGATATATCAATTGGAAAACGGAATCGTAAACCAAAGGTGTCTGTATGTCAGCTCATGGATCTAATCACATCTACAGATGGACATTTTTTGGCTTGCACTACACTTTTTTTAAAAGACGAATTATTGCCAATGTTCATAAATAGAGTTTACATGTAAATCTGTATTTCTAGCATATTTTGGAAAGAAAATAAAACAGGCAAATTATGGCACCTATTCTTTTATGGTAACAAATTGGTTAGAACAATGGCTGCCCCTTTTAGTCAGGACATGAGTAACCAGTTTATGATGACTTTGATATTATCTCTCTGACACTGAAGCTATGTGTCCATTGCTATCTATGCCACAGTACTTGCTTTCTTGTTTTTCAAAAATTTGGCCTGTTTCCAGAAGCAACCTTACAAGTAACTGAGATTGAGAGCCCTACCTAAGACATCGAAACACCTGCCTTAGACATTTGCTTTAGGGGCAAGGTCCTAAGGCACAAGGATTGAACAGCAAGAACAAAAGGAAATGGGAGGTAACAACAGAGCAGTGCTGCCAATGGAGGGATCCCAGACAAGGATCGTGATGGCAGAAGGCATTTATTTGAGCAGGTGTGATGAGAGGACAATGATCCCAGTAGGCATATGACCATCATATTCTCTGCCTGTTCTCTTAGCCCCACCAAAAGATGAAGTGGCCCCAAGACCCCGGGTCTAATGTAAGAACCATATGCTATTGTACTCCTTGGAGCCCTGCTCCTAGATCTTGATAGAATTCTTGACAACTTGAATGGTGATTGGTGCTTCTCCAAAGACTTGAAAGATTGAGAGGAAAATAGATAGTCCATACGTCTCCCCCCATTCATCTTGGTTTCAATAAAAAATGTGGAGATGGAAGGTGAAATACAAGCAGAGACAAAATGAGGTTGTAAATCAAACACTTTCTTGCTTTCTTGTTCAGAAAAGCCTGTTGAGTGCTTAAGAGAGCGAGGGAAAGAGCATGAGGTGGAAAGGGAGGGAGTGAGGAGACGTGCACTGAGACAAAGGGAAAAGTTGTGTTGTTGTTTTCCAGTTAATCTCTTGATGTTGGTGGGTGTAGAGCCCCAGATGTTAGTGCTAATGCAATATACATTAGTTCATCGCATTGGGAAATCTTTAGTCCCTGCAACAAGGAATTAATAAATCTAGTAATTGTGTCATGTCTGTATAGGCTACAAAAAAAAATTGTATAAATCATTTGATAAATGTGCATTCCCGGATAGCATGTGTTTCTGAGGCCTTCCACAGGGATTAGCCCCAAAAGTTGCCCAGGCAATTTTTTCTTCTACTGTGCCCTCTGTGAGAGGAGCTGGTATGAAACAGAATGGTCATTTGTGAGTGTGACATTGGCCTCCAATTAATAGCATACAAAATTGATTCTTTATGCTTTGTTTCTTATCAGTCCACTCCTCAAAACACGAGTTCTCTAAGGTAATCAGAGATAACCACAGGCTTGCCAAAATATTCCTTTCAATTTTTTAACTTTAAAATCAAATGTGGTTCAGTTTTAGCTCTTAAGAGGCTTAGTTGTGTTTTATTTTTTTTTTAAATAAAATGAACAACTTAGCAGTTGTCTACAGCATCAGGACACTAAATATGTATCTAGAATGACATATGCATTATGCTTTGTAAAACATTTCTGAATTTTCTCTTTTGATTTTTCTGCAACATGTTGAAGGGTATGAAATTAAAAATTATTGCACATCATCATCATTGATTTTTGTACCTCTTCAGTGTGCTAAATTCTACACAGAGGTATGGATGTGGGAGAAGTAAGAGCAATCTGAGACGTAAATGGGTTCTGAAAAGGAAGTGTCTTGAGGACAGAATCATATTTACTACAATTACATCAATTTATTTGCTGCTAGAAAATTTCTGTGTCATTTATGATGACAAGTTGTGTAGCCTTGAGTAAACCAATGAACAATAGAAAGCTATGTCCCCATAGCTATGAACAATAGAAAGCTATGAACAATAGAAAGCTATGTCCCCAAAGTGATTAATCTCTTAGAGGCTGAGAACACAATAATTTGAAGGTGCTACACACCACAAAATACACAAGTGATTATTAACTATATATATCTGCTTGGATGGACCTTTCAGTAGGACCGTCCTATGTCAGTTGGAAAACCACCACATTCACATTCCTATAAATATGCCATCCATCATCAATAAATTTTGGAAGCAAAATCCACCCCCACAGTTTTCTTAACATTAGCTTGATTTTGTCCCTCTCTCTCTAGGTTATGGACCCAAGAGGGCAAAAGATTTTTATATTGTATGTCAATTGGGATAGTTTTATTTGTAGGAGCTCTTAGGTCACTGTGTTGAGCCCACTTCCAGCTTCAGTGCTACAATTGATTAGCCATGTCTAACACAGGTGAGAGGAAAAAAAGATTGTGACACATTCTCTGGATGTTTGCCAACCTGTCCTAAACTCTTCACTTCTCACTTTCCAGAGAATCTGCAGTTGATTCCTAGCTATCTTCTTCCCGAGATCCCTTTTGGTATGCAAGATCACTTTGTGAGTCAACACTTTCTCATACAAATAAGATGGAGCTTAGAATTTACCAGGAAGACTGACCTCCAAGGTCATACCCTCAGTATTCCCACATAAGTACTGTGCCTTATTCTAACTACAAGACTCAGGTTCTATAATAATGTGCAATGTGATACTATATCTTTAAATTTAGCCTAAAAATGAATAAATGAAACAGTCTAAGAGTCTAGGAAATCATTTTAACTCTAATGTTTACGCCTAGCTAGAGCTGGAGGAATATGGCAGAAGGCAGAAGAGTGGAAAGGCAAGAAAGTAAGAGAGGAGTTTCTGAACTTCCCATGCTAAGTGACAAAGAAGCCAATAATGAATTTGCCTATAAGAGTGAAATATATATATATATATATATATATATATATATATATATATATATATATATACATATATATGTATATATATGGAGAGAGAGAGAGAAAGAGAGAGAGAGAGAGAGAGATACTGAGAGAGAGAGAGAGAGAATAAGGAACTGGCTCACTGGCTCATGTGATTATGGAATCTGAGAAATCCCACAATCTGCCCCCCACAAACTGGAGACACATGAAAGTGAGTGGTGTAATTGCAGTCTGAGCCCGAAGGCCTGATCACCAGGAGAACTGCTGATGTTAGTCCCAGTTCAAAGGTAGGAAGAGACCCATGTCCCAGCTCAGGCACAGAAAACAAAATTTCCCTCCCTCTGCCTTTTTGTTCTATTCAGGCCTTCAACAGATAGGATGATACCTTCCCACACTAGGAAGGATGTCTCCCTCACTCAGTCTGATTCAAATGCTAATCTCTCCCAAAGACACCCTCCCAGACACGCCCAGAAATAATAGTCAGCCAAATATTTGGGCACCTTATAGTCTAGTCAAGTTGACACATAAATTTAACCATCACACATATTAAAGGAATAAATTATAGGCTGAGGAGGGAAGGCTAGATATAATATGAAATGTTAAAGAAACGGAGTGGATCAATATCCTGCAAGAAGATATAAAACTGTGAGTTTTAAAACATGTTTACACATTATGCTCAGGGAAATAAGCCAAACAGTACATCATTCAATTCATATGAGGTACACAGAGTAGCCAAACTCATAGAAAGTAGGATGACTTTCTTACCAGGAGCTGCCGGGAGGAGGGGAATGGGAAGCTTTGTTAAATGGATACAGAGTTTCTGTTTTGCAAGATGAAAAGTTTTCTGGAGAGGGACGTAGGTGATGGTTGCACAACAATGTGAATGTACTTAATACCCCTAATATACTTAAAAATAGTTAGATATTAAATTTTATGATATATGTATTTTACCACAACAAAATGTTTGAAAATAAATTTTAAAAATAAAACATGTCTGCAAATCACGTGGCATTTCCACGTCTAGTTCTTCACCATTGAATAACACATGTCTTCATCTTTGTGACTTAGCTTCAGGGACTAGTTCATGTAAGGGGATAAAGCTTCATCTGGCTCATATTCTCTCTCTCTCTCTCTCTCTCTCTCTCTCTCTCTCTCTCTCTCTCTCTCTCTCGCCCTCACCCTCACCCTCACCCTCGCCCTCTCCACATGTGCTTTTGAAACCCTGAACCACAACGTAAAAAATTATGCTGGAGAGACCATGTCAAAAGGTTACACAAAGAGGGATGACCGGTTAGCTCAGTTGGTTAGAGCGTGGTGCTGATAACACCTAGATTGCTGGTTCGATCCCCGCATGGGTCACTGTGAGCTGAGCCCACCTTAAAAGAGTCAACTATGCCATTGCAGCATGAAAGCAATGTGTAACCAATGACTATGGCTATTCCCCAGTAAAACTTACTTTTAAAAAAGGTTACATACAGATAATGAAAAAAGCTGGAGGAGACCCACTGTTCAGCCTCCACTTGACTGAGCCACGAGGCAGCATCAACCTTCACACATGCGAATGAAAACTGCTTCAGGTGTCCCAGTCAGCACTGTCTGATTGAAACATGTAGAGGCATCAAGTGAGAACTGCCTAGCTGAGCTCAGTCAACTCCAAGCCTATGAGAGATAAGAATGATAATCATAATAAATATTGTTTTAAGCCAATCAGTTTTGGGATAGTTTGTTACATAGTAATAAATGACCAGAATTATCTTTAAGTCAGCTTTATCCTGAGCCTCTTTCTCTTTATCAGGGTTAGAAGTAGGCCATCTCTAAAAGTCTTCACAATTCTATAATATAGTGGAGAAACTATGCTGAAGTTGAAGCTGATGCAGTTGGATAATATTTGAGGTAAATTTTGCAATTAGATTTCCCCATATTGTGCTTCTTTCCTTTCCTCTCCAAAAAGCAGACTTCTCTGTTCAGCATTGCCTTCGGAGGAATGCTGAAGGACATGCATTTTGGAGAGGTGGAAGAAAGGAAACAAAGTAACATGCAGGAAGAAGCAGAGAAGCTTGGGAAAAAATATAGGAGCTGGAGAGGGGCACTGCTCCCTCAATCAAAAGGTGATTACTCTGGATTAAGGTTGCAGTGGAAAGAAAGAAGGGGAAGATCTGAAGATCATGCAAACAGAGGCGGGCTGTGTTCCTTGGCACAACCTGAGGAAGCAGTAAGTCTCCAGAGAAGAACGGTAGTCTGGACAGTAGGATTCTGGGAAGCCTTGAGATAGAGTCCCATGTCCCAATCATGACAAGAAGCCCCAAAGAATAACCAAGCAGGAAGGGCCTGAAAAATCTAAATAAGTTGACTTATTAAAAAAAATGAAGAGATGTGATTTTTTTTTTTTTTTTTGGTCTTCCTGTATCTGTGAAGAGCACTTCATATCCAACACTGGGAGAAGTGATCAGAGATATCTGATCACTGAACTCATGAGTTGAGCTTCCAGGACTTGGAGGAGAACTTTTTTGCCTGGTTTGGAAGAGCAGAGTGTTTTTGCTCAAAAGAGAGGATACTGAGGAAAGTCCACTAGGAATGGGAAAAGAAAATGGAATGTGTGTTTCGATGATTGTCACCTTTACAAACCACATAGCTTTCTGTAAAGGCAAAATAAGAGAGAGAGAGAGAGAGAGAGAGAGAGAGAGAGAGAGAGAGAGAGAGAGAGAGATTCATTGTGGGGCATGAAAGCACAGCCACACCAGTGCCCATTTCACAAAGGGCCACACAGTGTGGAGAACTGAGACCCTTTTTTTCTTACATGAATAAAACATCATTGCTGCAGGAAAGAAGAGGGAGGCAGCACCACTAATGGTCAAGGAGGCGCTGGCAGTGGTAACAAGGTGAGGCACTCCCATAAGAGGCTTCTAGAGCTGTGGACTGCATTAAGATGGGGTAAGACAGAAGATCCAGAAAATACTATTCAAGTGTCCATATGAACTTTACCTGAGGATCTCCAGAAACATTTAGAGGAGACTGAGTTTTGCACATTGAGTCAAGATACCAAGGATATTTTATATTTGTCATCAAAGTGACACAATATTACCTGTAGAGTGATCAAGTCTGGGAAAACTCAGGTTCCACAATCAGATTTTTGGAATCTAGAATACACATTCTAAAACAATTCTATGATCTAATTGGCAATAACAGCCTCTGATAGACCACTGTGCAAATCTAATTCCATGATTCTTGGTAATTGTGAAATTAAGTTTAGTCAGAAAGCTCCATTTCCCTCTATTTCTTAAACCATGATCTAAATAAACACTGCCTTTGAGAATTAATCTCTCTTTCCCACTCACGCTTATAGAAGTGTGATTGTTTCTCTATCATAGCAACTATCACAATCCGATTTGGGCTAGACCTGTGTTTGTGGCTGACTCCTCAAGGGACTGCAAGCCCCTGAAGGGTGGTGACCTTGCCATTTACATTATGTGTTTCTCACATTTGTCCTTACAGAGCTTTGAGTGTAATAGTCATCCATTCATTGAACATATGTATACCATATCCATTTTGTGCCTAGCACTGGGCTCAATAAATAATTCAGAGAATTAAAAATAAAAAGCTTCTCATTTGTGGTAACAAAGCACTTAGGAAAGCTAAACTGTTTCCCCAAAAATATTTTTTAAAGGAAAACTAGTTATTAAGAAAACATCAGTCTGATCACTTTTAAATATTTTATTTAGAACATTTGCCTTTACCTTCAAAAGAGAGATGGACTCACAATTTAAAATTTTTGTGCTAACTTTGGTATTTATATAAGGGGTTATAATTGATGTGTATGTTATGTTGAAATCATTGTTTTTTTTATGACCTCAATCATTTTTATATCATTGGAATCTGTTCTTTAAAGTTTAGAATTCATTAATAAAGCCATCTTGGTTTAACATGTGAAGAGTTTGGAAGTCATCACCATGTCCTCACAACAAAAAAGCTGAACAAACTGAAAATCAACAACTGTTCTTAGACCTGTTGCTGAAAAATGGGTTCTTGATGTTCATCACAGGGAAGAATTCAAGGATGCATCAAGTAAGCCAAACAAGTAGTGGGTTTATTAGTAAAGGATATTCTGCTTTCAAGATGGAGAGAGTGGGAAGGCCCAGAGAAGAGCAGCTTCCCAGAAGAAAAGTGGAGTTTGGCAATTTATTACACTAAAAATGAAATGATGGAATATTCAGGACTTAAGGGTGGCATCTCTGGCATTGCTAGGCGGGTCCTTGCTTACCATTTCTTCCTGTCAGGAGGGGCATTTTTGTCCTTATTCAGCCCATTTGGAACTGCCATGGTGATGACACAGGTGGTGGTTTTTCTTGGCTGCCATGCTAATAGCATTATAATCTATTATAATCAACTAAAGTTCACCTAACGTGGCAAGTCAGCATCCTAGGTCCTCTTTCGGTTGCAAAAATCCAGTTCTGGCTGAAATTTAGTGGCATTTTCTCCTTAACTGATGACCTTGCCTCCTTCTTAACGGCTAGGCCACCACGATAACGTTTACCCAGCTTGAGCTCTCACGCTGCCCTCCACCGACACAGCATCTACTCAGGACCAACGAGCTCTGTCCACAATGACTTGAGTCCACACCATGCTCTGTCCATCTTCCTTAGGCTGACTTCCTGTCCACCTTCTCTCCCACCCCAACCCAGAAGCTTTTGAGCCACCAACTTTATGTGCCTTTCAGATCCTAAGCCAGCAAAAAATCTTTGGGGTATCTCCAAAAGTGGCTTGTGTGACCTCCCATTCCCCAAAGGGGTGACATTAAACTTTGCTGTGCTGTGAAAAAATAAAACAACAAGGAATAAAAAACACTATACCATGCTAATATTAATCAAAGGAAGCTGAAGTGGGTATATTATAGCAGATGAAGTGCAGACTTCAGAAACAGGACAATTTTCAGGGGTAAAGTATCATTGTATAATGATAAAAGGGTCAATTATACAAGAGTTAATACTCCTTAATGTGTATGAGCCTAATAAAAGAGCACCAAAATATATGAGGCAAAAATTGATAGACTTCAAGGAGAAACAGACAAATCTACTATTACAGTTGGAGACTTCAACACTCCTCTATCAGTGATGGACAGATCCAGCAGGCAAAGGAACACTCAACATTGTTAAGATATCAGTTATTTCCAATATGATCTCAAGATTCAGTGCAATCCAAACAAAACCCCAGCAAGTCATTTTGTGGATATTGACAAACTTATTCCAAAGTTTATATTAAAAGGCAAAAGACCCAGAATAGCCAACATAATACGGAAGCAGAACAAAAACATCAGCAGACTGATAACACCTGACTGACAGTGTGGTACTGGCAAAATAATAGACAAATAGATCAATGAAATAGAATAGAGAGCCCAGAAATAGATTCACACAAGTATAACCAAACTGGTCCTTGATGAGGAATAGAAGCAATTCAATGGAAAAAGGATAAGTGTTTTAACAAATACTGAAACAATTGGATACCCACATGGGAAAAAAATGACATAGATCTTACGCCTTTCCAAAATGAGCAAAAATGGTTCATTTTCCTAATACAAAATGCAAAACTATAAAATTTCTAGAAGATAACATAGGAGAAAATCTACCTTGAGTTTGAAGATGACTTTTAGATACAACACCAAAAGCACAATCCATGAAATAAAAAAGTTGATGTCAGACTTAAATGAACATTTTCTGCCCTATGAAAGACACTGTTAGAATAAAAAAGGCAAGCTGCAGACTGGGAAAAAAATACTTGTAAAACCAACATCTGATAAGGATCTTATATCCAAATCTACAAAGAACTCTTAAAACTCACCAATAAGAAAATATAAACACCCCAATTAAAATATGGCCAAAGATCTGAATAGACACCTCACCCAAAAAAATGATGTACAGATGTCAAATAAACCAAAGAAATGATATTAAATATCATATGTCATTAGAGAATTGCAAACTTAAATGACAAAAAGATACCATTATATAGCTTTTAGAATGGCTAAAATCCAAACACTGACAACACCAAATGGTGACAAGGATGTGGAGCAACAGAAACTCTTATGGGAATACAAACTTACACAACCACTTTGAAAGACAGTTTGGCAGTTTCATACAAAGCTAAACATAGTCCTACCATACAATTCAGTTATTTTTTTCTTGGGCATTTTCTCAAATGAGTTGAAAACATTTTCACACAAAAATCTGCACACAAATGTTTATAGCAGCTTTATTCATAATTGCCAAAACTGGAAGCAACTAAGTCCTTTAATAGAGGACTGGATAAGCTGTGTTTTATCACTATGATGGGATAGTATTTACCATAAAAATAAGTGAGCTATCAGGCCACAGAAAGATATGGAGAAACCTTAAATGCAGGTACACTTTCTTTGATGTGGACAAATCCATCTTTATTCTAGCTGGTCACTTCCGCTTTGTTGGATCAATAGGCTTTCAGTGATAGCCATAGTTTCTCTGTATATGGTCTGTCATCCCTCCAGTCCTTTTGGATAAGACCTAAGATAGCTCCATATCAGCTCTCTCTTTCGTATGTCCTACAGTTGGACCCTCAGGACACACTTCTACACCCTTTTCTCTGATGAATTCCAAAGCTATAGGCCATACTACAAATCCTGCTCCTTTACTCCCTTCCCAGGGCATCTAACAAACCCATCTCTCACTTTTTATATTTCCCAGGATGGAATCAGACATATTGTGTCCCCTAAATTCTTGGGGTTCTCCAAGTAGTAAGTTCTCCAAATTGTCTTGTTGAAAACTTTTTCATTTGCAGGATGGGTTTCTCCAAAAATCCTCTACTTATCTCATCTCTAAATATAATCCTTTCATACTTTTCTTGTGGCAGGGGATGAAAGGGTCATATAATTGGATTTTGGTCACTTCTGTGAACATTTCTTCCTGACCCAGTACCTCACCTTGGCATGTAATATTCATGGTCTCAGCGATTATCCAAAACCAGTTTAGCATCTTTTAACATGATGTTTCCAAATCATTTACTTTTAGATGTACCTCAAGGTTTTTAGATGAAAATAACACTAGTTGGAAATTAGTTAGTTAAAACAGAATAGAACTTTATTTTCAGGTATTAGGTAGCTCACAGAGCATGTAGAACAATCAGATGTTCAGGCTCAAGACTTGCTTAGCAGGAAAAACTAAACCACACTGCATTGGCTAAACAGTGCTGCTTCTATTCAGCACAGACACCCAAATCCCACCTACCCCACTGGACGCTGGGTGCCAGACTGTACCTAATTCCTAATGAAAAACCCATTACACTTGTTCAAAGATCGAGGGTCACTTTTCCACTTCCCAGTTAGTCTTGCAGATCCATTGATTGAATAATCTGATCACACATATCTACCATAATTTCAGGGGATTCTGGGAATACTGACCCTGTGAATAAGAGACTTATAATGGGAAGAGTCTCCAAAGAGGAAAGGTGTCCAGAAAAGTTGAATGTCCCCCAAAAATTCAAGGGCCCAATTATGTGTGTCATTTACAAATTATAATAGCTGGATTCTTTGTAACCATGGAATCTGTACCTTAATAGAAAAATTTATCATATTCACATTTAGTGTGATATTGAGATTGTTCTTTTCACCATACTTAATGTTTTCTATTTATAACTTTTTTTCCCATTTCTTTTGTTGAATGGCTTAAGTTTTAGTCTTTTTGTGTTTATTCTGTTAATCCTTTCTAGTGTTGTTTTATCAAGTTAACACATATTTTAGTAATAAATCAAGTAGTATACAAGGATTTATGAAAAAACACAACAATCTACTGACCTTATACTCCCCATTCCCCAGATGACATTTCTCATAGATTCAGTTTTAATTTTTCTATTAATATCATAACTTCAATAATTATTTTATCTCTATTTCTTGATCTACCAATTTTAGATAAATATACAGATTAGAAATTTCTCATTTAAATACTTCCTTAATTATTTTACATAATACATCTTAGATGTTTGGAAGGACAGTATAAGTAATGTAAATTTGTTAGGCAGGTATTAAATAACTCAATAGGTATTAGTTATCATTTTTATCATCATCATCATCATCATCATCATCATCATCATCATCATCACTTAGATAACTCACTATCAACTGTTTTCTGTACCATGCTTTCTCTCTTGGTTTACTTGCAAATTTCATGGAAATGTTCAATCTCACAAAAAGGTTGAATCACAAATATAATTTAACTCTTTCATTTTACAGGTTAAAAAACTGAGACCAAGACAAGGGGAGTGAATATCCCAGGCTAAGCAGCATTGAACAGCAGAGTTACAAATTATTTGCGTACCTAGATGAGACCTCACTCAAATGTCTTTGGCCACTGTCCTTTGCTTCTGTTTAACTCCCAACACCAATTCCTGAAAGACATGTCTTCTGTTTTCCTCATTCCCACAGTTTTACTTCATATTATGGGCTCATGGGTTATTGAGTGGTTTGAACTATGTCAAACCTCACAAATCTATGTTTGCACACATCAGTGACCAACGACCAAGAGTCTATGTTTGTAGAAATCCAACCGATGACCAAATCATGTCGTTTCCCAAGGAACCCTGGGCTTGTTTACATCCAGACTATATATATGTGGCTTGCGTTCCACTTTAAGTCATCATTTGACCCTATATATTTTCTTTTCAGATCTATAAACATAAAACAATATAAATTATACTGTTTTACCTATCTTGAAATAGAATGCTTGACACCAAAACTTTAGATTTAGGAAGGAAAAAATCCCAAAACAGGGAAGAAATCATCTCTGCAATCTCATTGTGTTTTCAGTCTATTTTACCTTGAAGGTTTTTATAATAACATTACTTTTTAAATTTTTCTTATGCTAAAAAAAAAAAAAAAAAAAAAAAAAAGCTCTTGAAAAGTGCACCATCTGTGCTTTGTCTGATTAGCTGGTCCAAATGGAATGGATGTCACATTCTGAGTCTCTTTTATTTTTATGAAAAGAAAAAGAAGCTTCACTTCTAACTCAGCTTTATGAGTGAATCAATGAGAAGTCATCTACTGCATAATCTTCCCCCTAGAAAGTGATAAATATTTACAGTATATAATGAGATTTCATGTCAAAAATTGATGGTATTTATTGTGTTTTAATAAAAGCAGATTTGAAAACATTAGTTTTATTAAACAAAAAACAGAATATTGTTTTAAAAATTGCCATTTTCATATTTGCTTTTTCTGTGGAGACTTATATACAAAGGCAGACTTTTAGCTAACTATATTACTATGGAAATCAGCTCCAACTGAATAGAAATAGTACAAAATAATGAAAACACTAATACATCTTTACATATTGTATTATTCATCTATCAATTACTTTCCCTTTTGTGGGGCCCACTGTTCCAGGTTTGGCTGTTTAACAGTCACATTTTTTCCAATATTTATTCTCAATTGCTTTTCTCAATCTTGATCCTAAGAATTAACTAAAAAAGAATATTTAAAAGGTCATGTTGTCCTTTCCTGTGCAAATCTGGGAGATAAGGCTGTTACTAACGCATTTTCTAATTTTTTAAGTAAATGTTAAGGGGAACATTTGGTTCTCTTATGAAAAGCTTTTCACAAACAGGTCAAAAAACATGGATTTTCCTTTGCAACCTGCCCAGGTCCCCTAACTCCTGAGGAAGTGGGTTCAAATGGATTATCTCTCACCTTGGTTAGAGGATCATCTAAAACTTTGAGTTCTAGAAACTGCAGCTCTCCTACACTGAAAAGGCTCTCAGAGATTGACTGGGAGAAGGTAATGGTTTTTACAGCCAATGATGAAAATAGAAACAGAAATTACAACTCAAATGCTTTTCAGCATCTGGTATAAAATAATACATGGTTGATGACCATAGCAAACTTGAAAGTTCAGGCTCACATGGATACAAGTGTGTTTTAAAGGTTCACACTTTAAACCAGTAGTATATTGAACAGAAAAAAACACATGTGTGCTAAATTCAGCCAGTGGGACATCAGATTTTGATTCCAAGACTGACTAATACATCAAAGCTTAAGGGACTCATTCTATCCTTTCCTGTTTCACACTCATCCATAGTCTACTTGTTGTAGTTGAGGAATTTGAGGTATTTAGCCCCTCTTCATCAATGTTTTTCTAGTTGTTATATTTATTCTTTCACTGAGGAATTTTTTCCTAAGTAAATACTATATTCATGTGGTTCAAAGTGGAAAAAATACATACAGTGATATGCAATGAAAAGCCTTGCTTCCCACCCCTGCTTTTATGTATCCAATTCCTGTACTCTGACAGATAACTTCTTTTACTGGTTTTTGTGTTTCTACCAATGCTATTATATTTGCATACAAACAGCGTGCACATGCGCGCGCGTGCGCGCGCACACACACACACACACACGTATTCTTATGCCCCCCCCATTATAGACACATTTTAAAAGGAAAAAAGTATTACAATTGTAATACTCAATATATACCGATAACAAAAGATGAATACTAGTCACGTTTGACTTCTGCAATTACAAGAGGTGCTCATCAGCATCCAGACACTGCTGATTATGGCAAACTACTGCTTGAGCATAGATAACATCTCTTAAAATGTGTATACATTTTTTTGGCACCCCCAGTTTATACACACACACACACACACACACACACACACATACACACACACTATGTAATATATTACATAGTATGTTTTCCCATTCCTTTAACACAGCTGCATTATATTCTTTTAATATATAAATATATACTATAAATAAAAATATACATTCTAAAATATATGTATATATAATAATTGTTTAACTATTTCAATATTGGTAGATATCCAAGTGATTTCCAAATATTTTCTATTATAAAAACTGCTAATGCATTATTTTGCATAAATAACAACCTGCACATATTATTTTGCATAGATACAAGTATATCTGTGAAATAAATAGTAGAAAGGGATTGCTGGGTGAAAGGTAGATGTATTCATAATTCTGACAAATATTGCCAAATACACTTAGAAACCATACTAGTTTGAGTATCTGTTCCCACTATATTCCGTCCCACCACATTTGCAAATGAAAGGTGCTATCAAACTTCTGAATTTTTGTAAATTTAATGGTCAAAAATGATATTAAAGTGTAGTTTTAAGGTACATTTTTTATATTATAAGTGAGATTGAGCATTTTCTCATGTGCTTTCAGCCATTTATATTCACTTTCCCATGAAATATTTATATATGTTATTTGCTCATTTTTATAAGGTTATTGATATGCATTCAATTTCTAGTGCATGATAAATTAGGGATATTAATTAGTCCTTTTTCTATAAGATCAGATATATATGTATATAAGCCCAACTTTGTTGTTTGTCCTTTATTGTTGCTAATAGTGTTTTCATTTTCTATCCATAGGCCTTTTCTTTAGATGCAATTAAATTTATCAACCTTTTATGATTTCTAGATTTTGAGTCAGAGAAAGGTCATCCTGTCTTGAAGGTTATAATGGAATTAATCTATGTTTTCTTCTAGTACTTTTATTATTTCATATTGTAACCTCCAAATCTTTGGTCCTTTTTGAATTTTGTGTGGTATAAGACATGACATATGGATCCACATTTAAGGAAATTTTCACCTATTTCTCATAGATTTAAAACACCATCTTTATTATATGATATATTTGTATAAGTGCTTGGATCTATTTCTGAAATTCTATCCAACTGGTTTGTTTTTTCTATTATTCATAAGTACCAGAATATTTTAATGATTTTTTTCATATATGAAAAGGATTAGCTCACTCTCAAAGCCCTTCTTTATTAAAATTTCCTTTGGTTATCCTTTTTTTCCTCCATATTAACTTTTATCAATTTTTCTAGCTTTATTTTTTAATGGTATTTTTTATTAGGATCATACAAATTAATTAACATGGGCAGTCTGGATATATATTTGTGATCTAGAGTTTTCTACCAAGAACGTAGTCTCTATTTCCATTTTTTCAAGCCATTTTATCATGTCCTTCAGGGGTGTTAAATATGTTCTTCATAAATACCTGCACTTTTCCTGTTATATTTATTTTTAGTTATTTCATTTTCTACTAATATTTCTTTGGTTAAAAACAAAATTATTTTCTTCTTTTATATATTCTATCTGGTGGCTTTTTGTGCATAAGAAAGCAATTTATTTCCATAGTAAGTGAAATGTGGCTTTGGAGCTGAGATAAATATAAACAAAAATAGACATATAGATATGAGATTATCATATTAAGGAAACTTGCATCAATTCTTATCTTGTTTCTCATTTTTTTCAATACCAAATGAATATTGACCTTTATCAAATGCCTTTTCAAAGGCTTAGATATGATCATTATTTTTCTCCTTAAATGTATCAAAGTGATGAATGATATCAAATAGATTTATCTGGGCCTGGTGTTTTCTGAAAGTGGATAACTCTCTTTTATGGAATTAGTCTGTTTAAATTTTCTATTTCATCTGAGATAAGTTTTGGAATATTTTATATTGTTGAAAATAAAACATTTCATACAGGTTTTAAATTTATTCAGATATTAGAGCAAAATTATTTTACTGAGCTTTAAATTTCCTGTTCCTGAAAGTATTCCTCCTCTCCCTTTTAAGAGTATTCCTCCTCTCCCTTTTAACATTTCTTACTTTTGCTGTTGAGGGTTCTCTCTCTCTCTCCCTCTCTTTCTCTTGATGAGATTAACAATTTATTAGTTTTTTAAAAATAAAAACAACAAATGCTAAATAAATTTTTAAATGAAAAACTTAGGAATAAAATGTAGCATTAGTCCATATTTTAATTAATTCATCCATGTTATTATAGGAATGCCATACAGCAAACAAGCCCCAAATCACCATGACACTCTTTGATTCTTGAACTTCAACGTTAGCTGGGGCAGCTCCTCTCCAGGCTTTGATGACAGAAGCAGAGCTGTTCCATGCTGTGTGTACATGCTTGTAGCTCTCTTCAATGTGTCTCTCCTCCTAGAGGATCCTCCTAAGCAAGCTAGTTGAGGCACGTAATTCTCATGGCAATAGTAGAAGCACAAGAGGGCTTGCTCTACTGCACAAGCGCATTGCAAACCTCTACTTGCATCGCAGCTACTGACGTCCCATTTGCCAAAGAAATTCACGTGGCAGAGTACCAAGTCAAAGGGCAGAAGATATACAGTGAGAGCTCTAAATGTGAGGCCCATATTAAATCTACCCTACTTTGCTTTCCTTCAGCCCATTTCATTTTCCATTTTCTAAATTTTTGAGTTGGGTATCTATTCATGACTCCATTTTTTTTATAGATATAAGTATTTTAAGATGCATTTTTTTCTAAACCCTGTTTTAACTGCATCTCATAGAATCTAAAGTTGCTCTTTTTATTTACATTTTTCTACATATGATGCAATTTCATTTTTATTTCCTCTTCAACCAAGACTTTAAGAAAATGTTATGAATTCCAGGTAAAAGAATCTTTTTGTTGTCATTTTATAGCATAGTGACTAGAGAAGATTGTGTTTAAGATTCCTATTTATTTTTAATTCAGAATCGATTAAGATCTTTTTGGTGGTTCAATATATGGCCAATTTTCCCAAATATTCCAAGGCTTATTCAAAATTAATAAGGTACAGAATTACTTTATCAATTAGCTCTACCTTACTGTTTATGTTATTTCGATATTCTATATACTTAATTATTTTATTCACTTGATCTGACATGGACCAAGAGAGTTAAATCAATGTCTCCCACTAGTGTTTTTATGTCTAGTTCTGTTTCTATCACCTGTAATTTATGCTTTATGAATGTTTGGTGCACAGATATTCATAACTGTAATATGTCCATTGTGAGTTACATACTTCAGCACTGTTAAGTTTTCTTTTTTAATACTGTTGCGCTGAAGTCCCTGTTTTATTTTTGCTTGTATTTTGTGGTTTACCCTTCTTAATTCTTTATTTTTTGGCCTTACTTTAGTACTTCATTTTAGATGGGCATGTGCCATAGAGCATAGAATTGGGTTGTACAATACATCTTAAAGATTCTCTTATTTTAAAAAGTTAAGTTAAGGGGCCGGCCGAGTGGCTCATTCGTTAAGAGCTGGTTTTGGGATGCCAGTGGCCCCGGTTCGGATTCCACATATGAGGGCCAGTGACACTGCCCTCTACAGCCAACAACAGCTCCACCTGGAGCCGGGCTGTGCGAGACCCCGCGACGGTGTAGGCTGCAGCCCCTGCTGCAGTGGGCTGCCATATGCTACAGTGAGTGGCCGGCAGCCAGCGTGAGCGGCCAATACCCATGGTGAGCAACCAGCCAGAGGCTGGCGACCGATCTGCCTCATCCGGGAAGAGCGAAATGATGATACCAACATGGGCCAGTGAAGCAACGTCCTTCACAACTAGACTGAGGAACAAAAAAGACAGCAACTTGTCTGTCCCCCTTTCCCAATTCCCCAACGCTGTTTCCCTCCCCCAATTCTCCAATAAAAAAATCTTTAAAAAAAAAAATTAAGTTAAGCCTTTAATAGGTGAGTTACTGATATAAAAAATATGTTGTCTTTGTTCCATTATATTATTTGTAGTACATTTTCTTTGTGGTATTAAAAATAATCTTTTATTATAAATTTTATTTTATTTGTTTTTAATGTGTATTTTTTCTGTTATTCAAGTTATGTGTTTTTTCTTTAGTTGTAATCTTTATCATAATTTATATTACATCCTTAGTAATATACTTCTTTTAACTGTATCTCTAAGTTTCCTATCATAAATAATAATTTAAAAATAGGTTATTTCCACTTCCTTTTCAACCTCTTCCCTCTTCTATATCACCTGGTTTTAGTTACTAACAGTGTTTACTTTTAATAAATTAAATGAGATGATGAGTTTATTTAGTTTTTGACCTTTCTCCTTTGCCTATCCAATTTTTTGTTATATAATTTCTACAGTCAAGACATATAACATATATTTCATTCTGACATCTCAATCCCTGTATTTGTTTTTGTCTAAGTTCTACTGGTAAATACACTCAGTATTTGTTTCCAGTTCTTCTGCCACTATTTCCCTATTTACTTCTTAGCCAAAAATTCATTGTCTAGTAATTTTTTCAAAAGCCTTAATGACACGATATTCTGAGCCCTCGCATGTTCAAAACTGTTCATAGAATAGACATTACATATTAAATAAAATGTTGATGGTTAAACAATCTTTACTTGGCTCACACTCTTTTTTTTCTTTATTTTGCATACTTTAATTTCAGAACAAAATAAACAAACAAAAAATCCCACACAACACACCATGAACCTCCAAACCCAATGTCAAATGTGGGAAGGGAAGGCCTGAGGCTCTTGTATCCTGCCTTAGGCAGAAAGACAGGAGAGGAAAAAAGCCACTAGACATCAGCAGAGCAAACCAGGTGGGCCAGGGCCACACAGGGCTGCTGGGGGAGCCACGGAGACACTACACACAGGGCACAAGGTCTGCAGGTAGAACTCCTACTAATCTACTTCTTCCATGCGAGAGGCATCCTAATCTCCCTCGGCAGGGGGGGGGGGGTCTCGTCAGCAGCACTGGGTTCTTCTGCTGTCACTTCATCTTCATCAATGCCTAGGCCTAGCTTGATCATGTGGTAGATGCGGTTGGAGTGGGTTTGGGGATCTTCAAGTGAGAAGCCAGAGGAGAGCATCACAGTTTCAAACTGCAGCACCACAAGGTCCTTGACAGCCTTGTCATTCTTGTCAGCTTCCACCTTCTGCCGCAGGGTCTCCACAAGGGGGTGGTCAGGGTTGATCTCCAGGTGCTTCTTGGCCATCATGTAGCCCATTGTCGAGTTGTCCGAAGTGCCTGGGCTTTCGTGATCTGCTCCATGGTGGCTGTCCAGCCATAGGTGCTCGTCACAGTGCAGCAGGGTGAAGACACAAGCCTTTTGGAGATTGTCTCCTTCTCAACCTTCTTATCTAAGATTTCTTTCATGAGTTTGCAGAGGTTCTCAAACTTGGCCTTGCTTTCTTCCATTTTCTTCTTCTCCTCTTCATCCTCAGGGAGCTCCAGGCCCTCTTTGGTAACTGAGACCAGGCCTTCCCATCAAACTCCTTGAGCTGCTGCATGCAGTACTCATCGATAGGCTCTGTCATATACACTACCTTGAAGCCCCACTTCGGCACTCGCTCCACTAAAGCAGGGTTGGCAACTTGCTCTTTGCTCTCACCAGTGATGTAATAGATGGACTTCTGGGTCTCTTTCATGCGAGAGACATATTCTGAAAGAGAAGTCATTTTGTCTCCAGACTGGAAGGTGTGATAGCGCAGCAGCTCAGAAAGGCGTCGTCGATTAGTAGAGTCCTCATGGATTCTAAGTTTTAGGTTTTTAGAGAATGCCTCATAGAATTTCTTGTAGTTCTCCTTGTCTTCCGCCAGCTCAGAGAAGAGCTCAAGGCACTTCTTAACAATGTTTTTACAAATGACCTTCAAGATTGTGCTCTGCTGGAGCATTTCTCGGGAGATGTTCAAGGGCAGGTCCACAGAGTTGACCACACCATGGATGAAGTTGAGATACTCTGGTATCAACTCATCACAGCTGTCCATGATGAACACATGCCTGATGTAAAGTTTGATGTTGTTCTTTTTCTTGTTCTCAAAGAGGTCCAAAGGAGCCCGACGGGGGATGAACAGCAGGGCCCTGAATTCCAACTGACCTTCTACAGAGAAATGCTTGGCTGCTGAGTGGTCTCCTCTGTCATTGTTAAGGCTCTTGTAGAACTCTCCATATTCCTCCTGGGTGATGTCATCAGAGTTTCTGGTCCAAATGGGCTTGGTCTTGTTCAGTTTCTCCTGATCAATGTACTTCTCCTTAATCTTCTTTGTTTTCTTTTTCTTATCCTTAGCACTATCATCCTCCTTCTGAACCCACATCTTCAAGTTTGGACTTCTCATCTTCATCTTTATCTTCCTCGTCTTTCTCACCTTTCTCTTCCTCTGCTTCGTCATCACTGATTTCTTTCTCTCGTTCCTTCTCCAAGTAGAGGGTGATAGGATAACCTATGAACTGTGAGTGCTTCTTCACTACTTCTTTGACCCACCTCTCCTCTAAGCACACTGTCTGGTCTTCCTTAAGATGGAGGATCATTTTGGTGCCCCGGTCAATGGGCTCACCGTGGTCAGCTAGTACAGTGAAGGAATCCCCAGCAGAGGACTCCCAGGCATACTGCTCGTCATCATTATGCTTTGTGATCACAACCACTTTCTCTGCCACCAGGTAGGCAGAATAAAACCCAACACCAAATTGTCCAATCATGGAGATATCTGCACCAGCCTGAAGAGCCTCCACAAATGCTTTAGTACCAGACTTGGCAATGGTTCCCAGATTATTTATTAGATCAGCTTTGGTCATGCCAATGCCAGTGTCCACCAGAGTGAGGGTACGTTCCTGGGGGTTGGGGATGATGTCAATTTTCAGCTCTTTACCACTGTCCAACTTGGAAGGGTCAGTCAGGCTCTCATAACGTATCTTGTCCAAGGCATCAGAAGCATTACTGATCAATTCCCACAGGAAAATTTCTTTGTTGGAATAGAAGGTATTGATGATGAGAGACATGAGTTGGGCAATTTCTGCCTGGAAGGCGAAAGTCTCCACCTCCTCCTCTCCATGGTGCACTTCCTCTGGCATCTTGAAGCTGAAGAGATGCATGTACTACAGAGCAAAATGGGCAGGGACTGTGACCGGCTCACACACCGCAAAAAGCATGTGTGGCGGTAACTCAAGAGAGGGGCTATCTCACACTCTTTATTTAGATATCTTTTGCCTCTACAGCCTTCTTGTAGCGAATGTTGATAATAAGAAATATGAGGCTGAAATATGTTGATAAGAAATTTTGCCTCTTCTAAGAATTTTGATTTTGTTCCTTGATGCTGCTACAGTGGCAGTTCCCCTGACCTGTCATTTTTTTTTTCAAATGTAACATATATTTATTCTTTTTGCCTCACTACACTGCTTAAAATCTCTAAAACAGTGATTCTCAAGCAGGGTAACTTTGCCTCCCAGGGACTATTTGGCAATGCCTAAAGACATTTTTGTTCTGACTGGGTGGGGTACCATTGTCATCTAATAGACAGAGGCCAGGAATGCTGTTACACATCCTACAATGCACACAACAACCCCCTACAACAAGGAACTATCGAGTCCAAAAATGTCAACAATATCAACATTGAGAAATCTTGCTGTAAAGCAATGTAGCATAACAGCAGCTATAAGAGTCACCCTTGTTTAGTTCCTAATTGAATGGACATGCTGCTAGGATCTTATCATTAGGAAACGTTTGTTGTTGGTTTGTGATATCTACTTTTCATCACATTAAGGAAAATTCCTCTGTTCCTAGTTTACTAAGTTTTCATTTTTCAAAATAGATGTTGAAATTCATCGAATGCCTTTCCCACATCTATTCAAAACGACCTTAAAGTTTTTCTCCCTTAACTTTTTAATACAATGAATCAAATTAAGAGATTTTCTAATATGAAACCACCTTTAGTTTTCTGAAACAAATCCTACTTAGTGACAATGTTATTCCCTTAATATGCTGCTGTGTCTGGTTTGCTACTATGTTATTATAAACTTATACATCTCTATTCAGAAGCAAAATTGGCCTATACTTTCTTTTATGCTAACTTTGTGACCACTTGAACTGCCCTTATAAAATAAAATATGAAACTTTTTATCTTTTCCTATACTCACAGAAACCATAATAATAATCTATTCCTCGAGAATTTGTTAAAATTAGCCATAAAACCATCCGGGCCTTGTGCTTTCTGGGGGAGAGACTGTTAACAATATTTTCCAGTTCTTCTATGGTGACCGATTTTCCATCTCTTCTCCAAATACAGGAAGTGGTAGAGTTGTAGCTATTTCACAGGGAGCATCTGAAGAGGAATGGTCACCATGGATGTCATAGGGGTAGCTGGGATGGGTCATGGGGAGCTTTGGGGTTTGGAGGGCTCTCACAGGTTGTAATGTCTGGGGGAGCACAGCTGTCACTCAAGTAGGCATTGCTGGGCTTGGCCACCTTTAGGTAGACGACATCATATGTGTTCTTCAGGGCTGCCACTGCATCCTCATGCATGACTCCAGCCCCACGCTGTTGACCGCCAGAATCTTGTCTCCAATCTGCAACGTTCCATCCTTGTGGGCAGCACCCCCTTCGATAATCTTGGTTACATAGATGCTATTATCTCCAGGGATGTGCTGATTCCCTACACCCCCTGCGATGCTGAAGCCAATATCTTTAGGCCCCTTGATAAGCTTGATCTCCATGAGCTTCTCAGCTGGGGGTTTCCAGCGCATGATGTAGAGGCGAACTATGGAGCCTGCCTCCTTGAGAGCCTCCACTGCAGCTGAGTGGGTCACCTCCCACACATCCACTTCATTTACAAACGAGATGCTATCATTGACCCCGAGGCGGCCATCCTGGGCTGCAGCTCTGCCAGGAATGATGTTGGTGATGAAAATGGATTTATCGTCACCGATATGTGGGTTGTCAGTGCCACCTGCGATGCTGAAGCCCAGACCCGAGTTACCCCTTTCCAATGTGATCTCCTTGTATTCCATTTCAGTCCCATTCACCTGCAACTCATATCCTGGGGCTTCTAAGGTGTCTGTGTTGACAATCACAGGGGGAGAATTGGCCTGGTTGGGGAGGTGGGTCGGGCTGTGCTCCAGAGGGGGTGTGTCTTCATCTTGGTAGCAGTATTTCATGCAGAGACACATGGAGGCGAATCTGTTCCGAGACAACATGTCTCTGTCATTTTTCCTTTTTTTTTTTTTTCTTTTGAGCTGAGCCATCGAGCCATGCTGCCACCTGTTTGCAGCTCAACGGCAACTCAGGTCAGGCTGGCATCGAACCGCCATTGCTCAGAGCTCAGCTCGCACTCTTGAACGAGCTCTTAACCAACTGAGCCACTCAGCCGGCCTTCCTCTCTGTCATTTTTAAAGCCCAAGTGTAAGTCTTAGAGTTGTCCATACTGGATCCATTTTTCCAGTTTACTGCATGTCTATTTAAAATGTTAAACTTTACTCAAACCCTGTGATCCCAGAAAATAGCAAAGGTTAAAATCATTCCCTACTCTTCTGTGTTCTAAGAAACTGCTCATTGCAAAGAACCACCTCTGCATACATGATTTAGAGAAGACTCGTGGATTCCTCCTTGTTTACCTGTGATGAGGGCAACACGGACCTTTCAAATTCTTTTTCTTTGCCTCATAAACGATTAGCTGAACTGTTTTGTCCTCAATGATCAAAATCAGAACAAAATGGGGCCGGCCGAGTGGTGCGGTGGTTAAGCGCTGGCTTGGGAAGCCAACGGCCCCGGTTTGGATCCCACATACGAGGCCCAGTGACACTGCCCTCAAAAAAAAATAAAATAAAATAAAATAAAAATCAGAAAAAAATGCCTGTTAATTAAACTTCAGTTAATTTTTATTCTCTCCTTTCCCCACACCCCATGTCTGAACTTTGACTCACCCTCTGTCTAAACCAGCACACAAACCTTCTTTAATGGTCTGCATGATAATAGGTTAACATCAGAGTAAAATATTCTCTGATTCATTATCTCATCATAGATATTTTTTCTGCTCCTTCACCTTCTGGGCACAGGGAAACTTAAATCTTGTCTCGATCCTAAGTGCTACTTACAAAAATCTTGCATTTTCTCAGTTTCAAGCAAACCCTCAAACTGTGGGTATTCTACACTGTCCTCTGGGATGAACATAGATGGGGGATCAAGTGTGGAGACATCCTAGTGAGGGGCTCAGAGCACCTTGGCTGGGACCCATCATCATCCAATTTTGTTTTGGACTCTCCACCTTTTTTTCTTTATCATTCTCCCATTTCATGAAATCTTCGTCTCCCCTCAACGGTAGGAAAAATGGAATCTGACTGATCTTTTTTCTAAATCTTTTTATCTTGAGAGCAAAACAAGGCTTTTGAAAGTTAAAACTTTTTAGAGAAATGTCTCTTCATATCTTCTGCCCATTTTTTAATTGGGTTGTTTGTTTTTTTGGTGTTGAGTTTCATGAGTGTTTTATAAATTTTGGATATTAACCCCTTATCAGATATATCATTGGCAAATATATTCTCCCATTCAGTAGGCTTCCTTTTTGTTTTATTAATGGTTTCCTTTGTTGTGAAAAAACTTTTAAGTCTGATATAATCCCATATGTTCATTTTTTCTTTTACTTCCCTTGCCCGTAGGGATGTATCAGTAAAAATATTGCTCCGGGTAATGTCTGCAAATGTACTCCCTATATTTTCTTTTAGGATTTTTATGGTTTCAGGTCTTACATTTAAGTCTTTAATCCATTTTGAATTTGTTCTTGTATAAGGCGTAAGGAGATGATCCAGTTTCATTTTTTTGCATGTGTCAGTCCAATTTTCCCAGCACCATTTATTGAATAGACTATCTTTACTCCAGTGTAAATTCTTGCTTCCCTTGTCATAGATTAACTGTCCGTAAATGCTTGGATTTATTTCTGGGCTCTCTGTTCTGTTCCACTGATCGATGTGCCTGTTTTTATGCCAATACCAAACTGTCTTGATTACTGTGGCCTTGTAGTAGGTTTTGATGTCTGGTAGCGTGATCCCCCCGACTTTGTTTTTATTTCTCAGAATTGCCAAGGCTATTCTGGGTCTTTTATGACTCCATATAAATTTTAGGATTATATTTTCTATTTCTGTGAAAAATGCCCTTGGTAGTTTGATAGGAATTGCATTGAATCTATATATTGCTTTAGGCAGTATGGACATTTTAACTATATTAATTCTTCCTATCCATGAGCATGGTAGGTGTTTCCATTTATTTGTATCTTCTATGATTTCTCTAAAGAGGACATACAGATGGCAAACAGGCATATGAAAAAAAGTTCAACCTCACTGGTCATTAGGGAAATGCAAATAAAAACCACCATCAGATACCACCTCACCCCAGTCAGAATGGCTATCATCAACAAATCAACAAACAACAAGTGCTGGCGGGGCTGTGGGGAAAAGGGGACCCTGCTGCACTGTTGGTGGGACTGCAGATTGGTGCAGCCACTATGGAAGTCAGTATGGAGGTATCTCAAAGAACTGGAAATAGAGCTACCGTTTGACCCAGCAATTCCACTCCTAGGTATTTATCCTGAAAACACCAAGACACTTATTCAAAAAAAGTTATGCACCCCTATGTTCGTAGCAGCACAATTTACAATAGCTAAGACTTGGAAACAACCAAAATGCCCATCAGTAGATGACTGGATTAAGAAACTGTGGTATATTTATACAATGGAGTATTACTCCGCTATAAAGAAGAATGAAATCGTGCCATTTGCAGTGATATGGATGGACCTAGAGACTGTAATGTTGAGTGAAATAAGTCAGTTAGAGAAGGACAAATACCATATGATCTCACTCATATGTGGAATCTGAAAAACTGTATGAATGAGCAAAGTAAACAGAAACTGTCTCATAGATATAGAGGAAAAATCAGGGTTGCTAATTGGGAGAGGAATGGGGATGAGGGAGAAGGGGAAGGGATTAGACAGCAACAATAGGCAACTACAATATTGCCACTGGGAAAGCAACTACAATATTGCCACTGGGATAGGAAAAACAGTTTGGGGAATATAATTAATAATGTTGTAAATATTCTGTGGAATGTCAGATGATCATAGGTCTTGTTAGGGAGACCATTTCATGAATGGAGTAGAGGCTTGATCACTGCACTGTATTACTAAAGCAGAGGTGGTATACCTACTGTAATTGAATATATATAGATAGTCACGGGATGTGGATTATACTGTGGAAGAGAGTCAGAGGAAGAGTAATAGATATGTATGATATGGGGGGGGGAGTGGGGTGGTGTATTGGGGGTAGGGGGTTGTCACTTTGAGGGGTAAAATGTATAACTATTGCACTGTGTTGTACACCTGAAACTAATTAAATAAATAAACAAATAAATTAAAAAAAAAAAAGAAAGTTTAAACTTTTCTTTTTGTTCCTCCAGTTTTACTGCTTCATCCTCCTTTGAAGCAATCAGTACTGAGTGAGGCGTCACCAATACCTGACTGTGGAGCAAGGAGGCAGGAGACAAGTCTGAGAGGAAAGAACACAACAGTACCCTGCATGGATACAAGTTGGAAACTGTTTCCATTAATATGACAGAAGTGTCTTGGGTCATCTACAGTCTCATCAATCCCCCCTTTCCCTAGGTCCCACAGATCTGCAAGATACTTGGGTAAGTTTGGGGAGGCGTGTCTTCATTCCCTGGACAAAGCCCAGCAACATACTTGAACATCTGAAGTCCAAGTTCTATAGGTAATAAGGGCTGGAGTTAACTTACCCCAGATGCCCCCTTTAATACCACATTCTACTGAGAACATCTGGCTAGATAATAACCAATTATGTCTCATCCCTCCATCATTTTTTGTTTTCTCCAGATACCAAGATGCAGCTCACTGCCCACTCAGTCTCCTGTTAATAACTTCTTATTTTTAAACCTATAATTACATAGTTGTCTTCCTTTTATAAGTAGAAAATGTTTTCACCTTCTCAAATCTCTATTCCTTCATCTCTAAAATGGGGATTATTGTGTCATCTTTGTAAGTGTCATATGTATGACCCTATTGTGAGAATATACTGAGATTGAAGATCTGACCCTATTGTGTAAATCTAAAATGACCATATCAATATCAGTTATAATTAAATGTTTATAATATACGGTAATTCTTATGATTATAGAAAACTGTTGGCAAACAGGTCTGAAGAAGTCTCTAAAAATACAAAGGAAATCCCTGAGAATGGTAGTTTTCCCAAAGCCCCTCAGATGCTGCCACTATTCCCTTGGTGCTGTGCATATCTTTAGGAACTATATATTCCTGGAGTTTTGTTTTAAACAAGTGCTCATCTAGCCTCAGCTTGCAACTCAGTTATCATTACAATAATATGATCAGACTCAATTGCCTGAAGTAGTTAGGGCTACAATGTCTATATCCAGCAAGGCAAAACTATCAATGACTTATATTAAATGAGCAGTGGAGTGATTAGCACCTACAACGTGTTCTATCCACTGTTTTAACAGGCCTGCCCCCTAAGGTCTAACTCACATTGGGGAATTCCTATCCGTCTCAGAGGGGGTCTGCTTCTTCTTAGATCTGGCACTAATTTTTCTATCTGACCTTAAAAAAAAAAACACATGATGGTAGGGGGCGGGGGCAGAGGGGTGGTGGTGGTTGGTTGTTGTATGGCTTCTATAAGTTTATTTTCAGCAGGAGCCCAGGAGAAGGCAAGAGAGGACTGGACACCAGCATGAGATTTCTTTCTGACCTGGGCGAGTGGGCATCCTGATGCCTCCATAGCTGTATAATGTCCATCATTGTGGAAGATCACAGTGACTCATTTGGTCCATCTGTTGTCAGGGAACCCAATTCAGAACCGTCCAGCCAGGGAGCAAAACAAAATGCATCTCTCAATCACAGGACAGAAGGAGAGCTGCAGTCATCTGCATTTTTTCCTTTAAATACGGTTTTCCCTGCAAGCAGGTGGAAGGATGTGCCTTACAGACCTCTGTGACTGGCTCCCAGCCAGCCTTATGAGTTTTTCACAGCTGGCATCAAGATAAACCAATTTTTTTTCACCAAATTGACCCCTATTACTTTCATTTTCATAACTCACAACCAATTGATGGGATAAAATTTAATACAATGCAATTAATGTTACAGCATCTTTCACAGCAAAGCATCAAAAACACTGAGTTAAAACCTAAGTCGCCCACCAGTTGGGGTGGGAGGAGGGATGGAGATAGGACATAGAGAAGACAACATAAACCTAAGAGAAAAGAGAGCTCTAAGAAACATAAAAAGGGTTTCTGCTGTCTATATACTGAGAGAGAAAACACTCTGGAAAACAAGAGACATAAAAAATGATCAATAATTACTTCACTAAGAAGCTTCTAAGAATTCAAATCTTCCCAAAGGAAGAGCCATATAAGTTGGGCCTTGAGAAGGAGTGGGGGATGGAGGAAGGACACCAAGCTGGTGAGAAAAAGGAAACGGATTCCAAGCAAAGGGAAGAACGTGAGCAGCAGACGGCTACGAAAAAGCAGACGTGGCCCCCCACAATCTGACAAGTGCCTTCACCTCCTGGTCATTTCCTACCACCTCACTAACACCTGAGGTATTTATTTACTTATGTATTTATGTATCTATTTGTATATCAATTTAGACCCCTGGGTTTCTATTCTATTCGACTGATTATAATCGATTTCTAGCATCATTTGTACTGATGCTCAAATTGTTCCAGATTTTGGACATTGGAAGCCCCTTTGATATGGCTTTTGGGTCCTTTTGACATGTCTCCCACATTACTCGAATACTTTGATACTTTCTTGAACTACTTATTTTGTATTTTTTTAGCTTGAGCTCTGGGATTAATCTTTCCTCCAAAGAACCCTGGTAAATTTTAGTGGATAATGGTATTTAGGAGCCAATATCTGAGTATTAGTTGTGTTCATTGCTACTCATGTTTTACTGCTTTCAACCTCTTTCAGTATTCAGAGCCAGGAACAACAACCAAAACACACACACGTATTTTTGTACCTATTTATATGTTAAAAACAATGAATTTACCTGATAATTCCAATTCCAGCCCAACGCCACCATGTGTATTCTAGCTGCCCCCCTTCCATATTTATAACTCCAACAGAGAAAGCTCTGCCACCCATTATCATTGATATGTTCACTTGTTTGCACAATCACAGAACACACAGCTACTTCAGAATTTGTTGTCTATACCATTGCCAAAATAATTCCTACTAAGTAGAGTTAAATGCTGGTTTTTAAAAGTAAAATTCATATACAATATAAAAACCTGAGGTGTACAATTCAATGAATTTTGATAAATGTCTGCATCTATGTAACTCACACTGCTATTAAGACATAAAAGCTTCCATCATGGTAGAAAGTTCTCTCTTGCCTCTTCCAGGTAAATCCCCTGCCCTGATAGTTTAGTTTCCTCTTCTAGAAATTCATATATATTTGAAATCATACAGTGTTCATATTTTCACGTGTGGCTTCATTTCTCATTTATTGTGTGAAGGATTGACCCATGTTGGTTTATTAGTCAATAGTAGGGTGTTTTTATTTTCATTTTTATTGCTTAATATTATTTCATTGTATGAATATATCAAAATCATTTATTTGTTCTTTGGTTGACAGGCATTTGGGTTGTTTCTAGTTATGAACTATTATAAATAAATCTTCTATGAACATTTCCCATAAACTCTTGTGTGGATATATAGTCTCATTTCCCTTGGGCAAATTTCCAGGAGTGAAATTGTTAGATCATAGGGAGAATATATGCTAAACTTGAAAAAAAAAACAAAAACTAACAGTTTTCCAAATTGACTGTATTATATTACACTCTGTTGTCACTATTTGCTCCATATCTTTGACAACATTTAGTGTTATTGGCATTTTTATGTTTTTAAAGATTTTTATTAAAATATAGCTAACATACAATATTATATTAGTTTCAGGTATACATCATAGTTATTCAGTAGTACCCACCTGGCACTATACATAGTTATTACCATATTATTGATTATATTCCCTATGCTAAAAAAGTGATCACCATTATAAGTCCAGCAACCATCTGATACCATACCATGCTAACAAAATATTAGTGACTATATTCCCTATACTGTATATTTGTTTTATACCTGGAAATTTGAACCTCTTATTCACTTCACCTTTTTTCCCTCTGTTTTAGTTCTTCAATTATAATTGATATTCAGTATTATTTTATATTAACTTCAGGTATATAGCATAATAGTTAGACATTTATATAACTTAAGTGATCCCCATGACTAGTCTAGTACCCACCTGACATTATACATAGTTAGTACCATTTTATTATCTTCCTTATACTTTTCTTCACATCCCCATGACTATTTTGTAACTACCAATTTGTACTTCTAAATTCCTTCTCCTTTTTCACCCACCTTTACCCCCACTCTCATTTGGCAACCATCAAAATGTTCTCTGTATTAATGAGTTTGTGTTTTGTTTGTTTATTTTGTTCTTTAGGTTTCACTTATAAGTGAAATCATATGGCATTTGTCTTTCTCTGTCTAACTTAGTCCACTCACCACAATACCCTTTAGGAGGTCTGTCCATGTTGTTGCAGATGGCAAGATTTCATTCTTTTTTATGGCTGAGTAATATTCCATTTTATATATATATATATATATATATATATATATATATATATATATATACCACCTCAGTATAGCTTTTTATGAATTGCTAAATTTATCATTATTTTAGGTTTTGATGTTGTTTTAAATGGAACTTTAAACATTTATTTTCCAAATCTTTGCTCTTAGTATATTAACTTTGCATACTGTGACCTTTTAAAATTCACTATTAGGTCTAGCAGACATTTTATATATTCTCTAGGATTCACTAAGTAGACAATCATGTCATCTGCCACTGTTAACAGTTCTAATTTTTGCTTCTACTCTTCATTTTTTTTTGTTTTCTTTATTGCACTTTCTTAAACTTCTACTACAATGTAGAATAGAAATGATGAGAGAGAATATTTTTGCCTTGATCCCTCTCTTAAAGAGAAAGAGTGAATTCTTAAAGAGAAAAATGTGAAACTCCTCATAAATTTTCAGGCAATCCTTGTACAGGATTCATAGTAATCATCTTTGTACTGTCCTAATATTAGTGTATATGTTGCCAAAATAAGTACATATTCCTCTGCAAACCTGTGGCTTCCTTGAGATCAGAACTTATGGCTGAGTCAACATTTTAATCCAGAAATGTAGCATAATGCCACAAACATGTAAGGATTTCAAAAAGCTTATTTAAAAATAAATAACAAGATGAATTTAAAAGAAAAACATGTTTTTAAGAGATAACTCTAAGAGTATAGGACTCCATTTCCTAGAGGATATTCCGTGGAATACTCGTTCTGAGAAAAGATATAATGTGTTAATTTTTTTTTTCTTTTTTTGAGGGCAGTGTCATTGGCCCTCGAATGTGGGACCAAACCGGGGCCGCTGACTTCCCAAGCCAGCGCTTAACCACCGTGCCTCTCGGCCGGCTCTGAATGTGTTAATTTTTTTAAATATATTTTTGTGAAATAAATTTGGGAGATTCTGGATTAAAAGAGGAATCAGATTTAACTATGTAATGGAGTAGGCAATGTATACCTATAACTCACAAGCATACAATTCTATGACATTTCTATGTAACTAAATTCCTTTATAATACCCATTTCTAATGATTAGTAAAAAAAAAATAATGTAAACTTTCCAGTTATAGGTAACTCAGACTTTTCCAGCTTAAAATCTTCTCACTTAGATAAATGTTCACTCAATTTAAAGTTTAAACTCCCTTTCAAACAATTTTTTCCTTCTTCATGGCTTCCCATGGTTTCCTTTTCAAAATGGTGTCTGGAATTGGGGTAAATGCCTCCTGGACTTTCACTTGTTGAACTCTGATTGAGTCCCATCTTGTCTCACCTAACTTTGGGCAGTGAATTTTTAAACTTCCTTTTCAATTGCTAGGGGTTTTCATCTCACCTCTCTGGCATCCCTTGGATCAAGGTACGTGAAATGGGGCGGTGGGTCACTAAAGGATCCAGGCTACTTCTTTATCTTCTATCTATTCTTTCCAAATATCTTCTTTTCCCTTCATGAAAAATATGTTCCTTTCTCTGTCTGGTAGGCATTCCTCACATGCCACTGCTTTCCAATTAACCTCTGATTATTTATTTATTTATTTATTTATTTATTTATTTATTTATTTATTGGTAAAACTTAGTGATCTGTGATTCCACTAAGCATGGATCTTAATATATAAAAGGCCTTTGGAAGGCAAATATGTTAACCACTATACAACCTATGCAGAAACATCTTTTGGAATTTACACATCCATTCTCTCCCAATAAAGCTGGGATTTTAAGAATTTTTCTAGCTTTAGTCTTCACAAGTCCTCTTTTGGGAGTTAAATGTTGAATATTGACTCTGTCTCTTGAAATTCCTGCTATAACTGTCCTAATTTTGCCTGATCAAACAGGGTGGTGATCATGGGCAATGCAGAAGAGAAAAGCACACCATTATCCTCATGTTACTCAGGACTTCTCAAATCTTCTAATGTGAGGACGCATATTATGATTCTACAGCATTTCCCAACTTATTTGAATCCTTTCTCTTTAAAGAACATATGGCCAGACTAATACTTTGTTGAAGATACACTGAGGAGCAAAAGTTTGCCTTGCAAAACAGGAAAATGGAACCCAGTGATGCCAGTTAAGAGGTTACTTCATTTGTTCAGAAGAGAAGAGATGAAGATCTGAACTGGAGAAATGGCAGTAGCCATGAAGAGGAGGAACACATTCAGTAAGTATTTAGAAAATGAGATTACATGATATGGTGAGAATATTTACTCTAATGAAGTGGGATCCCATATATTTCTATATAACACTATGTTTTGTGAAATTTTATATATTAAGGAAGCTACTGGATGAAATCCAGAGGCATGTCTATATGAAATAGATATAGAAGGAAAACACAATTCTTTGGGGTTGACATTGAAGGGAAATATTCCCAAGATACCCAATTATGTTTTATTCTGATACTCTTCATCCATAAAATATTAGAAAGGTTCCCCTTGACTTGCTAAGATCTTTAAAAACAGACCTACCAATGGAATGAGGAAGATTGGAAAAAAAATTCCCAAATGAGCAGGTCAGTGAAATTCTGGATTAAAAGCAAGTTCAATGTTTTAAGCACCAAATGTTTTTTTTTTTAACATGTTGGCATATCTTTCACAGGCCTCCATTGGTTTATATTTTTCACTTACTAAGCCTAGTATAATGTGTTTATTGTAATTTGATTTGAACATAGGTGGGAAAAAAAGAAGGCACACTTGGTCATAAAATTACATTAATTAAATTATTAAATACAGTATAAGACACTGTAAATGTTTCAAGATTAATAGAATAGAAGCAAATCATCAGAATAGAATTGGTGATTTTTAAACTAAAGAAAAACTAATATCACTGTGCTTCTTTTGAACAAAGATGGTGACAATTAGATAAAAATTATAATCAGATATATTCCAGGGAAATAGCCTATTACTCCATATCTTTCATATAATGATAAAAATAATATGATAAAAATAACAATATGGGCCGGCCGAGTGGCGCATTGGTTAAGCGCTGGTTTTGAGATGCCAGCGGCCCCGGTTCGGATCCCACATGAGGGCCAGTGACACTGCCCTCTACAGCTAACAACAGCTCCACCTGGAGCTGGGCTGTGCGAGCCCCGGTGATGGTGTGGGCTGCCATAGGCTATAGTGAGTGGCCCGCAGCCAGCGTGAGCGGCTGGCAGCCAAGAGTGAGCTGCCAATAGCCGCAGTGAGCGACATCCAGAGGCCAGCAACCGATCTGCCTCATCCGGGAAGAGCGCAATGACGATACCAACAGTGAAGCAACATCCTCCGCAACTAAACTGAAGAACAAAAAGACAGCAACTTGTCTGTTCCCCTTCCCCGATTTCCCAATGCTGTTCCCCTCTGCCAATTCCCCAATAAAATCTTTAAAAAAAAAAAAAAAAAAAAAAAAATAACAATAAAGAAAATAAATTGGGGAGTGTGGCATATTGCCAGAAAAAAATGGCCGTACTTATTTTCCTCTCTCCCTTTATTCATGCACCTTTGTAATGTGACTTTGCAGCAGTAAAAAAGGTGAACTCTGCTTTACCTCCCTTTGTAACCTGGTCTGACCTTGTGACTTGCTTTTTCTAAGGGAATGCAGTGTAAGTGACAGTTGAAAGCCCAGGCTTCAAGTCGCCTTGACACCTCTCCTCCCTCTGCAGGTGCTCTTCCCACCCTCCATGTGAGCAAGCCTGAGCTAGCCTTTTGGATGATGGAAAAACACATGGAGTAGGGACATGCCATCTCAACTGAAACTATGCTAGACCAACCAGATCTGATCATTGAATGCAGGTACATCGGCACCAGCTGAGACCAGAACTGTCCAGAAAGACCCAGCCCAAATTGCTAATCTGTATAATCATAAAATAAATAAATGGCTGTTGTTTAAAGCCACTAAATTTTGAGGTGCTTTGTCATTCAGTAATTAATTCAGTGGTTCAGATTATTTCTCTTCTTAACTATTTTAATCACCACTCAGTATTCTACATCCCTTCTGCCTTCTACTCTCATCCTACCTACATATGGCTGGCAATTTAATTTCCTAAACACTAGTCTCATCCTACTACTTCAAAAACAAAAAAGCAAACAACAACAGGAAAAACACCTTCAATGGCTCCTGATTACCCGTATAAAAAAGTCTCAACAATTTTAGTCTGTTATACAAGGTCTTTCATGATTTCTCTACAACTTAAATTTTGAATCTAAGCTTTTGCGACTTGTCTTCATTCAACCTCAATTTTGTTAAAATGAGTTACAACATGTCCTTGACTATGACACACCAATGACTGAAGACTCCACCATTCATTTAATTAATACACATCTTACTCCATAGCTTAAAAGATGGCAAGGTTTTTTTTTGAAATTTTTTCTAAGATAACTCATGGTATTCTAGACATTAACTTGTAAAAAGATGTCACTGAGAATTAAGGAAAGAAAGACTCCTCAAAGTTTTCTCCATGTCTTATATTGTCTGTCTTTTGTCCCTGTCTAGAACAATTTCCTCTGCTTTATATGATCCAGGTCTACATACTCAAATCCTACCTATCTAAAAATCTACTCAAATGTCCCCACTCTTAAAAATCCTTGAGAACCTTTCTCTTCAATGAGTCAAAAGTAATCACTCCTACTTGAACTCCCCTAGAAAATTATTAGAACCACTTATAGGCACTTGTCACTTCTTACTTTGTATGGCAACTGTTTTTCTTTGTTATTAGACTGTCTGCAAGTTGAGGACAACTCAGCCTTTACTGAATATTTCACGCCCTCTTTTTGCCATGCCGGCTCCAAGTTCTAAGTACAATATCTATTGAGTATTGCACAATATATATTTGTTAAGCAAATAGCTCAATGAAAAACACACATTTAATAAATCTCAGGTTTCTAACACTTCATTTTCATCTGTCACTAATTAACCATGTGATCTTAGACAATTTACTTGACCTCATAGGGCTGAGGCCTCAACTGGCATAATAGGTGAGATAACAAGAGTGTGCATACTCTGCATAAACCATAGACTGTAAATCAGTTCCAGATATTAGCATTACTCCCTCCTCTGAGAAATAAGGCAGTTGAACCTGATTTATTTCAAAAACAGTCTGTAAGTAGCATTCCTCAATGATATGAGCTTAAGGTGTTACTTTTTCCTTAAGTCTGTTGGCTCAAAGTGTGAGGTGACTTACAAACCAGTTATATAACTTGTCTCTTAGCTTCTCTTGATAGCTTATGTACTGGGGAACCCCTGCTGTGATTATCATTCCAGACAGCTCTGCCCCATGTGGACAGGTCAAATGAGACTAGAAGTAATATGAACCATTTCTAATCAGGCTTCTCTCCTGTACTCTGACACCAAAGAAGCCATTCTCACAAAGAAAGAGAGGTGTTATTATGGTGATATAAATCACCCAAGAGTTTGGTTCAAAACTTTTTTTATTAGCTAAAACTTTTATTAATAAAAGTAGATTAAAAACATATTAAGAGTTCAATATTTTAAAGAATCACCCTTAGGAAACAGGCATATGGTGATTGGTGTTGGCTGTAATGATATACCATAATTAACAACAGTACTACAGAGTGTTGAGTCCCACATCTCTTCATCTGCATCGTGATGGATTTTCCAGTTCAGTTCAATGCATTTCAATTCAATTCACTTTGCTCCAATTTCTATTTGTTTCAACTCAAGGTAGCATTATGATATTGTGGAAAGAGCATAGGCTTTATCTCAGATCTTAGAATTCACGGCTTCAACATCAACTACTCTTTGCATGACATTTGGCAACCTATCTAATCTCTTTAATTTTAATTTCCTCATCTGCAAAAAAGGAGGTAATACTAGCCATCTCATAATAGATATAAAGTCCCCAGCACAATGATCGTATCATTTTCCTCCTACTCCTTCAATTCATGTCAGTTCAATTTGACTTAATTCAGTAAACATCACCTATTTAACAACTAGAATGCTGAACATAACAATGAAATATGGTGGCATCATTGCAAATGTGGGTTTTGAGAAGCCTCTGCAATTCAAAAGTTTATCCCTAGGAAAATGGTGTAATATGGTTAAGTAATGAGTAAAATTGTAATGGGCAACAATGCAGATGGATTTAGTATGGAACACAAAGTGAAGGGAAATTGGAAACTCTATGCCTAGGAACAATTTAAGGTCTTCAGAAAACTCACCAAGAGATGTCATACTGTGGCAAGTACTGGAATCTCAACCAAAATTTCCCAATTCCCATGATGGGGTCCTACTTGACAGATGTTAGAATGTCTTCTATCCACTCTGAATGTTAGGGCATTTCCTCACTTAGGAATTCAATTGCTCCTAAGTATTAACTAAACTTATAGCATGTTATAAATGATCTATAACATTGAAGTAAAACCCATTCTCCAGACTTTTGATTACAATGACACAAGGGTTTAAGGGTATTTGAGACTGTGTTACAACATTATAATACACAGCCCCCAAATCTCAGCAGCTAAACACACAAGGTTTACTAATTGTGCTTGCAAAGCTATATATGCTGGACACCTCTCTGGGGCAGCTGTCCTTCATATGATGACTCAGTGATCCAGGCTGCTGTTTTTCTCTCATCTCAACATACAGCCTCCAGGATTCCAACTCAAAAAGAAATGAGAGAGACTGGAAAATTGTGTGGGGTCTTTTTCTGCCTCCATTTGGGAGGAACATATGTCAGTTCAGCTTATGTTTCATTGGACAAAATTACCACATAGCCCTGCCTTGCTGCAAGAATACTGGGAAACATTGACTCTCATATATCCAGGTAGGAAAGAATGACCAGATATTGGTGCTTTATTAAGGTCTAATCTAGTAGGTTTATAAATATCTAACCCAGTGGGAAGATCACAAAGGAAAGCCTGATATTGTCTTAATGAAATTTTGATGTCTTTACACTCTACTTTCCAATAAAAATGAATAAGTCTCCTTGAACTTTAGGAAGACAGTAGTCTCCTATAGCCAGGTTCAGTGGACATGGCCTCAATGGAAGGTATGAGTGAATCTAAGTATTGCAAGAGTGGGCTGTACTGGATCCCCCTTGTGTCACTCTCAGTTCCACTAGGCCAGGCTTCTTTTTCTAGCCATTGTAGCAATAATTAGTCCCACATGGGTGTGTCCTAGCTTCATGCCCAAACAACTTTACTGCAGGGCTATGTCAGGGATTACTCACCTCATGCCCTGGGATTCTCTGCTGCTGTAGCATGGGAAACCGACAGTAGCCTACTCAGATGTGTGAATGGTTTAAGGGATTAATAGATACATAATTCCCCTTTCCATGCCCCAGGTGATAGGTCTGAGATGCATTTCATAAGGTTTCTCAGAAAGTTCCATGGGATGAGCAACAGTCACAAAGTGGTGGCCTCCTTGTCTTAGCTTTTCTGCCTTTCCTATTTCATTCTGTCTCTCACCTCTGTTTTCTCCTATCACAGTAGGGGGAACATGGGTTAAGACGGAGAATTATAGGACAATTATTAAAGCTTGAAACTTCTCCACACTCCGTAACTCTTAATATGGTAGACTGGCAAATGGTAGGCAAGTTTACTTAAGGGATTAATGAGACCCTTAGAGAAGAAAAGATTAAAATGTCCTTCCCTTTGAGATCCAAGATTATTAGAATGGCTGATGCATCAAGATGGCCCCAAATAAGGTTGGTCAGCAGCAGAAAACACTCAGGGTCCCTAAACTGAATTTTATTATAAAGGGAGAGGTGGGTCTTGGATGTTGACCTGGCCCGGGGTTGAGCATAGCGTGAAGGTGAAGGTGAAGTCATCTAACCTGGACTTTGTAAACATGCTTGAGCAGATTAGCTGTGCATGTGAGTATAATCCAGGCAGCTATAAAAACGGGAGCCCAGTCCTAAGGCAGAGTGGGCAGCGTGGGCCCTGTCAGGTGAGGGAACCCTGAGGAAGGTGCTTCTGCTTCCTGCCTGCCCTGTGAGCTGCTGTGCTGAGCAGCAGTTGATCCCTGCTGGTCATGAATCAATGGACAGCGTTATGTAAGACTTGTGCTGTGTGCAACACAAGATTCTGCAATTCTTTCAGCCAGAAAGTCTTGAAAGTAGAGCGGGCCCTGAAAACAGAACAGGCCATGGCAACAGTATACCAGAGTTGTTGTGTGTGGGTGGACGCCTCCTTATTCCAAAGGGGTGGGCCTAGAAGTCACAAGAGTCAGTGCAGCAGAGCACCAAAACTCGATTAAAGTGGAATTGATGCAGAAGAGGAGAGACCTGTTTGTGATCACCCCGATGGAAGACGCAAAATGAATCTTTTAAGCTTTATGGAAGAAGAGCAGACAATAGGAGGCACTATGGTTGTGGATATATCATGATTCAAGTGCCATAGATTCCTGGCACGTTTCTTATCCTTTGGTCATTCAAAAATAAGAAACCAAAGCTAGGGCCGGCTGAGTGGCTCAGTTGGTTAAGAGCTCGCTCAAGAGTGTGAGCTGAGCTCTGAGCAACAGCAGTTCAATGCCCAGCCCGAGCTGAGTTGCCGCTGAGCTGCCAACAGGTGGCAGGATGGCTCAGCTAAAAAAAAAAATAGTAATAAAAAAAATAAGAAACCAAAGCTATTTAAGCAAGAGCTTGGTAAGAGTTTAGATTTTTCAACTTTCGGCTATTGTGATTTTTGTGCTGTGTTAATTTAGCTAAGCTGGAACTATGTATCCCAGAGTCTCCTTCCTTTTAAGGCTCTAGGCACTACCAGAAAATGGTGCACAGAGCTGGAAAGGTGTCAGCGAAGCAGCAGTGTTTATGTCGCAAGGTTGGCATGGGGTCAGGGTAGCTGCAGCTCATGCACACTGTCACAGGTGAATGGCTCACCTGGTTGGTGTGTGGCAGTAACCTAGCCCATGCTCTTCCAGCTCCCCCAGGCCTCCTATTCTGGCTTCTCTGGCTCCTGGGCCAGGATTCCGTCTACCTCCATGGTACTGGGCTGGCTTATTCTGCTGATCACTCGCATTAGTAAAGTTGGGGGCTTGGAGGGGGCACAGTACCCCTGTGGGCTCCACCTTGTACATGTGGATTCTAGCCTGCCCTTGCCCACCCCCATTTCACAATCATCTTTCCTTTATTCACTGTCACGTTTGTTGATGTCAGGCCCAAATCTAGATACAAAAGCAATGGCCCTACATAAACTGTTTCACCAGCAACCTGAATTTCGCATGGTAAAAACCCCATGATCAGCCAGCCCATTATTGGACATCACTTCCTAGTGAGTTGGCTTCTCTGATCATACCATGTCTAATACTATAGCCAAACACAAAGATTTGTGTTTCACAACTCTGGGCCAGAGGTGTTTCAACTTGCTTTGGCCTGACTTTACTTACGTTGTGTGGAATATGGGTAGGGGAAAAGGGAGATTAGGTGGGAACAGTGGTTTGTGAAAAGTTTTTAGGGGATGTCTCCAGTGCGAAGACAGCAGCACGGCTGACACCACAACATGACATCCTACAGGGAAGAAGGAAGTGAGGGAAATGAATGAGCAGGCAGGGTAGCAACCAGAGAGTATGTGCCTCAGTAAGGGGAAGCTGCAAATACTTCAAGCCAATTGTTATCAGGTGAGAAAAAGACACTCAATATTGCTAGATCTAATTTTCTTGAAAAGCTGGAAATTCAAATTCTTATTCACAATTTCCCAATTGTAAATGTCTATAGCAACAACAAAACAAAAAGGCTAATAATTTTTTAAAAATCAATGTGTTTAAACATAGCAAATACAGTCTATATACCAGATTAAGCCTGAACTTAAGACAAATTACCTGGGTTCAAATCCACACTTTACCACTCACTAGATGTGTAACTCTTGCACAAGTTACTTCTGTACCTCAATCCTTAGTCTATAGAATGAGACTAATAGCAGCAATCTCATGGGATGTCTTATGAGGACCAAATGAGATACTAATATATTTTCTTGTTCCTAAGACACTACTAAATGTTAAATGAACCATTATTTTATGCGTCCCTAAGAAAGAAAAGATGGCTGATAATTAAGCTATGACACAATGCTTTCCTATCACTTAGAATTGTTGTTTTATAATTATTGAAAGAGTTCTTTCAGTGTGGTTTCAACACAGATTTTTATCATTTACCACTCTTGAGCACATATGTAAAGGAAATATAAGTGAAATAATTTGGTTTGATATTCTTAAAACCTCTCTACATTATGATTCTGACTATGAATTAGTTTTTGACCATTTTTTTCCACACAATATCATCCTTGGGGCTATTAAAAGCCTAGGTGATATAGCATTTCTTAAAAGAGTGGTCCACCACTGTCTCCAACAATTCCTTTCAAGTTGCTTACACTCATAGGGAGAGTTTTCATGCTGGCACTTTCTTGATCTTACTAGACGATATCAAATGGACAACTTTCAGACAACAGAAAGACTTATATTTGTTTCTTAAATGGTCCTTAAGTTAAATATTCTTGGCTAAGTACTCAAAAAATTTCAGCTGTTCAGTCATTTACCAGGATTCACAAAAAAAGAAGTTTGTGCATATGAAAACACTGGAAACTACTGTAATTGTTGTTTGACTGAAGGTGATTGTCAAAAAACGTTATTTATTGTAAGATATTTTTCTATGTATTAAAATAAAATAAAAAGAGGGGTATTAAATTTTATCCCACAGTAGTTGCAATGCTCTTAGAAGATAAAGCAATATCAAAATGTTTGATAAATAAAGATAAATAAAATCTGCATAGAAGGAAAAAAGCTGGCATTTTTACTCAAGTCTCAAGTTTTCATCTTGAATGACCTATATGGCCTTCCATGAGAGATTAATGTTTTCATCTGTAAAAAAAGGTATAATCTGAGATGAATTGTTTGTATGTGACAGTACATGGATGAATGGTGATTATCTGTAGAATGTCATGTTCATGTAAATTCAGTCCATCAAAGTCTGGGGGTTTGGGGGAGTCCAAGTTAGGAGAAAAGGGAGCACAAAGGATTCACAGATTGGGTCTCTTTGGGAAGGGTAGATTGAACCAGAAAAGTCCCTCAGAAAAGTAAAACTCAGAGACCTGTAATATTGGTTTTGGCCACAAATTATTACCACAAATAAAAGGTGAGAACAGATGGAAAAACTTGATCGGGAAAGAAAAAGTAGAAGAGGCAACACATGCCTCAGTTGGACCTTCTGGTTAGGTGGTTAGTCTCAGGCAGCTGAGTCAGAGTTGTACTGTCCTGGGATGTTTGGCCACAGTGAGTCCAGGGAGAGTCATTATTTGTAATGTTGAGGTCTCAAGGACCCTATTGGTCCATTTCACCAGAATCCAAAAGTCTCTCCTCTGAGAGAAAAACAATGTTGCCTCCGCTTGTTGGTTCTTAATTATATCTGTTCAGCCCCTTCCTCACCCTAAGTCCCTGGATGTGTCAGAACTTAGAGAATGAGACCAGTGCCGGAAAGCAATCAGGCAGAGCAAAAGCCACCCCCCTCCTAGCCCACTGTCCACAATTACAAATGATTCTGCAAGCTGAACAGGGCATTGTATTTTTCATTCCTGATGATTGTACAACAGCTGTATAATCGATGTTGTTGAAGATATGAGTGTTGCTCAGAGTGTAGCATAAATATCCACAGTGAGCTGCAAATGTGAATAAGAATGGCCCTGCCTGCATAGTAATTGGTATTATTATTGGAATGAATGGAAACACCACATATGGATGAATGGGTGGGGCTGTGAAGCGGTGCAGCATGAGAGACTGGCGGTAGCTTTTAGTTTCTCTTATTTATCCCTGCTTTTTCAAATAACCAGCCTGAGGAGGTGGAGGCAAAGGGCTAAGAAGTGAGAATGTCGTGGGGAAGCAGTGAAACTGTTTATCCACTATTCTATAACACGCCCTTTCCTTTCCGTCAGTGTCCACTCTTGTTAATTGCAATAAACTATATCACATGTCCCCTCCATGGGGGGGAAGCTAGCTGTTACAAAAGGATAGAAGGATACACTCAGGTGAAGGAGGTGGGGGTGCAGGGGAGACATAGGGAAGAGAAACACTTCAGGTTAATTGGAGCTGAGAATATAAAATACTCGTCTTAAAGTGTGTGCTTCAGTTATGAGAAGGAAAGTGTTGAGATCATAATGTTTTCTGTGCAGGATTCAACACAGCATGGGTGTTTTAAAACAAGCGGTAATCATTTCTCATGGAGAATTAAGCTCCAGCTCCAGGCTCAGGACAAACTCACCAGAGACTCTTTCTTTTCTCATTTCCCCAGGGAGAACAACAAGATAGTTAGCAGCAGAGTCCCTTGAACCAAATGGCAGAGTTACTAACAGAGAGAGTGATATAGTTTAATTTGTTCAGTGCTTTATACATTCAGAACGAAATGACATATATTCTAGCAGAATTCTGAAAATTAGGAGGCAAAAAAATTTTGGTTTGGAAAAATCAAACTGCCTGGCTTCTAAAGAGATTGCAAAGCAAATTGGTCAACTTTGCAACCAGGAAATAACAAAACACTGTTACAATGATTTCTTTGGCAAAGCTGGCTATGTTATATCTTTTAGACAGGACCTTTTGAGCCTGATGCAAACACAGTCTCTGTCCGATTATCCAGCCCTTTGATCAGCTTGCTCTTGCCCTATATGCATCCATGTGGCACCTGATTTACTGTCAGAGCTCTGTTTAAAGATTCATTTTTACTAGAAATAATTTCTCTAACATAAAAAACAATGCACTGCATAGCACTAAGTTTTAAATTCTTAGAAATAATCCAAGGAATTTAGTTACAATTACTCACACAGTTCTTCAAAATGGCAATACACGAGAAGAAAGAGGGGTCCCTCTCACCCTTTTTTTTAAAGACCATCTTTGTTTACTTCATTGCCAGTATTAAGAGATTGCATGAGCCATTTGCATAGGATAACTAACATATACCACATCATTTGCACGTCTGCAAGTACACGTGAGTAACCGTAATTACACGTGACACCAATTACTCTATTACTTTGTATTAAATTATAATGGAAAATTCCACTAGAGAATTGAAGCCTAATTGCATCTTAATTTGCATAATTTTGCATATTAATTACATCTCAGATGAATAATAAATTTCAGCAGATTTTTAATTTATGCATAGACACAAAAACAAGTGGAGAAATAATTTAGAAAAAAAAATACCAGCAACTATTACTTAGGGCATTCAACTAATTTTGCTTAGTTTAGCAAAACAAAACTTGGTTTGTTTAATATAGCATCTTTAGGCTGATTGCTGTTTATTGTACAATATGTCAGTCTTGAAACATAGGTGCAGACATGGCTTTTCTTAATAAAAAAAGTGTTTAATTATAGCATTTTAAGTTTTGAATTTTATATTTTGATAAAACTGCCTTGGGGATAACATCGTTTAGTTGGGTATATCTTTAGTTGCGATACATTTTTATTAAGACCTAATTCTTGTTTCAGCTATTTTAAATGCAAGAGATTACCAAAAAATAGAATGTAAAAAATATGGTGAAGGAGATCCTTAATAAAATATGTCAAAGGCTTTCTAATTTTGAGTATACTGTAGTCACCCAAGACTGTTTTAGTGATTTTGCATGAACAATTGAGGAAAAAGTCCATACAATATTGTTTGGCAGAGTATAACGATTCAGAGGAATGGCTTTTAAAATTACTATTATTTTCTCATTGTTTTCTTTGTTTTTCCTTGCCTGCATGGTAAACAGTAACAATTCTTGACTGCTTGAGACCTTGGTATTCAATTTAGTCACCCTTGCTTCAGATATATCAAATAAACAGGTTTATTTCTCTGAGATAATTAATGCATTTCAGTTCCATAGTTATATCTAGGTTGACAGTCATAAGCAAACACCAATTTAGGGCTCCTGAAATGACAGTATGCACCTGAAAATTCATTAAAGCCACTTCTCGCCTAAACCCAAGCCCACTGCTTTGTACCTCTGCTACTGGTAGAGGAGATGGGAGAACCCTTAGCTCTGCCTCCACTAAGCCTAATACTGTGATCATTTGCCAAATTATACAAAAGAAGAAGATGACAACGTCCTAATAAATCAGGAAACTGTCAAAATTAATAATCTCAGCCGTCATCTGGTTTCCTATAAAAGCTCTACTGGTATCAAATACTTTCCAGTTTGTTTTGCAGTTCTGTTGGTGCAGCAACTGGACCTGTGCCAGCCTGGTACCATGCAATCTCTGAGGCCATTCTATATGTCTTTTATCACATTATTCTGGATATCACAACGGAACTGGTTCAAAGGGCAGTAAACAACAATTCTTTACAACATATGTTCCCCTTCTCCAGTTACCAATCACTGTTATCATTTGCTATTTGATAGACAACACTGAGCTAAGGGTTTGGATTTGACTGTGTTTCTTGTCTATTTCATTTTTTTCTGTTTGTGACCAAAAAAAAGTTTGCCTTGTTTTAGGCAAACTAAGATCAATGGAAATAAATACCGGTCCATCAGTGGTTTCTTTATTACATGCATTTCTATTAGGTGCTTGACTCTGATTTTTGGTTTCTCTTAGCCACGCTACAGCTTTTAGAACACCTTTAATTATTTGAATGTTTAAAAGCTGAAATGCTTTAGCTATCAAAAGTTGAGCTGCCTCAATGATGGCACCTGCCCCTTTACTTTTTTGTTCAACCCGTTTGACCAGATTCTCATGTTAAAAAGAGGTTTGAGCTGGATGAATTCCTCAAAAGACCCAATCTCTCAAATATTTAAACAATGGTTCCCCCTTGTGGCGTTGCTTGAATACTGCACCTTGAGAATGTGGGGAAGTAAAAAAATTCTTGTGATATTAAAACGGATTGCTATGCAACATACAGTATTAAGCTACTTGCAGATTGTACTTGGAGACCTTCCCAGGACTCCCAGGTCTTTCTTACCTATTTTCAGCCAGGTACAAATTTTAGAATTTATTGAGAAAGAACAGCCAAGCAGCCTGATGTATATTACTGGCAGTATTAGAAAAAAATAACAAAAAAACACAACACTCTCCTCTGGGATATAGTGTCTACATTTTAGGACAATTTGAAGACGTTGATGTGGATGTTGTACAAAAGGCAGTTTATGCTTTCATTGAAGGCTTAGGAAATGGATTTAGAACCTCACTATTCACAATACTCTCTCCTGCGGGAACATTACAAGTGTAGAATCAAATCTAGACTATGCTTATTCTTTCAGGCGTTTTATCCTCAAAGTTCATTGGAGAGGGGGAAAAAAATCTTACACTTAACCAGTTGCTCAAAAATGGTCTTTCCAAGCACCTTTGATATATGCTCTCAAAGATTTATGTTGAGTCAAATTTCCCCAGGGGCCACCGGCTTACACTCTCCAAATTACTGTGCTAAAGAGCACGTTTCTGACACAGCAAGCATAAACGGCTCACAAATGCTTTCTTTTGGTGTTAAGCTATGTTCAGAACAGCAACGGCAAAGCAGTAGCCTTTAAGTAGGTTTTTTTTTTTTTGTCTTAAGATCATGTTTAATGTAAAAGTGAAGTGTTGTTAGTCACAGAGACGAGATGCTGCTCTGTGGTCATATGACCATAAGTATCTTGTAAAGACCAAGGCCATCCACGCAAAATGGATGAGATGTGTTTTAGTATATCCTTCAAAATCCTGAGTGATGAAAATACCATCTTTCAATTCTACTCTAAGGGTCCGTTTTAAAGGATGAAAGCATTTGTGTGTGTCAAGTCATTTTCAAGCCACCGTCCTTCTCATCCACCACAGGGTTTATTGATTTGGAAATTTAACCTGGGAACTGAGGTCAGATGGAAATGCATACTTCCTGGGTGTCCTGGAGAGGGTGGTCCAAGGAGAGCTGGTTGCCAAGATATGAGACGACAGTGAGCACCGGTGACTAACAGCATGTCACTTACTCTTCTGTTTCCAGTCCCTCCTTCCCTCCTCTCCCCTGCCCATCCCAGGCTCAGGCACCAAGTTACAAATCTCTTCATTTCATCGCCAAGGCAGCAAGGGCACCACAGGCCACTTCTGCATACTTTACTGACCAGCCTCCATTTTATATAGAAGAATATAGGCAGTTAATTTTTAACTGTTCACCTGCAATGGAATCACATAAAAAGATGACATAACAGAGGAAGGTTATATATTCAGGAAAGAGGACTAGCATCAACTTAACTTTTTAGCCTGAATTCTAAAACTGGAAAGAATGACATTCTTCAAATAGTGAATATGTTTTTAAAAATTCATGGTGGTCCTTTGCTACCCCTTCATCTCTCTTTGTCACACTCTCCCAGGTCTAGTGTGACTCTCCCCAGGGAGTTAGTGCCCAGTCACCTAGGATTAGTTTCTCCAGATTCTCCTTTCTGCCTTTTTGTTCACTATAAAAATACTGAATTAATTGAAATAATGACTGTGACAAACTCCCCCTATAAATGCACAAGTATTAGCATCTTCTGGTTATATTTTTTTAAATCATCATCAATTGGTTTTTATAGGCTATGTACTCTCCAACACTTAATCTCTCCCTGTTTCTCTCTCTCTCTCTCTCTCTCTCTCTCTCTCTCAGGTTAGTAGTGTAATTCATTACCACAGGGAAAACACAAAATAAAAATGCATTTGGCTCTTCACCTTCCTTCTCTTAAGAAGAACACAGAGGCCCTTGAAATTTTGCAAAACAGACAAGGAAGAAGAGGGAAGTGTAATCCAGAGGCACGATGATTTTAGACTCGGTAAAATGTCAAACAAAATATTCAAGATTTGCAACTGAAATATATTTTACAGTTTTTTATTTTGCCAAAGAAAGGGTTTTTGTTTTGTTTTGTTTTTAAACAAAAATAACCATATATTCTAATCATTTAGAAAAGAAACCTAACAACAAAGGAATAGATAGAACATAAAATCTCAGAAAATGAAAAGGATATCCTCTTACACTGAATATATTTACCTTTAGAAAACAATCATTCTGCTTTTCTTATTTTTGTTGTTTATGCTTTCATCAATTAGATCAGCTAAACTTTCATCTAAGGGAGTTCTGCAAGTCCATAGAGCAGCATCTGGGACTCACTTGTCTGCCTCCTTTGTCCCCAGGGACCTAGTCAAATATCACCTCCTCCAGAGGCTCCCCTTAGTTTTTCATATCCAAGTGAATAACTCTGTCATCTGAGCTCTCATCATGCGTCATTTTTATCATTTTATTTTGAAATTTGACTGGCATTTAATTTACCTCATCTCCGGATTGTAAACTCCTTGGGGTCAGGAATTACTATAGTCTAAGCATTTTTTTTTTTGAAGAAACACTCTAAATTTCAGTTGTCTAAATAAGCCTAAATCTAAAAGAAAAAGATATTATTTATGTAAGAGTTGTTTGGTTTTATTTTCCTTCTAAAGACCAATAAATCCTTACAGGCACATAGAAAAAACGGTTTTAGACATTCACATATGCTAGCAATGACAGCAAATGCCCAAGAAGATATAAATTTCCCAGATTGTTCTGTATGTTCAACCCCCAAACCACCATGGAGAGAGAGAAAGAGAGTGAGACAGAAAGAGAGAAAGAGAGAGAGAGAGAGAGAGAGAGAGAGAGAGAGAGAGAGAGAGACAGACAGAGAGAGAGAGAGAGAGAGAGAGAGAGAGAGAGAGAGAGAGAGAGAGAGATCAAAAGCTTCTGGAACCCTGTTCCAATTAAGACCACAACCTAGGGTTTAGGTACAGGGAGGAAATGTGTATTTTTTACTTTCTTACTGATTTTGCTCTTGGCCACTTACTTCTATTTTCCAATTCTCTTTAGTTAACTTGATTCCTGATGGCTTGGGTTCACAGGCCAGTGGCTATCATGCTTTTACGGTTCTCTAGAGTTAGAAAGCCTTCTGAAAATTCTCTGCCTCACCTTCCAAACGTACAGAAGAGGAAACTGAGGCTCAGAACCGGTCTTCTGACTTCCTGCTCAGTGCTTTTCCCACTCAAACTATTAGGTTGTCAGGAGGGAAAATCACACAGCAATTTATGCTTTTTAAAAGAGAATTTTTAGAGGTAATCTCATTATTTTATGTTGTATTAAGAGAGAAAAGGGAAGGAAGAACAAGTCGCCAAACACAGCAAGGTGAACTCTGAGGAAACCTGGTTTTCATCAGCCAGCCAGATCCTTGGGAGTCAGACCAGAGCTCCGAGGAAAATCCAGGGCTGATCCATTCTTATCAGAAACTGTTTTTTTGTTGTTGGTTTTTTTGTGGGGTTTTTTTTAGGGGGGTGGTGAGTAAGCCGTCCACTAGCCATTTTTTCCCTCCCATAGTCTAGATAAAAATGAGTGTTTAAAAACTGTGCTAAAATTTTCAAAAACACCTTAAAAAGATTCCATTACTTAAAGTGATTTGGATAATTGTGTTCAATGGTAGCCATTATTTAAAAATATAATTAGTTGCTGAACTCAGAGAAGGAGGGAAATTTCTGCAGGTGTTTCTCATTATTTGCTATGCATACAAAATATCCGCATAAATTACCATTATTATTCCGATGTATACTAAGAGACAATAAAGCATTAGCAAGCAAAGAAGAACGCTGCTGACCCACAGACTGCGAGAGGGGCCTGGCGCCACAGAAATGGTGTGCTGGCCTTCAGAGCTCTCGCTGCACATGTGCAGCGGCTTTCAGGATTGAAAGAAACAATTCTGCACCTGTAACAACATTACATATGGAACAGAACTCCATCAGAAAGATACCGAAAATGGAGGAGGGAGCAGAGAGACACAGCCACAAAACAATGTAGAAAGGAGCAGTGTCTGTGCTAATTGTTTTAAAAGCTTTCCACATGCTGTAGGTGGGAATTTGGGATATTTCTTTGAGTTGAAAGCCACCCCGCCCCCAACACACAAATAAGGGCTGTTTTTTTTGGGGGGGGGGTTTCTAAGTATGTGGAGCATTTCACATTTTTCTTTTATGATATTTCTAGAGTTTGATGGCAATGTCATCGTCAGCACCCTCCAAAAGAACTTCCTGTGATTGTGAAAATGTTCAATGTTTGTACAATCCAATACTAGTAGCTGCTAACCACTTGTGGCTATTGAGCACTTAAAATGTGGCAGGTGCTACTAAGGAACTGATTTTATTTTTTAAATTTTAATGAATTTAAAAATAACCACAGGTGAGTGTCTACTGAATTGGACAGTACAGAACAACTTAACATCATTGAGTTGTCCTTGTCAATAAAAATAATAACTGTATGTTTTGAGTACTAACTACATACCAGGGACTGGGCTAAACATTACCTGAATTAATTACTACCACAAATCTATGAAGTTGGTACTATTATGGTTGAGGAGACTGAGGTCAGGAGAAAAGTAAGTTATTCACTTTGAAGTCATCACACTAGCATATGAGGGAGTCAGGATATAATCCAGATTTTTCCCTATGGAACTCTTGTTAAGGGGGCATCAAAAAGCATGCTATTAGGGCTGGCCGAGTGGCTCAGTTGGTTAAGAGCTCGCTCAAGAGTGCAAGCTGAGCTCTGAGCAATGGCAGTTCGATGCCCAGCCCGAGCTGAGTTGCCATTGAGCTGGCAACATGTGGCAGGATGGCTCAGCTAAAACAAACAAACAAACAAAAAAAACATGCTGTTAAATTCACTGTCCTTATCTACAATGAATCAACTTCTGTAGGTATGTAATATGATATCAAATGATGAATGATATGGGAATGTGTCACATGGGAGGTAAAGATCACCCAGTGATCAGTCCATTCTTAATATTCACAAGATGGAAGCCCAGAGAAGCTGAGTTCAAATACATTGGTCAGTGGTTGGCAAGCCTAGAACCAAAGCCATTGATATATATACAAGGCATGACCAAAAAAATATGGTGAACGTTTAAACTTAAAAACATTTATTACAGTAAAAGACACATTGCCATTAATCCCCCTCAAAATATGCCCCCTCGCTTTGAACACACTTATCCCATCATTCTTGCCACTTTCTGAAGCAGTTCTGGAAGTTCTCTGTTGTGAGTGTCTTTAGTTGCATTGTCCTGGCTTCCTCAATGTTCTAAACTGATTCAAAATGTTTTCTTTTCATGTTCATTTTGACTTTGGGGAAGAGCCAGAAGTTGCACAGTGCCAGATCCGGTGAATCAGGTGGATGAGGACACACCGTAATGTTTTTATTTGACAGAAATTGATGTACCAGAAGCGATGTGTGACACAGAGCCCTTCCGCTGTGATCACAAAATACAGTGAATGCTGCTGCCGAGTGCCACCCAATGGAAAAGCAGGTATCTTCAATATGGGAAGCGGTGCATGGAACTTTAGTAACAGTGTGTGATGTTTCAACTTGTTCAGTGCAGCCAGTTGGTTGTGAGCTACAGTTGAGAGAAAGTGTGTTTTAAAGTGTGCCATAAATCATCCTCCATCATGACAATGCTCGAGTCACACATCGCTTCTGGTGTACTGAAATTTCTGTCAAAAATATTATGATGTGCTCTTATCCACCTTATTCACTGCATCTGGCACCGTGCAACTTCTGGCTCTTCCCAAAGTCAAAATGATTCAGGACATCGAGGCCGCCATGACAGCACAACTAAAGACACTCACAAAAGAGGACTTCCAGAATTGCTTCAGAAAGTGGCAAGAACGATGGCATAAGTGTGTTCAAAGCAAGGGGGACTATTTTGAGGGGGATTAATGGCAATATGTCTTTTACTGTAATAATTTTTTTTAAAATTTAAGTATTCACCATATTTTTTGATGACACCTCATATGTATATATTGACTATCCCAAAGAGCATGCCACATAGTAAACATTCATAAAAGAGTGGATTTGCATCCTCTAGGGAAATCAGATGCAGCATCCAAGAAGGAAGACATAGAAGACATGATGGGGCCTGATCATTTGCTAACAAAGAGCAAACCAAAAGCACTAACTAGCAAATAGAAGTAAATTACTGACAGTTTGATACATAATTCTGCTTTTCATTTATAAACCTTGTTTTGTATGAGGAATGTTCCAGCAATGTACCGCAATTTCTTATAGTTCAAGGATTCACAAACCTCTTCAGGCTTAAGATTCATTCAAGAAAGGAGTGATGTGGGCTGGCTGAGTGGCACGTTGGTGAAGAGTTGGCTTGGGATGCCACCTCTGAGCAGCAGGGCCCTGGTTCGGATCCCACATTATGGCCAGTGATGCTGCGCCCTCTACAGCTAAGATGGTGAACAATAGCTCGACCTGGAGCTGGGTTACCATGAGTCGTGGTGGCATAGGCTGCAGTCCCTGCTGCATTGGGCTGCCATAAGCTATAGTGAGTGGCCAGCAACAGCGTGAGTAGCTGGCAGCCAGCGTGAGCTGCCAAGAACCACCATGAATGGCTGTCCAGTGTCCGGCAACCCATCTGGCTCACCCAGGAAAAGTGCAATGATACCAACATGGGCCAAAGAAGAGACGTCCTCCACAACTAGACTGAAGAACAAAAAGACAGCGATTTGTCTGTTCCCCTTCCCCAGTTCCGCAACGCCGTTCCCCAACCCCAATTCCCCAATAAAGTCTTTAAAAATAAAAAAAGAAAGGAGTGATGCTAAAAGGTTGGTCAAGGGAATGAAGAAGACAGAAAATCAGTTCAGCTTATTCATCACTCTCATATTGTGTTGGCTGTTAACAAAAACCTATGTGGAGTCCTGTTACTATAGCCTTTGCAATATTAGAATGCATGTAATCTCCCTGGGGGGTTTACACATCTATATATCTTTTACTAGATATACAGATGTATAGAACCCCTTTGGACTGGAAGGGTCCAGAACATAGAAAAAAACTTCCTTTCGTTCCTTAGCTATGTACTATCATGGTTGCCCATCATGGTTAGGTAACATTCCTTCACCTGAATTTCAGAGAGGTTAAGTATTTTGCCCTAAATCACATAACTCATGAGTTTAAAAAGCTGGGATTTGAATTCCAATCAATTGGGTTTGGAAAACTGGAATTCTTTTTACTACTCTGACCTGCTCCTTGCTGCTATACAGTATGGTCTGTGATCCTGGCTTTCCATTCTGAATTTAATCCAGTCTCATTTGTGATATGCAACACAACTGGGGCTTCAAAGACATGAACCAACTCATCAGGCTTGTATAATGACATGTCTCAAATTCTGTTCTTCCCAACTAAATGAGACTTCACACTTTCTAGCCCTACCCTGTGCCTTGTGCCACCCCCCACAACACTTTCCAAATGCCTCGCTTTTCACAGTAATGTTATTGCTCTCCTACCCCAATTTCCCCTTAGGAACAAAGTTAATTACCCCTCCCTTGAGCGCCCACAGCCATTCTTCTGTTTCTGTAAATACTGCACAGCATTATGGCAATTTGTTTAGGTGTCCATATCCTCCACTCTGCTCCTCAGGTGTTTTCTATCCCTAGTCCTTTCTGTATCTTCAGTAACTGCGAAAGTGCCTGCACACAGTAGGTGCTTAAATATATGTTGAATTGAATCAAGCAGCAAGTTTACACAAACTGTAGCTAAATGCTAATTAAACCAAGATACACATCATTTCCACATTGACAATATTATTGAGTGAGCTAGCCATAACAATGACATTTTCATGACTGTATTTATATATTACTTTTATCGTTGTTTCTGTTGACTCTCTTTCTCCACAGGACAGTGAGCCCTTTAAAACAAGTATGTTATTTATATCAGTATAGCACATATGTTAAGAGCACAGACTAGAGCCAGACAGTCTAATGAGTCCCAAGTTCCCCCTCCTCCTTACTAGCTTTATGATTGAATTCTACCTGGCTGTTAGTTTATAAAGGTGACTGAGTGATTACTTGGATGCCATTGAAAGAAACAAGAGGCATGACACACCACTAGGGTCATGGGAGGAAGTACCAAATTCAGTCAGGAGGCAGAAGAGGGGGCGAGAGGAAAACCTAGGTCAGAGTTTTTATTTGTGTTTCTGTGGAAAAGGCAAAGCAGGGCAGAATAAACAGTTTAGGATTAGCTGATTTGAATAATTCCAGTAGGTGTAGGGCTATAGGGATGATCTCTAGCTGCCTGGTACCCGGCCCTGTGATGATTCAGGGCATGGGAATTACTGGCTTAGTGTGTGAGAGTTAGATAAAGGGGATAGTTGAGAAGAAACACCTGTGATTGCTTGGTTTGCATATAAAAGGGCTAAACCCTTTGCCATCTCTGAGAATTGGCTGGCCCTAGGAGAGGCAGTCTTTCCCTAGCCAGCAGGGTTTTTCAGATGTCAAAACATTATAGAAAATGAAAAAAACAAACAAAACCATGACTAATACAATGACTTTGACAAGTTGCTCAACCTCTTTGTCTTACTTTTCTCATCTATAAAATGGGGATAATAATTACACCATCATAGGATTGTGGTGAGTATTAAATGAATACACACACACATCATACAAAACAGTATGTGACATAGGATATATGATATAAAAATTAGCAATAGTATTGTCACTATAATACCTCTCACAGTGCCTCCCACAGAGTAGGGGGTTCTTGAAAAGAACTGAATGAATGAATGCATGAATTAATTAATAAGTTCACATGATTATGCACCTTAATGTTAAGCAACCAATATTTTCAATTTCTTAGAGACAGAAAATGAATCCATGGGTAAAATTGGCACTGGAGTGGAAAGACGAATCAAATCTCGAGAAGGAATAAGATTCCCAACAAAGTGAAGGCTTTGCTGCCGTTTTCCTATAGTGCTTTTTTAATCCATCTATCTCTGTCTCAATATTTAAGGCAGGCATTTGTCTTTCAGGTTTCTTTTGGCATCACTGCAGTCATCAAATGAAACATAATTTCCCCCATCCATAACCCAGTGAAGTTTAGTTGGACTCGGTACCACTACTCTCACTCCCAATTTAAAAAAGAAAATTTGCATCTTCAGACATCAGCAACATGATACAACCTAAGAAATAAGTGTGCATTAGGCCTCTGAATAGACTTTTCCTTTATTGTCTGTACATAGCATCTATCTAATGGAAAATGAAGCAACAGCATCCATCTCTTTCTACTGCCATTAAAATTCAGTGGAATCCAATGAACTCCCTTTGTTACAAGAATAGTATCTGGTACCATGCTCTACTTCTAATGAACCTGGCATCTCAGGTGCATAAGACGTTTCGAGTAGGAGAACTAGATAACATTTCATTTGCCCCCTAAATTTCCAAAAAAACAAAAGAGATTCTTGTCAACAGTCCTAGAAAAAGGACTCATTTCTATGTATTGCAGACTCCCAGAATAAAGTCTTGTTTTCTCAAATCAGCATTGTGAACAATGAATGCAGATATGTTACTGGTATTAATACAAGAAATTTACTTTGATAAACAATAAGACTTGGGAATGTCCATCTAATATACCCTTCCATGCCAAAAGCATGGAAGAAACAATGAATATTATAACATGGAGGGCCGGCCGAGTGGCGCAGTGGTTAAGCGCTGGTTTGGGAAGCCAGCAGCCCTGGATCAGGTCCCCCATATGAGGGCGTGATACTGCCCTCAAAAAAAAAAAAAATTATAACATGGATATGTAACTACTCCTCTTATTTGTAGGTGTAAGCAGCTGTATAGGAAAGGGCATTGGGTAAAGACTTTGGAGGGTCAGATCTGCCAAACTCTAGCTATGTGACTTTGAGTAAATTATTTAAACACTCAGAGTCTTTGTTTTTTTATCTGTAAAGTGAGGACATTACACCAGATGTTCAAGATCTAACATTTCCTGGTTTGGTGAAAGGGTTTATATGCAAATATTATGATATTAATTACCTATAGGTCACTTTAGTAAGTCTGAATATCAATGCTATTTCACACAGACCCAATATAGAATTAAGCAGACTACATGATAATTTCATAAATATACTCTTTATACATTTATAATCTTTTTTACTCTTTTGAGGCTATTTCCTATAACAAGAGGTCCAATTTTAAAATGAGTTGAGTTATAGGTCTTTATATAGCACTCATTTTTACACACTTGAAATAGAAAATGTTAGCTATTTAATTAGTCAGGTTCATAATTTAGTTTGTAAACTCAGAGACCATATCTACATTTTACATAATATTGATTACATGATCAGGGCTCATTAAAGGATAATAATTTAAAAATCACTTTTAAGTGTTAGCTTTTTCTAGCTCATTTCCTCTCCATATGAATGCTCCATACTTTAACATATCACCCTTTTCTCCTATTTATTTATTTATTTTTGCTCTAGAAAACCAGTGAGAATTAGTCTAGAAGGATGACAAAATTAATGGAAATTTAAATGAAAGTGTAATCTTCTTGGAATTTCATTTTTGATGACATAATAATAGGCTTATATAGCACCTTTCATCTATGGACCTCCAAGCACTTTACAAACATTAGTTAATTCGCACAACAATCCTGTGAGGTTGGCAATTATAATCAGCCCCATTATGTAAATCAGGAAAGTGCAATGCAGGGAAGTTAAGTTCTGCAGGCAACGGAAAACCAGTGGCAGAACCAGCTTCATTCAAACCACAAGCTTTCATACCCTTAGCACTACACACCCAAAAGGCTTGTGGAAAGCCCACCTTTTTGGTTGGTGGCAACAAAAAGACCTCTGTTTCCAAACAAACAAGGTCTCAATGTTATGCCTAATTTTGCCACCTTTCCAGAGTTCTGCACTGGTTGTGAAACAACTGGAAGGGTAGGGGAACTAGACAGAGGGAAACTTGCCTGGAAATGTGAAGAAAACTGGCATTATCCTAAATGTCCCTACCAGTTTAAGACTCCAGCCAGAAGACTATGTAATACCCATCTATTTATCAGCAACATTTGAAGGAAAAAAAAAGTAACCCAAATACTAATGTGAACATGTTTTACAATAGGAGAAATTCTTTACTGAGTGCCTATTGGTTGATAGGCCTTATATTAGGTGTTTTGTATATGTTATCTCATTGAAACCTTATAATAACCTATGTGCATTAGTTAGCCATTGCTGTGTAACAAAGCATCCTAAAACTTAGTGACTTCAGATAACATTTATTCTTGCTCACATATCTGTGGGTCAGCCGGGGTTAATCGTATAGGCTAGGCTGGGTTTCAAGCTGGAGGTCAGGTCCAGGTTGGCTCCTCCTTAGGCAGAAGCATAGCTAAAGCATGTTTTTTTCATGGCAAACATACTTTTAACTGTTATTGCATCATATCTACTGACAGCCCACTGGCCTATGCAAGTTACATGGCCAAGCTCAAAGCCAAAATGTACACTCTGCCCACCACGAGGCCAGTCAAGCTGCACAGCTCAATTCAACATTGGTGAGGTAGAAAACTATTACTCTTATGAAGGTGGTGTAAAGGTGAAAATATTTTGAATCATAATATAACCTAGTATTATAATTTTTGTTCTCATTTTGCACACAAAAAAGTAGGCTGCTGGCAAGAAAAACTTAGGAGTTTGAATTTCTGTATTGCTCCCACCCCTGCTCCCACTGATGTTTCTCTTTGATCATCAAGTATGTTATAGACTGCTTTCTCATCCTTCAGATCATTCACTCAGAAGTGATATAGACCCACTTTTTCCTCTTCACTAGAGACTGATGATGATTGAAATTACAGGGCCAGGGACCTCTCCATTCTGGCTATGATTTCAGCAGGGGCTATAGAGCCTTTTTTGGTTCTCTGCCTACAGTTCCTCATGGGACCAAGAAGCACTAAGCCCTCCTCATCTCTTCATCACTAGTGCATTTAAGCCATTAAACTATCCTGCTGCATTTCAAAGAATGATGCAGACAATTCACAGAAAGCACCCTTTAGCTTTTGGATGTATGAATTAATCATTTCAGCTAACTAGATACAGAGTTCACCTAAGGTCTTTGACCTCTTCAAGATAAATATTAAACGTATCAGACTCACTCAGTAGAAGCGATGCAAATTACGAACAGTCCCTGGGTCAAGGATCTGAGACGAGATAAGAAGTTCAGATAAATCACATCATGAGGTCAGACAAGAATTGTATTACTGGTGTGAATATTGCACATTGTCCATGCCAATACCAGCAGAGACACCAGGAAGTGTGTGATGGGCTGGTTCAAATCCTATATTTTGTTGGCTGTGATATCTTTCAACTCTATTTATAGCCTGCAAAGTCATGAACATAAAAAAGGAGAAAGATCTGCAACTTCGTGAGTGTATGTCTATCGGTTTCAAGGGAGCTAATAATATTTAGTATCTGTGAAACTATGAAGTGAATAGAAGCTGCACCATTCCAATGTGTGTTTTTCAAATTCCATTTTTGCAGAGTGCTAGAATTCCCTGGCAGGGTTATAGGAGCAGCTGCAGGACAAAAAAGAGAGGCAGAGGTATACAGTGCCCTCGGCCTCCCCTTACCCTACTGGAGCAGCTGCATTTTTATCTGCTTTATCAATTGTACTCCACTATGATTACATCTGAATAAAAGCATTCTGCTGCCGAAAAAGTGGTTGGAAACCGTTGGTTGTGATCATGTCTATCTCTGCTATCATATCCATTTTTCTATACCCAACAACAGTGCTTCCCTTGAACATGGCCTTAACATTTATTTATTTAATGTTTGGCTCTTTAGGTATTAGCAAAGAATAGAATGATCTTTACCATGTTTTGGGTTGTTTTTTTCTCAAAACATGCCCCATTTTATTTTGATTGCTTTCATCTTTTTGTTCTCTTCTCCTTATGTTCAGCCTCAAAATTGCCATTTTACTTCTAGCCTAGGGACAGACATGTTTGATACCATTTCAAATAAATAATCTAACTGGAGATTGGAGAGGAAAACAATGTGATCTCTCAGGTCTAGGAATGGTTGTGTTTCATTTAATTTATGCAAAGCCTTCTGTATCACACTCCCTACAGACTTTCCTTTGGAAGCCTGACCACTACCTTTCAGGATAATGGAGTTTCCTGGAGCACATGGTAAGGATTGGCATAACCCACAGGGCTCTTTGCAATCGCTTCCACTTCCCAGCTCTTTTTTTCTAAGTGTCATGTCCGGATGAGCAGAGAGAGCACAGACACATGCAGGTGGCTCCCTGAAAACCAGGGCTGCTGTGTATCTATTCTTATGTGCACATGGTAGGATCTCCTGGACAGGTATGGGCATATCATTGACAATGCTGCAGCCTTCTCTTTTAACACAACATTCCAAGCCCCCCCCCACCTTTTTTTTTTTTTAACCAAACTGAGTACTGCCTCACATTGAACCATCCCTCAGCTTCTTGGATCTCTGAACTGTGCCATCACTGTAGCAAAGAAGGAAGAACTAAATTTAATCTCCAATGATGTCAAGTAACTGCTGGTGTCTTTTTTGGCACCATCCTTAGTGTCAAGAGTCTGACCCATTCAGATAACCGTGGCTTAAGACTTCATGAAATCGACCCTTCTTAAATGGCCTTTCTATCTGCAATTGTGTTGAAATATGATTCATGATGCTTCCTGGTCACATTTGAGGGTTAAAGAAAACAAGTTGGAATGTTCATTATGAACTATCACTGGTGTTCAAAACAGGGACTATTTTGATCCCTGCTAAATGAAGCATATCACCTTCCACATGACACAGAGAGAACCCTTGTTGAGGTCCTACTGATATTTAACCAGAACCCCAGGATGGGTTTATGTGCAAATCCTGATTCCCCAAAATACCAGGAACTTAATAACTTGTAGCAGATGCTGCCAGTGCCCCCGCCCCATGTCTGCACCCATAGGTGCTTTGTGCACGTTGGACCAACTGCTAGCCCCTGAAAGTCTTTGTTTAAAGCCTTTCTCCAGTGCCTAGATACATATTCAAAAGTATGAAAGGCTGAAACACAAATGAAATCCCTTTGGAGAACAGCCTGCACCTATGACTGTTCAAGTGGGGCGACTGAGGAACATTTGTCCCCCACCGGCATCCAGGTCCCCTTGTGGGACGAAACTCCAGTTGACCACAATGGTAGCTAACTTAATATCACATCATTTTTCTATTTTCTCCCCTCTCCCCGACTCATTTCCCAAATTTCCCACTGTCATCTGTTGGAATTATCTCCGAAATAAACTACTTGCACTCAGATCCTTGTTTTAGGATTTGCTTTGATATCAACCCAAACTAAAATACTACTACAAATCTCAATTTTTAAAAATTTCCAATAGATGGGCCGGCTGAGTGGCGCGGTGGTTAAGCGCTGGCTTGGGAACTCAGCAGCCCCGGTTTGGGTCCCACATATGAGGGCCAGTGACACTGACCTCAAAAAAAAAAAAATTCCAATAGATCAATTCTGCATAATACATTATCTAGTTAGAGAGTTGATTCTCCCAAATAAAATCTCCCAACATGAAAGGACTAGTGATAATGCTGGATGAACTTAGCCATCAGTAGTATATGGTGTTGACACATACAATTTTGACCACACGAATCTCAAGGACTCTCCCAAGTAAAGCCAGTTTCCAAAATAAACAAGAAAAAGTTATAACCACATGTGGCACATTCCTCAAAGCCCCACTGAACTCTGTTAGCTGGACCACTTGTTTTCCATGCAGAAAAATACACCATGCAGCATTTTCAAAGATAGAGAATAAAACTTTCTCCAGCTTGTCAATAAAGTTCAGTGTCACTGGCTTCATATTTCTGCCAATGGATTATGATCACGTACTTGCTATTTCTGCTTAGAAATGATACCATTGCTGCTTACTAGGTCAAACGACTACTAATAGAGTTTCTCTACCTGAATAGAGCACTCCAAAGGTGTTTTGAAAATTCATTTTAAGAATAAGGCGATTGAAAAAACAGGCTGCAATGAAGACTCTCTAAGGCAAAATCCTCATACATTCTGAACTGAAAAAACAAAAACAACTAACCTAGATTATAAACTTTATATTGTTTTTAAAAAATAATAAATTATCAAGTCTGAAATGAGAAATAAAGCAACTGAATAAAACAGATTGAAGAACTGGAGGAGTTTCAGGCAACTAGTGGGCTTGCACCATGGTGAGCAAACAAGATGGGAGGATTCGCAGTCAATGAGCAGAAACCTTACCTGTTCTCAATCCCTTGGCTCTGAGATTTTCATGATTCTTGGACAACATTTTTGGCTTCTTGAACTTGGATGTTAGTGTTACTTCCCATCAAGCAGTGACATTATGAACATTGTTTCAAAACAAAATAACCAAAAATAAAACTTTACTTACCCCCATCAGGCCAGCCACACAGAACTGATGCCACCTTTTTGCAGTTGTCAGAGTTTCATAAAACAGCAGCCAAAAAGACATGGTCGTGGTTTGAAGTCTGAGGTCAGGTGCCAGAGCTGAAATCCTAACTTCACTGCTTGTTACTGTGTAGCCTTAGGCAAGAGGCTGGAACCTGGAGAATGGCGTCTGTAAACATCTGTGGCCACGGTCCAAAAGTCAGTCTTCTTTCTCGTACTTCAGTTTACGTGTGTACATCTTTATGTCCAACACAACTGTGGCCACTTTGAGGTAGAATCTCTCTTCACCTCCAAGGACAACCTTCTCCAGGAGAACGCACATAGGAGGAGCTTGATGAAGATCTGTAAGACAAAAGACAAAATAATTGGTAGTAGGTTAAGTTATGATGTCTGTCTTGATCTTCATTGCACTTTACAACTTGGACAAGAAGGATGAAAATTTCTCAACTATAATTTCCTATTTCTTGAGGCTCGGAATTTTTCTGAGGCAGAATAAGGTGGCAATAAGAATTGCTGAGTGTGAATATGGCCCTTGTCACTTACTAGCTCTGTGAGGTTGGGCAAGTTCCTTATCTCTGTACTTCACTTTCCTCATTTATAAAATAGGGATAATAACAATGTCTATGTGAGTTATTATGAGGATTAAATGAGTTCATCATAAGAAGTGCTTAGAATAGTGTTTGGTGCATAATATTTTATAATAGTCTGTTAACAAATACATTTATAAAATCGGTATGCATCCTAGAGTTGGTATGTAAAATCACTCTATCTTCTTCACCTCCCCCAACATTTTATTAAATCCATGATCTCTCTTATGGATTAATGATATCTGAAAATCAATTAATGATATCTGAAAATCAAAGAAACACCACAGTTAAAGTAAAAGAAGAAATACAATGAGAAAAATGACTACAGAGAATGGAGAGGAAGGAGACAGTAAAGATGGAGAGATACACAGAAGGCAAACTCAAAACCTGGCCCATCACTCTAGTCTGGTTGTTCCATGTTGAGAATGATAGTGACCTTGTATTTTACACTTAGATAAGAGGATGAAATAGCTGAGAAGAACTGAGATTGAGTCAGGTGTAGTAAAGCTATAGATTGAATGTGTGTGTCATCCCAGAATTCATATGTTGAAATCCTAACCCCCAATGTGATGATATTAGGAGGTAAGGCTTCTGGGAGACGATTAAGTCATGAGAGTGGAGCCCTCATGAATAGGATTGGTGCCCTAACAAAAGAGACGCGAGAGAGCTTCCTCCCCATTTTCACTGTGTGAGGGTGCAGCAAGAAGGTGGCATTCTGTGAACCAGGAAGCAAACCCTCACCAGGCACTGAATCGGCCAGCACTTTCATCTTGAATTTCCAGCTCCCAGAACTGTGAGAAATAAATGTTGTTAATGAGCCACTCAGTCTATGATATTCTATCATAGCAGCACAAACAGACTAAGACAAGTTATTTAGCTTCTGAAGACACAGAATTGGTTATAAAGGTTTGTTCAGGGCCAGCCGAGTGGTGCGTTGGTTAGGAACTGGCTTGGGATGCCAGCTCTGAGCAGCAGGGCCCCAGTTCAGATCCCACATAAGGGCCAGTGACACTGCCCTCTACAGCTAAGATGGTGAACAACAGTTCCACCTAGAGCTGGGCTGCCATGAGTCACAGGCGACGGGTGTAGGCTGCAGCTCCTGCTGCAGTGGGCTGCCATAGGCTACAGTGAGTGGCCAGCAGCCAGCATGAGTGGCCGGCAGCCGGCGTGAGCTGCCAAGAGCCACTGTGAATGACCATCCATTGGCCGGCGACCGATCTGCCTCACCCAGGAAGAGCGCAATGATAACTCCAACATGGGCCAGTGAAGCGACGTCCTCCGCACCTAGACTGAAGAACATAAAGACAGCAACTTGTCTGTTCCCCTTCCTGGATTTCCCAATGCTGTTCCCCTCCCCCAATTCCCCAATAAAATTTTTTTTAAAAAGAAAAAGGTTTGTTCACTTTTCCCCTCAGCTCCTTTTTTCTGGTGTTTGGGATTTTGTCAGAGGTTGTCAGGTATGAGGGCCATGGCTGGTACAAGGGATGTGAGAATCACTCATTCTTATTTCCTTTTCCCCAGAAATCTCAGTACAAGTATCATAGGCATAAGGTGAAAAGAGTGGATGGAAATCCTGCAAAAACTAGATGGAAGAGATCAGGTACATTTCTACTTCATAATAAAATAATTTCAACCTTAGCATAAAAATACATATACAAAAACAAGCAACTTCTCTTTTGAAAGCTATGATGTCTTCACATTTTGTTTCAGAGTCACATTTGAAATAGTTTAGACCTGGCTTCTAAAATTATGTTCTATAGAAAACTAGTTCCATGGAATATCTGTTGTTGTTTTATTTGTATTTTTATATATTCTCCCCACCTCATGGAGTTTTAACAGCTAATACATTTTTTAAAGAATACTTTCAGAAATGCTTTTAAAAATTCAATGGTCAGAGAAGTAAGGTAAACATTGAGTTAACCAAAATTTAACAAATGTCTTTTTGGTGAAATTTTTCAGACCCTTTAATAAGCCAATAAGCATTGTCTATCTCCTGGAATGAGATATTATGGGCAGTTTTACCAAATGTATTTGACCATATAACATTCACAATATTTTCCCCATGGGACATTGTGCAGGTATGTTTTAGGAAAAATATGTCAAAGGGTTTACTTAAACAGTGTTTTACTCACATAAATATAAATAATGAAGCAACGTATTTATCATGTTGTGCTTTTCCAAAATACTTTCACATATATAGTAATAATTGCCCATCACCACAGTCCATGGGAAACAACAGGAAACTAATCAGTATTGCCATGTTACATATGGATTATAAAACAGAAGGCTTGGAGGTTTGAATTATTTTCTCTTCACACCATGTGGCATCTAGGACTTAGACCCCTGATTCTAAATCATTTCCTCTCAGAACACCTGCTTATTCAAGGAATCCATGGACCCTTGGCCGCACAATCTCTCTGTAGTCTTCTACCAGTTCCCAGTTCTACTTGCTACAACCCTAGTGAAAGGTGACCATCTGAGGACGCATAGTACACTGGGTCTTGGGTCCAGGGATAAACTGAGAAGGGCTATTACGAAAGAGACAGCAGCCAAGAGATGCAGCATCTATGCAGCAACTTTTGAGTTTGGAGCAGGCCTTCTGAGTTTGATGGACAAGGGAGGGATATGGGGCTGGAAACTGGAGCTATGAAAGTCTGGTCGCGTCGCGGCATAGGAGGTGATGGACAAGAGCCATGTTGGCCCAGGTTCTCTGTCATTAGTTGGTGGCTGCCTGCCCTGTGGGTATATCATCACCTAGTTGTCACAATCAGCTAATGTCAATTGGGTGGCAGGGTGGTGGTGGGGTTATGCTTTTTGCTTATCAGCTCCTGGTGCTAGAGGGCAAGAAGAACTTGGTAGGGCCAAAAAAAGAAATCATGGCACAAAGTAGTTGGACTTCATTCTACTTGGAATCTGAAAGGCAAAAGACATTCTCAATCATCATACTTGGTGTCGCTCAGGATACCAAAATAAGAAACAAGACTTGGAGTTCAAATTATTATTTATGAATGATACATCTTCTCATGGTCCAAGTCTCCAAAGCTGAAAGGAATATGCAAAGTCAAGTACAAAACACTGTTTCCCAGCGATGAAAATTCTATTCATCCAAAAGTCAGTTACTCTCATGGTTTCACGTGCTAAGTATAGTATTTTACTGTATAAATTGTCAGAGCAGCATACACTGGATTGCCACCAGCCTCCAGAGCTGTAGGAAAAGAAAATGATCACTTATATATCTTGGTGGCTTATCAGGAAACATGGAAGAATTAATGTATTTATTCTTTCTTCTGAGATTAAATGTAATGGCTTTAAAAAGATAATCGTGCTATTGTTTGAATTGTATGCATTTCTTATGAAGCATTAATACATTTTCCTGGAGTCTGACCAAGTGTATGGTCTCTTATCCACATTTCCCTGTGGATAAATACTTTGTTAATTAATAAAGTATTATATGAGCACTTAGTGTCTGCATTTAACACTGCAAGGATTTCATTCAGATTATGTTAATAGATTGTTCACATTATTTCCTGCATTAATTACAACTTCTTTCCGTGGATTCATCATAAGAGAGCATCGTCTCTGTGAATACAGGGGGCTTTTTGGATTATATTCTTGTTTGACTGCTAAAGTAATGCTAGAAAAATTTTATTATATTGAAAACTACTCTCTAGGACTTGGATCAAAAGACGGAAACAGAGATTCAATTACTTCAAAATCTTAGAGGTGACACAATTAGTTAGTCTGCCTTAGTTGAATGAAAATCAAGCAATTTGGGAATTTCTTTGGAACTTACACTATCTTAGGAACAAATTCATGAAATTGGTATTCCACATGATGATACCTTAGGCACAATCATGAAAAAAAAAATTGAAAGGTTTCCTCCTAGTAATTGATAAATTTGGAATGCAAGAGTAAGCAAACATGTAATGTGGGTATGAATCATAGGCCATAGGTGTGCAGGAAATTTTACTTTATTTTCCTTGATTCATCTTAGTTCTGATTTATCCTTCTGTGCTGCTGGGAAATTTAATCACAGTTATAATATGACACACCCCTTGCTGCCCTCCCATGACCAGTGTTATATAAATGTTTTGGAGTCTTAGGTAAATTCTAGAAATGAGGAAGCTGCTAAAAGTTAGTCATCAGTCCATCACGGTTACCTCTGAGGCATGATGAGCCCAGTTCCCAGGTGCCCTTCAGGTCTGACTGTGCTCTGTCTGTGCACAAGCAAAGCAACGTAGCATATTTTGGAAGCCTGGGAATAACTGAGTCTACTCCATGGATGAGCTTCCCCAGCCATACTTGAAGAATGCATTCCCTCATCGGTATATAGATGGAACGTCACCACCAAGAAATATGGCATCCCCACCATCCAATTCTCTGCCTCCATCTTTTTTTTTTTTTTCTGTTCTAGGAAATAGTTCCCTCCTCACACTCTTGCTCTAACAGCCACTTACTCGTGCTCTCTCTCTAGTTGTCCTCAGAAGCAATCTTAGCATTATCTTTTTAGGCTTTCCAAGTCAGGGAGAATAGTTTCAGGGAAATGAAGGTTTCTGCCAGGCCAAAACAGCTCAGAGGTATATTTGCAAAAGAATTTGCCATGTGCTTAGAATACAGGTGAGAGGCATACACAGGGCAAATATTATTATCTTGGAACACAAACATATCCTGGAACATAAACTGCTTTCCAAAGAAATGTAATTTGATTTTTAATAAATTAAACTTTACACAACACAGTTCTGTTGTCATGATTTCAGGCAAAAATATAAAGGATTTTAAATTAACTAGTTTGAATTCAGAATTTACAAAGGCTCAGATTTGTAAATTCTTCATGTTCTAGATGACAATGTGATAAAACATTAACAGTTGATGTTTTATCTAATTGTATTTGTTTATAAAAATAATTAAGTTATTTTCATTTTATTTTTTAAATAGTCCCATGAAGCATAAGTCCTGAAATTTAAAAGCATATTTTATTTCCCCCCTTTTTATGCCCACACACATTGTCATCCTCACCTGTTGAGTCCCTCTGTTCCACCCTTTTCAAAGCTGTACTCAGCTCCAAATGCACTTCTTTCATTTATAACCACCTCTTGTCCTTTGTCTAAACTCCTCTCATATCTAAGGTAGTGGATTTAGCAAATAAAAACACAGAGCAGGCAGTTCACCAGTCAATTTTGAATTTCTGATAATAATGAAGAATTCTTTAGTACATGTATGTCTTGTACAATAGTTGAGCCATATTTATACTGAAAGTTTCTTCATTGTTTATCTGAATTTCAAACCTAACTGAGTGTTCCATCTTTTACCCAGCAAACCCCAGGTTACAATCTTTTCTCCCCAACCTCTCCCGCCTCCTCTCACAGAAAACTGTTCTATTTAAAAAGATATAAGGGCCGGCCAAGTGGTTCAGTTAGTTAGGAGCTCGCTCAAGAGTGCGAGCTGAGCTCTGAGCAACAGCAGTTCGATGCCCAGCCCAAGCTGAGCTGCCACTGAGCTGCCAACAGGTGGCAGGATGGCTCAGCTAAAATAAATAAATAAATACATACATACATAAATAAATTTTTTAAAAAGCCATTATAGTAAGCGTGACAGAACCTTCAAAGAAAGGCACCACTATTTGAATACCCCAAAATCTCTGATGAATTTCTCAACTTGTGTTCTTAGGCCCTGAGCTATCTGAGAAACAGGAAACGGCCTCCAGAGGCACACATCTAACAGCTTCAGGGTTCCATATTTAGGGTAGAAATAAAGAGCCAAGATAGAAAGTTAATTTTATGTTAGAAGACAGTGTGTGTCACACAAGAAAAAAAAAATTGAACAGTTCATAATAATCAGGCATTCTGAATTCATGAAATAAAGTGAAAACAATTTCACAGTGCAGTTGAAATGAAAGAAGAGTTTGGGTTTTTTTTCAACTTGATAGCACTAGAGTTAGGGAAGTTAGCTTATTCCTTGAATAGTTCTCTCTAGAAACCATCCATTTGGAATATGAAGACCCTTGTTATGAAGAGAGGTGTGGCTGGGGAGGCAAAGGCCATTGAACTTAGCAGTTGTGCTTTGTCAAGCATTTAATGTAGTTGAAGCAAAGGTGGAGTAGCAAGGATTGTTCCTGTAGGAAAACAGATTTAAACTTATAGGCCAAGCTTTATACATAAGAGCGCAAAGGCAAGGAAAGTAGAGACTTTTATTTCAAGGCAAAATAAGAGCTGTGTAGGATATGGTCCTTCTGGTTCAGTGAAGTCTCCAAGATGCTTTCTAATTGAACATGTTTCTGAGCATTGCAAGGATATTTCATAAATGGTTTTTCTTAAGTTGTTGCTTATTAAATCAAATCTGAATCTGGCAAAGTAACAGCACAGGCCAGGGGAAAGCCAGCAGATGATGCATTAATGCAGCCTTGAAAATAATTTTCAAGTCTTACTCAGCAACAAAATTTGGTTATGTTCCCCTTCATATGGAGTGATTTCATTCCTTGGTTTTCCTAATCAGTCCATCTTTTACAATAGCCATTTACATGAAGCATTAAGTTTATCAAAAAGGTATTCCTTGTTATAATTAATTCTAAGGGATAGAAAAAGACTACCTTCTTCAGTAAAGAGAGTGAGGAACTCTGACCTTCAGCCATATTTATACAAAAAGAAATTGTATTTACATAGAAAAAAATGGCGTATATGAAGGAAGATCTGTGTTTAAAACCCAGCTCAATCATTTACTAGCTTTGTGACTTAGGGTAGATCCATTAACCTCTCTGAGTCTCTTTCTTTAATTGTAACATGCAACAATAATGTCTTGTATATATGACAGTTGTAAGAATTTAAAATAATATGTGTAAAGTGCTTCACACATAATAATATCTGCCATTTAATGAGGCCTCTTAAGATATCCTGAGGCTCAATAAAAGAATTGGTAAGACATCTTGGGTGACAATTCTCAAAGTGTGTTGGGAACACATTAGTCCTTATAGATGGGTTTTATAAAAGGATTCTACCATCAAGTAAATTTGCGTAATGTATTCTATGGGCACCTATTAGAAATTTGCAACCTCATTCATTTTTTTTAGAGACTCTGAGAAAACTTATTTAAGTTTATTTAACATTGAGTTTTCTCAGCTTAAGAACTAGTAACCTTTTATGTGGCATCAGCAGGAATTCTAGTCTTGGGCAAATCTTGCATCTAGCATCAAAAAAGAAAGCAAATTTATTGATATTTACTAGAGGAATATTTCCATTTATGTTGATTTCAACATTGTTGCCATTCTTTTTCATGGATTTTTTTTTAACTTCAGTTTTAATTCATGAAAAGAAATTGGAGGATATGGCTGTCATTTATAAAAAATATATATATTTATACGCATTCATTTCTTACTGAAGAACTTCTCTTGTGCAAGTTTTAAGGTTAAAATTTTGTTGTCTGACCTGATCCATTCCTTTAAGGAACCAAGAAAAGGCACTGATCCTTTGCCTTAGGAATAAAGTGTGCTACTTTCCTAGCATCTGTGAGTATAGATCCTGGCTTGCCTCCACTCACACTCTTTGTGCCTCACTCCTCAGCTCATTCTCACAAATTTCCTTGGTTTCGGCCCTCTCTTCTCTCTCCATCTAGGCTATCCCTTCACCATCCCAACATAAATATAATACACTCTTTCCTTTATTTTGTCCCCAAACTTTATCTTTTCTCCACCTGGGCCCCTATTTCCCTGCCTGGGTTTGACATTCCAGTATCTGCTTGATTCCCTTGCTTCCTAGGGCCCCCACAGAAAAATCCTCTCACCTGATCTATCTCAACTTTAAAAGTAAGATCCACATATTTTTACTAACCCAGAAGCAAATTGTTGGTAACCAGAGAATCAAGGTGGGTTGGAGATACACACACACACACACACACACACACACACACACACACACACATAGCACAGCAGCTCTGATTGTTATATGGATGGTAAATGAGAGATGACTTGGTGTTCAAGTCAAAGACTTACCTATTACCAGATTGATAATACAGTCTTACTCATGCACTGTTTTGGTCTTTGGAAGAAGCAGCCTACTAGTAATAATCCAGAAGCTGCCAGTTTGCTCCCATCGAGCCTTTTTGAGTATTTCATACCTGGCCATCATGCACTGATCCCTGAGATCAACAGCTCCAATCCCACAGGCCTTGTAGAAAGTGCCAGTTGTGAGATGCAGCCAGAGCATTCATCTCATAATCTCAGTTCCTAGAACACCGAGCCATCAAACAGCCTGCTGGGTTGGCAGGGGCTGCTGTGCTGATGTCCAAGACCCGGGCCATGGCAGGGAAAGGGCTGAGGTGTTTTGGCACCACGGATGGAGAATGGTTTCTCAGCACCTGCCCACAGTATGCTTGCTTCCAGGTGCTATGACAAACACCTTGGCTTTTTTATGACTCTAAAATTATTCCTCAGCCCAACAGAAGACTATAAACAAAGAGGAATATGGATGAACTCCCTGAACACTGAAATGTAAGACCCCTATTAGAGCAGAATGCAATATAATCATAATCAATCTTTGGTTGTGTTTTTCATATTGCTGATTTTGTGCATATAAAAGCTCATTGTAATAAAATTCCATGTGGGTTTTCCATCAAGTTTCAACTTTCCAGAGCAGGAGGATTTCGAATAAAAAGTCTAACGATAAGAGCAAACATGCATAGCATTTTTTCATATAAGCGCTATGCTATTTCACATCTATTGACTATCTTAATCCTCTCAACAACCCTATGAAGTAGATGCTATTATTATTCTCTTTTGAGAGGTGAAATGTGACATTAGCTGAATATGAGGACTAAAGCGTTGTGGTTAATGGTGATCATTACAGAACCAATGGCCCTATTTCTGTGCAGAGGCAGTAGGTGAGCATAAAAAAAGGACTTGAGGTTGAAAGGAAATCATTGACATCTTCTCTGGCTGAATGATAACTGAAGGAAAGTCATGCTGCTCACATTTGGCCTCAGTTTCTCTATCTGTAAGACGAATATATGCTCACTTGTCCCCACAGTCTTTAAAAACATGTTTAAAAACATCAAGGAAATCCATGATAGTCACTGCGAATAACATGGGAACCACTATTAATAAGTAACTGAAAGCTATGGAAACAGATGAGCCACAGTTTCAGCCCTAATTGCCCAACTCCTTGTGCAGAACTGTGTCTCCTCTAACTAGAATTAGGAAATGACTTAGGAAATGACTCTGGGACAATTCAGAGGACAGGCACTAAGGAAACTCTTAAGGAGGGAGGCAGTCATATTTCAGTTACTTTTCTAGTTGGGGCCAAATATTAGGTTGAGCTAAATGAAACTCTATATTCAACCACTTTTGACTTAGAAAATGATAATTTCATGTGACCAATCTAATATAAAGACCTACTTTATGAAACTTTATGAAATTATCATAAACTCTTCCTTGTTTGATTAGGTTCACTCTGCAAAATGTATAGACTAAAATATCTAGCCCAAACCAACTAACCCACATCAAACCTATAGCAACTTTGAATACATGATGGAGTGGTGGGTATGCAAACTCTACTCGTTCCTGTGGAAATTTGAGTCCATCTATGAGATCACAGTTAACATAGGTGATATAGCGGAAACCTAGGATTTTTGTCCCCATGCCCAGTGTTCTAAGAAAACTTGATACAACCATGCTCAACCTTTCCAGCAGGAAACTGTAAATACAAATCTGCTAGACCTCTTGCAAAACAAACAAAACAAGACAATAATAACAAACCCTCTTCCTAGGATTTTTTTTTTTTTTGGTTTTTTTTGGAAAGACAATGAGGTAATGTAATGGAACTCGGTAATATACTTCTACGACTCCCATTGTACTCTGTGAGATATCCCTACAAAAACAGATTTGGAATCCCTCCAGTTCATGCTGTCAGTTTGGACTAAGACAGGCAGTACAAATGGGCAGGCAATTTTTTTGATAATGAAATCTAGAAATTCATTTGGAAGACCCTGAGCAATGTCACTGGTGCTGTCTGATGCCACAGTGCCATCAGCATGAAGTAGAACAGGCCTGCTTTAAAATGCCTGGCAAAAGAGGCGCATATCTCTGCATCTCAGGAGCATGAGCAATAAACATCATGTTACTATAAATTCCATTGTTTTATAGCAGAGTTTAATAATACATAAGCATGCATTTCTTATGGCCACTCCAATGCATTTCCAGAAGACTTTTAATCCTAAATTATAAAACAAGATATATATATATATATATATATTTTCCACATTATCGTATGTATGGTATACATGTAGTAAGAGATACAGACACATAAAGAGACAATACAAATTATGAATTTTGGAAGAATGACCGGTCTATCCACAGCCATTTTTGATGTCCCTGGAGAGATCAAAAGTGTCACTGCACATATTCAGAAAGTAAGAAGAGGACAAAAGCATATCGATGTTATATTTTCCTGGCATTTTATTATTTACTACAAGAGAATTGTGCAGGTGAATGCAAAGGAATGGTTTCTTAACACTTCTGCAAGAAATCCCTTAGAAATTGAAAATTAGTGTGAAGACTGCCTCTGGAAAATGCCATTTATGTGAGTGCATGTACACCTTCACGTAATGCACTCACATGCACACAATGTGCGCACACCTAATATGCACAAATGCACACATACACAAAGTATATGCACAGATAGAATGTGATGACCAAGACAGTCTTCCTCCAGTTAAGATATAAGTTCTTAAACTGGGAACTTCATTTTTTAGTCTATGAAGTCATTCATCCTCACACTTAGGCCACAGATGGGAAATTAAGTTCAGGAGGCCCACCTGTAAGTTCTCTGGTTTGCTGTGATTAAATTACCCTGCTGTGCAGTTGGGTGAAAAGTTCTTACTCTTCCATCACTTGGAGTGTTAAGTTCTACAACTTCTGCTTGTTTTTCTTTTTCTAGTTCCTTCTCTTTGCAATGTTATCCTAGATTTTTAATCCATCTTATTTTTAGACGTTAGATACTATCTCTCCCCAAACCCCACTACACACACACAACGTGGGTGGGCCTCTAATTGCATGAGGCCATTAGAATAGTAGCATACCTATCTCTAGGGCCCATTCTTCAGAAATTGATTTTACAAAATAACCTCAAAGGGATGCGCCAACCCTGCTGTGAGATAATTTGAGTTTTGCTTGTGCTCACTTCATGTGGAAGATGATGATACTTGTTGACCTAATATTAATTCTTCAATACCTTCTTCCTTATTCAAGGCAGCAATGTACCCAGCTAAAAATAGTCTACTGCAGCTATTGATGGCCATGGAACATAATGCCAGCCAATGAAAATGGACTAGGCTTTCTGGGCATGTTTAGATTTCTTAGCACAGTTACTACTCCCTCCTGTTTGACCTTTCTTCCTACAATGGAAGTGAGATGAAGGTGTGACTGGCAAACATGAGTAGGAAAGGGTGTTGGGGCACAAAAAGCAGGAAAAGCCTGGGTTTTGACATTATTGCTAAGCAGTTGAAGAGATTTGGACTCCCTACCGCTGTACTTTTTATTATTTGATCAAAGTAAATCTTATATGCTTAAGTGACTATAGTTGTGTTTTCTGTTATTTGTAGCTGACCACTTACTCAACTGGCATACAGTATTAGGGTTATCCAGAGTAATAGGACCAATAGAGATTTATTATAAGGAATTGGCACACATGATTATGGAAGTGAGAAGTTCCACAGTCTGCCACCTGCAACCTGGAGACACAAAGGAGCTGATGGTGCAAGTTCCAGTCTGAAATCCAAAAGCCTGAGGATTGGGAGAGCTGATGATATACATCCTAGTTTAAGAACAGGAGAAAACCGGTGTTCCAGCTCACCCAGCCTAACAGAGAAGGTGAATTCTCCTTTCCTCTGCAGTTTTGCACTAATCAATCCCTCAGTGGATTGGATGATGCCTACTTACATTTGGGGGATGATCTGCTTTACTCAGTCTACTGATACAACTGCTAATCTTGTCCAGAAACACCCTACAAACACACTCAGAAACAACCTTTAACTGAATACCTGGGCAACCTGTGACCCGCTCAAGTTGACACATACAATTAACCATCACACATACCTTACTTTGCACTAATATCGATAAGGAAATAGAAGGCTTGAAAAACACTATATACAAACTAGACTTCACAGTTATTTAGAGAACATTCCACCTAAATAACATACAAAATTTTATGGAATGCAGCTAATGTAGTGCTTAGAAGAAATCTTATAGCTATAAACCCCTGCATTAAAAAAAAAAAAAGAACAGAAAGAAAACTTCAAATCAGCAGCCCAACTTTCTGCCTTCAGGCACTGGAAAAAGAGAAAACTAATTCTATAGCAAGCAGAGGAAAGGTGATAGCATGGATTAGGGTGAGAATTAATGACATAGAGGAGAGGGTGACAACCAAGTCAACAAAACCAAAATTTCATTATTTGAAAAGGTCAGCAAAATGGACAAACTTTAGCTAGATGACCAAGAAAAAAAGAAGACTCAAATTACTAAAATCAGACATAAAAGATGGGACATTATACCAACCTTACAGAAATAAGGATTATAGAAGGACACTATACACATCTATATGTTACCAATTAGATAGCTAAGATGGAATGGAAACTTCTTTAGACAGAAAAAAAAACAAACAGAAACTAATTGAAACTAGAAAATCTGACTTGATCCATAGCAAGTAAAAAAACTGAATTAGTAATCAAAAAACTTACCACAAGATAACCACAAGACTAGAGAGACGGCTTCACTGGTGAATTCCACTAAACATTTAATGAAGAATTAATACCAATTATTCACAAATTCTTCCTAAAAATAAAAGAGGCAAGAACAGATCCCAGATACTAAAGCCAGAGAAAGACATCACAAGAAAACTGAAGACGGGTATCTCTTGTAAATATAGATACAAAAATTCTCAATAAAATACTAATGAGTCAAATTCATAAATATCTAAAACAGATTATATACCATGACACAGTGGGATTTATCCCAGGAACGTAAGTTTTTTTAACATCAAAAATCAATTAATGTGGGCCAGTCGAGTGGCGCGGTGGTTAAGAGCTGGCTTGGAACGGCAGCGGCCCCGGTTCGGTTCCCACATATGAGGACCGGTGACACTGCCCTCAAAAAAAATAAAATAAAATAAAAATCAATTAGTGTAATATACCACATCAATAAGATAAAGGACAAAACCACATGATCATCTCAATAGATGCAGGGAAAACATTTGATGAAATTCATTACTCCATGATAAAAACACACATCAAAGTAGGAATAGAAGGAAACTTCCTCAATGTGATAAAGGGTATCTATGAAACACTCAGTTTACATCATACTTAATACTGAATGAATGCATAATACTGAAATGCTAAATGCTTTCCCCTCTAAAATCAGGTACTATTTCTAGCCACTTCTATTCAACACTGTACTAGAAGTTCTAGCCAGGGTAGTTAGGCAAGAAAATGAAATAAAATACAACCCAGATTGAAAAAGAGGTATCATTATACCATCTCTATTTGCTGATGACATGATTGTGTATATAGAAAATTTTAAGCAATTCACACACACAAAAAAAATTAGGACTAATAAATAAGTTACACAGATTGCAGCATACAAGATCAATATACAAAAATCAATTGTATTTCTATACACTAGCAACAAGAAATCACAAAAACGAAACTAAGAAAACAATTCAATTTAAAATAGCACAAAAAGAATAAAATAATTAGGAATAAATTTAACAAAAGAACTGCAAGACATACTCTGAAAACTATAAAACATTATTGAAAGAAATGAAAGAAAACCTAAATAAATGTAAAGACATCCCACAATCAAGAACCAAAAGACTCAATGTTGTTAATATGACAGTGCTCCCCAAATTGACCTACAGATTCGACACAGTCACCTCAAAATGCCAGCTAACTTCTTTGTAGAAATTGACAAACTGTTGCTAAAATTCATAAGGGAATTTCAAAGAACTGTAGAATCACCAAAACAATCTTGCAAAATAACAAATTTGGAGGACTCACACTACCCGATTTTAAAATTTACTACAGAGCTATAGTAATCAAGACTGTGGCAAGAAAATTCAATCCAGTAAAAATATTCTTTTCAATAAATGATGCTGGGACAACAGGATATCCACATGCAAAAACTGAAGTTGGATCCTAACTCACATCATCTAAATATTTAACTCAAAATGGATCAAAGGCCTAAATGTAAGAGCTAAAAGTATAAAACTCGTAGAAGAAAATATAGGCATAAATCTTCATGACCCTGAATTAGGTAATAGTTTTTTAGATGTAATACAAACTGCACAAGCAAAAAGATAAAATTGATAAAATATACATCATCAAAATGAAAAATTTCTGTGCTTTAAAATAAACCATCAAGAAAGTAAAAAAGAGAACCTACAAAATGGGAGAAAACTTTTTGTAATTCTTATATCTACGAATAACGAGACACCGCCTCCCAACCCACTGCAATGGCTATAACAAAAAAGGCAGATAATAACACTTGTGGGTGAGGATGTGGGGAAATTGGAACTCACACATGATAATGTAATGCATGTAAAATAGTGCAGAGTGGAAATCAGTCTGGCAGCACCTTAAATGGTTAAACACGGATTTACCATATGAGCCAGCAACTGCACTTCTAGTTATACACCAAACAGAAATAAAAACATAGGTTCACACAAAAAATTGTACATATATGTTTATAGCAGCATATTTACAATAGTCAAAAAGTGGAAACCACCTCAAATTCCATCGTATGATGGATGGATCAACAAACTTAGTACATCCATACAATGCAGTATTATTTGTTTATAAAAATAAATGAAACCCTGATACATGCTGCAAATGAGTGAATCTTGAAAACTTTGTGCCATGTGAAAGAAATCAATCACAAAGGATGACATATTCAATTTACATGAGATATCCAGAATAGGCAAATCTATAGAAACAGAATGTAGATTAGTGGTGTTCTAGGGCTGGAAGGGATGGAGTGGGGGAAGATTAAAGATGACAGATGTTACCCAAGGGGTGTGGGGTTTTTTAAGAGTGATGAAAATAATTTAAAGTTGATTGTGGTGGTGAAAGCACAACCATGAGTGTGATAAAAGTCATTGAATAACACACTTAAATGAGTGAATTGTATGGTATGGCACCAATAAAGCAGTTTAAAACAGAAGAATAGCTAAATGTAAGGTTCTTTGTAAAATGAGAAAAGTAGGAACACATATACAAATACGTAAATCACATATATTTTCTCTGTTCAATACAGTTGTCACTAGCCACATGTGACTATGTGAATTCACATTTTCATTAATTACAATTAAGTACAATTATAGTGTGGGAATGGAGTCAATGGAATTGTAATAGATATGTATGATATCGGGGGTGGGGGGCAGGAGAGGGGGGAGGGGAAGTCACTTTGTAAGGGGTGAAAAAGATAACTATTGCATTGTTTTGTACATCTGTAACTAATAAAAATAAATAAACGTAACCAAGAAATTAAAAAGAAAATTCAGTCCTTTATTTGCAGATACATTTTAATTTTTCCAGATCTACATGGGGCTCCATATTGAACAGCATATATATAGCACACATCCATCATCTCAGAAAATTCTATTGGGCAAAATTAATATCTATAATCTGTATATTATAAGTTTATTTTTGTACTTGCCAAATGCCTTATTCACTTAAAGACAGTTCCTTGTTTTGAAATATTTGTCCTTCCTGATTTTAAGTGTTTTTTTCTAACAATAGGTATTATTTTTGTTAATATTCTTACCTTGGAAAAAAATAAGGGTGTTGCTAATCTATATTTACACTCTGTTCCCATCTCCAACCTCCTCATCAAAAAGTCTAGAATCATTCATGTATAATATTTTCAACAGCACCTCAGTTTGAAAGTTTATGCAGAAAAAAAAAGTAGTTTATAAAACTGAAGACAGAAAAAGATGCAAGTCTTGGCATATTAAAATCTATCTTATTGGTATGTAAATACTGGATATTAATTTAGAAACAAAGTTGTTTTTGACAGTGAAGTGCTAATATTTCAACTCATGTGATGGGGAAACGTAGTTGATCAAATCAAAGGCATTCAAAAAGGAGAGTTATTTCAGTTGCTGTGTCAATCAATAATAAAAAGAAGGGCCAGCCGAGTGGCACGGTGGTTAAGCACTGGCTTGGGAAGCCAGCAGCCCTGGTTCGGGTCCCACATATTAGGGCCAGTGATACTGCCCTCAAAAAAAAAAAAAAAAAAAAAAGAAGGGGGGCCAGCCGAGTGGCTCAGTTGGTTAAGAGCTCGCTCAAGAGTGTGAGCTGAGCTCTGAGCAATAGCAGTTCGATGCCCAGCCCGAGCTGAGTAACCACTGAGCTTCCAACAGGTAGGAGGATGGCTCAGCTAAAAAAAAAAAAAAAGAAAAAACAAAGAAAAGGGTAAAAGAAAATTTTGTATTGGCATGTGTTGTCTTCTAAGTTTGCCTTTCCATTGTCATCAGTGTGTGTGTTTGATTTATTTTATGTCACCCTGGTGAACAATACCACAATATGTCAAGACCATTATAATTCAACTACAAAGGAGATAAGATTCTGTCTATCAGAATCTTCTGCTTAGATTTGGAGTCCTTAAAATTAACTCAAGCAATATAAAAAAATATATATCAGACACAATGCAGAACAGGCAATCTCACAAAAGACTTCCTTTATGGCTCATCAGAGTAAATTTCTTGTCAAAATACTCGCTGCGCTAAGTAAAGGTTATCTATTCATATGAACACCTGACTTATAAAATCAATCAGGGCACAATAAGAAAGATGCCTGCTTTTTGCATGCATTCAAGTTGTTGCTTCCATTTACTTAACTTCCTAAAAATATATTTCATTTTTTTCAGTCTGCTCTGCATAACTCATTAACATCATAATCGCCAGCAATAATTGCCTGAAGAGAGTAACGAAAATCACGAAAGATGAAGAGTTGAATTACCACTTAATGAAAGAAGAAAAAAAGAAGACAATTTAAATCAACAGTCTACGATACTGCCACCACTCCCTTCCCTGAGTAAATGTATAGTAATTGTGTTTCTTGGAGCTGGTGGTGTTTATAAATGAGAATTCTCAGACAGTGAGTTCTCAGAATGATTCTAAGGGCTTAACTGATGATATGAATCAGATGAACTCAAGAACATTTGCTCAGCAATCTAAAGATGCATTTTAGATACAAGTTGCAAAATAATGCTAGTTAGAATATTTCAAAATTATCTCTATGGTAATTAGAAGCCCTGACCAAAAGCAAATGTTTCCTCTTGGTCTTCAAAATGTGTGGACTCTATCAAGGATATGTTTAATGTATCGGGAGATTTAATGAGTATCCTTAACTCAGTGCTTCTCAACTAGAGTTGAGTTAGGCTCCCAAGAAACACTTGGCAATGTTTGGAGAAATTTGTTACAACTTAGAGAATGGTACTGGCATCAAGGACAACTTGCTACAACAAAGAATCATTTGGCTCAGAAAATTATAGTACTAAAGTTGAAGAATCCTGATTTATACCAACAGGGGAATCTAAAAGATTATTATAAAAAGTAGCAAGTAAACTAAAGGGATGATGTCTCTCAATAACGAAAAGAACACCAAGAAGTCTGATCAAAGCAAAAAAAAAAAAAATTAACACAATATTTTACAAAGCAATCATTTATTTTACAGATTGGTAAGCAAGCTGGAGCTAGGGAAATGGGAGAGGGAAGATAATGACACATTATTCCAGCTGCCCTTCCTGGCCAAACCAAGTCATCGTGATTTAGGTCTGATGAGTGTCAGATAATCAGCAGGCTCTAATTGTAGTAAAATGTAATTATGATTTATCATCTTTATAGTTATTTCTTGAATCTGTAAACATATGAGTTATTATGAGAAACAGATTAAGTGGGTTGACAAGTTCAGCCAAGGACACGTGCGAGAGGATATGAAAGTGGGATTTTGGCAGATGCTTTAGAACAGTGGTTCTCAAACATGAGCATACATGGAATCACCTGGAGGGTGTGTTAAAACACAGATTTCTGAGCTCCACCCTAGGATTTCTGATCCAGTGGGTCTCGGGTGGACCCTGAGAATTGGCGCTTTTAATACGTTCCATGGTGATGCTGATAACGCTGGTTTGGAACCACTGCCCTAATAGATCCTGCATCCAAAAATGAAGTGCACGACTTTATTTGTTTTAGGGAAGGTGGCTAAAGCTTCTCCCACACAACAAGGACATAAAGGAGTAGAAATTTAGAGATAAAGGAAGTAGGTGGAGACTTTTTTGGGGGGCAGTCTAAAATATATGCTCATGGGTGGTGGTTGGGGGAGGCTGGTGAATGCTGGCACCTCCCATCCTAACTAGGGAAAAGAACTTTAACCAGTTAGATATGTTCTTTATAGTTTGTAAACATGGAGTGGACTCATATTTCTCTCTCATCTGAGAAATCTAAACAGCGAGAGAGACTGGTTGGCTAGCTGATCTGATGGCAGGGCAGATGGGAAGCAGGTACTGTGTTGGAATTAGCCTACACTACTGGAGTTTGTCAGGGAAAACAATGTATATCTCCCCCACCTGTAGATCATGTATGGGTTGTGTGCAAGGGGCTTACATGAGTCTTCTTAAATTATGTCCCAAAGGGCAGCCTCTAGGGGGTAAGTAGAAAAGGCTGGAGGGATTGCTGGATTTCTAGGAGCTGGGAGGAGCACGATACCAGCCATGACAGAGATCCGTTTTTCCTCATCAAGTTGAAGAAAGCTGGAAAAATTTCTCCCAGAACGAGGGGCATGAGATATCTCCAACAACCCAGTTTAAGTGCCTCCAGAAAGTTCAGTTTTAATGCTTGACAAATCTCAAGAGCAATGATGTTAGCTACATAGAAGCCTACCTGTTAAGTGGGAACGTCTCCCCTTAGTGCATCTCTCTCTCTCACGCCAACTCTGAAAGGGTCAGAAGCAAGGTTGGCCAGATGATGGGGAATGACTACAACAGGGAAAAGATGCCAACTCCACCCTCATCCCTGCCTCCCGCCTTCCTCTCTGCAGGAGGTTGGAGCACTAAAAGGAGGTATTTTTATTTACATGTGAGACTGGGCTTCTAAATTACGAAACTGAGGGTGTGTTTGTAATTTCAATTGACTGGAGAATTGTACGTTTTACTTGACGGGGAAGTCAAGGGCCTGCCTGAGATTTGATCCAGAGGTAGCAGAAAAATTTGCCCGACAGTGGAGATCGAAGAGGAGAACTGAAAGCTAAAATTAAAGTTTTACTTTGTTCTGCCTCCTTTGTTTGCTCTTACTTTGTTCTGCCTCCACGAGCTATGCGTCTTCAGTAATGGGTATACACACAGTATCGATCATACCTTCCTAAGTCTGTGGATGAGTTTCCTGCCACACAAATCCATGCCTGACCCACTCTCTCCATTTCTCCCCAGCTTCTTCCTCTGATAGGAGAGATCAAGGATTATTTTATAAAGTGTGGCTAATTGTAAGCCAAAGAAAGTCTGATAAAAGGCTGTTTGAACTCAGAAACACCATGGTTCTACTCCACGGCTGATAAATAGCTCAATGAATTTACCAAAAGTCTGAAGTCTTTCAATAACCCTAATACCTGGACAAGCAATTGAGTAAACCATTTATGGATTCGGTTTTAGTTTATATAGACAATTACAAAGCAAGCGTAAAAGAATAAGTGAGAATCCTAATGGAGACATGTTATCGTCTGGATCTGCCTGGAGGATTTGGGATTTCACCGTTAGGAGTTGTGACAGTAAACTCCTCATCGGGCCCCAAGATCTCTCCATCCTCCCTTTTAGTACACCCTCCCTACTGTCCCCATGAGGATCAGTTTCCCCAACCAAAACTGGTCAATGGGCCCTCATCTCTACAGAATTATAATATTACATGTTGGTTTCGATGTGCAGAGTAAGACATTCCTGTGACCTATGGAAATTATCGGTCTGTATTGAGTATTACAATTTTAATACAGTTTTCCTTTCTTAAAATGTGTATACATTTTTTTGGCACACTCTGTATGTATGTGCGTACATGACATATACACACATGACGTATGTATATATACATGTGTGATGGATATGTATACATGTATATAAGACAGGTGTGTACTATAAATATGTGTGGCATATATATATATATATATATATATATATATATATATATATCACATATGCATATACATATGGCAAGGAATTGACTTTGTTGGTTATGGGGACTGGCCAGACAAATCTGAAATCGATAGGGAAAAGGCAGTCTAGACTCCCTCCAGCAGGAGCTGAGGCTGCAGTCCACAGGAGGAATTCTTTCTTCTTTAGGGGAGCCTCAATTCTGTTCTCAAGGCGTTTCAACGAATTAAAACAGGCCCACCCAGGTTATCGAGTATAATTTCCTGTACTTAATATCAACTAATTGCAGATGTTAATCACATCTACAAAATACTTTCACAGCAGCACCTGAATTAGTGCTTGATTGAATGACTGGAGACCATAAGCTAGCTAAGTTGACACATAAAACTGGCCGTTACAGCAACAGTATCAAGAGGCTTAAATAGTTTCTCACCATTTGACCCAGGATTCTAATTGCTGAAATCTGTCCTAAAGGAAATAAGCAGAGATGTGCACAACTTTTTGTATGTATTAGTTATTAGTGGATCAGTCCAATCACTATCGTGAACCAAAGCTCTGTCCCACCAGCCACAGGCACATCCACTCTACCCCAGAAAGCATGCCAATTTGGCAAGTTCAAGTCAAGGTCATTATTGAGTCACTGACTAATGCGTTTTTTTAAAAAAGTGCAAAGGGTTAAAGGTATTAAGTCAGTATATTTTAGTTATTTATCTCTTCACACTATAACATTTTCCAAAGATTCTACAGTAAGCATGTACATTGTACACTCTCAAAAATAAATATTTTATATATATTTAAATAACTGAAAGACATTTTAAAGCACCAATAAAAGCAAAAACAACATTGTAATTAAACTAAGTAATACAGCACTCAGAATATGACAACATAATTTGTATGTATCACAATGTTATGATTTTAGTTTAGTGCCTAACACACAACATAGAGTCTAATATTAGGGAATGAAACCTAGATGTAAGAGAATTGAGCTCAGAACCAAGTTCCAGTGTAGGATGAGCCAGTGATGAGCAGAGCAGACAGGATGATGGAAACTTCATGATGAATTAGAGGAGCTTGCCTAGAGTCTATTGTTCCTTTACCTAGTGCCCACCAGGCCAAGGGCAGGGAAAACCTAACCAACATCAACAACGTGTTGTTCACCTCCATTGCTATTGAAAGTGGCCTGATCTGTTCTTTGCCACCCAAAGGCATGTCTATTGTTCTCATGCCAGCTTCCAGAAAAAATATGCCTCATTAATTTTAACCTCTTTGGGCCCTCCCCAGAGGGACAAAACTATAATCCAACTTCCTAACTTCTTCTACCACTGAGAGAGGTTGTGGTTGGTCATAACCCAGGATGTTCATTGGACAAGGCTGCTTTCACCTTGACCTTCTGACCTTACCCTTAGAAGTTGAGTGTGAGAAGAGATAGTCAGGAGATCAGAAGTTTCTGCTTAGGCCTCAAATTTTAGCCCTATTCTCTGGTTCAGCTTTATGAGATAGCTTTCAACAGGGTATTGAATATTCTCTCAAATATCACCAAAGATCTAGTTTGATTCTACATTTCACTATCTTTTGAACACCTCAAATTTTAGCCCTATTCTCTGGTTCAGCTTTATGAGACAGCTTTCAACAGGGTATTGAATATTCTCTCAAATATCACCAAAGATCTAGTTTGATTCTACATTTCACTATCTTTTGAACATAGTTCCCTTCGGAAGTCGAATGGATTTGAAGAGATTGGCAGGCAGTATTCATACATTTCCAAATTCCCTACTCTGATTCAGGCACATTTTATTTAATATAGTTAAAATATCACCCTTAACCCTTAACAAGGCTTAAAATTGGATCCTTTCCTCTCCCCCTGCCCCGCCTGCTTTTTTTGGTTTCATATGTCCATAATACTCTGGTATTAACCCTACCCACACCACTCTCATTCCAAGACAGCATAGAACAGACCCAAGTCCTCTATAAATTACAGCTATTCCTAATAACCTTAATGACTGTTCTAGTCTGAATTTCCAAGCCGAAACTTCTCTATTCATAGTCTTGGTCTTTCTGAGTCACTGTTTTAGTCTCCCATCCAAGTCAAGTCGTAGTGTCCAATGATGAGTCTTCCTGCTAGATTTTAGTGTTTACCTCCTGTATTCCTCCTCAGCGTTTGTGATTTACCATGCTGCCTCATCTTGAGTCCTGTGGTTGGGCAGAATTATAGGAGAGCCCCAAATGTATCCTGTATAATCCCCTCCCCTTGAGTGTGGGTCAGTCCAGTAAATATGATGGATGTCACTCCTTGATTAATTTGCATTATATAGTCATGGGCTGCATAATGACATTTCAATCAACAATGGACTGCATATGCCCCAATGATCCCATAAGGTTATAATGGAGCTAAAATATTCCCATTGCCTAGTGACATCATAGTGCAATGCATTATTCACGTGCTTGTGGGGATGCTGGTGTAAACAAACCTACTGCACTGCCAGTCGTATAAAAGCACAGCACATACAATTATGTAAAGTATATAATACTTGATAATGGTAAAAAATGACTATGTTACTGGTTTATGTATTTGCTAGATTATACTTTGTATAGTTAGAGTGTACTCTAATTATTAAAAAAATTTAAAAAAATTTCTGTAAAACAGTATGCTGTGTTTACCACATCTCTTGATTTTCTCTTGTTTAATTTCTTGTTTTGTAGAGTGACATGCTGCACAGGCTTCTAGCCTAGGAATAATAGGTTCTACCACACATCCTAGGTGTGAGTAGGCTATACCACCTACATTCGTGGAAAGTGCACTCTGTGATGTCACAACGACGACATTGCCTAATGAAGCATTTCTCTGCACACATCCCCCGTCATCAAGTGCTGTATGACTGTATGCCAAAAGATAAGAAATTTTGCATTAAGATCCAAGTCATTTAGTTATGAGAAAAATCAAAAGTGAGATATCCTGGAGGAGGCTGGCCCAATCTAGACCCTTTGAAAGAGGGTCTAGAGACAAGAGAAAAAAAGCAGCAGAGATGATCCCTGTTGGCCTTGAAGAAGCAAACTGCCATGTTGAAGAGAGGGCCAAGTGGCAGAGAATGCTGGGTGGCCTCTAGAAAATGGGGACCTCAGTCCATGAATTGCAAGGAACTAAACTCTGTCAATAATTACATGACCTTTGAAGAGGAATCCAACATCTTGATTGTAGCCTCATGACATCCTGAGAAAAGGACCCATTTAAGCTGTGCCTGGACTCTTGACCCACAGAAACTGTGAGCTAATGAATGCATGTTGTTTTACATGACTAAATTTGTGATACTTGGTCACACAGCAATAGGCAACAAATGTAGGTTTCCAGGTTGTTGTTTCTACAAGCAGCATGACGGAAGACTGCACATACAATTCCAGAGTCAGCTAGAAATTCTCTTTGCACCTTCTTCCCCTAAAAAACACACAGACACACTCGCTCATCGAAACTGCCAGTGTCTCTTCTGCTCTAGTAAGAGCTGGGCTTAATTTCAGGTTCAGGCTTCTCCTCCTGCTGCGCTGGACTGATACCTGCAGACCACCTATCTTGACTTTTCTCTGAGTCCTGAGATTAAACCACATTGTCCCTGGGGACTCCCAGGCTCAGCTGGGGAAACTGCTTTCATTAATTGAAGTACAAACAGTCTCCTGAATATGGTATTGTGAAGTTTGTTTTGAAAATCATATTCCTTTTGAAAATTACCATTCATTATGCTTTGTAGCCAAATAATTTTACTTAGGAGCATAACTGTGATATTCTACCAGCTGAAGCGTCCCTCCACAAAGAAGCTAGAGAATCATTTCTTGAGCAAGGCTGCCTCTCCGGTAGCTGAGCTCTTCTTGCATATTTTAAGGGGAAAATGGACGAATCACACTAAATGGAGAAATAAATCTTTGAAAGCAAGAGAGACCTCCCTTTTGGTTCATTTCTATGACTATCTTTTTCTTGTCTTGCTTATAAAATGGAAAGCAATATAACTATCTGTATTTTTTTTGGTGAATATATAATTTATCAGTTCAAAAATCTAAATCTTTCTCTCTGATCTGAAATACCTCATGGCCTCTATAATAAAACAATCAAATCAACTCAATGTGTCTCAAATACGCCATACTTTGTGACATTTCTGTTCAAAGTCATTTTTTGGCTCCTTGACACTGTAGTTTTTTTGATATATGCAATACCATATTTATAGCTATGAATTGTATTTGCTGGGTAGACTGCAATGATTTGTATAGTGATTTGTAATGTGTGTCCTGAAAGCAAGCATACAGAAATAAATTGCATTATAAAAACCATATTTGATGCCTCAATCAAGCCCATTCATTATAATTTTGAAAATTCCACCATGCATAGGTCAGAGCTATTGCTTTGCATATATCAGTGCTTTTCCATCCTCCTGGATTAGAGATTTATAAGTTTCTAGTTATTCTCTAGACCTAACTGAATACCAAAAATCAAAGAACTATTTAGATTCTAACTATTGTAGTAAAATATCTTGCCTGATTACAAGTAAATGAAATCAGTCTTCTGATCAGAATCCTTGAATAGGTACATCAGCATTGAACTGGGTAATATATTGAAGACAGGAGCGTTTTTGTGGACACAAAAGAAACAGGGATGATTCCTTTCCATTCTTTGCTATCTTTTTTCACCACTGCAGGATAAGAAATGAAGGTATAGTAATAATCCACCATGGTAGTCACTGACCCAAATAAATATGCAAATAAATAAAAACCAAAGATATCCTAAAATGCCATGACTTTCTTTTTCAACTCCCATCATTGCCTGGGATATTTCAGAATCTCACTAGGTGTTTCCAGGTGTGTTTAGGGAAAAATAATTTTGAAATAGCCAATATAGCCAAGTTTTAAAAAATAGAAAATAATGCCTTACATTATCCCTTCTTTATATCCACTCACTCCCTGAATATGAACTATTGTGACAACCCCATCCCAGCTTTTTTTTTTTTGTTTGTCATGTTTGGGAGATTTGAGGCTTCATGGAGGTTTAAATGATGACTTTCATATTCACTTTATATTCCCAAAGTTTAGCAGAGTCAAACACATAGTAGGGCCTTTACAAATATATATGGACTATTTCTAAGCATTTAGAAAGTTGGGTCTCTCTAAAATCAGAAAATGCATTGGCTAAAGCATGTTCAGATTGAAATTTCCCATCACACCCTTTAACCAATTTTTGTTTAGGAAAATTGCTAAACAAATAAGTGAAAAACAAAACAATAACAACAACAACAAAAAACCCAGCAACATTCACAACACCTGAGAGAGGTGACAATCAAAATTTAGAACATACAATATATTATACAAACTACTATATAGTTTTCCACAAAAAAAAAAATGCAAGGCATGCAAAGAAATAACAATATGTGGCCAATATAGAGGAAGAAACTATCTCATTTTCAATAGACACTTTCTGAGGAGGCCCAGATGTTGGATTTAGCAAGTAAAGAAAATCAGCATGCTGCCTTTCTCTTTCTGTCTTTCTCATTCTCTTTCTCTCTCTCTCTCTCTCTCTCTCTCTCTCTCTCTCTCTCTCTCTCTCTCTCAGACACACTCAGACACACACACACACACACACACACACACACACACACACACACACTCATCATGAACAAGGGACCCACATTAAAATTAGAAGATGACAGAAAAATGTATGACCAGAAGGCAGTGGGTAACATATTCAAAATGCTGAAAGAATAAAACTGTCAACCAATAATTCTATATCAAGCAAAACTGTAATTTAAAAATGAAAGCAGGCTGGCCCAGTGGCTCAGTTGGTTAAGAGCTCCCTCAAGAGTGCTGAGCTCTGCTGCCATAAGCTACAGTGAGTGGCTGGCAGCCAGCATGAGCTGCCGTGAGTGGCCGTGCAGAGGCCAGCGACCGATCTGCCTCAGCTGGGAAGAGCCGGAAGAGCGTTATGATAATCCCAACATGGGCCAATGAAGCGACATGCTCCGCAACTAGACTAAAGAACAAAAGGACAGCAACTTGTCTGTTCCGCTTCCCCGATTCCCCAATGCTATTCCTCTCCCACAATTCCCCAATAAAATCTTTTTTAAAAAAGTGCAAACTCTGAGCAACTGGGTGGCCGGTTTGGTTCCCGGTCCGAGCGAAGCTGCCGCCGAGCTGCCAATAGGTGGCAAGATGGCTCAGCTAAAAAAAAAAGAAAAAAATTAAAAAAAAAAGGCAAAATTGAAATATCTCGAAATACAAAGATTGAAAGAATTCACTGTTAGCAAAGTTTCATGACAAGAAATACTAAAGGAAGCCCTTCAGCTTGAAGAGAAATGACACTGCATGGTAACTTGAATCCACACCAGGAAATAAAGAGGACAGTAAATAGAATTATGTACAAAAACTTAAAAAGAGTAAGTAAAAATAAACTGTATTTACATATAAATAAATATGTATGAATATATATTTTTTCTCTTTTCTTGCCTTAACTGATTTAAAAGACAATTGCATAAAACAATTCCAAAACTGTACTGTTGGGCTTACAATATATAAAGAGATAGATACAATGGCATTAATAGCATAAAAGAGTGGGAAGGGAATACATCTGTGTTGGATGAAGTTTCTATATTTCACTGAAATCCATGGGTGTGATGGGGACTAGAAACAAAGAGATGCTTTAGGAAGTTATTTCAATAACTGGGAAATGTCACTTAGGTACTCAGTTAGTGAAGTGGCAGTAGATTGGAGAATATTTGAATGGGATAAAACCATCGAATTAACAAAATTTGGTAAAGGATTGGAACAAAGGGACAGGCAAAAGAGAGGAAGTTGAAAGAGAAGGAGGAGTATCCATTATCTAACTGAAAGTATTGGTAGTTTATTATAGATTTATTTACATTGTTTTCCAGCCTGAAGATTAACTAAAAGCCAGATCTTGAGAAATGGAAGACAAGACAGGTAAATTTGATAAGCCTAAACTCTTCATCCCACCCCACATTAGTCACCACAATGGGAAATCAGATTTGAGTAAGTCAGGAAGGGGGTGAGTCTCAGATAGAAGAGGAAATAAATGTAAAACATGGAAAACTAGAGCAGCATTAAATGAAAGTTCTTCAAATTCCAAAATATTATCTGGCACTATTAATGAAAATAATTCGATTTCAACTCAGTTTTAGTTTTTTAGAAACTAAAAAAACTGATGGTTTGATGATGGCTTGATGATGAATACACAGAAAAATGATTAGGATTTTTAGATTTGGAAGAGAATGGGAGAGGAAATTAGGAGAAAAGACTGAGACACGCAATGAAATTTGCAGGTTGAGAGGAGGATCAGGGCTTCCATCTAAATACCCATGTAACTTTCACCTTTAACTTTGCTCTGTTCTTTCATTCTCTACCGGTTGAGTGATCACCTCGGTATTTCTTTTTGTCGGAAGACAAAAATTCAGTAAGGAATTCAAATGTTAATATTGGGAACAATATTAACATTTGAATTCCTTACTGAATTTATGAGATTTTTAAAAAATTTTCATAGCACATTTTTATTGTATCAAAAGATAGGAGATTTTCCCATATTCCAGACCCCATTAAAATGGCCCTGGAAATTCTGATGATATGTCTAGGTCTCTGGCACCCAGAGATCTATGTGGATAAGCCACTGGAACCTAGACATTCTGAACCTTCTTTTGGCTTGTAATTCCTCACTGCACACATTGATAGGCTTTGTGCGAATTATGCAAAGCAATTTTTTCTTTCAGGTTAGAGAAAATCAAGAAAATAAGCGATTATTATGGAGCCTGGAGATTAGATAATGCTAGGATTAATAAAAATGGCAAGCCATATCTCCATGGAATAACTCAAGAATACCCTTTTCATTCCTGTGTCCTCTTCTCTCCTATCATCAGTCTTCCTGACCCTTCACCATCCTATGTGATGTGGAGCAATATTGCCTTCTAGAAAGTTGCTTTGATTATCAGCAGGAGCAGAAGTCATTACGAAGCCCTGGTCAAGCAGCTGTGATGGAAATGGCCTCCCTTGATAAAATGCATAACCCCCCCAAAAAAAAATCTTGGCTGAGTAAGAGAAGACCTCAGCATAGAGAGTAGCTATTGATATGATGAAAATCATCAAACATTATTTGGAGATATTTGTGACTCACTATCTGGGAGAGACCCTATTTTCCCAACAGATGAATGGATTTTTCCTAATTAAGGTCCACAGTATAATACCAGATCTTGCCTACAGTAACATAGTTTTATGTTATAATAATTTGTAACTTCTTACCTTAATGAAAAGGTACAAATGGCTCTGATTACTGAAGGTGGGAAAGAAAGTGAATTTGCACTGAATAGCTACTTTGTGCCAAGGACATTATATTATTAATTAATGGAATCCTCTCAATAATTCTGTGAGGAAGACATAATATCTACATTCTGTGGCTAAAGTGTTCAAGGCTTATAACATTTAAGTGACTTTTTCAGAATCATATGTATAAGTCCGGAATAAGTTAACAGGTGGGATGCCTTGACATTTTCCTATAGCATCAATCTGTTTCTAGAACTAAAACATTATCTAAGTACTTGGAAAATTTCTTGCCATTCAATCCAAGAATTCACATTAGATTCCTTTACACTACTCGGGAAATGTAATTATTCCTCTAAGGCTGAAAAAGAGAAAAGCAAAAACAAGAGTCTCATCCCCACAGAATAAAAAATGCTGACCAATAATAAAACAATATTTTTAAAAATAGGGATGCATTGTTAGCTTTCCAAGGACCTCACCATCAGGTGGTGCGATACTGTACACATGTCCCAAGATGCACACTCTGAGATGGACTTAGTATGCACACAATTTATTAGGGCATTCTCAGTATCAATACCTAGACAAGGATAGGGAAGGATGGAAGATTGGGCCAAGGGAGGGGGTAAGTTGTAATGAGGATTCAATAAAGGCCTCAGCTAATCCCAAGAGGAGCTCTGCAGCTGGGCTCTGCACAATTGTTCTGACTTGGCTGAGATGGCCATGTCTTTATAGATGCCTATCAGCTAACCATTGGATGATATGGTTCAGCTGCTGCGGGAAGAGGTGTGACCCTGGGCAAAGGATTACTAGGAATAATGTCCGCAGATAGTTGACAACTAGAAACTTTCAGAAGTCAGACTCCCACAATTGGTAGAAATCATCCCTCACTCTTGAAGGGATTTGTGGGTGGATCAGAGTATCAACTACATGTTGATGGTTAAGCCAGTTTTCAAATTCAAGCCGAGGTGGCTCAAAGCACATGCTTTGTCCCTTTTATTATTATGTCTGTCTGAATGCACAAGAATACTTTTTATGAGTATTATCAAAGTTTTAACATCTCTAACCAGACTTCAGAATATCTTAAATAGCAAAACATATGCTCCTGGTTGCTCAAGTAATATGTTTGGTTTGGCTGCAAAAATTGTGAACAATTGGGCTAGGCGAGTGGCACAATGGTTAAGCACTGGCTTGGGAAGCCAGCGGCCCCGGTTCAGGCCCCACATGTGAGGGCCAGTGACACTGCCCTCAAAAAAAAAAATTGTGAACAAGATGTATGAAGAGGCATATATAGTGTCTGATATTCCACCCACCCCCTATTCTAGATATAGTGAAGTAATTCAGGGTAGCAACTCTGGGATGCAGGCACATGGAGATACACATCAAGGTTCTGTTGTAGGCAGGCAGCCCTGAAGCCTTCCCTGATTTCTGAGAAGGGCTCTGCAAGGATGAGAATTGTGTCTTTAGTAAACCCACTTTAGCCTTTGTTTCCCATCCTTAAAGAGGTATTTGCAATTTGCAAGAGCATATGATCAATGTGGAGATATCCAAGATGGTGGAGTAGATAAACACTGTGCCTACTTCCTTCCATGAACATATTAAAATTACAACTAATTTATACAACAGTCAACTGGAGAATCACCTGAAATCTAGCTGAACAGGAGATTTACAACTAAAGTTTATAAAGAAGAAGCCACGTTGAAACTGGTAGGAGGGGTGGAAACGCAGAACAAGCTCCACACCTACATGTAGTGGTTGAGAATCAGGAGGGATATCTCAGCTGTAGAGGTTCCCCCTGGAGGAGTGAGAACCCCAGTGCCACACCAACCTCCCCAGCCCAAAGTACTGGTGCCAGGAAGAAAAGCCCTCACAACAAATGGCTGTGACAAACAGTGAGGATTTGGACCATCCAGGTGGGACAGAAGACTGAGGGAAATCTAAATGTCCTCTTAAATGACCTGTGCACAGACTCACTCACTCACAGGCACTCACCTTGGGCTGCAGGAGAGAGATGATGACGCGAATGGTATCAGAGATATACAAGGGGGTAGATCGAGATGTGTGGCTTTGTGGCAAGGATTGGGAAACAGTAGCCATTTCCCCTGTGAGGGGTTTTACTCCTGTGCAGCTGGCAAGCCAGCATCTTCTTTAATGTGTTAAGCCTACCCCCACACCGCCAAATCTGAATCTGATTGGTCTGGTGAGCTTAGCTAGCTTCACCTTCTGACTCATTGGGACCCCACCCCCAACACCAGAGGGAGCCAGCCCCACTCCCATTGCACACTTTCTTGAAAAATTATTGGAGTCCACAGGCCCCATGCAGGTGGCAACTGGCCTTGGTGTGCTCTGAGGCTTTTACTGAGTAGTTCCAGACTCAGCACTAGTACCAAACCATAATTTACATGAAATTGTCAACCACAACTCTTCCCACTCTAATGGCTCTCTGAGATCCTGCTTCACCCAACGTGTGTATCACATAAAGGCTCTATCAGTGGCTAAACCTTAAAGGAGCTGACAGGTGGCAGCAGGCCTTGGGGTGTCCTGGCTTTTTGCAGAACTACCCCAGTCCTGATACTGGTGGCAGACAAACTCAATTTGCAGTGTGGCCTTTCCCATGTGCCTCCAGGTTTAGCACAGGCTGTGAACAACTGTGGATTGCTTTGTAAGTTCCTATCAGGTAGTCTCCAGCTGGTTACAGGCAGTGGATGACCTGGACCTGTACCAGAGCCTCTCCCAAGAGGCCCACAACCAACACAGTGGGAGGTTGGCTTCAGACCACAGAAAACCATGGTCCCATCAGCCCCACAAGCAGCAACACAAAGGGTGGTCTCAACAGGCCTCAGAGCCTGCTGGGGTGAAGCCCAATCAGTAGGGTAAGGCTCCTGCACAGCAGCCCATAAGCTGTAGATGTGGCCAAACCCCACAGCCAGTCAGCCTGAGGGTCAATCCTACCCATTGATGTGCCAATAGCAATCAAGGCTCAATTATGACAGGAGGGAACACACAACCCACACAACGTACACTCCAGGATCACCTGGAGCAGGTGATCAGGGAGACCATGCCAAGGCCCCAAAATACATAAGGCTTCCTGGCCAAGACTGGAAGACAAAGCAGATCTACCTAATACATAGAAACAAACACAAAGAGGAGCCAAAATTAGGGAACAAAGAAATGCATTTCAAATGAAAGAACAGGAGAAAATCCCAGAAAGAGAAATAAATGAAATGGAAGCAAGGAACCCACTAGATACAGAGTTCAAAACAGTAGTTATAAGGATGCTTAAGGAACTTTGTGAGAACTTCAACAAAGAGATAGTAAGTATAAACGAAGGACATAAAAGCCATAAAAAAGAACCAGTCATAAGTGAAGAATACAATAAATAAAAAGAAGAATACACTGGAAGGAATCATCAGCAGACTAGATGAAGCAGAAGATTGATGCAATGATGTTGACAACAAGGTAGCATAAAACACCCAATCAGAACAGGAAAAAAACAAAAACAAAAGGATACTGTCAGAGACCTCTGGGACAACATCAAGCGTAACAAAATTCATATCATAGAGGAAGCAGAAAAAGAAGAGAGAAAGCAAGGGACTGAGAACCTTTTGAATAAATAATGACTGAAAACTTTCCTAACCCTGCAAAGGAAATAGACATAGAAGTCCAATAAGTACAGAGAGTCCTAAACAGGGTGAACCCAAGCAAGCCCACAACAAGACACATAATATTTAAAATGGCAAAGATTAAAGACAAAGACAGAACCCTTAAGGCAGTAGAGAAAGTCAACTAGTAACTTATAAGAGAGCTTCTATAAGACGATATGCTGATTTCTCAACAAAAACTTTGCAAGCCAGAAGGGATCCACACAAAATATTCAACATGATGAAAAGTAAGGACCTACAACCAAGACTACTCTACCCAGCAAGGCCATCACCTAAAATCAAAGAACAAATAAAGATCCTCCCAGACAAAAAAAAGCTAATGAGTTCATCACCACCAAACCAGTACTACAAGGAATATTAGAGGGACTTCTTTAAGATGGGGGGAAAGAAATCTAAATTATGAACAATGAAATGGCAATAGCTTCATGTCTATCACCAATTACTTTGAATGTAAATGGATTAAATGCTCCAATCAAAAAATATAAGAGGGCTAAATGAATAAGAAAACAAAACCCTTACATATGCTGCCTACAAGAGACTCACTTCAGATTGAAAAACACGCCAAGATGGAAAAAGGCATTTCATGAAAGTTGAAACATGGGAAAAAAAAAAGGCTGGGGTAGTTATACTTAAACCAGACAAAATAGACTTTAAAACAAAGGCTATGACAAGAAATGAAGAAGGACCCACTCCTGGATATTTATCTGAAGATACCCAAATGCTACTTCCAGTGTACGTGTGCTTCCATATGTTGCAGCATTGTTTGCAAAAATGTGGAGGCAAACTGGGTGTCTGCTGATAAAAAAATTTAAAGAAATCGATAAAGAGGAGGGGTGGTACAAATATATGGTGGAATATTGCTTGACCAGGAATGGGAATGGGTTCTTGCCATCTGAACTGGCATGGATGGACCCTGAGGGTATTGTGCTGAGTGGAGTATGTCAGACACTGAAAGACAGATGCAATGTGATTTTTCTTATATGTGGAATTTAAAGAACAAAATTAACAAACAAAACAGAAACAAACTCATAAATACAGAAAACAGTTTGATGGTTACCAGATGGAAGGGGGGTTGGTTATGGGTGAAAAGGGGGGAAGAGATTAAGAAGTACAAATCGGTAGTTGTGCAGTAGTCATTGGGATGTAAAGTAAAACATAGGGAATATAGTCAGTGATATGGTAATACCTATATATAATGCTAGGTGGGTACCATACTAATCAGAGGGAATCACTTCTTTAATTATATAAATGTTTAACTACTATGCTGTACACCTGAAATTAATATAAAAAAATATTGAATGTCAACTGTAATTGAAAAATTAAAAAGTGAGAAAAGGGAATAAGAGGTCCAAATTTCCAGGTATAAAACAAATAAGTCACGGGGACATGACATGACAGCATAGGGAATATGTTTGATAATATTGTGATAGGTAGTATGGTGTTGGACAGTTGCTGGATTTAACGTGGTGATCACTTCTTTACATACATAAATGTTGAATAACTATGGTACACCCCTGAAATGAATATAATATTGTAGTATGTTATATATATATATATATATATATATTTTTTTTTTTTTTTTTTGAGGGCAGTGTCACTGGCCCTCACATGCGAGATCCGAACCGGGGCCGCTGGCCTTCCAAGCCAGCACTTAACCACTGTGCCACTCAGCCGGCAGTTAGCTATATTTTTAATAAAAATCTTTAAAAAGAGAGAATATGGTCAATGCTAGTGGACACAGACTTTTATTTACTCCCAAGATGTGCCAAATGGCTTAAGATTGACTTTAGGGAAGGCAGGGTGAGTGAAAAGTGATTCTTGGATGTTTCTCCTGACCAATGAGGAGTGAGCTGACAGGGGTCTATCCAAACCAAAAAATGGGGTCTATTTGGTTCCTTTGTAAGCATGGCCTAAGATAAGAACTTCAGAGAAGCCAATTATTCTTGGGGACGGGGAGGAGGACATTATCCCAGGAAGCAAGAGAGAAAAGTAAGGAGAATGCAAGAAGGAAAGACCTTTAAAAGGTGTCCGTTATTTGAGCTGGTTATTGCTGTGGGCAACTGGTACTCAAAACTGTTGAAGGCCTTCTGAGAAACCTAGCATAAGCCACCTCAGAATTGCCCAACAAGAATGGGGTTTTTTAGTGATCCCAAGCTCCCATTGTATAAGCTCTCCTCTGGGGTAATTTCTCCCGTACTTCCTGAGCAAGCCTCCCTGGTTTTAGAGAAAGCATTCGGTAAGAACCGTGGCAGGTCCAGTTAGCTGCTGTCTGCGTGCATTGGAACTGTCCAGCACAGCTGCTGCTGAAATCAGACATGGTCCAAGGGAATGTTGTGTAGAGGTCCAAAGGTATCTGCTACACCTGGTGGTTGTTTGGGTAGATATCTGGATGATTGTTTAAAGGATTAGCTTTCACAAGATCAAAAGTGGGTAGATAGTCACTTGGACTGTCAACTCTTCTCTTCAATATTTCTGCTCTCTGAGCTTCTTGCTGTGCCCATGTTAGAAAACATTTGCATCCTTAGGAATTGTTTCTCTTGGGCATTTGTGGACTTCTTGTTCTTAGTCATGGCTCAACCCTCCAAGATGCAAGAGTAATTTACCTGCACCTGGCCTCTCCTCTTATCCCCCATAAATGTCAGCTCCTACACCTGCTATGAGGAGCAGAGGTCAGGAGATTACATGAATAAACAGTATGTGTAAAGCTGGGGTGGCTTCTCCAACATACAAGTGCTCTAAATGATTTGCTTAATCAATGCTTATTCAAAAGGCCAGTTGCTAATAAAAACGTCATTTTAGTGACCTTCCACTTGATCAGCTAAAGTCTGTCTTGGGTATTGGGAAGAGACTCCAGAGTTAGCCTTTGCGACTAACTTTGTTCTTTCTTTGGGTTTCTTATGTCTTATCTCTAAGTTCTATGATTTCATTATGTATCATGAGACAGGCTTCTGTTTCTTTTCTAAAAATCATTCAGGCAGTTGAGATATGACATTTCACTTCATTTTGACTCACAGAATGTAATTCAGGAAAGAGTGGAGGGAGAGTTAAACTCTAAAAGCAGACACCTTTTCATTGCAAACCAGTTGGCTTTTCTCCTACAGTTTGAAAAACTCTGATAACATTCATGCTTTCAAATTTCTGCCCCCACAGCTTTTTTGGCAATTTAATTGCATTAAACCTTAAAATTCAATTTTTCAACACAGAAAACAAACCCGCCTTCTTTGGCTTACATCTAGTGAAGAAAAATAAACATGAGGTAGGTTTTAGGCTTCCTTCCTTATTAACTGTGAAATGTATAATTCTAAATAAGATGGTGCAGACTCAAACTCAAATGCTGCCTCCCCCTGGGTATTCATTAAAGGGCACAATATATAAATTTAAAAAATGATAGGCTAGATTTCTTTGTATATAATGACTCTCACAGCATCCATGTGAGTAACGGCTATTGCTAGTCCTATCTACAGATGGGGAAACTGAGGCATGTTGACATTAAGGTAATGCTCCCACAGTCCATACAGCTACTAAGTAAGAAAGCTAGGATTCAGAGTCAAGCAGTCTGGGTTATAAAAACCTGTGCTCTTCACCACCATCCTATTCTACTTCTTAGCTTAAGCTCTCTGTATATAAAAGTCCTTGGCATGAATTCAATGTCACCTTGTGAAGGAAGCTACAAGGGAGTTAAGGGCACCAACATTATATATATAAACCATTTAAATTTGTTTGAAAATTAGCAGCACAGCAATAAAATTTCTGCGGATTCTAATTTTTGTACAGATGATATAATTTTATCAATTCTTATTTATCCCACAAATCACACCCCAAAGATGTGGCCTTGTATTTTCCTATGATACCTCGATGTACCCCTAAATGTGAGGGCTTCATTTTGGAGATTTTTGGTCATAGTAATATATGACTAAGAATACAAATTTGTTAGTTATCTTTGACCTGTTTGCTCTTATAATCACAAGAAAACCTCCTAATTAGGCTCAGAATAGTGGCATATTAGCCTGCATATATACTGCAATTCTGTTTTAATTATTTTACTGGTTTAAAGATGTAATGAAGCCTATTGCACACTAGATGGCAGCCTTGCCACATGAGCGCCCAACCTAAGACCACACTCGGAGAACAGTTAACCATTTAAAAGTAGAACGTTTAAGGAGACCATTTCATGAACGGTGTAGTGGCCTGACCACTGCACTGTACATCTGAAGCTGCCGCTGAATAATATTATATGTCAACTATAATTTAACACATATAGTCATGGGATGTGGAATATAGTGTGGGGATGGAGTCAATGGAATTGTAATAGATATGTATGATATTGGGGCTGGGGGTGTGCAGAGGACCGGGAGGGGGTAGTCAGTTTGTAAGGGGTGAAAAAGATAACTATTGCATTGTTTTGTACATCTGTAAATAATAATAATAATAATAATAATAATAATAATAATAATAATTAAAAGTTTAAAATAAATAAGTAAATAAAAGTAGAATGTTTGAGATGTGAATGCAGGGCTAGTAATGAGCCTACCTCTCTAATTTAAGAATTAGAGCCCATGATCTGTAGAGGAAAGGACTAAGATGAAGATGAGAGAATTGTCCCCTGCTCAGTAGTTCAATAGGCATGTCCTAAGGAGACTTTTTCCCTGTGATGTTAGGAAAGTTTACTTTCTGCACCTTGCACAGTTGGAATCATTCTAGAAAGCTTCTTTGGGGACCCATCAGAAAAACACAAGTAGTTTATTTGTAATTATACACTAAAATAACTGATTTCTTGTATCTCTTAAATTATATGATAAATTTATAACCATATGTAATTATATAACTATAGATAAAATACATGCTAGACCTTGTGTGTGTATGTATGTGTATTTTTTTCTTCAAAACCTTAATTTTTTTCTAAAACATAGAGATTTGAGGGATGAATAAAAAGTTAATAGTGTCAATATTATTTTATATGGTCTTTTAGAGTCGCTTAAAATCTCCTATCTTCCTCATCTCAGAAATACCTCCTCTAATTTTTATTCCTGTTAAACTCCATCCAAGGCAAACATTCCATACCAAAGTCTTCCAGTTAGCACACCCTCCTCACTGCTGGTGGAAGTTGAAGGGATTAGAAAGGAAAAAGGAACTCTTCATCTCACAGAGTCTAGAAAGACATATCCCTGCCATCCCATAGAAAGACATTGCCCCATATACACAAAGGCTGTTGGAGGTGTATTAGCATTTAACAGGCTTTTGTGGGTTGACCTGGGAACCAACCACCACATACAAGATTGTGAGATATAAATTCCTTGAGCAATGCAAACTCTTCAAATGATTGGGCTAAAATTTATTCCTGGATTAGAGCTTAAAAATGTTAATCTCTTTCATTTTCTGTTGGCCTCCTACAGTTTTAATCCTAACTCTCAAGTCAGTTGGCTGCTGCTATTCATTAACAAAGCAATAATTATGACATGACATAAGCTCAGTAAGGACAATGCTGATTTATGATTATCATCTCAGAGATAAAAATAAAAAGCTTTCTCTAAAACTTTGCATTTGGAGGGGGCACAATCAAGGTGAATATTTTGTACATTGTAAAATAAAGAAAATTGGTCCTGAAAAATCATCATCAAATTCTAAAGACATATAACCAAGTCTTAACCCATATGCAACATATTTGTAACTCATTTTGCTGCCCTGTGAGCAACTTTATGAATAATTATAGACTTTTTAAGTAATTTCATGGTATCCCTGTCTGCCTTCCTTCCTTCTTCCTTCCTCTTCCTTTAGCAAAAATATGAGTATCTATGGGTCAGTCACTGTATAAAGACCATAGTAAGGATACATGTTACATGTTATAAAGCAAGGAACTTCTCACTTATCATGTGGCAGATAGCTGAAAAAAAAAATTATATACAGATTGAAGTAACATTTAAAGATTTGCAACATTTCCAGCTCTTTGCTGTATGCTGTTATGTACGTTATACATTATAGCATTCATCCCTTGGAACTTTTCTGTTTTTTAAAGATTTTATTGGGGAATTAGGGGAGGGGAACAGCGTTGGGGAATTGAGGAAGGGGAACAGAAAAGCTGCTGTCCTTTTGTTCTTCAGTCTAGTTGTGGAGGATGTCGCTTCACTGGTCCATGTTGGTATCATCATTGCGCTCTTCCCGGGTGAGGCAGTCGCTCGCTGGCCATTGAACTGCCGCTCACTGCGGCTCACAGCAGCTCATAAAAGTGCAAGCCAGCTGCTAGCCATCCCCACTGCAGCCTACACCGTCACCAGCGACTCATGGCAGCCCAGCTCCAGGTCGAGCTATTGTTCACCATCTTAGCTGTAGAGGGTACAGCATCACTGGCCCTCTATGTGGGATCTGAACCTGGGCCCTGCTGCTCAGAGCTGGCACCCCAAGCCAACTCCTAACCAACATGCCACTCGGCTGGCCCGGAACAACTTTTGAGTTAAGGCGAAGTTCAGGGTATTGTTCAGGAGCATGTGGTGAATTCTAGAGACAGTATTTGAATTCAGTTCTCTTGCATTTATGTCCAGTATACTCACTGATTACAGTCATTAATAAATGCCTGGATATTTTCTTAGTTTTAAAATTAAGCTTCACTTAACTACTCTCTGAGTGCCTAAGCCAGAAGATCTGGCAAATTGTGATAAAACTTACTCTGTTGGGGGTAATTGGTTGTCTATATTAGTTGTGTGTTTGGTTTATACAAAGTTTCCCTAAAATTTAGAACGGTTTTTGCTTATGTGATTACATATAAATGGATAAACCAGTTTATAGAATTATTTATATTTGCTCTTGACTGTACAAAATATCATCTCATCAGAATAAAAATATTAATCAAAGGTAGCCCTATTAGGTTATACCTACTCCCATTTATTTTTTTTTTAATTCCTTGATCTTCAAAGCTGGATGTATCAATGGACCAAGCTAAGGTCAAGATCAACTACAGTTCCTGAGGCAGGGACAAGACAGTATCAGCTGCCTCATCCCTGTTATGGGAAGGTATTTGGAAGAAAGGCCTGCTTTCCAGGATCTAAATCCAAACCACTAATAACTTCACTTAACAAGAATATCTGCTTCCAGGTTTTTGGCAATTTTAACAAATATATTGGAAAGTCAGGCTTTGACCACAATCTTAAAAGGTGAGCAATGTGATTAAGCAAGACATCAAATAAATTAAAAACCCTGCTCTAAAGATAAAAATAGATAGGGATCTCCAGGTACCACAGTCAAGAGCAGAGTCCCAAGTGTAGATCATTGTGATAAACTTCGCCACAAAGATGTTCTCTATCTTCACAATGTTTGGGTGACAGTTAGGCATGGTGGGGGGGCTCATATGAGGCCAGTACAGTGGGGACTCCATGAAAATGCTCAGCACTTGGGACTATGTTGGTGCCCTCTCCCAGTCCACCTTTCTGGACATTCAGCCCTTGATCCAAATGTAACAGTAAGGCATGCTGGCATTCCCTGCTGCCGAAACCTCTACCATGATGACCCAATTCAAAGAGTAAATTCTGCTTTGAGCCTCTACTCTGGTCTTTCTGGCTCCATCAGGCCCCCTGGAGTGGGCCTGTCTTATTGGCCAAAGGCTAGGAACTCTCTCCACCCTCTCCAGCCCACAGATGAAGCTTTAGAGCTAAAGTGACTCATATTTATCATCCATATTGGGACATATTTAAGACTGAAAAGGGACACTGTCGGCAATAATTATGTGGAAAACAGAAGGAACCCAAGATAGTCCTGGGCCATCAGGATATCTGAGCCTCTCTACCTATCCCCATCCTGGTTTGGGACTGGGACTGTAGCCAGGAATCCATGGTTGATACATATCTTTATTACTGTTTGTCTAGTAAGAGGGGTCACTTGAACTGACTTCGATGCAAGCCATGTCTTTGCACACGGTACTAGGCAGTGTTTGGTCACTCTCATTATGGGCTATCCCTGTAGGTTAGTTTTCTCCAGATGGTGAAATATACTTTTTACATCATCTCATTTTGAACACATCTTTACCTTAAACCCATGCCTGTTATGATACATAATGAGAATGTCCCCAGCAAAATGCGTTTAACTTTTCTTTTCTTTTTTTTCAGGGCAGTGTCACTGGCCCTCATATGTGGGACCCGAACTGGGGCCGCTGGCTTCCCATGCCAGCGCTTAACCACCGCACCATTCAGCCGGCCCTTTTATTATCATGAATGCCTTAGGATTGGTAATTATCTATATGTTCAATAGATATTTATTGAGTGTCTACTATGAGCAACACGTTTAAAAAGAAGGGAGATGTAAAGATTAATCAAGAAGAAAAGAAGGAATTTAAATAACAATTACAGAATTTTAAGCATCATTAAAGAAGTTCAGATGAGGAGCATCTGCCTTTATATAGCAGCTAAAATTCAAGATTCAGCTAAACCAACCATTAGCTGTATCAGTCATTCCCAATACATAACACACTCATGTTAGAATAATTTTAGGCATGTTTTTACAAAAGGACTAACTACGAAGTCATGTGTAGGCAGGGAGCAGGAGGACCAGAAGGGCATGCAGGGACCTTGTGGTAACAGCAGTTACCACTCGTACATTACCCCATGGCGGGTTTATTAAGGAGTGGTGCCTTCTGTGCAAACCAGTGATGACACTTAGGAGGCCAGAATGCCAAACGAAAATAGAATTTATCACTTACAGGTCTCAGAGAGGAAACCGCAGCAGGCCTCACAGGGCCAACAGGAAGTTGGGTGGTGCAAGGGCTCAACCGGGAAGTGGGGAACAAAGGAAGAGTATTTATTAAGAATGTTATTAACCAAGCCGGGTTCACTTGCTCATGGGAGATTGGTTAGGTGAAAGGTGGTCTCAGGAGACTGCGTAGTGGAAACTTATGAGTCTTAGCATTGCCAATCCCATTTGTTTAGCAAGTAACAGCAGAAACGGGAGTGGGCAGGTAAAGTCCGGACACGGGCCTTATCTAAGTAGAGCAGTGAACTGGGAAGTTTTACTTTGTTTAACTGAGCCAATTAAAGGTCCACAAAGTGAATGCTGAGCCAGCAAACAAAAAAATAATAAAAGGGTATGGCCCCCATTGCTATACTGCAAGAAATGAGAGAAGAACGCAGTATTAAATATTAAATGCATACTTATTTGAAACCCAGGACAGAGAGAGGCGTGTAAAGTGGGCCACTTTAAAAGCAACAGTGTCTGGAGTGGAAGAGCACAGCCTGAGGCAACTTCTCCAAGAAGAAGCCGAAGGAATGGTTCCTGTGACCTCTCTATGCTCCCTCCTGCTGAACCCCTTCTGGGGCCCCCACTTGGCTGACATAACTGGACAATAGAGGGAAAAGAACCTGTTGATGAAGACCGGTGCAGGGAAGCACGCACAGGGAAGAGAGCGTGGTGGAGCCACATAGAAAGCAGACCTGGGATGAAGAGGCAAATGAAAGGAATCTGCCCCCACCAGCATTAAACAGTTATCCAGAGTCCAGAAATAGACATATTCTTGGCATCACATGGGAGATGGGGTTGGAAATTCAAAACAGCCATGGGAGCACAGCTTGACTCTACACCATGAAGTCTGGAACATCAGTGGGGAAGGCTATGAGGGGTGACTTGGTGTCTGGGGGCCTAGAGCCATCTGCTCCTTTATCCACATGTGTGGAAGTTGGCTGATACCTTAGCGGGGGATGTCAGCCAGAACAGCAGCACATGTAGGATCTTCATGTAGCCTAGGCCCCTGCATAGCATCATGGCTGAATTCTGAGAGCAAATGTTCCAAAAAAGAATCAAGTGAAAGCTGTGTCAACTTTCATTAGCCTCAGCTTTGGCATAGCATTACTTATACTATAGTTACAAGTTTGCCCAGATTCAAGGGGAGAAAACTTAAGTCTACTTCTCCCTGAAAGGTGTAGGATGGGAGGGAATATGTCATCTTGGAAAATGCAATCTGCCTTACATGCTTTTCAAAATAAACGTTGAATTAATATAATATTAATATAATTTGATTGCACTCTTTGGACATTATGTATTTGGTTGTGCCTTATGCAAATAAGCAATCCATTGATAGGAAGAGCAAAGCCCTTTTATGAAGGATGGGATTCCTTATAATATTATATATATTACATAATTTTATCATATTAAGTAAATTTATATAATGTAATTATAAACTGTGGCCTCCTTCCATAATTTTGATGTAACAAGTACCTCTAGAATAGTGTTATATGTCTATTCAGACATTTAAAATATTGGGTATAGCCAATCATTAGTTTAAAATGTAGAGCTATATATTTGAGACATTTGATGTGAAACTGAGTATGTTTTCCTAAATGGTAGTGGTAAGGGCATAACATTTTATATTTCTCCATAAAGTCCATAATTATGCAGAGGTAAAATCTAATTCAAACATAGAGAATTTCATTCATAAGCTGGATGTATTCCACATTTCTCCATTTCCACTTGCTCCATGAACAGTTCCATTGTGAAAAAAGAATTTGCTCTGGGGGTTGAATTAATAAATGACAGTTCTCTTCTTAAGGATAACAGTTCATGTTAACAACTGAAAGATGAGAAAAGCCTGAAAAAAAACCTTTGAATGAAGAAATTTAGGGCAGTAGCATAGAATGAAAATAAGCTGGTAAAGCAAGAGACATAAATTAATTTGATAGAAAATTTGGTTACATAATCAAGGAAGTATGAATGCTTTCATGAAAAGAAGAGCTTAATATATATTTGTTGGAATTCTGCAAGTAAATAATTATTAAATGTCCCTTTAAAAAAATCGAAAAAAGAATATACAATCTGGATAGGCCTATATCTATGAAGAAAATCAAACCCATAAATAAAACCTTCTGATATAACAAGCACCAGGTCTATAAGGGTTTGCTGGTGAATTCCACCAAATATTTAAGGGAGAAATTAAACCAATTTTCTACAATCTTTTCTAGAAAACAGAAGCAGGGGGAATACTTCCTAATATATTCTGTATGGCCAGCATTAACCTAATACCAAAACTAGACAAAGGCATTACAAGAAAACTACCAGAAAGAAAACTTCAGTATCTGTCATGAACATAGACACAAAAGTTCTCAACAAAGTATTAGCAAATCAAATATTGCAATGTATAAAAATAATTATATATCATGAGCAAGTAGAATTTATCTCAAGTATGCAAGCCTGGTTCAACTAAAATCAATTAATGTAATGAAAATTAATTAGTGTAATCCATCACATCAACAAACTTGGAAGAAAAATTGCATGATCACATCAATAGATGCAGAAAGCATTTGAAAAAATTCAATACCCATTTATTATAAAAACTCTCAGGAAAATAAGAATAGAGTAGAACTCCTTCAACCTGATAAACATCATCTACAAAAAACCTACAGCTAACATCACACTAAATGATGAAAAACTTAAAGCTTTCGTGTTAAGATCAGGAACAAGGCAAGGATGTTCCCTCTCATGACTCCTTTTTAATACAGTACTGGAATTCTTAGCTCATGTAATAAGACAATAAAATGAAGTAAAAGTCTTACAGATTTGGATTGAAAAAAATAAAACTGTCCTTATTTGCAGATTACATGATCATCAATGTAGAAAATTGAAGAAAAACAACAAAAATCTTCTGTAAATAATATAAGCAATTATAGGAAGATTGCACAACAAGGTTAATGTACAAAAGTCAACACTTACCTATATACCAGCAATTAGCAAGGCGAATATGAAATTAAAACACACTACAACTTATATTAGCATCCCCTCAAATAAAATCCTTATACATAAATCTAACAAAATATGCACAAAATCTTTGTGAGGAGAACTATAAAACTTGGATTAAATAAATCAAAGAAAAATTGGGGGGATATTTCATGTTTGTGAGTATTGTGAAGCTGTCTATTAGTCTCAATGGGGTCCACAGATTCAATGCAATTCCAATCAAAATATCAGCTGATGGTTTTGCAGATATCTACAAACTGATTCTAAATTCCATATGGAGAGGCAAAAGGCCTAGGATAGCCAACACAATGTTGAAATAGAAGGACAAAATTGGAGCACTGACACTTACCCAACTTCAAGATTTACCCTAAAGCTTTGGTAATCAAGATAGGGCGGTAGTGGCAAAAGAATAGTCAAATAGATAAATCCAGAAACAGATGCAGATAAGTATAGTGAGGTGATCTTTGACAAAGAAGTAAAGACAATACAGTGGAGAAGAAAAGCCCTTTCAAGAAATGGTGCTGGAACAACTGGACATTCACATGTAAAACAAAAATAATCTAGACACAAATCTTATACCCTTAACAAAAAATAGGTCAACATGGTTCATAGACCTAAATGTAGAATCCAGAAATATAAAATTCTTAGAAGATAACATAGGAGAAAATCTAGGTGATCTTGGGCATGGTGATGACTTACTAGATACAACACCAAAGGCAGGTTCCATAAAAGGAGTAATTGATAAGCTAGACTTCATTAGAATTTAAAACTTCTATTTTGCGAAAGACACCATCAAGAGATTGAGAAGACATGCCACTGGCTGGGAGAAAATATTTACAAACAACACATCTGATAACAAAATGTTATCCAAAATATACAAAAACTATTAAAACTCAACAATAAGAAAATGAATAACCAAATTAAAAAATGGTTAAGATACCTGAACAGATACCTAGCCCAAACAAAAACAAAAACAAAACTCATACATCACAAATAAGCATAAGAAAAGACGCTCAACATCATCTGTCATTAGGGATTTGCAAATTAAAACAATGAGATACCACTACACATCTATTAGATAGCCCAACCCAAAACCGTGACACCTTACATTACTGGTAGGAATGCAAAATCCTATAGGCAGTTTCTCACAAAACGCAACATATTCTTACCATACAATCCAGTAATTTTACTCCTAGGTATTTACCTAAGTGAATTGAAAACATATATCTATACAAAAATCTGCACAAGAATGCTTATGGAAGTTTTATTCACAATTGCTAAAACTTGGAAGCAACCATATACCCTTTGGTAGGGGAATGATAAATAAACTTCAGTACATCTAGGCAATGCAATATTATTCAGTGCTAAAAAGAGATGAGTTATCAAGCCATGAAAAGTCATGGAGGGACATTAAATGCATATTGCTAAGTGAAAGATGCTAATCTGAAAAGTCTACATACTATATGATTCCAACTACATGACATTCTTGAAAAGGAAAAATCATGAAGATCGTAAAAAGATCAGTGGTTATCAGGGGTTAGGAGGGAGGGAGGGATAAATAGGAGGAGCACAGAAGGTATTTTAGGGCAGTGACACTGTTCTGTGTGATACACAATTGTGGATACAGGTTACCATACATTTGTCCAAACTCATAGAATTGACAACACCAAGAGTGAATCCTAGTATTAACTAAGGACTTTGGTGCTAACAATGTGTCAGTGTAGGACAGGTTCATTATTGGTAACAAATGCCCCACTCTGGTGCAGGATATTGACAGTGGCTAGGACGCTGTGCATGGCAGGGGGCAAGGCTATATGGAAACTCACTTCACTTTCTGCTCAATTTTATTGTGAACCTGAAGCAGCTCTTAAAATGGTGTATTTTAAAAATTAAGGAGAGGAGTTAGTATAGATAGTAATGTGATTTTGCTAGAATATTTACCCTATTTTGCGTGAAAGGGAAGTTGTGGTACCCAAGTGAATGGGTACCACCATCTTATCTTGGAAATTAAATCGAAGACATCTAACCTCAGACTTTAATGGCACTACAGTATGTTAAGCCTAGTGACTAAAGCTATGGATCTTTCTATAATTATTTCTGATGCAGAGTTGGAGGAGGGGCTGATCAACGGGTTGGACAAAGCCAGCTCCTCTGCAGCTTGATTTTCTAAGTCACAATTTCCAAGCATGCCAGAGAGGCTTCCTTCATTGGGTGCTTCCTATGTCAGTGTTGGCTTAATAGATGACACAGGACCAGATGCCGCCATCATTTGAAAGGAGTTCTGCCATAAAATGGAAAACACAAAACACTTTCACAATCATATTATGTTCCTTCTTGAACCCACAAAGGGCATCTATAATTTAATCAATAAATAAAGTGCAGCTTAATATTGGGCATTTGAAACTCGATTTTCCATTGAGATAAAATGTCTTCTGTAGGTAGGTGGTAACTTACAGGAAGAGAGACCTTTGAAAGGAAAGGAACATCACTAGCAATTCCTACAAACAGCATTCTTATAAAGTGTATGCAACATATAAAAAATAGCTTTAGATTAATGTGTTCATTGTCACTGATGACTTTGAAAATATCATTTTAGAGCTAAGACATTTTTTATGCAGATATTATATTTTAAATATTTCTATAAAAATCCAATGACACACATAAGTAACTTATAAGAAATGTGTAAGAGCAGACAGCATCCCCAATTTGATTGATATTAAAAAAGAATCCTGATGTGGAATTTGGCTCAGTGAGCCACACATTATTCTCATTTCAACTGGTTCATTTAATAGCCCTTATTGTCACTGGAAAATTGCTTCCTTTTTGAATGACTAGGGAATGAGCTTGAGTCTTTTCAATCTGGATTCAGGAAAATGCTAATGTATTCTCTTAAGCTCCCAAAGAATATGTTTTCCTGGGGTCTAAACAGACAGGCTAGCCTTTTGTCCTTTGTGATTTTATGAAGGTGTTTTCCTCAAGCTAACTTTTCTTGACTGTGATCACACTCTTTGAGGTAAATCAAGCCATCTCTCCCCCTCCCACTAAGAGAGAGGTCATCTAATGTGGGCTGAAGGTAAACAATTCAATGTAAGGGAGGAGGGGTCCCCATTGCCCTCTTCCTCCCAAGTGAAACCCCCACCTCAGGGTCTTCTCCCAGCTAGCTGGGCACGGACTTTCTAGGTTGTTGTCTAGTCTGGTCTGCTCATGAAAGGCAGCCCCAGACTCTAAGAACAACTTCAGTGTTATTTTATTTTTTTAATTAAAGACATCATTCAGGGGCCGGCCGAGTGGCGCGGTGGTTAAGCGCTGGCTTGGAAGCCAGCGGCCCCGGTTTGGGTCCCACATATGAGGGCCAGTGACATTGCCCTCAAAAAAAAAAAAAAGAAGGAAATTGTTCAGCCTTAGTCTCCATTTGACATACTTACCCTATGCCCATATCAATCAGCTCAAATAAAGGATACAAGTCTGTATCACACTACAGTTTATGAACTGTTCTCACATATTGTCTACTAGTCAGGGACCCACTAGCTCCTTTTCTCTTTTGTATACTACTCACTACTAGGGTGTGAGGGGTCATAAGGTTTATCTCAAGGCCACACAGGGAACAAATGGCAGAGCCAGCACAGGAGAATATGTCCCCCACTTTCTCCTTCCTGGTTCTTAAGTTGAGCATGCGTTAGAATCAACTGAGGGGCTTGTTAGAAGAACAGATTTCTAAGCTCCCAACCAGAGTTCCTGAGTCGGCAGGGGCCAAGCATTTACATTTCAAACAAATTTCCAGATGGCTGATGTGCTGCTGGTCAAGGGATCACACTCTGACAACCACTGCTCTAGAACATGCCATAATGCACTCCTGTGTTATTTGCCAAATTTCATAAAATTAAAACAAATAAGTAAAAAGACAGGAGAGAGGAAGATAATCAAATTCTCTTTAGGCCTGCTACCTCCCTTCCTCCGACCCCACACTATGGACTCCAGAGTTTTCCACCCTGCTGTCATACTATAATGTTCTGAGATTTAAGTGGTCACAGCCAGAGGCTGTGAGGACAGGAGAGTGGATGGGCTTTGTGTTCACAAAATGCATTTCCAGGATATGATCATTTTGGTCTTTTCTGTTGATTTCATCACATGCTGTTCTCTCAGCAGGCTTTCCGCATCTGGCCTCCACAGGAAACTCCAGCTTGACTCTAAGAGTGAGGTAAGTCTTTATTTTTAGTAAGAAAACATCCACCATCACTAAATGTATTTGGTTTTGCTTTAGATTTGAACATGGATTCATCTAGAAAAGGCACTGAGGCCAAAGGAAAAATAAATAGTCCTGTTCATTGTGGGGAAGTTCTGTCCTATAAGTCAGGGAAGTTGGTCAGTTGAAATGTCACATTTTGCAAAGCAAAAATACTATGAGCTTTGGGAGTCCCATGAATTTAAATTCTAAAACAGCCTGCTATACGCACTTACTACGCGCCAGACACAGTTTTAATACCTACATAAATTAATTTCAATAATATTCTCAGCAATTTTAAGAAGGAAGTCCTACAAATACCTCTATTTTGGAGGTGAGGGAACTGAGGCCAGAAGAGATGAAGTGACAAGATCAGAGAGATGATTAAAAGATGGGATTTGAAACCACACACAGTCTGGATTCTGTGCTTGGTGTCTAAATCGCTATCTCCTCCCTCTAGAAACCAAGATTTCTGGGATGAATTCATAGGAAAAGAAGAAATAGCAATAAAGGGACTGAAGGCAGGTTGGACGCCATGCCAGGGCTGTGCTCGCAAAAGGCAGAAACTATCCATCTTGATTTCATTGACTTGGAGTTGAGAAGCAACAGTCTGGGTCCAAACCAGGTAATCTCAGACTTTGGATGACACCTGGATACTCTTAGCTTGTCTAGGTAAATTGCCTTAGCAACAACAACAAATTAGTGAGTGAAAATGGGAAAATAACATCAATAAATAACATGACTCAGGTACAGAGATAATTGAAGAAAACAGCTCTGGTTTATTTGACGGGTCTTAGTTTAGTTTTAGTATGTCTGTCTGGTATCAATCATTTCTCCTTTGAAAGAAAAAAATAACTATGACTAGTCTTTTACATAATGAGTCATTTTGAGACAATAATTGACTTTCAACAGAATAAAATGCACCCCCATACTTTTTTTTTTTTTTTGGCTAATCTATCAAAGTGATTTGCTCCTTTACTCATTTGTCTTTTCTTTTCTGATTGTTTAGAAATCAAAAGTTGAAGGAAGAGCAGAGGCTGTCACTATTGAGTGTTAGCCTCTCCATCTCCACATTGTAACTGGGTAACCCAAAGCCTGACCCTGAAATGAAGTGATGCGAGCCCAAGTTGTGGCCTCTTTGCTGGTCCAACTCTTTTCAAAGACCCAACTGTCAAACTTTTTTAGAAGTTTCTGGTGTTCCTAGTTTAGTGCTGAGAAAACAAACACTTTAATTAACATACCAATTTCCTATTACAAGAATTTTTATACATTATGCAGTTTGATCCTCATAACAATTCATGAGCTAATTCTAGTGGTTATTATCATCCTTGTTTTCTAAATGCAAACCTGACACCTAGAGAAACTCATGTTGAAAAGCTTATATTTAGTAAGTGACAAAGTTCAAACTTGAACCCTCACCTGCAAACTATAAAATTTTAGTTCCTTTTATTTTTTTCTACTATAATGTAATACCGGAACTAATTAAACAACTTTATTGTATTCTTTTCATTGCAATTAAGACATCTCACATATATTCTTAAGGAAAAATGTGAATGTATTTTTCAAGCATGTTATTGCTATTTGTGGGATGTGACAATACAAATAAAAGTTGTTTTGAAATTTGGAAAGCAATTTCAACACAAAATTTTTACATTATGAAAAGCCTTTCAAAATTACTTATTAAGCAGTTTGCAAATGTTATTTTCAAACATTAATTTGTTGGCAGGGCCTAATTATCCGTTTTAAAGACATAATCAAAAATAGTATATAAATGTAAAATGATAGTTTTTTTAAAAAGAAAGAAAAACCTTACAGATGACTGATTCATTTCATCAATAGAACATCCAGGAAGGGTGAAGACTCAGTGTTGATGACACAGATGCAGTTATGTTTAATTCCTTGGAAAAGATGGAGAAGTGAGACCTCCCAAAATGTATAGTGGTATGAACAAAAATATAAGAATAAAAACAGAAACAGAATTTAACAGTGGCAACTAAATAAGAAAATTCATTTCATCAGTTATAAAAAATTGTGAACTAGGAATTAAACGGAAGTTTCTGGTTTGGCTTGGTATAACTGAGAAGACTTCAATAGCTTCCAGGCCAATAAGGAACAAAGAACACAAGTGAAATAAATCCTAAGAATTCTTTGTACCAATCAGGACAGAAATCAACTGAGCATATGAGCAGGCAGGTTAGAGAAGGGTAATGACAAGTCTGTAAAATGTAGATGTTCCTACCTTTCACTATAGACTCAACACAACCAGCGAAAAGTTAGAAATCACTATTTTCCTGGTCTTCATGCTGAATAGAGAAAAGGATACCAAACCCACATGTATGTCCTACAAGAGGAAACATTGCTGTCTGTGAGGAGTGAACCCAAATATAAGATATTTAACACAATATAGAAGAAAGAGCAATGTTACCTATTTCTTTGAGGAAATACAACCTACTCATATTACAGTAAATGAAACAGAATGTCTAGACAAATATCACCACAATATCAAGAGAAAGGTGAGAGGACATGGTGTGGCAAATAGAAAGAGAGGGAATGAGGGAGGGAGGGAGAAAGGAAGGGTGGGGAGAGGAGAGGTGAAGAAAGAAGACAAATATGAAAGGAAGGAGAAAAGCTTCTAAACAAATGAAGCAAATTAAAAAGACAAAAAAAATAATCCCTGAAAGTGCTTTACATTCATTATAGCAGAATTTACAAGGAGCAAAAACTAAGTAAAATAAGCACTCAAATATTAAATAAGGAAACAATATAAAAATTAAAAATTATTATAGAGCTAAGAAAATAAAGATTAAACTATCATTAGGGAATTAATATATAAATGAAAACAGCAAATAGTAATGACAATAATAATAGTTAACATTTATATGGCAGTGACTGTGTCAGTCACTGTTCTAAATAATATACACACACACAAACACACACACATACACTGAATCCTTAAAGTGACACAACGTGTTACACCTAACTTTACATCGTAAGTAAAAATTAACTTGACATAGATCAGAGACTTAAATGTGAATGATAAATCAGCAAAACATCTGGAGGAAAATACAGCAGAAAAATCTCCCTAACCTTAGAATAGGCAAAGTTCTACACCAAAAACCTTAACTAGAAAAGATCATACATTAGACTTTATGAAAGTTAAGAATTTCTGTTTATGAAAAACAACATATAGAGAGTGAAAAATGCAAGCTACAAACTTGGAGAAGAATTTCACAATATTTATATTGGACAACGAATAGGGTGTGTCAAAAATATATAAAGAAATGCTAGAAATCAATCAGATAGGCCAATCTATTTTTTAAATGGCCAAAGATTTGAAAAGGCACTTAATAAAAGAAGATAGCCAAATGAACAATAAGTATATGTAAAGATGCTCAGTATCACCAGTCATCAAGAAAATGCAAATTAAAACCTCAGTAAGATCCACCTTTATAAGCCCATAAGTGTCTAAATGGAAAGGGCTGACATTACCTAGTATTAGAGAGAATGTTGAGTAACTAGAACACTCCTGCATGGTTGGCAGGAGTGTAAACTGGTTCAGCCAAACTAAGTGGTTCCTCCCAGAACAAAACAGGAAACAGGGGAGGGTAAGGAAGCCTCCCTAAAGACAAATTTAAGGTTCCACTGCAGAATGTGTAATTGGTTTTCAAGTCAAAAACGTTTGTTTTTCAGGTAACATATTCAACACTTGTTACACATGCTCTTATGAAAGCTTGTAAATTATTTTTTATGTTTTTAATTGATTTGTGTTTTAAATACACTGAAGAAATTTACATTGTAAATGAACCCTGAGGGGGATGCCTGTAACAGCAGGCATTCTTTTGTAATATGAATAAGCCACATTCTATTGTACCTGTTTTCTAATTTAATAACAATATATAATTGACATGTTCACAAAATCTTTAAGACACTACAGAGATGCAGGTATAGAAATAGTTATTCTCATTTAATCCCCTTTCCTTTCACACTTCTATCCCCGTGAAATAATTGGTGTCAGGAGATGAATATTTATCTTTCCACATTCTGTTCCAGACTCAAAAATACAAGACTTTATAAAACTAACAGGGATGTCAGTTTTCTGATATTGCATATATGTCTCTAAACCTTATTTTTCTCACTGAACAACACATCATAAATAACCCTGGAGGTCAGCATGTACAGACATAATTGCCTGGGAACAAAAATCTTCCATTCTCCAGCTGCTGGAAATTTCTACTGCTGACAGCTCCCACCTGCAATCCCCCTGGGCACTGCCATGGCAGCAGACAACTGCCTCAACCAAGGTAATACTCCCTCCCAGTGCAGCCAATGATTGACTGGCATGAGAATACAAAGGCCAGGCTTTTGGTTTCCGTTGAGGAAAACTTCACAGATCTATCTCAGCTCCAGAGGACTCGCACAGGATTAGCAGAAGTTTCAGTGGGACCCTATTGTAAGTCAGTTTATTGTTGGTCCCCCCACCTCCTAACTTGGTTATCTCCTGATATGTCTAACCAAAAATCTTCTTCATGCAAATCCCCATCCCAGAGTCACTTTCAACCCAACCTAAGATAACTGCCTACATGAGAGAGATAGGGTAGATAATGGGCACAAAGCGAAATGAATAAAACTGTGGGGGAGACTTTGTATAGCTCAATGATTTTAGTGCATTATAAACTTGGGCAATGATTCTCAGTGTGTGGTCTTGGACCAGGAGCATCAAATGCACTTTCTCAGGGCCTGCCCATCCCATAGCTATTGAATTAGAAACTTGGTAGGCAGTGCTCAGGAATCTGTATTTTAACAACTCTTCCAGGTAATTCTGATGTTGCTCAAGTTTGCAAACCACTGGTATAGAGGATATGACTAACTCAACACTCTCTACCTGACATTGTAGAAAGAGGGCAGCATGTGTGTCATTGATGGTGGAAATGATTGCAGAGTAAGCAAGAACCATGAAAACTGAGCATTTAGCCTGCATTCTCCTATTTCTGAGCTCCTATATACATTAGGTATTCATTGCAGAATCCATTAACGAAGACTGATAAATGTGTGCAGATGTGAACATCCATCTGTGGAGATAATAATTTGCTTTTTCATCAGGAATGAATGCACAAGCCAGCCAAGTGGGTTGGGAGAGAGTAAAACCAGCCATCCCAGAGCCGTGTGACCACTTTTGATGATGACTAATTCCAACTTCTTGATTCTACAATGAGCTATGTAGAAACCCCATCATTTAAATTCTGTTAAGAGCTGCTATGGCTGTCATAACCTGTCCAGCTTAAACACCTCTCAAGACACAGTGGGTCTTCGGTGAGTGACTAGAGGAGAGAGGAGTGAACTGGAAAAAGAAAGAGCTTAAACTGGTGATATTTGATGTTCCTAGAGGGCTTGCTTCCAATGAGGGTGGCTATCAATGTAAATTACATCATTCAACACAGCAGAATACATTTAACTCTAGTAACAACTACCCAGGAAGCTAGGCCTACATTTAATAGATGGGCATTTCAAGAAGTTAACCCCAAGAAGAAGATGAGTTTAGGATCCAGTGGAGAGTAAATGCATTTTTTAGTGTATATGCATATAAGTTTTATTTTGAAGCAGAAACAGAGAAAATACAAGGACAGGAGTCCTAAATCCTAGATTAAAGTTTAGGCAATGTATCATAGGCAGAAAATTGCACCATGCTTGAAAATTACATCATTCAACACAACACAGTAAAAACTGTCTTTAACATTGGTACATTCATGAGCTAATTCTGTATAATAATAAACTATAGTTGTAGTGGCATGAGACTATTGCAGACTTTGGCTTGATTATGTCATCCCTGCTAAGCTCCAGTCTATCATTCTTCCATCACTCTTGTCAGCAGGTCAGCTGGCTCAGGCTGCGTTTGGTTGGCTCAGTTCTGCTCCACGTGTCTCATTGGAAGACTTAGTCTGAGGAGGCAGCAGCCACACAGAGAAAGCTTTTTTTCATGGCAATGACAGAAGGACAGGAGGGCTTGACTAACTGTAAGAAGCACATTTCAAGACATTGCTAGCATCACATCTGCTAACCTCCAACTGGCCAAAGCAAGTTTCATGGCTGAGCCCAGAGTCCAAGATGAGGGAAGAAGACTCCACCCATGTTAGTGGGGAAAATTGCAAAAGTATATTGCAAAGGGATGCAGCATCGGGGCCAATAAATCAATCACTAAGTTAAATTACTTTAAACAAGAATCATAAATTGCTTTCTTAGAAAAATGGTGATAACAATAGCAACTTCACACTGTTAAAGGAATTAATAAATTGCTGAATAGTCAATAACTTGTAGACAACTTTTAAAAAGTGTATGCCTTTTGTTCATTAATAAATGTTTGTTTCAGATGCTGTGATAGATCCTAGAAACAGAGACACTGATTAGATCCAGTCTGATAGGAAAGACCAAGATACAAAAATGTACAATGCAATATATATACCATTTATAAAAATTTATAGATCTGTATACTAATAAAATATATATTTCTGATGTACCTCATAAAAAGTTTTAAATATACTAAGTGTAAAAGGTAGATTGATGAGATTAAGTAGTAGGTATGGTGATAACATGAAAGAGAGTCCAACTCTGTTTGTGTCCTGGAAGTTTGTCCAGTGGAAAAGGTACATAAACTGGGTTTTATAATAAAGAATATAAAAGAATAGAAGTTCAAATGGCTGGGGATGGAAGAGTTAAATGGATAGAACATATTCTAGGAAGAAAAAACATCATATACAAAGTGGATGAGAGTTCAGTACTTGAGCGGGAATCAAGTGTAGATGGAGATGAAGGCAGAAATCAATCATAGAGCTAGATTACCCATGAGGGAAGGGGTGACCTATAGTTCATCTAGCCCATGAATCCAGGCACTCTTGAGATGGTGCTTAGGGATGGATTTATTTCAAGTTCCATTTGCTAGTTAGGGTAGAACTTATTGTTTACTTCCAAGCCCTGTTCTCCTTGATCCTAGGACTAAGTAGGAGATCTTATTGAAAAGCTTACAGTTGTTTGTTTGTTTTTTTATCTCAAGGAAGGAAAGACCAACTAATCACCATAGCTGTAACAGATAGGTTTTGAGATGTACACTGTACATGTTCCTTGTAAGCAAACCATTTATAACATTTTAGAAAAACAAAACGATTAAAAATTATTTTAAATTAAAGGACTCAGAAACAAATAGAAAAATTCCTCTTACAAAAGAAATCCCAGGACAAAACTAGTTTTACTAGAAAACTCTTCCAAACCTTCAGGTACAGATAACTTGAAGGAAGCTGACACAATAGCTAACTCCCTATAATTAATTTTATGAGACAGTGTAACTTTGATACCCAAATCAGCAAGGACATGTGAAAAACTTAAAAAATTGATCTAACATATTATTATGTATGAAAAACTCCCACACAAGATATTAGCAAGTCAATTCTAACAACATACAACAAAGATATAGTGTGACCAAGTTGAGTTTATCCAAGATGTATAAAGTATGTTTAAATTAGGAAACCAATTGATGTAATTCACAGCATTAACAGATTAAAGAAGAAAATGTGAAAAGCTGACTGCCAACTTTTCCTTCTCATGGGCTATTGCAGAGGTTGTGGCAACTTCAGCAGAAATATTGTACTCCGCCTACAGTATTATGGCTTGGGGTCCCCTCTGGGAAGGCACAAGGAATTGTATCAAAAACCATGCTTAACCAACCTCTTACTTAAAACAGAATTTCCTAAACCTGAATGAATTGGAATAACCAGAATAGAGAATAGATGAATTATTTAAATAGCCTTTGGAAGACTTGATGGTATAGATCAACTCCCGATAATTTTTATCAACATTAATCTGTTTTTCCTAAGGGTATTCCTAAGTGTATATACAAAGACCCTGAAAAAAGTTATGTTTATTTTTTTGTCAGTTCTTTTTTTTATTAGTAGTAGTTACAAAACAATACAATAGTTATACTTTTCACCCCTTACAAAGTGACTCCCCTCACCCCCGTATCATACATATCTATTACAATTCCATTGACTCCATTCCCACACTATACTTCACATTCCATGATTATATATATGTTAAATTATAGTTAACATCTAATATTATTCAGTGGCAGCATCAGATGTACAGTGCAGTGGTCAGGCCTCTACACCGTCCATGAAGTGGTCTCCCTAACAAGACACTACTCCATCTGGTCCACTAAAAAATATTTACATTATTTATTATATTCCCCAAACTGTCTCTTTTATCCCTGCTGCAATATTGTAGTTACCAGTTTATGTTGCCTCGTCCCTTCCCCTTCTCCCTCATGCCCACTCCCGTCCCATATAGGAATCATCAGTTTTTCCTCTGTGTCTCTAAGACTATTTCTGTTTACGTTGCTCGTTTATTCAGTTCTTTAGATTCCACATATAAGTGAGATCATATGGTATTTGTCTTTCTCTGACTGACTTATTTCACTTAGCATAATGCTCCCTAGGTCCATCCATATCATTGCAAATGGTATGATTTCTTTCTTCTTTATAGCCGTATAATCCTCCATTGTGTAAATGTACCAGTTTCTTAATCCATCTTTTCTTTTTTTTTAGTTGAGCCATACTGCCACTTGTTGGCAGCTTAACGGTAGCTCAGCTCAGGCTGGGCATCGAACTGCTGTTTAGAGCTCAGCTTGCACTCTTGAGTGAGCTCTTAACCAACTGAGTCACTCAGCTGGCCCAACACAGTTTTTTAATCCAATCGTCTACAGTTTTTTAATCTAGCATTTCAGTTGTTTCCAAGTCTTGGCTATTGTAAATAGCGCTATAATGAACATAGGGGTGCATATATTTTTCCAATTAGTGTCTTGGGTTTTTCAGGATAAATACCTAGGAGTGGAATTGCTGGGTCAAACGGTAGCTCTATTTCCAGTTCTTTGAGATACCTCCGCACTGACTTCCATAGTGGCTGCACCAGTCTGCAATCCCACCAACAGTGCAGCAGGGTTCCCTTTTCCCCACAGCCTCGCCAGAACTTGTTTGTTGACTTACTGATGATAGCCATTCTGACTGGAGTGAGGTGATATCTCATTGTGGTTTTTATTTGCATTTCTAATGATCAGTGAGGTTGAACATTTTTTCAAATGCCTGTTGGCCACCTGTATGTCCTCTTTAGAGAAATGTCTCTTCATATCCTTTGCCCATTTTTTAATTGGGTTGTTTTTATGGTGTTGAGTTGATATTAACCCCTTATCAGATATATCGTTCACAAATATCTTCTCCCATTCAGTAGGCTTCTTTTTGTTTTATTGATGGTTTCCTTTGTGTGAAAAAACTTTTAAGTTTGATGGAATCCCATATGTTCATTTAGAAAAAGTTATGTTTTGTCACACCGACTTCCCTAATGGAAATGTTAACACTTTACAGAGAAAATAATCTTTAGATTACATGGGAGAAGAAATCTGTAACCCACAGGAAAAATAAATAAATAAAAAGAAAAAAAAAAGAAAATGTAATCATCTAAATAGATGCATAAAATCATTCAATAAAAGTCAATTTATATTCATGATTAAAAAAAAATTATTAGCAAACATATAGGTTGGAAATTCTTAACCTGATAAAGGCAGTGACTGTGGTTTGCCTTTCTACTACCCATTTCCCATTTTTTCTTAGTTATATAATCTTAATTTGGAGGAAGTTATCAATGTTATTTACAACAAAAGTGACATAATAAAGAGTAGAAACTTCGCTTATAGATGGTTGTCCATGAAATATTGGGTTGTTGGAAAAGTCATGACACATTTTTGCAACGAAAAACATAGGAAAAATATGTCATGACTTTTCCAACAACCTAATGTAAGGGCAAGCTTTTTGTGAGACCTCTGAGAAGACCTATTAGCAGGAATTGATTCTAATTCCTTTTTTCTTTTTCAGCTTCCTCTTTCTTGTTCCCTGAATAGTTTCTGTGACGATAGAAAACCAACACCCATGTGGAGTCATGAAATGACCTCAAAGGACAATTTGCCTAAATAATGATAGAGGAGATAGATTAAAGAGCTAAATTCATGATAATTTTATATGACTGTTTATTTCTGTAGTATTTTAAATAATAGAATAGACCCTGATAGGTAAACTATTTTTAGTTTGGATTTTCTAAAAAAAAAACGGTGATGAATCCAATCTGGATATAATTATGATATAGAATTTACCAAGAAGGAAACCCTGAAACAAGCATCATACTCAACAGTTAAATATTAAAAGGATTTATTTTAAAATCAGAATCAAATAAGATTTATCATATATACCAATAGTTGCATGCATAAGTTTAATAAGAGACATTTACTAGAATGTTCATAGCACTGAAGGCATGGAAAATCTAAAGCAAGTTAAATGTGAGTGAAAGAATTTAAAACTATGAGCAAAATGTTGCATTTCCCATAGTCAAAGGGAAAAGTATCCAAGAATTAAGACTCTTCACAGAGAATATGTTTGGAGGTGTGCCCCATGTCCCAATCTTGTTCCCTTTGCTCTGGGTTTGTTTTCTTTTCAGAAGGTGATGTCACCTTCCCTCAGGTATGAAAATCTTGATCCATCTTTGGGAAACCTGTTGCCTATTGGTTGGTAGTGATACCCCAGCCTTCTTCTTTTCTCCCCTCCCCTCCCCATGGTAGATTTCCTCGATTCTGAGTTATTCAATCTAGAATTCTTTCCTGGAGACTCTTAAATAACAGTTCAGGTTAACGATGGTATTCTAAGTCCCTCAGCACAATTCTGTAGCCCCACCAAGTTCAGTCATATTCAAGGTCTCCCAGCTACTGTGAGTTGTTGCAAGCTATGTTTCTTTATTTTTTTCAAGTCTTCAGTGAGCAACTGATCATACATACACCCTCACATACACGCTGAAATCACATCCCACCCTGGAACATAGATTAATTATCAAATTTTCATAATTAATAAAGTATAAACCCTGAAAGAAGATGATAATTTTCTAACTACTCAATCACCTTCAAGGCCATTCCAGATCATAACAGAGTCTGCACTTCACCAGTGATGTAGGGCCTTTAGTGGCTGCATTTCATCTCCTCCCTCCTCCCGCTTTCAAACTACAGTCCGCCAGGCCTGCTAGGGAATAAGGAACCTGGCAGTTACTGAGTGAGCTGCTGGTCCACATGACCTGTAAGGACAAAACTGAAGTCTCCAAAGGATGCCTTGTAAGGGGCCCAGTTAACTTGAGACATGACACCAACCTCTCCATTTCCTTGGTCAGTGTTTGCATGTGTGTTACAGAATGGTAAAATTGATTATATTTTTCTTCTTCCTTTGGCTTAGAAAAGTCAATCTAAAATATGGTCTCAGACAAAATATATAAATAAATAAAATTTAAAAATATATAAAAGATGGTCTCAGACCAGCAGAATCAGCATGACCTGGGAACTTGTTAGAAATTAAAATTCTCAGGCCCGACTTCCAAACTCCTCAATCAGAAATTCTAGGGTCATGGCCCAGTGATCTGCATTAAACTCTAGGAAACACTAGTTTAAACCTCTACCCCACTGCCTTTGAACTCTCTGCCTGGCAAGAATGGGCCCAAATATCATACCCCTTTGTGAAGCCTTCCCCAAACCCATAACCTAATTCACTAAGCAGAACCCAATTGTTCTGAATTCATCTGTCTTCTGAGCTTTTGGAGTGCTTTGGACGTCTGTACAACTCTCGTTATGGCATATATCACATTTTCTAAAATGGCAATTTTCCATCAGCTTCCACCCACATCTATTCTAACTTAACTTGTATCAGCTGCAATAAAAAGGTGGAATAGAGGTGTCTTTTTTTGCTGACAATGTTGGCCCAGTATGTCATGCATGTGGAAGTGAGTCACTGGAGAAAGACAGCATGAATGACACAGTCCTGAAATTTTCATAGACATCTCCTCCTCTAGTCCCGAGCCTCAGGAGAAATGCAAACCAATAAAGTAGTTATTAGGAAAAGAAAGAAGTTGATGAGCTGGAGAAGATTAAAAAGGAAATCAGTGATCAGTATGAATACTGAACCGTTGCCCCCTTGCTGAGTTTAGACTACTTTGCTGCTTCTTAATTAAAAAGGCTTTTGCCATTGCCCTTCTGAAGCCTTCAAACATCAGTGCTTCTCATAGATTGGGTTGGGTATCTTCACCCTTTAAAGGAACCATGTCATTATAAGATTATAAACCAAATATGGGTGTTTGAAATATATTTGCAAACAGATGCACATTGTCTCAGTGGAATAACTCCTTAATTATAAATTAGATTCTTTTGGGGACTGCAGATTTCCCTTTTAGCTTACTGAGTATAATCAGAAAATTATTGCTGTAGCAAATTAAAAACAATTTTTAATAGTAAATACTAATGATGCAAATTCTGGGAGAATTCAGCTCTCTTTCAACTCTGTGTTGATACACCATAACTGGATATTTAGAGCCATATCAGAAAGCTCTGCAAATCCATTCTTGTTTTTGTTTTTGTATTGAGATCAGCCCCATGACATGCTTTTCATACACTTGGGCTTTTGTGTGGTGGCCAAGTACACAGATTTTCTTTGCAGACAGTGTCTTTGAAAAACTGAGTAAGTTCTTTCTTCTCCTGGTATTTTCAAGAAAATTTAATGCCGTCTTGTCATTGATACCCATTATTTTGAAGTTTATTGATAATGAAAGAAAACAAGAAGGCCTAAATGATAATGGACAATGACAGAGGAAAACTATAAGGTATTCCTAAAATATTTATCATCTATCACATAATTTAGTTATGCTACATATACTACTCCAGACAAAAAAATAAACATTTCTCATTGCTTCTGTTCATTTTTTCTCCATATAATTTTTATTAAATATTTTATAAATGACTAATAAAAGAACATTTTTCCATTATGCTGTTTTAAAAATTAAGAATAAAAATTTTTGCATGTCTATTTTGGATAATTAGGAAATAAAAACCCGTAACGAAAAGCCACAATCACACATAATCTCACCATTAAAGAAATATCTATTATTATTTTTGTGAAGAACTTTCAAGTCATTTATCCATGTGTGAGCTTAATTTTTTTGAATTTCAAATTATAATCACACTATGCTGTTTTAATAGTGCTTTATTTAGTTAATATATTTTGAGCGTTAGTTTACATTTTTAAAATTTTATAAAGTGGCCTTATTGTTTTCTCATGTTTTTAAATTTTTTTCATAACATGATTTAAAATGACTTTAAAATTATCCTAAAAAGGTTTTGATTTTTAAAAAAATCCTTAGAGGAGCAGCTGTAGCCCAGGACTACCCAAGGGAAAATGTGAGCCATGTATATAATTTAAAATCTTCTAATACCTACATTAAGAAAAGTTAAAATCTGGTGTGTATCTCACACACAGCACATCTTAATTCTGACCAACCACAAATCAAGTACTCAACAGCCACATGTGGCGAGTAGGTGCCATATTGGATAGTGTAGCATGTTTTATTTGAATACTATAGATAACAAACAAAATATTTAAACTAGTGCATATCCTTTCTATGTCTCCTTTTTATAATTTTTTTCTTTTCTTCTATCACATTTTTCCCATAGGATTCTAAGGGAAGTTTCACATTAACATTCCCAAATGATCTGGATGGAAGTGATAGCTCCTTAAAGACCCCTACTTGACCCGATGCCTGCTACTGTTCCCCTCACTCCCATCCCCCGCCACCCAGGGTTAGATAGAACTCTGGTCCTGAGCTGCCTACTTCAACCACTTTGTGACCTTGTCCTAAGAAATTCCTCAGTCTCTGTGTCTCATTCTCCCACCTCGAGGTTTATTTCACAAGTTCTCCTTTCTCATCTCCCTTTTTACAAATAACCCTCAGCAGACTTTCTACTCATGCCTTGTATTACTCTGCTGCTATGCCCAAGTTGAAAAATCCTCTGGTGCACAAAGCAAGAATCATTTCTAAATGTTGGCACAGATACCAAGAAGGGAATAACTAAGGTAGCAAACCCTCATTCAGGTCAAGTGCTTTCTAATTCTCTGCTTTTTATGACTCATCTAAATGAGTTATCAGCTTGTAAATTATTAAAAGTAACTTTTGACAATCACTACACAATTTTTGTTACATAACTTGGGAGAGCTGTCAGAATTGAAGGGTTATTGCTAGTAACATACACAACTGTTTCTATTTCCATCTACTTACTTATATAAACATGTTTTCTCAGTGTTTACATTAGAAAATGGAATAAAACTGATGCTAAACCCTGTGTTTTAAAAAAATAAGTAAAATTCACTCTGTACTCATGAAGAAAATTCCTATCCGTCTTCTTAAGAAATGCAACAAAAATTTACTTTTCATCTTTATTATTTATTAAGATTTGTAATATATGTCACTTTTATTAGCTATGTATTAATAATAACTATAAATATGACTCAGTCTGGAGCCTTATTGGAATACGAAGTAAGATATTTAAATTTCAATTTATATGCAGCATTTTGTTGCAGGGACCTTTGATAGAGTGATCAATTCAAGTTTTTCAAATATAAAAGTATAGTTTTAAGATAAAATCTTATGATGAAAGTGTAATGGAAATGTGAATTCAAGGAAATATGAATTTAATATGAAAAAGAAATACGTAAAGATTTTCTTCTGCTAAAGAAAAAATCTTTATATATATTTTAAGGACAATTATGAGTAATAAATGGCTCTTAGATTGGATTTGTTAGATTTAAAAGAGAGGTGTCAATATTTCATTATATTAGAAATTATCTCCCTCATACTTATTTAAATGTATGATGAAATTTCTTTAGATATCAAGTGAAAATGTGAAATGTGACACCAGTTTTTTTCTTTTTCTTTATTTTTTTAATAAGACAGTGCACAAAAACTTTGAAGAGCCCCAAACATTAGCTCCACTCACCTACACCTGGCCCTCAGGGACACCCATGCCAAGATCTTTAAACTTTCTGCACCTCAGTTTCCAATTGGAATGCTGCTATTTTAATAACATGGCCTAATATTATTTACCTGACACTGTAGTAAGGTTAAAATGCAGTAACTTACAGAAAAACATTTTATAAACTACGAAGGAACTGAGGAGATGTTTGTTATTAATAAATTCTTTCATTCATGAATCCTTTAATCAATACTATTTCTTGCGCATCTGCTCGGTAGTAGGAACTCTTTTAGGTTTTGCAGAATACAATTATAAAATAAAAAGTGGAGGTCCATATTTTCATACATCTTACAGCTCCGTAGGACTGACAGAATACACCAGTAAACAGATAAACAAACACAAGATCTTTTTAAGTAGTGACAACTGCTAGGAGGGAAATAATACCAGGTATTTCAACTGTTGCTGAATTTCCATTTCAGAATTTTTGAAAGAAAAGAACATCACTTTCATTACATGGAATACCCTTCTAGATGTTCGAGGACCACCAAGGACCTCACAATAGTTTAGAGCCTCCCCTCCTCTGACACTGTCTCCTACATGTTCCCCTTTGTACAGTGTCTGAGCCATTGTGATCTCTTTGCTGAACCTTGAAGTCTAGACACATTCCTCCTTACAGTGTTCCTGCTGGCTGGGTCTTTTCTCTGGAGTAATCTTTTCTGATAAGTGCACGGATAGCTCCTCCATCCCCTTACATTCTTTTCCTTACATTGAATCTTCTCAATAAAGCCTTCCCTGACCATCCTAACTAAAATTGCGAACTGTCTCCACTCCCTCCCCACAACCCTACATTACTTACCTGTTTTTTTTTCCCATTTCCCCCATAGGACTTATCACATTTTAACAAACTATATTATTTACTTATTTATTATTTCTGTACACTCCTTCTAGAATGTAAGCGCCACAGAGGGAGAGGTCCCTGGAATTCTGACTCCGTGGTAGCGCCCAATTGCTTACTGCTGAACTTAATTGCAATGTTGCCTCGTAGGGTGCTAATTGTTTTATTATTGCAATCTCATTTAATCCTAACAATCACCACATTAGATTCTATTTTTGTTTCAGTTTTCTATTGCTACATAACAAGTCATTCCAATATTCAATGGGTCAGAAATTCAAGCATGTCTCAGCTACATGGCTTTCCTGCAACATGGGGATTGTTCACTCATCTGACTTCAACTGGTGTTTGGGCTGGGCTGAAAGATCCATGAAGAGTCCATTCAGATATCTGGGGCCTCTGTGCTCCTCCTTGTGGCCTCTCTGCTCCTGCATGAGTCTCCCCCCATCTAATAGTCTCATCTAAGTGTCTTTATAGTATGGTAGCTGGTTTTCCTGAACAGAAGTGACCAGACTTCTTAAGGTTTATTACTGGAACTGGTTCAGAGTCATTTCCTCTACAATCTACTGGTAAAGGGAGTTCACAAAGCTGATCTACATTCAACAGGGTGGGGAATTGAATCTAACTCTAGATGGAGGGAGCAGCCTGGGCATATATATGGAGAAAAGGAAATGATGGTAGCCCACTTTATTTATTTTTTTTTTGAGGGCAGTGTCACTGATCCTAATATGTGGGACCCCTGGGCCGCTGGCCTCTCAAGCCAGTGCTTAACCACCACGCCACTCGGCCGGCCGCAATGGCAACCCACTTTAGAGACTATGTGCTACAATCGTTCTCATTCATTTTTCATTTTTCTTCTTTTTTTTGAAAAGATTTTATTGGAGAATTGGGGAAGGGGAACAGACAAGTTGCTGTCCTTTTGTTCTTCCATCTAGTTGCAGAGGATGTTGCTTCACTGGCCCATGTTGGTATCATCATTGCGCTCTTCTTGGGTGAGGCAGATCGGTTGCTGGCCTCTGGACGGTGGCTCACAGTGGCTCTTGGCAGCTCAAAGTGGCTGCCAGCCTCTCACGCTGGCAGCCAGCCACTCACGGTGGCCCATGGCAGCCCACTGCAGCAGGGGCTACAGCTATGCCATCCCTGGCAACTCACAGCAGCCCAGCTCCAGCTGTAGCTGTTGTTCACCATCTTAGCTGTAGAGGGCAGTGTCACTGGCCCTCATATGTGGGATCCAAACCAGGGCCACTGGGGTTCCAAGCCAGCTCTTAACCAACGAGCCATTTGGCTGGCCAACTCATTCATTTTTCAGTAGAGGAAATTAAAACTCAGAGAGATTAGGTTGACAAGTTTATAAATGGCAGAGATGTGAGTCAATCTAGGTTTCACTGATTCCAGAGCCTATATCCTTAAGCACTCTGCTTTTTAGCCTCCAGAAGTGTGGCTTCCACTCTGGTAGGGTGGAGGTCTGGGCCTTATGGGGCAGATGCTTAGAGGGTTGGAAAGCAGGCAAGCCACTGGGGAGGCAAGCAGAAAGTGTTCCACGGTCCAATCCTTGCTTCAAACGGAAGAGCTCAACCTCAAATTATTTTACCCTTCGAGTGCCCACAAAATTTGATTTTAAGAAGGGGTTCCACAGATTTAAATTAAAACATGGTCAAAGTATACAAAACAAGTAGCTGAAGCCAAAATGAGTTTATATTTCTATAAGTTAAAAATCTCTAACATATTCCAAAAATGTAAGGTTGTTTTTGTGATTATTATTCTTAGTTTGTTTATAAATTTTAAAGAGATAACCATTTACCACTTCAAGTTGGTATTTTATGCATTAGTCAAGGGTAATTTTTATACAGTGATTTAAAAATACTATATTGTTTTTTGGAAAGGTTCCTTTTGAGCTCTTTTAAAATGTTGTAGTGTGTGAAGTATCCAATTTCAAACTGATAGAGAAATGATACATTTCCGCCAAGTTCTTCACAGGGATGTAATTTGGGGAGCAATTTTCTGTACAGTTGATGAACATGTTGCATTACAATTTTGTGCAAAATTGGCACAACATTATTGTGAATTCTAATAACTCTGTTTATTCATAATACTGCAAATACTGAGGGAGGGGAAATGGTGAACAGTAACATTCCCACGCTTCATCCAGAGAAATGCTTTTTGTTTTATATATTGTATTTCTGCATAAGATTGCGTTTGTTAAAGAAAAATACAGTTTCAAAACTGCCTCACTAAATGCCCTCTAAGACCAGTTCAGCAACGAAGTCTATGGTTTTCTAGTCACCAAGTAATTCATTTGCCAAAATCTTTACCAAATATATGCCTGGAGTGATAAAAGGATTGGATAATTTTATGAGAGTTTTGGCAGTGATGACATTAATTAGACATAGACAATGTAATGAAAAATGAAAATTTTCCCTCCATATGCTATTGATGAGCTGGTATAAACACTTCACCCTGGTGCCATTTAATTCAAGATGTCTTGAAGGTAGTTAAGATGCCCACGATTTCTCTAGAAAAATGCTTAATTTCCCAGAAAACTGTTGTAGATGATAAATGCACAGGCTTTCCTTTCAAGAAATCAGTGGAGGAAAAGAATAACTGGTTTACTGCTAACCAAGAACGGCTAGAGAATAGAAATTGTCCTTACTTTTCAATAGCCACAAGCTCAAATTTAATTCAAAATCCATTCTACTTTCTTGAGTAGTTTTACTTTGTTTGTGTCCACCCCTATTTTCAATACGTGCTTTTAATGAGTGCCCTTTTCTTGGAACAATTCACTTTTGTTCCTGAAGTAGCAACATGAGAAGCCAGGGATGACTCTATTCTTCCTGGATTAAACAAGAGCACAGTAGATACTTAACTCCCATAGTGAGTGCTGGAAATCATCAGGCACTTTCAAGTCACTAGAGAAAATACTGAGTTGCTCTAGATTTGACTTGACACTGGCAGTTGACACTGACACTAGATGTAGTGGATCTAGAAAACATAGAGCATTGTATATATTCAAAATAGATAATTTCCCACAGCTCAGTGATGGTCTCTTCAACTGTTAGAACAAACAGATAGATACAAAAGTTCTAGCGGAGAGAAACTTTGCCTTTAAGGCAAATCAGATACAGAATTAGCTTCAAGAAATATAATTTAGAAGCTATGCGTGCTATGGAGTCACACACTTGAAAATGGTTGCTAAAATCAACAATGCATGGAGCCAATGATAAAAGCAAGAAAACTAGTTAGTAGACCATTATAATAATCCAAATTTAAAATGGCAAGGAGATAAACTAAGTATCAACAAATAGGATAGAGAAAAAAAGATAAAGAGATACGCTGATGTAGGGTGACAAACCATCTTGGTTTGTGTGGGACTAAGAGGTTTTCTAAGATGTAGGAATTTTAGTTTTGAAAACAGATATTTCTGGGCAAACTGCCTAGTTTTCAAGAGATTGAGAGGTTTCCCAAAATACAGTGCTTTTAGTGCTAAAACTGGGAAAGCCCTAAGCAAACAAGGACAAATTGGTCACCTTACCAAACCTTCCTTCTTTCTCTTATAATGGCCCAGCTTCTTTCTGCCTTGGCATCATTGTAGAAGCTTTTCACTCTGCTGATGATATTGAAATTATACCTCTAAAACACACAATTACATCTGGAAAACTTCAGGTAATCCTATTCTAAATGTCACTGGAACATCTAGAGATGAGCCAGAGAGGGAAAAACACATTATGTGAATGAACAATGATAAGCATTACCGCTAAATTTTATCAAAATCATTGCGAACTAGAAGACAATGATCTGGCATCATTAAAATGCTGGGTGGAAAAAAAGAAAAGAAAACCTAAAATTCTGTAGTCAGCAAATGTATCCTTGAAACTGAAGATAAAATACATTTTTCAGATAAACAAAAGCTGAAGGAATATGTCATTAGAAGATCTATATTACGAAGAATGTGAAAGAAACTTCTTCAGCCCACAGGAAAATTATGTAAGATAAAAATTCAGAGATACCAAAGAAACGAAGAACACAAACAATTTTAAACATGTAGGTAAATAAAAATGACTATTTGGGGGCCTGCCAAGTGGCACGTTAAGAGCTGGCTTGGGACGCAGGGCCCGGTTCAGATCCCACATATGAGGGCCAGTGACACTGCCCTCTACAGCTAAGATGGTGAACAACAGTTCCAGCTGGAGCTGGGGGGCTATGAGTCGCTAGGGACGGCATAGCTGCAGCCCCTGCTGCAGTGGGCTGCCATAGGCTACAGTGAGTGGCCAGCAACCAGCCAGCGTGAGCTGCCAAGAGCCTCCGTGAGTGGCCATCCAGAGGCCAGCGACTAATCTGCCTTACCCGGTAAGAGCACAATGACGATACCAACATGGGCCAGTTAAGCAACGTCCTCTGCAACTATACTGAAGAACAAAAGGACAACATTTCTGTTCCCCTTCTCTTGTTCTCCAACGCTGTTCCTCTCCCCCAATTCCCCAATAAAATCGTTCTAAAACTTTTAAAAAATGACTATTTTTTTCTAGTATCTTGATTATTCTTAAGGGCAAATTACTATTTAAAGGAAAATAAAAATAATGTATAATGACTGACCTCTATTTCTGCTCAGAATGGAGAAAACTGGAAAGCATCACTTTCACTCTTCCAAAAAAAGAAATGAAAAAAAAACAAACCACATAATCTGCAAATTCACTATTTTTTTTTCAAGCCAAATGTATAGCTGAGGTTGCAGGGTAACTAACTGTCCTGAAGTCTAAGGAAAAAACTTGGTTGCTAAGAGAGAGGGTCATGAACAATTACTTATCTGATTCAGGACCCCATACAACCCAATAAAAAGAATTCAAGCAAAATATTTATCAAATTACTAAAGGACAACTGTGGATCAGCAGTAAATTATGGCACCTCTGGGAACAACAGACCAAAAGTATTACCACATCCCCAAAGCTTCCTGTGAACAGATCTCCCCAGGATTCACAAGATTATAAGCAAGAAGGGAAACCTGAGGAAGCTTCCCTTGAGGAGTGGGTCTGGAGAGGCAGCCACTATGAGAAAGCCAGAAAGACTTGCCCTGATGCTTCTCCACTACCACCCATTTTGAACAAAAGCTCTAAGATGCTGGGAGAGGGGCATCAAACTCTGTTGCCCTTAGACCACAGGTGAAAACTCATTGCAGCTAGAGAAGGGGAACAATAACCCTACCCTGGGGGAGGGGCAAGAAAAGATCCTAAACTGAGACCATTAAAGATTCTTTGTCAGTAGGAGAGCTGTAGGATTTCTGAAAAGGCCTGATCCTTGATAGCAAGGATCTCAGCACCTGCCTAAAACTGAGATCAAACACAAATAATACAAGACATGGCCCCCACCTGTCAACACTAGAGTTGACTAATCAATAACAATGCTTTAATTGTGGGAGAGAGGCAAAAACATGGAGAGAGAGCCTCTCTGGGGAGCAGATTCAATGAGAAGACCTAAGACTGAAGGTAAAGTAGACATAGAGAAAAAACGTTTGATGTACCAGATCTCAGCCTAAGCACAAGTTAGTGCTGAAGGAACTTTAAGGAATTCGGCAATAACAAAATGCAAATACAGATCAACTTCCTATGCTAAAGGTCTATCAGAACACAAGGCATGCCATTTTTCCTTTATAAACACAATTTGTATTACTCTCTAGTACTCTACACAGCATGTCAACTTTCATCCAGAAATTATGCAACAAAAAAGTAACAGAGAAATACATAGTCAGTATATACCTGAAAAACATGGTAAGAGAGATAAAGCATACCTTCAATTGAGATTATAAGTAGACTCAACACAGGTGAAGAATGAGTCAGTTAACTTGAAGATAGGTCAATAGAAACTCCCCCAAATAAAGTGAAAGGAAAAAAAAATGAGTGAATAAAATAGAACAGACAAGTAAAGATTTACGGGAAAATATCAATATCTATCTATCTATCTATCTATCTATCTATCTATCTATCTATCTATCTTTGCAATTTCAGAAGGAGAAGAGAGAGAAAATGAATCAGAACAAACATTTAAAGGGATAACAGCTCCAAATTGTTTAATATTAATGGAAAACAACAAGCCATAGACCCAATTAAAAACAGAAAAAAATAATACCCATACCTCATCATATTCATACTTTGAAAACCAAAAATTTTAAAAACTATCTTAAAATCTTAAAAAACACATTATATATAGGACAAAGAAAAAAATTATAGCCCACATCTTGTCAAAATCTATACCATCCAGAGACAGTGAATTGACATCTTTAAACTACTAAAAGGAAAAAAAAAAAACCTGCCAACTGACAATACTATTGGGTTGTCGGAAAAGTCATGATGCATTTTTGCAACAAAAAACAGAAAAATACGTCGTGACTTTTCCGACGGCCCAATATATCCATGAAAAAAATCTTACAAAAATAAAGGAGGATACATAATTTTAACAAACAAAGGGAGGATCCAAGGTGGTGGAGTAGACAACCACTGTGCCTGCATCATTCCATGAACACATGAAAATTACAACTAAAATTATAGAACAAATAACCTGGAGAACCATCTGAAATCTAGCTGAACAGAAGTCCTATAACTAAAAATATAAAAAGAAGCCACACTGAGATCGGTAGGAGGGGTGGAGACATGAAACGGCCCCAAACCTCTATGTGGTGATTGAGAACAGGAGGGATATCTCGGCCATGGAGGTTCCCCCAGAGGAGTGAGGGACCCCAGCTCCGCACTAAGCTCCTCATCCCAGAGCACTGGTTCCAAAACATCCAGTTGTTAAAGTAGTGAGTATTCCGACCAAACAGGAGGGACGGGAGGCAGAGGGAAACCCAGACGTCCTCTGAAACAGCCCAAGCTCAGGCTCACTCGCTTGCAGGTACTCACTCACCCTGGGCTCTGGTGGAGGGATGGTGACTCAGAAGGTGTCAGAGGCATAAGGGAAGGAGGAGCAGACTGAGGTGTGTGGCTGCTGGATGAGGACTGGAAGACAGTCACCATTATCCCTGTGAAGGGTTCTTGTTTTGTTCAGCCTGCCAACAGGCTCCATCTTTCCTGTGCTGAGCCCTCCCCCTCACAGCCAAATCTAAATCTGATTGGTCTGGTGAGTGCCATCTTTCCTGTGTTGAGCTCTCCCCGGCCTGGCCAAATCTGAATCTGATTGGTATGATCGCTGGCTGCATAATGCTGATTCAGTGGGATCCCACCCAACCAACTCCCCCAACACTGTAGGCACTTTCTTGGCAAGCAGCCAGCCCTGCCAGCATTGCACTCTTTCTTGGAAAACTACTGGAGTCTGGCAGACCCCAGGAAGGCAACAATTAGCTTTGGTGTCCTTGAGCCTTTTCTGAGTACCTCCATGCTCATCAATGACACCAAACAAGAGTCTACATTAACCTCGTGACCACAACTCTTCCCACTCTAGTGACTCTCTGAGACCCTGCCTCACCCAAATTGTGAACCATGGAGGCTCTACCCACAAATGAACTTTAGGGGAGCCAGCAGGTGGCAGCAGACCTCAGGGTACCCTGGCTTTTTGTGGAGCTACCCCAGGTCTGGTACTAGTAGCAGACATCCTTTGTTCACATGAAGGATCCAGTAATTCTACTTCAGGGTATTTATCCAAAGAAACCAAACGCTACTTCAAGGGGACATGTGCGTCCATTTGTTCACTGCAGCATTGTTTACAATGGCCAAGATGTGGAGGCAGCCTGGGTGTCTGTCGAATGGAAGAATGGATAAAGAGAAGGTGGTACATATATACAATGGAATATTGCTTGGCCATGGAAGGAAATGGGTTATTGCCATCTGTGGTGGCATGGATGGACCTGGAGGGTACTGTGTTGAGTGGAGTATATCAAACAGAGAAAGATAAATGCAATGTGATTTCACTTATATGTGAAATCTAAAGAACAAAATTAATTAACAAAAGAGAAACAGACCTATAGATACAAAGAACATTTTGATGGTTGCCAGATGAGAGAGGGGTTGAGGTGTGGGTGAAAAAGAAGGAAGGGATTGGGCCAGCCGAGTGGCGCATTGGTTAAGAGCTGGCTTGGGACACCAGCGGCCCTAGTTCGGATCTGACGTATGAGGGCCAGTGACACTGCCCTCTACAGCTAAGAGCAGCTCCACCTGGAGCTGGGCTGGGAGCCCTGGTGACGGTGTGGGCTGCAGCCCCTGCTGCAGTGGGCTGCCATAGGCTACAGTGAGTGGCTGACAGCCAGCGTGAGCTGCCAAGAGCTGCGGTGAACGACCATCCAGAGGCCGGCTACCGATCTGCCTTAATCCGGAAAGAGTACAATTACGATACCAACATGGGCCAGTGAAGCAACATCCTCCACAACTAGACTGAGGAACAAAAAGACAGCACAGCATGGGGAATATAGTCAATAATATTGTGATAGTGTGGTACAGAGTCAGATGGTTGCTGGACTTATCATGGTAATCACTTCTTTAGGTATATAAAATTTAAATAACTATGGTATACCCTGAAACTAATGTAATATTGTATGTTAACTCCATTTTAATAAAAATCTTCTTAAAAGATTAAAAAATAATTTTAACAAACATAAACTGAAAGGATACATTACTAGCATACCTGCATTATAAGAAATATTAAAGGAAGTTTTTCAGGCATAGGACAAATGATTGAATATGTATGAGAACAAAAGTGAATCTTGATTCTATTCATATAAAAAATCGATTTAAGTAAATTTTAAAAATAATGTAGAAATTCAAGCAATAAAACTTCTAGAAAATGATATAGAAGAATATCCTTACAACCTCATGGTATGAAAAATTTCTGTTTGATAGATTAGACTACATTCAAATCAAAAACTTTCTTTCCCTTAAAATACATTAAGTGCATTAAAAAGGAAGGCAGGAATGGGACAAGTAAGTCACAAGACACATAATTGAGAAAGTATTTACATTCTTAACATATATAGAAACTCCTTTAAATCAGTAAGAGAAAAATGGGCAACATATTTAAGCAGGTACTTCACAAAAGATGATATCCAAATGGACAAAAGTATTTAAAAAGATGTTCAAGTCATTGGTAATCAGTGAAGTGCAATTGAAAAGCAAATGAGATTCCATCAGAATGTGTGAAATAAAAATAACACCAATTATTTTATCTATTGTCAATAGTTCCTATTCCTATTGACAATACTAAGTGTTGACAATACACTTCACATTGATGTATAGCAATGAGAATTCTCATAAGTGTTAGTGAGATTGTAAAAGCACAACTACTTTTGAAGAATGTCGTTTTCAGTGAAATTAAATATTACCTATTCCATAACCCAACAATCTTGAAGAGAAATGAGTACATATATCCACAAAAAGACTTTTATGGGAATGTACATTACAGATTTAGTAATAATAGCCCAAGATAGGAAACAACCAAAATGTTCATCAATAGTAGAATGGGTAAATAACTAATGATAAAAGCATGTAATGCAGTGCTATACAGCAATGAAATGAAAGAAATATGGCTACAGGCAACAGCATAAATGATCCTCCCAATCAAAATTTTAGTGAAAGAAGCCAGACAGAAAATATTGTGAACAAAAACGGGCCCATATACTAAACCTGACAAGCTCAGTGGGGGCCACATGGCAGGCTTTACAAAACTCAGGGACCAAAAGTAACCACACAGAATGGTCTGAACATAAAACTTCATCACTGGGCAGGCCATGGCAGGTAGTTATGTTCAAGCCTATAGCTTCCTTAGAGAAAGTTATTTTTATCTTAAGTGAGCCCTGTCCACTCTTATGCATCTAGTATAATGTACCTTTGAAATGTCAGAGTAATTTTCTTTTCCAGAGCCCTTGAAGACATAACTGCAGGTACCAGAGCACATGAACACAGAACCCCTCATTATTATCTTGTTGCCATATACCACTTCTGAGTACTGTCCATGTTAATCATTAACTATCTTGTACCTACCCTTGTAAAAGTATAGTTTTCCATTTTGCTTTTTATCCAACCCTAGATATTTCTCCACTTTGCTTTCTCCTGCCTTCTTTACCTATTACCAATGGATTTTATGTAATCCCCCTTACATATCCTCCTTTGATTCTAACATATAAAATAAGCTGTAAAATAGCCATTCTCTGGAGCATTTTCTCAATTCATGGAAATCTTGCCTCCAGGCATGATCTCAAAAGTTGGCTCAAATAAACTCTTAGGAAACTATTCTATAGGTTTGGACATTCTTTCATTGACAATGTCTACCATATGATTCTATTTATATAAAGATCAATAACAGACCAAATTAATCTCTGGTTTTGAATCCAGATAGCTTTAACCTTTATAGAGCAGAGTAGGACAGCGCTCTGGGAGGGGGCATGAGAAGTGCTGATAACTTCTTGATCGGTGTGGTCGTGGTGAGTTTGCTCACATTGTGATAATCCCTTGACCTGTATATTTATGGTTTGTAAAACTGCCTGCATGCATGTTAGAATTCAGTAACATATATTTATTTTTAAATAATAAAAGTAAAATATAATGAAGTAAAGCATCTTGAGCTCCACACTTGAATAAAATAATGACCATGAAATTGGCAATTATTTATTGTCAATTGGATCGGAATTTTTCCTGAAAACCAACATTCTGCATTGAGTAAGTGACTGTTATGTTCGCTACCAAAGCCTTGTGGAGACTGAAATGTGAGTCCAGGTTACATGAGCCTTTGAATGAGCCGTGCCCAGCAGACAGCTTCCTTTCACTCTTTTCTAGCGTCTTTTTCCCTGTTTACTTTATGCTCCCTTCCTGCTGAGAGGCTTCTGGTATTAAAACCAAATAAATGGACAGCTGTATCCTATGCAAAGGAATGCCTTAGGTAATCCCTTTGTGATGAATCATCTGATTTTTTATTAATTCTTGTCCTTTTGATTTCAAGAGAAGGCAGAAAGCACTGCCCAGAATCCCACCACTGATGAATACGATTTGGTGTTCACTTGCTAATAATTGAGGGGGTTGATTTTTCTCAAAGTATATGATAATTACAACAATAGCTATGCTCATTTGTACAGCATCTTACAAAACATTGCATTATCTTATTTGATCTTTATAAAAATCACGCCAAGAAAATGGTGCAAGCATTATTATCTCCATTTCTTCAGGAGGAAACTGAGGTTCCAATCTACCTGGCAAAATAAACACTTTATTTGAAATGAGTAAAGTGCAGCTTTAATATCACTGAGTTTGGGTTTCCCCAGAGGCAGATGCTGAGCCAAAGATACAAGTGCCAAGAGTTTAGTGGGAAGAAGAAGGGAAAGCCAGAAGGGGCATGGAAAAGTGAGGCAGGGACCCTCCTCTCACAATTGTTGTGTTATCAGTTTATCTACCATTGTGGGCTATTGGAATTTAATCCTGTTCAGGGAACCAGGGCAGTATACATACCTTAGAATTATCCTACCCAAACAGCAAAAGAGCCAGGATCTGGGGGCTTTAGCTTCCTATCACTTCTGGCCTGCTGAGTAGATGGGCAAAATAAGTTTTGGAGACTAGAAGTTTTACGGCAAAGGGATATGGATGCCAGTAGTTGGAAAGTGGGCTTGAGGGCACCGACGTGTGTGATGACACAGACAGGAAATTGATGGATCTGCTACACTAGGTAGATAAGTGTATTTTCTCATCATTTGGGGTTGCTTTCCCTGCACCTATTTCCTACCTCTTTATTCCTGTCCAAGAGTTCCCTATTACTTTTGAGGAACCACGGATAGAGCATGTGACTTAAGCTGGTCCGAGCCATGGAGGGAGCATGTGACTTAAGCTGGTCCAATTGAAGTTACCTGCTCACTTTTTCTGGATTCCTGGGGGAAATGTCCCACTTTATTCTGATGAGATGTGAAATAGAAACCTGTTGGACCAGCACTTAGCTGCTGGGAGTCATTATGAAGAGAGCTAACCTATAGATGCAAGCTACACTGTGAAAGGCAGGTCATGGGAATAAATTTCTTAGTGATATTATGAGCAGCCCCTGGCTGAGGTCTTACCTAAATCAAGCTGAAACACTGGGACATATAGTTAAATAAAATAATTACCTGTAGTGTATAGACAAGTTTGAGTTTTTTGCTATTTTATTTACAACAAAAGGATTCTGATATGAAATCTGTCATCTAATCTAAAATGCTATCCATTGTCAGAATCATCATTATTTTATACACTACTGAGAAAATAAATGCTTCCAAGTAAACTAAGAACCATTGATTTATATCCATTAGTGGTTTTATTGTTGTTGTTTTATATATATGTTTTGAAAGATATCTGTTAGACTTTCTTAGATGCATTTTTTTTTCTTTTCCATCATGTAACTTTGAGAACTCTTTTTTTTTAGCTGAGCCATCCTGCCACCTGTTGGCAGCTCAGCGGCAGCTCAGCTCAGGCTAGGCATCGAACTGCTGTTGCTTAGAGCTCAGCTCTCACTCTTATGCGAGCTCTTAACCAACTGAGCCACTCGGCCGGCCCTCCATCATGTAACTTTTGGAAGCATTCACATAGTGAAATAAGCTATGGGGTTGTTAGAAAAGTCATGATGCATTTTTGCAATGAAAAACATAGAAAAAAGATGTCTTGACTTTTCCCACAACCCCATAGTTAAGATAATCCTAAAATGTGTTCCCATTCAGAGTCCAACTATTATCAAATCATCTCAGTCACCATTGTCATCATTATCCATATGTTTCTACCAAATATCTTTCTTGGGAACATAATTTGTCTTACATGCCCAACAGTTGCTACAATTTTCCTCTAGGCCCTACACACATATTCTCCAAGTTTTGATGTTTACTTCCCCTTGTGTGAGATAGGAAATACTTTAGCGTATCGATTAGAAACAAAATCTTACACATCATCTACCATGGATTCCTCCTTTTCATAGTTCTCATAAAGCATTTGTTTGTGGTTTTGCAAAGAATGCAGAATGGGTTTATTCTTCCAATGAAAACACTTGCTTTGCAAATAGCAAATGTGTGACCCCACTGCATCCTTCTCTTGCCTTTCTAGGTAGGTACACAATAACTTTTCACCTTTAAGTTGTAGTGAAATTTTAAAAAAAGGAATGGAATTCAGTATATACAATGTATTTTAATAATATCTGTAGCTCAACTGATGTCAGGACAAATAACCGGCTATGATTAAGTTTTGGCCATATACAAAGGCAATGATAACTATGTTGTGATTATTGTCTAGCTGAAAGTCACTGTAAGATGCCATAACTTGTATGTCACATGACAATTCCAGATATATTCAGAGTAAACACATGGAAAGATATACATCTTAAAATAGATGAAGTATGTTATCATGTATCTAATAATAATCAACTTCTCCCTACTATTTTAGTATCCTTTAAATATGCTGTATGCCTTTTTTGAATGTTTATCTAATTCCATTTCATTACTATAATTAGAGTTCTTTTAAGTTCTTTATTGTTTATATATTTATATATTTTTAACTCTTTAAATATGAGAAATTGATAATCCTTAAACTATTTCTATTATCTAAGAATTTTTTTAAAAAAATTTGAATAAAAGGATATGAATACTCAATTTTTGGTTATGAAGAATTAATACTGTAACAAGGTCAATTCCCAGGAAATTAATTTATAAATTCAGTGAGATCCAAACATAATTTTCTGTGCATCTCAACCAGTAAATTATGCAATTCTTCTGGAAGGAAAAATGTACAAAAGTAGCCATTTTAAGCAAGAAAGAGAAACTTTCCCTAAAAGATATAAACTATTCTGTAAGAATACATTAATGATAACAGTATAGGTTGGCACTGGTATAGACAAGTAAGATTAATGGAACAGAATAAAGGATGCAAAATCACACATTTAGGTAGGAATATAACATAGATTAAAAGTGGCATTGCAAACTGATGAGGGGGAACAATAAGTCCCTAAATGATGTTGATGCAAAGGAGTAGCAATTTGGGGCTCTACATGATCCAAAATTTAAGAAATATAAATGAAATAACACACAAATAATTCCATATTAATATTTGGGGAAATAAATCTAAATTTTTATTGTAACTAGATAGGCAATTTTATTTTAAAAAAACATGAAACCTAAAAGAATTTAAGAAAACAAAAGATTGTACTAGTATTTTTTAAACACATGTGTGTAAAAGACTTTATATACAAAGTTCGGGGTTACATGATATACTGAGAGAAAATGGAGGTAACATACATAAAAATGGAACAACTAATATCCAAAATATATCCAAAATATAATAAGAAAGCAATTCAATTATATGTAATGAGATCTGCAATTAAAAATTGCTAAAAATAAAACAAATAATGATACTTTCAAATCAAGAACAGAAGAAAAGTGTTTGTCATGGGAAGATTATCATAAAAATTATGACTATTATTGAACATTTCACATATTTTTATGACATATATCAATGGTAGCAGTGATGATATCTAGAAAGTAGGAATATAAGTGATTTCATTTTCTCCTTTTTTTATGGACAGTATTTTCTGAATTTCTAACAGCGAACACAATACATCAACTGCTACAAAAAAATAAAAGCTCTGTAAATATATTATGAATATTATTTTTTCCTCCAACTTTTTTTTGTTTTCCAAATTAATTTTATGAACATATTTATTAGCTTTTGCTGCAACAACAACAAAAAACAAACCCCAAATTTCACACTAAAGTACACATCTGATTTCTTGGCTATCAACTGGTTACATGGACCTGCATAACTATAAGACAACTGGGAAATGTGAGAGATTTATTCTATGATCACTCAGTGTCTCCACCACCATTTGCCCTTCTGGTCAGTAAATACCCTTGTTAATTTCTTTCCACTCATAGAACACATATAACCTTTCTTAAAGGAGACAACTGAGTGTTACAGTCAGTCACTTCATCCAGCTCAAAGTCGTTTACTCTAATTTATTCCTTGGATTTGGTTGTGACTCCTCTTGGTCCCAACATTTATCAAACAAAAAAAGCAAGCTAACTGCTCCTCCCTTGCCTAATATACAATAGTGGAACAGGGGCAGGATAGCTTCAGTAAAACCTATTAGAAAGGGAAAACCTGGGAGACACATAACTTGTGCTGGTTGATAGCAATTCTGAAATCCTTCTGGACTCCCTGAAATCCTTCTGGACTCCCTACTTTCTCAGACCCTGATTCAACTCTCAGGAAGAAATTTCCTTAACCATTGTTTCTCAGGGCTTTTCGTTTCTACTCTGCTTCCTGTCTATGGAAGTTTGGGGGCCTAAGAAGTACGATGTTTTGAATAATCACAAATAATTTTGGATCAAACTCTTGATTTCTTAAAAGTAAAACTGAAAATATTCAATACACTTGCCCTTTATTTGTCTGCAGTCATAACCAATGTGCCATAACCATGGCTCTCAGATTTGCTACATTTCTTTGCCTCTTTCCCCTATCTAGCTTCTCTTGCTTGATTTAATGGTGAGAACTTTAAGACTCAAACAACAGGTATGGAAATTACATACCCTTAAATTGATTTTTGTTGTGAGTCATTTTAACCAACTGCCCATTTTATATTCACTGAAAGAACCTTCTTAAATGAATTGGTGTCTAGAATCACTTTTCCAATCCTACAGGCCTTGAGTTTCTGGACTCTCTCTATTCCTTTTCATTTCCACTTACATTCTAGCCATTTTCTTTTTCCCCAAAATCTCAGGTGTTTTTTTTTTGAAATAACTTGCCAAATGTCACCAGTAGCACCACCTCACATTACCAAGTTTTAATTTAACAAGTGTTTTGTTACAGGAAATATGGATCACCATATTTCCAGTCTCTGTATATTTTTTTTCACTTCCCATTGCCTAACTATTAAGCTAATGCCACATATTTTAGAGGTTCGTTTCCTTTTTGTTGTTTTTATGGAAGCCCTCACTCCTAGTACAATGTTTGTATTCGTTAGTGAAGTTAGTTGAAACTCAAGTAAGAAAGAAACCCTGAAACCTCAGTGGCTTAACAAAACCAAGATTCATTTTCTACAAGTGAATATTCTGTTGTCTGTTGGTGATGCCTTTGGTTAGCAGATGTCCATGCAGAACATGGACCGTGTTCTGGGTTCTGGGTTCAATCTTATGATGAGGCTGTCAGTTTACTGCAAAAGGGGAAAGAGAGGTCTGCAGAGAACACCATTAGCCAGATTCACCACAGGGTCATGGCAACTGAAAAGGAGCTGGGAATTGTGAGGAGGCATGTGGGTCCTGAAGAGTATTAAATGTCTCTGTCACTACCTATTATGAATATTAATTACAAGTATTCAGTACTATTGAAAAATGTAAATCAATTTTATACAGATTTTTACTGCCCCTCACTGCAAAAAAAATTAAAATAGAAGTTGTTATTTAGAAATCATAGCAAGGAAGAAGTAAAGGCTCAAAGGATATATTCCAAACTGATAAAAATAATGCAATACCTTATATCAGAGAAATATATGTATGTTTCATTTGTATGTCAAAAACATTAAGCATAATTTACAGCTGTATTGAACATATATTTAAATATGTTTGCCTTATAAATTTTAGTGTCATTGATATTATAAATATTTATATTTGCAAATATTAACAAGATTAGTGTTTAAAATTATGACATAATTTAAATTCTAGTTTTCCCACAAAAAAAACTTGAAGTTAAAATAGAAAACTATGAAAAAAATAATCATAATCCTGCTCCCCAGAAATGTAAATGTAGCATTTACATTTATTTTTTTAAGTTTTTACATTCATAGTTTATATTATGGACATAATATTGTAATATTATTTGATATTTTTTCATTTTGCTCAATATGTAACATAGTAAGTTTTCATACTATTTGTAAACATCATTTAAATGCTATTCATTCAATCACATGAATGGGCCATAATTTATATAATTATGTCCTACCTGTTGGACATTCAGGTTTCATTCCCATTTTCTAAATTACAAATTTTAGGAAATGAGTATCTTTGCACATATATCTTTGGACTTCTGAATGTTTCATTAGTATAGATTCCATGGAGTAGAATTACTTAATCAAAGGATATACATATTCAGAAGCTGATGAATATTGGCAAATTTATTTCTAGAAATGTACTAATCGACCCTCTCGCCATTGATATTACAATATGTCCATCTTTTAAACTTTTATCAGTTCTGATATATATGCACACATATATAAACATACATCTATGTTATATATGTGCTATTGAAAGAAGTAAAATTACTATCTTTTTGCTTTACTCTATGCACATTATTTTTTGAAATAATTGTGCCCATTTCAAGTCAATCTTCTCCCATAAACAGACATTATTCTGATATCATAGCTTTTTAAAATCAACTTTATCAAAGTTGATATCAAAACGCAGCCATTTTAAGTGTACAAGTCTATGAGCTTTAACATATGTATGTGTAACTAACATCCCACTAAGGTATGGAACATTTCTATTACTTCAGAAATGTCTCCCTTTTGTAGCCAATCCCCTCTATCTCTGGCCTTGGACAACCACTGATCTGCTTTCTGTCACTGTAGATTAATTTTGCCTATTTTAGAATTTGTTAAACATGGAATAATACACTAGGTACTCTTTTGCTTCTGGCTTCTTTAACTCTGTGCTACATTTCCGAGAGTTATCCATGTTGTCACATGTATCAGCAGTTCATTCTTCTTTACTACTGAGTAGTATTAGATTGTATGAATATACTTTTTCTATCCATTCACCTGCTAGTGAACTTCAGGTTGCTTCCAGTTTGGGCCTGTTATCATTACAGCTGCCATGTGCATTCCTGTATAAGATTTTATGTGGACACATATTTTATTTCTTTTGGATACATACGTTGGTATGGAACTGATGTAACATACAGTAAGTACATGCTTAACTTGAACTTTAATGCAAAACTGATTTCCAAAGTGCTTATACACCCTCACATACATGTGTGAGATTTTCATTGGCCCCATTTCTATGACAATATGTGATATTGTCTTTTTTAAAAGTTATTCTGGTGAGTGTGAAGTAGTTCCTTATAATTTTTTAATTTATATATCCCTGATAAATATTTTGCCCATATTTTTAAATTGGGTTGTTTGTCTTCTTATTCTTGAGTCATAAGATTTTTTTTTTTCTGGATATTTCATTCTATCAGATATATGTACTGTGACTTATTTTTCCGCTAATCAGGGGCTTTCTTTTTCCTTTTCATATGAATGTATTTCAATGAACAGTTTCTTTTTATTTTGAAGAGTCCAATTTATAATTTTTTCTTATATCATTGGTGCTTCTTGTAACCTAAGAAATCTCTTTTTACTCCCGTTAATAAAGATTTTCTCTTTGTTGTCTTCCAGATATTTTCATAGATGTCACTTTTATGTTTAGGTCTAAGGTGCATTTTGCATTAATTTTTGTGTATGGTGTGAGATAAGAGTCAAGGCTCTTTTTGTCCTCCCAACAGATATTGAGTTGTTTCATCATTATTAGTTAAAAAGACTTTACTTTTCCCCTTGAAACACTTGAGTACCATTATTGAAATTCAATTAACCCTATATAAATCAATATTTTCTGTAGTCTCTATGTTGTTTATTGTTTTTTGGGTTTGTTTGTGTTTTTTTTTTCTGGTTTATATGTATGTCCTTGCATGAATACCATATAGAATTGATTCAGTAATCTTTTTGGATGGGTCCTGGGTGATGGACTATATCCACATAATAACTTCCATTTAAAAGCCCTTGAATAACAAATATGAAGGAGCTCCCCAAGACATAAAGAACTACATTTTGAAGGAAAACAAACCTTACTTAGGTTTCCCAAAACTTACATTTAGGATATTTGCTGTGTGGTCTCTTTTTTGCCATTTAGTAGAAAGCTATTGTTTCATTTTAATTAAAGGCTTGTATTTAAAAACTTGAAAGAACCTCAAATATAATACATACCACCCAGCATTTCCCAAACCGCATAACCTAGAAATGCACCTAGATATAATTTATTTCCCAATAATTGGGCTTCTATATATATATTTTACTTTATTACCACCTATAATAGTATATATTTAATATTTTATGTAATTTATTTTAAAACATAAATATTTAAAGAACATAAATATTAAACAACACTTCAGAACTTGGAAAACATTTTTCTAATATGTATTTTTATAACAGATAATTATTTTTTAAAATTGTCATTTTGGTACAACCTAAAATTATCCCACAAACATCTCATAGTATCATACTCTGAAACATTAGGTGCCTATAAAACTGTGATAGGTTCTTTAGGGAGAGTTCCACAGAAAAGTGTGTGATATTGAATCTAGTCAATAAGTTTTAATTTTAGGTGACAGAGATTCTGGGTATTTATAACAAACTTTATGTGTCTTAAGTGTTCAAGATCTGCATTCGAGGCTTCTGATTCCAAGTCCATTGGTTTTTTCCAGCTATACCACCATGTTCAGGGTGCTTTTTGTTCTCTGTTGACTCTCTAAAACATGGGTTCAAGTTATTATTAACAGAGTTTTAGGGCCGCTGAGTGGCTCTGTTGGTTAAGAGCTCGTTCAAGAGTGTGGGCTGAGCTCTGAGCAACAGCAGTTCAATGCCCAGCCTGAGCTGAGCTGCCAACAGGTGGGAGGAGGGCTCAGCTAAAAAAACAAAAACAACAAACAAAAAAAAACCAAACACAGTTTTTTATGAGTATGGAACCATTCTCTACATTAATATAATTATGTGGAAAGAGCCCAATTGGTAAGTCATACTGTGCCTTTGAATCTTGTGAAATTATAATGCAAAAAAAGCCACCCAAATTTTGATTTGTTTACATTATGTCTCAGGAAGCAAAAAATGAAACTTAAAACTGTGTAAATAAAAAAAATAATAAATTTTCAATTTAATTATTAACTTTTGACTATCTAGTTTATAATAGAATTTTTATTTTTTCCTGAATGCAATCAATATGACTCAGTGCTGTTTAGCCTCTGAGTATAATAATATACTATACATTATTTTTAAAGTAAAGCAACCCGTTCAAAGGATATAATCCTTAAGAAAAAGACAAGGAATACAGATCATTTTAGCTACTTTCCCCAAAATTCTCCCACATGTACTTAAATAAGGTTTTAACAGCAATTAAAATTGTTAGATGTTCCTGTTTTGTTGCCGTTGGCAATGAAGAATGAGTAAGCATGTAAAATGCTATCTAGGGAAGTGTTTGTTGAAATTTGAACTTAATATAAGAGTTACGGTATGGGATTGTTGTTCAGGAAAAATACTCTTCATTTTCTAAATTCAAATAAGCCCGTACTCCTGCATCACACTGCATAGAAACAGCATAGTGAGTGGGCCAAGGCACCTGCCACTTGTTGGAAAAGCATTTTGACTCATTCATTCACTCACTTGGTCTTCATTGGGGTAATCACAATCTCTATGGTACCTGAATCATTTGTGAATGGTTTTGTTTTGAATCATTCTGAGCACTAAACACACCTGTGATATTGATCCATATGCATTTTAAGAAAAATTTTAAAAAGCCATTGAGGCTTCACCCTATTCAAATGTATTTTAGCATTTCCAGTGGTTTTTATTCTTTCTTCTCCAGATCTAACCTCCCACCTCCCATAAAAGATTGTTACTGACACTTGAAATGAAATTATCAACCAAAAGGAAGGAATGAAAAGTTAACTACAAATTATATTATTTAGTTTAAAACGTTGATAATTTTGTTCTTAGAAAACAATCTCTTCATAATATCTTTGCCTTACAGTATGAAAGTGTTGAGTTTTTCTGGTAAAAAAAAAAAAATAAAAACCACAAGTGTGAAGATTTAAAATTCTAATGGTTTCACTTTTCAGAAACTGCATTTTTTTTTCTTTAAGTAAAACTTAAATATTATATTGTTTTAATGTTAAAATGAGAAATTTGTATGTGTGTTTCTCTTAGCAAAAATAAAATAAGGCAACATATAGGGTAAGGTACTTGTGTAATAAAATGATTATTAATGTGCATATAAAAGCTGTTGAGTTTTTAAATCTTGTTCTTATTATAACCACATGCATAACAGGCTTTATTGGACTATCCATCTATTTTCTCTTATATTAGCAATTTAAAGAGAAATTATTCCTGGAAATAACCTGAAATTGTTCTTTTTGATTATTTCTTGGAATTTAAAATATTCTCAAAGCGCTGTACCGATGCCTGTGATACCTACTATGGCACATCAGGGTCTTCAAGTTTTCTGAGACAGAGCCTGCCATATGCTGTACCTCTCTACACAGTCTCAATAACTATTTATCATCTTTAATATACATGTATATCTTACATTTACTAGCCAACAAATATATATTCTGGTTAGTACTTTCCTGTATGGTAGGGAACCCAAAGAATAAAACTGACAGAAAGTCAAGGCTGCCCCACAAGTTATACAATTATTACAGACTGTTTTTTAAACTTACATCACAGATGTTTTGCAATTCAGTAGATATTATTATTACATTCTCCACTTCAACTTTTTGAATTCTGCTAACCTCAAGGAAGCCTGAATGCATATTCCAGGGAAAATAGCCTAAAGTAGCAGCCACAACTTAGACATTTTTTAAAATCCCTTTGTTAAAAATGAAACATATATCTGCACTTTAATATGAAAATAAAGTTTCTGGAAGATGTGCCTTGTTTATCCCTTGACTCTAGAAATAACTTTACCACATACAATGAATCATCAGAGCCACACATACTTTAGCCTGAGAAGCTTTGAAGGTGATCTGCAAAAGATAAACTGCCATGAATATTTTATCAGAAGAGTTAAAATTCAAAAGATAAAAAGGAAGTTAGTTTTCCATGGCCACGTTAGGGATTGAGCAGCAAGAAGTTCACCACTTCAATAGTTGGAAAAAATATCGATCCAGGAAAGAGCAGAGGTACAAAGGAAAAGTCACAAGGGTACTCTGCTGAGATAATTTAGGATTAAGTGTCCTATTGGGAACTGACTGTTTGACCTTGGAAAAGTCATAGCCTTTCTTAGTGTACCTCTCTCCCTCTGCTAGAGTGATTGCAGGGTCCATATGGTCTTCTCCAGTTTCCCCATCCTATGATTTAAAAATGTACTGAATTTCTTGTCACTCAATTGCAATCCACTTTGAATTAATGAACACAGTAGAGTGACAATGGTCCCTAAGTGCCAACCTCACCACCAGAAATAGCTTCAGCAATGTAATGTTAAAATACGTTTTGATTGCCTGTGATTTTGAGGCTGATACAAAGGAAGAAACTAGCATTTATTGAGCTACTGTAATGTGCCAGTTATTGCATATTCCACAATAAGAAAGAAACAACTCAAAGGCTCTTTACAATCTACCTAGGAGCAAAGTTTATAGAATGGAATTACATAAGGAAAAAAAAAATATTTCAAACCTGGGCAACAGCAAAAGGAAAATGGAATTTTGAAAGTTGTAGTGATGGCCAAGGTGGGAAAGAATTAATATTAGAATTGTTTTAGAAAAGGTGAATTTTGAGCTGAATCCGGGAGGAGATGATAACTAAATAAAAGAAAGAAGGAAGGGAAAGTAGAGATTGAGTTGGGGAAGTAACGAGAAATGTCACTGATTTGTGATGTGTATCTGCAGTTCAAGGATTTTGAATGAAGTGGTAGAATGACGAAGTTGGCACCATGAAGACCACAGTCAAGTTCCTTAAATCGATCTACATTGCATGAATAACCCCCCATGTTCAGAGTACGTAAGTTTACATTGAAAACCTACAAAGAGCACAAGTTCAAGCTAGGTGCCATGAAAACTACAAAGCGTCTACAATACAATCGTGCCCCCTAAGACCTCTCTGATCTCGTATGAGACCGAGAGCATGCAAACATTGAAAAGTAATGAAACTAATTTTCATAAAAGGAAGTCAAGACATCAAAAGAAGATACGCGTGTGTCTAGATATTTCATGAGACATTACCAAATAAAGAATTTGGATAGTGCTATTATTGTACAATTCAGAAAAAAAAAAGAAATCATTGAGCTAGTACAATGAGATAAAAAAGAAATGAACAATATGATGCCTGACTACCAAGAACTTATAATTTTTAAACATCTACTTCATCAACACTTAGAACTGCTCAATCCCCTTCCCCCCTTTCTACCTTTTATTTCTGTTTTCTACTAGTTGATGAAGGCATTGCCATTTGCATCAGTACTGAGCGTCTATTCTCATCTTCTGCTAAATCATTGGGTTTAAATACATACAAAGGAGCAGCAGGAGACTTGCAAAAGATGATATATATATATATATATATATATATATATATATATATATATATATATAATTTTTTTTCTTGTGTGAAAGTCTAAAAACAGAAACCAGAATAGAATCTAGAGAAGAGAAAGAGGGTGTTAAGAGTCATTCTTTTCATCTAATGTACAAGGCAATTCTCTGAATTGTCTCTATCTGTATGTGAGCAAAGGGACACAGTTTTCCTTTCAAGTTCTTAGGGGCAGAAAAGATTGTAGCTGGGATTCAATTTTCAAGTGTAACGAGATGGCTACCAATCTTCTTTGGAAAATTTTTATGAGAACCCAGATCATATTATATTAAAGTTGGGAGGGACCTTGGAAATCTGAAACTACTCTTCCTTCTTTCTTTTTCTATGTGAATCCCAGAGATGTTAAATGATTCATTTAAAGCCTCAAAATTCAATGAGAATAAGCTTGGAGTGGAAATTGAGTTTTTGGTGCCCAATATTTTGGTATTTCAATAAAACCAGGTGACAGTTTCCTCTTGAAATTAGTACCAGGAAAGATTTTGATCCATCTAAACGGCCGAGATGCTTATATTCACCAGGCCATGTTTTGGTCTCTACTTAAGTCAGGGCTTAATTTAATGCTCAGATAAGTAAACCACATCCCTGGTACAATAAATTACCCCTTCTTTTCTGGAATTTCTGATTTGTCTTGCTTTTTTTTTTTCAGTGTATTTTGGATTTCATTATAAAGTAATATATATTTATTATGGAAAGTCTGGAGAACATGTCAAACTATAAAGAAGCAAAAAAGTTCTTACAATCCTGCCATTCATATTACTTTATTTGAAGTAACATTCTGTATATGTTTTAATTGTAAAAGTCCTTCAAATAGTTTAAGAAGCAAGAAGAGATTACTGTATGAATAAGTTAATTTTATTAAGCAAAAATTGTATCACCACACTTTTCACAAATATCCACCCATCTGTTTATATATGTCTTCTGTTTAGCTTAATAAATGGAGACCTCTTGTTAAAAATATTTATGTCATAGGGCAATGGAAGCCCCAGTGCAGGGCAGCAGCCCTGGGATTGTAATGAATGGTTACAGATCTAGGAATTATTCGAGAGCTTGAAATTTTTATGATGTAAAGAACATACATTATTGCAAAGTACCTGTTCAATAATTTAAAGAGAGGAGTTTGGATAACATACCACCTTCTCCCCTCATTTTTTTCACGTAAACAATGAATCCAATCATATTCGGGAATGCACTCCAAATATTCTTTTAAGTTCAAATTTGTAAGTCAATTAATTAATCAAAAGTGAACACCCCTATCCACATGTACACCCCTATATTCAGAGGAAATCTATCTATCAGTTGGAGAAAAGAGAAGAGATTAAACAGCAAATGGAATTTTAATGAGAGAGCCATGAAGTCAGCATTGATACTTGCCTTAGAGGAAGACAGGCTATAGAATAATTTCATTCATTCATTCATTCATTCATTCATTCATTCTTCATGTATCAAACATTTAAAAATCCATCTTATGTGCCACATAACCTTAAATAAAAGATTGGGTAAGATAATCTTCTGATAATAAACCTTTAAGAAGCTCAGTGTGTGGTGCAAGAGACAGGGAGACAAACTAACAAATATAAAGTAATATATTGGTAAAATGATAGAGATGGTAATTATGATAACTAACATTTATTCTTTCAACCAATAATTATGTGTCTACAATATGCCAAAGACCATGTCAATCACTGGGAATACAATATTTAGATACTGCCCTAATCACTTTCTTTATGTTGTCTTATTTATCCTTTACAAGTGCCCTGTGAAATGTATGTTATTAATATTATCATTCCCAGAAGACTCAGAAAGGGTAAGTAACTTACCTAAAACCATGCAGGAAAACTAGGTCGGATGATATACAAGAACTGATACACAACAACTATTATGAAAGGAAAGGATCTCCATTTTAAGAGGCATCCAAATTAGGCTGGAGTGGAAAGTGAGTATGTGTGTGTTAGTCACGCTAAGGAAGTTTACTGGAAGTGAAGGTAGCATGATCAAAGTCATAGTCTCTAGAAGGACACTGTATATTTTGTGAACTTCTAGGCATTTTATTATTCTTGAGCATAAAATTTAAGGATGATAAGAAATGTGCCCTGAGACAGAAGCTGAGCTCAGAATTCAGGCCTCTGACTTTATCCCATAGGCAGCCTCAAGAGTGACATAATCAGATTTACCTTTTAATACGATCTTGCCAGTGGGGAGTGTAGAGAATGACTTAAGGTAGACAACTTTAGATCAAGAAACTACTTAGGGGCCAGCCGAGTGGCTCAGTTGGTTAAGAGCTTGCTCAAGAGTGCCAGCTGAGCTCTGAGCAACGGCGGTTCGATGCCAGCCCGAGCTGAGTTGCTGTTGAGCTGCCAACAGGTGGCAGGATGGCTCAGCTAAAAAAAAAAAAAGAGAGAAAAAAAAGAAACTACTTAGGAGGCATTGCAGGGTTTCACACAAGATATGGTAAAGGCATAAACTAGGGTATCTATTGGACGGAGAAAGAAAAATTAGAGATTCTTCAGAATATAGTTAGAAGATAAAATAAGGGCTTAATAATTTGATGGATTTTGGAAATAAGATACATGGAGGATGACTCTCTAGGGTTTCACATAGATTACAGGATGGTGAGTATAAGAGTTAACTTAGGAGAAATATTCAAAAGGTAATATAAAGCCCATAGTTGGATATTGTCAGTTAGAAGTTTAGAGGAGAGGCCTAGGCTTCAGTTAAAGATTGGAAAGTGTTCTCACAGAGGAGAGATTTAAGATATAACAATAATTGAGATGTAGAAGTTCAGTGGTCCAGTTTATGGAATCTTAAAGAACACTGGAACACAAAGAGTAGCTGAAGGAAGATTTTTTTTTTTTTTGAAGAAAACTGAACATTCAACAGGTAAGGGCCTTTTTGTCTAAGACAAGAAAGGTTACTCTCTTAGAAATGTATGGAGTAGAAAGTTTTAAGAAGGAATTAATTGACAGTCAAATGCAGGGAAAAAAAATCAGGGATATGTGATAACGTGGATTGAAAACGCCCATTAGTTTAGACAACCAGGTCATTCATGACTTCATTGAGAGACATCTTGGTCGAATGGTTGAAGAGGAAGCTAGAGTATAGCAAGTTGATGAGGTAATGGAAAGGTAAGAAAGAGGCCACAGAGATTGCAGACTAATTTTCAGGAAATTTGCAGGTGAAGGAAAATGTGAAATTTGCATGTGAAAGATTAAATAGATCAAGGAAAGGTATTTCTTAAGATCAGAGAATCTGCAATATTTTAAGAGAAGGAACCAGTAGACAGAGAGAGAGAAAAATAAAGATATAAGAGAGAAAGGCTTAAAAAATGGAGCACAGTTCCAGAAGTAGATTATGAAAAAGTACAGATGGTGTGTGGTATTTTTGAAGAGAACACCTAATCTTCTGGGAGAAAAAGAAAGATGGTAGGATGAATGCAGTTATAAATTCACTGGCAGATGAGAGAGCAGGAATTCGAGGGTGCTCACCATTCAGGTCTAACGAGATTGGGGTGGCAGCATTTCTATAAGAGCCCTGAGCAAAGTGTTGAAGAGTTGGGATAGGCACTGAGAGACATAATGTTAAGTTTCCTGTGACAAAATATCTTCAAGTCAAGGGAAAGATGGTGAAAGCTAATAAACAAATAAGTCCAACATTAGCTCCACTTTTCACTTTCTACCCTCACAATGAGGCTCACATTTACTGAATGGCAGAAAGATATGGATTGCATTCTTGGCCATGTGACTTGACTACTATGAAAATTTACCACAAGTTGAGGATGCTATTAGATGAATCCATGAACCTAGAAATCTACCACTCAACTATTGCCCAAGGTCCTTTATACTGACCTAAATTCCTAAGGTGAGGGTATATGTAGGACAACATAAAATAATAATATCCTATATTTATTGAGCCCTTACTATAATTCAGACACCATTCTATGTGTCTCACATTATTAATTCATTTTATTATCACAAAAAGTCTGAGGTAGAAATATTGTTTTTTCCTTTTTATAGATGAAGGTTGGCAGAGTGCTTCCCAAATGCTGCCTCATACAGGTAAGATTATATAAATAATTTTGGTCAATGAGCTCAAAGAAGAAGTAACATGCATCATTTCTGGGCTGAATCACAGAATAGCAGATGTACAACCTTGAAGGTGACTTTTCCATTTATGGAAAAGCTGAGGCAATGATGCAGGCCTCAGCTTCTGGATGGGCAGCTACAAGATGGCTGAATATCTGTCCTTCTGCAGTACCTGAGTAACTGTGTAGAGAAGATACCCCTCTATTGCTTTATATACAATAATTAAATTTTGGTGGTTACATCACTTAAATTTGAGGTGAAATGTTAGTGCTACCACACATCCTAATCTAACCTATACTAACAAATAAGCAAAATAAGAGACATAGCACTATATTACAGAGCCAACAAGTATTTTCTTTGTTTTCCTCTATAATGATGAGATAGAACAAATGTGCTGTCTGGAATCTGCTATCCAATTCACAGCTCCAGGTATATTGCAGTGACCTTAATCCTTGATGTTTTTGGCTGTTATATGGCCACTGCCTTCTTTCTCACACTCATAGTGACACCTCTAATTGATTTTGAACTATCTATCACTGAGTCTAAAAATTACTTGCAATATAGGAAGCCAAGTACTGCTGTCAATATTTCAGAATTGATACGTGATGTGAAACCTGTTTGTCATCCATATTAGGTGCCTTTGTTTATGTCATTCTGTGTTTATAACAGGTACATGCCTATACCTCTAGGGTCTGGGTTATGATAGAGACAGAGGTGATTTACTATAGGAACACAAAAAAAGTGCTTAAATTAGATTAGAGACAAAGACAGGTTTCAGGGAAAATGACATGGAAGGTCATCCTTGGATCATGAGTTCAAATGGTGAGGAAGTTAGAAGTATAAGATGGTCATTTGAGACAGACATAAGAGCATGTTAAAAGGGAATAACAGGGCCGGCTGAATGGCTCAGTTGGTTAAGAGCTCGCTCAAGAGTGAGAGCTGAGCTCTGAGCAACAGCAGTTCAAAGTCCAGCCTGAGCTGAGCTGCTGAGCTGCCACTGAGCTGCCAACAGGTGGCAGGATGGCTCAGCTGAAAATTAAAAAAAAAAAAAAAAGGAATAACACATTCTGGGAACTACAAGAAACTCAGCATGGATCAAGTACAAAAAGATGTGGGAGTTAGAGTGCTATGTGTACAAGTATGGTAGATGAGGCTGGAGGGCTACCTAGAGGTCAGCTCTTGAATGGCCCCTACATTATAGGTGATGAAATTTTGCTTTGTTCTCTAAGATATAGAGATTTTTAAGCAGAAAATTATATGATTTATTATAGTAAAACATTATGCTGGATACAGTATAAAGGATCAAATGAAGAATAATTTTGTACTTGGGGAAACTGTCCTAGTGAGAAGGAATGAGTACTACGACTAAGAGGGTGACAACAGAAAATGCAAAACAGACAGATTCCATGATTTTCTGGAGCTAGAGGTGACAGAAATTAATGATAGGTTATTTGAGTGTATAGACAAGAAAAATCTAGATTGTCTTCCCAGATTACAGTTTGGGATAGTGGTGAATCATGGATGAAAAATGGTGAAAAAAGTACATTTTGGAGGAAGGCAACAGAGATATGTGAAGTGTTTTCCTATTAAGAGTTATTGTCAGCTGTCAAATCTAGCTTCCTGGGTAAAATCTGAAACTGGCTCTGGTACATGGAGGGCAAGGAGAGACCATAGAAAGAGGCATATCAGTCCAGACCAGTAGGTGGCAGTTTAAAAAACAAAAGGAACTTGCATGTGAGGCTTATCTCCAGGACCCACAAGACGAGTAGATCTTTACACTTGCTACCAGAATCTTAAAAGTTTATACAGCGGTCTTAATGGCGTTTAGTCAGGAATACAGTCCAGGTCCAGATAGTCTCAACAACACATTACTCTCTCAAGACAGCCTCCTTGAAAACGGTGCTGGCTGTGTGAACAGTGGGCTCAGTGTACATTCCAAGTACAGGAGAGGGAGCTACAAACCTCCAAATACTCAGGGCCAACACTCAGGTCAACACTCAGGTCACGCCCTCTCAATGACCTCCCCCGAAAGTTGAGAATTCACAGTAAAAAAAACAGTGAGGAGTGCCATTTATATGTGGCTTTTGTTCTCAAGCGATTTTAATGTATATTTCATTTGTCTTATATTTTCTCCATAAAGATTTATCAATTTGAGACCAGAATTTGTACTCATAAATCCTCAACTCTGATAAAAACATGTAGGATAGGAAAAAATAGATCTTTCCATCAAATTTTGGAATATCATTATAAGGCAACTTCCTTTGAAACTTGAAATACTAACAAATTGATGTGCAGATTTAACACATGGACTTATGTTCCCTCCCAATAAATATGGGCTCTGTGGCTGCTTTAGTTCTGACAGGTTTTGGACCAGGCCTCAAGAAACTGGTAGTTCCTAATTCCTGTTTCTCGTGACACGCACTCTTGAAATCCAGCCACCATGCTGTAAGGAAACTCAAGTATCCATGGAAAGATCCACAAAAACAAGAACTGAGGCCCCAATGCCCCAGCACCGGCCGAGCTCCCAGCTGATAGCCAGAACCAAATTGTCACCCATGTCAAGGAGCCATATTGGAAGTGACTCACAAATAGCTCCTTGAGCCCAACCCAAATGGCAGATTAATGAACAGAAGAAAATACTATTGTTGTTTTAAGTTAGTGGATTTTAGGGTGATTTGTTACACGGTAAATCAGTGAAATTTGCCTAGATTAGTTTTATCTAGAAAGGCCTTCTATAGTACATATTATAGAGCACCTTGTTCTGAGTTTAGGGATTTTGTGTCTTTTCTTTCTTTGTGTCATTGTAGAGCCAAAAAAATGATATCCTCTTCTGAGAACATGAATGTCTTCAAATGGGCCTTGAATTTATCGTATTGTGTGGTTATTCTGTATTCTTGTAGTGTTCTCTTATTGAGGCCATAGAGAAGTTCACATCTCTATAGGATCAACTGGATCGTCAATGAAATGAGTTGGGGGTCTTTTTGTCAATCAATAGGGACACTGAGGATATTTCCTTTAAGGAAAGGAAATGAAATTTGGGACAAATAATAAATTCCCAACGCTTATTGTGCTTCTTCCTGTCCCTCTTTGATTTCAAGGTGCCCATGTATGTGTAAGGGACTTAGTATGCTTAAACTCTCACCAAGGTCATGTTTTAATGTCAAAGTCTGGCCTAACCCACACCATAAACACGCAGGAGGAGCATTAATCCTTGATTGAGCCAGTGCTTAGAGGGTTCCTGTCCCCAAGACCAGAGCGGTGATGAAAGTCTTCATTAAGATTCCTTGAAGAGAAAAAGATAAAAGTAGTGATGAGGTCCACCTATTACAAACCAATAGAATCCAGTAAAATTCCAGCATTAAATATGAATTGAGTGCAGAGATTTTTGTCATGCCTAGATCCGACCCTGACACACAGTAGGTGATGGAAGGGAGACCAAGACAGTGAGTGATAAATGCAGGGCTCCATTTTGCCATAAAACCTGTTTTCTTTGGGGTTGTCATACTTAAGCTTCTTGTTGCTTATTTCTTACAAGTGATTTCCTGCATTTGGCAACACAGATCAAGCCCATGAGGAAAAAGTTTTTACACACACACACAGCCCTAAAGTACAAATGTTGTAAACCTGAATCATGGGTTTCACTTAATGTATTTCATGATGAACTTAAGCCATTTCAAGGAGGCATTCTTCTGGCTTATTGGCTTCACAGGCAAATTTCCTAAGACAGACTTAAAAATAGAAACGTATCTTTGAATAAGTTCAGCATCTGCAGTTAATTTAACAGAAGTAAACAATAGTAGCAGCAATAAAAGCATGCTCTTTATTAATCCCATAGAAATACAATAACTTCAATAACTGACAGCAACAGTCTGGGTTTTCTGGGACTGGACGCACCGCCCAAACAAAAACCAGGGACTCCCTTGTCTTTCCCTCCGGGCTCTGCCCAAGAGGGAGCCAACAGAGCCACCCGCAGTTGGCTCAGCGCGCCGCGAGGGGGACACCACCTCTGTGAGCTCGGTTTCCGCAAAGCTCAGCTGGCTCGGGATGGCCGGGATTGGGCGCAGGGGAGAGGGGGTAGGGAGCAGTAGGACAGGAGAGGCCCGGGGGACCCGGCGCAGAGTCCAGATGGGTAGGAGACGCCACATCAAGAGCCAGGCCTAGGGCGGCCCACTGAGGAATCCCCTCCCAAGCCAGGCGAGTCCCGCCCCACTAGCCTCGCGTAGTGGCCGGATCCGCTTCAATTTCAACACAAAGGGAATCCTCGGTCGCAGGAAGTGCATCACGAGAAAGGGGGACCTGGGGCGGGGATAGGGGGATACTTCCCTCCTTCCCTACAACCCTGCCCTCCCGGAGCCCTGGGCAGCGGTGAAGAAACCTTCAGGGACCCCCTACGCCTCAGGAGCCAGGAGAGTTGAAACAAGGAGCCCCCTTTCCCCCAGCAGTAATAGGGGGTGGGAGCTACCGCCTGCAGCCACGCCCGAGCTCTCTGGCGGCGGGGATGCAAGCTGCCCCTAGCCGCGGCTCACACACCTGTTCGCTTCTCCCCTCCTTTCCTTCCGGGTGCAGCAGCACCTGGGCTCACGTTTGTTTTTCCACACCTGGCTCTCAACTTTCCTACCACATCGCCTTCCCTTTCAGGGTTCTTGTCGAATTCCTGCTCCAGGTGTCTTTCTCTACTCCCAGCTGGGCTGCGCCCCAGTTTGGGCTTGGCTTTCCCTGGCACAATGTTGGGAGAGAGGGAGTCCCTGCTTGAGCAAGGGTGAGAGACGCTGGGAGAGACCACTTTCGCTTTCCAAGACACTTGCCGTTCCTGGGACTCAGCCAGGCTTTCTGCCTGGAGGTGCCAGTCTTGGAGAGAGACTCGCGGCTGAGCAGGAGAGGGGGCAGGCTAGGCAAATGTGTGTAGAAGCTGTTTTCACAAGGCGACTTGACTGTTTTTACTTGCATTATATTGTGCAGATCAATAAAAATAGCAAAGTTTTCTAGAAATGTTTTATTCACATTTTACGGGAGAGTTGGAAACCATCCATTGTGATATATATATATATATATATATATATATATATATATATATATATGCTATTACTATTTTAGTTTAGTTTAGAATGGCTTAGACCAATGACAATTTGGGGAGAGGGCCTGAAACGCCTCCTTTTTGGAGCCCAGGAAGGATAGGTGGAAACCCCTCCGGCGCTTTGTACCAGTTCCCCGGTTAAAAGACCTGGGTCCCTGGGGAGGGGGCCGCTCATTCAACTCCAGGCAACCCTGCTCCGGTCGCGGGAACTCGCAAAGGCAGGTGCGCCGGAAGAGGCCCACCTCCCCCTGGGGCTCCTGGTTGTCTCCTGTCCACCACTGGGGAAAGGGGTTCCCCCCTCCCAAGTTCCAGGAGGAGGCCTGGTACCTGTCCCGACCTGTCTCCTCCCCTTCTCCAATACCACACCCATGGGACTCCGGTCTCCCCGGGAGAGGGACAAAGCGGGAACAAAGGGGTCTTTGTTCACTGGCTTCTGGGGGGGGTGGGAGTTGCGCTCGCTAGCGTTTCCCAGCTCCCCTTGGAGACCCGGAGGCTCAGCGCCACCGAGCGTCGAGCGCGATCCCCCCCGCCCCCCGGACCCCAGCGCCTTAGGACAGGAGGCGGCGACCCAGGCCACCGCGGGCTCTTTTCCGGCGGGCGGGGTGGGGGCGAGGCACGCGCGGCGGCGCCCGGCGGGCACTGCCGCGGGCGGGGGGGACGGGGTGTGTGTAGTGGGGGGAGGGGAGGTCGGCCCCCGGCGAGGGTGGAGGGGCGGGAGAGGGAGCCTGCGCCCGGCTAAACCTGGAGGTGCGGGGCGGCCTCCGAGTGCGCTCTCGGGGCTGTTCCTGCCAGAGCAGCGGCAGCTGGAACGCGCTCCCTCTCGGCTTCCCTCCTCCGCCTTCCCTCGATCGGCCCTCTAGCCACGCCAGGCCCCCCTCCCCGCCGTCATCACGCTCCCCTTCTCCCTTCTTGGCACTTTCCTCTCGAACCATCCTTCTGGACAAACTTTGATGGAGAATTTCATACCACGCTGGAAAAATGCCGGTTATGAAAGGATTGCTGGCGCCCCAGAACACTTTCCTCGACACCATCGCCACCCGTTTTGACGGAACACGTAAGTCTAGCACGTCGACGAGTTGCATGGTATTTTTTGAGGATGATTTTTTTCTTCTCCTATAAATTACTTTCGTTCCCACCTTCATTGTTGCACCAGCGGAATGAATTTCCTTCTGTTCTTGCCAAGGTGTCTTTTGTGCGGATAATTTTTTTTTTTTTTCCTCCCATGGTTCGGTGCAGGATGAACACTTTGGTGTAGTTGGCCCCGTTGACTTCTTGGGCTTGTTAGGGCTGGAAAAAGCACCTAAAGAAAGAGTAGCTCCCCTGTACACTGTGGGACCTGTATTTTGATTTTCATTAAGTTCATGAGATGACAGTGGGAATTGTCCATGTTTGTGAAATGCCACCGTATCCTTCTACAGTTTCAAGTCTCCCTAAATTATAGCGAGAGTTTGCAATGTTTTTCGTCCACAGAGCTTCATTCTGTGATGTCTTTCGGGTTGGCATGGTTTCCCATCTGAGTTTAAGAAACGCAAACTAAAATCAGGATTGCCAAATATAAGCTTTCTGCAGAATTCTAGGTGTTGTGAGTGTGTCAGAATCGTGATTCGTGCTTTTAAATTAGAATAAATAGCATTCCTCTCAATCCTGAAATTAGGAATCTGGAGGAAAAATTGTTGGGGAAAGAGATATTGGGCACTAGAAAGGCCGATTTAATCATTAGGGAAAGTTTCGACATTTTTTTGGGGGGGCCGACTTATTACTGGACGTTTAGCTTCTTTAAGCTACAGTTTTAAGAATCGAAGGTACAGTGTTGTGTAGAGAAACGCTAGGAGACTGTGCAGAATCATGGCAAGTGTTCTCTTTCAGGACCACGGTCAGGTCCCCTTTCCGTTTTAGGCTTCTCAAGCTTCCTTCCTGAGCTAGCTGGTCTTTCAGGAAGCATTCTCCCTATAATTAGGAGTCTGTACTCTCACCTCCAGCAAACGCTCTGTTTGTTTCATTATGAATATCCACACCTTCCTCCTAGCTTATGTCGCTGCTGTGTGCTATCTTTTCTTTTTTCTGCCTCTTACACAAGACTCATAGAAACTCATTTTTTTCTAAAGGCTTTTTCAGTGGTTTCAGTGTCATGTTTTGTTTTGTTTTGTTTGGGTTTGTTGTTTTTTTTTTGTTTTTTTTTACTATGGCAGTATTTCTTGGAGCTGATATGGGAGAGCATATCTAGTCATATTTCCATTCCAGTAGTCTGCATACACACTCTTATGATGCTGGGAATTAAGTCCTGGACTTTTGCACTTCAGGAATTGCTGGGAAAGTTTACATGAGAGAGCAATGAAGCATTTACTTGACTTTGTTCAATTTTTATTTTTGACATCCAGTCTGCTTGTGGTAGTTGGTTTGGATATTCTTCCAATGGTTTTTATCTTTAGCTTTAGCCATTTTGTTCCCTTTTACATTCTTGATGTGTCAGGCAGTAGAAGTGAAGTGCAATGCTATTATATATCTCTTTTCCTTAGATAATAATAAGAGACATGTTGTAATAAAACTTTAAATCCCTGCCACTGCCAATCCCTCCACCACCAGCCACCACACAAACTCACCACTGCTGTCTTTAGCCATGCATGATTGTGGGTACCACTATTTACTACCTTAGGAACTGATCTGTTTCATGTGGATATTTGGTCCTGAAGTTGCAAATTTAAACTCCAAAAGCTTCCAACATTGATCACAAATGCATGTATTGAAAATGAGGTGATTGGTAATTGCTTATTTCATTGTCATTTAAAGTTGAATGGGGTGCAATGCGTAATGAATCAATCCCAGTATAGTCCTGGGAATTATTGCCGGGCTAGATGTAGACATCAATTGTTAATGAGAGGGACTTTGGATCATCAGTGTGAGCTTACTTCTCTCACTATAACATTTGATAAGCAGAGGGCATGTAGAGAGAGGTGTATACAAATATCTAGCTGTTTTTCTATTTTAACTATATATTAATGTCAATAAAATAGAAGGTTAGAAAATTTAAATCTTTATTTGGGAAGACTTTAATCACCTATCAGCATTTATAATAATAATAATAATAATAATAATAATAATAATAATAATCAACTAAAACTGTTGAAGAACATACTTCGTCTGTGCTCCGCACGATCTGGGGAATTCCTGGAGGGCAAGACTTTGTGTGATATCTTTGTAGGATATCAATCTGAAAATCAGTGATGCAAATTTCAAACTGATGAATTAGCATAAAGATTTTGTGTACACCATTTAATGAATACCGCTTATCCCAACAAACCTCACTCAATGAAGGAGGACTGTCTTTTCTCATTTGCTTTTTGTTTGAATTGTATGAGGACTTAAATAACATGAAACTTAAAAAAAAATACTTGAAGCAAATTTTTAGCCACAAATTTTGCTGCATCTAGAATCAAGGGCAAACCATTTCCTGTGCTAAATATTGAGTTTATCTTATCATGCTCTATTTTCTGTGTTGACACAATTTTATTAAGTTTAATTACTATCCTTGAAACTCTTTACCTATGATTATCTTTTTTTCTCTTGATTTTAAAAATAATATCCATTGATTTTTTTGTGCAAGATAAAGCTATTTGCAAGTTTTAAATTTGCAAAATTGTCACCCCCCCCCAAAAAAAAGAACTATACTGGAAAGTGAATAATATTGTTGTACTCAAATATAATGTGTCTACTTGGTATATTTTCTGCAATATTTGTTAGGTATATTTTATAGTCATGTTAGTTTCTTATTTTATTTTATTTTGGACAATTCTGATGAAAAAATAAGTGGCAAGCCACTTTACTAACTTAACCACAATGTAGCATTATTGTTATCTTTATTGATTTAATATTGTAACAGAAAATAATGACTTAAAACGCCATCTAAAATTTCTGCCAGGAAAATAAAATAAGTAAATGACAATACAAGCCTGTAAGATAATCTAACTAATATATCAGTTGAGGCATTATCACAGGGTAACATAAAACAAGTTAATGATATATTTTATCACCTAGTGACAGTTTATTGTTTTACATAATAGGCTATTTTCTCTTTTAATATTTAAGAAGTGAGTTTTTTGTCAGGATTGAAAGAAAATTGTGGACAGCTAATTGAAACTATTTTTTTCTTCTATGCAATATAATTTTTTAAAAAAATATTGGAAAATTAAATATTTTTATATAAAGCTCCTCTAAAATATATTTACTCCTCAAATATGTTTTCCTGGTTTGTGTTCAATTGAAGTGTAAATGAGACTTCAAATAACTAAAAACTTTGTAAAGAATGAATATGTGTATCCCATTTAGGGGGAAAAAGTAACTCCAGTGAATTTATTTGACTCATTACATATAGCCATACTTCTCATTTGAAACACCCTGAAACACACACACACACACACACACACACACACACACACACACACAATCTTACCATTATGACCTGCATACAGTTCATTCCTGCATAGTTTCACTCTTAAAACACATTTAATGTATTTATAAAAAGTCCTTTATTAGTAGACTTTTGCTTTAAGTAAGTGAGTATTAATCTGGGCAAAGGAAAGGTAAACATGTAAGTACATATTTTATAAAATAGATTTTCAGTATAAATATTTGCCACAGAGTACCATTTGAGAAAAACACATTTTTTGAGAATCTAACACTTTTAGGAGGAAGTGCCCATTTTCAAACCTAATGGTGCATTAGACTACATTTTCTAGTCATATCAAAATTTGGTCAGGACACTTCCCCTTTGGGGTTAGTGAGACAAAAGTTAAGCTTTAAGGAAGTTTGTAGCCCAGTGGACTCTAACAAAGAGATTCTAGTCAAAGCATACAGCATAACGGTGCCCCAGAAACTCAGTCATATTTGTATATATTTTATATACTCCTATCTTGCCTGTTTAGACGGCCCAAGGAAATTAGTTAAAATCTAAATACTTCATTTACAGAGGCAGTTCTCAGTGGTTTTTCTTTTTCCTCTTTATGGTTTCATCATGATACATAGATCTCTTAATATCAGAAACATAGAGAGAAGGGTAACATACCCATTGCCATAGGAAGAGGGAAGAGTAAGGTGAGACAGCGGAGATTTTCCTAAGTCTTTGCTGAGTTGTAGTTGGAGACTATCATCAAAGGCATTTAGCCAATAAAAAAAGGATGTGCTCCACTATGTATGGGCCTGTCTATAAAAGGTTATTATATGAAAACATTCAAGGAAATATCTGGCACTCCATAGATATCTCCCCACAAATGGAAATCTATAAAGTCTGTTTTTACTTTTATATTTTACATGCCCCTATAGTCTCTTTTATTCCTATTCTTTATGTTTAGGGATATAGTTCTGGTGCTAGTTTTCTATCTCTGTGTAATAAATTACCACAAACTTAGGGGTTATTCTATCACATTTTCTGTGGGCTAGACACCAAGGTGAGGATGAGCTGGATGCTCAGGTCTCATAAGGCAGCAAACAAGTTGTCAGCTGGAGCTGTTGTCTCACTGAGGCTCCAGTCCCTCTGCCAAGCTCATGCTATTGTTGGCACGATTTAAGTCTTTGTGGTTTTATGATTGAGGTCCCTATTTTCTTGCTAGCTGTCAGCCAGGGACTTTTCTCAGCAACTGGAGGCTGCCCTCTGGTTCATGCCCCATGGCCTCTTCTATAGGCCTTCCCACAACAGAGCAGCTTACTTTTTCAATACAAACAGACTCACCTAAGTCAGGCCCACCCAGGATAATCTCCCTTTGATTAACTCAAAGTAAACAATTATGGGTCTTAATTCCATCTGCAAAATGCCTTCTAAAAATCATCTGTCCTCCACACTCAAGGGAAAGGGATTAGACAGGGTGTGTACGCAGAAGTTGGGAATCACGGGTGCAGTCTTAGAATTCTATCTACTACAGTCGCTATTGCATTGTTGTACTATTGTACAAAGCCTAATGTTCCCACACTTCTTCTTCCATGAAGCCACTTTACTGAACACACTCTGTAATTGTCTATGCACATAAACTCTTCTAAGTTTACATCTGAAATCTTTGTGAATGTAAGGCCCAACTCACTGGAGGGAGGGTTTTCCTTCACGTTTGGTGATGGCATGAGTAACCCTACCCTAGGATGTGTATAGTGGGCTGTGCTGTCAGATTCTTTATCCTCTGATCTAGAACTAACTGTTGGAGACATGGGAGTGTTTTCAGAATATACTCCCAGCCTCTTGACAGGATGCTGTCTTTCCAGATAAGGAAGGTTAAAGGGGGTCTATTAGTCTGTGTACAAGTATCTTTGTGTACAAAATGGGGAACCAGTCCAAGAATGTGGCATCAGCAAAGAAGGATACCCAAGTCAGATCCTTGCACGTTAAAGTGATTGGGCTGTTTTTATTAACCTTCTTAACCAGAGCATTTCTGGGCCAACTATGTAGGCCGTTTTGAAACAGTATGTTTTCCCATCTCTTTCTCATAACTCTAACCATGTTTCAGATTTAAGAAACTCCACACTATGCCCTGATGAGTTAATGTTGGCTGTGTTCAAGTAAATAATGTTCTTTATTCAAGCTTTATTCCAGGTTTACTAAAAAATAGAAAGGAAAAAAGCAAAAGGGGGGGGCAGAGTAGACAAGTTGGATGAGGGAACTATTTATTCTCGTTCTTCTGACTTTTGTAGATGCATTCTTTACCCTGCAAATGACTTATCACAGGGGTTCTCATGGCTTCCCTTCAATGAACAACGTATCTGATTTGCAAGAATTGGATTTATGTCTTTACCAGAAATGTGTTTCTTTTGATGAGTGAGATATATAAATAACAAGAAAAGTTATTATGTAGTTTTCAAAAATATTAGATAATTTTGTTTTGATATCATTATATAGAGGAAAATGGATAGCTAATATGTTAAGAATGGAAATCATTCCCACACTGTATTTTTTTCTAGGCTCTGCATCACCTGTAGGCCAAAGGCCATGACATGAGCCCTCTAATGGCATGAGACATGTATGGAGGGTCCTGAGTTACCAGTTTCTGGGATATGCTAAACCTAATGTACTTCTGGGAGGGCACAGCCTGTCCCTAGAAATCTTTATTCATTCAATCAGTCAATCAATCATTTCTTCAACAATATTTAATCCACAGTGACTATATACAAAGCCATTGTGCTAGGACCTTTGGGGTAAATCAAGCTTATCCTTCTCTCAAAGAGGACAATAAATATATGCACAAAATATTATAATATAGTTTGGAAATGGATAAGAATATTCAGGAGGTGTAGGCAAAGGGTTGTACACATTTGGATGAGGGAGGAATAGTTTCTTTGAGGAAGTGATCTGGGAGGGGTTCATATAATAAATGACTTGTGGGTGGGAGTGATTGGCTCACATATAATAAGGGCAAAACCAAGATTGTATTTACTGTGGCAATTTATGTAACATTTGTCATGAGGCTAAAAAGAGGAGCCTTTAGAAAGACTATCTTAAGGGACAAGACAGAGGCAGAAGGACAATGGAAAGTCTATTAGTCCAGACATGGAACATCTTTAAAGTCAGAGTGCTTTGTCTTAATAAGCCATTGGAGGAGATAGATCCATGTCTTGGTAAGAAAAGTGTGGTGCCATCTATGCCTGGTATAGAAACTCCCAACCTACCCATATTGCACAGTCTGATGCATAATATAGGAGAAGTGTAAACCTTGAAATCTAAGATGTTCCTTCTTACTATCTCTTCTAATAATGCTTGGACAGGGTTCCTCGGAATGCAGTGGAGCTGGAGTTGATGTGTTCATTTGCTTATGAATGCCTACTTTGCCCAGGGAGCTACCTTTGTCTTAGGAAAGTGAAAGATTGATTTCTGACCACATGGCTGAGCCCTCTTCTCTAGGCCTGTACTATAGAATTATGCCTGCAGAGAACAAACAGAATTGAGAGGGTGCTAGAATTCAGCCCCAATGAAGTTGATGGGAGAAGTGCCAACAGTAAAAGGTACGGAATTGCAACTGCTGCAGATAACAGGAGTTCACCCCAGCAATATATATTTGCTGATCTAGTCTAACTACTAAGGTGTTGAATCCATTTTGGTTTAACAGAGGCTACAAACAAAAAGGAAGAGACTTCAACTTTACCTATGGCACAGCTCATATTTAGCAACGGGAGCAATTCAAGAGCTTTCTCAGTAATTTAAACAGTCAGATGTATTTCTTGGCTTATGAATTCCCTGGAAGATATATTTTGCTTCTCTTTATAACTGTTAATGTAACTATCTATCTCCCTTAAGCCCTCCAAAATTCACGTGTCCCCAAATGAACTAATAATCTTTTCTAGGCTATGAGACCTATCTGTCTTCTTTTGTTTCTGGCCACATTACTGACACCGCCACCCACCCATTTCTCCAAGCTCAAAATCTGAGTTGGCCTTGACTACCCACACATCTAATTTGTTATAGAGTCTTTGAGATTTTACTTTAGAAATGCCCTAATTTGGCTCCTCAGATCCTTCTTCATTGTCTCTGCTTTAGTTTGGATCTTCTGTTTCTTAGTTGCACGATTGCAACTTTACTCTAACTAGACTTCTGTGGCTGTGAGCTTTCTGCCTGCTCACTCACTGTCCCTTCAGTCTACATTGTCCCCAGGGTTATTGCCCTTAAAAGCAGTATGACCATTTAATCATGTAACCCTCCTACTTAAAGCTGCCCATTGGCTCCCTGCTGTCTCTTGGAGAATGTCCAAAGTCCTTAGTGTCATCTGACCCCAAGATGATTCGGCAAAATCTTTTCCAACCACTGCCTCCTAGGCTGCAGACACACTCATCCCCAACCCCCTACTCATTCATGCCTCTGGGCCTCTCTGTCTGTCACTTGAAGAACAGGATCCCTTATTTTCTTCAAAACCCATCCTGAAAGTTACCTTCTATTTGAACTCTTTCTGTGAGGCGCCAAGTAGAGTTAGGTGACATTTCCTCTATGCTTCCAACTTCCTTTGCCCATCCCTCTAGTCAGCCCCTCCATGTACTCTAATTACCTGCTTTCCTATTTCAACACTCAACTATCAACTCTTTGAAGCCCTGTCTTCATTTATTTTGTATCTCCTTTGCTTAGACTTATGCTTGGAACAAAGACCATTCAAGAAACGTTTCTTTGAGTAAAAGACTTTTAAATTCCTTGACGTCCACGGCTGTCTATTAATTGTCTTTATTTCCCTTCAGTGATAGCTGGTATTCTTCATATTTAACATTGTATAATTAAATTTAGTTTTGAAATATAATTCTAGACTGGATTCCAGTCCCTCTTTTTCACACAATTCAAGTGCTAATCTCCTTGATAAAACTCTGATAATAATGGCTACCATTGGCGCATGTCTATATACACACTGTGTACTACGCCGGTGCTTTATCTGTTTCTACCACAATCCAACAACCCCTCAAGGAGGATGGCAGCTGCCCTTTTTTTACAAATGACAGAACTCAAACTCAGTATTTTTCTACATTATTACACTAGCTTAACTATAGCCCTATGATTTTTCTACTATATCACACTGCCTCTAAAATGCGGTATTTTTTTACAGTAAGTATAAACAGACTGGGACAATCTGTGGTATCATTTCTAGTTTCTATCTCTTACAAAAGAGAATTTCTGCTTTAAAGTTTTTAGCCATTTTTAGTTTATAGGCTGTATTTTTCTTTTGATATATTATGCTTTAAGTACTTGTTACTTAAATAATCTTTTTTAATTGGTATTTAAGACTCATATCTAGAATTATTAAATGCATTCATCATGCAAAGCAGTTTTGCTCATCAAAGAAAATCTGTCCATTAAAAAAAATAAATCCATTTTCTTTGAGATTTTGGTGTGTAAAATTTGCTGACTTTAGAACTTCCTTATGACTTTTTTTTTAATTGTCAGGCTAATCTTTCCATAGAAAATATTCTAATTCTCATAGCTATAATGACATCATTTTGTATTCTTACCTTGTTAGAGTCTGATAGAGGAAATTCTTCTATTTTGAGTCTGCTTTTATTTGGAGAAATATATTCTCCAGTGACAGGAGCTTTTGACATCTTTTAACATAAATCATTTACTTTTTCCCCACAATTAACTTACAGAAGAAATAAGAGTAACTACCTATCTCTCCAACTCTCAAATCTAATCTAAATGGGTTTTTTTTGGTTGTTTTTTTTTTTTTCCTTCATGTATTTTTTGTTCTATTAATAATCTTTTGGACGGACTTCCTTATGGTCCTTGTCAGTGCAACTGAGTTTCTTATTCTACAAGTAGTTATTGAGCTAGAGAAAACTGAGACCAGAGCACTTAGTCTTTCCATGTTTTATTTGATTTTCTAAAAAAAAAAAAAAAAAATCCACATAAGAAGTTCAGATGTTATTGACATATCAAATACCCAGTTGGACAAGAAGTGGACTCGTCCTAAAATATGGTGTTCTGACTATTCCTTCAGTGGAGAGAATAATGTAGATCATAACATTGGCCATGCTTTTGAAGTTAACACCTAAATAAATGTCTCTGCTAGGATTCCATGAATGATGGAAAAAAAATGCATGTCTTGGGCCTGAGCCTTTGATTGTATTGATTTGGTACACGTTTGGGTACCAAACATTTCAGCCATGTGAAAATGAACCTACCACTCTTGCTCAATAAACCTGTAGATTCAGGACTTAGGATCTAGAGTTAATCACCAGGAGTTCCTGTCTATCTGTACAGGGCTTTCCTCTCTAGCATGCAGTGTATTTTTGGTTTGAACAAACCAAAAGTTATAAACTTATTTGAAAGATAATAATAATAATTATTTGCATAGCTCTTCAATATATTCATTTTTTTATACCATCACTTGAATTGCTTTTGAACAAATAGGTAAAAAGTGGCCTCCTATTATTAATTTTAATGTACATTTTTTGAGCATTGCTTAATATATTTAAGGTCTACACATATTTGACTTCCTTTTCTGTGCATTATTCAATTATATATGGTTAAATATATATGGTAATATATATACTATTTATAAAGTATACGACTTTTGACAATTTACTCTTTCCTCTCCTTCTTTTAAGTAAAGTCAGAGCACAGTTGAAGAAAGAACATGGGTTTTGCAATTAAAGGATGACAGTAAAAGCCCAGACTTCTCATGTACTAGCTTTGGGACAAAATACTGAGGCTTTCTAAGGTCCTTTACCTCCTTTTCTCTAAAGTGAGGATAAAAAAAATATTTAGGAACAATCACAAGCCAGTAGACACCCAAGTCACTTCCATTTCAAGGTTTCTGGCATATCAAAATTCAAGCTATATGAAACAGGTATATATATATCTGAGATGCCAAAAAAATGTATACAAGTGGACACTTTGGTCAGCATTGCTCAAGCAGTAGTTCGCCATAATCAGAAGTGTCTGGACGCTGATGGTAACCACTTTGAGCACCTTTTATAATTGCAAAAGTCAAACATGACTTGTGTTCATCTTTTGTTATCAGTATGTATTGAGTATTACAGTGTTGATAGGTTTTTTCCTTTCTTAAAATGTGTATACCTTTTTTTGATATATATATATATATATATATATATATATATATATATATATATATATATCTCCATATATTTGATTGCCCTTTATTAATTGGATTGTTGGCATTCTGTTTTTGACTTCTATAAGCTTTTTACATGGTAATAAAATGGAGACTTCATTGGTGATGTGAATTGTATATATTTTTTCCAATTTTGGTTGGCTGGTTGATTTTTACATAGAAGAATTGATACATTTTCCTTTTACAATTTCTGTTTTGTGTCATACTTAGAGAGGTGTTTTGTATTCTGAAATTGTTTTAAAATACATTCTGTATGTTCTACTATAGTATGATTTTGTATATTCAGTTTTTTCCTCCTCCATTAATAAGTTCTGTAATTTGATCTATTGAGTATGCTGTAGTGCTCAGAATTTATTCTTGTCTAATAATGTCTGAGATGCCTGGGGAGTGAGTATAATTCTGACTTGAAAGTGTGCTTAAATTTGAAAGATGGCCAGCAATAGTACATGTATTTTATGGCAACCCTTTTCAGGTACAAAATATTTAATGACATATATGTATTTATCCTTTCCTAGGACAACATACACATTGTACACCAACAAGTAGCATCAGGTCCTGTGAGATACATGAAGTTTGCAAGCCACAAGTTGGTGGAGTCAGTAGGAAACATGGGACATTACAGTTTATGTATACATAAAATATATGTAGAATGTAACTATGTTTTTCGTAGTATTAAAAATTTTTGCAGTGAATTTTTTTTTTAGCATCAATGACTTCATAAAAGTGAAAAATGTGTTTAATGATGTATTGAATTCCAATTTCTTAAGAAAGCTGATGATAAATATATAACTGGAAGAAAATGTTGACCTTTACATCTATCATGTTTGCCCACCTTAGGACAGTGTTACTGACCACATTAAAATCGAAGACACACACACATTTGCTGATTAAGCATCAGCATGTTCTTAAAAAATTAGTAGCTGATTTATGAAGACTATGCCTGAAAATGTGGATTCATTTTGCAGAAAGTGCCTTGGACATACTGCTTGTGAAGCATGGCTTTTTATTTAGATCAAAAGATTGCTCTTCTAAATGAATTGGATTTATTCATTTTTATGTTTTGGTGAGGTTTATGATGGTATAACTGACGTACAATTAAATCATCCCATTTAAGCAAACTTGAATAAAGTCATACCACCACCACAATCAAGATTTAGAACAGCATCTTAATCCTCAAAGGTCACTAACCTATCCCCACTTCTAGTCCCTGTCGACAACTAATCTGTTTTCTACCCTGTGGTTTTGCCTTTTCTAGAATGTAATACTAATGAAACCATATAGCATGTTGCATTTTTTTGTTTTTGATCTGGCTGGCTTCTTTCATTTAGCATAATACTTTTGCAATTAATTCACTTTTTTTGCATGTATCTATAGTTCTATTTTACTGAAAAATTCATTCTTTCTTATTTTAAACTTCCTTGTGCATGTGAAAATTGAAACAACAGTGATTATTGGAAAAAATGAAACAACAGTGATTAATGTATTGTTGCCATAGCATAAGAACTTGGCAAGTACTAATGTCACCAGAGTTTCCAATGGAAAACTCAGTTAATTTAAATATTTTTTAATTCTGCATCTAATTCATGAATATAAATAAAGCTTTTCAAAGTTTATTCCATAGAAGATAAATCATATATTATTATAAATGTTATTGTAAATTCAGTTAAAAAGATCATTCATAGTAAAGTTATTTTGTTCTTAAGACAAATGTAAATTTTTGTAGAACACAATGTCACATGGTAAGGACAATGTTTATTAAATCTAAAAATATGTATGAAACAGAAATGTGCTTGGACTTGGTTGTGGTGTATGCATAATTCAGTTTTGTGTGTAGAAATGGTAATATTGTATCAATTCATTTTTGTGTTCAAAAATGATAATATTCTACCAATCACTATATGCTACGGTGGTCAAAATTACCAAATATTTATATGTATGAGAATTAGGTATAGTAGTTATACTACATGGTATGTGATGTTACATATAGAAAAATATTTTACTGCCATCATCAGTCAGATGATAATATCAAAAGTAAATTATAGGGCTGGCCGAGTGGCATGGTGGTTAAGAGCTTGCTTGGGATGCCAGCAGCCCCAGTTCGGGTCCCACATATGAGGGTCAGTGACACTGCCCTCAAAAAAAAATATATATATATAAGAAGTCTAAGGAATCAGGGAAAAATTTATCCCACAATTTTAATTGTTAATATAAATATGAAATATTAAAGTAAATATTGACATTTAATGGACAACCATGAACCTAGTACGATATTTGGTATTTTCATCTATATTAGTTTATTTAATATCTGCAATACTAAAAATTAGATGTTTGTATCCCTACTTTATGGACAGGGAATTTGAAGCCCAGAGAGGTTGAGTAAATTGTCAAAATCCGAATACTTTATAAATAGTAAAGCTGGAATTTATGCATATAGTTTTGACTTTACCAGTCTGTGTTTAATAAAAAGAGAAAAAATTGGAGCTAAATTGTAAAGCTTTAAATTTATATAATTAAGCTCTTTATGGTCATGGTTTACTTCACTCTCAGACACTTAAAAACCATTTGCAGCTTTTTAAGAATTCACCATTTGGGAAACTCAATTTAGAAAGCTGCAAAGTAGCAATGTTTTATAAACAATATATAGTGGGTTATCCAGGAATTTACCCCCCTTTTTAGAATAAACATCAAAAATGAGGGATCATGACCCACTGGTGATAGAGATCACCTAAGAGCTATGATATAAGCTGAGAAGTTTGATACTATTAAGACAGATTCAGAGTTATCTACAGAACAGTGTCACACTAACTTGAACTTAAAAATGCTTCTGGCCTAGCAATGGTAGCTTAGGAGTGAGAGTTGGGTAACGAGGGGTAGAATTTCAAAAGAGCATGAGGAAACTTTGGGGGTTGATGGATATGGTCACTTTCTTGATTACAGTGATTGTGTTTGGGTGTACACATCTGTTAAACTTGACAAATTGCACAATCTAAATATGTACAGCTTCTTGGATGTGAAGCATACTTTAAGAAAGCTGTTAAAAATGGTTTCCTGGGTGGTAGGTAGAAGGGTCAAGTTATAGCTACAACATTAGGAAAGACACATACTCTATCTTGTCTGTCTCTCAACCTCTTGATGAGCAGCCTTTTCTGGTAGATTATTAGTTTGTATTGATCCACATTATTGAGTGTATGAGACTTGAGAAACAAGTAAAATTAACAATGAACATACTGAAATTAATACAAAATTACCATTTTAACAGTAAAATCATATTGAAGGTAATGTTGATTCTTTTGTTCAATAGTGCAGATTTGCTTGCTATATCAGTTATCTACTGATTATTATATCTCACATGTTTGTGGGTTGACTGGGGCATCATCTGACCCAGACTGGGTTTAGCTGGGTAGCTCTGGGGCCTTACGTGGGCTCACTCACGTGTATGCATATCTACAATCTCTGCTCCTACCTAGCTTTGGCTGGAGGAGCTTCACTGGGGACGTTTCTGCTCCACACGTCTCCTGTCATCTGCTGGCCTGAGCGTGATCCTGTGGTGATGGCAGAGGTACAACCAAGCCAGCCCAATAACACAAACAATTCTCAGAGCTTTGCTTGTGTCATATTTGCTCACGTCTCTTTGGTTAAACTAAATCAAATGGCTAATATAGGATGCCCCTCAACGAGTGGACACAGAAAATTATATGTCAAACAAGAAGTGGAGTCAGTAACAAAATTTATCCCACTTGCCTTCTTAATATTATCTTTGCGGGGGCGGGGGGAGGACATGTTTCGAAAAATCAAAAGTTCTTAAAAGATTAGCTATGTTTATTTTCTTTGTAAAATGGCAATCTGATATCTTGAAATGGCTTATTTATTTCCTCACATGCTATTAACATTTAAAATGAATACTTTAGAATAGAAAATCTATCATGCATGCGAAACCTATAAAACTATTACAAAGAGGAGAGTTTTTTAATATTTCAATCTAATGGGAAACTACATCCAAAGAATACACACTTTTGCATAATGTTTTACACAGTCAGCCTACTTCTATAAGAATATAAACTAAAAGAGGATGACAATTACCTCTATCTTGTTGACCCATGTACTCATATGCCTTGCCACTAGCACACTTCCTAATAAATAGAATTTTAAACATGTGTTGAATGAATGAACTTGCAAAATATAAAACACTGCTGGCCTCATTAAAAGTTTTCATGAATTGAAGGAGTTTTTCTAGTAACATGGAATCAAATTTGGTTAAATTATCAAACAATGGACCCACCAGTAGGTTTGGGAGTAACAAGAAAGCCAATAGATTTCTTTGGAAGTTATGGTGATGGCATGTAACCTTAAACTACACTGAAAGAAAAAGCAACAGGAACATCTAGAATCCTTAAAGCAAGTTTTATAGGTTTAGGCCTTCAATGGTTTTCCCACCACGCTTCTGTAACAAAGTCATCAATGTGTGCTATTTGACACCAGGTGACAAGACCACTAGTGGTTAGTATACGAGGGTTGAAGCTCTGCTTTTAGCAGCTCAGCTGTGGTGCTGGAATGTCAGCTATAAATGACCAGAGAGATTATGTCCAACCTCTTCCATTTATTAGATATTGTGATATGTTTGTATACTATTTCCTAATTTTCTCTGTTACAAGTGTCTCTTTTATTTGTTACAACACCATGAGATAGTCATGGCAAAAACTGCCATTCTACCCATGAAGAAATTGAGTATTAATTGGTTTATAATTACTGAGTAGATGAGTGTGACAGACAGAACTGGAGCCAATTATCCTAATTGTGACGCCTGTGTTTTTAAATTATACCATATTACTTCTAGAAAGTGTTGTATGGGGGAATTGCAAAGATTTGCCTAATAGAAACCTCATAGGCATTGAAGCAATGTTCCTTCTGCTAATGTGGATGTTTTGTAGTTTATTCCAAATGTTTCTTTTGTAAACCCAAAAATCTTGATGATTTTTCATTACTCTTTCTTCAAAAGTGAAAATTACACCAATGTGGTTTTGTTTTTGTTTTTTTTATTTGTTGTTTTTTTTTTTGTTGTTGTTTTAAATCTCAGACGTTGGCTATGATTCCCCTCTCCCCCTTGAAATAAGATATTTCTGAAATATTGTTTGTAGGGCTTTTAACAAGTTAATATCCTTTTATTAAGTTGAAAATATTTAAGGGATACAAAAGTGAATGGCAATCTAGTTACTGTACCAGGACTCTAATATTTTTCTATTCTTATGTATTGGAAAGAAATTCCACTCTTTTTTTCAACTTTTGAAAAGATAATTATAGATTCCCATACAGTTATAAGAAACAATACAGAGAGATTTCATATGCCCTTCATCCAGTTTTCCCCAATGGTAGCATCTTGTTTCAATGTAGTACAATATCACTGGGAAATTGACTTTGATGAAATTCATCCACCTTACTCAGACATCACCAGTTTTACATGTACTGGGGGATGTGTGTGTGTGTTTAGTTCAGTGCAATTTTATCACACGTGTGGATTTGTGGAACAACACCACAGTCAAGACACAAAACAATTTCATTGCAAGGATCCCTTGAGCAACCTTTTTATAGTCACAGCCTACCCACTGCAACCACTAATCTGTTCTCCATCTCTATCATTTTGTCATTTCAAGAGTATTATATGTGTAGAATAATATAGTAAATACTTTCTGAAGTTGATTTTTTTTCACTCAGCATGATTTCTTTGAGATCTATTCAAGTTGATACATATATCTATAAATAGTTAATTATTTTTCATTGCTAAGTAGTGTATTCCATCCATTGGTTTTTCAGCTCCAATTTTCTCATCTGTAAATTGTATGGAATTGGCTATTAGGACTTGTAACTCCAAAAGGCTAAGAGAATTTGAACAAATGCTTTGAAGAAATGCTGAAATACCTCTCAAGAGCCCACAGACCTAGCAGCTATAAACCTTAGAAAGATGGTCTATGCCACATCAGGTATTTATTTGAGTGTAATCCCAGTCCATAATAATCATTTTTAAATATGAAGGGTGAAGAGTAACAGCTCTTACTAAATTATTTTACTAAATTATAAAGAAGGTGCCGCGTAACAAGTTTCTTCAAAACATTTGTGCAGATGCTGAATTCTCATCTATTTAATTTGAATTCTCAAATTAAAAACAAAACATGTTAAAATATATTTATGAGTTTAAAGGCTTATCTATCTGTCTATTGAAGGGTTGGCTTTTAATCTCTTCTTCGGCACTTTTAGGGGCCTGTCATATACTTGTCCTTTCTTGTCCCCCTCCCTATCCATCCACCAACTAGGACCACACTGAGATCATCTCTTATACACAGTGAGCTTTGCATCAGCTTTCTTTTGAAGAATGAGTTCTGTGGCTGAAAGAAACCTTGGAAAACATCAGAATGGTCACCTAAACATTTATAATTGTAACTGTTTCTCTGAATTAGCCTCTTCCCACCCCAACCTCACTGCCTGTTCAAACCCATTGTTATGGGGCCAGTTCTTTCCTTCTACAGGGATGAAATCTAGGTCAAGTTCTGTGACATTTTTAGTCAATGATTTTTCAGTTACTATAGTTTCAGTTAATGAAGACCCAGTGCAGTGTAATAAGCACAATACCCATCTTCTTTTAAAATGATAGCTTCTTGCGCCCCACAGCAGAGGTCTAGTTTGGCCTGGCAGCCTGTGGTGGGAAAGCTCCCTACCTAGAGATTCTAATGCTCCACCATTCGTTAGGCTGTCTGAAGTTTGCCTGGGGTTGAACTTGGAGAGAGAGAGAGAGAGAGAGAGAGAGAGAGAGAGAGAGAGAGAGAGAGAACAGAAAAGTTCTTAGTTGACAAATATTATTGTAAGTTGTCACTGATGTTAGTTTGGTAAGCACTGCTGTAGTCAAACTGGTAGAAGCCATTCTTCTGATGGGTCACTGCACTGTTCTGATTGGTTGATGGCTGTGCACTCTGTTTGTTAAATCTTTGGAATGTGACATGTGCTTTGGGATTGTGGTGAAACTGATTTTCTTATTGAGCACTTCTTGGGGGTTTTAAGACTTTTTCCTATATGCATGCACACGTTCATACACAGACACACACACACACACACACACACACGCACACACACACACACACACCCATACACCCATACAGCATTCTAGATTTGTTACCTGTTTTATCTTTAACTTGAGTCATCATATTTATCTCTAGTTTATGACCCTTACCTCATCCCCAAGACATTCAGGGTACACCTCCAATTTCTTTTAAGGGGATCACTTCACCATAGAGGGGTCCGTCTTGTACAGGATCTTGGACAACCTATTCCTTTTCTCTTGTAGGTCTGTATTACATGGAATCGACAGGGAACATCTCATATTCTTTGCAGGCCATGTTCAATATAGCAGCCTCCCTTCAATACCAGCAGGGCAGCTGTCCAACTATAAACACTCACTTTTTAAATTGGATTCCACAAGTCTGAAGAGCTGAGTGAACGATCAAAGTAAACAGACTTGTAGATGTAGAGGAAAAACTGAGGGTTGCTAGTTGGGAGGGGGGTGGGGATGGAGGGGAAGGGGAAGGGATTAGAGAGCATAAATAGGCAATGACAATATTGCCACAGGGATATGAAACACAGTTCAGGGAATATAATAATGTTGTAAAAATTTTGTGCCATGTCAGATAGTCACATGTCTTGTTAGGGAGACCACTTCATGGATGGAGTGAAGGCTTGATCACTGCACTGTACACCTGAAGCTGATGTTGTATAGTATTGTATGCCAACTGCAACTGAATATGTGGATGGTCACGGGATGTGGAGTATACTGTGGAGGGGAGTCAGGGGAGTTGTAATGGATATGTATGATATGGCGGGGGAGTGGGGTGGCGAACTGGGGGAGGGGGGTTGTCACTTTGGGGGGTAAAGCGTATAACTATTGCATTCTGTTGTACACCTGAAACTAATAAAATAAAAAAAATTAAAAAATAAAAAATTGGATTCCACAAATTTCCAGAGGAAGCTATGTTATCAAAAGCCCATTTCCTGGGCTTGAAGTGAAGGCCAAACCCCTTCTATCTCTTGAACTAATTCCCTCTAATCTTCCAACCCAATCCTTATGCAGCCTCCATGTAGATGAAGGAAGAGTTAAGAGTGTGCAAAACTAGTTTTTGTCTACCTCATTTAAAAACCCTGTGTGTGGTCTCTCACTTCCTTTTGGAATATGGAGACATTAACTCCTAATATTTTAGAATATAAACAGAAATGGGAAGTGAAATAAATATATTTTATTATCCTATTGTATAACAAAGATGCCTAGCACATAATTGTTCTTCAGTAAATGGATGGCTCCAGCTAAAGTGAATATTTGGAATGGAGCCTATCAAAGATCAATAAGTATTCTTCTGATGACTGAAAGATTGTACATATATATCTTTTGTTTTCTTACCAAAGAACCTCAATATAACTTTTGTTTTATGTTATGTTGATGAAAGCATACATAAATGTTTTATTACAAACACATAAATATGATCTCATTTATTTTTCACAAGTACCTGACTAGTTTGGGAGGGAATTAGATAATTTCCACGTGAGATCCATGGAGAAGATTCATATCCATGTGTTAGAACTACATATTCCATATTCTTTCCTTATGTCACTTTATGTTAATATTTTCTATAATTTTTGTGACATAGTTAAACAAATGGCATCATTTTCATTTCACAGACATAGGTATTGTAAAAAGGCTTTCTTGTTCTAGGGAAAATTCATCTGCTGTATTCTATTTCTTTGTTATCCTTCTTTAACAGTTGCCCAAGCTCTATACCCAACACACACACACAACACACACACACACACACACACACACACAACTATTCAGAAGTTAGTATTTCTTCAATTAAATTTTAATTGCTCCCAAAGTGTATTATCTTATAGAATAATGTCTCATGTTTACGAAATTCAAAACATTTTCCAATATCAGAGAGTTAGATGGAGGAGAGATTTGGAGAATGGTATGAAACTGATAGTGTTTCTTCCTTGCTCAAAGTTGAATGTACAGGCTTCCTTTAGCAAGTATATGAGTTCTTGTGGTATGTATTTTAAGTGAAGATAGTGTTTTTAGCCATATAGTCTTTTTCTTATTCTTACTTGTTCTGATGTCCTCAGTTATTGATTCAGTTTTATAAATTATATGAATTTTTTGTGAGCCATATGAAACATTTCTTTTTTGGAACAACTCCTTATACAAATGAACCTAAGTTTTAAGAAAATTTGTCTTTTACTTTCTGAGAAACTCTCACTAGCTGAGCGTTTCCTAGGTTAAATTATTAATAGGTCCCTTGGAGGATACAAGTCATATTTTTCTCTCCTAGTCATTCATTTCTGTATATCAGCTTATTCTTTGGTGACTACAGGGATAAAGTCTAAGGTCAGGAGAAAAATGAATGATCCCTGCTTGCAATATGTTTTTCAAGTTGTCATTTGTTAAGGGTTGATGCATATGGTAGAAATAGATACATGGCTGTTCTTCAGTATTCAAGTAGATAGTCAATAGCTTGAATCTACAAATAAATGAGCCTATCAGGAGTAAGAAGCTGTAAATGACGGATCTGCTCCTCTGATTACTAACTTCACTTCAATGATTTCATGTATACTTTTAAATTAGTGTCTGTGATTTTTTTTTTTTTTTAAGATTTTATTGGATAAATGGTGGGAGGGGAACAGCGCTGGGGAATCGGGGAAGGAGAACAGACAAGTTGCTGTCCTTTCGTTCTTCAGTCTAGTTGCGGAGGACGTTACTTCACTGGCCCATGTTGATATCGCCATTGCACTCTTCCCGGATGAGGTAGATCAGTCGCCGGCCTCTGGATGGCCGCTCACCACGGCTATTGGCCACTCACGCTGGCTGCCAGCCACTCACGCTGGCTGCTGGCCACTCTCTGTAGCCTATGACAGCCCACTGCAGCAGGGGCTGCAGCCTACACCTTCGCCGGGGCTCACTCAGCCCAGCTCCAGGTGGAGCCGTTGTTAGCTGTAGAGGGCAGTGTCACTGGCCTTCATATGTGGGATCCGAACCGGGCCGCTGGCATCCCAAAACCAGCTCTTAACCAATGCACCACTCAGCCGGCCCTGTGATTTTTTTTTTTTTGAAGTGAGCAACAAAATGTGCTAATTGCTGAGTTTACAGGTAAAATGAGAAATAACTGAGAGTGAGACGTGGCTCTGTGTTGTCTATATAAAGAAAGAAGCTGAGATGGGTTTTGAAATCTGAGATAATAACTCACAGGTAGTTTTGCTGTGTTGGTGCACTGGTGGTGTTTAGCTGAGTGAGTTTTCTCTGCTCACTCTGTTGTGAAGGAACTTCATTCTGAACATGTACAGGAACTGGACAGTTTTTACTAAAAGTGTTTCACCTGGTAAGTGTGAAACAGGAATTATAGAAAGTGTTTTTCTATTCAACTACGTAGGGTTTCAAAATTACTATATCACTTATATTCAGGAATCATTATCACTATCAACATCACTGTCGTCATTACACCTCCCATTTATTGGTCTGTTATTAAGTACCAGTCTCTCTGCTAAGTGTGTTTTATACATAAACTTATTTAATTTATACAACAACCTTATGTGGTATTAGCCATATTTCCATTTTACAATGAAGAAACTGAAATATGGTGAAGTTAAGCACTTTTCTCAGTATTACAGACAAAAACATAACAGGATGAAGATTTAAACTCCGGTCTGTCCTATTTCAGGTCTCCATCACCATGTAATTGTGGTAGAAAATATCTTTCAATCCACCCCACCCCAAATCTTCTTGATTGCATAATTAGATTTTTTTGTTTGTTTCTTAATCCCTCCAAATCCACCCCCTGCATTTGCTTAGCTACTTACTTCCTTGGATGTATTGTTATATATTGAAAAGGGTGGGAGGGAAGGTTGTTTGAGGTTAACTGAAGGAGTAAAGATAACAGATATATATTTATATATTAACAAGCCCAGGAGATTCATTTCCTTCTTGGTGGGTCTCAGCCTTGGCAGCAAAACATAATTGCCTTTTGAGCTTCTGAAAACTGCAGATCACCCGGCTCTGTCCCCAACTGCTGAATCAGATCCCTTAGGGGGGAACCTGGCATCTGATTCAAGGATACAAATGCCATGCTGTGTTTCTTATGTATAGCTGCAGTGGGCAATCAGGATTTAGATCTGTAAGATGGTCCCCCTGAGAAGTGGACCATCAATGTGAATGGTGTTGCCTTGAGTAATAGATGCCTGGAGAGCTGCCATATTTTCCTGTCTTTATTCTATAAATATTTATTGAGGGTATACTATGTGCCAGACGATGTGTGAGAGCTTGCCCTTCCTCAAATGGAGAAATCAGGAAATAATGCAATCACTTGAACTGTTTTATTTTTCTTTTTAATGAAAATTGTGAGGTAGATATTCCGTGTAGCATCTCATTTTTTAGTTCTTTGCTCAATTTGTGAATGTCGCATAAAGGATTTAGACAAGGGGGACTAGAACAGGGAATAAAGTCACAAACTATATGTGAAGATAGATATATATATATATATATATATATATATATATATATATATATATATATCATGGCAAAAGAACACACTAAGTCATTAATGTAAGCTATTCACAAAGCATGATTTATGAGAAAATGACAGAACATTTAAACCAATATTTAAATAAATTCACCTAAGAACAAAGGAAATATATCTATGACTACAATTCTCTCAATCACTGCATATTCTATATATTCCTATTGATCCCCAAAGAAAATAATTTTCATTGCTTCCACAGGATTTCTTATGTGAGCACAGATTCTTGGCCACTATTTATCAGATTTGGCATCTGAAAGTTTCCTCAGGTGATCTTATTGATCTTTGATCTGTTCTAGTGTCTAGTATCTATGTGTTATACTCACATTACTTCTTTCCCTTCTGTCAGTACAATGACACCAGTGACTATGCCCCCTCAACCAACCCCACATCATCTCATTCTCTTGCATCTTTCTCCTGTGGTTAAAAAAGTTTAAGGAATTAGGAAAGAAAGAGCATAGGGGCGCTACGGCACCATAATGTTTCCTCCTTACTCTCTCTGCAGTTCCCCTCTAAGCTCCATATCTACATGAAATTGGCTCCTTGCCTTCTTTAAGTAGTGTTTAGACATCTTTACATCTGGCCTTAGCACTAAGACTTAGAAAATAGCTGTATAGTGGTTTCCTCAAAAATAGCATTAAAAATGCCTCCAAAGGATTCTATAAACATTAAGAATTAAGTTTCCACAGTTCCATTAGCAAGTTCCTAGAGCTCTAGGGGAATGGAAAAATATCTGGGATGAGGTCAAGCAAGCTAGTCAATAGCCAGAGATTTTCCTTAAAAGCTCTAATTTGGACTTTCTTCAAATGTTTAAGTAACATAGATTCCTTTTTTTTAATTATCAATCTTAAGAACTAAATTAATACTGAATTTTCCTGTCTTTGTCAGTTTATTTTCCCACTGTGTCTTAAAGCATGCTTCTTGTTCAATTTACCTGGCAACTACCACATACTTTAGAATGTAATTAATAAAAATATATTCACTATTCTCCATGAGGGGATGTTATTTCCAACAGTAAAGCCTAGAGAATGTTATAATGGAGAAATGCATAAAGTTCAAAATACCTTGATTTCTCTATAGTGAAAATTTGTACCTGTTTTCTTTAAGAAAATGAAATTTTGAGTCTACTCATAATTGTTTTTTTTTCAATTCATGAAAAGAATTGCAACAGAAAGAATTGTGCCAATGTACCCTTTGAATTAGACACTAATCATTTATGTTTTATTTCATAGAGTCTTTGAGCAATTAGTCAGAAAATGGTATATTCTTCTTTTTTAAAATGGTGAATCTGGCCTTATCACCTTAGATAAAGTTTCATGAGCTCTAAAGGACATTATCACGCTAGAATAAATACATTTTTAGTCCAAACTTTTGATAATGGATTAGCTTAGTCTAAATATAGTAATCTAGAAATATCCGGTTCATATTTAGCCAAAAATATATGTACTCTAGAAGTGGCTGATTTGAAACATGCAAAATAACTGATTTGTTGTTTTATCAGTCACATTTTTTCTGTACTCATTCCTCATTTTCATATTCATCCATAAAATGGCAATGAATATGTTATACTTTATGTGACTCTAAATAGTAAAAATACAATTTTATGTGATATTTTATACAAACTCTGTAAGAACATAAAGACTAATTATACACTTTCTAGTATGTTTCTTCTGAAAAACTCTAATAGTGCCTTTCCATTAATTGTAAAATAACTTGTCATCTTGGGTTTTTCTGTTGATCTTATATTTATCCACTTAAATGTAAAGGCTGAATGTAAACTGGTTCTCCTAATACTCTATAGCGCTTCAGAGGGGAAAATGTTTCCTTTACACTTGAATTTATATATACACCTGAATTCAAGTACAAGTTCTCATACAGTACTCAGACTTCACCTCAGACATTTTCTTCCACTAATAAATTTTCAGCAGCTGTGTGGGAGTTTAGGATCAATTTGGCTACATTAGCTTGTTTAGAAATAATGCTACCTGAAATGATACAAATTCAAATTATGATGTGAGTACTTCGTCTGGACTTGTTTCCTATTATTAGAATTTTCTCAGAAAGATGTGTGCTGCTGAGCTTCGGGTGAGATATTTGTTCACCTCTTATCCTTAAATATTTCCCTCTGGTTTTGCTCTCAAGTAGATTTAAAAGGCTTTCTTTGGTATAAAGCCCTGAAAGAGACCTGAAGAATTATCTTGTTTCAGCTTATTTAAACATAAGGGAAGTGAAGAAAGGCAGCAGGACTCAGCCAGGGCCACACAGCTGATTAGAACCCATGCTTCTTATCCAGTGTCATGTTTATTCTGTAGGTGAACAAGTGAAATCAGAAAGAATATTTGACTTTTGGACTCTAAAATCTCTTTTCTACATAGACATTTAGCCCATGGGGATTGACCTTAAATATAATAAATGTCTTATAAGTTGTGAGATTTATTTTGACAACAGTTACTATAATGCTAACTTTTTATCTAACAAAGTATTTTCTGTGAAATGATCATTTTGTAGACGTTGTAAAGTTGACGTTAGGCAAAAGTAGAAAAATCAAAACATAATGAGGACAGAACAAAGAAGAGAAAACCTATTCATGTTTAAACTATGATTCTGAGTGTTCCTGATTTCCCATAATAGGCAACACCTTGGTGGAAATTGTCCTACAAGAACACTCTATGATTTTTAAAAAATTATATACTACTATCTTTGATTATTGGCTGAGTATAAAGCTTTACACGGAACGTTATGCATGTTCCATTGGGCACCTCTGTCTTAGGTCAGAATTTTTTGTTTGCTCTCTGTAGCAAAAGTGACTTTTAACATCCATTCCTGAAGGTAGACGTGAAACAGGGACAGAAGAATCACTTTTTTATTTTTATCTTGCCATGTGAAAAGTACCTCATTGAATAAGTGTTTTGGGATTTGGTTAAGGTTTCAGTAAATGGATATAAAAAAAAATGGCTGCTAAGTTAAATATCTGTGTTCCCTATGGCATGAATTTGTTGTTGTCTTTGTGGATAGTCACAGTCTAGCCATAAAGTTCCTTTTCTTTCTATAAACTTTTAGAAGTCCATCCAGCAACATTCCAGTGCTTTCCTTTGGGGACAGAAATAGGAATGTGGACAGAGTGCTGTTCTGTTCTTAGAAGATAACTTCCGACCCCTTTCACTCACAAGAATTTCCTTCCTATCCCCAATCCACATAGCACTTCATTCTACATTATTCTGTACTACTTGTAATATGTGTAGCTTATCTTGTTATGGTGAGACACTATAAGCTCTAAAAAATCTTATAGTGGTAAATTCAAATACTTGTGACTTGTTGCCAAGTCAGAGCAATGATTCATTCAATAAATGGTTACTGAGCACTTACTATATGCCAGGCACTCTTCTAGGTACTAGGGATATAGCTGTGAATAATTCCGAAAAGCCCCTTCCTTCCTGAAGTTCATATTCTAATGGTGAGAATGGGAGGGCATCCTAAACACACAAATAAAATGAGTTTAGAGATAGATACATGATATTAAGAAAACATAAGAAAAAAGGGAGAAGAAGAATAACTGGGGTTAAACGGGTTATTTCTTTAGATAGGATTATCATAAAAAGGCTCATTAACAGTGATCTGTAAGTTAATACTTAAATAAAGAGTACAAACCAGCAGTGGAAATATTGGGGGTGGAGAGGGAACTTCCAAAGTAGATGTGACAATATTGTAGATGAGGCGGGGCTGGTGGGGGAGTGTGATAGGAAACAAGTTCTGAGTGAGAAAAAGAGGCTGCATCATGTAGGGCCATAGTGGAGATGAGTTTGGATTATGTTTAAATGAAATAGGAAATAAGTATAAGGCTTTAAGAAATGGAGTGGTTTTATCATTTTGGCCATATTGGGTGAAAACATTGTAGATGCACATAAATGGAAGCAAGCCATCTCTTCATATTTTACTATTCTCTATAGATTTCAATGGAAAGGAATCTACTTGGGTCCCTTGGTGGAGCGTGTGTTTGTGTGCACCCACACCTGTGTGTGTCTCGGGGAGGAGTGAACCTGGGCTACTCTTCTACATGTGTGGGGTGTTACAGATATAGTAGGCCTGGGATTACACTGATAGAGTCAAAAGGGTCTTGATGCCTGAGAAAACACTAGGACTTGAGGGAAAAGATGGACTGTATTTGAGAAACGAGATCGAACAGACATAATGGAGCAGGCAGTAGACCAAGAAAAAGGAGAGTAGCCGATCTGGGCCTGGGCAGGCAGGGAACTCACTAAAATAGGAGGCCAACTTGAGATAATTTTAATCAACACTATCAATTTCCATGTTTTCTTCCTTTTTCTTCCTTTGGTTGGGCCAAAGGTGATATGGGTTTCCGTGATGTGGTCTGATACTATGTAGTCACATGTGTACATAAAGTACACATCTGTACTTTACATATATGCATTATTAGGTACTGTTCCCAGCAATTTCAAGTTGGTACTACTACTCCACAGGCCCTATATGAACCCTTGGGACTGTACGTGTTTTGGAATTAAGGCTTTTTCAGACATTAGTTAAGATAATACAATGCCTATGCTAGATGTTACCTAATATCTTACTGAAGTCTGGGATGACTCTCTATAATTAATAATATTTTTGCAGACAAACACAGTACGGGAAACATTAAGAATATAAACAGCTACACAGCAGTTCAAAAGAGGTTTGCAGGTAAAAGAGTTTGTGCTAAGCTTTCAAAAAGCTTCTCACTTTCCCATTTAAAAAAAATGGAATGAAGAGAGTTTTGCTACAGATAAAATTAAGGTTTAGAGAAGTTAAGTGACTTGGTAAATAGTTTGGCCAGAATTTGAGCACTGCCTTGGCTGACCATAAAGTCTCTCTCCTGAACTACCACAGTCCATCACCTCTTTAGAAACGGTGATGCTTGCTTACAGAGATCTGCCCTGTATGTATTATATTATAGAAGCACATACATGTGTATTGAGAGACAGCTACCTATAAAGGAAGTACAGTAAACGATGACTACTAATAACTTTAAAATCTGGGTATGAGGACAATTTCTCTATAAATTCTTTTATACTGCTTCTCACATGGCACCAACTATAATATTAATAATGACAAAATTAACCTTGTAATACTTTGAAGGTTTAATTATAATAAACCGAATTAATGACTTCATTAAAGGACTTAATTTTGATAATTTATTTAAATTATGATAAATTTTAAGGACTACATTTTCTCCATTATCCCATTGATTAACAGAGAAAGTTTTGCATATAGATGAAAGTAATCTCATTTATTTTAAGAAAGCTTAAGAACGTGAACTCAAGGAGTTGTTTAGGCTGGAGGCCATTGTCTATATTGAGTACTTACTCTGCTGGAACTATGCAGCTAAACAGCATGGAGCTCTGCAAGTGTGGATAAGAATATTCTCGTATAACAGAGACTTATCTAGTTTAACAAAGAACATTGTTGAGATGGAGAGTGCTGGAAAGAGCTGAAAATGCTGAGATTGTGGTTATTAGAGCATTTGGCATACTTTTAATGTGGCAACCAAATGATTTGTTTCTTTCAAATTTGTTTTTTTTTTTCTTTTCTTCCTTTTTTCTTTACTTTTTGGATGGGAGAAGCTTTAACTTTAATGGAATTTAGACTTTGGACTTGACTGAGAATGTTTTGAGGACTAAAGTGACTGAAGACTTTTTTTAAAAATTTTTTTCCAGTTATAATTGACATTCAGTATTATTCTATATTATTCTTCAGGTGTACAACATAGTGGTTAGACATTTATGTAATTTATGCAGTGACTCCCCAGATTAGTTTAGTACCCACCTGGCACTATACATAGTTATTGCCATATTATTGATTATATTCCCAATGCTAAAGAAGTGATCACCATGGTAAGTCCAGCAACCATCTAACCATACCATACTATCACAATATTATTGACTATATTCCCCATGCTTCACATTACATCTCGATGACTTATTTGTTTTATACTGGAAATTCGAACCTCTTATTTTCCTTTATCTTTCCCCTACTTTTTAATTATTCAAATATAGCTGACATTCAATATTATTTTATATTAATTTCAGGTGTGCAGTATAGTGGTCAGACATTTATATAATTTGCAAAGTGATCCTTCTCCCTCCAACTACTACCCACCTGGGTATTAGTTATTTTTAATTATTACCATATTATTGATTTTATCCTCTATGCTTTACTTTACATCCCCATGACTATTTTCTAACTGCCAATTTGTATTTCTTAATCCGTTCGCCTTTTTCACCCTGCCCCTTCAACTCCCTCCCATCTATCACCCCAATAGATCTAGTACCCATGTGACACCATACATAGTTATTCCAATATTACTGGCTATATTCCTTATGCTATACCCTAAATCCCATGACTACTGTGTAACAACCAATTTTTATTTCTTAATCCCTTCCCCCTTTTTCACCCATACCCCCAACCCATGTCCCATCTGGCAACCATCAACATATTCTCTGTATCTATGAGATTGTTTCTGTTTCATTTGTTTGTTTATTTTGTTCTTTAGATTCCACTTATAAGTGAAATCATATGACATTTGCCTTTCTCTTGCTGCTTTTAAGATTTTCTCTTTTTCCTTAACCTTTGGCTTTTATTTATTTATTTATTTTTTAGCTGAGCAATCCTGCTACCTGTTGGCAGCTCAGCGGCTGCTCAGCTCGGGCTGGGCATCAAACTGCTGCTGCTCAGAGCTCAGCTCACACTCTTGAGCAAGCTCTTAACCAACTGAGCCACTTGGCATATTAACCTTTGGCATATTAATTATGATGTTTCTTGGTGTTGGCCTCTTTGGGTTCAAGTTGTTTGGGACTTTCTGCACTTCCTGAGTTTGTATATCTATTTCCTTTGCCAAGGGAAATTTTCCATCATTATTTCTTTAAATAAGTTTTGATTCCTTGCTCTCTTCTTCACCTTCTGTTACCGCTATAATGCAAATATTGACACTTTTGATGTTGTCTCCTCATTTTTTTTTTCTTTTGGGATATTCTTTTCTTTTTGCTATCCTGATTGGGTGTTTTCTGCTACCTTATCTTCTAAATTGCTGATTCGACCATCTGTTTCATCTAATCCACTGTTGATTCCCTATAATGTATTCTTCATTTCCGTTACTGTTTTATTTCTGACTGGTTCTTGTTTGTTTTCTATCTCCATTTTTATGTTTCCTATCTTTGTTGAAGTTCTCCCTGAGGTTGTTGAGCATCCTTATAATCAGTGTTTTGCACTCTGCATCTGATAGATTACTTATCGCTATTTTGTTTAGTTCTTTTTCTAAAGCTTTGTTCTGTTCTTTTATTTGGGACATGTTTCTTTGTCTCCCCATTTTGGCTGCCTCCCTGTGTTTGTTTCTATGTATTAGGTAGGGCTGCTATGTCTTCTTGTCTTAGTAGAGTGGCCTTATGGAGAAGATGTGCTGTGGGGCTCAGTGGCACAGTCTTCCTGGTCACTTGAGTCATGCATTCCAGGTGTATCTCTTGTGTGGGTTGTGTGTGCCCTTCTCTTGTTGTTGAACCTTGGTTGCTGTTTGCACATCAGTGAGAGGGATTGACCCTCAGGCTCATTGGTTATGATGACTGGCCATGACTACAGTGGAGGAGTTGTGGTACAGGGACTGACCCTACAGAGCAGGATCTGCCTTAGCAGGGCTCTGGTGCCTGCCCAGTTTGTCCCTATGGTATGTCGTTCTTGGAGGTGGCTTGGTGATGCTCCAGCTCATTTCCAAGCTGGTCCTGGACCATGTCAGCCCCAGGGCCTCCTGGGAGAAGACTTACTGGAGCTCAAGTTAAGCTGCCACCCATGCCCTACCTAGGGCCACCTGGCAGGAGCCACAAAGAAATCCGCAGATGGCCACTGCCTGCACTGGCCTTGGAAATGCCTGGAGAGGCCAAGCTGTGAACCAAGGGCAGCTGCCACTATTTCTGGGCTTAGGACTGTTCAGCCAAAGGTATGGGATATGCTCAAGCCAGATGCTGCTTGTCTGGGATCCACAAACCTTTGAGACACCCTAGCAAAATCTGCAACATGACCCAAGACAGGTGGTTTATATGAAAAAGCCACTGGAAGTGGCCTGGGGTAATCAGAAGTTGGGTGGGGTGGGGTCTCAGAATCACCAAGGCATGACCAATGAATGGCATTAGCCAGCTTGATGGAGACTCACATATGACGGTCACCTGTGCCTGCATGCTGGGAAAGAGAGGGCTCAACAAAGAAACAATAGCTTCTGACAGCTGCTCTGTCCAGGAGAAAGCTCCCTGTCCAGCACTGGTCCTGCAGCCACACAACTCAGTTTTCCCCCACCAACCACCAATCCCATCCCCACCCACCAGCCTTCACTGTATGTCCCTGTTGTTTCTCCAGCTGCTGCCCCAGAACAGGAGTTCTAAGCCAGTGATTCAGTCAGTGAGTAAGGCCACCAGCAGTCCCTTAAAGAGGAGTGCTTGGGATTCCAGCTGCCCTCCATCTCACTCAGCCATAATATCCACTGGTTTTCACAGCCAGAAATTTTGGGGACTTCTGTCTCTGTCACTGGAACCCTGGGCTGGGGAGCTTGTGTTGCCCTTGGGACCCCTTGCTCCTACCAGGGTGGGGATGAGTGGAAATTCTGCAGCCGAGATATCCCTTCCAATTTTTAGTGGCCACACACAGGTGTGTGACCAGCCTGTTCCATGTTTCTGCTCCTCCTACCAGTCTCGAGGTGGCTTCACCTGTATGTCCTTAATTGTAGGGCTTCGGTTCAGCTAGACTTCAGGTGATTCTCAGTGATGGTTGTCTTATAGTTTAGTTGTGATTCTGAGGTGGTCAAGAGCACAGTGTTTACCTCCTCCACCATACTGACCAGGACTTTCCTAAATTTTTTTGGGACTGTTTTCTATCTTAAAAGTTATTAGAGAAGTTAATACAAAAATATTTTTTCTTTTACTGAAATATAATACATACTTAGTTTGACCAGAATATACTGTTTTGAGCAGAAAGTGTTTTAGAGTTAAAAAAATTATTAACTTTCAGCATTATCTATCATCTAATTGTTTACTTTCATAACTTTATTTCAGGCTATTCTATGTATGTATATTGATATGTGAGTGTGTGACTGTGTGTGTTTGCATGTTTGTGTGTGTGTGTATGTGTGTGCATGATATACAGTTGATCCTCATTATTTGCTGTAGTTATATTTTATAAATTTTCCATGAACACTGAATTAGCAAATATTGAACCAGTTCTCCTAGGGGCATACAGGGTTAGGTTCCAGCGAGCCTCTGGTCACAACTTTTTTTATCAACTGATCAATACATATTTTTATTTTACAAGTGTTTACATTTAAAGACACCTTATTTAATATGTATTGTTGATCCATTACCATTGAACTCATGACCAACAGCACTATAATTCATGTCTGAATGAAGCTTACCTAATACACTTTTTTCTCTGTAAGCATATCACTGCCTTCTTGTGCTTAGGAACACTAGACAGCACTATACTTGGTGGCCATGTAAACAGCAAAATCACTAATTGAAAGGACAAAAATGTGAAAAACAAAGCACCAAAGAAACCTTGAAAAGGACACTTGTTTATAGTATGAGAGCTGAAACAATGAGGCAGAGTCACCATCAATCTCAGGTGGGGAAATGTCAGGTGACTCAAATTTTTCAATGCTCTGTGCATGTCTGAATGATCATGAAAGCACCACAAGTATTGATTTAGTGGTTACAAGTAAATTTTAGTAAGCAGGCAAATTCACAATTAAGGAATCCACAAGTAATGAAGGTTGATTGTATAAGGATATGTCTATGACATGTTTTGGTTAGTATAAGATGAGAATTGTCTCTGCTATGTTCTATCTTTTAATTCATAATACTTGGTGGATAGCCAAACCCATTCTGTGCTTCTACTTATTGTTAGTTATAGGAAAATATCTCTAAGTATAATTATTATCTTTTATATACATGTGTATTAAACTTGAGTATTTCAGTGCATGTATATTTAAATACATGTGTGTAATTTGTATATACATACAAGACAGAGAGAGCAAGTGATAAAGTGAGAGTGAAGAGAGAAGGAGAGAGAGTAAGGAAGGGCATGTTGATGTACAGAAGAAAGTCATTTTTAAAAGTAATGAGTTTCCTAATTATTCATGTGTTAGTGTAGCAGCCTGCTTAAAAATTCTTTGAAGTACATAAAATTGACTTAACCTCTCCTATTTATAGACAATTAAATTGAAAAGCCTTCATAATTAATATAATCTTAACATTATTTGCAAATGCAGTTAATAGGAAGTCATCCATCTCCTGACACAGCTAATTCAGTTTTTGCCACACTTATAGCTCCTGAATTTGAACATGTTATTACTTATAAAAGATGCTGCTTTGCTTTGCTTTTTTTATTCTTCTTAATATGAAAGTCAGTGGAACATTTGCTTAGTATATTACCAATTCAAGTCTTTGTTCATATATCAAAATTAATTTACGCCTTTTAGTAATACTGAAAAGCACAGAAAAGTAAATACAGTAATTGGGTGGCCTTTTCCAGGAAATCCTGCATTTGATTGTTAATAAAATCTAGAATTGGGCCAGCCAAGTGGCGCATTGGTTAAGACCTGATTTGGGACGCCAGCAGCCCCGGTTCGGACCCCACATATGAGGGACAGTGACACTGCCCTCTACAGCCAACAACAGCTCCACCTGGAGCTGGGCTGTGCGAGCCCCAACAATGGTATAAGCTGCAGACCCTGCTGCAGTGGGCTGCCATAGGCTACAGTGAGTGGCCGGCAGCCAGCGTGTGCTGCCAATAGCTGCCATGAGCGACCATCCAGAGGCTGGTGACCGATCTGCCTCATCCAGGAAGAGCGCAATGACGATATCAACATGGGCCAGTGAAGCAACGTCCTCTGCAACCAGACTGAAGAACAAAAAGACAGCAACTTGTCTGCTCCCCTTCCCCGATCCCCCAATAAAATCTTAAAAAAAAAAAAAAAATCTACAATTGAGCCCCTTGGAAATAAATTCACTCATTTGTGTTATATTTTGGACTTAGAGATTTTCATTGCTATATGTTTGGTGCACAGAAATGCTTGGTCATTTTAATTGTTTGGTCAATTTAGACAAAATAATTGTCAATAGTTAATAAAAGGCAGGTGTTCTGTCAATCTTCCAATCTTTAGACTAACTCAGTGTTTCAAACATCAGTTCAGCAGCTACTTATGCAAATTACTGTGTTATATATTATTGAGGGCATGGCTGAAGTAGAAGCATGAATCTTTCCTGTCTCAAGACACTTTCACTATAGTGAAGGGAGGTAAGATTGGCATGACTGGAACACAGCGTAGAATGGAAAGGTTATATAAGAACTAGCAACAAGGACTGTGAATTGATAAACAAGGGGAAGCCTATTTCTTAAGGACAATTGAGAAGGGAGCATTTAGACTGACTTGTTTTCTGAATAGAATCTGTTAGGTAGAAAAGTAGAGTGTGGTTCTTCAGCAGATTTTGCTGGAATAGGACATTCTTGAAAGTAAATAATAGGGCAGCAAATTCTAGAAGGCTAGTATATGGTAATTTGGACGAAATTGTTCATGACTTGGAAGCTAAGTAATATGGTTGAACTTCAATAAATAGACAATGGGGAGCTATTGCAAAATACTGAGGTGGTAAAGTCAGAACCTTACTTTAAGAAGTTTCCTGTAGCAACCAGTTTAGATGGATTAGAAGAGATGAGATATTAGAGGCAAAGAAAAACAAGTTAGGAATTATGTTAAGGGTACCAAGGGACCTAAACCAGAGAAGGAAATTCGAACTAAGAAGATAGGGATGAATGTGAGAGACTTTGTTGAGAAAGAATGCTTTTAATGTAATAAATACTTTCTAGTTTGCTGAGAAATTCTTTGCCCCAAATATTGAGTTTTTAATAGAGATTTATTCCTAGAAATTGTTGTTCAGGTTTTACTTGGAGTGGGGAAATATATATATATTTTTCTCTGCAAATTTGCCAGATATACTTGTCTGTGGTATTAGATACTATATATAAATTATCCACTTTTGAACAACAGGGTCAAAATATTTCACTTAACCCTAAAACTATACTGAGTAATAATTTAATCTTTATTAGTCATTCAGAAGATACTTTAGTATTATGGGCCTTAGTGTCAAAACTAAGAATACAGTTATTGTGTTATTCTGTTTTCTATATAGCATTGCTGATTAATGAAATCCAGAGGGAGAACTTACAGTAATATACTCACTTAATCAGTAATTTACATACTTCAATTATCCACTATAGAAACAACTTTTGAACTCAGTTTTGTTGCCTATTTTGCTATAGTTATTTCTCTCCAAGATGAAAGTTAAGAGAGAATCAAAATATTTATTTTCTGACATATATTTTATTTAAAAGTAAAAACATTCTTCTTTTTCTCAGGGACTTTGGAAGATAATGGGTATTTATGGGCAAATTTCATAAGAAAGATTTAAAAGTAAATATCTAAATAAGGTCAGCATTTGCAGTGAATTTAAGGGAGCTACATAATAGTAGCAGTAAAAATAAACCCATTCTCTTTGTTAATCGCATAGAAATATAATAATAGGATATTGTTATTTAGGTAAAACAATAGGGAAAATGGACATCATTGCTTGTTGAAAAAGGCTAAAAGTCTATATAGGGGAGAAGTTTGCATCCATACACATTAGACTATATATTCTCAACTCTAACCATTGTAAAGAAGATCGGAATCATAGATATGATGTAAATGGCATTCCTAATTGTTATGTAGTAGAATTGAAGAGTAGGAGGAAAAGAGTTTTCTTGAGATGGGCATCCTATTAAAAGAGTTTAATAAAATTTAGGAGAGCTGGGTTTGACATGAGATTGATGCTTTGAAACATGGCCGGAAAGAGAGTCTATAGGCAAAACACCGAGGCTTTGCACCAAGAAATGTTCATGTAGTCAGTACAAATTTGAACACTCAAACATTTAAAAGTCAAAATTATCACTATGAATCTGAATCAACTTTTTCTACTGAAAAAATTGGAGAACAGATGTTAGGACAAGCTAGAATACAAGAGAGCAAAATAAACTATTTCCACCTTCTCTCTACCTACTTTTAGAACTTCGTAAATGTGATCTGGTTTGACCTACATTTGCCCAAAGGGCCAAGGCAGGTTTTTCCAATCAGAGCAAAAGATATTTTGAAGTGTGTCTTTCAAAGTATTCAGAGTCATGGTTCTTAGTGGCACAATTATGAAAGCCACTGTTGAACTGCCTAATATTCATCAGTGGGCAAGTGGGAGGTTATCAAAATGAAAGCTTAATTTTGGAGTTTAATTTAGGAGTATTGCACTTTTTGAAATTAGTAATTTCCAGTGTCATTACAACAATAAGCAATTACAAGTTTCACTAAGTTTGACCCTTGTAAAAGTAGTTTCATTTTGGGAAGGTTCATATGTCTTCTCAACTTGACTTCCAACATTCAAAATTATTATTGTGGCTTGAAAGAACTATAAAGAACTATACTTCTAAAGAATGTCAGTACCAAGGTGTTCGTTTACTTTTTTTTTTTTGTTTTATTCATTTTTTAAATTCACCCCCCCCCAAAGACTATTTGACAGGCTATAAGGATGTATTCTGTAAAATAATCTTTGAAAATTAATTTTTAGATTGTTGCACCAAGTTTAAAATATATATTCTATTTAATACTTATGCTGATAAGTGATTGCTATTATATAACTTCACAAAGTGATCACAGAAAAAAAGATGTTGGTTAGGGGAAATGGAATAAAAAAAGAACTTAAATCATTTTAATTCAATAAAGATGTGAATATAACATGGTAACATAAAAGACATGCAGTTTGGGGGATGGGCAGAATATGATCATAACAAATATTAACGAACTTAGGGAGTATTAACAACTTTATGATGTAGTTTTTCAATAACATGATATATCTTTATTTGTTGAAATCTGTTTTTGAGAAAGTCATTTTTAGTCATACTAAGACAGAGAGTTTACCCACAATAAATATTCAGAAAATAATTTTTAAAAGATAGACTCTTTCAAGAGGGAAATTTTTATAAGGGTTGTGTGCTGGTCTTTGCCTGCCCAGTCCCATTTATATTTCTTGCCATTCTCCTGTTTTGTCATGTATTGCATTCAATCTAGAAGTCAGAAAAAGAAACATAGATTAAAATTAAAGAAGGGAAGGGGAAGAAAGGAGGAGGAACAAAGATAGATCAGAAATTTTCAACATAAGGCAAAAAAAGAGATGATCAGCAAAACCCAAATTTTGTTTTCTGAGGAAATTAATGATATATAAATATCTATCAAGATTGATCTGGAAAAAAGATAAAAGACACAAATTTGGATAAAAAGGGGCACATAGATATTTTTTCAAATCTCTGTGATTTCCATGAGTATCTTTAAGCCAATGTAAAAACTTATATGAAATAGATGAATATTTATATTTATAAATTATAAATTTCAAAAATTAACTCAATAGAAAAATTAAATCACTGAATAGCCTGTGAAAAATGGATTAACTCAAAAATGTTCATACTCTTCCCTGATTGCCTCCTGTCTTGCACAGCCCACAGAAAATTGAGAGCACCCATATTTAAGGAACAGGTAATTGCTAATCTGGGGAAACTGTTGCAGCAAAAAGAGAACAAGTACAAGCTCCTTAACTTAAAAATCTTGGTAGAAAACTTGACAAGGATAGTAATAGAAAGAAAAATTAGGGACCAATTCCTTCTGAATACATATATAGGCAACAATACAATTTAAAATAAAAATGAAAATTTTGTGATTTAGTAAAACTGGTTCAAGAATACAAGGACATGCCATTCTCTATAATTTTCTGGATGGTAATTTTATTAAAACATGATGATAAAGGGAAATTGTGTTGTTACTGATGCAGGACTTCTCAGGACCTTTACTATGCTAGGAAGCACTGTGACTCTTTAAGAGACAAATGTAGTATGCAGTGCTCTTCAAACACATTTTACAAAGGAATGAATTCTGAAATTACATAGGGAATGCTGACACTGGATTATTGCAGAGCTTATGGGAGACATGCAAGTCTAAAGATGGACAATGCTCTGGAATTATTTTTTAATGCAAGTCCTGGCGCCTAGATGAGCATTTGCCTTATGGTCAAAATATTTAACCGAAACGGGTGAAGCTCTGTCATTTATGGTTTAGTTTTGGTCAATTTAATCTAAAAGTTATTAAAACTTGTGCCATAAAATAGCCATGCAATTTATAATATTTTAATATTTTTTTTACCATTCTATTGAGGTCTAATTTATATCCCATGATTTTTTTGTGCGTGTACAATTCAATGATTTTTAGTTAATTTATAGAGTTATGACACCATCACCACAGTCCAGTTTTAGAGTGTTTCCATCATCCACAAAATTCCCAAAATTTGTAGTCAGTCCCTGTTATGACTCCCAAGCAACAACTGATTTGCTTTCCGTCTGTATAAATTTGTCTTTTCGGCATATTTCATATAAATGGAATCATACAATATATAGTTCCTTTGCATTTGGCTTCTTTCATTTAACAGGTTTTTGAGGTTCACCCATGTTGTATTGTGTATCAATATTTTGTTCCTTTATATGCTGAATGGATTACTGTCCATTACATGGTTACACTGTTTGGTTTATCCATTCACCAGTTGATGGTCATCTGAATTGTTTCTAGATTTTTGCTCTGAGTAATGCTGCTATAAACCTTCATGAACAAGCCTATTGTACACGTGTGTTTTCATTTCTCTTAGGTAGATTCGTAGGAGTGGAATTGTTAGGTCATTGAAAGTTTGTGTTTAGCTTCTTAAAATACTGCCAAATTATTTCTAGAATGATTACACCACTTTACATTTCTACCAGTAATATGTGAGGGTTCCAGTTTCTCCACATTCTTATCAAAACTTGTTATTTTCTGTGTTTTGAGTATAGCCATTCAAGTGGATATGTAGTGGTAATTTAGCATGGTTTTAATTTGTATTTTCCTGATGACTAATGATTTTGAATATCTTTTCATTTACTTACTAGCTATTTGATGTCTTTGTTGGTGAAATGTCTATTCAAGTCTTTTGGTGTATTTTGAATTGGATTATTATTTTTGTTTATTGAGTTTATAAGAGTTATTGTCTGGGAAAAGTCCTTTAACAGATATAGGATTTGCAAATATTTTAAGGGAGGCTTTATTTTCCTGTGTATCATGTCTCTCCCATGATCTTAATTTGGGCAGAAAGTACTGCTGAGCAGACAATTTAAAAGTATCATTATCACTGTGACCCATACTTTAAGTAGTTAACATATTTGTGCTCCTATATTTTATTTGACATTTTTCTTTGTAAAGGAGATTTGAATCTTATGAAAAGATTGAAACTTATTAGAACTCATGCATTATAATTACCAGTGTTTCTGTCAAAGTAATTATCTTATATTTACCCTCTGCATTTATTCCAAAATATAACAATTATTCAAAACATTCTTTGAAGTTGTCTCATGATCTGTATTCCCAGCCAATGTTAAACGCTTGCATACACACACTCGCTCACATTCATTTTCTCAGCTTCAAAAAGATAAGTTAATATTTTGCCAGTTGTAGATGTCACCTTTGTGACACCTTTGTGATAGTTGGGCAAACTCCAGTTGGCAAGATTACTATCTCACTGAAGATAGGGATATAGTGAGAAAACAATAAAAGTTATTCCTAAATATGCTTTAAAAATAACAACAGTAAGTAAAAATTCTAGAAGTCAAACACTTCCAAAGGAACTAGATTAATCAGCGTTAAAGCTTGCTGGGGTAGGGAACTTTTCTGAGTCACCTTCTCAGATTGTCTGGGAGGCATTGCTGCATTGACACAGTCCACCAGGGTGCATTCTCCCACTTTTATTCTACACAGAGTGCTTCTCTTAAAAAAAAGGGGGAAAAAAGTTACTGGCTTGAAATGAATGCCCTTTACACTTGAATATGCCTTTTGTTTCATTTTCAAAAGTCTCTCCAAAAGAAAACCTTGTATAAACACCTGGCATTTTATAAATTATTGTGTTGCTTAAGGGCACTTTTCCTGGGCCTTGTCTTTTATTCATATATTAAAAGGGCAGAGCATAAACAGATCACTTTTGTGTGCTCTACCTTCGCATGATGTAAGAGGTTGGGCAGGGAGCATAATGTACATTGTTTGATGTGTTCTTTTGTTCTGCTGAAGGATAAATTCTCAAAAAATGGTAAAATCCTAACTCCCATACAGATATAAAATAAACATGTGTTAAAGGTTTTATTTAACCTATTATTAAAAAGGGAACTATGCAGATGTTACAAAGTTCAAAGGAGAAGCCAATGAATTTTTATTCATATCACATTTATATGGAGCCAAGACACACTGAAATGAATTTACAAGAGTTACAACTGGCTTTTTCCACGGGAGATTCTGAGGGGGAAGGGCACAATACATGATATTTCATTGGCGACATCCAATAATCTTTTCTGCTTCTTCCAAATTTTTGTGTAGTCTTAAGCAGAGGTTATCGAACGTTTTCTGTCATGTGCCATATAGTAAATATTTTAAGTTTTACGGGTCTCCCACTCAACTCCGCTACTGTAACATGAAAGCAGCCATAGACAATATGTGAACAAATGGGCATGGTTATGTTTGAATAAAACTTTAGCTATAGACACTGAAATTTGAATCTCATGTTATTTTCATGTTTCATGAAATATTCTTTTTTGTATTTTTATTTTTTCCCACTCAAATAGGGATTATGGGTCAAATTTGTCTAACATCTAATCTATAGGGAATAACCTGATCAAACTCTTAACTAAAATTGGTGCAGATTTTCCAAAGCATATGATTTACTTGTATGATTTACCATACATAATAATATAAATCTATCATCTACCTATAGATACAAATATAAATAAACATTAGAAATAAAAGAACAACAATGAAGCATTATGCTAAAATAGCTGAAAAAAACATGATTGGCTAAGACTACCATACCTTGTTATACCTCCCCAGTTTATTACCCAGTTTGCTCATAAAACTCAACTACATATAATCAAATCAATACTGCCTTCAAAAGTGAAGATCCTTTATTATGAAAAGTGATTCTTGAATTATTTTCAACAAACTCACATGGAGTTCCAAACATATTTGGGACATGTAGCTTTTCATGGTACATGGGGAATACAGCAAAATTTAGAACCCAGTTGTTAACAACTGCTTAAAAGATAAGGCAAACTGTATAAGCTGAAGTGTAGATGTGAGTATTTTCCTTTTATAAAAAAAGGTATTTTTTTTTATAAGCGTCCGATGAACGTGCACTTTTTTTTTTTTGAGGGCAGAGTCACTGGCCCCCATATGTGGGACCCGAACCAGGGCCGCTGGCTTCCCAAGCCAGCGCTTAACCACTGCACCACTCGGCCGGCCCCCCAAAAAAGTATTTTTTTAATTGCACATGTAAAACAGTCAAAATGATCCTTGAGAATAAACTTTTATCAGCCCTCATTCCTCAGGCTGAATAAACTGAAGATTCCATAAAATTGGAACAGCTATAAAATTGTCTTTTATATATTTATACTTGTATCTATTATTGTGTTTTATAACTGCTATGAACATACGAGGGTCATCAGATATGTTCTTAAGGTCCATGAACTTTTAATTGGTTTTTAAATATGTACTGTTATGAATTATTTAATCAAATTATAATCATATTATCTATTATCTGGATTCCAACTTTATGACCAACTACTGCTGTGCATTTTTTTTTGTTTCTATACTTGTGTTTATTTTTTTTTGGGCTTTAGCGAATGTTTTAAGGTGTAATGTTTATTAACATTGGTCCAACTATGATCTTTGACTCCTTGTTGTAGGGTATACAAATATATTCTAGAGAAGGACTTGGCAATCTTTCTGTAAAGAGCCAGATATTAAATATTTTAGGTTTTGTGGGCCATAAGGTCTCCATCACAACTGTGCAACTTGGCACTTGTAGCATGAAAGCAGCCATAGACATATATGAATGAATGAGTGTGGCTGTGTTCCAATAAACCTTTATAAGAACAGTGGTGGGTTGAATTTAGCCCAAGGACCTTAGTTTGTTAACTCCTATTCTAGAACATCTGGGGAATTCTCAAAAGCCTAAGAAAATTCAATCCATAAGTATACACTGTCTTAACAAAATTATGCAATAAATTGCCACTAATAAATTTAGAAAGTCATTATTTGCTTAACAATATGATTTGTCCTTTATAGAAGTATAATTTAAAATTAGGTCATCACTAATGCTTTATGTTAAAATGAAAAATTCTAGGATTTTCAAATTTGTTTGATTTTTTTAATAAAAAGATCATTCTTGAAGAAAGTTGGCCTGCATTTCCCCTGTTTTTTTTGTTTGTTTATTTGTTTTGAGGGGAGTGCGCTGGCCCTCATATGTGGGACCCGAACCAGGGCAGCTGGCATCCCAAGCCAGCGCTTAACCAATGCACCACTCGGTTGGCCCTCACAAGTTTTTTTTTATACAGACTATGAGTAGCTTTTCTTTTTGATTCAACCATAACCCTTATACGTATACAAGTAACGAAATAAATTGCTAACCATATTCCTAGATACTGTATAAAACATACTTTGTTATGCTCATCTTGCAAGAGCAGGATTTTCAGAATATCAGCCAAATCAAAGGGTTTTGGAGGGCCGGCCGAGTGGCGCAGTGGTTAAGCGCTGGTTTGGGAAGCCAGCGGCCCCGGTTCGGTCCCACATATGAGGGCCATGACACTGCCCTCAAAAAAACAAAAAAAAACAAAAAAAACAAAGGGTTTTGGAAGAAGAAATTTTAATGTTGCAATAAAATGCAAAGGTAGGTAGGTCATTCTTTGACAGACCAGAAAGTTTAAAAGCTTGTTAGTTTCACAAAAATCTATTTGCTGGATGAATGCTTTGCAAAATTTATCAAAATTACCATTTCTTCTTGAATATAGTCAATGAATATTCAATTGCTAAGTTGATTATTTTTATGAATGCATTTATAAGTGTATTGTTTTATTTACCATTCTTGATGACTCTAACAAATGTTTCCTGTGGAATTATTTAGCTTATCATAATCACTTTTAAATTCTTTTTAAATCGCTTCTGATTTATGTCTTTTAAAAGGTCTTCTTAATTCTCATATAACATTGATTTAGCTTGTTATTGAATTATTTATAAATTTATAAATTTTATAGCAATTCATATTGTAGGACTACATTAATACTTTTTTAAATATTTCTGTAATTTTCAGCTTATTGGCTCTTTTGTCTTCATAGCAATATTTTAAATAATTATTTGGTTGAAAGGTAATTTTTTTAAAGGTCAAAGTTTGACTTAATCTTCTTATGAATATATTTAATATTAAAAGATTTGTAATTCATATTCAGCCACCAAAACTTAAAGATTACCATCCCAAATCTGATTTACAATGACCATAAACAAAACTTTCCCTGTAAGTATTCCAAAGCAAATACATTGATTTAAACTGTTAATGATTTTGCTAGTAATTAAAAAATTATGACTTTTGGTGAAATAATGGTAAACTTACTTAAAGCCCAAAAGTATAAAACAAAAAATTGCGAAGAATGTGAAAAACTAAAAAAAAAAGTAAAACAATTTCATCACACATGAAGTGCTGAAATTTTGTATTTTAGTTGATAGAAAAACAAAATTAAGGCTGATATACTTGTAACAGATTCATACAAATAATATATAGTTATTGGCCATAATTTTAAAATCATTAACATTTTACTTACAAGAGTTGATAAGTTTGATAAATGTTGCTGATTATTTAATTAACTGGTTTTTGTCAAAATCGACCAAGAGCCAGCAGAGATGCCCCAATTAAGGGAGACAAAACACCTTTGATTGCTTTGAATGGAAAACTTAAGTTTGGGCATTAGAATCAATATTTCTGTGAAGTCCTGTAGTGAAATAAAAATTTAAAACTGTGTTCACAGGTTTTTCATTGATTCAAGAAACTAGTAAACACTTTCTTCTATTTTCATCTACAGAAGTTCTAAGAGAAAAAATATTATTCACTGTTCTTTGTATTGTATCAGCTGGTAACAAATCAACTTCCCTCTACTTCTCAGAGGAAACCCTAATTCCCTTGTCATATATTCTCATGGCATAGCCCTTCTCATGAGTGTTCTGTAGTTGCTGTTTGTATGTCCTCATCATTCCATTTTAATTTCTTCTATGTTCTCACATTATAGCCGGTTAGAAGCTTCATGTTTCCTTTATAGCAGTTATGAGTTTCTCTCTATCTCTATTTCTGTCTCTGCCTCTCTCATTTTCCCCTTATCTTGCCAAAAGCAGAAGTTGAATAGATGCCTCACTAAATCTATTCCCACTCTTGGCTAGCTAACGCCACTTGTTTCCAATAGATCAAGGATTTTTTTTTTTTTTACCTCAGCAGAAGTATTTTAAAAAGAATAAACAACCCAAGTGAGATTAATTGGACCTTTGATAAATAAAAGGGATAGAATGTATAAACCTGGCTGCTCTAGCAGAGTTTTTTTTTCCTGGAATACATGTTGATGGGATAAGATGTGCCCTATTTATTGATAGCCAAAGAAATGTTAGCTGATGCACAAGAAGCCTAAGGGCTTTAATCTGAAAGAATATAGGATACTGTTGGAAATTAGCTAATTTCTTAAAGCAACATGTGGGAATGACAATATAGCAATAGCTTGTCTTTCACAATGTATAATGGATGGTAGACTTTAGGACAGAGCACACACTGAAATATTCATTGGGAAACTCTTCTTTCAGCTCTCCATTTAAAATCTCTCAAACATGAGCCTCGTGAAGTTAGTTTTATTTTTAAGGAAATAAATGTAACATATATATAGCGCCGGCCGAGTGGTGTGGTGGTTAAGCGCTGGCTTGGGAAGCCAGTGTCCCCGTTCAGGTCCCACATATGAGGGCCAGTGACACTGCCCTCAAAAAAAAAAATCAGATTTCATATATATATATATATATATATATATATATATATATATATATATATTATACATATATATTTTATATATATATATACATACATATAGTGCTTTTGATATTCATTATTAAGTGGTTGTCAATACTTCAATTATCCTTAATTTTCATCAACCTATTGATTAGATTATTTTGAGGAATAGCCATGATCATACCTTGAAACTTTTAAAGAAACTTTACTCTTAAAAGAATGGTAATAAACTTTCCATTGAAAAGTATTTTTAAATACAAAATTAAGACATGAACATATAATTCAAATAGTACATACATGTATGTATAGACTAAAACATGGAGTCCTCCTCTGACTTCTATCTACACACACACACACACACACACACACACACACACACACAAACACACACACTTGCCTGATAATCGTATTCCCCTGTGCAAAAAAATTTAGTGTGCATACTTACACACCTTTGTTATGCACTTACATAATAAAAATGGGTTCATATTTTGATATTTTGCAAAATTTTTCCCACTTCATATATTTTATAGATGTTTTTGTTGTAGTATTTTATATATATATATATATATATATATTTGCTTCATTTTTAACTCTTGTGTAATATTCTATTACATGGATAATTTAAATAACAAAAGTACCATAGTTTATTCCATAGTATTGCTGTATCATAATATATTCTATAGAATAGATATATTTTTCATCACATTTTGTTTTATTGTTGATATTCAGGTAGTTTCAATTTTAACAGTTTAAAAATCCTCTAATGACACTAGGTTTATATGTTCTGCTATACTTGTGCACGTCTATCAGAGAGTCCTAGAAGTGGAATTGCTGAGTCAGGATATATTCACAATTAATATTTTAACACTCTCTACAATTTTCCTACTAAACTGATTATAGTCTCACTGAAATTGTGTGAGAATATCTATTTATTTTCTCATAAGCTTGCTGCTATTGTATTTTATCAACCTTGTCAATTTTTAATATTATGAACAAAAAGTGGTATCATGTTGTTGTGATTTTGATATGTCTGATATGTAATGAAGTTGAACCTCTTTCACATGCTAATTGTTTATTATATAGTTCTTTCTTATCCTTTTATTTCTTTAATGGACAGTTTAGTCTTTTTATTTAAATGGTAATTTTATTTTATGGAGTTTTTCTCAGGCCTGGGGAAATTTTCTTCTGTGTGTTTCTTTCTTTGATCATATCTTCTTCCCAGTTCTCTGTAAAACTCCTTTAAGATGAATGTTAGACTTTCTGTAGCTCATCCATTATGTCTTGTAACTTCTCTCATACTGTTCAACTCTTTGTCCTGTACTGTCACTTTTGGCCACTGTACCCAGCAGAGAGGTTCTCATTCTCAGTTTTCTGTGTCACCAATTTTTATCAGGGTCGACGCCCTCTATAGATTTAGTTTTAGTTTTAAATTTTGGTATTTAAGCATTTTTATAAGGAGCTATTTATATGTGTTATATAATTTTTAAAATTTGTTTATTCTCACTATTCTCTTGGATATTAATTCTGAGGGCATTAGTTCTACTCCTTTTTAATCTTCCCGCTCTTTGTTCTTAAGTTGGTTTATTCAAATTTCCATTTGGGATAGTAAATTGTTACCTCTTTTTAAGTTATTGGCTTTTCCCCACAGGTCTCAAGTTGTATAGTCTCATTAGTTTCAGTGTATTTCCACAGACAGGATGAAAATTGCTTTTGTTGGGTAGTAAATACCAGTTTTAAAGACAAGAGTTTTGCCTCGGGTTATTGTTCAGAGGAGAAAATGGGCAAGGTAGTGACCTTCAATCAGCTTAAGATTTCCTTGAATGTCCTAGGAAAAGTTTGCCTAGGATTTTGTCTCAAATTTCTAATACCTGTGCCCACTGAAGGTGTCTCCAGTATCAGAATTCCCATATTGATAGAATATACTCATATTTGGTTTTGTTTTTTTCAGGTAGCAAAAACAATAGTTACCAACCTTAACAGTCAGCTATTCCCTGGTGTCCTACATGCTGTAACTTTTCTCTTGACTGCCTATGATTCAATTCTTTTTCTTTTTCTTTCTTTTTTTTTTTTTTTTGAGGGCAGTGTCACTGGCCCTCATATGTGGGACCTGAACCAGGGCCGCTGGCTTCCCAAGCCTGCGCTCAACCACCGTGCCACTCTGCCGGCCCTCAATTCTTTTTCAAAGAATGCCTTTATGTTAGGGTTGCTTAAGGTCCTCCCTGGTTGAGATCATCATAACTGGTTGGATTTTGAGGTCAATTTGTTCCCATCTGCTTTATATCTCCCAGGAAATTAATAATTGTCCCAAATTCTCCAGGCTTTTTTTTATTTACTTTTATTTTTTCATTTGTCCTTTTCAAAGGGATTTGAGGAGTGAAGACATTTGTTCAGTTAGCTGTCCTCCAAAATGATTTAAGAAGACCACATTTATTTTATTGACATAAGATGTCTCTAGTTAAACAGATGATGGATTCACCTTGAGTAATTGATTGTATTTTTCCAAATTATACTTTTTCAGGTTTTTATAGAGTTGACTGAGCTTGTGGTTGAGTTTGATCCAATATATTTATTTTCACTCAGTCTGACTCCAATAAAAGAGAAGACTACTTACCTGGTTTTCAGTTGGAAATACTTGTAACAGGTATATTTATTTAGAAATGGTCTGTGAATCTGCTAGAACTTTAAGCCAATTAAATATTATTAGAAGCGTTATTCTTCACTTTTTTTATTTTATTATTGTAAGTGCAGGATTGCCACTGATTTTCATATAAGGTTTAAGATTTCCACCTCACATTTTAGAAAGATTCTTTTATAGAGGCACTGAAACACTCTCGTGCAAGGATTATTTTCATTACCTATTTGACTGAAAGTTTTAGATTCTTAAACATATGCCATTTTTAAAAATAGTAAAGAGAACATCTTTTAATTCTAATATTTAATAAGTCTTCCTTTTGCAAAACCTGTAATTTAGTGCTCAACACAAAGCATATGTGTGAGAATTGAATATTAATGTAACTTAGTGAAGTTTCTTCACGAGGAACAATAAGAACGATCTTCTGAATCTCCATGGACACTAATCTCTCCTTGCTTTTGAGTCATATCATTCTCTCTCCCCTCCATGTTTTCTTTATCCTCTGCCTTCACATTTAATTTCACAAACATTTATTCAGTATCTCATAGGTACCAGGCACTGTGTTAGTTCCAAGAGATACAAAGATGAATAAGTAAGCCATAATTTTGACCTCATGTCTTGACCTTTGTGTGAGTGTAAATTCAAATAATAATGGTAGGTATGAAAATGTTATAAAGTGCTGTATAAATATAAGTTTCCATACAAGGTAAAAGTAAGTACAGAACTGATTCAATTTAAATTTGGGGTAGAGGGTTTTTCTTAAAAAAAAAAAAAAATGTAAAATTAGCCCTAAAAGCTTTCTGATTGTTGTCTTAAGTACTGAGTGTTAAATTGAAGATGATTATACTATTGTATTATTGCAAAAGGAGACTCCTCAAAGAAAGAGCTGTTTCACTGAAGAAATTTCGCTTTAATTTTAAAGCTGAAAATATTTGGGGGAACTTATTATTAACACTTCCCTCTTATAGGTTTTGTTTGTGTGTTTGCAAGGATCAAATGAAACAGTATGTGTGAAAGTGTTCTGTAAACTGTAAAGTGCTGTTATAAAAATAAGATGCTGTTATTGTGAAGGGGGTTGGTATTCAGAGACTCTGGAGCAATTTGGAGAAGATTCAGAACCGGGTTTACATGGCCCATATTGGCACAGGAATAGACAAAAGAGTAAATTTTAAGCAAAATAATAGCTACTTATATGTTATATTTTGAAGCATACTAGAATGGATTCCATTTCCAAAAATATCTTCTGTCTACAACCTGCTATGGCATTTTACATTCACCTAGGGAAATCACTTTTGTTTGATGCTAATATTAGGTATGCATTCAAAAATAGTATTTTTATATTATATACAGTGGTTTAACCTTTGAAAGCATTTTATGATTATTTTTATTAGCTCATGAGAACAGTGTGAGGCAAGTGTTATGATGCTATTTTTACCTCCATCATCTTTATTGTTCCTTTTTTATTGATGAGGAAGTAAGGATCAATAGTTGAACAAACTATCCCATAACTGATGTGTGACATGCTTAACCCATACCATCTCACTTCTGTTTTCGTTTTACTCCATCATGATTAAACTCCTAAACAAAGAAGTGCTTGTTAAGCACTTATTGTAGAGGTAGGGAATTTCAAAGTCTGACAGTGAAGTTTCTTCATAAGGCCCCCAAATTGGTTGGAGAGACAAATCTTATGGGTCAGAAACAATTAAGGACGATCATACAGAGTGTTTGATTTTAAATACTAAACTGTATGGTAAGAGCTTTGGCAATGTAGATAATGGAGAAAACAATATGGATTGGTTTAGCTCAGGGAATGCTTTGTTAAAAGATGGGAGTGTCCAATTATATTTAAAAGTTAGGTGAAAAGCAGTAAAAGGCCCTTTTCGGTTAAAAGCATTATGAGGGTGGTTGTCATAACTGAAACGGATAGTAAAAGTGACTAATAAGATACGATATGCTTTAGTGGAAAATATCAATTACTCCTATAATCACGTGTTCCCCTGAGCCTCACCAGCTATGACCATAGTAAATCCTCTTTTGCCAGCTTGAGGCTCCCGGGGAGTGTCCCTATGCCTTTTCCCTACAGTCATCACCTATCCTTGTACCCATTCACAAGCTACTGCCCAGCTTCCTGCATTTCCATGACTCCAGTGTGTTTATTCTTACTGGTTGTGAAATGCTTCCTTTCCCCACCCTATTCCACCTTCTTAGAAGGCATCCCAGAGCAGAGCTCCTTAACTTTGGCATTGTAGGGGTTTCACCTGTTGATTCCCATTGTCCTCTTCTTCCTCAAGGTACCTCCATGTGTAAAAGAGTAGGTGTGTCAGATGGATTCATATCCCACCTCTTTTCCATACCCAACAGAGAATGTCTCTTTGGTCTCAACATCCAGGCAGCCCTAGATACTTTCTGTTGTTTGACATGGAGCATCTATTACCTACTTTGTATTTTGGCAGAATTGACCACTGTTTTTGGATTGGTGTGCTGCAAGTGTTATGCGTCTCACTACAAAAGTGAAAGGGGGAAGATACTCCATCTACCTGATAATTCCCCAGGACCCAGGGCATAGCATGTGACCCAAGTTTGGCCAATCATATGTTGCAGCCTGAGAATTTGATTCTGAAACATGTGACCCAGGAAATATGGGTCAGTTAGAAGCCATGACTTTGGCAAGGGTTAGCACTAATGGCAGTAGCTTCTAGCAGTAGTCATAACGTGCAGAAGTATTGCAGTCTTACAATTTGACTTGCCTGTTTTTTAGTCCAGCTCAGATCTTCCCTGTGTCCTGCTTTTTGTTGTTTTGTTTATTTTTTTTTAATTTTTTCAGTTAGCATCTTACTCTAGCCTTCTTGCAGGTTTCCAAGACTGTTATCTTTCTATCAAACCCCTGGGTATTTTTTGTTTGTTTTCTTTTTTAAACCAAAAATTAAGAATACTCAAGTTAGTTTACTTTTCTTGCAAGAAAGTACTCTGACTCAAAACTAAAGACCCTTTTGCCAAGTCTGGGTTATGGGGCCATACTGATATTTCTTGTGCCAGATTCTAAGAGACCCCTAGTCTGCCCTTTGTTTAGCTATTATCTTCTTCTACCACCCAGAAGTAGCCAAGGATATTTGCATACGTCTAATCCTCATGAAAGACAGCTCTGTGTTTTTCCTGAAACTTCTAGTTCAGAGGTATATGGAAAAAGGTATTAGGTACTGCACAAGGGGTGAGGAGAGCAACAGTACTACCTAATTCCATATATTAGGAACTTTGAATCCCTTTTCTGGTCAAGTATCACTGATATTCTCACATCAATGTTGTGAAATGGACACTTTTGCCCAGTGAAAGACTTTGAAATGGAGAAAAAATTGCTGAATGCCTTCAGTGGAAAACTGAGCATTCTTTAGCAACACACGCTGCCTAGTGATCTGATTACATGGAAGTCTCTGTACCTTTCATCATCTTTGAGCTATAAACAACTCTAAATTGTAGATAACTAATAACAGTGCAAATTATTCTTCTCTATAGATGTACAAATATATTTTTTCTGGTGAGGTTAAACTGACTTCCTTTCCCCGTTGTGGAAGAAACCATCTCTTAGTTTTTCTGTAAGTTCATTTCAGCAATTCTTACCATAACCTGTGTATATGGTTCTTTATATTTCCGTTTGAGCTAGTTCTAACATCTGACTGGGTATTTCATTAATTCATAAGTTAAATATAATCTTTGACACCTGCACACTATGAATTTGTATGAGATTTTATCTTTTAAAAAATGATCCTTGGCTTTGGGTGGGCCGAGTGGCGCTGTGGGTAAGCGCTGGCTTGGGAAGCCAGCGACCCCGGTTCAGTCCCACATATGAGGGCCAGTGACACTGCCCTCACAAAAAAAAAAAAAAAAAAAAAAAAAAAAAATGATCCTTGGACCGGCCGAGTGGTGCATTCATTAAGAGCTGGTTTTGGGATGCCAGTGGCCCAGGTTCGGTTCCCACATATGAGGGCCAGTGACACTGCCCTCTACAGCTAACAACAGTCCACCTGGAGCTGGGCTGTGCGAGCCCTGGCGACGGTGTAGGCTGCAGCCCCTGCTGCAGTGGGCTGCCATAGGCAACAGTGAGTGGCCGGCAGCCAGCGTGAGCTGCCTATAGCCGTGGTGAGCGACCAGCCAGACGTTGGCGACCGATCTGCCTCATCTGGGAAGAGCACAATGATGATACCAACATGGGCCAGCGAAGCAACGTCCTCCGCAACTAGACTAAAGAACAAAAGGACAGCAACTTGTCTGTTCCCCTACCCCAATTCCCCAATAAAATCTTAAAAAAAAAAAAAAAAATGATCCTTTAAAAATCTCAGTTTACCAAATAGGAAATATTACACTTTAGCTTCCAGTGACTCAAACATAGCTAAAGAATGGTAGATGTACAACTTAAGCCCAGATTTTCCAACTTCAAATTTAACAATATTTTTACAAGGAAGGAGTTATAAGTAAAACAGGGATCCAGTCACTTCTGTCCAAACTTATAAAATAATGTGTTAATGAGTCTCCTGCTTCCAGTATCTTTCTCCTTCATTTTATTTTGTAAGTTACTGACGGATGATTATTCTGAAAAAATACTGGATTAATTTATCTTTGGTTATTTCTCCCAATGATTCTATGATCAATTAGAAATACTTTAAACTTCTAACTTTAGAATTTAATTCCCCACCCACATCTTGCCCTACATATCTTCTGCCATCTCAAAACAACATACCTTATATTTACTTATTTTTATTTTCTCTGATTTTATTGTCTTTACTATGAGGCCTTCCTCTACTCTGATTTGCTAAATTTAATAAATCCTGAAAGGTCAATTTCAATCAATTTTTACCCCTCCCATAAAGTTTTCCCAAGTTGATCTGGCACGGAGGTATTATTCCTCCCTCTAAAGTTAAAGCATATATCTATCCAACTATTTGGCAGTCAATCTTGCCATTGTTTCTGGGACATGTACTGTGTTCCTGGAGGCAATATGGTACAGTAGTTCAAAACATAGGTTTTGGAACCAGGCTGCCTGACTTCAAATCTCAACCCTGCCCATTCCTCCCTCTGGAACCTTGGAAAAATTATATAACTTCTTAATGATTTGGTTTCCTCATCTTTGGCAGCATAAGGAGAGTTCCTATCTGATTGGATTATTGTGAGGATTACGAATTAATATATCTCAAGTACTTATAGATATATTTGGCTCTACGTATATGTAGTATTAAACGGCACCATTATTGTTGATATTATTTCTATTTTACTTACTATTGGCTTATTTTCCACCTGACTTTTGCATTATTTGAGGAAAGAAATAATTTTTTTAAAATGTGTACAGTGAGCCAGCTGAGTGGCTCAGTTGGTTAAGAGTTGGCTTGGAGCTTGAGCTCTGACAAACAGGGCTGCTGGTTCGATTCCCACATGGGCCAGTGATGCTGCACTTGAGCTGCGCTGTGGCTGAACTACCAACAGGTGGCAGGATGGCTCAGCTGGTGTAACAACTAGATTGCCTGTTCGCCCACCTGCAATTAAGACTGAACTCAGTAACTTGAGCTGAGGTGCCGCCCGGATGGCTCAGTGGATAGAGCATGTGCTCTTAACAGCAAGGCTGCTGGTTTGATTCCCACACATGGGATGGTGGCTACACACACCCACAACTAAGATTGAACACAGCACCTTGAACTTAGAGGCCATGAGCTGCCGTCCATTAAGCCAGATGGCAACTGGTGCCCTCTACAACGAAGACTGAAGAACAACTTGGCTGGTTCCCTTCCCCAATTCCCCAATAAAATCTTTAAAAAAATAAACATGTACAGTTATGTCAGAAATATGATGTTTAATCACTTGGTAAAGGGGAGTTACTGAAGACTTTTGAATAGGGTTTTATGGGTCAAAGGCAGTGTTTAAGCACCATGCAGCAAGGTATTTGGAAGACTGGATCAAGGATTACTGCTGTAATTCCAAACACGGAAAAGTTTTATATTCTTTTCCAATAAAAAAAATTATTGAGTATTTACCATAGAGCTAAATCCTAAAGATTCAGAATGAATAAATAACCATTCCAAGCTTTAGAGCACTTAACATCCAATACAAGAAAATGTATAAGTAAATGAATGGGGCACTCCATTGCTGAGCTTTATAACAGAAGCCTGTATAGACAAAGAATATAAGGGGAGACAAAGCTAATGATAGAAAATGGTTTCCCCAAGGAGGCGATTCTTAAGTCTGCTCTGAACAGGAAGCATTGGGAGGTAAAGGTGCAAGGGTGTTCAAAGCAGGTAGAGCTAATTTGTGGATGCCAGGACCAACATGGCAGTGTAAGAGACCCACAGTGGGGTAAGGCTTGACTGTGTCACAAAACAAAGCTAGAAAAGTAATAGGGTTCCACCCCGCCATCAAAAAAGATTTAGACCTTTTCCTATGGCCAATAGAGAAAGTGTGGAGATTTGAATTTCTATAATAAAAGATCACCAGGATTTATAGACTATTGTGATTCTAAGTGATGCTTCATTTTAATATTACAGAAATAAGGATGTAGCTTGCTTGAGCACAATTAATGTGGTAGTAATCCCTCAACACCAAGAACACAGACTTTCCCAAACAACAATAACAATCAGTGACAGTCCCCAACACCCACTGATGTTTTCAGTGTTCTCTCAACAGGGAAATACACTACAGTTGCTTTTTAGAGTATCTCTTTTTAAGTAGAAGCCCATTCAGGATGCCATAACTTTTGGAGATGAATTATCTATTTCAGAACAGGAATCTGCAGAGATCAGAAAATATGGGACTAAAAAAGATGGGGAGAGAGAGGTCCCAAGCAAGGCCACTATCTGGAAGAGCCACAAAGTAACTAGAACCTCAAAGCACTGGCTTGTGGCAGGTGCACAGAGAATGAAGACTGACTGGCTGACCAACACCTGCCTATTAGCAGACTCATGTTTATGGAAGAAAATTATAAAATAGGAAATATGCAGTAAGAAGGGAGAGCTTGACATTTTGAAAGCTGTTTTTACTCTCCCTCAAATATTTAACTTCTTCACACTGCATGTTCTTGCATTCATTGTATTGTGTCATCCCACTAATATATGAAGTCTGATAGTTAACATCGCTAATCAGGTTGAAATAAATCATATTACATGGTAAACTGAGCTTAATTCTGTCCCTCTCTTTTTGTCTGATAGGGTACTTTTAGAACAATAAGTTCCACAAACGTCAGAGCATAAACAAACCCTCATTATAGGAGCAATTTACTAATGTTACATAAATCATGATGAGAAGTAAAGGACATCACATCCTAAGAGGCAAACTCTTCAATCATTTAGCAAAAGAACCTCCCTCAAATGCATACATATGTATTCTCAGCTTGTAATATTCAAAGTTCTCATAGATGCTGGATAAAAATCATTATTCGTGTAATTCATGCAACAGAAATGTGCTCAAGACATTAGAACAATTCATGTGTATATATTATATATATATTCTTACATAAAATTTAAAAGATGTACATAAAAATATGTATGTAAAAAGAATCCTTAGCAGTAGATACCTACAGTTACTAATGATAAGGAGCTACTATTTATCCTCATAAACAATAACTATATTCTGTAAAATATGTAAATCACCAAGAGTCTAATTAACAAATGACAGATTTAGTAATAAAGCAAAGTATTATGTAATACAATAATACTGTTTCAGTTTAAAAGTAAATAGCCCTGACTGTCCTGATGTAATTTTTATTTTATTTTATTTTTTTGAGGGCAGTGTCACTGGCCCTCATATGTGGGACCCGAACCAGGGCCGCTGGCCTCCCAAGCCAGTGCCCAACCACTGCGCCACTCGGCCAGCCCCTGGTGTACTTTTATTCAGCTGATTTCATGATCCTGTGCCACAGTTAATAATGAAGGTATTCAGAGTAAGATCTCTCTTTAAACTGTTTTGCTATAAACTCTCATGTGATAGGAATACATTGGAATACAATTTTGTGAAACTGAAAAATATGTATCTTGTTCAATGAATCCGTAGGCCTAGTTTTTTTAAAAAACTAATTAATCAATTTATTCCTTACATCATTCCAGAACCTAATATGAAGTAGCTTTCAGCGATATTAAACAACTGATTGAAAATAAAATGATTTTCTATTTAAGAATAAAAACAAACCAAAAAATGGGTGAGAAAATAAGAACAAAGGAAAAAAGATAAATGTAGAAAACAAGATGAAGCCCTAAGGATCACCTTGATGTAAAAGATGATCTTGAGAAGTTGCCAAATATGTAGTTTAAAAATACTATATTCAAATCAAATAGTAATAGTAAACACAAAAAAACTTGTGGATTTTTATTTTTAGACATTTATTTTTAAAGATGTTATGGGATAACTAATAATCTATTAAATGAATAGTTTACTAAAATTTTATATTCTGAAAAATAATGACATGTCATTAGAATCTACTGAAAACTTAAACAATATGGCACCCAAGGAAAGTTGCAAAGCTTCTACTACATGGATAGTTGGGATTGCAATTTTTTTTTCCTGAAAGTATGCTTTATTATTAGGGTATAATCAGTGTGATCTTTAGCTAATTATGGTTTTCAATTTTACCTATGTCCTTTACAATTTTAAAGTAATGTTCAGTGTTATCTTTATTAACAAATTTTTGTTATAGGTTCGGTTTAGTCCTACAGTATGTACTAACACCAATTTATAGTAATTGTAGCTTGGGCCTATAAATTAAAAAAAAAAAAATGAGACGTAAGTTTCCCCAAACCATTACTTGAACAATGAACCTTCATCACGGAAATTTTACCCTTAAAGTTGGGCTGTTTAATTAACTTTGTACCCCCAGGTTAGGTATAAGAAATGACTGGGATATTTTCAAATATGTAAGTGAGCATATGATTAACAATTATTCTCTTAAAAATTCTATTTGATAGTCATATATGCTACTAACAAAATGTTATCTTGTGTATTTTTCTTGTTCCTCTCCAATTCTTTCTTTCTGTCTAATTAATTTTCAATATTCAAAATATTTTTTAAGGGGCAATTATGTACCATTATGCTATTTAACAACATTCTGTCCCTTAGGTTGTAGCATGTCTGTTTTACAGGTAAGACAATTGTAGCTTAGCAATGGTAAAGGACTGTAGTTAAATGATGGAGGGGTGGTAATTGAACATAAACTTTATAACATTTTTTAATACAACACTCCACCAACTGCTCCGTAGTATAATTCCCTTAATCATGTCCTTAGTGGATGACCTAATTTGAATTTTTATGTCAATAACGCTTTGCCACTCATCTTAATTCAACAACTTCTTGGGGCCTTGAAGAGCTATCGACACTAATATTATCCATTGGATCCTCAGTCCAAGACAGAGTAGTACACAATATCTCAACTCTCAACATCAAAACATGAGTTTTCTCTTCATGAAGTTCCATTCTATTTTCACTTTAAATACTTCACTTATATTGTTACCCAAAAGATATCAAGTTGAGTGCTTTCACATTTTTAGACCCAAATCATTGGATGTTAATTTATGTTTGTCATTAAATGCCTTTTCATTCTAAAAACAATTTATTAAGTTTCTTTTCATTCTATAAACAAAATAACACTAAAACAAAATGAGAGGTTGATTTTTTGGGTTTGACAGATTCATCACTAGTTTTCAAGATAAAAACTAACAACATCAACTTCATTAGCATATCTCCTGCATCGTATTAGTGAGTTGGAAGAACTGGGAAAAAAAATAAAAAAAAATGTCTTTATTGAGTTAGGACTGGAAATGAAAACAGGCCTCATAAGCAGGGTGACCATATGTCCTGGCTTGCCTAAGATAGTTCTGGCTTATGCCTGTTTTCTTGTCACTCCTTCTGGTTTTTCATCTATCCAAATTTTTCATTTTTTTTTTTTTTTTTTTTTGAGGGCAGTGTCACTGGCCCCCATATGTGGTACCTGAACCAGGGCCACTGGCTTCCCAAGCCAGCACTTAACCACCGCGCCACTCTGCCGACCCCAGATTTTTCAGTTTTTAAGGACATGTTGTTATTATTCATTTTCTTAAGATGAGGTGGGTTGGGTTTGATACATTATTGCTTCTGCAGTAGTCTGGTCTAGTAGTTTGTGTGACCCATAGGCAATGAAGGGATTTCTCACTTTGACGCATGGTTAAACCTGAAAGACAATAACCAGCCTGAGTCTCTGTTCCCAATCCTTTCTAGCTCCAGCTTCCCTCAAAGGCTGCATGCACTGTGCTTACTGATAAAACCAAAAGTTCTCAGCCCTCAGGGACTAGAAACAGCTAACTCCTTCTGTGCCAGGTGCAAAAAGCATCCAGGACATGAGTGCTTGGGGTTAGCAAGAAATGTGAGAAATTTTGCTTGCAGTATGGGAAATGTGTATGGAAAAGAGATGATGAGCAGTCCTGTTCTATAGAGAATAGTCTATAGTGTTTTGTCATTCATTGTATGGTTTAAGTCTGCAAGTACATCACATTGTTTGTAAAACCTTTTTCATTTTAGAATAAATCCTTTTGTAAAAAATAACAGTAAAAAGGAATGTTTAATGAAATGTTAGGTACTGAATTTACAGTTTTTTAAGAGTTGATGAGAAGCATGTAACTTGAGCAAAAAGTTTGTTAGTATTTACCACCAATTATGGGACTGTAGACATGTCACTAACCACATGACTGCCAGGAAATGCAAATTCACTGAAAAAGCACTAGTGTTCACTTCAAATTTTGTTTGCATTTTGTTAAAAATTGTTAGAAATTTAGAATTAAAGTACTCAAAGAAAGGAATGGCAAAAATATTCATATTTTGACTATGTAACAAACTGTAATTATTGCAAACAATGCTTTCCAACAGAAATATTGAAATGGATCCTTACAAAAACAGAAACTAAACAAATTAAATGAGAGCTCAATGAGTGTAAAAGACATAAGATTTGAATCTTATGATTACACTTTACAATACCTTGAGCTATGGAAAGAATGTTGTGTTGGCACTCCTTTCTTTGATTGAATATATTTACATATTTCAAAGTGTTTAAATTTGGCGAATGAGTCAGAAGAATCATAATAGAGATGACTATTGATGTATTATATCTTATAGAAATATTTAGCAAATAAAAATAAAAAATCAATAAAAATATGTTTCGATATAAAAATATTAAAATTGAGGTTATACTTCATGTGCCATAATATACTTTTTGCTTGTCAGGTACCTTAGCACTTATAGAGAAGATATTTTTCAGTTCAAAATTTTATGGCATACAAAAAAGGGTCAATTAAGATGTCCACCATTTCTTATGTACTATCCATAGAGTGCATCTTTGAAGAAGTTTGCAAGTAATTTTACAAAAGTAAAATAAAAATTATGGGACCATACTGAAAAATAGAACTAGTGACATTGCTAAATAGAACTTGAGCATTTTCAAAATAGAACTGGTGACATTAATCTAGAAAGAGATACAGATAAGAACCTATTTAAAGTACCTAAATATGTGCATAATTACTTTTTCTGCTTACATTGCTTCTAAACTTATTTTTCTTGGTAAATTTTTATAGGGCTTTACAGTCCTTTTTAAAAAAAATCTATCCTACTTATTTCCATGCATATTTCCTAAAAATCTAGGACAATCTCTGACAAAGTCAGTACAACTATCAAAATCTAGAAGTGAACATAGCTTATGTTTAATGTTCAGATAAGGTGAAGAAGTATTTTAATATTGTTTTACTACACAAGATATGTGCTATTTTTATTTTTTAGACAGAATTTTATTTGGAAAATAGTTGCTGAATAGAACTTTTTATTGTTCACCAATATGTTAAAGCCAAATTGTCAGTTACTAATTAAATATTTTTTAAATTATATAAATTAGTTTTATTCCTCCAATTTACTGTTATATATACCCTGGTTTTCATGATAAATATATGGTCTCCCTGCTTATGTTTAAAGGATATATGAAAATTAACCAGATGAAAGAAGGGAGGGAAAGGCACTCCAGGAACTTGATTCTATTGTGAACTGACACTGGTATACTTTGTCTCTGTCTTCTTTATCACAGTCAATTGTATTCTTGGAAATGGAATTACCTTGGCTAAACATGGCTCTAGAATGGGAAATTTTAGAAGTGGCTGGATACAAGCCCCCAAAACTCTCTTCTACCATTAACTTGAAATTGCAAATGATGGTTTTAAACAATGGCACCTTCTTCCACAAATAGAGACAAAGTTCTGAAGGAGATTTAAGAAAAACAAACAAACTATTATTACACAAATAGTTGTCAGGTTTTCTCTCCTTTTAAAACTCACATATTGTCCAAAATAATTTCTTTAAAACATTTAACCAAACCATGTAAAACTAGTGGAGAGAAAAATTTATAATGGGAGAAGAATCACACCCCATTGTAAATAAGGGATTGGAAGAGATCTTAGCCTCATTCATTATAGAAGAAACCAAGATGCTTGTTAATTCACTTCAAAAATATTGAACAATTAATTCAGATCATCTCAGAAGTCTTTGTACTTGGTTACCTGAGTCTTGTCAAAATGGAGGACAAGTATACGGTTAAATACAAGGAGACCAAGTAATGAGGTACAAGGAATGTTTCCTAGCCCTGTTAAAGTGAGTTGATGGTCATAAAAAGAGAACATAAGAGGGATTAAGAGAACACAGTGTTGAAAATATTTATCCACTCATCACCCACCCATCCATCAAGACATCCATCTATCTATCCATTCATCTCCCCATCCACTTACCCACTTGTCTACCTACTTATTTATCCACTCAGTCATTCATATATCCAACTTTCGTAGTTAATGAACTTACTGAGTGCCTATTTTGACATTTCATTGGCAAGGAATATGAAGACCTGACTCTGATATTAGGTTGCTTATAGTCTAATGTAGGGATTAAATGGTAATAATTATATTCCAGTCTAGCTAGGAGAATTTCTGTTTATATGGTACTACTTTTGAGTAGATGAGTTCTTTTCTGAGAGCTTAGAAAAATCATATACACGTATCTGAGTTACTCTTTATACTTATAAAATTCTCATCCTTGTGGAAATACAGTCATTCTCCTCTTAACTTTTCTAGTTAATTTCAACAAATATGCATTAATTACTTATAAGCCAGACTCAAGGGTGCAGAGAACACTGATAAAACATCATCTCTGCACATGAACAAAGAGGGCATAGGCACACAGAGAGTTTGAAAACCACCCCATTGTGGCTCTGACCAAGGGGAGCTCAGTATATTGTGGGAATACAGAAAGGCGGCATCTAATCTGACCCGGAAGTGGTGGAGAGGGGAAATGGTGTCAGGGAAGACCTCTGGGAAAGGTCCTAAAAGATGAATAAAAATTAACCTCATAAAACAAGGGAGGTAAGTTATTCCAGGAAGCAGGACAAATATGAACAGAGGCACAAAGGTGATAAAATGTATGGTAGAGAATTAGAAGTAAGTTGGTGCTGCAAAACCATAAAGAGAAAGGCATCATGTGCAGGAGATGAGTGGAAGGCTGGGATCTGTCATGCAAAGACTTTCATGAGTTTTCAAGAAGCTTGAGTCTTGAGACACCATTGAAATGATTTTAAGTGATGGTGGGAGTAGTGTCATGGTCAGTTTTTAGTCTATATCGGGTTTCTGAACCTCCACACTATTAATGTTTGTGACAGATAATTATGTGCATTGTGGGAGAGGAGGAGACTGTCTTGTGTTTTAGAATTTTGAGCAACAAAATGGCCTGCGCTCTCTAGTTACTAATAACATTACCCAGTTGGGATAACCAAAAGTATCTTCAAACATTTTCAATGTCCCCTCGGGAACAAAAATCACCCTCAGTTTTAGATGAATCACCCAAGGATAAATTTCAGGGGAAAGACAAGGATTAGAATCAGAAACAGACAACTTGGGAGACATTGGGATGGAAAACACTGGAAGAAAAAGAGAAGTGGGGGACATGAGGTGCTGCAGGAAATCCTGGGTTTGGGTTTTGAGGTGGAGATTCATGGTACCTTATATCTGGGTGATGGGCATGGCAGGCAGTTAAATATACAAGCCTGAAACTATGAAGAAGGTTGCCCTTGAAGGAGTAATTTGCGTGTTGTTAGCTAAAGTGGAGAGGCAAGTGTATAGAGAAGCACACAAATGGGCCAACAAGCGAACCTTTGGAAACATAAAGAAATAGAGAGAGGGGTGAACAGCATGAGAAAACACTATCAAAGACAAAGAATGGTCAGGGGTAAGAGAAGAGCTAGGAAAGTATGATATCATGTCTGCCAAAGAAGTTTTTCCAGAAGGAAGCTGACTTAGTAACAATGCCACAGAAAGACACATTCAAATAAGAAATGAAAAATGTTTTGGGGCACAGGAGTCAGTTTGAGAGGAAAATACAAGATTAAGTGGAGACAGTGTTATTCTGCTCTGTAGACTTGATGGCTGGCACATAGTGGGTGCTCAAAAAATGTTTGTGAGATGAATGAAAGAATAAATAAGTAAATTATATTGAATTATACTGAATAAAGGATATAGAATATAGAAGCAAGTCTCTGTTCCTAGATTATAATGGTCTTTGACTATAATATTATTTCAAATATCGTATCTAAGGAAATGAAAATAATTAATGCCTCTCCCTATTACCTTTTGGTAATACAAAATGATCTGTTACTGTCTATGAAGTCTTTTTAGACTCTGAGAAATAGGTGCTTCAAGGATATATTTTTATTATGTCCCTTTCCATACCAATATGAACAAATGGCTGAATTATGTCAGTGATAAAATAAGTCCAATGTGGAACTGGACTCGTTTAATTTATAAATGATAATTTGTACACGCCAAAATATGCCAATTGTGTCTAGAAGGCTGTGAACAGTGATGTCACGTAGCTAATGGATTTTCTCCCCAGAGATGTAAAAAGTAGCTATAATACTTGTCACCAGCATAATGTTTTCTGGGTATCAAAGATGGGGAGAAAGTTTTCTTGCATAAAATTTTAACTTGGTAAGGTTTTAAGGATTATTTTTTCTACATGTAGTTCAAGGTACTCATGGCACTTAATATCAACTAGCAATTCTAAGACTTTTTTAAAAAAGAAATTAGTTACAGCTGAATTTAATAAAATTCAAGGATGTATAGCCTTTGCCTGTTTATCTGCTTATTCCACAAATTGAGAGTAAAATGCTAAATGCGTTAGATATTAATTTCCCAAGGTTCAATCACAGTTTAGGAAAATTAGTCATTTACTTATTTACTCATCTTATCAATGCTGCAAGAAGAGCTACGCAAAACTTTGCCAGATTAAAAATTTCTACATTATGTCTTTATTCATTAGGAGACATTTTTCTTTTGTATTTACTCTCAGAGAGTACACATGGAATATTTCAAATGTCATTGTTTTTATTGTCATGGTGCACCTTCAGTACATAATAAAATATTGTGAATGATCTGTTCAGAAATTGTCTGGGTGCTACCAAAGAATAAATTCACTCTTTGTAGTTCAATGAACACCCTAACTGTATTTGGACATATGTTTTAAAGGACCTGGAAGACTGAAGAGAGTGATGCATGAGTCGCAACCAAGTTAGTATGGCTTGCATGCTTGGCTGCATTGATACACTGCTGGGTACCACAAGGCACACATAATAAGCATGCATTATAATCCTTATTCTCAGAAGTTTGCAAAACTGTTGGAGAGAAGAAGCCATGTATAAATCAGTAAGAGAACAATTACATGCAAGCACGTTAGAGCTCCATGCCCATGTACAAGGTGTTTAGGATGGCAGAGCGCCATGGGCTCCAAGGAAGTCTGAGGAGACTTCGTGGTGGAGGTGGTCTTCCTATTTTTGTTGACATTGATAATAGTCCCAAAGAGAAACGTGTTTTTCCCAATGTGTACTAGAATCCTCTTTATGAGTGGAAGATGGGAAAAGAGGAATTGAATCACCATTTGGAGGAGGACAGGGTTAAAGCAAGGGATCAAGAGACATCAGATCTTCAACAGTTTTGGACCTGAGGGGTGTTTTTCCACACTTTCCTTATTCAGGAAGCAGAAGCACAGGTCTACTTTGGACATAACTCATTTTATTCAGTCCTTTGAGACTTAAGAAAAGTGGCTTATTAGAAAAAGAACTTTGTATATATACTTTATCAATTTCTTCCCTTAGCCTTTTTGGCAATAGCTTTTTCTCTGGTGTTTAAAGCATATGCCTTTTTACTTAAAAAAAATCATTGTAATTGCCACCACGTAATCTGTTTTGTACTTAAAAGTTCATTCACTAATGAAAATAAATCACTCACACATACTTTTTTTTTTTCATTTAGGGGAATAGTTTATATTTCTTGAGCACAATGTCAAGGAAATACATTCATCTGGAAAGTAATGCTGATAAATTTAAGAAAAGACTTGAACCATTTTAAAATAGAGTAAGTTCTTACAAGCAAAGCTAATTTAATCTTTGGAAGTTTGGAAGGTTATTTAACGCTTACCCAGAGATTGGCTATTACATCGTAAAGCATTCAAACCAGTCATGTGGACTGTTTCAAATTATCCAAGAGTTTCAATTCCCTTGCAGAAGTAAGCCCATGATGGCGCCTCTCAGTACAAAGCACAGTTTCATTTACTGGATTCCAAACAAACAGCAGCATTGCTTATAAGTAAGATGTATTATCAATGGTAGCATGAAGCCTGGGAGAAGCACTGCCTATTCACTCTGCTAGCCAAGGAGAGAAGTTATGAGCCATGTGCTTGCTAAAGACCTGGCACAACCATTAGTGGAAGAATTGCAGGTATCGACGAGTTATCTGTCATCCGTGTAACATATACTCCTGTTAGCTCACTATTGCTACAGTCTGGGCTGAAATGGACTTAAAACCTCGCAGGCTCTGAGCCCCAGCCAGAAAATTCCTTGAGAAGGTATTGGATGGGCTGAGGCTCCAGAATTGGTTCAAGAAACCTGTGTGCCAAAAGTAACCGAGTGATCTTAAACAATGTACACTCTTTCCTGGTCCTCTTTTTTACTTTGTACAACATGGAGTATGAAGTAGGCCAGCACCAAAATCTCTGTTGGTTCTAATGAAAGGTCTATTTAGAATTTCCCATTTAGTTCTTTTTTTTTTTTTTTTTTTTTAAATTTTATTTTATTTTTAATTAGTTTCAGGTGTACAACACAGTGCAATAGTTATACATTTTACCCCTCAAAGTGACAACCCCCCCACCCCCAATAGTTTCAGGTGTACAACACATTGCAATAGTTATACATTTTACCCCTCAAAGTGACAACCCCCCACCCCCAATACACCACCCCACTCCCCCCCCATATCATATATATCTATTACTCTTCCTCTGACTCTCTTCCACAGTATAATCCACATCCCGTGACTATCTATATATATTCAATTACAGTAGGTATACCACCTCCACTTTAGTAATACAGTGCAGTGATCAAACCTCTACTCCATCCATGAAATGGTCTCCCTAACAAGACCTATGATCATCTGACATTCCACAGAATATTTACAACATTATTAATTATATTCCCCAAACTGTTTTTCCTATCCCAGTAGCAATATTGTAGTTGCCTATTTTTGCTGTCTAATCCCTTCCCCTTCTCCCTCATCCCCATTCCTCTCCAAATTAGCAACCCTGATTTTTCCTCTATATCTATGAGACAGTTTCTGTTTACTTTGCTCATTCATACAGTTTTTCATATTCCACATATAAGTGAGATCATATGGTATTTGTCCTTCTCTGACTGACTTATTTCACTCAACATTATAGTCTCTAGGTCCATCCATATCATTGCAAATGGCACGATTTCATTGTTCTTTATAGCGGAGTAATACTCCATTGTATAAATATACCACAGTTTCTTAATCCAGGAAGCCTACTGAATGGGAGAATATATTTGCCAACGATATATCTGATAAGGGGTTAATATCCAAAATTTATAAAACACTCATGAAACTCAACACCAAAAAAACAAACAACCCAATTAAAAAATGGGCAGAAGATATGAAGAGACATTTCTCTAAAGAGGACATACAGATGGCCAACAGGCATATGAAAAAAAGTTCAACCTCACTGGTCATTAGGGAAATGCAAATAAAAACCACCATGAGATACCACCTCACTCCAGTCAGAATGGCTATCATCAACAAATCAACAAACAACAAGTGCTGGCAGGGCTGTGGGGAAAAGGGGACCCTGCTGCACTGTTGGTGGGACTGCAGATTGGTGCAGCCACTATGGAAGTCAGTATGGAGGTATCTCAAAGAACTGGAAATAGAGCTACCTTTTGACCCAGCAATTCCACTCCTAGGTATTTATCCTGAAAAAACCAAGACACTTATTCAAAAAAAGTTATGCACCCCGATGTTCATAGCAGCACAATTTACAATAGCTAAGACTTGGAAACAATCCCATTTAGTTCTAAGAAAGCCTCTCACATTCCATGAGTGAACAGACTTGCCATCACATTTAAAAATGGAGAGAGAAAGGCAAAGGATGGACCGCAGTGCTAGGCTCTCAATGATGATTCCTTTTCTCCTTCTACTTGCTTTGTTTTCCCGTGATCTGATTTTCTCTGAAGTGACATTACCCAAATGCATAAAATGAAATTTTGCCCTTGCAGACTGTATGCTTAGCTCTGTGATGATGAGTATCCTGATTGTTACACAGGGCTTAGTGGAAAATAACACAAGAGCCCTACTGCTGGGTTGAATAAAGCCTTCTGTCTGACATTCCAATCTCATTGAAAGTGTAAGATGCGAAGGAATTCATTTTAATATCTTACCTTCTTGTGTCTAATGCTAATTTTTTCAACATTGCTTTCTTCAAGATTGTCTTTATACTTCTGAAATTTTACTGTGTTGGGTTCAGACATATTGTGAAATGGTTGCTTTCGTTTTGTAGCAACTTAAGTTTCACATACCTATCAGTAACCAAAAAAAAGTGAATAAGAAAACCTGGGCATACACATATGTCCAAATAGGAGTTATGCACATTTCCTAGTGAGTCAACTATGAGATTAAAAATAAAGGACTTGGGCAAGAATATACCAGTAGATTCCTTTGAAAGCACCACTTGGAGAGAGCCCTGTTACTACGGGACCCTGGATACATAATTTCTGGTATCAGTGCTGATAGATACCTTTTTCACAGCAGCATGAAACCAAAATTATCTCAGAGAAACTTTTTCCTACTACCCAATATTCAAATATTTTTATTTCAATAATGCCTAGTTAATATCACTGTTCTCAGTTCTGATCTAGATGACCTCAGTTCTCCATGATGGCCATAATGCTTGATATTTTCATTGACCACATATGTTAGTCACTTATTCTGCGTATATTTACCACCTGCCTATCATTTTCAAGGTATGCATGAGCAAGAGAATATGGGCAGAAAAGAAAGAGTCCCCTCCCATAATGACTTACATTGGGCAGAGGATAAGAAAAATACAATGATAAAAATGTAAGAGCAAAATGCCAGCGTGACAGTCATAGAACAGATGTCATGAGGAAGTTCGTGATTTATTTCCAAATGTTTGTTTGTTTGCTTGCTTCATACCAAGTGCTTTGATTTAAAGGCAGGGAGCTTATTAATGATTAGAATAATCAGGGGAGGGTCCATGGAGGAGGTGAGGCTTGAGGGAACATTGAAAGATTTGAAGGAGTGGATTAAGCAGGGAGGCAGGATAGTGTGGACCAAGGGAGTGTTTCCCAAAGGCACTGTACCACTGCTGATATGCACGATGTGCAGATAGATCATTAGATAATACTGAACCATACAGTGATACAGTTTTCTATTTTCAGTTGCCTTTCAATATTTTTATTCTGAAAAAAGAAAAGGCTTCAGTTTTACGCTAATGTATCTTTAACCCCTTTCCATATTTACTAGTGAACCAATCCCTCTTCCCTTACCCTTGTTCTTTTTAACACCTACCGAGTAAGGTCCCAGGCTCAAAAGAGATGGCAGACAACTCTAACTATAATTCAATTAAAAAGTGCCTCAGATTGTATTTATTTTTTAATTCTTTTTATCTTATGGAGAATAATGCTGGATTTTCATTTAAAACTGTGGAATAAAATGTTTTAACCAAATACATGTATTTAAGGGAAAACTTAAGGAAAAACAGAGGCAAATAATAGTACAAGTGTTATATAGATAAGACAAACTTTGTTTGGGTGCTATGTGAATGCATTTGGGAAAACACTGAGTTACAATACAAAGTATATTTGGGATGGTAAGTAGGTCCATGTGATAATAAAAGGAATCATGATGTAAAGTAGAATAAGATTTGAAAGACAGATTGTGAGTAGATCAAGGTGATCAAGGAATACTAGAGTTACGAACATTATTCATGTTGTGTCTTTTCTGGGGATTCCATACCACCTTCTTTACCAAATATGAATAACTGTGGCTTATTGTTACCTTCTCAGACGTCAGGTATTAAGAATCTTACATATAACTATTACTTTTTTCATCACACCTACCCTAAGAAGAAGGTATTAGCCTGAGTTTCTGAGTGAAGAATCTTACCATAGGGCACACAGCTAATTGGTAATACAGCCTGTTTGATTCCGAAACTCCTATTCTTCATCATGCCTGGAAACCCTACTCATCTTCAAGCCCCAACATGAAAACTAGCTTCTTCTGCCTATGCTCAACTTCCCAACAATCTTCTCATTGGCCTTTCTGCGCTAGCACTATGCATTTCTGGGTAGTCATTTTCTTGTCCCCTTCACTAGATTTATTTGTCTGGCTATCTGCTGACTAAGTTGTGAGTACCTAGAAGGTCTGTTCAAATGTCCCAAGGCATCCAGCTCTATAGTTTTCTCATGGTCAAGGCTCATAGTGTTTGAAATGAGCTAAATTTTCTTCCTCTACCATAGCTTATCACAGAAGTACGGTTGTATCTCCTTAGAGTGGAAGTGGGAACAGGAACTCTGGAGAAGATAACTCAGAAACTACCTGGAGAAACTTTGCCTTTGTCAAATTCCAAGAATCTAATTAACTTTGAGCAAATCTGCAACTCTTTGGATTTGTTAAAACATTTTGGATTTCTTTATACCTGAGTTGTAGAACATCTTGATTAAATAGTGCAAAACACAGACACCTGGTAATTATAAACTTCTAGATCTCAGAAGAGAAATTTAAAGAATATCTCATCCAACTCCTTTATTCGATCAATGAGGAAACTGAAGACTAAGGAGGTTTCATGAGTGCTTCAGGCCTTTAATTAAAGTTTTACTATTCTTATCTAGAAAGTTTTACTTTCCTCATCTACTGGGATTAAATGACCGGTTAGGAAATCTAAAAAGAAGCTCTGACATCTATAGATTTGGGCCGACTGGTCTCTAGTTAGCCCTCGTTTTAGCAGTGCTGGGGGTAGTAACCTTGATGTTTGGCCCATCTAAAAAGTAGAGAGGAGCAACCTGTCATTTCTATGAATGCTTTTCAAAGCTTGGCATCCCAGGGCAATGACTACAAAAAAAAAAAAATAGTAATTAACTGCTATTAGTTGATGCTTAAACCATATGCCAGGCACTGTGCCTGGCACTGTACAAATCTCATTTAATCTGCACTTTATATAGTAGACGTTACCCCTATTTTCTAGAAAAGGAAACTGCAGAGTGGGTATTAATTAGTAGGTGCAGTTGGTGCCTCATCCCCTTTACTGGCCTGGGTTACTATGTCAGTTGCCAATTTGTTGCCTCAACTCCTAACGCGCTGTTCAGTATATGCTAACGGAACTCCAGTAGAGGGCGCTAGAGGGACACTGCGGGAGGAAGAGGCTCCTGTGCCTAGCTAGGAGCCGTATTGGAGGTTGGTTGTGTGGGTGGAGGACATCCTGTGAAGTCGGCCTCAGCGGTGGATCCCCAAACATAGCTCCTCTGCAAGCCTGCAGCCTTAGCCTAGCCATAACCTTTCCACAGCCCTCTTGGCACACAATCCTGAGCCCCAGCACAGCTTGCGCCCTCCTTCCCTCCTCCCAGCACCCAGACCTCCACCACATACACCCAAGCATCAGTTGCGGATCCCCTGCTCCTTGCATGTACTCCACACTCCAGAGCGGGGTGGCCTATTGCTTACCCAGCAACCCAGACCATTTCCGGCGAAACTAGCATACTTCTCTGCTGTCTGGTGGGCTTCATCCCACTTTCTTCAGTTTTGTCCTTCTTTGTATTCTCTGCCTCGGCCCTAGGGTGCTATACAATTGTTCTTTTATTATAATAATTATTTATATGAAAAAAAAACAGCCTGTTTAACTTACTGTATGATTTCTATATCCAGATTGGATCCAGACTATAACAGGCCCATCCCACAGCTGCTACAAGCATTGGTAGCAAAACTCACAGAAAGCTGCCCTCTTTCTCACATAATCACCCTCAGCCAATGCGAACTGCCTTGCCCAGGAGATTAGCACCCTCCCAACCCTCCCCCTCCACCTGTGGGCTAGAGCCATGACTAACCTGCAGACACCAGCTCCTTTGGCTTCAGGCAGGGACAAGGCTGGGGTACAACTTACATTCCAGAGTTCCCCTGAGGATCAGGTCAGAACGAAACTTCATCACAAACCCTGTCCTTCCTCAGCTCTCCCCTGCTCAGCCCTGCTCCCCTCATTCCCTTGTAGGCTTTTCCTTCAATAAATTGGGTATATCCTCATCCCATTTCAGGCTCTGCATTGAAGGAACCTCACCTCCGACATGTACCAAGGCCACAGAGCTAGAAGTCAATGAAGCCAGTGATTGTACTAGTTCTCTCTGACTCCAAATCCTGTGCTCTTCACCAGTGCTTTCTCTTGGATGAGGAATCTCCCACCTCCAATGTGTTATTCCCAACCCACTGTGTCTTCTACACTGAGCCACCTTGGCCTTGAGGACAGTCTGTCATTGGTTCAGAGTGAAGTTTGTAATTACTGGCTCAACAATATCCAAGGCCTGTGCCCACCATTACCAGAGGTCCACATGACCATTATCTGTTCCATGAAGGCTCCCACACCCCTGCTGTTATTTATTGCCTTGGGCCTGTGTCTCTTCATCTCTCTTCCCCAAATAGTGTGGATCAACATCCTAATTGGAGCTCTACACTCCTAATTCCCTGAAGTGCGTCTGTGTGTTTAGCTAAATCATGCTTCTCTTCCCCAGTCGTATTTATTTGGGGTAGACTAGTTCTGTATGCCCTGGAAATTGTGCACTGGCATTCACTAAGGTTTAGAAATGAGGATGACAGCTTGACACTTGAATGCCTTTTAGGTAAATAATGGTTTTTTATTGGGGGCCATAGCAGCAGGCTTATTTATAACTCCTGCCACCACACACTGGCACTTAATGAGGTAGTGGGGAGAGGCCGTCGAAAGGTTGCTTAGGGACCTAGGGGAACTAGGAGGATCAAGACTTAGCAGAGATTGTATGTGTCATGTCAGTCTTGAAAGATAATTGGGCCAACCCTGCATGAAAACAGCGTGTACCAGCTCGTTCCATTTTCAGATACTCTAACACATAGTGAAAGATTCAGCAGACATGTCAATAGGTTGTGGATTTAATTGTCTCTTTTCCATGATGCCAACATATATTTTGGTTCTCTGGTTTGTTCTTTGACCACCCCATACAGGGCCCTTTGGGGATTTCTCAGCCTGGTCATATCTTCCTAGTCGACTAAATGATACCTGCTTTCCTATTTGATAGTAATTGCCTGATAGTTACACAATGTCTCCCTTCCCCAAAACAAAACAAAACACAAACTAATAAGTAAAGGACTTGTGTTCTTATTAGTAGACTCTCCGTTCTTCAGAGAGGCAATCTATTCCATTTCTAAGATGGTTCCACTCTCTCCAGCATTGCCACATTTTCTTTGTAGCTGGATGAAATACAGCTATAGCTAATCTAGTCACAATTTTAGATGTCCCAGTTAGATGAAATTATGAGCCATCCCTATAGGGTGTCAGCAAACTGCAAATAAAAATGCACTTTTGAAGACAGCAGAATCCAACTGGGAATTGAGAAATTAATAGGAATTTAGAAGAACGGACAAGCTTGCCATGAACTGTTTATGGGTTCAGAAACCTAGTTCCTTTGGTAATCTGAATGAGCAGTTTTGCTAATAAAGTTTGTCTGTGTTCAGTGAACCTTCTGGATCTGCCTGTCGTTCACAAACAACCTGAATTATCACTTCCCCATCAAATTTTGCCCTTTCCCTTAACTTGCTGGCTCTTGGAGCAGATTTTCTCCATTGTAGGCAGAGGATGGAGGGGTTAAAAAAAAAAAATAGGAAGAGTTTTCAGCACCAGCTGAGGGAGGTTGGGCTTCATCTACTTCAGGAATGAAGTGTGTTTGTTCTATGCAGGTAACGTTGGATGAAATTCAAGTAGTACCACATTTATTCTCCATAAAAATTCCCAATTTTGATCAATATCTACTGGCAGTTCTTGACCCCTCTATTTAGTAGATCCGCAAGTGTCATGATCCCCACCCCTCTGACCACAGTGGATTTTAACTGCAGGAAAATGAGCAGGTGTCAGTGGAAACCTCAAAATTTTAAGTCATGTAATAGTTCTTTCTCCATAGCAGTAAAGGGTGTTAGAGCTCACCTACCACCTTCATTTACATGCTCTTAGCCCCTTTTGCATAACTTTTCTTCCCCCAGTGGAACAGAAATGTATGTCCCTCAAGGAAATACAAAGGGCTGCCCACGCATAGATACATCAGGAACCCCTTTTGTGTTCTCTGCAGCTTCCCCAGCAGTTTGAGTGCTGTTCTCAAGGAAACAGTTATCAACAGGATTGATTTTTCCATTTGTCCCCTAGGACTGCAGAGGCATGGCAGATGGCCAGGTGCAGGGTGCTGGGGCCTCTGGGAAGGGTGAGGAAGGAACCAGGGATCGGAGGGCAGGTTGAGCAGTCTAAAGGCATGGTTTTGATGCAAGTAGAGCAGAGTGCTGAAGAGGTAGGTTTTCCCAGGGTTTCTACCACCTTGTAGTTGTGTGAGGGTACAAAAGATATTTAACATCTCTGAGACCATTTATTCATCTTTAAATAGAGACTGATCAGAGACCCATCTCATGAGGTTACTGTGAAGATTAAATGAAGGATTCATGTAAGGTCTTAGCATAGTCCCTTGTAGGAGGCTAATATTTTTGCTTGGGTACAATTATCAACGTCACTATTTCAGGCTGAGGGGATATCATTTGCCTTTGCTGATAAGTGTTCTTTTTAGTTTAGCTATATGGCTTAAGGAGTTTCACCTTACATTTCTATAGTTTATAAAAATCTATCCAGTCTCAACTTTTAAAGTTCGTGACCATTTCATGAGCAGGTGAACACACATGCATAGGTATGAGTGGTTGTAATTAACACACACATTGCTTTCTGAAGGGAAACAGTTTTTAAGAGCTTGAAAAGTTTGTCTTTACTAGACGAAGTCTTATATAGCCATTTTTATTGTATTTGTTTATCCAAATCTTTTTCTCCAGGAAAAATATGTACTTGTATGCTTATGTATTTAACAAACACTTGCATAAGTTTTGCTGAGTGCGAGGCGTGTTCTACGTCTGTTAAAAATATTAATCAGTTGATCCTTATTTCAGCGCTATGAAATCATTTCTATTAGTATCCACTGATATTTGGGAGTAATGGCAGGTCAAAAAAACATGTGTTGCTCTCCTATTTTTCCTTGTGGGTTTAGTTGTAGAGATGCTTACCTTTCATACATTGGACTAAGGCAGGTGGGAGAAGGGAGTAAGACGTCTTAGACTATCTTCTTGAGCACTGTGGCATGACTTTCCTATAGAATCCTACACCTGGGACCTTTAGCCAAATGACACATTCAGGATAATTGCAAATCCCAGCAGGTCTTGCCATCCCTCCCTTCTGTGAGCTCAAAACATTTCCACACATGGGATGAAACCAGAAAGCTCTGATGAGATGGTTGGAGGACTCATTTGACTTGTTTCCACTGTCATTTAGCACTTGCAGAAGCAATCCCTGAGGCTTCTGGAAGAAACTGATAGTCAGATTGAGAACTCAGGCATTATGACTTGCTGTGATTTTCCTACTAGCATCAAAAAGCAAAAGGCTCCTAACGTGACCACAAAGTGCTATGGGAGACAGTTCTCTGGCTTCACTAGAGTGGATGAGGTTTAAATGGCCCACAGATGTCACATCCAATTTCCCAAATAATTATATCAAGGCCTCTTATGGGTCCCTAGCCAATGTCAGGTGCCATTCCCAGAAGAACCAGAGTTAGCCAAACAATGTGCATGTCTTGGTCTTAAAATCCATCATTCTGTATTAAAACTATCTATTTGTTATGACCCTTTGTCCTCATAAATATTGTCTTTTTTTTTTTTTATGAGCCTCTGTCCTCCTAGAACGTGGAATTTAATGAGGGCAAGCATGTGTTATCCATTGTTGGTTTTCATTCTGTTGCCTGCATAGATGCTGGCACACAGATGCCTAGAAAATGCTTCCTAAATCCCACCTGAAGTATAGTATATACACAAAGGCTCATGTAGGCTGCATCACCACCCAGGCTTGCCTTGTTTAGTTTCTTCTTGAACTCATGAATGGCTTCAAAAATAAATGCTGAAACACCACTTTAAGTCATTTTTCTGTCAGGGAAGATTGGTGGTTTGCTGGAGCGTGTGGAAGGATGTTTGTGATATCATGAGGCTCAGGAGGTAAACCACCTTAACAAAGCATCACAAATGGATGAGATGTCATAGGGGAAAGCCCAGCCACACAGATGTGGGGAACGTGCCATTGATTTTTTCCCCCTCCACACGCATTCATGGATGGCAACATTATCCATTATCCATAACTGTTCATAAAACAGCAGGGGTATCAGGAGATACAAGTTGACTGAGGCAACACATTTGATCCCTCAATCCACAGATAATAAACCCATCTTAGTCCTTGTTTAGCCACCTGTCATATGCTTTCTGAACAGTCTCTTTTTACCCTCCCGTCCTGTCAATGCTGACCACATGCATCCATCTAGAAGAAAATGCTGGGTGTGTTTGACTCCAGAGGTCGTTCTTTTTGATGGAGATAGATTCTTTCTGAAAATAAGGATTTATCAGGAACCTAATAAAGCTTAAGTTTCAGGGCCTCTTGTTTGCCTTGATAAAGGCTCCAACATATACGATTAATCATTCCTCTGTATAACATTTTCAGAAGTAATATATTTTAACCACAATCGATTCACTGTACTGTCGCTTTCCATTCAAATTTCCTCTATGCCACACTTTTCCCTTCATTTGGCTGCAGGCAATTTTGGGATCCAGCTATAGTGGAAGTCGAATGGAAAATGCATTTATTTCATTTAGGTTGAACAATATACTTGTACTTAGGCATTTTTCAGTCATTTCCAAGGGTAGCTATTGCTAGTTGTCCTGGGGAAGGAACGAATGACTTGCAGGAATACTGGGGCCACCCACTCTGTGACTCATCCATTGCGCAGACATAGAAGTGAGGGTCTGAGATCTTATCTCAGGATGAGAACGTTCCTACAAAGCCCTGCATAGAATTATGTGAACGAGGAAGGAGAAAGGAGGACTGAAACAGACAGCGCCAACAGCTGGTCTGTAACAGGTATCAGAAAGGGTACATCAGGCAGTCAATTGATAAAGCCATTGTTATTTTTCTAGATTTTATAATGTTTGTGTTGGTCAGCTTTTTAGAATTTGTCATTTTGTGATTATGAATCTTCATCTTTACTACTAATGTACTTATATTTGTTTCTTACAAAATATCTCCTATTTTTAAAAAGGTTTGGGATTTCTAAAACCCAGATCTTCTCTGCCTTATCAATTCTCTTTAATTTGTTATATTTTGACAAGTCCTTTGGGTTCTAATGCATAAAAATTTCAAATAAAGTTTAATGTCATTTTTTTCAGTTAATATTAATAATGATAATGTCACTGTCCTCAACCTCTGAAAATGTGTAGATATTAAATAGCTAGTCCTTATCAAGTCTTGAAGTGTGAGAAAAATTAGCCCTAGCATCCCATATTTGGAGTCAGGCAACTTGAGTAGATTTTCAAAATCTCAAAGTTTCTATGAATTACTCAAAGTTCTTAGCTATCTGCCTTCCAAGTGGGGTTGTGTTCATCTACATAGAAAATTACATTAGAAAATGTTTTTTTCTAATTATTTGCAGATATTATGATAGAATTGCTCAACGCCACTTTCGCTGAATGCCTTTATTCCATATATACAACAGATACTTCAGTTAAAATGAATGTTTTCTATAGCCAAAATATCTTCACATTTTCTGGGAGAAAAGATGATGGTAAAATGTTTAATCATTTCTACTTGAACTAGAATTGACAAATTAGAATAGGTCAAAGCATGTGCATTTGTGTAGAGAGGATAATTTTGTTTGGCATTTTCAATGATCAACATGACTGCAGTAAAGATTTCAGAAAACATCAGTAATGCCTTGTAAAGCAGCATGTGGTGTGACAAATAATGCCAGCTCACCCTTGAAATAAATTACACTCCAAAAAAAAAAAAAAGTAGTGATATTCAGTTTTAAAAAAAAGTAAGTGGTTCAGAAGAACTTTCTAGCTCAAGTGAAAGCCAGTTGTAGTCTTTGAAACCTTTGAAACTTTTCCTTTGACTACAGATGGATCTGCAGCAAGATCGCTAGCATGCAATTAGTTCCAGGGTACTTTTTAGGATAAAGCCCTTTGGAAAATGAAAGAAAGCCTCCACAGAGGCCTTTCTAATGAAGGTGGCCCTGCATTTCCTGTCCCCAGAGATTTTCCAGGTGACTTCAGTGTGCACTACCCATGCAAGGATTGACCTCGACTAAGCCCCTCAACTTCTTTGGACCTCAGTTCCCTCAGCATTGAGCCACATCTCCAACTCTATTTCCAGCTCTGGCACAAATATTCTGTAGTCTTTAGCCATGTATGGGTCAGATCCATAAAGGAAAAGAAGAATAATTACAATCCTTAGGAATTACTCTAGGTGTAAAAGATACTATGGAAGATGAAGAGACCTCTGGGCTCTGAAGAGTCCACTGAGTTATTGCTTGACATGTGGCAACAGTTATTAGAGAGTATAATTCTAGCTTGAGATCCACAATTCCACACATAGAGCATTAGAACAGTCACACATTATTCAGCAATTCTGTGCTAAAATCTCTACATAAGATTAAATTTGCACGTGGTCAAAGTTATCCGCTACTGTCCCCTGTGAAGTAGGTCTATTGCAGATTAACGTTTTGTCTTTGACTCACAAGGTCAGATTTTCCCCGGCTTTGAACAGGTAAGTGATTCGAGTTGAACTTCTGATTAGCTTCCTTATGTTTTGGGGCTACATTATATTAAAACAAACAAACAAACAAACAACTTATCTTGAAATCATCCCAAATGAATGGTCAAATTTACTATACTATTTGTTTACTTCTTTTTTCCCCTTATAAATTATTTGCTTATTTGTTTACTTACCTATATGTTCATGCTGAGATTATGTATTAAGTTTGTATAAATTAAATGTCCTCAGTTGGGATTGGACTCTACAGTACTATTATTCATTTGAGATCTTGAAGTTTACTGCTAATAGCAAGGGTTTGTCTCAGACATTCACTAACTCACATTGCTAGAGCAAACCATTTTTATAATTTACCATCTTTGCATCCTGGCCTCATTTGACCATTTGGGATCATAAAACCTCAAACTTTTGGCCCATTTCTACAAGGATTTTACCATTTACTATCCATTTTTTTGTATTTGTGAAATTTTAAAGAATAGTTGCTGCCCTTTTAAAGGTTGTACTGCTAGTTCCTTTCTAATATCATCTCAAAAATTTTAACCTTTAGTATTTTTTCTGAAATAAAAAGGTATGCGAAGTCAGGGCTGGGGAAGATGTATAGGAAGTTATTTGAAATCATATAAATGACATTTGTTGATGCACAGAGGAATTAATAAAGGCATATTAAGACCTATAGTGCCACATCTTTTATTGATTTGTGCTTCCATGTCAGAGTATGTGCATATCTTAAAATATAGAGCCAGGATTGCTGTTAAGATTAATTGGCATGGAGTGATTATTTGCTTAATGATTTCCAAGTAAAGCTTTTTAACATAGGAAAGAGTAGCCTAACACAAACAGGGGACCATTTTTTTCTTGGACATGAAATAAAGGCAAATTCTGACATATTTCAATGGTGAGTACGTTATACCTTTCAACTTAGAAAATATTTAACCTTATTGCAGCTATTGGGCTTTGAAGCACTTGACAACATAATTCGTTAAATTCTGCTGTGGAATCTGTGAAAACTTAGTCTAGTAATGTTTATTTTGTTTACCTGAACCACGCTGGCTTTGAAAATTGTGAATTCTAGATAACCTATGTTTAAAGATAGATAAACTGTTTTATAATGATCTGAAATAATCTAATTCTTCCTCCTTTTCCAAGGCATTCTTTCCCACAAGTCTGAGAGAAATTGACTTTGGTTAGGTCTCACTTTGTTCTGATATTTTTAAACAAAATATATCATTGATTAAAGTAAAAGCAGACCTTTTGTTGTTTTACCAAAGTTAGAATTGCCAGTCATCCTCGCGGATATATTTTGGGCAAGGTATTGCCTGGTACTGTAGTAATGGATGCGACCGTACTTAAGGCCCAGCCCCTGACATCAAGGGGTTTATAGCTTAAAGCAATGACAGATATACAGAATCTTAACACAAAGATGGTTTTAGAAAATGACAGAGTAAAAGACATCTCAGCCTATGAAGAGACAAGAAAGACAGAGGTAACCATGATGAACAGCAAGAGAAAAAGAGGATCTGAATGAGACACTGCTGTGGTTTCAGAAATAGACCAAGATAAAAGTGCAGACAAAGGCGATATAGTCAGATTATGGAGAACTGAAAGCTAATCTGAAGGGTTTCGACTTTATTCCCAGTACCTGAAATCAAATGCTAATATAAGGAAGATTTGAAGAGACATAATAGAGTTACAGAGTGTTAGAGCAGGAAGGTTCCATAAAAATCTAATCCATTATTTTACAGATAAGAAAACTGAGGCACAGAGGGGATAAGTGATTTATCAGAGGTCACATAAAATATCATTAGTGTAATGTGGCCAAATACCTATCTGCTGACTCCCAGCCTAAGATTTTTTTTTTTTAATCACACCACGCTGTACTAGGCTATTCAAGGTCAAAGTCTTCCGCAGTTACTGCTTCTTGAATATGTAGTAGATTCGTCTAGTTGTCATTGCTTTTCAATATCTGTTTTTTTCCTAAGGGCTTCTAAGAATGATAGCTTTCTTCCTGATTCCTGAATGCAGTGTGTATATTCACTGTAATGACTTGCCCTTCATGTGTAAAACTCATTAATCTCCTTCTCACAAACTCATTGGATCATTGCATGGCTTGTGCAAGATGGTGTGTTTTATTGATGTGGACTTGCCAGGCCTTTTTAACCCTTATCCGCTGGAACAAGCTTTTCCATCTATTCTGAGAGTCCTTTTGTTTCTTGTGCTCCCACATTCATAGATGACTGATTTGGACAATATTCATGTCTATGACAGGGAATTAAGATTAGAATTATGTGTATATATTTAAAATAATTATGAATGTTATTTTCTCCCATGATATATTTGGTGGTATGTTAGGTCAGGTGTACATACATGCCAGTGATTTTAAGTGAGTCTTACTGTTTGTATATCTACAGGTGTTTATTATGAATTTGATGTCTGTAAAAAGTGATACCATGAGTAAACCACATTGTCAAAAACTGCTGATATATATTTTGAAATAACCCTTTTGATTTGAAATTCTTCTTTTTTTTTTTTAAAGATTTTATTGGGGAATTGGTGGAGGGGAACAGCGTTGGGGAATCGGGAAGGGGAACAGACAAGTTGCTGTCTTCTTGTTCTTCAGTTTTAGTTGCGGAGGATGTTGCTTCACTGTTGGTATCGTCATTGCACTCTTCCCGGATGAGGCAGATCGGTCGCTGGCCTCTGGATGTCGCTCATCGCAGCTATTGGCAGCTCACACTTGGCTGCCAGCCACTCACGCTGGCTGCGGGCCACTCACTGTAGCCTATGGCAGCCCACTGCAGCAGGGGCTGCAGCCCACACCATCACCGGGGCTCGCACAGCCCAGCTCCAGGTGGAGCTGTTGTTAGCTGTAGAGGGCAGTGTCACTGGCCCTCATGTGGGATCCGAACCGGGGCCGCTGGCATCCCAAAACCAGCGCTTAACCAATGCGCCACTCGGCCGGCCCTGAAATTCTTCTTGACCACACAGATCTTTCTCCAGTCTTGGCTGTTCAATACTATAAATATCAAATTCATATCTTATAATGTATAACTTGAAATAACTTACAGCCTTCATATTGGGAATGCAGATTTTATTGAGCATTGCTTCAATTATCAGCTGTGTTGGCAGTATTCTACTATGTGTTATGAAATGTCTGTGTATATTTAGTATAATTGTGTGTGTGTGTGTGTGTGTGTGTGTGTGAGTAAAATTTTTCATCCTGGGTCCTGCAAAAGATAATTTCAATCAGTTATAGTTGGAATACCCAGAGACTTTTGTGCCTCAAAAGTTACAAGGGCATACTTGGTATTTTGTGGGGAACAAGGCCTTCAAAAGAAAGTATGGTTTATATAGTCCTTGTCTTGATAAGGCTTTGGCAACAAAAAACTGAGTTACATTTTGGAGGTATCATGATTTATTTCTCATTAAGTTTTCTGCTTTAGCATCTCTTTCTTTCTCTCTCTCTCTCTCTCTCTCCCCTCTCCCTCTCTCTCTCTCTCTCTCTCTCTCTCACACCCCCCCCCTCTCACACACACACACACACACACACACACACGCACACACAGGAACATTCACTCAGCAGAAAAGGCAGCTGGCACCTTGCCATTGCTCAGGCTACACAAGCTGTGCTCCGCAGAGTTCTAGCGGGTGCCATTCACACTAGGCTACAGTCTGAACAGTGACCCCTGGAGCTCTGAGATACTCTGCAAGCACAGTACTCATCTTGAAATGTCTCCCAAAGATTTTCAGTAACAAGAAACACCACCAGCAGACATGACCTCTAGCTCAGGTACAGTTTGGAGATCCACAATATCAGGTTCTCTCATCCCTGACCTTGGCACTAGACCACGAAATTTAGGCTGTATTTTTGGAGTCATACTCCCAAGCCTTCAACTGGATTCTTCACTGGGCTCCATTTGTCTGCATAAATCCAGTGATTCCTTCAATCACTGCCTGTAACTTACAGTCGGCACAATATGGGGATCATCATTGTTCCCCTCTAGAGCCAGCATCACTCTCTGGGTGCCTCAGTCTGGTTTTTCCACTAATTTTGAAAATATCTCCCTCCCTCTGTGCATTTTTCTTCAGCTTCACTTGTCCTTGATCCCTCCTTTCACTCCAGGCAAGGTTGCTATTCTCCAGGACAGAGGTCAGCACACTGCAGCTCACGAGCCACATGTGGCTCTTTGGGTACGTTCCGTCTCAAAAGTTTGCCGACCCCTGGAAGAGCCAATCCTGTCCCTCACACAATTTAAAAATTATTCGAAAGTCATAAATATATTTTTACATAATCACCATTATGTGAATAATAACCTTGAAAAATTTTATAAGTGAAACTATGATAGTTTTTTCATTTTTAATGTTACTTCAGAGCCTACAGCTCATGAGCCCCAGTTTGCTGACCCTTGGCGGCTCTTCCGTCTCAAAAGTTTGCCAACCCCTGCTCCAGGGTATTAGTGATCTGTTCCCCTAATGAGCCCGTATTATTCTCCTTTGATACCACTGAGAAGTGGGGAAGATGGGGAGTAAGATGGAGGTATGTTACACTTTTCCCTCATTGAGAACTTTTGCTCCTAGAGGTGACTCACTGTCTAGACTGGGAACCAGCATCTACATGAGAACTCAAGAATTCCCAACAATCACCGTGAGTTATATTTGAATATGAATGCTTCATTCTCAGTCCAGAGCTTCACAACAGATACACACATGAAGGCACACACCGGTTATAAGTGGTACTGAGATACAGGCATCAACTACCTGCATCCTATGAAGAGTAGGAGAAAGAGTTTAGCATAAAACAACAATCACAAAAAATTTTGAACATCCTGCTTATGCCAGAGACCCAGTGAAGCATGCAGTGTGTACTGTGCACCATATCCTTGCACCACATCCTCCTGAAGCTTAGGCAATCTTGCAGGCTCAGTGTAACACCTCAGTGAGTTGTAACAAGGCTCAAAATTAATGGTCAGTGTTAGGGCGTTAGTGTGGCTGGACTCAAGGATCATGTGTTTCCACTATCCATGATGCCTATGAAGCTGAAGAGGCTTAAATGGGGAGGGGGCTACCATTTGGGGCAGCCCTCTATGAATAATACTATGTATATTCAGACCACATAAAACCACATGAAGCGGGTATAGGAGATTGTTCCAACCAAGACCTCTGTGTGGAGAGAGGAGAGTGATTTGCTTAGGATGACACACATGAGAAATGGAGAAACCAGAATTTGAGTCCAGGCAGTGTGACTCTGCAGCAGGGGTCGGGAAACTGCTGCCTGCAGGCCCTATCTGGATCACCTGCTGTTTTTGAACAACATGTGGTTGAAATGATTGAAAAGGGTAAGAAGGAGATTATCTCATCACAATACTTGTTGACGCATTTTCTATGGCTTCTTTCATGCTATGACGGAGTTGAGCATTTGTTTCTGAGATAGGCGGCCCTCAAAGCCTAAAATATTTAGTCTCTGGCCTTTCACAGAAAAAAATTTGGTGGTTCCTACTCTAAAATCTACACTCTTGCCCTTTTGGCTCTACTTTTTCCACTAAATCATGTTAGGCTCTTATTGAGTAATATTAGAATTTGTAGATAATTTTGCATTATGCGAGAGTTTTAAAATGAAAATAATAATCATCTGGGACCTTTTGGATGATAGAGGCACAGGTGTGAAATTTAAGAAGCAACACAGTGAAACCATAAAACAGATTTGAAATTGTATTGTAGGAAAGTATGATAAATGTTCTACTCACCATTGCTAGCTCTATGACTCATTAGAAAAATTCATCCCTATTGACAAATAAAATGGAGGTTTATTCATGTGCTACACCACCAATATATTTAGCTAATTTGTATTCATTTGTACTCATCAGGTTATTTTCCAAAATACATAAAAAAGCAGAACATTAGCTGGAAATTATGAATAAAGCCACACATTTAATGGTTTGGCTAATAATGCCTATGAGGGAAGCTAAAGGAATTAGCCCAGCTGTAAAAAAGATTGATATTCTAGACACCTACTGTGTGCCATGCACTTTATTGGGTGTAACTGCTATTACTCCTACAAAACCATTTCATGTGTAAGAGTACTAAGACTCAAGGGTAAAGTAACAGTGAGAAGTCATATAGCTAGTAAGTGACAACGCCAAACCAGGTCTCTCAACTCCAAATTTGGTATCTTTTTATAAAACAAATCCCAACACATTTACCATTTCAATTTGTGAACTAGTGTAGAATTACTCATCCAGGGGGACAATTGATTCTCTTTCTAAGTGTTGCCCATTATTTGACCTTTACTTCTGTTTATTTATTAGTTGTTCAAAGATAGAAAAGTATTTGAGGCAGCCATTGAGTCATATATAGAACAGACACAAATACACACACACACACACACACACACACACGCACACGCACACGCGCACACACACACACACACAGAGAAATAGTTGAAGGTGTTGACCAAAAAGAATGTGTTTTGATAATTTGTGGGCCAGCCGAGTGGCACGTTGGTTAAGAGTTGGCTTGGGAAGCCAGCTCTGAGCAGCAGAGCCCTGGTTTTGATCCCATATGAGGGCCAGTGACCCTGCGCCCTCTACAGCTAAGATGGTGAACAATAGCTCGACCTGGAGGTGGGCTGCCATGAGTCGCCAGCGACGGCGTAGGTTGCAGCTCCTACAGCAGTGGGCTGCTGTCAGCTACTGTGAGTGGCTGGCAGCCAGCATGAGCAGCCAGCAGCCTGCGTGAGCTGCCAAGAGCTGCCGTGAGCGGCCGTCCAATGGCCAGCAAGCAACTGCCTCACCCGGGAAGAGCACAATGATAATACGAACATGGGCCAGGGAAGCGATGTCCTCCCCAACTAGACTGAGGAACAAAAGGACAGCAACTTGTCTGTTCCCCTTCCTCGATTCCCCATCACTGTTCCCCTCCCCCAATTCCCAATAAATCTTTAAAAAAATAAAATAAAAAATAATTTGCAAGTTTCGATCAATTTTATTCCCAGTTTTTATAGAAGTTGGAAAGACAACTTTCTCGATTTTCATGCATGTGACTAATTTTTACTTACAATTGGTGATTATTTTAATTTTATAGTAGCAAAGGGTAAACAGATAAATTTAATAAAGAATAAATAAGTTGTGCACCATTTCACATTTCTTGGAACAGATAGCACAGATACCACACAGGATGATGAGAGAAGACAGGTCAGTTACCATGCCATCATTGTTTGAGATGGTTGTGATAAAAGCTTACAGCAAAAATGGATAATATGGCAATCATTACATAATACCAAAAATTGTGCTTTCTTGCGCTTTCAGAAATGTTTTAATTTTGAAATCAGTATTTCTTACAATCAGACAAAACCAATTATCATATCTGATGCGTTATGTAATGCAAACATTTACTCACATTTGCCCAAGAACAAAGAGATTGTTTGGACTTGCACTTATAAACTTTGAAACTTTGGAGAAATCAAGGACAGTGTGAATATTTATGAGTGTGTACTTGTCTATGTATCTTGTAAAAGGCTGAACTCCTGATGGGCATGTAATTTGGAACAACAGTTTTGCTTTTTGAAAAGCAACTTTGCAGTTCATGCCAAGAGTTTTAGAAATGTTCTGACCCTTTGAAACAAAACTTTTAACTTCTAAGAATTTGCCTTAGGATAAATGTGAAAGATGCGCAACATTACATTAATTAAAGAGTGAAACATTTTAAATAATCTGAACAGAAAAGCCTAAGAAATATACTAAATATAGTGTATTCAAAGCATGAACTACTTTACAATCAGTAACATGATGTTGAAAATACATATCTACTATCCTGGAGAAAACATATGAATTGAAAACAAGAGATCCAAATTTTAAAATATTTGATGATAACTCAATATAAAATTTGTACCTCTATGATAATACTGATAAAAATGTGTTGCATTTTCCTTTTTATTTACACGTGTTCCACATTAGATGACACATAATTTGAGGGCAAGGATTGTGTCTTATTCGGTGCATTCCTCTTAGTACGAATAATCCTTGGTATATTGTAGACAATCCGTAATTTCTTTTGAATGAACAAGAAAGGTGAAAAACATGATTTGGTTGTCTTTATGTAATGGAATTATGATTTTTTTTTGCACTTTTTCCATTTTATTTAGTACTTGATTATGTGTATGACCAGAATATACAATTTTTTAAATAATAGTAAATTTATATATCAAAAAAGAGAGATGGTACCTTTGCTCCAGAACTGCTGGTAGCCTAGATTCCAATTGTTGAAATGGTTCCTTGTAATTTGGCTCTAGTTTAAATAACCCTGTCTTAATGGACCAGTCTACAGGAGCAGATCTGTTGCTTGGCTTCCTTTCTACCCCAAGGTGTTCTTTTACAGAATGAAAGTATCCAACAATGCAATGCTGAATCATTATTAGCTCTAATTTGGGGGATTGAGCCTAGAAGTAATGAGTGTTTCGGGTCTGATTCTGTGAATGCAACTCACTCTCAGCTTTCATTTCATCCGAGGATCTCATCTTCATTCGCAAACATTCCTTTTCTCCTAGAAACATCTCCCACCGTGCCCTTGCCAGGTAAATACATCTCAGCCTGAGATATTAAATCAATACATCAATTTAATTGCACTGAATTGAGACATAACACCAAAAGAGAATACACGACACCTAGCTCAAGTCAGAGGTCATTATGCTGACTTGCTTTTAAAATCTTTGAATTACCCATTTGAGATGTTTGCTTCTGTGTCTTAGTTGGAATTTATTTTTAGCAAGAGGATAGTTGAGAAGAATTAGTGCTGCAGAGTTGTTTTGTTTTTTAAAGAAAAATATGTAGTCCAACAGAAACCTCCTGCATGATAAGCAAGCAAAACACACCTTACAATTTTGTGAACTTCAATCAATAGATTGCAAATGTCCTAAGGTAACTGGAAAACTTCATCTTTGTTTGGTTGCCAAGAAGATAATCTGACTCCTGGTTGATTTTCCTACCCATATCCTTTACTCAGAATCTGGAGCTGAACATCTTTCAACAATTTCAGCAGAGGGTTGTTTTATGTAAAAAGATTTGAGCTATGAGCAAACCAAGGGACCCATCTAACACAGGAGAGCTTCTTCCATTTGCACATGTTATGAAGGCCCAGCTCACCATTCCCCTCTCATACCCAGTTCACCTCATGATTCAATTCTCCAGGCTCACATAGAATTTGGAAACGATCTACAGAAGCCTATAGGGTGCTTTTGTAAAAATTAGAAAAAGGCACACTTGTTGGGCAGATCAATTAGAAAAAGATTTCCTCAGGTAGACTAAATAGCCAGCACCCTGAGGTGCAAGGTTGGTCATCAGCCCCTCCCATCCCTTTAGCTGGGATCCTTTGTGAATCAAATACACAGCTCTGGACCGAAGCTCTGGGTAAAGGGTGAGTCTCCATCCAGGCTTTAAGCTATAGCCAATCAAATAGTTTCTTTTTTTTTGCTTCAGCACCTTCTCTATGTAAGTCTTTCCCCTAGCCTAGTTCTTGTTGGCTGAGCTCTTCTGACCAACTTCCAGTTTGGCACTGCCTGACTGGAATTGAGTTTGCTCAATAAACTCTTAAAATTTTTGCATTGGTTTATTTTTGAACACACTCAAGTGCAGTCTTAGAATGACAGTCTCCATAATAGGTGTTCATAAAGAACCTGACTAAATGGAGATATTTAAGACAGGAAAGAAAAAAATGATAAAGAGGTAAACTTTAAATATAGAAATTATTCATACCTTTCTGTAATACAATGGGTCTCAATATCCTAAATGCTATACATATATTATGCTAAAAATATTTTAATGCAATTGTTTAAAAAATCGGTTTTAAAACCCAGTTGACCTTGACTTTATTGTATTCCACTTTGACTAACTGCAATTCCTTTGGAAGTCACTTTATATTTCAATATTTTTTATCTGTACTATAGAACGGTATGAGATTACAGAATGTAAATTTATCTTTCATGGTCAAGTTGAACAATACATGTAAATGAAGCAAAGAGCAATATAGGCTTTTGTCATTTTCTTTGTTTCTAATATTATTTGTAAACTGTCTAGGAATAACCATTTGATGGGAGGTAATGGGAAGCATCTGTAGATGTTTTAATGGTTGTTGTTGTTTTTCTAAATTTTTTCTTTTTTTTGAGGGCAGTGTCACTGGCCCTCATATGTGGGACCAAACCAGGGCCACTGGCTTCCCAAGCCAGCGCTTAACCACTGCGCCACTCGGCCAGCCCTAATGGTTGTTGTTGAGTAACGAAAGAGTCTTCAGATATTACTCAGTCAGGCCATTGCCTTTGTGGGAATTAGACAGCGGTACTTGTCCTCCAGTGGACATAGCCCAATATCAGGACTATGGCCTGGTAAGCTGAGTACCGGCTAGATCTCAGTCTCCACACAACCCTCAGCCAGGCACACCTACTTAGGACATGACCTGCTCGACTGTATGTGACAATCCCGGTTGTTCTCTCCAAAAACCATGACAGCTTATAAAACCCTGCCCTTGATATTAACATACGGACCACACACCTGAGTATTAGAAGGCAACCATAGTGGCCCATGCGCTGGATAGCAGGGCATTCCTTGAGTTTAGTGATGTACATGAATCTGTACAGAAGCAAAGCTTAGTAAATGATTAGAGTCAGATAAATATAGGCAATGAAGAGCCTGTACTTTATAGGCTGAGCTTGAAGCAAATGCAAATAGCAAGACTAAGAAATCTGTACAGTTAGCATATCAGCTCTGATAGATCAAAGTGCATAGACCATTGTGGGACCCAAACAGGACCAAGGAATAATGTAGATCCAGGGCGTGTGTGTGTATGTGTGTTTACGAACCTTTTATTTCAAAATAATTTAAATCCAATATCTCTATTGCTTAGGAAAATGTGATATTCCCATTTTGAGACTATTGGCTAAAGGATAAATACACATATGTATTTATAATAATTTATAATTTATATATATTCTATAAATTTTATGGTAAGAAATTTAGCAGTTGGATTTGGAATATTTTATTTCTACATTTAGAAATAAAGATTTCCAAAATTCAGGGCTTGCTTAGAAGAAACCGTTCAACAAATCATGGCAAGATTGTTTCTTAGATTTTTTTTTCAAATGGATTTAGAAGTCATTTAGTCATTTAGAAGCCATGTCTACTGCTGATTGTAGTCCCCTCTCTTATTGCATCTGTGTCAATCATCCATCTCAGCTTGAGTACTCTTGGTAACAGGAAACTTCCCATATCTGAGGTAGCGTCTGACCTGTTGGGCAGTCTTATCTGATACAATGATACTCATGCTGAGATGAAATCCTTTTCCTTGTGATATCCCTCCATAGATCTTGCTTCTACTTCCTGGACAAACCTAGAGTAAGACCACTCTCTCTTCTATGGGCAATGTTACAAACATATGAAATAATATAATCTCTCAGTCTCTAGATTGAGAAAATAGTAGACTAGACATTCATAAAACAAACTGAAAAAGAAAAAAACCAGAAAGTACAGACTATTCCAAGTCTTTGTTTTTGTAGACACTTGCACCCCTTTCTGAGAATTTCTTACTTGTATCGAATAATAGCTCTCTTTTTGTGATTTAGGAACCACATGCTGAATAAATACATCTTGCTTTCCAATTATGCATAACAATGCCAGAAGAACCTTTACAAGGGCAAAAGAACCAATTACTTGTCTCTAAAATTGTAGTTAACAGAAAACAGCAAAAAAAAAAGGTGTTTCAGATGCTGCTGCTTTGTAGAATATGTTTATATGGTGAGATACACATCTTAGGTTTTTTTTTCCTCCATTAACTTTTATTGGAAAATATAAAATTTAGTACAAGTCTCAAGGTCATTTGGTATCAATAAGTATTTGGCAGTGGATGGGAAGAAAGTATCTCACAGTCTTTTTTACTCCAGAAGATATATTCAAAATACTAACTTTAATGTTTGCTAACACCAAAATCTTTTGAGGAGCAGGCCTAGAAAGTTCCCAGGAAACATATATATGTGTAATTCCCATAATAGAGGATTAACAAAGCAGCTTTTTGTATAGTGATCATTATATCACCATTCAAATTATAATTATAAAAACAGAAACAAATATGGAAATATTCATGATACTGTACATTTCAGTTAGGAATGCTTTCAATTTTACATACCAGAAAGCTCAAATAACAGTGGTTTAAACAAACAGGAAATTTTTTTTTTTCATGTAATGCAAAGTCTGACTATAAGCTTTTGCTGGCATTGCTTGATATTTCGAGGTGGCATAAAAAACCCAGGCTCTTTCTATCCTTAAGTTCTGCCAAATCTAGGCATGTTTCCTCAAGGTCACAAAATGACTGTAACATCTCTAAACACCACAATTAATTCCAAGCATGAATGAGGGAGGGGAAGAGAAGGTAGAAGGGCACAATGGGCCTTCTCATATCCCTCTTCTAATAGAAATGGAAACATATTATTGGATACTTTCAAACTGACTTATCTAAATGTCTCCTTGGACAGAATTTATTAACTTAGCCACATGATGATAAGTGAAAAAAATCAGTTTTGCAATTATATTATCACTTATTATCATTTAAAATATGAATGGGAAAAAAGTTTTAGAAACTAGTTTAAAACTAGTTAAATCAGTAGCTGAGAAATGATGGGCAATATACTGGGGTTCCAGAAAAATGTATATAAGTGGACACTTTGGTCAGCTCAAGCAGTAGTTAGTAGTTCGCTGTAATCAAAAGTGTCTGGATGCTGATGGTAGCCACTTTGAGCACCTCTGGTAATTGCAGAAGTCAAACGTGACTTGTATTCACCTTTTGTTATTGGTATATACTGAGTATTACAATTTTAATAGTTTTTCCTTTTTTTAAAATGTGTATACATTTTTTGGCACCCTCTGTATTTATTTCACCTCTGGTTTCCTATTGTTTTGTCATACGGCTACATTAGTTTGTTGATGAAAACATGTATTTACAATAAAGATAAATGTATTCAAACTCAAAATAATTAGACTTTTGCCTAAAAGACTCGTTACATTTATCTAGCTCCTCATCCTATTTGCCATCCACATATCTGCACTTGACCAAAGCAGGGCCAGGCTGCTATCTTCATGGCCATTCTTTTAACTAGAGCATGTACTGTGTCACAGCCAACGTCTTCTCCAGTGTCTCCTGACTTAAAACATGATTATATTGATTTATTTAAAAAAACAATACTGCAAATCGTTTTTAAAATGTAAGATATGCTTACTATTGAACTGGAAACTTTCTGATTCGTTTTGTCTGGTTTCATGATCTCCTTCTCAGTTCTCTTACTACTTGACTGGCCACTCTTTCTCAGTTTCATATGATGGCTCCTCCTGATTTTTTTTTGTTTTCTCCTGATTTTTTTAAACCTTTAAATATTGAAGTCTTTTGGGCTCAGTACTCAGACCTCACCTTTTCTCCTCACTTCCTAAATGATCTAATTCCTGCTAAGTCCACCTTTATATCTTTAGCATAAATACTGCCCATAAACTTCAGACTCATTTATTTAACTGCTTACTTGACATCTCCTCTTGGATGCTTAATAGGCCTTAAACTTAGTATATCTAAGATCAAACTCTTGAAACCCATCACACTTGTAGGTATTTATTTTTTTTTCTTTCCGTCTAATATAATGAACTTCTACCCTTCTAGTTTCTAACACAAAAGCATCGTTATCATCCTTCAATTCCTTTTTTCTCTCCCACTGCAGTGGAATTCATCTGCAGACCCTTTCAGCTACTCCTCCTAAAGAAACCTCAGATCCCACCACCTCTTACCACATCCATTAATACCACCCTAGTCCACATCCCCTCATCTTTTTAAATGGACTATTATGATAGCCTCTAACTGGACTTCTCAGTTTGTCTCTTGCTCTCTTACTCTCTATTGTAAACAAAATACCCTGAATGGAACTCACCTTATAGAAATCAGAGTAATTACACCGTCACTTGAACCCCTCCCCCAGAGCTATCCTATCATACTCAGAGTAAAATTTAGAGCCCTTACCAAGGCTTCTACCCTTGAATGATCTGGAAGTCTCCTCACACCACCTCTGGAATCTTATGTCCACATAAGTTCCCCTCAATCGCTATGTTTCAGCCCCATTGGCTGTACTTGCTATTCTGCAAACATACCCAGCAGGCTCCCACCTCATTGCCTTTGAAACTGCTCTTTCCTCTACTTGGAAATACTTCCTTTGTATACCAACACAGCCACCCCTTATTTCCCTCGGATCTCGCCTCAAATGTTATTGCATCAGAGAAGATTTTCCTGATGGTGTTAATATAAATAATACTACTTTTTTTAAAAAGCCTGCTCATCATTCCTAATTCTCCCACCTTGCTTTATTTTGTTTTCATAGCATTTGTCATCATTTGGCTCACATTTTCTTCCTTTCTTCTTTCCCTCCTTCCTTCCTCAGTACTTAGCACAATGTCTGGCACATAATATATGATCAATAAATATTTGTTGAATAAATGATGAATACATCTGTAGAATTAGGATACAATGCAGTTCCCGGATCGTAAAACCTTTCTACAGTTTTTAGCTAATCTGAATGTAGAGTCCCAGAGAGGGAATTTTGAAACAATAATTATGGAAATAATACAGTTATGAATTATTGAACAATGTCTTTATATGCCAGGCATTAGGTTAGGTATTTTATGTGAAGATATGATCACACCCTATTTTACAAGAGAAAGACACTAAAGTTCAGAAAGTTAGATAGCTTCCCCTCTTCTCAAAGGTAAAAGAGGCAGAATCTGGCAGTGACCCCAAGTGTATACTGTGATATCGCATGCAAACCCTTTCCTGAAACTGCAGAAGAATTTTAGAGTTTGAGAAAATTCCATGTTGTTTTAAGATCCTCCGTCTGTTGGATTCTAATATTCAAGCGTTTTTTTCCTTTTGTCCTTTCTCTCTTCCTCCTTCCTTTCTTCTTTTCCCTTCCATCCTTCCCTCCTTTCTTTTCTTCCTTTCTTCCTTTCTTTTTTCCTTCCTTCCTTCCTTCCTTCCTTCCTTCCTTCCTTCCTTCCTTCCTTCCTTCCTTTTATTCATAAGGTTAAAATCATATGCAGCGTTTCTGCATCATTCATTACAGCCATTAAGTTCTAGTCACTATTGACACATACCTCTGTATCCATAATTCATTGACTCACACCATGTGTCTGAGCTAGAAAGGCTCTTGGAGATCATATAACTAACTCCCTCCCTTTACACATAAGACAAGTAAGGCCCAGAGAGGGAAGGTGACTTGGGTATGATCACACAGCTTGTTATTGAGAGAGCCAGACCCAATTCTAAGCTATCTGGTATGTAGACCAGTGTTCATCCAAAGCATGAAATGTCTACTAAGTATGTTATGTTTCATATTTACACCTCTCGTGATTTAGATCTAAAAGGCACTCAGCCTAAAATCTAATCATCACCAGAAAAGTTTTTCATGAAAATACAGTTTTCTATGTTATAGGTTAGGCAGTTGCCATGGTGTCAGGTTACCATAACTAAAATGTATCAATACCATTCACTTAGGGAAAAAAATGTGTGCGTGTGTGTATGTGTGTGTGGGAGAGGAGAGAGAGAGAGAGAGAGAGAGAGAGAGAGAGAGAGAGAGAGAGAGAGAGAGAGAGAGAATATTTAATTAGAAAAAAATACACATCCACATAATGTATTTCATGATGGGATATACAACAATGGACCATTTCTTTACTGAGCTTACAGTTTAAAGTGTGTTTATAGTTTTGTGTATAGTGGTCTTGGGTATGAGTGGCTAACAAATCATAAATAAATAAATATGTGGAAATATCATTAAAAATTGCAATACTCAGTCTTAAAGGAAAAAAAAAAACAGGCATTAATGACAGAATAACATATTTAAATAGGATGATCAGGGATGAATTCTCTGAAAAGTGGATATTTAACCTGAGACCTGAAAGGTGAAACACAGGGAGAAGGAACCACATGGGCAAAAGCTTTGAGGTTGGAGAGAGCTGGGAAAAACATTCTTCAATGTCAGATACTAGGTAAGGAGTAAGTGAAATCTTTGGCAGGGTATTACAGGCCATGGTAGAAGGTGTTTGAATTTTGCAATGGAAAGCCTTTAAAGAAGTTAAAACAGGAGAGTGATGATAAGATTTTTTGTTTTCTTTGCAAAGATTATTCTACATAATAATCCCAAGAGCAGGTGTTAAATTTATGTGTGGGCTAGGTTAACTCCCTTCACAATCACAGTTTGCTGTCACTGATTCATGGAAGAGTGAGGTCCCCATCACTAGGGTACTCATACAACCACAAGATAAAATATCAGAGAGAGAGATTAAAGGATTATAGATTGGGCATTTGGTTATATGTTGACCTTTATAATCCTCTCTAAACTTTGAGCTTTATAGTTCTATGAACTGAGCTAATTATTGAAAGTCTCTTTAAGAATCATAGAAAAACCATAAAATCAAAGGGGTTATTATTTAGAATGGAATCCTCCCAAATCTTAAAAATTGAGTATATACTCATCTACAAAGGACATACCCCTTCCCAGGCTGGGGCTGAGTTATATAATTGGAACGTCCTTCCATTAGGGCAGAGGTCTCATTTTTGTGTAATATGTATCACCTAGTGATTTTGTTTAAAATGGAAAGATCCTAGGTTCCCATACCTTGGAGATTCTAATTTAATAGACCTGAGGTGACATCTGAGTAACCTTAATAAGCAACCTAGGAGATTCCGATGAATGTGGTAGGCCAGGGCTGCACTTTGAAAAACACTGGGCTTGGTGACAAGGATCCCCTATTCAGATCCTAGCTCTCTTTCACCTCTGGCTCTCATCCACTGACATCAGGAATACTGTAGCTCTAAAAATATTTTAACTTGTTTTGTAGCAATGATACGTTATTCAACATTTTTGAGCCAAAGTCCCTTCATCTGTAATGACACTTACCATACGATGCTGCTATGAGGACCAAAAAAATTCCAAATGCAAAATACTGACCTGGGGGCCTGGCCTATCACAGCTGTGTAATAAACAGCCGCTATTATCTGCTTTATTCCTGCATGTCTAATTCTTTAGCTGCCTCCCTCCTACTGATCTCAGCTTCCTAAAGCAGAGTCAGCATTCGCCTGAGCTGGTTTGTTTCTCAATTATTGTCATCTTCCTCTTGCCTCCACCTTCCCCACGAATTCCCAGAGAACTGCCTTGTGCAGCCATCACCTTAATTAAAATTTTGCACTCTCTCTGCATTATTATAAAGACATGAGAATAAAAACACTAACATTACAGCCATGGAATATCTACAACTATCAAATTAGTTTACTCTTGTGTTTCCTGCTACTTAACTTACAATTATCTTCTGTAAAACCACTCATCTTTACTGTTTAATCTAACATGACTACTGTGAGGCAGAGAAGGCAATGCAGTGAACGGATGAAGTTCTGGATAATGCTACCAAATTAAGAAAAACATCTGAATTGCATTAGCTTCCACAGACTATAAACAAAGCTTGAACAGAGAGAAAGGTCAGTCCACTCTGAGGCACTGGGGCACACTAATTTGTATATGTTGTCTTCAAAAATTCAAATTTAAAATAAATATGTATATATATATTTTTATACTTAGACAATATATGTATGTATATATACATATATATATATACACACACATATATATATATATAAAATATGGCTGAAATAATCAATTCTTTTCAAATTTTTATATATGTTTGAGGTGAACAGCCTGTTCCAGTCTGTTTGAGATTAAAAGGAAATACTCACTGAATTAAACATAATTGCAAGCAAATTCTAGGTTGTGCTGGAGGAGAACCAGGGACACATTAAATTAAATATTTGGGAGTTCTGGGTATTCATAGACTATGGCTGGTTTCATTTACTAGGTTCCATTTAATCTGCCTTTCAATAGACCAAATAAGATGCCAAAACAAGTCACTATGTTTTTCTGAACAAAAATATTGTCATGTGATTTTACTGTCTTTAAATAAGCTCCTAAGGAGAGTTTTGCAAAGGTATAAAATTTAAGCCACCATTGGCCACATGTTTGATAATTTATGCTTACGTAAGAGAATAAAATCACACTGACAATTGTGCCAGAAAATCCGAGCCCCACGAGTGCCAAGGCACTAAATCTTCCCCATCACTTGTGCCTAACTCTTTCTCTACCTTATCCTTCCTCTGGGTTAGGGGAGTTGGGGTTTTGATAGCATCCAGTACTGTATATCGAAAAGGAGGAAAGGATCGCAAACACTGAGCTTTCTGCTCCTCTGCTCTCTGCAGAAGCAGGAAAAAAGCTTGACCTTCCCAGGAAGCGCAAACTACAGTTCATATTTGATTTGGAGGAAGAGGGGTAAGGAGGGACAGGAATTATAAATATGAAGATGCAGGAATAATAAATACGCAAATGCAGAGATATTTACATCATATGCAGTTCTTTCCTCCAAGCGCTGTTAGGAACAACTTAGCCTACCTTTCCTAAGGTAGTGGCTAAAATATAGTGTCCTGGATTAGAAAATTATAAAGTAGCTCCTTAATAAGCCCCAAAGAGGCCCTAATGATTCCAAAATGCGTAATTCCTATGCAAATCGTAGTTTTCTTGACTGAGTACACGTGCTCAGAATTTCTTCATTTTATATTTTGGAGAAAGGGCTTTGTTTAGCACAATTTAGCTTTCCATTTTTGCTTAATCAGTTTTCTAATAAAAAATAAAATTTTCTATTTTTGCTTACCAAGGACTTTACTAAAAGTAGCATGTCAGAATGAAAACTCTAGGCATGAGATGGGCTATTTAAGGAGGTTCTCATTTTAGTTTTAAAGCAGAGGTGCAGGTTGTAAATGATTCGTGCTATACAATAGATTCAGATAAAAAAAATTATTGCCCTCATTTGGTGTCCTTAATAAAAACCAATAGGTTACAAGTTTATTTCACTCAGTTGCTTAACAAATATTTGTTGAGCACCTACTATGTGCCATGAACTGTTCTAGAGTTTGTGATTATATTAACGAACAAAATAAAACAACCCTTGGGCCGGCCTAGTGGTGTGGTGGTTAAGCGCTGGCTTGGAACGCCAGCAGCCAGTTTGGGTCCCACATACGAGGGCCAGTGACACAGCCTTAAAAGAAAAAAAAAATAATAACAATAATAAAAAAACAACCCTCTGTCTGCTGGCATGTATATTTTAATGACAGAGGATAAATAGTAATACTTATTTTTAAAAAAGTAAACAGATGATGTGAAAGACAATTTTGTCTAAAAGATTAATTCTGTAGGACAAGAACCAAAAAAGTCGAGGCACATTTTAATATTATTTCAAATGTGTTCATAGAGAATGAATTGTGGATAGAAAACCAAACGCATTTTATTATTGCCTTTGAGATTTTCTGAAGTTTGTCCCTCATTCATTTTACTTTTGATGAGCACTGTCACCCTGTCGTAATTAAAGTAAACTCATTTACTGAACACTAAGAGATAATACATGTGAAAAGAATTAGTCCAACTCAACACTGAAGCTCACAAAGCTGGAAAAGCAGAATTTTCAAAACCTACTGATGATTTTGTCAGTATCAAATTATCATAAATAGTGTACTAAATTTGCTTAACATTTGTCTTAATGCATTTTTATCTTTATTGAAAGTTTTCAGACTTGTTTATCTAGTTTTTTTTATTTCAACATTGTTATTTGTTTTTAATTAAGCTATTTTTATTTAGCCATTCAAATGAATGGCTAAATAAACTTTAAGAAGATATTTTTGAATTGGTGTTACATGCATACGGTACAAAATTAAAGAGTTACAAAGAATATACAGTGAAAATAAACCTCCTTTTCTTTTCTTATCCTTAGCACCCAGGCACTCTCCCTCAATCATTCAGTCACTGGGTTCTTTTTGATCTTTCCAGTGATATTCTAAAGGAGCTTCTCAAACTTTAAAGTGCATATGAGTCTTGTTAAAATGCAGATTGTGATTCTGGGATGTCACTGAAGACACCACCTTTCTAAGTTCCCAGCTGAGGCTGATGTTGCTGGTCCAGGACCACACTCCCAGTGACAAGGCCACAAAGCACCTTTTTTCATCTTTGTCTCCATGTTTATTTGTTTATTGGACTGAAGATAACAAGAGATTCTCATACACATATACAACTAACTGTTTATTTACTCAACTTCAGCACTAGAGTTCCATCTTTGAGCTTTGCTTTGTTTCAAAGTTTTTGGTTTTTTTCCTAATCTTTGTTTATCTGAAGTGATAATTTATACAGTATCTAAAAATCAAACTTTAAATGAATGATGAAATATAGCAATAGGACCATTTGGAGCATGCCACTAGGTGATGCTTTAATCGCAAGAACTATGACAGTCTCTCTACAAAATTTCATCTTTTGTTTTTTTATAAGGTTCGAAAGTCCTCAAATCCAAGGAACCTAAATTTTGGCAGAGGGCACACTGAGAACTTTAGCTTGCAGCCAGTACCATAAATCTATTATAATAAACATGCCATCATACTTGGAAATGGTACAAGTAAGCTCCCTGAAATCAATATGAAGTGCAAAGATCATTTAAATATTTTAGTCATAGACATTTATATTTGATCTGCCTGAATAAAGCAGTCTCAAGAGATAACAATGATCAGTATCACGACAGGTATGGATGACTTTGTTGGACCGGTCTGTCAATGAATTAAAAAAGCATGGGGGCCACCTATAAAACAAGATGAAACGTTCATGGTTGTTTCTTGCCCTCTGCGAAAAAATGAGGGCTGGAGGGCTCAAATTTGCCCATCTACTCTGTCTGCAGTGTACGTTTCTATTAGTAGTTGCTAACATAACACAACATTTAGTTTTAAAAGACAATGAACATCAGAAATAAAGATTTGGACCATCAGTCTCAATTTCTGTGTTATTGGCAGAGTCAAGGGGATACAGGTTTCTCTTTGATGCCAAGCTCTGGCCCATCATTGGCTCCTTTGGTTTGAATGGCTTCAGGGGTCTGGGTGCAGAGATGGCTGTCTTGAAGTACTTGAGGTCAGGATCAGGCTGCAGGGATGCAGCAATTTGGATCAGCCTAACCCTCTGAGCATGCACTATTCTCACTCGGGTCGTGATTTCACAAACTAGGTTATATGGAGGTGGACTAAAGGGTACTTGCAGGGTCATAGAAAACAAATGGTGCATCTTCCTGAGGTTTTAATTGGATTAAAAATTTGGCGGGCCCATATTAAAACAAAATCAAAAACACTCAAACAAACATGACTGTACAACACAGTAGAATGCAAAATTCTGATGGATCTTTAAGTTCAACATGAGGTTTCAAAACAATATCAAGTTTGCATCTATGCCTCCAGGCTCTTTGGAAAACACATTTATTAGTTTGGGCCAGTAGAAAGATGTTTCAATGGGATCATTTTACAAGGACTGTGATATACATGAAAAGGGCATGAGGAAATCAGAAATCAGATCATTTGAACGGCAAGTACATTTACTTGCCTTTTGCAAGTCCGTGGAATGAGTCTGTGCAAAATATTTTGGAACCAAAAAGTTGCTATCATATTTTTTAAATAACTGATTTTCTGTGGGAAATGAGAAAGTGGCATAGAGGTTGCTGAAAGACTTACTGGTTTGCGAGATGTCATCAATGAACTTTTAATAAATGAACTCTATAGAGAAAGGTCTGTGGCTTTGAGCTCTTTGTAGACTAGAAGAGGTAAAAATAATTTTCTAAAATTAACCCATTTCTGCTGCAAGTAGAGAACAAGTAATTTCTTTACCTAAAGATTGTATGATATAGTAAACATAAGTCTGTCACATAGACCTGGTTTTAATTTCTAGCTTCAGACCTTGGACAGGAAACTAAATTTCCTCAGGTCTCAGTGTTCTCGTCTGAAAAGTGGGACAAGTATTAGGATAAAAAGAGGTTGCAGTGGATCCATGTTTGGTCTCTCCGCCCACCCCTGTTTTTTCTCTTATGCCTTTGCATTCCTACCCCCATTCCATTTGTGCCCAGGAAGTCAACAATGAATAGATGTTCTATATGAGGAGATCAGGCCTACCAACCTGGGTCTTTACCAACTCAGAGGTTCCTTTTGATAATCCTTGGACGCTTTTTGCTAAGAAAGCATTTAGAGAAATAAACTGCCTAAAATGTAAACACATTTAGATCCTACTGTTTATTGGCACATCAGAACTGAATTTACGCAAAAGGATGGCCTAAAAACAAGCAGAGACTAGCTGTGTGGCGTTTAGATGCATATTACATAGGCATAATTGATTCCTTAAAAGGTTAAATGTCCTTAGCATATGTATGGATAGTGATACACCCTTGATGAGTTCATAATCATTATAGCAGAGGCTTTGTTTTACCTAATTCTAAAGTAAATGTCATGTTTCTTTTTTGGAGATTCCAGGATGGCAGTCAGAAAAGCATATGTTTGCAAGTAGATAACTGGGTAAAAGAAGCTATTCCCCCAATAGGAGGACTATTCATGTAGCTAGTACACTAAGCTTTATGAGGTGCTGACTGCCACTAAAGTCTCCTTGGAATTGAATTACATATCGAGGACAAATGCTAACTATAAACAGAAAAGGCCAAATACATGACTTTTTTTTATTTTTTTGCTTTGTTTTTGCAGTATATTTGCTGGAAGAAATAACTACCCCAAACAACTAGAATCCTTAATTGAAACAGAAATCTGGCAGTTTAGTGAATCCTTTAGAAGCTCTTTTCAGAAGCTTATTGTAGCTCTGAAGGACTGGTCTTTTCTTATGTTCATAAACAATTATAAAGATGCTAAGAAAATTAATAAAAGAATCAAATTATAAAGAAATATGCAGCATGAAATACCATAATATATGCCATAGTAATCAGAAAAAAAATACGCAATATGTTGCATCAGGTTATATATGCAAGTGGAAAAAAACTATATGAACAGGAATGATTAGTCCAAAAATTTAAATAAAGGGTTCTTTTGGGAAGGAAGCAAATATAATCTGTATGGTGTACACAGAGGATTTTTGCTGGATAAACGAACCACGGGTATTTTTTGTTGTTTTTAAATATTGTTATGAAATCTTTTTAAAACATGTTTTATTTCCTAATTTTTAAAAATGGATAAAGCAAAATAAAAGAGAAAGCACAAATTAAGTTGGTTAAAAAAACACTGTAACATATTAATTAAAGTAAATACATTACTATGATGTTGATGGATGATGTATCTTCATATTGTATTTTTTTAAAATTCAAATATATGTCATGTGCAAGACTCCACTAAAGTGTAACTCCCTAGAAGGGTTGAAGCAAGTAGATATAAGAGAAAAGGTATACTAGATAAATTCTAACAAAAGATAACTATTGTAGCTATTTTAATAATGGGAAAACTGGATGCTAGGACAAAATGTAATGTTGTTTATTCTCTGTCTGTAGTTCCTATTTCTCCATTCATCCTCTGAGCCTCCTCCATCCAGCATCTGCTCCAACTTCCCAGGACTTTTGATAAATCATCTCCACCAATTTTTGTCTTATTTCGACCTAACCATTTCCATAGCCTAGGATTTTTAATCTCTCACCTCTGGTAGTACTTATTATCTGTGTACCATGAATTTTGTACTTATTATAAGCTGTGTTTTAGTGTTGATATTCATGCATTTTTTAAATTAAATTATTATGTCCTAGAGCTAGAAGCTATACCTTATTCATCTTTTAACACCTCCTGTCACCTCACCCTAGGACCTGCCATATGGTAGAACCATGTCACCTGGCATATAGTAGAAAGTCAATAAACACGTCAGCAGTCGACTGAAAAATGGCTTCTGAAAGCGCATTAAAAGCTCTTTCAGTATGTTTAGGTACTTTGCCAATGCGATGCACTTACATTTTCTAAGCAATCTCTAAGCCAGAGATTTTGAATGGAGAGAGGAGGAGACACGATGATAAGAGAGTGACCAAGCCAAAGCTGTGCAGAGTTGGTGAAGCTAAGACCATATCCTCAGATAGGGGGGCACCCCCCTCTGGACCTCGCTGGGAACTCCCACATGTTCACCACTGATCTTTGAGAGTAGGGACTGCATCTGATGAACTTTTCGGCCCTGCACCTGGAACAATGTCCAACATATATGGTACACAGTTAAATGCTTCTGCGAAGTGCAAGAGGATTAAATATTCGAATCAGTTAATTCACCCCCATGGCTTCTGAACAGCCTGCCATTGAAGGCTTCCCAATAGGAGTCTTTTAGCTCTGGTTTCTCTCCACAGGGCGAGGGTGACTAGAAGGGTAGTAGACCCAGCCGGTCCCAGGCGGGATGCAAACGTTAACACTAGAATTTGTACTCTGGTCTTAGGGGTTGATAGGAGCAAAGCTCAGTAAAGTGGATGAGGTTTGTCCATCTGATGGTGGACTATGGAAACACACAACAGATGTTTACAAAGAGATGGGGAAGCCCATGGAATTGAAGTTTCAGTGCTTGTCCTGCTGGCCATCGGGAAGTAGCTGGAATTCCTCCTTTCTCACGACGTATGAGATAGGATGTTTGCTGCAAACACTTTTAAACATACTATTTTTTGAATAGGCAACACATAAAGCATATGATATAAAATCTATAGGGTACAATAGGGTATGTAGTAAAAAAAAAATAAATGTTCCTACTTCTTTTGCCCAAAGTTACCCTCTCTAGGGACATCTACATTTACTAGTTATTCCACTTAATTTTAGGTATACATACACATTTCATATTTCGGGACATGTATATGTGTTTATATGTTTTCAGACAAAGAGCTCATGTAATAACATTCTATAATGAATCTTTATTTTTTTATTTAATAACTTATACTATAATTATTTCCATTTTTATTTATATTATCTTTAAAGTCCCAGTCTCCTATTGTCTGATATATGGATGGTGTTCACAATTTTTTTCGTGAGTGAGTGAATGAATGACCTAATAGTCTTTAATTCATTCTGACCCTAAAAGTCACCCACCAACAGGTTTTATAAATGCTTTATCTTATACCTCATCTCCAAAATGCACCTTTTTGACTATAAAAATCATATTCATCCTTCAAATGTAATCTCCAAGAATTTGTCCTGCAGGAACCTTCCCTGAATATTGCCTCCCAGGCTCTCCTCCAGGAGTTCTCTCGAAGCACTAAACAATAGTCTACCATTTTGTATGGTCCTCTGATTCTCATTTGTTAATATAATAGCCATGAAGATGTAAATAATGGTCTTAATAGTAATTTTTATTGAGAACTTATATGTACCAGACACTTTGCTAAAAATGTCATATGTATTATTTCATTAATCCCTACAACATACCTATAAAGTTAATCACATTCTATCATCCTTGTAGCATATCTGTCAGTGCCCTTCCAGTATCACCTTGACTCGCCCTTGAGATAATGAGCACACTGCTACCTTATGCACCAATGGTTTCCGGCATCTTGCTGCTCGAGTGATGTCTGGAAACAGTGCTTAGCCCAAGTGGGTAGGTCAGAAGTGCCAACATACTGACAACCTGGAAGTGACCCTTAATCAGTGAGATATAGATTTTAGTGGATAAATACATCAGCTTTCTCTACCCTCAGTGGGAAAATTTTGAGTTGTGTCCTACAGGCACTTCTAGGGTCCCTGTGGGGTTGAGCCTCAGTAGCCTGTAACAGTAAACCTCTCTTTATCTCACCCTGTATAACCTTTCTTTCCTCCTGTTTCTCAATTGCCCACTTGCTCACTTTTTGGAATCACCTGCCAAATAAACGACTTCTAGTCAAATCCTTGTCTCAGGGTCTGCTTTAGGAAGTCCAAGCTAAGGAAACTGAGGTTTAGAGCGTGTAAGTAACTTGTTCAAGTTCATCTAGTGGCAGATTCAGGATATGAACCAAAAGCCATGTTCCAAAGCACCATACCTTACTGACACCTAGATGGTAAGAGCCTCAAAGCAGACCATGAGTACTGTGACACCCCACTGTGTGTCTCAAAATGCAAACCAAAGTCAGAGCTTCTGCCAGTCAACAACATTTTATGTTTTGGTGTGTGTCTTCCACCTCAGCACATCAGGACATGCATTTAAGGCACTGTTAGTCAAACGCGTGCTCAGAGTTTGTTACTGAAACTGAGTTCAAGACAAAAGTGTCTGATGCTTGTTTAGTTGCTAAGTGCCTTCTCATTGTTTTACAGATAGCAACTTCATCCTCGCCAATGCCCAGGTGGCTAAGGGTTTCCCCATAGTCTACTGTTCTGATGGCTTTTGTGAGCTTGCTGGATTTGCCCGAACTGAAGTTATGCAGAAGAGTTGCAGCTGCAAATTCTTATTTGGGGTTGAAACCAATGAGCAACTGATGCTTCAAATAGACAAGTCACTGGAGGAAAAAACAGAATTCAAAGGAGAAATTATGTTCTACAAGAAGAATGGTGAGTTGGCTTTCTTTGACTGGTGCTCATTGGAGAGCAGGGAAAGGTCATCTTCTTTCAACTCAGTCATTGCTCCATCACCCCTATTAAGACTTAATGGTATTTTACATAAATACAATCTGTTAGAGAAGTTCCACAGATGACTTGGCTGGTGGCCTTGTTTTAGCCCAACGCAGCATAAACTGCCTGAAAATTTAGCGTTAGAATTATAACTTCATTGTCAGTATATTAACTAAGTTAATATGTGTTAAAATAAAGTATATTACTATTACATATGTTCATTCTTAAATATATATTAGATAGTTGTTAAAATATTAACAAATGACCATTTATGCAGAGATATTTTTTCCAAATTGTATGCCTTTACAAACCACATCTCAACCTCAGTCATGAAGGACAGGACTTGAAGTATTTGCTGGCAGAAAAAGAAGTTAATTTAAAGAACATCAACATAAGCATTTTTTCTTCCAGTTCCCTGGCCACATAGCCTGTCTCACTACTCTTTTAAATTCTAAGGGCAGAATAAGAGACACACGGAATCTCAGAGCAGGAGCGAATTGGCCTGGACTCAAAACTGCCATTGGAAAAATACTAAGTATTTTCTTGTGGCTACAGTTTTGTGACTCTCCTCTAAATGAAAAAAGGATCTAGGAATGGGTATGGTGTCTCCAGTACTTGGGTCTTTTGTGGGAATACATATCATTATCCCGTGGGCCCTGATAGTTGAGGTGAATCCAAGAGGCATTATACTGGAGAAGTGCTAAATCAAAAATTACAATAAATCGTTATTTTCCAGTTTCTATCTCTTTCTTTAATAGGTTTCCTTAAAGTAACATACACTCATGAGTTTTTGCTGGGCACATTGCTGCCAAGCTAGAGAGTACATTTCCCAGCCTTCTTTGCAGTTATGTTGGGCATGTGACTAAGTTTGGGACCAGTGATATATAAGAAGGAATGATTTATACAACTCCTAGGTAACATCTCTAGAAAATGAAATTGTTTGCCCTCTCATTTCTTTTCTCCTTTCCCATGGTGCTATGGCCCAAGTTGTGTCTTCTCAGAAAATATATATTGAAGCCCTAACCCCCTATGTGACTGTATTTGGAGATGAGGCTGTTAAAGAGATCATTAAGGTGAAATGAGGTCGTAAGGGTGGGTCATGAATACTGTCCTTACAAGAAAAGGCAGAGATACCAGGGGTACTCAGAGTTAGGTCATGTGAGGGCACAGCGAGAAGGCAGCTGTCTGTGAACCAAGGGGAGAGGCCTCAAGAGAAACCAACCCTGCGGGCACCTTCATCTCAAACTTCCAGCCTCCAGAACTGTGAGGAAATAAATTTCTGTTGTGTAAGCCATCCAGTCTGTGCTATTTTGCTATGGCAGCCCTAACAAACTAATACATATGGCTCAGAATGTATGGGCCAGCTTCAACCATTTGACAAGGACAACAACACAGAGGAAGACCGAGCAACAATACAAAAGGAATCTGCATATTGTTACAGATCCACTTTCCCCACCCCAGACAAAAGTATATACATTTCTATCTTGTTGGAATCATTACATTTTAGATTTTTTTTTTTTGCAACATGTAAACTGCACTCTAACTCAGAGTTTCTCAATCTTGGCACTCCTATTGGTATTTTGGGCAGGTAAATTCTACGTGTGGGAGGCTGTCCTGTGCATTGTAGATGATTAATAGCATCCTGGCCTCTATAGTTTGCTCTCAATGCCTTGTATTGCGACCTTGGTCAGGAAGAGAAATGGGAGCCTGCATATGGGTACTTCATCCTGTTTATAAGCTATTGGTCCTTGGAGGACATTCCTTGAGCATGTGAATTTTAGCTACACAGTAGCCATGAAGTACTGGAGAGTGCCCTTCGGGAGGGACAGCATATCCCAGTTCTTTGGCACTAGGAGCAGAGTTTAGACCATTGTGTTTTCCCCAGAGTCAATAGATGAGGCCTACATAGCAAATATTATAAAATACAGTAATACCTTGGTTTGTGCACATAATTCGTTCTAGAAACAAACAACTCGTATTGCAAAACATCGCTTGTTTACCACGTTAATATGTAACAGAAATGTTTGATCGTCTTGTGGAACACTTGCAAACCAAGTTACTCACAATCCAAGGTTTTACTGTAAAAGGACTGTAACTCTTATCTAATTACAATATAATAAAGAGGGCCTGCGATAAAAGGAAATGGAGCCTGTCACTGAAAGAAAAGGGGATATCCTTTTCTTTCTGAAGTATCCTGAAGTCTGAAATATCCGCTGACAGCAGACTTGGTCTATGCAAGGTGACTTGTATAGGTCACTCCAAATCCAACTGAGTGTCTTCCTTCTTAAACCTATTTAAAATAGCCCAATATGACTTCACTGAGAAAGGTTCAAGCCAAGGAGGAGAATCTAGGTGGGAAGCCCAAAGGACAGAGATTTTGGAAGCCAGATAAGTAGAAAATATGGAGCACAAAATGAGAGTCAACACCCAAAAGAATTTCCTGAGCCCATTTTTTTTTTTTTATGTCTGCAGCTTTGGACCCCTTTGAGTGGAAATCATTGAAGGCACCAAGAAAGAATAAGGGTTTTTTTTTTAATTAAATAATATTAGGAAGACAAACAGTTTCACAGATAAACAGTATATCTTTGTCTAAAATGGAGATAGTAATAGTTCACATTTTTATGTTCAGGAGGTAACATTTCTCATTTATTGTCCTACCTCTAGATAGTCCAGAGTCTAACTATATATATCAGATGTGAATACCATGCTGCCTCTTCAAAAAACATTCCCCTCCACTTCTGTTGATATACAAAAGTCACTAACCCGGGCTGTTCTGAACAAACAAAAGTATGGTTACTCTAAGAGTAACCATTTTATTAATTTTGTGTTTATCATCTCATTGTTTTATAAATATTATACACACACACATACAAGTTCAGACAATTAAGTTTTTGTACTCATCCTAGAAAAAGTGCTACATACCTCATTGCTGAATATCACTATGGTCACCTTCAAAGTACTCCCCTTAGGAAGCTATTCACCAACACCAGTGCCTAGTTCACCCTTCAAAGCAATTTTTTTTTTAATTCTTTTATTGTGAGATAAACACTTTTTAAAAAAAATTAGTTTCAGGTGTACAACACAGTGCAACAGTTATACTGTTTACCCCTCAAAGTGACAACTCCCTTCCCCCAATTCACCACCCCACACCTCCCCCGCATATCATACAAATCTATTACAATTCCTTTGACTCCCTTCCACAGTATAATCCACATTCCGTGACTATCTATATATTCAATTACAGTTGGCATACAATATTATACAACATCAGCTTCAGGTGTACAGTGCAGTGATCAAGCCTCTACTCCATCCATGAAGTTCAAAGCAATTTTGGAACTCTTTTTTCTGGAATGGCCACGAGAGCTGTCATTGTATTTATTACCCTTGATGTCCTGAATGTCATAAAAATGTTTTCTTTTTAATATTTCCTTTATCTTTGGTTAAAAAAAAAGAAGTCATTGGGGGCCAGATAAGGTGAGTAGGAGAGTGTTCCAATGCAGTTATCTGTTTACTGGCTAAAAACTCCCTTGCAGACAGTGACATGTGAGTTGGTGCATTGTCATGATGCAAGAGCCATTAATTGTTGACAAAAAGTTCAGATCGTCTAACTTTTCATGCAGCCTTTTTAGTACTTCCAAATAGTAAACTTGGTTAACTGTTTGTCCAGTTGGTACAAATTCATAATGAATAATCTTTCTGATATCCAAAAAAGTTAGCAATATCATTGCAACAAGTTCACAAACTTAATTGTCTGACCTCGTACTGTAATGTATAGAATGGTCTTGCAGTTTCAACTGTTCAGTGTCTGGCATGACTTTTTTTTTGGTTTTATTGTGGTATAATTGATATATAAAAAATTACACACATTTAATGTATATATAGTTTAAGGAGTTTGGACATATACATATACTTATGATACACACCATTACCACAATCAAAATACTAAACATATCTATCCATCACCTCCCAAAATTTTCTTTTGTTCTTTTGTGTTATTGTTTGTTTGTTTGTTTGTGGTAAAAACACTTAATATGAGATCTATCTTCTCAACAGTGTGCTAAATGAAATAAGCGAGTCACAGAAGGACAAAAACTGTATGATTCCACTTATATGAGGTATCTAAAGCAGTAAAACTCACAGATGCCGAGAAGAGAGTGTGAGTTGCCAAGAAATGAGGGGAAGAAGAGGAAATGGAGACTTGTTGCTCAGTGGGTATAAAGTTTTAGCTATGCAAGATGGGTAAGTCAGAGAGATCTGCTGTACAGCACAGTACCTAGAGTTATGGTATTGTGCCCTGTGTGACTTTCTAATGCCCTACCAGACTTTCCAAGAAGTAAAATACTGGTTTCTAATAACCTGAACTTAGAACCTAACACGTAGCATTTTGGGGAAGGCTTTAATTACCCACTGAATTTCCTTAGGATACAACCATAGTGTAGTGAGGTAAGATTGAACTTTATCTTGTTCAGAATTTTACCATTTCAGAAAATCTTGTCACTGACTCATAGTGCCTGCCAGGGAGGAAGCACATCTGTATGGGTTCTGTGCTTGGAGCCATTGCACTCACAGTGACTCTGCCTATTGGTTCAATTATCCAGCTGCCTTAGTCTATCCCCTCTTATAGTCCGTCATCTCTGAGCATTTTGGGTTGAGATGCATATTATTTTATCAGAGATGACTTCACTTTTATTTTTCAAGATATTACTGTTAATAATAGTATCACTTTTCTGAAAATGTGTACAGGTAGGCAAGTTTTATTGTAATGACTTTTCAGTTCTAAATAGAAAAGAGGAAGATACAAGCATTTGTTACAAGGGGAATCTTGAGTCTGATAGGATTATGACTAACTTAAACTCACAAGCTCACTCATTCCCATGTTACCTTCAAGGTTTGCCACTTATTTCCATGTACCTCCTGAACTTTACTTAATGCTGGTCTTTAAGTTGAGTTACTTAAAAAACAAAACAAAACAAAAAAAAAACCTCAAAATGCAAAGAAAACTAAATCACCACTCTAAATGGAAAACCAGGATGATAGGCTTCAAATAAAAGGTAATCATAAATAAATATGCAATGAAAACATCGTTATTTAACTTTTTAAAATTAAAAAAAGCATACTATTAAATCTAAATAATCATAAGTCTAATCGATTATATTGTGCCAAACACAGTTTAGTTTTCCCAAATAGCACTTCAAAGTAAGTATGAATTGCCTTACATTTACATTTGCAGGTGAGGGAAATGTGATGCAGAAAAATGATTTGAACGCAGGTCTATGCGTTATGTGATAGACAGTCCTCACTTGTCATTGCTCCAGCAATCCCCACATGTTCATTTCTTCACCCACTAATGCACTTTGCACATCTTTATTTTCACATTTCTTTATTTACTTTTTTTTTCTACATGGAAAAATGCCTAGAAAAGTCAATGCTGAATCTGTTGGTTGTGTTTCCATAACATGGGCTTTAAATGTATATTATATATGTGGCAACAAAATCTATTTACACTTTACTGTTTGTTTAGAGAGCATGCCTCCTAAGGGAGATCTTTTGTTTACTCAGCTGCTAGATGTATATTCAAATGTAAATCAGAAGCTGAAAAACTAAATTGTTCCATAAATAAAAAGTGGTGTGGGGAATGGGGATAAAGTTGCAGCCAGAAAGCTAAGGAGGCTTCACTTGCATTGGAATGATGGATGAAAGAAGATGAGAGATTGGGAAAGAAAAGAAGAGATGAGAGAAGGGGAGAGAGAGAGAGAGACATGGGAGACAGCTGGTGGTATCTATTTCTCTCAAAATGTTTAGCTGCAGTTGATGTACTAGCTGCATATTTCTGTTTTGATATACATTAAAATACACAGATATTGAAATGTAAGATATTTATGTACACTATTTAAAATAATCTGTGTACTAACAGGAGTATGCATGCCACTAATTGAGCAACACACCATGTTCACTCCAATGTACACATAACTGAATTAGGCATATTGATACTCAGTATTATGAGGTCAGCTCATGATAAAAGGCTAAAGGAAGCAGATTTCCTCATGACCTTCCTAATTGTTTGTTTTTTTTTTACAATGAGCTGCTCATGGCAGATAATTATAGTAAGAAACATTATTTTCCTGCTAATGATAAGTTTATATTTAAGATATTCTTAGTGAGTTCTATTACGCTGTTATTCAATATGACTCTGCAGAAGATTTTTAGAATATTTGATCATGCCCTGTAGGTATTTTAGAATTGGAGCTCAATATGGAAAAAAAGACAAAGCCTTGGGGTGGTAGAATGTCAAATTATTCTCAAAATTAACATTTAAAATGTGCAGCATAGTTATCCTTATTTGACTGTTAAGAAATGGGATTATAGCATTGCCTATAGAACGGTTTTATGTAAGATCCAGATTTCAGGGTAAAGGGTGTTGTGCACATTCAAGTAATAAACGAACAACAAGGAGCTTCTTTTTAATGCAAAGTGTACTGTCTTAATGAGTGGGTTCCCAGCATGGGCATCATTTGTAGTCGCCTTGGATTTTTCACCACATCTACAAAACAATGAAGCCAGCCAGCTAGCCAGGAACCTATTTTAACAAGAGCTAGAGAAACCCAGTTTAAGATTAGAGAAAATAAAAGGAACCTTATCTTAAGGTTAAGGGAGACTCAAGGAAGACGGAAAGATGATTCCAAACAAAGCAAGACTATTTCCCCAACCATCCCTCCCTAGGACCAAGACCACAGTCCAAGAGAAAGGCAACACAAAGGCAAGTACAATATTTGTCATAAAGATTTCCTCAGGCTATTGAGGCTCTCAAAGTCACAGCATCCACCATGGGTATTCACCTTAAATGGGATGGTCCCTCTGGCAGCAACTGAAAGCATTAACATGAGCCTGGAAAACAATGCAGAACTTCCAGTGTTGCATTATTGGGAGCGAAACAGACTAGATTGTGGAGACATTTTTTTTTCTAGATTTTAGAAGCATATGTGAAGGACCCAATGGGGAATCAGTTTCCTGAAAAGTTAATGATGGTGGGACCTTGGAAAGTTTTTTAGGTGAAATGTATACAACCATATTCTTACTCACAGGCTTATAGAGTCAAGAAAGCACAACACAGTTTACTAGTGTTCCAGCTATCTATTGCTGTGTAACAACTACCTCAGGACTTAGTGGCTTAAAATAGCAACCATTATATCTTACAATATTGTGGGTCAGGAATCCAGGCTGGGCTAAGCCGCATGATTCTTCTTCCTTGTGAAGTCAGCAGAGGTTGGTTTGTAGGTGGGGTTCCAATGGGAGATGCACCATCCTGGAGGACCTTAGATGGCTTCACTCACCTGTCTGGCATCTTGAAAGGCTGGGATCAGTTGAGACAGTTGACTGAAGTGCCTACACATAACCTCTTCAGCATGGAGGCCTCCAGGTAGAGTCTAATGTTCCACGAACCAGCAGAGGATGCTAGACCTTTTGTGGCCTAGTTTAGGAAGTCACCTAGCATCATGTCTTCCATACTGGATTGGTATTGTGAAGGGAGCAGCCACAGTCTGCCCAGATTCATGATAAGGGGACCTAGTCCCCCAATCTTGATAGAAAGAGTATCCCAAAAATGTGCAGCCATGTTTCACAAACTCCACATGTAGATTCGTAGAAACACATTTGTTGAGAATGTATGTCTCTATGTAGCAAGAGACAAGAGAATATTTAATTCTGATGCTTGTAAAATGTCCAATTCTCATAAGATCAGAAGGGCTGCCAAATAGGGACCCTGCTTCCTACACCTAAGTGTATTAGTGACCTCTGGGTCAGATGTTTGTTGCTATTCTCAGCCTGATTTCTCTGAGCCTTCCTTGAGACTTTGTATGCTCCCAAACAGAAAGCGTTTTATGATGCCTTGATGATTTTATGATCCTCCATATGTCTTTTCAGCCTTAATAGAATATACTGTATTTCAGTCCTCTGACTTTTGCATTCAAGAGGGGGAGCTCAGAAATGCAAATATAACAAACAGCTTCAAAGTGGTTGTAGCAGGAAGGCAACGGGCTCAGAAAGAACATGTTGGAGGGGACCCTTGCAGTTGATCTTATCAGTTGCATGTATTCAAGCTTTGTGCTTGTAAACGTAGGCAGCTTTCCCGGTCGGCGTCTCATATATCTGAACAAGCTGCTCTAACAGAAAGCTTGTTCTTCCTCTGTGCCCATGGTTAAGGTTGCATTGTTTAATCAACGAGCAGGAGTTTTACGTCAGACCCTTATTGAAGTGTTCATCCAGGCTCTCCAGCCAGGACGATGAGAACAAAGTGAGACAGACGTGGAGATCAGGCCTCCGTACATTCATGGAGGAATTGTTCAGCTCTGCCTGTCCTGCCGAGATTGAGCAGTCACTGTTCCTGCCTAACTAGATTTCCTGCATACCTTCACCTCTTCAAGGTCAACCTCCCTGACCTAACACGTGGTTTCATAAAATAGTAACCACTAACATTCCCTGAGCGTTCACTGCTGGCTAAGCTCTGTGCTCTGCTCTTTGCCTGCGCCCGACTTCATTTAGTCCTCTCACCAACCCCTTGAGGCAGATCCTATTCATACCCCAATTCACAGTTAAAGAAACCGATTCACAGGGAAACTAAATGTAAGGGCTGGGATCCGAGTCCTGGCAGTCTGACTCCTGACCCCTGGACTCTGAAACACTAGGCTATGCTCATGGGCATGGTCAACCTCAGCTTCCTACATTGGAAGCCTGTGGCTCCCTCACCTGCCCCTGGTCTGTGAGAGTGGATGGCTGGACTTTCCCAGGTGCTATGCATACCCATTGGGGAATAACTGGCAAACTAACAAGAACCCATTAAGTTACTCAATTGTGTACCTGTGGCTATTCGTTATTCCATCTTTAGGAGCCAGAAATGAAATATAACCACAAACAATGTTTGACAATCTTTGGAGCAAAACAAGTTCCCTTTGAAACAAAAGAGGCTTAGTATTTTAAAGGTTATTTCTCTGTGATGGGAAGAAATGATACTGAATTTGGAGGATCAGGCCCTGGCAAAGGTCTTTCCACTACATTTACTGTGCCCAGACCGAGGACTAGCGTTGAATAGCTAGTACAAAGGACCAATAGTTAGAAAGGCTTGGGGTTGGAATCTTAGCCCTCTACCACTCCGTAAGTGTGTACCCTAGTTAAGCACTTTGCTTGTCTGAGCCTCAGCTTGATCTTCTCTAAAATAGAGATAGCAATGCCACCCTCATGGATGTCTGATGAAGGACCAAAAGAGATAACCATTGTTCAGCATGCATTATCAGGGCAAGCTACATAGGGCCCATTGTAAATTGAAAATGCAGACCACTTTGTTCAAAAAACAAAAAAATTTACTAAAAATGTCAACACAGCAACAGCAGATCATTAAACCAAAGCCTATGGCCCTTCTGAGCATGGGGCCTCTGTGACTGGCGTAGGTTGCATGGCCGTGAAGCCAGTCCCGAGCATTACAGCAATTTAGCAAATATCACTTTCTCCCCTGACTTGTTTCCCCAACAAGAAGAAACTGACTACTCTCTTTTCCCAGAGTGCCCCACCCTCAGAACCTCATAGTCACGCCTGACCCTGGGTGACTGAGCCCTGGCCAGTGGGCTGGTTTTAGTCCCTTCTCACCTTACTAGAAAGCCATGAACATGCGACCATCTTCAGAAAGAACCTATAAAGATTCTGTGATGTCCTAACCTCTATGTCATTTGAATTGTATGAGAATTATAAAATTAACAAAAAAAATGATGCCATTCCAGACGTGGTCAAGAACACTCAACAGGAATAATTATATAACGTTGACTGGTTACAATTCAAAATAGAGCTGTGTTTTATTGCTCAATGATGAAATTTTACTCCATGACACCTATCATATTTACACAATAACTTGTACCAGAAGCTCAGATCTCTAGGGCCCCCACCTGGACCCTTTGCCCTGATAACAGAAAGCCATTCTTCCTGCCACAGCCTTTGTTCAGGCTCTCATGATTTGGGGCCTGAGCTGCAACAATTGCACTTAACCTATGGCCCAGTCTCCATTTATGCCCCCTCTAATCTTCCCTCGTCACTGACTCCAAAGCCATCTTCCTACAGTGCAAATCTGATCATTCTACTCTTCTATGACAAAGCCTACAGTGGCTTCTCATTGCCTTTCAGGACAAATACAAACTCATTTAGACTGACACATGAGCTCGCTCCAGTCTATATCTCTTGCAAATCATCCTTTCCCTTTTCCACCTTCCCTTCTTTCCTCATTTCCACTTCAACACACCTCCTACTTCAGCCTATTTCAGTTTTGCTTTGTTTGTTTGTTTGTTGTTTGTTTTTTATTTCATAGTTTTTTTTGTTTACTTGTTTTGTTTTTTTAATGTTCCATGTTCTAACTTGCCTTTGCGCTTTGCATTTCCTGTGCCAGAGCTGGTACCCTCACCCTCTGCTCCCACGCTCACCTTAAGCTAATAAAGTCACCAAGACTCATGTCAAGACTGTCTCATCTGTGAGGCCTTCACCAACTCTGACCTTCTGCTTCATGTCATGTTTCCATTCTTTGTCATAGCACCATCCTGCAATGAACTAAGTGTTTTTGTTCCCCTAAAATTCCTATGTGGAAATCCTAATCCTAGTTTGATTAAGAGGTGGGGCCTTTGGGAGGTAATGAGGTCATGAGGATAAAGCCCTTATGAATGGGATTAGTGTCCTTATAAGAATAGGCCAGAGAGCCAGCTTGCTCTCTTTCCATGATGTGAGGATCTAATGAGAAGCCAGCAGTCAGCATCTTGGAAGGGGGTTCTCACCAGACCATGCTGGCACCCTGATCTTGGACTTCCAGCCTTCAGAGCTGTGAGGAATAAATTTTTGTTGTTTGTAAGGCACTCAATCTGTGGTATGTTGTTAGAGCAGCCCGAACTAAGACACGACCCTGTGTTATAACTTCTCTCTTTATGCATCTGTCTCCCCCAGATTTTGCATAGTGGAGGGTTGACTTTCTTTCTGGTGCTATATTTTATCTTAGTATCTATAGTGCCAAAAACCGTTCTTGGTACATGAGAAATGCTTAATACTAGATGCTAGTTGAATGAATAAAAATGCTTGTTTTGCTGTGCAAGGGAGCCCTGTACTGCTTCCTGTTGGAATAGCCTTGAGGTGCTCCATGAGTCTATCTCTATAAACTTATCTTGCTGTGGTGTTTCAACTTCATGGTTACCTCTCCTTCCAAGTTTCCTCAGATCTCTGACCTGATCCTCCCCATTTCTTTCTGGTTTTCAACATTGGTTTCATGGCTAGCATAGTTTTCTTCTTTTCTACTTGGAGAAATAGTGCTGCTCAGAGTGTAATCTGAAGACCAGCAGTGTTGGCATCACCTGGAACTTGTGAGAAATGCAGATTATGGGGCTTCACGCAGACCTACTGAATCAGACCTGTGTTTTCACAAACCCATCAAGGGGTTCTAAAGTGCACTGAAGTTTGAGAATCCCTGCCTTGCCAGCCAACTGGCTCAGATGGTTAAGAGCTCACTCAAGAGTGCGAGCTCTGACCAACAGGGTCGCTGGTTTGATTCCTGGCCTGAGCTGAGCTGCCATGGACTGCGCTGCCAACAGGTGGCAGGATGGCTCGGCTAAAAGAAAAAAAGAAGAGAATCCCTGCCTTTATCGAGGCGGTGGCCAATGAAGATGGAAGAGTGAATGGATATAAAACAGGTTTCAGAGGTTTAGCTACTAGAATTTACAGAATTTGGTTTGGGGGATGAGAAAGAAGGATGTGTCAAGAATGACTCTAAAATATGCATGTGCAATAAAAATCACCCCACCTGGTGTTTTAGACTTTGTTGAGTGCATGTTTTGATGTGAGAGGAGAGGGAAGTCTGGGGCATGGATTTTTTTTTTTTTTTAATATTTACTAATCCACAAGTACTGATGATATGATCCAAAACACATCGATATTAAAATTGACATCGAGTATAAACATATCTTTTGTCTTCTTGGTACATCTCTACCAATTGGCAGTATCACCAAGCTGTAGCTGGAGAGCTGATTTCATCTGATAAGAAGACCTATTTTTCTTGAAGCCTTAACTTTCCCAGAATTCCTCAATATTGAGTCCATTAAATTATCTTTTGAAACATCATGTTCCACTATTTTAAAAAAATAACAAGGACACTCTTTCAGATATACTAGAAGAGTCCAACAACAAAAGAAATCTTGTTAACAGTGCTACTAAGAAAAGATACTATTAAAAGTGAAAACATTAAACTCAGAATGTTATATTTTTTATTTATTGGGGTCACAATGGTCAACAAAACTACATAGGTCTCAAATGTACAATTCTATAATATCAGAATATGTTTTGAGTTAAAAAAGAAATCCCGTTTTGCCTAAGGTTGTTTCATTGTGTATAATATCTATGGTTATTTAGAAAACTACCTGTTCTTCTCTGTGCATATGAGAGATTGCCAGAATAGAAGTGTCTCACCTCTTTTAGATTCTTGTTGCTTTGGCCTGACTCCTATAGACTCTGACCACAATCTCATTCACTCCTTTAGCCTCCTGATTCGCATTTGCTTTGTGATTTGGCTCAGAAAGTTCCTACTCAATGCCATAATCTGCAAAGTAGCTTCTGTTCATGGAATTAAAAGAAAAGCCTTGTCAAAGATCGCTCTAGGCTGTTGATGCTTAAGCCTATTTTTCCAGTGAAAGCTAATTGAGTATATTGTCATAATCAAAAGAGAAAGGAAATGACTACACTCTAGGAAAATAGGGTTGTCTGGATAATCTTTCAGAATGCACACAACTAAGATATCCATAGTCTAGGTTCTACTGAAAGAAAGACTTTACCTGGTTCTTGCACTAACAAATAGTGCTTCTTATGAAATACTGTGGTAATGCAGGGTCTGGTTAAAACTCCTACGGAATCAAGATTTAACTCCAAGTGTGCTGTAATCTGTAGATTTCTACATAAGTGCAAAGTACAAACTGTAGACCATATCTGGCAGGATGCCTGTTTCTGTAAAGGATACACACACACACACACACACACATACACACACACACACGGTCAAAAAATTAAGTTTTCGAACTCATTCTAGGAAAAATGCTACAAACCTCATTGCTGAATATCACCACAGTCACCTTTAAAGTACTTTATCTTCAGATAAAGAAAGAAATCATTGAGGGCCAGATCAGGTGAATAGGGAGGGTGTTCCAATACAGTTATTTGTTTACTGGCTAAAAACTCCCTCACAGACAGTGCCGTGTGAGCTGGTGCATTGTCGTGATGCAAGAGCCATGAATTGTTGGTGAAAAGTTCAGGTCGTCTAACTTTTTCATGCAGCTTTTTCAGCACTTCAAATAGTAAACTTGGTTAACTGTTTGTCCAGTTGGTAAAATTCATAATGAATAATCCCTCTGATATCACAAAAGGTTAGCAACATCATTGCAACAAGTTAGCAAACTTAATTAGCACACACCTGGTGTGTGTGAGTGGGCGCGCACGAGGGTGTGTGCATGCGTGTGTGTGTGTGTGTGTGTGTGTGTGTGTGTGTGTGTGCAGTTTGGAAAACTGCCATGATCATTTGATTATGTATTATCTGTTACTATATTAGCACTATAATAGAGTCCCGTATTTTGCTGTGTATAATGCACACTCATGTTTTTAGCCCAAACTTTCAGGGGAAAAAAATCTTTCCTTTTAATTTTATAAGTCAAGTTTTTATTTGTTTACATTTAGGTACTTGCTTTCTGTATTATAAAGGAATTTTACCATTTATTTTTAATATACTATGGTACAAGAAATTTTATGTAACAAATAATTACAAAACACAAGAACAGGTACAAGGTACAAGAAATTTTACATACCGGTAACAAATTGACGACATTTATGCATCATAGAAGGCCAAGAACTCTTTGTCATAAGTTCAACAAAACCGACTATCGTATTCCAGGGTATTATTTTGCATATGGATAGCATTATTGATTTATAGAGTTACACTTTTAACTCATAAGCATAAATAGAAGAATTAAAAACATTTACATAGATATGGAATTAGTACTACCCATGTATAATGTGCATCCTTATTTTCCCCTCACAAATTGGGGCAAAAAAAGTACGCATTGTACATGGCAAAATATAGTAGCTGAGAAAGAGACTATATAAACTGCAAATCTAAAACTATTTAGTATCTGGCCCTTTACAGAAACAGTTTGCTGACCTCTGAAGATGAAAGTATCAAATCTGTTAGGTTGGATGATACACTGGAGCCCACATGGTTTAGGAGAATCCTGAATTGTCAAGTTTTAATTATATGTATCGGCTCAAAATGTACTTTTTTGTGATAATGCCTATAACCACATGGAAGCTAGTGAGAAAATGCTGTGTCCAGATTGATTTTTCACTAACGATGTCTGTCTTGGTGAAGACTTGTCAGTGCCAATACCTCACCTGAGCATGGTAGGTACAGTAACGCTTACCCAGGCATTGGGGTTTGGCCTCAAGTTTCTGGTGAGGTATCAGCTGCATTTTAGGTGACAGGCAGTACATTCAGGAAGCATCGAACTGTTTTGTCTCCCAGGCCTGCCAAGTTATGACTCAGGGCTCTCTGGCACAGCGTTCATGAGCCTTCACTAAGAGTGGAGTTCACACAATGAAAGAAGTGTTCAGTATGTTTGTTGTCTGCATGTTCTTGGAAAGTGCTAACTTGACACTTAAAACTGCCATTTTCTATTTATGCACTGGAGAATTGTCATGAGATCCTTAACCATTTCTTTTCAATTCCTATTTCCTTGTTTCCAAATTCTCATCTCAGAATTTCTGCTTTCTCCCAGGAGCCATGTTTTCTCCTCTTTTTGCCTTACTTGCCCAGCCTTTTAAATATAAATTCTAATTTTGAACCTAATTGCTTAAAAAAGATTGGATCAGTGCTGAATTTGCTACATGTCCTGGCTTATTTAAGGAATAATATCAATAATATACACAAATAGTATAATTTTTCATTTAAATATGTCAAAATTAGATTATTCACTTATTTGACAATTTTTCTATTAGTGATTTTATTAATATTATTATTTAAGATTTGAAGAAACACATTATGTTGAAACACAAAGCCCATGAAACTGAGAGTCATATGATTTGAAATCTATTCCCAACTGTTCCAACCATTAACATTTGACCTTGGACAGCTCGCTTAACCACTCTGAACTCAGGATTTTCATCTTTACAATAAAGTACTCCATCTCATACTTTCCAAGATCTTTTCTAACTCCAACAATTTGAGATGACTTTGCATATTACAACTTAATATTAGATTAGATTTTCAAGGAAATGCTGAATTATTCTCCATTTTCCAGAGGGCTGTCCTTAATTAAAAAACAAACAAACATGAAATGTTTCATATGTACACAAAAGACAGGGATTTTTATAACAAATATCTCCCCCATACCATCATCTAGCTTTAGCAAATATTAAGACTGGGCTATACTTTGCCTGATTGTTTTTATAGTTAAAAAGGTCAAAGCTTTCTATATACAGGCAAAGCACTTACTTTGTATAACTAGTGAAAATGTGTAAAATACTTTTACCTATACTGACCTCTTTAAAGCTCTTTTAACCATGAGAGTAGCCATATATACCCAGTATACACATGTGGTATAGACAGATGGAAAACTTATATCTGAGTATATACAGCAAATAAATGGAGAATCTAGGACTCAACCACAAGCAATGTCATCTAAGCCCTGTGTTCTTTCCATTACATCTTCACTACCCTTTCTTAAATATGCCATTTTGCAATTACGGTTCTTCATAAGCAACATAAATTGATTCTGGTTATCTTAGGTTAAAATAATAATTGATTGAAAACACATTGTAAATTATAGAACCAAAGTTCATGAGCAACTAGCCCTTGAAAAAAGTAGGAAGCTATAATATCCTATAAAGCCTAAGGAGAAGGAAAAACTGGAAAGATTTGTCTGGCCCTCCTTATTGAGTGAATCTGCTTCCTCCATTTTTGATCTTGGATCCCTCTGTTCAATATTAAAATTATGAGAAGAGCAAGACTGATTCACCCACTGTGGACTATTAGCTCATCCGTCCAGGGAGGTCTAGGCAGAGCGCCAAGTTTGATAGTTCTATTGAGGCCCCATGCACAGAGGAGTTTGGGTTCCCAATGGAATATGGAGGTACAGTGACAAGAGGAAGGGGCATGGATGCTATTCTGCCAAAAATATGAGATGTCTATTAAACTAATGTGGCAACCATGAGAATGTGCCTCTCGAGCTCTGCTTATAGGAGATTAATTGGCTGACAGCTCAAGCTGCTGTGCCCTGAAACATATCACTGTGTTGGCACAGAGGCCAAAATTTCCATGGGCTACTCCCAGCCAATGACTGAGTGAAGGAGGCATGCGAAGACAGTTCTGTTTCTGGGAGCTGCGGAACTGCTCTAAAGACAGATGACTCCCTGATGGCCTTGGTGAACTTGCCTTAGAACTCCACAACAGTTTTGGACACTTAAATTTTCCTTTCTTCCCTCTTTTCTTTGCTTTACCTCAGACCTACATCATGGCATCCTTGTCATTTTTTTATAAGAGGACCAGGAATAATACACAAATAGCTCATTCATATTCAAAAGCAATATTAAGTAACACTTTCATGAATAAGTCTTTGACATGTCATCCTACAGTCCTATACCATCTTAACCTATGTGCTATTTCCCCTTACCCTGCTCTCCTTTTTCTTTCTACTATAGCATTTAAAACCTATAGTTTATTTGTATAGCAAATAAACTATACAATTATTTACAATTGATTGTTTTTCTTTCCAAAGTAGAATATAAGTTCTCTCAGGGCATACGAGTTATGCCAATGAAGTTCGTGAACTTGTTGCAACTATGTTGCTAACCTTTTTTGATATCAAAGGGATTGTTCATTATGAATTTGTACTAACTGGACAAACAGTTAACCAAGTTTACTATTTGAAAGTCCTGAAAAGGCTGTGTGAAAAAGTTAGATGACCCGAACTTTTTGCCAACAATTCATGGCTCTTGCTGCATCACGACAATACACCAGTTCACATGGCACTGTCTGTGAGGGAGTTTTTAATGAGTAAACAAATAACTGTATTGGAACACCCTCCCTACTCACCAGATCTGGCCCCCAATGACTTTTTTCTTTACCCAAAGATAAAGGAAATATTGAAAGGAAGACATTTTGATGACATTCAGGACATCAAGTATAATACGGTGACAGCTCTAATGGACATTCCAGAAAAAGAGTTCCAAAATTGCTTTGAAGGGTGGACTAGGCAATGGCATCGGTGCATAGCTTCCCAAGAAAAGTACTTTGAAGGTGACCATAGATATTCAGCAATGAGTTATGTAGCACTTTTTCTAGGAGGAGTTTGTGAACTTAATTTTCAGATATTTCGTAGGACAGAAATCTCATTTTGTTTTGTTTACTGATATATTCAAACACTTAAACGGTTCTCAGCGATAGCAGGCACAAAGTATATATACTGTTGAATGAATGAATGAATAACTTTCTGTCCAATTGCTTGCCACGTAATCTGCAAATATTTTCTTTTAGGTCCTAAACTGATTCCAGAGTCCCAGACTCTCTTAACCATGCTGACTGAGTTCATGTAGGCATATATTTATTGGCACCCACAATTATTCCCATTGCCCTCCAACTAAAACCTTGTGCAATTACAGAGGGTTAACTTGATCCTCAAATTCTCATTTAAGCAAGTTCTTTTTCACTGAACAACTGCAAGTTTGTAGAAATCTTAAATTGCTTCTCTTAAAGTCAAGTATCAAGGGAGTAAGTTTGTTTCAGTGCCTTGTTCTCAGAAAGAAGTGGCTTACAAGTAACAATCCTGAAGCCAAGCCTGTAGGATCAGATATCTTTCTGCTCAGTAACAAATGTCCCTCACATCTGGTGTTCTTTCCCCGAGAGGATCATTGAAAATAGAGAGCTGTGATTCAGAGTTGATTGGTGCTCAATTCTCTTTGTTATTTCCAGTCTTAGAAAAGATGAGTCCCGAGGATGTTGCCATGTCCTACCTAGAAATGGAGATCATCTTTTCTGAAGCTTCCTTGGAAAATAAGCAGCAGAAACATACTGGAAGGAGGGGTCAGGCAAAAGCTTTGTGAATAAGGTCAGAATATGGTGGGGTATTCATTAGCACTGGGCCCGAGAGCAAATGAAGCTTGACTCATTGCTGGAGGCAATAATGACAAAACCGAAGCTGTCCTACTTCGGGCACATCATCAGAAGGCTGGGTTCTTTGGAAAAGACAGTAATGTTGGGGGAAATAAAAGGCAGCAGCAGAAGAGGAAGACCAAATAGGAGATGGGCTAACTCCATAGAAGAAGCCATAGGTATGAGTCTATAAGAGCTGAGCAGGGCTGTTGAGGACAGGGTATTGTGGATATCGCTCATTCATAGAGTCACCAGGAGTCAGAGATGTCCCAACACAAGTACTGGCATTAACAACTGGGAATCAGTACCAGTGGTCATTTTTTTATCTCACTGTCTCACTGGATACTAAAGAAAATGAAGAATGAGTGCCATATGTACCTTGTATTACAAAGGTATGTATTCCAGTCTGAAACTAAAGTCGCTGAATCTTCTTTCAAATAGAGGCCCTTCTCTTGTTAGGGGTTTGAGAGTGAAATTTGTTGATTATCCAAAACTATTTGTTTCTTTTATAATATGACATTTTTAAAAGTATGTGCATCATTACGCCCTATAGCATGGGTAGGAAGGAAAGTGAAATGGCAGTGAAACTCAATTCTTAAACTATTGCTCATAGAATAGGATTATTCCTTGAATATATGATAAAGCAAAATTAGAAACTCAAACTCAGACTTATGTTAAATTCTTGTCAGATTAGCTATGTGACCCTGAAGAAATTACTACCCATCTCAATTTTCATATTTGTAAAATGTGGTTCATTTTTGTCAAACATTGGCCATATTGATCAGTGAGAAGTTTAGGTTTAATCCCTATAAAACATGTGACACAGTGTCTGGCACAGAATAGAAGCTTTATAAATGACAGCTGTTACTAGGTCCTTGCCGTGTGCATTATATTGTCAGGACTCCTTCATCTCTTTGTCTCATCAGACAATACCCAAATGCCCTGACTCTTCCTCAAAACCTATCCCAGCTCAATTTGTGTGTAAACTGTATGTGGGAAATCCTTTCAATTGTAGGTAAGAATTATCTGTGTTTATCATCAGAACCAGTTTGGTTTTCTTAAAGCAAGTAATAGCTCTACTGGTCAATAATCCAGTAAATGATTTGTGAAGCAAGGATGTTGGAGCTATTGACTAAGCACATCTTGGGGATAGCCTTTGGATCTCAAGTTCCCAAGCTCCTCTGGTACACAATTATTGGAGATTTCTGAGAAGTGGCTATACATGCTCCTAAGAGAGAAATAAATTAGTATTTTATTTAAGGACAAAGGGAATTTGGAGTAAAATGAAAAGAGGAAATAAAAAACACTTGGCACCTTTATGTCATTTAAGGATCACTTAATCCTTTCTTCCCTTCCCTCCCTCCCTTCCTTCCTTCCTTCCTTCCTTCCTTCCTTCCTTCCTTCCTTCCTTCCTTCCTTCCCTTTTTTCTTTCTTTTCTTGATCTCTTTTTGCAGATAGCCTAAGTTAACATAAAAAACCTTTCCCAAAGTTTGAAATGGAATATCTATTAGAACTTCAATAACAGAATATGTAAAAACTGACCTCTCTGGCAATACTACCTTATTGCTCTTATTGCCCAGTCTTGAACTCATTACATTTCTTACCCTAAATCTCTAGACTTGCCAGAACCCCACTATATATTCCCTCATGCTTATTCTAGAAAAATTGAAAATAAGGAAAGCTCCTGAGAAGAAAAGAAAAAAATAAGTTATAATCCCACAATCCACTACTATTAATATTGTGCATGCATTCTGCCAGAAAAAAAATTAAAACACATTGTTTTGTGAGCTCCTCATTCTTCATTAAAAATTGAAATGGAAGGTGTCCTTAGCCACTGCCCAGCTCAGGGAGGTCTCCAGCTGGTTCACTTCATCTCCCACCAATCCCACCTTGCCCTCCACTGCTATACAAGGTGTCAGGGCCCCAGGGCCCTTTCAGTTGGTTCACTAGAATCCTTGGGTGTTTGGGGGAGGGGTGTCATCTCAAGGCAAATTTGTGGGGACTCAGCAAAGACTTAAAACATGTATGGGCTGTGCTGTACATGAATGGTCCTTGGAAGAGGTGGTTTCTGCAGATAAGGCAAAGCCTCTAGCTGCTATTTCACCAAAGAATCAGCGCTTCCATCCCTTGGTATGGTACAAACACTAAGAAGGGCTGGTGAGGCTGCTGTAGGTGCTTGTCTGCCACGCAGCTCCGGGGACTCCAGGGGACTCCCCCTTCCTTCTTCATAGGATACTTTCTTTAGTTCACGTCTTCACACTACCCATCCCACTCCTGTTTTCCTTTCTAGTCTCTTGAAAACTAGACCTCACATATTCATAAGAGTTTGGAATGTTCTGCTAATGTTTCATACAAAGAGTGAAAAACCACCTGGTGTTTTGCATCAGAACCCTGTATTTTCACAGCTATGGGAAGCAGCATAGGAGGAAGACTAGTGGCAGGGACAACAATACTTCTTTCGTTTTTTAACTTCTGAAGAGTGGGTCAGAGATGATTAAGGCCAGAACAAGGCAATGGCAAATGTGATAAAGAGGAGGCATCTAGGAGCTCTGGGGTGACTCCATAGCTCTCCCATGGCTTCCCTACTCTTTCTGCTACAGATGCAAGTGCCCCATCACTCAGTTACCATTAACAGTGGCCTCGTTTACTGACCTGCATCCTTTTTCCCACCCCAATCCCACTATACTCGTACGTCCTCTACACTAATGTCTAAAACCTTTCAAATTGTCACCACATCATTAAGTAAATACCACTGAGATAATTATGGGTGTAGAGAACAAGACTCATCAGATTTGATGTGAAATGTGGGGGGCATCTGAAAATGTTTAGGGCACATGATACTGATGTTGATAATCAGGATATTTATTATTGTCCTAATTTCAAAATAGGTCACATATATTTATCATTAAAAACCCAATCAAAATCCTGCTTGATACAAGAAATATGAGGACATGTGTGTATCTCCCACTTTGTGCTACTGTGTTACTTTGAGAAGCGCAACCTGTAACTCATCACAACAGCAGAGCCGTTAAAGAGAAGGGAACAACTCACAACCCAGTTTTTCTATATATCTGTACCTCCTTGTATTAATTTATTAAACCAGGAACTTACACTGGAAACCTTATCACAGTATTTATTTATTGCCAAATAGAACCTTTTGGTGGGGTGTATGAATGCATACAAATCCTTTTTACACTTGTTAATATTAGCAAGTCAAATTCTCCTGTAACCTTGTTTCCCAGTGACGTAAAAGAAAGTACCAAAATGGAGACGTGGGACATTCCGCCCGATTTAAGCTCTGTGTAATTACTTATGCAATTCTGAAAATACATTTTACCATGTAGGGTATACACCCTGTTTTCTCCCCCATGAATTGTATTTATCCATGGAAATTAAAGGTGTTATTAACTTACATCGTGGCAAGCCCTCGTCTGTTTTAGCACTCACCAACCCACATGGTAATTATTGGCTGCTATATACAAAAAAGAGTTAAAATTGACACAAGCTTTCTGCCTTCTAACCCTGCTTTTAAGGATCTTTCACGTCTTCGGGTTTGAGGCGGAGGGGTTTGCTGCCTCCACCCTTAGCCCAGGAGAGACTTCCTATAGCAGGCCTGAGTCGCTGCTAACTGAAAGGTGTTGTGTGACCATCATGGGTGAAAGAGGAAAACGCAGACCCTGGGGGACAGCCTGCAATTATTAATCGTGTAAGGTTGATGATTGTGTCAGAGAGCCAGGGCAGAGGGCCCTGTGGAGAGATTTAGGAGAACGGAGAAGGGAAGGATACGTGAGCAAATTGTGTAAAAGCTCTTGTTTTGAACCTGACTGGTAGACTTTGGCATCTGTCTTATTTGTGGAAGAAGAAACGTTATATACCTTGCTTTCTAACTTTAGAGGTACCTGAAGCCATATTTGTAAGGCAGTTGGTTTAGATATAGCTGAAGGAGCAGTTGAAAGAACAAAGGAAAAAGTAGGGAGGGAAGGAGGAATGGAAGGAAGGAAAGGAGGGAGGGAGGAAGAAAGTAGGCTTGTGTGTCCCTGACACTATTTCCCTAATGCACTTAAATATATATATATATATATATATATATATATATATATATATATATATATATATATATATATATATATGCAATGAACTAGGCTGATGTCTACCTTCCCACTATGTATAGTGGGAAGGTAGACATCAGCCTAGTCATTGCAAATCATGATAGCACTTGAATTTAGAGAGACCCCTATTAATGTCATTTTGCTGAATTTATAAAATGGCAAAGATCACATCTCATTGTATCTTTAAAGACAAACCTCGAAGTGATCTTTCAGCTGTCCCAGAACATGATGTGAAATGACAGGTGTGCCTCAAGGGCTGATTAGAGTATTGTAGCGTTGGCAGCTATTTCCTGACTTTCACCTTATTGTGTGCTTTTGCCTCTCTCTAAACACATTGGTGCACCTGTGCAAAGGCTCTGTGAAGACAATAATGATACTTGTTTGAGTGCACAGATAAAATGGATTTTCAGGAAAATTAATAGCCTCTGTTCTGATTTGGATGAAGCTCTTACAAGGTAATTGACAGAGAGATGCTTTAAAATGTGAACCAAAATATCAGATTTATAGCATTTTCCACATCCCTATTATCACTCTCTCTAGGATCTGATTGACAGTTTGGCATGATGATTCTTTTCATTCGTACCATAGATGTAGAATTAGTTTTTTAAAAAAAAAAGGCTTTCACCTTGAAGTAGTAGCCATCGGAAAAATGTGAAGTAAGAACAATTCTGGGATGATGGGGATAACAGGATTCGGCCCAGAATATGGCTTATTTATGAGGTTCCTCAATTAGTCATAGACAATAGAAGTGATTGATGGTCTCACATTTTGGGGGTTTGTATCCACCCTGGACTGAAGGATGCAACAGTATTATGATTGAGGGAACCAAGTCCCAGAAAAGTTCATTGATTTCTCTCTGATCACATGACTGGTAAGTGTTGGAGCTGTGACTGGATCCCAGGTCTCCTGGAGTCCGGTGACCCAATACTGAAATGGAATTGCTGTAGCATAGACATTAAGGAAGGTGAATGAAGGAAACTATCGGTTCGAGTCAAAAGAGAAAAAATAAATCGTGACTATGAAGCTATTGGAAGGATGTGGGGGACAGCCTCATATTTCATGTGTACTTTGTAGAGTAGACACACACCATTTACTGCATGTGAATTCAACCACACTTTTCCAAAAACAACACCAACAGCTATAATCAACTATGATTTTTATGTCAGATGGCCCCTAAATACAAATCAGCTGCTTCATCTGGTGCTCAACCAGAGAAAAAATGATAGATTCCAAGGCTGGATGGACCCATCAACTGTGTGGGGAATTGTGAGATCTAATATGGTATATATGAAAGAAGTCAAAATATCAAGGATATTTATGAATCTGTTATTTTTGTCTTATACCCAAGTTTGAGATCAATTCCCAAGCTGGAAATTCACAGTATTGTCTTTTTCCCCATCAAAAGAAAAATGAAGGAAAATTATGTGTGAATAGATTAATAGTTTCTTTTTCAAGCAATAACTTTTCCATAATTTTCAAATATTTCTGCCCAGGAATGCTTTTGAGTAGGAAATGTAGTGCACGAATTTTTATATATTTTTAATATGTATATGTTAAAAATATATAAAAACATTTCAAAACATATTCCTTAGTTTTGTACTTTGAGTGTATTCATATTTTTCATGGTTATTTTGCTCAAAAAGTTGAATTGAGCTTTATCCCTTTTTAAACTATGTTCTTGAAATAAAACATACACAATGAAAAATATACATAGTAAAAGTGGAGTCTGACAAGTTTACAAAAACTGAACACTTCTATGTAAACACCAAGAAGATCATGAAGCAAAGGTTGATCAGCATCCCAGAACCCCCTGACCTGAGTCCCTTTCTAATCACCTGTCTCCCGAAGATAACCACCTACTGACTTCTAACACCATAGCTTAGTCTTGCCTGTCTTTGTACTTAATGTAAATGTATTCATATTGCATTCATTTATGTCCAGCTACTTTTGCTCAACATTTTGTTAGTATTAATAACATTCATCCATTTAATTGTCAAATATTGTACATTGCTCATTCACACTGCTGTATAATGTTATGTTGTGAGAATAGATCTTAATATTGCTAAACACTTTTTAATACTTTTTGTACTAATTTGCTACCAGCCAGCAATGTAGGAGAGGTTATGTGACTACCCAAAACTTGATGTTTTCCATCATTTTTTAATTTTAGCCATTCTGGTGAATAGTCATTGATTTTTAAATTGACTAAAATAAACCTCTGGCAATCTCACACTAACCAAAGGTCTTTATTTATGAGCCAGTGTGCGCTCGGGTTGGGAAGTGGCCATGACGCATCATGGAGTAGAAGGCTTCACCATCAACACGTTCAAAGGAGAAACACAATTTGAATGACAGAAACAGAATGTCTCAGCACAGACAAGTGTTTTTGGTTAAAATACTGCCTTACTTCCAGAGAAAGCATTTCACTTGAGAATGAAGAGATATGGGTATGGGCTAGACATTGATGGAATCTGAAAACGGACATTTCTAAGATTTTGCAGGGGGGAGTTGTGGATAGAAGAAAACAGTAAGGACTTTATTAACTAATTTTTGAGATTTTTAACAGGAAAACACACATGGCAGTGGTTGATCTGTGTTTTTATTACTGTTGCAGGGTCTCCATTTTGGTGCCTATTGGACATTGTCCCTATAAAGAATGAGAAGGGAGATGTGGTACTTTTTCTGGCGTCATTCAAAGACATAACAGATACAAAAGTGAAGATTACTCCAGAAGATAAAAAAGAAGGTTTGTACTGTTTCAGAAAACATTGACAGATGGGGTAACATTTTGAAATTGTTTACTGAAAAATTCTGAGAGAAAAAAAACTGTCTTTTTTTTAATAACCGCAACTGATAAAAATTCATAACTGTCAGCAGCCAGAATTTGGTACCTATTCCAAAATCACATAGAATCACATGACTTTCCATTCTCATCTTTGTAAGGACTCAACTGACAGAAACCAGGAGTTTATGTTCCTATGCAGATAGAATAAAGGTAGGAAAACAACTTATCAGAATATAAACATTCACAGCATCTTGTTTTCTTAGGGACAAAAATGAATTGATAGTGATAAGTGAAGTTAAAATGATGTGATTAAAAATACATCTCTTGGGCCAGCCGAGTGGCGTGGTGGTTAATCACTGGCCTGGGAAGCCAGCTGCCCAGGTTCAGGTCCCACATCTGAGGGCCAGTTACACTGCCTTCAAAAAAAATAAAAAAATTTAAAAAAATACATGTCTCAGCTTCATCTAAAGTGCAGTAATTGAGAACTTAAAACTGTAAAATTTCATTTTATGTACGAAATTAAGAACTTGAGTTTAGTGGTTGTTAGACTGGAGTGCTGAGAAGAAACATGTGTGCACATCTTATAGGATATAACAGTGTAATAATTTGTGTTAAGACAAGCATTTCAATGATCTTTAAAGGATTCTAAGACTCTGTTGCTTACCTTATATTTCTTGTTTATAGCTTATTAAGAAACTCCCTGCATTTCATGTAAGCCGACAAAAATTACTAAAAAAAATGCTGCTATTATTTCACTTAAACAGAAGTAGGATGAGATATTTTGGTGACTAGAGAAAAGGCAGTTGTCATTATAGGGATTTCCTATGTTGTAAGTTCCTTATTGGAACCAGCTATTTGACATTTCAACAACTATGTCTTTTTAAGAATGGGTTCTTTTAACTCTAGCTCTTTATAAAAATATGTGTGAGTGTTTTCAATATATGGTCTCTTGAAATGACAAAACAAATGGAGAACACTCATGGTGTGGTGTCCCTACCCCCTACTTCTATTATTTGAAATGTGTGCAAATACAGGACTGTTTTCCTGGGTATTTGCATGGCTAAATATTTTACATATGCAGGGAAGAGCTGTCTTACAATTAAAGTTCCTTGGATATTAGAGCAAGTGGACTACCTGCCCAGTGAGAGAAAAGAAAATGTGAAAATCCGTTTTTTTTTTCCGTAGATTTTTTTTTTTTTTGGTATTATAGGAATACAAAAGGTCATTGTGAGCTGTATTTACTCACAACACTCTGATACCCACTGTGTGGGTTTTTTCTATACCAACAACCAGTTCTGCAACTCTCAGGATGCCAACTGGGTGTCTTCTAATTTAATGAAGTTCTGACACTAACTACCGGAAGTTAGCGTCAGACTCCACAGGTTTAAGGTCTCACTTCAGATGCCGTCACAGGCACTGGGTGTCCAGTGTACCCACACACTTCTGTCCAACTTGGCTACAAAGTCGGGGATTCCTAGTCCTCCTTGCGCCTTTTCAGATTTGGTAATTTGCTGGGATGTCTCACAGAACTCAGGGACACACTTTGCTTACGTTATTACAAAAGCTATGTACAACTCAGGAACAGACTAATGGAAGAGGTACCTAGAGCAAGGTTTGGGGAGCTGCCATGCTTTCTTTGGGGGTGCCACATTCCTAGCACCTCAGTATGTTCACCAACTCAGCAGCTCTCTAAACCCTGATGTTCAGGAGTTTTCCTGGAGGTGTCATTATATAGGCACAATCGATTAGATCATTGGCAATTTGTGGTTCACTCAACCTCCAGCCCCTCCCCCTTTCCCAGGTAGGCTATTGGGTGGGGCTGAAAGTCCCAACACTCTAATCTTGCCTTAGTCTTTCTGCTAACTAGCTTCCATGCTTAAGCTATCTAAGGGCCCCCAGCCACCAATCTTTTATTAGCATTTAGAAGGAACTCTTGGGCCTGCCGAGTGGCACAGTGGTTGGTCGCTGGCTTGGGACACCAGCAGGCCCGGTTTGAATCCCACGTATGAGGGCCAGTGACACTGCCCTCAAAAACAACAACAAAAAAAGGAACGTTTTGCTTCAGGCATTTCAAGGGTTATAGTGTAGTGAGGGGGTGGGAACAAAGACCAAATATATATTTCTTATTATGCCATAGTAAGAATTATTTGAATAAAATTATTACTCCTCTATTAAATTAAAAGGGGGGTATATTATGTACATTCACATATATGTGTAGTTAGAAATATAAAAGTAAATATATACTGAACACTCAAGAACATATTTTTTTCTGTTGCTACCTTATTATATATGTCCCACAAAAGTATATAATATTTTTATAGAGGTAAAGTAACTATTGCAAGCCAGCATGGTTATAAAATATAGTGAAGTATATATTTCTCTCTCTTTTTTTTTTACCTGCATTTACTAGAGGGAAAGATCTTAAAATTCACCAGTTGATGGCATGTCTTGCAGGAAAGACACACCATAGTGTATGATATTTTTAGAACTTCACGAAAAGTGAAAAAATCATTCAAATGTCACTGCGTAACTGGAGCGGTATTGCACCATGGAATTAAAAAATGCTGAGTAAGCATATAGCCTGACTTCACCCAATATTGCATCTCATACCAATGATATCACTGAAGTTCACCTGAGTTGTAGAAATAAGGTTTGTGTTAATTAAATTAATTTTCCACCAAAGCTCATATGATGGACTTCAGTTAAGAGATATAAATTGGGTACATCTATTTTTAAAAAGTATTTCAATTGTTAATATCTACATTGCTTTGGGTTTTATTTGAAATGAGGGAAAACATTTTGTAGAAAAGACTAACAATCTATGGGATACAATGCAGACATCCCATCACTGAACAGCATTGATGGAAGATTAACATAAAATGCAAAATACTGTCTGTACACCCACAGGCTTCCAGCTGGGGATCTGGGTGTGTGTGAGTGTGTGTGTGTGTGTGTGTGTGTGTGTGTGTGTGTGTGTGAGAGAGAGAGAGAGAGAGAGAGAGAGAGAGAGAGAGAGAGAGAGGCTTCAGCAGAAATCTGGTTTTGTATTTTTTTACCACCCTCCTTTTTTGACACATATTTTACCTCTAGTCTAAAAATAGTGTGTAAACCACTAACTTCTATATCCATGTTTAGCATCACTGAGTTATTTGATTTGAGACCCGTTTGCTGCTTTTCCTATCAGTAAGAAATATTTTAATTTAAAAGTGGATTAATAATAGATTAAGTAATTCAACAAGTATTTAGGAAGCACCTACTCTGCCTTCATTATTGAATTCTCATTTAGAGATGTCAACATGGAGGCAGTATGCTTTGTATCGTCTGAATGTCATCTCAAACCCTGGTCCCACCATATGTTGACTATGAGGGCTTAGACAAGCTGCTTACCCTCTCAGAGGCTGTTTCCTCATCTGTAAAGTGGGGTAATCAGACATGTCTACACTGTGTCAGGTTGTCAAATGACAAAAACAATACAATTTGGTAGTCAGTTTAATGGTCTTCATGCAAGGGAAAACAATTCATGGATTGGGGGATGACAAAGGCTCATAAGCAGTGGAGCACTGTCCCCAGAAGATTTGGGGCAAGAGTGAATTTTACAGGGAGTTACAAGAGATGACACAGAACCAGGGTGTCATAGGCCAGGAGGCTGAGGATTTCCTTTTATGTTTAGCAAGTCCTATTTTTCAGGGTAAGATAAACTAGCTAAAGCTGAGCTGGAGGATTGTGATTGGTGTACATTAAGATTCCTTGACAGGTGTTTCCTGTAACTTGGGTTGACTAAGATTTAGATTTGTAATAGTGCTAGGCCACTGAGGTGTGGAGAGCTCCATTTTGTGGGGCCCGATATACAGATTAACTTTATCAAGCTTTATAAGAGATGATACGTGCAAATCATATAGCACAGAGCATATAGACTATATACTCAATAAAAGATAGTTGTCATTTGTATATCCTGTATGTTTTATAAAAAGAGTGATCTGTTACTGAGTCTCTCTGCTTCATACTAATGGATTACTTCATTTACTTCTCATTATAACTGTATGAAATAGGTATTATTCCTATTCCCATTTACTGATGAATTTAAGTATCTCGACAAAGTTGACATAGTAAAAACTGGTAGAACTAGGACTTTCATATACACCCAAATTTTAGAGTGTACATTCTATTTATCAAGACTTTTATTTTACTCAGGATTTTATATAAGACATTATTCCAGTATTTGCAACATAGTATATTCAGTGATAGTAGAGATGCAAAAATGGCAAATTCTTCCCAGAGAAGGGAAAAAAGAAAGATGAGGGCAAGCAAGAATTGGGGCAGAGTCAGGAGAACTTCACAGGAAAAATAATAGTGAAGCAAATCTTGAAAGACAAGTGAAGTGTGATAAACTGAAAGGAAAGAACATTAATTTCAGTAGATGGAATAACAAATAGTCGAATTTTATTCAGAAACAGATTATATAAATCAGGGAGTTGAACTTCATCTCTAGACAGGCAGGCAGGGCTTAAACCTTAAAGGTGTTATTACATCTTTCTAAAGAGTTTAAACAGTGTGCAGATATTGCTGAGTTAGAACAGGTAAACCTTGATAATAGGAGATGAAGAGAAAGAAGGACTGGATGAATTCCAGGTTTTGGGCTTGGGGTCTTTTATTGACTGAATTGTGTCCCCTCCAAATTCAGATGCTGAAGCGCTAACCCAAAGCACCAGGAATGTGACTATATTTGGAGGCAGGGCCTTTAAAGAGGTAATTAAGGTAAAATGAGGTCATCAGCATGGGGCCTAATCCAATCTACTGCTGTCCTTATAAAAAGAGAAGATTGGGACACAGAGACACCAGGGGCGCTCATGCACAGAGGAAGTGTCATATGCTGAGGCAGCAAGAGGGTAGCATTCCTGTTTTAAACTCTAACCACATGTGCTCTTAGCTCACTCATGTAAGCAGGTTTTAAGTTCTATATACTTAAGAATCAGTTTACAATGCATCTGACAATCCACTTTCCAATGATCATTCCACCTTCACGCCTGATTGAAGTCTCTGGGTGAGCTAAGCTGGTCTGTTCACACTCGGCTAATGAAACTCACACTCTTTTTTTTTTTGTACCCCCAGGTCCTCAAACTGTCCCTCACTTGGAACATCTCTGACACTCCTATTCACCATGAATATCTCATCTCTTTTTTTTAATTGTCATTTTACCTAAACCACCTTAGTTCGTAGTGAGCGTCCTTTTCTTAGATCACTCTGTGCTTTGTTACTGGCTTATCTTGTCTTTTCTAAACCCTTAAGAACCTTGAAGTTGGCTCACTTCTTCATTTGTCTTTCAGTTTCTTACAGTCCTTTGAGCATAATAGACACGGAGTACAAACCTGCTGATTAATTAATTTTATGGTGCCTATGTGACAGTGTTTAGTTTCCTTTAAAAGTTCCTTTCCTCTGTACTCAGCTGCATGTCTCAATTTTCCAATCATTTTTTGCTCACAGCAGTTCATACATCCTGCTAATTTTGTTTTCCATTTAAACCACTTGGGTACAATAATATGTGCCTTGTTTTTTCAAGCACAGGAACCAGTGCAGTGGTTTTGTTTATGTCTTGCAAGGTGCCCCAGATTTCATTTGAAATGATGGTTGACACTGGGGTATTCATTATGTGGCAACCGCATCGTCAGTTATCCCAGAACTGGGGAATTTCAATTACAATTTCTAAAAAGTGGGCACTTCAAATTTGTCTTGAGAATTTAGAGGCTGCTGTAGGAAGCATTTCACATTATCTTCAGTGGTCATACAAATCAGGATTCAAATGCAGTAGTATTTTCTGCCGTCTAACTTTTGGCAGGGAGCAGCAGGTTGCTATTACTAAGTACACTGACAAACATTTGGAATTGCACCTGCTTTTTCCTATTACCAAATAGCTCCAGAAGAAATAATAGCTGTACTAAATAATTAGGTATGAATTGCATTTACCTACAAAAACCTGAACAACTAACTCACATAAGCTTCAATAAAGGCTTATTTTTCACGAGCATGCAGACTCTTTTGGCCTTCCTGCTCTGCTGTCCTTAACGTGCTATTTGTCACCCTCATATTTGTCATCTTGTGACTGTAAGATTCCTTTAGAACACATTTCTGTAGTGCAGACAGAAAGAAGAGTGAAGGACAAAGGGCAAGGGGTTTTCCCTATAAGGCTTTGCCCTTGAATGACTCAGGAATGTCCATCCTTTTGCCTACCTCTTCAGCCGGGGATTTCCATCAATATGTCATTGACCAAAGCTTTGCCATGGTCATCTTTAACTGCAATAAGGCTATTAAACCAAGGGTTTTTTGGTCTATGTTTTAAACTTTTGTACCCTTATAGTAGAAATCACCAAAGAGAAAGGGTTTGGAAGTAAGGTTGTGTCAGCCAATCTAGAGTGTCTAATATTTATTGATTATTTTCCATAAGCCAGCCAGATGATTACCCAAGGATCCTACAACATAGAAGAGTGAGATTTAGAGTAAGTGGACTGCCAAAAGCCTCCGTGCCATACACAGTGAGAGACAGGATTGAAACACAGGACTGTCTGGTCCCAGAACTCATACCTTTTCACCATGTCCAGGAGTCCCTTCTGACAACAAATGAGAGAAAATAGGAAATGAGGTGGCAAGAAGGCTGGGCTTGTCTCAGTTCCTTCCCCAAGTGCCTACACAGGATTGTCATTGAAACTGATAGCTTCTAACCCCATTCTTGTTGGGTTTTTTTGTTGTTTTTTTTTGAGGGAAGTGTCACTGGCCCTCATATGTGGGACCGAACCGGGGCCGCTGGCTTCCCAAGCCAGCGCTTAACCACCGCGCCACTCGGCCGGCCCTCCTGACCCCATCCTTTTTACCATTCTCCTTTCCATTTAAAGTCCTTACTGTTCTAATTATAGTCCGAGTGGGACCTGACACATTGGCATCACCTGGGAGCTCATTAGAAATGCAGAATCTCAGACCCTACCTGAGACTCTGAATTAGAATCTGCCTTTTCACAAGATCCCCAGGTGAGTCAGACATATCAGAGGGTGAGAAGCCTGGACCACATACACTCCTTAGAAAGGCCCTCCCTGACCATCCAGTCTGAAGTTGCCTACCTGTGTCCATTCTATCACATCACTTGATTCATTGTCTTCATAGCCTTTATGCTTACCCATAATGACCTTATTCAAAAGTTAGCTTGCATTATGATTGTTCTCCATGCCATGACAATGTAACCTTCATCAGGAAATACGCTTTGCCTCTCTTGTTCAGGATCATAAACCCAACACATACAGAGTGAGTATCTAACACTTAATAAATATTTGATTGATGAATGGTTGACTAAATGAATGCATACATGGTGTCAAGTTTAGGAAATTTGACTATTCAGAGGTAGGATACAACTATATTCTTGCGTTTTCATAATAATGAGATCAAAACCAAGTGGCACGTCCCAGGTGCATGTCCTGATGAATAAATTGTTTGGTTGTGTTCTGCTTGATTTAAGTCAAAGACCATTTGACGTGTATTGACCAAAGTTGGCTCCCTCTCAAAATGTGTTCTTAGTGCTGGTACTGAGTGGTGCTTTCACTTCAGATAGAATCTCTGCTATGAGTTAATTTTTTGTTCTTGTGGACTCTGGGGTTTGTCTTTCAGTTTCTAAGAATTTCAATTTGGTCATATTTTTTAAGATAATTAAAGTTATTTGTTAAAATAAAATAAAAATATTCCCCCAAAGCACAGACATTAAGCCCTTGAGCAGATATTAATTAAGTCTAAGATGATTTTTATGTACTTTGAATATTTTAATTCTCAATGTGGAACATAGTAATAATGTTCCTTTCACCTGCTGAAGTAGTCTGCCAATTTTTTTTTTGTTTGCATAATGAAAGAAACACATGCAAAAATCCTAATGCAGGGCAGTGTCCTGATGAAAGAACTATTGTAAAAATTGATACTTTGTCTAAGGGGATAGATTTTTGCTTCACCAACTCTTTGCCAAATATGTAATGAAAATGGAAACGAGGAGCCTAGATAAATGCTTAAGGTGATTTAAGTATTTTAATCACATCTGTATTTTATTGTATTACTCATATTTTAAAACACACCCCTCCCTTATATTATATATAATATATAATATTATATATTATATTTTTTATATTTTAAACTTATTATATTAACTTATTATATTATATAAACTTTTTATATTACTTATATTTTAAAACACACCCCACCCTTATATTATATATAATATATAATATTATATATTATATTTTTTATAATATATAAAAAATTATATATTATAAAAAATATATAATATTTTTTATATATTCACCAATATCACTCTCTCCTAGAATTTTCTAAAGACAAATAGCATAAGCCAGGGTTCATAAACTAAGTTGCCTTTTGAGACCATTGGATAATGCGATGAGTGAAATGCTGAGATGGACCATGGTGAGGACTCGAGGTATAATATACATGGAATGCGTCACTGAGTCATTCCATTTTAAAGAAAAAATTTAAATATTCTGCAGTCAGTTGAAATATACTCATGGACTGAATTGGTTCCATTGGTCAGTAACTTATGATCATTGGACAAAGCTTTATCAAACTAACTCCTTATTAGTCTGATTTTTATGCAAAAGTATTTTTATGAGAATGGAGATATATTTTTAACCTTTTTGGGTGAAATTCACATTTAAAAACTTTTTATAATTGGATTACCTGAATTCACTGAAGCACCAGACAAATATGTATTAAGAAGATTAGTAAACTCAGGCTGACAGTTTAAAAAGCCATATAACTTGACCCCCTTTGTTGGATGTACATTCGTAGTGAAATTCTCAATATATCCATCAGAATTCACCTAGATGTTTGTATTCAGGATTGTTCTCAATTAAGGGATTATTGGTGTCATGTTACTGTCGTGAGTTATGGTAGATGGGACAGGCTGGAAACCATGGACAGAAAGGTGTGCAAGTACCTGTGTCACTGGCTTCGGCATCTTATAGAGAAGCCTGCTTGAGACTGGCAGGACACTATGGGCTGTGCTTCACTGGAAGGTGACATGGCGGGGAGTGTTTTCCCTTTTTGCTTTTCTTTTTATAGGGGTTAAAGTGGTAATGGCTTTGCCAGTGTAAGAAAAACAGGCTATTGGGGGTGCCAGGAGCTTAGATGCCAGCTATTAAGAGAAGGGTTGGTTTTTAACTGATTTCTTGAGATAGAATCTACCTCTAGCAAAGATGCTGTGAAAATTGTTGAAATGACAACAAAGGATTTGGGCTATTACATAAACTTAGTTGATAAAGCAATAGCAAGTTTCTAGAGGACTAACTCTAACTTTAAAGAAGTGCCACTATGGGTAAAATGCTATCAAACAGCATCGCATGGTACAGAGAAATCATTTGTGAAAGGAAGGGTAAATGGAAGCAGCAAAGTTCATTGTCTTATTTTAAGAAATTGTCACAGCCACTCCAACCTTCAGCAACCACCACGCTGATCAGTCAGCAGCCATCAACACTGAGGCAAACCCTTCATCACAGATTATGATTTGCCGAAGGCTCAGATGATGGTTAGTTAGCATTTTTTAGCAATAAAGTATTTTTTAAAGTCGTCTGTACACTTTTTAATTATAATGGTATTGTACACTTCATAGACTACAGTGTAGTGTAAACATAACTTTTATATGCACAGGGAAACCAAAAACTTGTGTGACTTGCTTTGTTGCAATACAACTATTCTTTTTGTGGGGGTGTCCAACCCAACCTGCAATCTCTCTAAGGTATGCCTACAGATGCAGAAATTCTAAGAAAAATTATTCATTAAATTAATCTGCTCAACAGCCCTGTGGTGGAGGCAGTATTATCAATGTTTTCAAAGCTTAATTAACATGCTCACGGCCACAAATCTAGTAAGTGGCAAGACCAGGACTTGAAGCCAAGCCTCGTTTAGCTTCAGTTTGATCTCCTATAAGCTCTACATTAAAGGGCCTCTTCATCACAGTATAAAGGAATATACCCACAATATCATGTTGTAATTAAAATACAAATGGCATCAGTTTGTACCTATTGTAAAAATGTTACCTGGTCATTTTATAAAAATTATGAAAAAATAGGAAAATATAGAAAAAAATGAAGAAAAAGAAATATTTCTAGGATTGTTCTGCAAGTAAAACCATTTATCATACATCCATTGATCCATTCCCATCCATGCATTTTTCTATTTATACTTCAATTTTTAAAGCAATAAATTCATTCTCCACATATAATAAACCTCAATTATAGGAATTTTTATGTAAAACTTCATTGCTTCTTGTTGAAATTAAAGACCATTTTATCATGCTTGGATCCTTTAAGAAGAAAAGTAACACTGAACAGTCCACTGCCAATAACACACTTTTACCCACCAATTATCCCATTAAATTTTCTTAGAAAAAGCACTTAAAAATGTGAAAATGAATAAGTACTACTTTATATGCTTTAGGGTCATTAGAAACCCATCTAATTTTTCTCTTCTGATTAAACTGTGTTTTCTTCTACTTACTACTTATGCTCTCTTTATCCCAGCCTTTTAATCATCTTTGCCATTTTCCTTTAAGCCCTCTCAAAGTTTATCGACTCCTTCCCATCTAGATCAGTACATACTAATGAATATTGTATCTTATCACTACTGAGTTTAATGAAATGATATCTTTTAAATGCTTGCATTTTGTATTCTACCACATCAGAATGGCTTTAAAAATAATTATGACCATTATTCATGTCATAAGCCATCAGGATCTTTGAGATTTTGTATATTTTAGAATCTATACTGTTGCTTATATCATCTTATAATTGTAAAGCCTCTGATAACTACTTCCATACTGATAGTTGCCCATCACTGACTTCCTTAAGACTATCTCAAATTTCAAGATATATAATTCCTTTCTTACTCACTCTTCTTTCCTGGATTAGTGCAACTAGAAAACTTTAACGGTTAATATTTCTATTTCCTATACTATATGACCTATAAATAAAACTGTCAGAAGTTTTAGATGCAGAGTGAAGTGTACATCAAGAAACTGAAAGATTCAATGCATACATTTCCAAAATATCACAAAACAACAGTAGAGAGATTTTTCTCAGTACATAAACCCACAGTTGAAAAATAGTAGAAAATATATTAGCAACAACATTGATGAGCATGAACCAACTTAATGGATCTCAGACACCGAAATCCTAACCAGCAGTGGAAAAAGCTAAGCAATGAGATTTCCACTCTAAAACCTTCCAAAAGCTCAAGAACACCTCTGCAAGCGACAATGATGGTAAAACAAAAAACAGAAAGATAATTTTTAAAAGTACGTTTAAGAAGCATCATCCTGAGTTGAGTGAGAGGCCTGGACAACAAGCACACTAACCAATCACTGTAGACAAGCTGTCCCCACAAATAGCACGTGATCATGGGCACGGTGGCCCTCTTCAACTCAGGACACGTCCAACAGCTGCGAAGGGCACAGCACATGTCCCATACACCGCCCACCCTTGGATAATAGAAAACTTGAGACTTACCCTTTGGTGAGGGTGACTTAGAGGGTCTCTGGACTGAAGAAAACCAGGCACATTTGGTGATACAAATGCAGCACTAAAAAAGAGGAAAGAAACAAGTTTTTATCCAAGTCCTGAGACCCCAATCCTCTTCTTTAACTTGGTTCCTAGAATGTTAGCAGTCAAGTCTATATTGTCCTGGTAAGGTTTCAGAAAATTCTTTTCAAAATACTCTGGACAGAGCAGGAGGAAACCAGGCCAGCACTTAACCACTGTGCCACTCAGCCAGCCCAAGTTCTAAATATGTTAGTATTACTCATGGAAATGGCCCTACATATCAGCCTACCACACAGAGCCAGTGTAATACATCCTATTCATGTGCTTAGAGCTTCTATTCAGATTTATCATGTTCCCCTCTTAAATATGAGCAGATAGCAAAATCTGCCCAGACTTCCACTGAAATCTTCTAATATAAAAGAAATAGATCAATCTAAAGAGAAAAAAAACATCTTGAGTAAGAAGAAACTCTTTACAATTAACAAAACTTAATAGTTAATAGTTCTAGAGAGATAAGAATAGGTATTCAATACATGAGATAAATATAGGATGCTGTGGATAAAAAAAGTAACATTTAAAATACAAAAAAACAAAAACCATTGGAAATTAAAAATAATAATGGTATTTTTTTTTAAGAGGGCAGTGTCACTGGCCCTAATATGTGGGATCTGAACCCAGGCCACTGGCATCCCAAGCCAGCTCCTAACCACCACACCATTTGGCTGGCCCCAATAATGGTATTTTTTAAATGTCAGTATAAAGACTGGATGATTAAGCTGAAGAATCTTCCAAAACTTTGAGCAAACTAACAAAGATATGGGAAATAGCATAAAATGATATGAAAATGGGAGCACCATCTAGGACTACACGGCCCTAGAGTTTTGTGTGATGATGGAAATATTCTGTATTTGCACTAATAACGATATCCACTAGCTACATGTGGCCACTGAACACTTGAAATGTGGCTAGTGGGTCCAAGGTACTAAATTTTAAAAATCCGTTTAATTTCCACTAATTTTAATGCAAATATGAGAATCCATATAAGTCTAGCAGCTGTCATATTGAATAACACAGATCTAAAGTGTACCAAAGGGCCGGCCGAGTGGCACAGTGGTTAAGCACTGGCTTGGGAAGCCAGCAGCCCCGGTTCAGTCCCACATATGAGGGCCAGTAACACTGCCCTCAAAAAAAAAAATACTGTCAAAAAGTATACCAAAATGAGAGAGAGAGAGAGAGAGAGAGAGAGAGAGAGAGAGAGAAAGAGAGAAAGAGTGAAAGTGGTTGGAAGAAAAGAAATCATCAATCAACTAATACAAATTCCTAAAACTAAAGGTCATGAGTTTCCATGCTGTGAAATTTCATGACATTGCAAACAAAAAGGTGATTCTTTTGGCTTCCATAAAGGAAAAAAAAAAAGAAGTGACATACAAGGGATCAGAAACCAGAATGACTCTGGACTTCTCAAGAAGAATACTGGAAGCTAGAAATACCACAATATTGCCTTAAAAACTGGAACCTTTGTACACTGTTGGGAATGCAAAATGGTGCAACCTATATGGAAAACAGTATGGAGATTCCTCAAAAAGTTAAAAATATAACTATCATATGATCCAACATTTCCCCCTTGGATATTTATGCAAAATAATTGAATTCAGAATCTGAAAGAGATATTAGCACTCCCAAGTTCATTGCCACACTATTCATAATAGCCAAGATGTAGAAACAACTTAAATGTCCATTGACCAATGAATGGATTTTAAAAATGTGGTACACACATACAATGGATTATTATTCAGCCTTAAAAAAGAAGGGAAACGTGTAACATGCAACAACAGAGATGAACCTTGAGGACATTATGTTAAGTAAAATAAAGTAGTCACAGAAAGACAAATACTGCATGATTTCACTTATATGAGGTATCTAAAATAGTCAAACTCATAGAAGCAAAGAATAAAGCTCTGGCTGCCAGGGGGCTAAGAAAGGGAAATAGGGAGTTGTTAATCAGTGGACATAAAATTTCAGTTATGCAAGATGAAGAGTTTAGAGATTTGCTGTAAAACATTGTGCCTATAAATAATACTGTATTGTATACTTAAAAATCTGTTAAGAAGGTAGATTTCATGGTAAATGGTCTCACCACTATATATATATATATATATATATATATATATATATATATATATATATATATATATATATATATATTTTGTGTGTGTGTGTGTGTGTGTGTGTGACTGAATGAATGTGACTTCCAACCTAACACCTATTGCCAGTAAATTCAAGCGTAAAAATATTTTTTCAGACGTGAAAGTTCTCCAAAAATATACTCCCCTCCCATGCACCTTTTCTTAGGAATCTGCTAGAGTCATGGTGCACCAAGATGAGGCAGTAAAGCAAGAAAAATGAAGACATGAGATTTAAGAAATGAAAATATAATTCAAGAGAGTGTGTGGTATTTTCAAGCTGATGATCAAGAGTAAGCTCAGAATGACAGCTGTGCCAACCTGCCCAGGTGAAGAGCAGGCAGAAGGCTCTGGGAGGCGTCTTCAAGATTGGTTAATGTTCCACTAGATGCATCAAAACCTAAGGGAATATTCACACAACTGGTGAAGAATTTGGATTTTGATTGGTGATAAGTATAGGGAAAACAAACAAATCTGTCTAATTATGAACTCCAAAGAAAACAAAAAGTTGTGTAGAAAAGAAAAGAAAAAAAAATATATATATATATATATTTATGTATGTATATTATATATATAACATTACACCAAATGGCTCATCTGTCACGACATTATTAAACACTGACACTGATCTTACCAAAGCAATAATATAACCATACTGGAAATAGAAAGAGGATGTGTGTGGTTGGGGGATGGGATATAAAAGTAAGCTAAATTCTCATCTGTCATTGTGAGAAATAAGTCAATAATGCCTGGAACTGGAAAATCATAAACGTGGCATAGATATGTTATTTGTAAGGAAGTGATTTAAAAAAAAAAAGGCTGAAAGACTTGAAAAGTTTTGTTTCTGGTGCAGAAAAAAAATGAGATGAGAGAATTTGGGAACTTCTGGTTTTCTAACAACTTTGGACTATTTATGCCACATGCATGCATAACTTTGACTTATTTTTAAATAAGAATATGCATGTCTAATTAATTGCACCAGATGCATTCAGAAATTACTAATCAGCCTTCAGGTCAGTCAGCACTTATCCAAACCTGCCCTAATTTTTTAATGAGTGATAAGAAATTTCCTAAAATCTTAGGAAAAACATAAAACAAAACAAAATAAAATAACACATTACTGTTTGTTGGGCACTTAGGTTGATGACATGGCTCTTCATATTAGGAAACACAACATATGATTCAAAAGGGAAGAATAACATTTAAAAATCCTCCTTATGTGATGAAGACTAAATGGGGGGAAAGCTTCAGTTTTCTTAACAGAACCAGGAATTCTCTGCAGGGAAAGAGTCGATGTCTAACTCTTCCCTGGATGCCAGAAGGCATAATGGCGGAGGATTTCACCAGCAGTCTCCCATTTAAGGCTGCCCTAAGGTTCTACAGCGAGTGAGTGTCTAGGGTTCTACCCCAGGTCTGACTTCAAAGCCCAAGGGAAACACTTCTTTCTAAAGAATGAGCAATATCAGAGCTGGCACAGCACAGAGGCAGACTGAGTGGAGAGAGCACTGGAGCAGGAGCCCTCGAGTCAGAATTGTTGCCCCCTCTTTCGTGCTCAGTAATCTTTCCTACTGCCACCAATCCAAACACAGGATTTTGGGAGAAAATATTTCAAATCATATATTTTTTATGCTATTGAATTGTCATGGAAATTGTGCTGTGATACCAGATTCAGGACTGAAGGGCTTCCAACTTCCAGAAGGTTTTGCTGACTGACAGCCTTGAGCTGTTAGCTCCCTATAGGGATTACTTGAGCTGAAAAGAGCACCTATCCAAGGTGACATCCCTTCCCAGTCAGCCTTCACCCAATGGTGGGGGAGAGTGGGTATGAAGGCCCAATCCTCTCCTATAACCTGGGATAATTTTGAACAAAACTTAAAGAACCCAGCAGAAATTGGCTGAGGCCTTTGTTGAGACTATAGCACAACCCTACTTTTCCATCTGCCAATCTTGCTATATTCCTTTCCACTATAGATGTTGACCCTGAAGGCACACCCTAATGATCTGCCTCCGCCTGTGTGAAATTCTCAATGCTTAAGTAGGCTTCCAGGGAGACTCAATCCAATCTCTCTCTCTCTCTCTCTCTCTCTCTCTCTCTCTCTCTCTCTCTCTCTCTCTTTCACAAATTTGCCACCTGTTACAATGAAAACCAAGGATTAAATCAGTTTTCAAGGGAGCAAGACAAGCTGCCTTAGTGTAAATTCCAGTATGCTAGCAAGCAAAAACCAGTCGTGCGAGCAACAGTGTCAAAACTGGAAATAACATCAAAGCATAATTCCCTAGGGTTCAAGTGGAATCAGAATGTGACAATCTTAATTGTCACCAAATGCGTATCTTCCAATATATCTTAGATTTACCATGCTTGGTTGTCTTTTGAGTCTTACATAACCTGAGCTCAGTGGCTTCCAACATTTTTCAATCTGCTAATGTTCTGTTTTCTTTCTCAGAGGACCCAACTGCAAATGCTGCTGTGGTATAAAAGATGCTGGGTGGGCCGGCCGAGTGGCGCGGTGGTTAAGCGCTGGCTTGGGAAGCCAGCGGCCCCGGTTCGGTCCCACATAGGAGGGCCAGTGACACTGCCCTCAAAAAAATAAATAAATAAAATAAATAAATAAAATAAAAGACGCTGGGGTTTCCCTGTAGCTCAGAGAGGAAAGCTCACTCAAAATATTAGTGAACTTCCATTTTTATGTAAATTATTGAAGGAAAAGGAAGAACTGTCTGAAGTGAATGTCCAACTTGACTTCTAGTAGAAAAACTATTTGGAGGTTTATTGGTGCCTCATAAAGTCAGAAAGCATAATCCCATAGAACTGTTTAAAAGCTTAAGATTCATTGTCACACTCATCTACTCAGCAAAGAGTCTTCAAATATCTAGGAACACAGGGGGGAAAAGAAAAATTCTTTCCTTTGTATAAACCACTGCTGCGGTGTGACATAGTCAAATAACTAAAATACATTGCTTTATATAGTAAACAGAACTGTAGAAAAGTGTTTTGAGAAAGTGATGTGATAATTTCTGAATGGAATACTCAACGGATTATTGACCAGCGGAAGGTTTTCTCAAAGGAGATGACAGTTTCAGAACAAAAATGTTTGGATAGTATGGTGGAACATAAGCCAACATTCAGATTGTTGTAAGCCATGGCATTATTGGAACCATTGAACATAACAGTTGATGCTGATACTGTATGGAAATCTGACATTGACAGCCGTAATAGATAGAGATGGATTATGGCAATTTGCTTTGGCATGGGGCTCAATTTGTTGGTGGGTCGAATTAAGTGTCTCCTCTCACCTACCATCTCTGTGTTCTCTTGGGATTTGCTTTAGGTAGCTTATTGGATCGTCTATATATGCAAGAACCTCCTGGGAAAAAAGAATGGGGACTCTGTACCCCAGAAATACTAAAATACGTGTAAGACAAGACTATGTCTTTGTTTTTTAGTTCCTAGCATGATGTTTGCAATATAGTAAGCATGTCTTTAAAAAACAACAACATATTTTGGAATGCATAGATATTCACAAACAGTCAGCATTCTGATTACCAAGGCATAATGGGATGAGAGAATGTTCCTTGTATGTATTTTTTACTGAAGTAAAATTCTGGTGTTACTCTGCATAAATGACTGTTATAAAACTCCTTAATTGTACTATTTTGATTTGTTAGAAGATTTTCAATACTTGTGAAAGAATAATTCCTTCCTGAATATAAGGCAACTCACAGAAATAATCATCCAACTTGGTGCAGAATTCTTACCTTCTAGATAATGTTGCCAAATCCTATTCAGGAATGGACATAGACTATCATAAAATGTCAATATAAAGAATGTAATTTTCTTTTTGTGTTATTTATGGATTTTCATAACTGAGAAATCATAACACTGCTTTTATGGAGCCTCCAAGGAGAAGATATGAGAAAAGGGTTATCAGGTCTAGAGGAGACAAGGGCCATCAGTAGGGTAAGAAGCTTTTCGAAATAATCCTTAGATAAACACATACATGGGCGAGATTGAGTGCTGTTCTTGAGTTCAAAGGGGTCAGTTGGTACAATCTCTTTCTTAATAGAGTAATTTTATGAATATGTAATAAAAATCACGTGAGGATGCCTTCATATAAAATTGTTTTTACTGAATGGCTTAAATAAAACAGGACATTTATAATTGTTTCACAATAAAGGACCTATATCTCTAAGCTGAAAAAAATAGATTTTTTTTTCTATTGCATTTTATGAGAACCCCAAACTTGCAGATTTACCCATGCTCAGCATTTTTTAGAAACTCCTGGCAGTTAAGATCTTGTTACAATTTTCCTCTTCCCTCCAGTCAAATTGGTTAGTCTACTGTGACTTTTGCTCTTTCAGAGCATTACACCTGGGAATGGGCTGCTTCACTCAGAATGCCATCTCCTCCTCACTCTACCTGTCACAAGTACCCACTTCTCACTGGTCAATCCAGGCCCACAATTTACCCTGCACTTAATCCCTCTATAAGTGTTCTCTCCTTCCTTTGATATTTCATAATACTTATCTTTTTTTTTTTTAGCTGAACCATCTTGCCACCTGTTGGCAGCTCAGCGGCAGCTTAGCTCAGGCCAGGAATTGAACCAGCGACCTTGTTGCTCAAAGCTCACACTCTTGAGCAAGTTTTTAACCAACTGAGCCACTTGGCCACCCCAATACTTATCATGTTTGATGTGTATCTAATAATAATAATAGTAATGATGATAATGATAGTTAACCTCATTGGGCTTTAATGTCTTCATCTCTAAAAATGGAGATGGTCATAGTACCTATGCATTGGTGTTTTGTGATAATTAAATGAAATAATACCCATAAAGTTCTTCAAATAGTCCCTGGCATATTGTAACCACTCAATCAATGTTAAGTAACTTGCCTAAGGTTACCCAACTAGAAATATGATAAATTAAGGTTTTAAACATAAACACTCTGGTTCCAGAGCCCAAATTATTAACCTCTTTGAAATTTTGCCTTTCATTTGACCTTTTGCTAGAGAAGATTTCGTTATGAAATAGCATACTATAGTGGAAGGAACACTGCCTTAGAAATAGGAAAGTTGGCAAGTTGTATAATCTTGGGTAGGCCTTTAATACTCTCTCAGGTTTGGGTTTATATTTTCTCATACATACTCTGACTGTATTAGATTATGTCACTTCTCCTTGCCATTTACCTTATCAGAAGAATGGGAACTGTGATTATATGACATGTTTCCTCACCTCTAATCACATCACAGAAATCCTCCTGATGCCATCAGGTTAATCAGAGCTTTTAGTCATGTACTATTAGTCAATATTATTCTATATAAAGTCTAGAATAGGACAGTATGATATAAAAATGGTCCTATGGGTATTATAATGATGAAAATTATTTCTCCTAGGGTTTATGCAGTGTTTAAAGTAACTCAAGGAGTTTGCTCCTTCGCTGCTTTTATGGGCCACAGAATCGAAACTGTGGCATAACTGGCTGAGGTGTTCCATAAGGCCCCTGTCAGCCCCACCTTCCTATGAGAAGACATAAGATCCTTGCCTGAAATAAGCGGGATGTAGCACATTGTGTAGTCAGGACGGGGCCTCTTTCCTCTTGTTCTAGATACCTATTCTTTTGCATTTGGATGAGTTCTAGTGTCCAGGTTTTCCTGAAGACACTTTTTCTCCATAACAGCCCTTGGCTACTTGGACTTCATGAGGCTATGTTGGCCTGTGAACTCTTCTAGAAATCCAGGAATATGAGTGCTTGCCTTTCATGGAGAAGGCGTAGGTAGTTAAGGCTTTCAACTGTATGTCCTGCTATAGGGATTAGTCTTTATTCTTCGTTCAGTGGTGGGTGAGTCCTCCTTTCCAAGGCATACAATCAGAAGGGGGATGGGGATTGTTGAAGGTTGTGTGAAGACAGCTTTCCTCGATTTCATAATTTCACCTGGGGCAGGACAGCTTGCTAACTCTGTGATACAGTGAAAAAGATCCCAGGTGTTACAGGTTCGAGTCCCATCTCTGCCACTCGTGAGCAATGTGGCCTTTGGCCGGGTGTTTTGCCTCTCCTAATTGCAATTTCTCTAGCTACAGTATAAAATAATCAGACTAGATAATTCCTTAGGCTCCTTTCCTTGCAAGGACCTGTAATTCCATGACAGGAAGGCATATAGTAGGCTGGGTCACAGAGCATGTTTATAGATTGGGAACTGAGGACCCTATTTTTTTGTATCGTCCATTTGAGTCCACCAGAGGAAGGGGACACTCAGTGTGTTTGCCACATGCAGTACTACAGCCAGAATAAAACTCCTGTTCTAGCCAAGTTCTGAAATTGAGGTATATGCACTTTTTTTCTCATGCTCCCATAGATTCAATTGGAAACACCTCGTAAATATGTTTTGTATAGCTAAGAACTTATTAAGAAGCATCACGCATACGATTGTGGATGATCATATGAAGTTTCCGAATGTCCCTGGTTAACTTATGGTCCTATTGGAGGAAGAGAAAGACAAAAATAGACTTTAGATCCATGCTGAATTTAGTGCAATTTGCATTTCAATGCCAGTCCTTAAATGATTTAATTCTTATAAACCCTACATTTTATGAAGTGTTTGATATTACACAATGGTGAAATGAATAGAACTGGGAAATATTTGAACTTCAAATGCACTTGGTGAAGTGCTTTTGTCCCTCCTCTTTAAACCACCTATATACATAAACCTAGAATCAGTTACGTTAAGTTTAATTTTTTTTAAGTTTTGATAAAGCAGAGTCATTATACTTTCTTTTTCTTTAGCAAGTTAGTTGTCAAATAGGAATATATTTGGCGAAATGGTTAGTTCAGATTTTTATTCTCATTTGCGGCTTCTCATTTGGTCCCGATCAGGGAACAGCAAACTTTTTCTGTAAGAGATCTGATAGAAATATTTTTGGTTTTGTGAGCCATGTAGTGTCTATCAAAACTACTTCTTCCATTGTAACAGAAAAGCAGCCATAGACAATACGTAAGCAAATGAATGTGGGTGTGTTCTAGTAAAACTTCATTTACAAAAACAGATGACTGGTTGGTGGGCCAAGGTTTGCAGGTCCCTGATCTAGGTAATTTACAACTGATTCCTCCCTTCAACTCCTTGCAACACTAGAACATTTTATAATGGAAATAGCATTAGAATAGGTGACCTGTGTACATGGCTTCCAATTATGGCTCTTCTAATTGCTAGACATGATGCCCTGGAAAGTTTCATTGACCTGGGTCTTATTTTGGTCATTATATTCAGTACTTAACATATGCTAGCGAAGATCTAATAAGGTTGTTCTTGTTCTACTTTATATCTTCTATAATACTTTCACTATTGGTTATAGGAACTTCTGGAACTTTAAGAAATATAGGTTAGGTTAGGACTCAGATCAATAGGACCAAGTTTTTGGTCTGGAAGAGAGGGAGGAAAGAAAAGAGCTCCTTCATGTGATCCTAGAAGTGGTCAGGCTCTAGAATAATAACAGAATTGTGCACTGTTAAAAGTTGGGAGTGAGGTGTCAGTACCAGGAATGGTAAATAAAATGTTGGTTCAATTTCTGATTTCAGAGACAAGATAGGGAGAGTCAGGTCTATGCAAGGAGGTTCAAAGAGACCCTAGAGTCAACAATCAGAGTATTGCAGGAGCCCAGCAAACTGGTGGATACCACCAAGATAATGAGAAATCAAAACCTGGCCTGCACTCTCTGTGATAGACCTATGAACCCTGGTCAGCTTCTATCTTATCCAAGAATTTCTTTTAATGAACACAAGGGTTTTTTTGTTTTTTGGTTTTTTTTGCCATTTCTTGCCTCATAAAGCTTATGGGCACCTAAGCACTTCCTAGCACGTAACACATGGTAAATAGAGGCAGAACCATAAAACGTTGAAATGCAGAAATCATTTGGGGATCTATTTTGATGACTAAAAACAAATATATGATAATAGTTGATTGGTAGTTTGCCACTATGTTGACCCATCTGGAATGCTTTAGTATGCCTCAAAAATAGTTTTTTGTGCATTTAAAATATGTCACCTGACCTACATGAATGATCTTTATGATCTTAATTTAATTAGTAAGTCATAGAATCAAGCTGGAGATCCAGGACCTTTTTTCTTAGATTTTACTGAGATTATTACAGATTCACAATTTGGATTCAAGTGAGTGAGATGCCATCATTTTTCAATTAGAAAAACAATCATGAGAGTATCTCATAGTTTGCCATTATGTATGTGAGGATTTCTTCAAAAGAAAGTCTCTAAAGTTGTCAGAGGCTGAGGTTATTATTTGGTGAGTTGATGGGCATGACTGGAGAAATGTTTAAGTTGAGAACTGACTTCCCAAATTGAATATTTTGGGACAGTCAATTGTGACATAAATTGAATTAATGTCACCCTGATTATTAATGCCTAATCCAGAAATTTAAAAGAAATTAAGTCATTCATTGATTTAAAGTAGTTTTACTTCTGTGCAACTCTATTTCCTTATTTTGAAAAAAATAAAAAAATATATACTTAAAAATTTCTTTAGTAGTTCATCTTTTGTGCATTATTGGTTGTGTCATTTTACAGTGGAATTATATGAGAAACTTTAAGTTTATGTAAAATTACTATATAGATGGTTTTATCAAAAATATTGACATTTTAGAGTCTGATAATTCTTTGTTGTGGGTGGCTACCCTGTGTATCACAGGATTTTAGCAGCATCTTTGGTCTCTACCTTCTACACGCAAGTAGCACCCACATCCCAGTTTTGACAACCCAAACTGTCTCTAAACACTGCTGAAACCTTCCCTGGTTGAGAGGCATTGGTATAAATGACAAAGCCATCACCCTATAACAGATAGCATTGAGGGATAGAAGAGGGATTATATTAATAATATAAGTGTTCTTGAATAGTTAAATTTTGGTGTTGAAGCGAATTCATTTGTGTTATTTAGCATTTGTGAGTGGTACATTATTATGCAAATCATTCTAAGGATTTAGAAATAAATTCATCATTTAGAAATAAAGCAGTCTTCCATGAAGGGCTCTTTCTCTGTTCCTCCAGCTCTTGCTTATCCATGTTGTCAATATCATGCTATGGTTGTAATAAGAGACTTGTATAGGAGGACTCTGTTCTTCAACCAGAGATTGCATACAGAGTAGCAATGATGGCATTACATCCCAGAATGCAAAGCGAATTGGACCTTATCTTGGGACCTCCATGAATGAGCTGGATCACCTTCAATCCTCCCAGCACATCTTTTGTCTGGATAAATCAGACTGCTTACTTTTCCTTAAGGTCAAGAAATGTGAATTATTTATCTTTGTCCCCCTAGCTCAGTAGCTGGCACAAGATAAATAGAGGCTTTAAAATAAGATGAATAGGTTGAATCTATTTGTTGATTTTGTAGACAAAGAGTTGGCATATGTTTTCAACATCTTCTGTTCTTCATTTTTCTCCTTTATCCTTATACTTTCATTCCTGACTCTTTCTTGCTGGCCTGAATTCTTCACAGATATCCTATTCTATTCCTTCATTGACTCAAAGGATGGCCAAGACTTTGTTGCTTTACCTTCTATAAACCTGAGAAGAACTCAGGGCAAAAAAAGCACTCAGGAATTTTAATGTAGGACATTGGGAAATGCCAGTGAGAAAAATATTGAATCATTTCAGCATGTACCATCATTGTGATAAAATTGTTACTGCTATAAATTATTAAGGCAAATCTTTTTAAATTATCATTATTTTATTTTTAATTGATTTCTACATTAGAATTCCTGTAAATTTGTTTCTCATCTTAAGTAATTTTTAATGTATTCTGTAACTCTAAAATATGGATCAATTTTTTATAGAACGTAATTATTTTTCAAAATCAACTACCAACACTTTTTGTTTTAATTTTGGGTTAGCAGTCCTTAAGAATAAGTGCCCATAGGGCCGGCCGAGTGGCTCAGTTGGTTAAGAGCTCGCTCAAGAGTGTGAGCTGAGCTCTGAGCAACAGCAGTCCAATGCCTAGCCTGAGCTGAGCTGCCGCTGAGCTGCCAACAGGTGGCAGGATGGCTCAGCTAAAAATAAAAATAAAAAGAATATGTGCCCATAAATTATAAGAAACTAAATGATAAAGGCAAAGGGTAAAGAGTTTGGAAATGGACAGAAGTAGGCACTGATGTCAGGCAGCCTCTTGCATACTACAAGGATTTAGACAAGTTATTTAAACGAATTGAGCATTAGTATCATTATCTTTACAATAGGCCGATGCTACCTCGAGTGTCATTATGAGAATTAGAGAAAAATAAGTTGAATGTTATCGAGGATTATATTTTCATAAAGTAGGTAGTTGGAAGTTAATCATAAGTACAAAAAATGGTTTTGATTGGTGTTGATTGTGGAGGTGATGGTAGTGGTATTGACTAGACCTGGACAGAGCCAAGCCTCTGCTCAGTCATGCAGTTTGTCTGGTCCCTTTCTTACTGCCCTTTCTGGATCAGGCTTAAATAAAATCTTTCCCTCTATTCTGTGCCATATGTTGGGGCTTTATTGGCTGTCAATTAATTGTTGCTAAGCAGCTAAGTTTCTCTTCCAGAGAGTATTTGTATTTTAATAAAGGTATCCTTTAATGTCAGATATAGGCTCAAGTATCTGAATGAAGACAGAGACTAAGGTGACACTACCCTATCACTCTGTCTTTTCATGATGATTTGTTTTTTCCACTCCAGGACCCCAAAACTAAGTGTATCAGTAAGCCTTTGCTGCATAACAAATTTCCCCCAGCTTGAAAACAGCAGGTTACGTGGTTCTTCTATCCTAAATAGTGTTGGCTGGAATCATTCATGTAGCTGCTATCAACTTGGAACTCAGCTGGGGCTGGAAAATCCTAAAGGACTTCACATATCTGGTGCCTTAACTGAGGAGGGTGAAATGGCTGGGAGTTAGCTAGGTTTCTCTTCCTTTTTCTCTCCTTCTCTCTCTATCTCTATGCCTTCCCCCAACCCCACACCTCTCTCTCTCCAGCGCTCGCTCATTCTCTCTCTCTCTCTCTCTCTCTCTCTCTCTCTCTCTCTCTCTCTCTCATTACTCAATAATTGAGCCTTTACAACTTTGAATAGAGGCTGGATCGAAAGACAGAAAACATGGGAGCTGCATAAGTCCAGAGGTCACATACCATGTCTTCCACCATATTCTTTTAGTCAAAGAAAGTTACAGGACTAACCCAAGTTCAAAGATAATGGAAATAAACTCTGTGTTTTGATAGGAAGAGAGTCATGTCTTGATAAGAATGTGAGGATTAGCTAGTGGCCATATTTGCAATCTGCCACACTCTGGGAAACCATTCAATTTCATCCCATCATCCACCTTCTCGTCTTCCTGAGTCCTTTTGTATATTTCTCCCATCAGGATCAGTGGGATCGATCGTTTCTCAGTTTATAAGGGATGAGTGGTTGTCATTCTCTTTAATGCAGTAGATTTAGTGTAAAGTACCCACAGACCTGCAAAGAGATGCCACGTCCACTTATTCCTAGTTGTAGGGCACTGGTACATCAGTTCTCTTACCTCCGTTTTTTCATCTACTAAGTTGAGCAAATGAAACTTACATTACAGGGTTAACATGAGGTTTATATTAATATAATTTATCCACAGTGATTAACTGAAACTTAATGGATGCTCAATAAATGTCCATTCCTCTATTTATTCTTGTTTCTACCTCTGTCTCCCAGTTTTTCTCTCTGTTACCTTTTTCTGGAAGAGAAAATTTTTCAAAAACTTCTAAACACTGCTTACAATAATCAGCCACATTTGTCCTAAGTGATAGTTTCTTAAAAAATGCCTTGTGATCGTTTCTAAAAAATGCTTCAAGATTTAGACAGTATTTTGACAACTACTCTTCTCTCATACTGATTGACTTATTCTTTCCTGAATTTGCCATGTGATTGCTCTTGCCTAGTAATCCATCTTCATTGCCTGCTCTTAGGTCCACATGAAACCCTTTCTCTTCTCAAAGCATTGTCTAATGTTCTTGGTGCTTCATATTTACAACTTTGAGTTTTAATCTATTTTATGTCCCTAAACTCATTTTCCATCAGTTTTATGCTCCATAATGATTTTAGGGGTATTTTAAATCAGGTATTCCTCCCCCAATTACCCACTCCATTATAACTAGATCTAAATTACTGGCAACTTTTCAGTAAGAAAATATTGACTTGAATTCTTCCAAAGAACACCAAAGAAGCATTGAAAACTTGTTTTTAGCACATTGTCCATGCAAGATTCCAGAAATTCCCTTACTCAATGTCTTGATAAGTCTTGCAGGGAAAAAAAAAAAAACAAAAAAAAAAAACTATATATATATATATATATATATATATATATATATATATATATATATAAACTAATAGCAGTGATTCTGGACAATGGAGTGATAGCAATTTTCAAGAGGACAAAATTGAAGAAAACACATTATCTTGCTTGATTCATGCATTATTTCATGTGGTTAAAATTTCATTAAGAAACTACTAACTGATATGTGACTAAGCATTAAAAAGTAAATTAATTGTGAATAAGAGAATTTCGTTTCTATCGTATTATACATGCTATATTTAGAATATGCAGATTTTTTTATTTTCTGTGTATTGCCATATACTTTTTTTATTTACGTCCTTGATTAATATTGCAGAACTATATCCTAAAAGAACAAATAACTAGATGACAATTCTTACTAATTCATTAGCGTTTTCATGACCAGACACCATTTGTTTGGTCTTTCTGCCTCTAAAATCCTCCTTCAGTACATACTTCACTTTAAATCCCAAAGCAAAGATCAGATCACACCGTCCGTTTCTAGATTACCCCAATATTTCTTTTAAAATTAAATTCTTTAGCTTGATCCCCAACAAACTGAATGAAAAGTTTTCTCCCAGTCTGTTTTCTACTTAACCAGCAACACTCAAATTAACAGAAAGAAATGTAGTAAAAAGCAGAAATCCATGGTCCTGTGGCAGATTGGTGTGTTATTTCTGATTTGTATACATACAACTGTCTCAGTGAAATTACTGGTGCTCATTGTAAAATAATGACCACAGCGTTGGTCCAGTTGTTTGAATTTGTCACTGAAAGACACTTTCATGAATTCAAAAGATTCAAAGACTAACTTATCAAAGCATTGTCATTTCTATTATATTTTCTGACAATTTGTTGCCACTGGTATTGTTAAGAAGCACAGATTTCAAAAAAAAAAAAAGAAATGGAAATGCTTACTCTTCCATTTGCCTCTCTGCTCTGTTAACTGTTTGGAGGATTTTTTTTTCTGATTTTAAAATATACATATTTTAATTTTCAAATATAGGGGGTGGTCATTTCTAAGATTCAGATGGCTAGTGGTTTGCTACCTACATAGATTTATAACTACAAACTTTGATGTCTTTAAGTATGTATTAAATTTTTTTAATGAGAAGTTTTAATCCAAACAAAAAAGTAGAAAGGATATTACAATAAAGTCCCACACATCCATTATTTAGCTGAAAAGTTATCAGTATATAAAAGTGGATAATATATAAATTTCTTCAAGCATATGTCAGAGTAAAAAATACTTAAGAATCATTTTGCAATTTGTTATATTATTATGCGAATTGATTTTATTGCTTCTTATGGGTATTTAAACTAACCTTGAGGGCCGGCCGAGTGGCGCATTGGTTGGGCGCTGGTTTTGGGATGCCAGCGGCCCCGGTTCGGATCCCACATGAGGGCCAGTGACGCTGCCCTCTACAGCTAACAACAGCTCCACCTGGAGCTGGGCTGTACGAGCCCCGGTGATGGTGTGGGCTGCAGCCCCTGCTGCAGTGGGCTGCCATGAGCTGCAGTGAGTGGCCCGCAGCCAGCGTGAGTGGCTGGCAGCCAGCGTGAGCTGCCGATGGCAGCGGTGAGCAACATCCAGAGGCCAGCGACCGATCTGCCTCGTCCGGGAGGAGTGCAATGACGATACCAACAGTGGGGCAACGTCCTCCGCAGCTGGACTGAAGAACAAAAGGAGAGCGGCTTGTCTGTTCCCCTTCCCCGGTTCCCCAACGCTGTTCCCCTCCGCCAATTCCCCAATAAAATCTTTAAAAAAAAAAAAAAAAAAAAAATCTAACCTTGATCTTCATACCTAGAATGTAAATAATACTTTTCAAATTTGTGAACTCTTAATCTTTATCTTAGTCCCTCACTTCATTTCTTGCTGTTTTGCTGTTTGGACTTCCCAGACTTGTAAAAAATCACTTTAGATATTTTTGCTTCTCACTCTCAGGGAATACCTACCTGCTCTTGTAATAATCCTGTGGCATTATTCTGGTTTCTTCTAATTCAGTAAGAGGATTAGTCAAAGGAGATCGAAGTCCTGCCATTCAATTGTAAAACAACTCTGTCTTTTTAGCCAGTTCCTGCATAAAGCCTCCTCCTAAACGTCCCCCAATCAGTGACTTAAATTTCTCACACAGAACTGAAGAACATATGTAAATAAATGGATAAAGAACCTGATTAAGTAACTATAGCAACAGTTAGTAACTGACTTGCCTCTGTCTCTGTACTAAGTTATGAGGAGCAAGCCTTTTAAACCATAAACTGATATAGTTTCCAGACCAGAAGTTGTGTAACGCTTAAACACCCACTGCATTATCCAATACACTTCTTTACTGAGTGTCCCTTTTCCCTAGTTTGGAAAAAATAGAACTAATACTACTCTTATTTGACTCAGAATTACATATTTAGTAATTTCCATTTTCTTTAAATGACAGAGTTCTTTCTTTGAAAATGTCATTTTGAAGCTCATTTTATAAGCTAGATATGTGAAAATCTTCATGATCTAGTGCATTACCTGGTAACTTTTTCCTGTCTGTCGCACACTCACACATTTCCATCCTTATGACACTTCCTCTAGGCCCAAGGACTCTAAGGATCCCAATTAAAAACCATAGTTCCTCAATGACTGGATATTTGATAACATTAAAAAAAATATGGTTACATTAAGAAAATATATGGTTATATATTTGTGATATATGTTGTGATTCTATTTTTAAAATTTTTTATCATATCTGTATGTATAATGTATATATATGTAGATAGATAGATAGATAGATAGATAGATAGATAGATAGATAGAATGCCTTGAATTTGACTAAAAAAAAAACCCAAAAAACAAACAAACAAACAAAAAAACAACTGAAGGAGTAAAGTGAGTGGAACTAAACAAGACTGTACATGTATTCACACTTGTTGAAGCTGGGTGATGAGTGTACCAGAGATAGAGTTCAACAGAGGAACAGAACTGGTAAGAGATATATATCATAATTCTATCTATCTATCTATCTATCTATCTATCTATCTATCTATCTATCTATCATCTATCTATCTACATCTATATACCTAAAATCCTTTCCTGATTTAGATATCAGTACCATCCAGAAATCAAGATGCACACTACAATTTTGATCTGTCTGTTTTTTTCTGTGTATGTGTTAACAGTAAAATGTTTACTTCAAGATGCAAAAAAATAAGTAAACTGAAAATAATTATACCAGAAGTGATATAAAACATAGATGACTGTGAAATATACACTCGAGTCTTATGCACAGCGGTCTTTTGAGGATTTCTCTGAAAGGATACTTAAAAAGCTGAGATGAAAATAATGATGGTGACAGTAATTAACTGATAAGCACAGCATGTAGCCAAATTCCCAGTAATCAATAAATGTTCAAATACATAATGCCATACAAAATACAGTAAAACCTTGGATTGCAAATAACTTGGTGTGCAAGTGTTCCACAAGACAAGCAAACATTTCTAATACATTTTAATGTGGTAAACGAGCAATGTCTAACAATACGAGTAGTTTGTTTCTATAACAAATTATGCTCACAAACCAAGGTATTACTGTATATAGCGGGGGTTATTTTTCTCATTTTGTTCATTTTTTCATTAAAAAAATTAAATACCTATTATAGGCCAGGCCCTATTTTAAATATTAGCAATAGAACAATAAGTCATGCATATATCAGGAAACATATAAGAGTGAAGATACACGCTAACCAAGTGTCACGTTGGTTAGGAACTGGCTTGGGATGCCAGCTCTGAGCAGTGGGGCCCCGGTTTGGATCCCACATATGAGGGCCAGTGACACTGCCCTCTACAGCTAACAGTGAGCCCCGGCGATGGTGTGGGCTGCAGCCCCTGCTGCAGTGGGCTGCCATAGGCTACAGTGAGTGGCGATCGTGAGCTGCCAAGACCCGCCATGAGTAGCTGTCCAGAGGTTGGCGACCAATCTGCCTCACCCGGTAAGAGTACAATGATGATACCAACATGGGCCAGTGAAGCAACGTCCTCCACAACTAGACTGAAGAACAAAAAAGGACAGCAACTTGTCTGTTCCTCTTCCCCAATTCCCCAATAAAATCTTTTTTAAAAAAAAGAGTGACTGATACAAAAATGTAAACATTTACTTTTGTAGAGGTATAATTTGTATACCTCCATGTAAATTTTTTGATACATGACAATACAGTGTCATAGTCTAACAATATCAGTTCAGTGTAACAATTTTTTTTTTTTTACAGTGAAACAATTTTATATTTAGAATTAGCCAGCTAGACTCAATTTAGATAATCCCACTTTTGTTGGCAACATCCAAAGCATCATAGTCAGGAGCCAGTGGAACATAAGCCTCTTCTCTCCATCAGGGCTGATGAAGGTGTTGACTGTCACGTCATTGTCATAGAGTTGCTTCACAGCCTGTCTGATCTGGAGCTCGTTGGCCTTGACCTCCATCCATAATGAATACAAGTGTATGTTGTCTTCCATCTTCTCCATGGCTGACCTGGTAGTTAGGGAGAATTTGATGAAGGCGTGGTGGTCAAGCTTGTTTCTCCTGGGGGCGCTCTTCCGAGGATACTTGGGCTGCCTTCCAAGCCACAGTGTCTTGGGCCTTTGGAAGGTGGGTGATGTGTGGATTTGTGTGTGTGTGTTTGGTTGTGGACACCTTTCAGGACTGCTTTCTTTGAGGTCAAAGCCTTTGCTTTAGCTTCGGCCCTGGGATGACGGTTTCGGCAGCATCTTTGTGAAAAGGCAGTGTATCAATTTTATAAAGGAAGGAAGAAACATGTTTTCAGGAAGGACTCCTTTTGCAAACCGACACAAACTTTTGGGGTGGGCCAGCATGAAAAAACAGCACCAAGCTTTCATTAATCTTAGATTCTCAAGTGTGGAAATCAATAGAAGACCTCAAATACTACATACAAAAATCAGTAAAAACAGACCAATACCTAGACACAACCTGAGAATTATTTTTCCGACAATTTTGAAATAGTATAGATTTAGGGAAATTTGCAAGGATAGTAGAGAGAGAGGTCCCTATTGTTCCCAATAGTTATAGCTTACATAATTATATATAATATCAAACCAGGAAACTGACATTCATTAGTATAATATGTATATATAGTTCTTGTCATTTTATCACATGGGTAGATTGTGTAACTACCACAATCATTAAGATATATAACTATTTTAGCATTGCAAATGTTTCCCCCTTACTATACTTATATTATCATACTCCCTATCCTCCACCATTGCTAACCCCTCACTACCAGTCATCTGTCCTTCACCTCCAACAATTAGAGAAGGTTATATAAATACAATCATGTAGTTCATAACCTTCTAACATTACCTTTTTTTAAGTTGCTGCCCATATCAGTAGTTTGTTCCTTTTTATTCCTGAGTAGTATTTACGGTATGGATATACCAGAATTTATTTAACCATTCACTGATTGAGAGACATTTTGATTATTTTCAAAATGTTTTCAGTTCTTGGATATTACAAACAGAGCTGCTATGAAAAATTGTGCATAGGCTTTTGTGTGGGCATGAGTTTTCATTTCTCTGGGACCATTGTCAACGATTATAATCGCTGGTTTGTATGGTTAAATATGTATTTATTGTTGTTTTTGTTTTTCAAGAAACTGCCAAATATTTTCCATAGTGACTGTATCACATTACATTTCATCAACAATGTGTGAAATATCCCATTTATCCACATCCTCACCAGCACTTAGTATTGTCACTATTTTTCATTTTAGCTGTTCTAGTAGGTGTGTAGTATATTTCATTGTTGTCTTTTCTCTAATCACTAGTGATGTCTTTTCATGTGGTTATTTGCCATTCTTATATCCTCTATAGCAAAATGTCTCTTCATGCATTTTGCTCATTTTCTAATTGGATGGGTTAGTTTTGTTAGTGTTGAGTTTTGGGAGTTCTTTATATATTCCAGATAGATGAGTTTTTTTGTCAGTGATTTGGAAATAACTTCTCCTACTCGGTAATTTTTGCTATAAATGTGTTAATTTCGAAGCTAACATCAGTTATTAAAATTCTATGATAACAACAGCAATCGTTTTGAACCAAGACCAACAAAAGATTTTGGCAGGAGAGTGTTTTGTCACTGAAACTGTTTAAATTGCCAGCACCTGGTGGCAAAACTGACCAAATATTCTTCGTTTAATTTATTATTGTTTTTACATTTTCTATAGAAAACACTTCTCCTTATTGCCTGCACTTGGATTGAACTGCCCCCACTCCCCTGTCATGGTAATCCTCTGCTCCAATAGACCCAGAGACTAGCAGGCTTTTGTTGCCTGCTCCAAGTAACAAAATTCACAATAGAGGATTATACAATTCATTATATGGAAAATCATAAAACATACAACTCATAGATGTCTCTTAAAAAAATTGCTTGAAGATGTATTCCAGCCAATAGAAATGATTCAAAATTATAAATGTAAGAATGTGGAAACTATACATTTGTGTCTTTCATTAACCAGTTCGGACCAGTTATATAGTAACCCAGGATTTTTCTGTTCATGGATTAAACCAGGTCCTATAGCAATTCATTACATTATTCTTCTTTCACTTTTAGTCATTTCTGTGTATCAGTAAATGTTTTTTTCTGGGGCACATCCTCCACCCCACTGTTCAGACTGTACCTCTTACCCTGTCAGAGCATCACTTAAACACCAACTAGTTGTGTATTTATTCTGACCCTGTGACCAGTGGTTAAACTACAACACTGTTGATGTACGGGAACCCTGGAAAGCAGCTCTGAGATGGAGATTGCAGCAAGTTTATTAGGGAGTCCCCTTAGAAACAATGCTTAAGAATAAAGGAGGAGAAGGAAGGGCTGAGCAGAGGGAGAAATTGGCTGCAATACAGTTACAAGAAGATATGTTGCTGACTTCCAAGTACACCACCGACTAAAACTGGGTGGTCTTCGGGGTTTGACGGGGGCCTTCCATTACACTCCCATGTTGACTGGTCATTGAATGCAGACTATTCTGGAAAAAGGATGTCACCCTGGTGAAGATCACTTTCTTCTGCTGAGGACAATTCTACAGTGGACTGAGGGTTAAAAGGTGAGGGCTCTAGGCAGGCACACTCACAGCAACTGCACACTTAGGCCTTTTAATTCTAAGACGGGGATCTGGGCAGTATAGCATAACATGCATTACAACTCTGCTGGGAGAATCATTGAATCTTTTCATTTGCTACTGCAATAGCAAGGCTTAATTAGTGGTCAAATGACCATTTACATTACAACCATTTAAAAATGATTTTATATATATTGGGTTGTCAGAAAAGTCAGACTCATTTTTACAACGAAAAACATACAAAAAATGTCATGACTTTTCCAACAACCCAATATATATATAAAATCCATACTGAATAAACTGAGCTATACACTTTTTTTCTTAGTTGGCTAGAGCTAAGAGTCCAGTCCCTTGTCCATTGGCAGGTATTTCCCCTTTAACCCTCCTTATATCTAGGTACTGTGATTATTCCTGTATTATATTTAAGATTAGTGTACATAATACGAGAACAGTGATGTGTAAAAAAAAAAAAAGCCTAGAACAAAATAAAAAATTAATTGGCCAAATTTTAAATTATTCCTGGAAGACAGTATTATGATTGACATTCATTTCCTGCTTTATTCCATTTTACATTTCTCAATTTTGTAAAACATACATGTATTATTTTTAATATTCAAGGGACAAATATTTATGTACTGTATGATTGCAACTGAGTTTATGAAAAATAAATGCAGTACAAATTTGGAAGGAAATGCACAAAACTCCTGATATTGAAAACAACCAGGCATTCTTTATGTTTTAATTGTTCTGTGTTTTCAAAATTTCCCATAATAAATTTACATTTCCTTGATTTTCTTTTCTTTTTTTGAAAATTTGAGCCTTTTTGAAAATTAAAAGTACTGTGAAGCTTCTGATGTCACCCATCGATTAAGAGTTTTCCCTTAGTTTCTGATAGATATTCCCTATTAAGTCAAGGAAGATTCCTCCTATGCTTGCTTATCATGAAGTTAAAAATAAGTACTTACTGAGATGATAATATGCCTTTCCTTCTTTATAAATCTACTGAATTATAAAAGATTCCCTAACATGGAACCACCCTTGGTATGAATCCCACATAAGCATGGTACATTTTCTTTTAATACATCTTTATATTTAGTTTATTTACTGTTTTATTTAGAATCTTTGGATCTATATTTAAGGTAATTATAGTTATATTTTTGTATTATACTCATCTAGTTTTGGTATCAGAGTTTCCCAGACTTGTAGACTGAATTTAGATAGTTTCAGGCTTTTTTGTTCTCTGAAGCTTTAAGAGAATTATTTGTTCTTTTAAGGCTTGATAACATTGACCTTTAAAACCATCCAAAACAGGTTCTGGTGTTGAGTGATAAGCAGTGTGGGAGAAATGGTGTTTTTCTTGACTTCCTTTCACAGTTTTTGGTCTATTCATGATTATTACTATGTTTTGGACTATTTTAGTAATTGGCCACCTCTCCCCCAACAAACCCATTTAATCTAGAAGACTGTGCTGATATAATTTTGCACAGGGTAATTCATAATTTTCAGGTCTTCTAAATTCATGGTACTCTTAAAAATTCTTAATCTTATTTGTGTTATTTTTTTTCCTTGAATATAACTACCAGTAGTTTACTTATTTTCTCTTCCTTTTGTTTTATTGATCATAGTTTTTAAACTTTGTTTTCTATTTAATTTCCTTTTTTTTATTCTTTTATTCTGTTATCGTGAAATAAACACTTTTTAAAATTAGCTTCAGGTGTACAATACAGTGCAATAGTTATACTTTTTATCCCTCAAAGTGACAACCCCCCCCCCAATTCGCCACCCCACTCCTCGCCCCCATATAATACTATCTATTACAATTCCTTTGACTCCCTTCCACAGTATAATCCACATTCTATGACTATCTATATATTCAATTACAGTTGGCATACAATATTATACAACATCAGTTTCAGGTATACAGTGCAGTGATCAAGACTACTCCATCCATGAAGTGGTCTCCCTAACAAGACATGTGACCATCTGACACCCACAAACTATTTACAACATTATTATATTCCCCAAACTGTCTTTCATATCCCTGTGGCAATATTGTAGTTACCTATTTATGCAGTCTAATCCCTTCCCTTCTCCCTCCTCCGCATCCCCCTCCCAACTAGCAACCCTGTTTTCCCTCTATTTCTATGAGACTGTTTCTATTTACTTTGCTCATTCATTCAGTTTTTCAGATTCCACATGTAAGTGAGCTCATATGGTATTTGTCTTTCTCCGACTGACTTATTTCACTTAACATAATAGTCTCTAGGTCCATCCATATCGTTGCAGATGGTACGATTTCATTCTTCTTTATAGAGGTGTAATACTCCATTGTATAAATGTACCACAGTTTCTTAATCCAGTCATCTACCGATGGGCATTTCGGTTGTTTCCAAGTCTTGGCTATTGTATAAAGCACTGCAATAAACATAGGGGTGCATATATTTTTTTCGAATTAGCATCTTGGATTCTTCTGGGTAGATACCCAAGAGTGGAACTGCTGGGTCATATGGTAGTTCCATTTCCAGTTTTTTGAGATACCTCCATACTGATTTCCATAATGGCTGCACCAATTTGCAGTCCCACCAACAGTGCACCAGGGTTCCTTTTTCTCCACACCTTCCCCAGCACTTGTTGTTTGTTGATTTATTGATGATAGCCATTCTGACTGGAGTGAGGTGGTATCTCATTGTGGTTTTTACTTGCATTTCTCTGATGATTAGTGAGGTTGAACATTATTTCATATGCCTCTTGGCCATCTGTATGTCCTCTCTTTAGAGACATGCCTCTTCATATCCTCTGCCCATTTTTTAATTGGGTTCTTTGTTTTTTGGGTGTTGAGTTTCATGAGTGTTTTATAAATTTTGGATATCAACCCCTTATCAGATATATCATTGGCAAATATCTTCTCCCATTCAGTAGGCTGCCTTTTTGTTTTATTGATGATATCCTTTGCTGTGAAAAAACTTTTACGTTTGATATAATCCCATATGTTCATTTTTTCTTTTATTTCCTTTGCCTGAGGGGATATATCAGTAAAAATATTACTTAGGGTAATGTCTGCAGACTTACCCCCTATGTTTTCTTCTAGGAGTTTTATGGTTTCAGGTCTTACATTTAAGTCTGTAATCCATTTTGAGTTTGTACTCATATATGGTGTAAGTAGGTGGTCCATTTTCATTTTTTTGCACGTGTCAGTCCAATTTTCCCAGCACCATTTATTAAATAGACTATCTTTACTCCATTGTAAATTCTTGCTTCCATTGTCATAGATTAAATGACCATATATAGATGGGTTTATTCCTGAGCTCTCTATTCTGTTCCATTGGTCTATGTGTCTGTTTTTATTCCAGTACCATACTGTTTTGATTACTGTAGCCTTGTAGTATGTTTTGATGTCAGGTAGTGTGATGCCTCCCACTTTGTTCTTATTTCTCAAGATTGCCGTGGCTATTCGGGGTCTTTTGTGGTTCCATATAAATTTTAGGATTCTATGTTCTATTTCTGAGAAAAATAGCCATGGTAATTTGATTGGAATTGCATTGAATCTATATATTGTCTTAGGTAGTATTGACATTTTAACTATATTAATTCTTCCTATCCATGAACATGGTATGTATTTCCATTTATTTGTATCTTCTTTGATTTCTCTCTTCAGTGTCTCATAATTTTCTGAGTACAAGTCTTTTACTTCTTTAGTTAAATTGATTCCTAGATATTTTATTGTTTTTGAAGCAATTGTAAAAGGGATTGATCTCCTGATTTCTTCTTCTGAGAGTTTATTAATACAACTGATTTCTGAATATTGATTTTGTATCTTGCTACCTTACCAAATTCGTTTATTAGTCCTAGCAGGTTTTTGGTGGATTCTTTGGGATTCTCCATATATAGTATCATGTTATCTGCATATAATGACAATTTTAGTTCCTCTTTTCCAATTTGGATGCCTTTTATTTCATTTTCTTATCTGATTGCTGTGGCTAGAACTTCCAGAACTATGTTAAATAAAAGTGGTGAAAGTGGGCGGCCTTGTCTTGTTCCTGATCTTAAGGGGAAAGCTTTTAGCCTTTCCCCATTGAGTACGATGTTTGCTGTGGACTTATCATATATGGCCTTTATTATGTAGAGATATGATCCCACTATTCTCACGTTGCTAAGAGTTTTTATCATAAATGGCTGCTGGATTTTGTCAAATGCCTTTTCTGCATCTGTTGATAGGATCATATGATTTTTATTTTTCATTTTGTTAATGTGATGTATTACATTAATTGATTTGCAGATATTGAACCAAACTTGCATACCAGGAATGAATCCCACTTGATCTTGGTGTATGATCTTTTTAATGTGATGCTGAATTCGGTTTGCTAGTATTTTGTTGAGAATTTTTGCATCTATGTTCATTAGGGATATCGGCCTGTAGTTTTCCTTTTTTGTAATATCGTTGTCTGACTTAGGAATCAGGGTGAGCGTGGCTTCATAGAAAGAGTTTGGGAGCCTTCCCTCCTTCTGTATTTTTTGGAATAGTTTGAGGAGAATAGGTATTAATTCTTTTTTTAATGTTTTATAAAATTCACCTGTGAAGCCATCTGGTCCAGGGCTTTTGTTTGTTGGAAGAGTGTTGATTACCAATTCAATTTTTTTGGCAGTAATGAGTCTGTTCAGAGTTTCTGTTTCTTTTTGGTTCAGACTTGGTAGATTGTATGCTTCTAGAAATTCATCCATTTCTTCCAGATTGTCGAATTTGTTAGCATATAGTTGCTCATAATATTTTCTTAAGATTTTCTGTATTTCTGTGGTATCTGTTGTCACTTCTCCTCTTTTATTTTTGATTTTATTAATTTGGGTCTGCTCTCTCTTTTTCTTGGTTAGTCTGGCTAAGTCTTTGCGATTTTGTTTATCTTTTCAAAAACCAACTCTTGGTTTCATTGATATTTTGTATTGTCTTTTTGTTCTCTATTTCATTTATTTCTGCTCTGGTCTTTATTATTTCCTTCCTTATACTCCCTTTAGGCTTGTTTTGCCGTTCTTTTTTGAGTTCCCTTAGGTGTAAAGAGAGTCTGTTGATTTGAGATTTTTCTTCCTTCTTTAGGTAGGCCTGCACTGCTATGAACTTCCCCCTTAAGACAGATTTCACTGCATCCCAGAGATTTTGTGTCGTGGTGTTTTCATTTTCGTTTGTCTTGAGGTATCTTTTGATTTCCTCCTTGATCTCATTTTTGACCCACTCAGTATTTAGTAGCATGTTATTTAGCCTCCATATATTTGTAAGCTTTCCAGATTTCTTCTTATAATTGATTTCTAGTTTCATAGCATTGTGGTCAGAGAAGACACTTGATATGAAAAATGGTGCCTTCCTGTACACCGCCTGTGTGCAAGCTCCACACCAGGGGAACAATGGTCCCAAAACCTCCAGCTTCTGCACCAAAGGTGCTCAGTTCAGTCCTTCCCCACAGGCTCCTGGGCCCGGTTCACACAGCTACTCCCTCTACCAGGAACCGGGTGAGTGCTCACCAGTGAGCAAACCTGGGGGCCAGCCTCAGTGGTTCTCCAGTGCCCTCAGCCTCACCGAGCCAAGCAAAGAGAGTCCTCAATAATTTCTACTGCCCACTATTGTAGAACTCCACTTCCTGGCAAAGCAACTCTGGGCTGGTGAGCTCGGTGTGGGGCCAGAGGGTCTCTCCCCCAACCGGAGAAGGCTCCCCACACAGCTGGGGCTTCCCTCACGGGCTCGCCCTCTCTCATCTCCGCCCCTCCTACCAGACTTGATGTGGCCTCCTCTTTAAGTCCTTCGTTTAGAGGTTCTGTTCATCTAGTGTTTAGGGGACTCCCAAGGTTAAATGTTGTATAAATTATTTGTAATTTTGATGTGATCCTGGGAGGCAGTTGGGAAAGCGTTCGTCTATTCCGCCATCTTACCGGAACCCCCCAGCCTTGTTGTTAAGAGTGCACCCTCTACCCACTGAGCCATCCGGGTGGCAGCTCAGCCCAAGGTGCTGAGTTCAGTCTTAATTGCTGGCGGGCATACCCACCATCTTGAACAGGCAGTCTTGTTCTATTTAATTTCTTTCTACTTCAATTTCTATATCCTTCTAGTTTACTCTCACTTCAGATTTCTCTTTATAGATTATCATATTTATTTTGTGACTTGAAAAGTTCTACGTATTTTACATTTTAAATATCTATTTTGTTTCATGTATTAGATATTTATATATGATATATTTCATAAAACATGCACTTTGAGTGTTAATTTTCCTCTGATCCATCTTTGATCACATCCATTGGGTTAGGATATCAAATATTCTGGTAACATTATCTCTTTTTTAAATAATATTTATTTATTTCCCAAAGTCTATAAGTTCATTTGTTAATTTCCTTTAAAATCAAGAGTTATATAGAAATTTGAAAAAATTCAAATAGCAAGACTTTGAAGTAGATGGAATATTTTTTTCACCAATATGATTTCTACTTTTTACAATTTTTTTGAAATTGCCTTTGCAGGACCAAATCAACTGTTTTGAATTTTTCATGAGCATGGAAAAAGAATGGGCATTCTATGTTGGACAGAATCATAGATATATGTCTGTTAATTATAGATAATAAATAGTATTAAAAATCTCTATAATTTATTTATTGCCACCATGACCAACCAGTTTCTGAGACAGGTTAAATTATTCTACTGTGATTTGGGTTTGTAAGTTTCATTTGGGTTTCTAACAATTTTTTGTTTTCAAGACTGTATAATTCAGAGCATAAAAATTCATGAATTTTATATGTCTTATAATTTTTATTAAGGTTTTTTTTAAAGTCATCTTGAACTGGATGTCTGAATTAATATTTAAATAAGAACACACACTCTCTGAAAATGTTATATTACAAAAGTATTTTATAATGTGAAAGAGGGGATGTGAGGGGGAGTAGAAAGGAAATGGAACCGAAAAAACAACTAGAGAGGGAGTGTTTTCTAGTGTATGCTTCTTTTGATGCAAGGAATGGAGTACAAATGGGAGAAGAAAAGACGGCAAAAAAATAATTCCTGTCCAAGAGATACATCCATTTAGACTCAACAGGATAACACACATAACTAAAAATACCTAATAAGAGGTGACTGCTTAGTGTCTGTATTCTACTATCGTGAGATGGAAAGAGCATGAAATTTCAAGTAAGATCATTAAGAACTCAAGTATCAGCCCTTCCACTTTGAATTTGGAAAATTACACAATTTCCCTCCATGACCTTTAATTGCTTTTCAATAAATGGAAAAACTAATGCCTAAACAAGTAAGAATTAAATGAGAACCAGGACAAAGTTCTCATGCCTAGAACATGATGGGGACTAAGGGAATATTGCTAATACATGATGTTTTGTTGAAAAGTCCTAACTCACTGGAGTATAAATATGACTTTTAATATTTTCCTGGAAATTATTCCCACTCAGTATTATTCAAAAACTGAAGTTGCTTATTTAATCATCCTGCTTACCGACATAGTGCCTTCTCCCTTTATATGTTATTCATTTACCTTTTATGACCTAATGGTAACCGCCAGATCATTGAAATCTCCACCTTCTTCCTATCTGTTAGTTCACTACTGTTTTCCTTTTCCTTCTACCTGAACTTTCATGGGTCATAATATTAAAAGCCTTTTTTGCATATGCCCTAAACTCTTGTGCCTCTTTATTTTCTCTGTATCCATCTGGCAAAGCTGTAAACTCAAAAGAACCAACAATCCATTTTTTCTGGCCTGTACACAAGTAGTTAAGAAGTGCTGGAATAAAACCTACACTAGGGCAGATGGGAACCCCTCTAAATTTATTATCAGCAGCCTCAAATAGGGCAGTCAAATTCCCCCAACAAATCTATCACTTTCCCTACAGGGCTTGACAGCCTATCCTCTACAATAAATATTTCAAGCATTCTTTATTGTGTTCAAACCACCAGCTCCTATGAATTACCCCTCATCCTTAGCATTTGACTTAACCTCCAAAGTCAATGAGAAAGATAGAAAAAAGGTAGAGGAAGGAATGAAGGAAGGAAGGAAGGAAGGAAGGAAGGAAGGAAGGAAGGAAGGAAGGAAGGAAGGAAGGAAGGAAAGAAGAAAGGAAATCTCTTAGACAAGAGCCAGCTCATCTTCCTGCCATCACACCTGTATGTTCACCTACATCGTATAATCAATCTCCTCCTTCCCTCTTATTATAAGAGAGGGATAATTTCATAGTCAATTAAGTGACAGAGCCATGCAACTGTGCCTTCAAAATGCATTTTGCATCTACCATCTTTGCTCCACCTCTACTGCTACCACCCTAGTTTAAGCTACCATCGCATGTTTCAACTGATCTACTAAAATGGCCTCTTGAATGATTTCCTAACAACCTCTATTGATTCTTTCTAATCAGTTTCCACACTGCAAGTCAATTGTTATTTTGAAAACTCAAATTTTCTCATGTGATTTGAATGCTTAAAACATGGCTTCATGTGCAGGGACTGTTAATTATCCTCCAGAACTCATTCATTAAGGCTAGAACCCTCTCTAACTTATAACTAAGATCTAACAGTGCACATGGCTCCCCAACTAGACTGTATTTCCTAGTCTCCTTTGTAGCTGAGTGTGGCTATGGTGTGAGTAAAAATGATGTGTGCAACTTCTGGTTCCCTCATAGGAAGCTTCTTGCCCTCGACTTCGTCTTCCTCCTTCACATTGAGGAGTTGCCTTGAACTCAAAGATGCAGGCCACTTGTGTCCAAAGTCAATGAGAGTTACTCCACCACTTTAGATTGCTAATCTCTGTTCTATTACAGGAGAGCCAAAGTGATTGAGACTGAAAAAGATATACACTCAGGGGCTGGCCGAGTGGCTCAGTTGGTTAAGAGCTCACTCAGTAGTGCGAGCTGAGCTCTGAGCAATGGCAGTTCGATGCCAGCCCGAGCTGAGCTGCCAACAGGTGGCAGGATGGCTCAGCTAAAAACAAACAAACAAAAAACAAACGAACAAAAAAGATATACACTCAAAGGGTGTTTCTTATTATAGCCACTACATACATATATTTTAGGGTCTTTGTTAGATCAGCTTAGGCTGTTCTCTAATTAATACTTTTATCATTTCAATAGAGTAAAAATTAAAAGTCTTAATGTGGCTTCAAAGGTACTAGGTGTCTGGCTTCTGCCTACCTTCTAGTTTTCCTTTTTTTTTTCCCCCCTTCTGTTCCTCTCATTCTCTATGTCCCTAACTCCTGAACTTCTTTGTTTTTTAAAGATGCTGAACTCCTTTCTGCTCAAGGCCCTTACACATTTTATTTGCTCTGTCAGGAATGTTTTTGCCTCTACTACCCCTCCCCTTATTAACAGCTATTTCATTTTCAGATTTTAACCCTGAGTCATTCATCTTAAGCAATTGATGTCCCATCTCCAATTCCTCCCCCACTCCAAAGAGTTTGATCACGTTCCTTTGTTAAATCGTCTAATATCACTCTAGTGTTGTCCTCTTTTTGTTGTGAAATATTTCTTACATTAAAAAATAGAATATAAATTACATATATGTAATATGAAAATATTATTACAAATCCCCATACACCCAAAATCCAGCTTAAGAATAGAATTTTACTAATGCCATTTAGTAAGGCATACAGTTGCCCAACTAGAGACTATATTTTCTAATTTCTTTGTAGCTAGCTGTAGTCGTGTGATTATGTGTACTTGTACAATGCATATATTCCCCTAAACAATACTTTATTTAGTTTTGCATATGTGTGAATATTATAAAAATGTTACTTGTGTTGTCTGTGTTCTATTTCTTGTTTTTATACTCAACATTATGTTTTTGAGATATTGCTATTGGGTTGTCAGAAACGTCATGATGCATTTTTGCAACGTAAACAGAAAAAATATGTCATGACTTTTCTGACAACCCAATATGTTAATATTTCATTCATTTTCCACTTATTCCCACATAAGTCTAATTTAATGACAATCTTAATATCTTATATCATGACTATACCACAATTTATGAATTCTTTTGTTTATAGACATTTGGCTGGTATCTAGTTATACGTATGAACATACATGTATATTACATATATGTATATATTTATGTGTTTGTGTATATGTGCCAACTACAAATATTGCTGTCATAAATATTTTGTACATATATAATTTTTAAAATGAGTTTCTCCCTATTCTATTTGTGATGGTTTTATTGCTTTTTTTTTTTTCTTTTTTCGTTTGGGAGCCACCAACACAGACAATTTTAAATTCACGTCTCTGCTTTGGAGATTTTAGATCACCTAAGTGGAATGATTTTCAACTCCAATCTTGTATGAGGGTTAAATTGTGACTAAAACTTTTCAAGGGAAACTTTTTTTGCTTCCATTTAGAGCTAAGATCAAGACAGATACAGCTCTTTCACATTTCCCTTTGAAGGGCTCTTTCTTTAAGACTATACAATTGCTGTTTGATTTGGAAAATCTCAGCTATTCATCAGATTGCTCCACTGAGAAGGGAATTGGCTCACTGACTGTAATAAATTTCTAATCTGGACTATTTTACTGTTATGATTGTAATTCCACCTCACATTTTAAGATTGACTGATACTGCTGAAGCAGCCTGATGGCCTTTCCTACCACATTCCTATGGACATTGTCTTAAAACTTTGGCTGTTTTAAAATTTAAATATATTTAAAATTATTCTCGGCCTTTTCTTGAGCCTTTTGAGCTTCCTTTGCTTGGCCTGCTCCAAACTCTTTGGAGCGTACTTTCCTTTCGAATAATGGCCCTTGAGCCATTCTCTACTGCTCTGGCCTGCTTCTGCTTCTTTGAAATGTATATTTACTCCTAATAAACTATTCCTCTGCTACAAACTTTTAAAAAATAAAATAAATAAAATAAAATAAAATTACTCTCTCGTGGCTTAATAATTACATTTTTAGATGCAACTTATGAGTTCTATGCAGACCAAAAAATTGAATACATAGAGACATGATCTTACCTTTTAGCAATACAATGAAATCTGCTTTATTCAGCCATGAGTTTCCAGAAAAATCCCCTTTTAATGTTTACATTGTTTTCTAATCTGTTTGTAGTGATTCAAGTCTATAATAATATATTTTATTTTAAACTTTCTTTCAAAGTTTGAAGCAAAATGTGAACAACTAAAAAAAAAACATGTAACATCATATTATTTTGCAATGAATAAAACATCCTATTTTCTGGTCATTAAAAGCACCAAAGGTGGAGTGGGAATGGGGGGTGGTTAAATTCTTTCAGAGACTTGGAGTCCAAGCTCAGATGGGCAGGGATGATGATATACATTAGTCTATGTGACACTCAACACCAAGCTGCATCCCTGCACATTGGTTGAAGTCATTAGGAACTTGGTGCTGTGTGTGGAAAGAGTAGGGACATTAGTCCTATCTGGCTTCACACACTGGCTCTACTCCTTACTAGTTGTGTGATCATATGTCATGATATTAGACCTTTCGATTTCCTTGTCAGTAAATGGAGGATAATAGTACTTATCTCAGTATTTATGAGGATTAGTTGAAATAAATACTGAGGATCTAGAACAGAGATTGGCACATAGTAGCCATCAATGATAGTTATAGAGTTTCCCCAAAGTAGCAACCAAATGACATCATTTTTATGAAGTAGAGGAATCAAAGAGCCTTCATAATACCATCAAGATTTGATGATGAAGCTTAGCTAAGGAATAGTTTTTAATTTTTATATTTTGCAATCATTGTATTATAGATACAATTTATTTAGAATGAAATTGTATGTTGACCAACTGACCAAATACAGCCTCAGTGTTTCTTAATGTCATATAATTGATGTATTTATTTCTCTTGGAAAATAGCCCTTTTGAAAGAAAATAAAATAGCAGATCCCCACTTAATTTTGCTGAAATAGAGTCCAACTGGATTAAAGACTTAAATGTTAAAAATAAAAAGTTAAGAAATAAAGATGTTAGACGAAAGCATGCATAGAATAAAAAAATAATTTTTGAGTGAAGACGGTTTGGCTATGCAGGACATAATGTCTAGACACCACAAATGGATAGATGGATAAGCAGGACAACATAAATTTTTTAATTTTTATGCTGCATAAATAAAATCTAAAGTAACAAAATGGAAACACTGTTGGTAGCATACATGATGAGAAAAAGGAGATAAGTATGCAAAGAGCTCTTACAAATATAGGAAAGTGCCAACAACTTCAAAATTGGCAAAAACATGAATAGATTTTATAAATCTAAATGCAAATCGACAATAAGTATATAAATGAATGCTCATCTACATTCATAATTTTAAAGTGCAAATTCAAACAATATCACTTCTTTTATTTTTGAGGGCAGTGTCACTGGCCCTCATATGTGGGACCCGAACCGGGGCCGCTGGCATCCCACGCCAGCTCTTAACCACCACACCACTTGGCCGGCCCAAACAATATCACATTTTAAAAGTAAAATGTTAGGCAACACTCATTTTATATTTCATAGTTTTGACATGTGCATGGTAAAGCAGCCATATCCCTTCACTACTGCTGGGAATGTAAATTGCTAGAATGAAATTTGGGATATGTATACCAAAAACTTAAATGTACATATGCATGCCTAGTAATTTATTTGCTGAATATGCTGACACATCAATGCAAAGCTCCATGTGTAGCAGAATTTTCACTGCAGGATTAACTACATAATTTTTTAAAATTCTGGATAAATTTAAATGTGCATGATAGGGAAATAGTAAAATAAATAAGGCAAGTTATATCCTTAACATGGTATGCCCTTAGCTATTGAAAAAAATGTGAGAAGAACTACAACGTGCATATTTGGAATGATTTACAAGTTATTTTGATCTGAAAAAAGTAATATGTAAACAGTTTTTATTGTACACGTTCATCTACGCCAAGAAAAATTAACATAAATTTGGATATAGGATGTATATCAGATGTTTTTGCCGGCAAAAATAAAGACAAAAAAAAACATGGGGAATAGAATTAGGTATATGAGCGTGGAATAGGAAGAAAGAAAGAGTAAGATTTTTTTAATTTAATCCTTTTCTGAACCATTTTAAAGATCCTCTATGCTCATGTATAATTTACTTTAATAATCGAATACAGTTCATATAATGATAAAAATATATAAATTGTAAAGAACTAAAATTAAATTAAATGTCAGTCAAAGCCAGCAGATAATTTTAGGTGTTGAAAAGCATGTATGTCCTAGGTGCTCTTGCAAAGGAGCTGTCCAAACGTGACTCTCTTGGGATGAAATGATGCATTGATTGGTGCTTAATGAGCTTTCTTTTCCCCTAGACAAAGCCAGAGGACGATCAAGAGCGGGTACTCACTTTGACTCAGCCCGGAGACGGAGCCGAGCGGTCCTTTATCACATCTCTGGGCACCTGCAAAGAAGAGAAAAGAACAAATTGAAAATAAATAATGTAGGTGGTATGTGTGTACACTCTGAATGCTAGAGTTTCCCCTGGTGGCAATGTTTGATTAGCTCAAGAAGGGCTCCATTTCTTCATTTATTGGCTTTCCTAGATTTTTTTTTCTCCAACTTTGGCTTGTGCTTTCCTATGAAGAACAAACTGGAAAAGGTCAGCAGTCATGAGTCATTTCTGTAATAAAAGTGCTTAATCATAGTGTTATCACGGCATAGAGATTAGACTATTATTGCAGCCAGTGCAATATGGTATTAGGGACGCTGCAGAAGGGAATAGACTGGCTGTGTTTTATGAAAAAGATGATGCAGCAAGTTACATTACACATGCATAGTATATCGGTTAAAACTTCTCAAATTGAATTGTAGTACCATCTACTTTGCACTTTATCTCATTTGATTTCATGCTTTTATCCAGGGGGACCATGGGCAAATCATTACTCCGCGTAAAAATTTACCTTTTATACAAACATGCAGTTGGAAATTTCACACAATGGAACATTGGATTTGAAATTACATGCCATACATTACACAGTTTTGGAAAAAGCTGCACTCTTAGTAAATGACTGGAGAGCTACTCTCTGAAACCTGGTGTTTATCTCTCAAAAAAGCCACAGCAAATTTCTGGGCCTATAAAAGGTGGTTCTTTGCAGAAGTGTACATGACACATCTTCCAGGGTTTCACATGTAATTTCATCATTCGTTCTTAGCACTGAGAGACTTCACTGAGAAACCCAGAACCATGTCTGTTTATTGTAGATAGTCAAGGACAATTTTTTCAAATGATGGAATGCCATTCATTTGCATTGTGGAATCTTTAGAACTCACCACTTTTGGGGGAGTGAAGTGAGTATGGGTGGCAGTTATAAATACTCAGGGTCTAACTTGGCAGTGACATTAGAAAAAGTCACAGCAAACAAACAGAGCTATTTTGGAAGAGATCTAAGATCCGGCAATGCTGGGAGTTAGAGACACAGGATTCTTGGGCATCTTGTTTTTTACACAGAAATCTTGAGACTCCTTAATCTGACGTATAAATGCTTTGATAAAAGTCTCATATCAGACATACAAAAGTATCCGCTTCTCTGATTATAGCGAACAAACAAAAGTGCAGACGCCCAGGTGTGGAGTAAGATCTGACATGAAAGTGCTACACACCTTGTTCTGCTTCAATGTGTTTCCTCTCTGGAAACCAGAACAAGCTGTTTCAATCCATTTGTGCACCAGGACCATCACCCATGCTGGGGCTGATCTGCCATGCACTGCTGTTAAGAGTCACCACCCACTGCTTATTTTGTCTTGACTTAATATAAAGACTTCCTAGGGATACGTGAGCCTTAGAGTCACAAGGCTTTCCTGAAAATCCAGAGAAAGGCTTAAAACAGTGCACATGACTTGATCTATAGAGCCTCCCTTCCACTGGTTCCAATTACATCTCCCTTCAGTTACCCAGTCAGCCTCAGTGACAGTAAACATTCTAGGGAGAAACAAAGGTAGCCACCTCTGGGCCTGGTTCTTAGCAAGTAAACCAGTAGAGCACCTAAACAAATATTAGCCAGAGATTCTACAATGCTGAAAGCTGACACTGTCTTCTAGCCCTTGGTTGAGTTTCACTTGGACACAGCAAGTATTATTGAGCTTTAAAATGCACTTGCTGAGTATGCTGTTTTTCCCTTTAGATTCAACGAAGTACAGAATAGTACTTATAATCTGATTTTTAAAAATCATGATTCCCACTGCTTAGGTAATTTGCTACATTGCCATTTCTTTAAGAGGTACAAACATCAGGGTGGAGCATTAAAATAATGGAGAGTAATTAAGGATGTCTAATCCACACAGTGACTCTAACAGTTCAGGTAATTCTTACTTCTGGTAGTGAAGCGTGGAGTCAGAAGTGGCCCTTCTTTCAAGGAGAACAGAGTAGAGGGGCTTAAAGACAGCAGGAAGAGAGGAGGAGGAAGAGGAAACAAATGATCTGGGTAGCTTATGGGCTACACAATCAATCTTTAGGGAGTTCTGGCTCTTCAACATTTACACACACACACAGAAGACGTCTTCATATTTTTGTAGCCCTTTGCTGTTTACAGATTCTATTTACATACATCAAATTATTTGATTCTTAACAGCAAGCTTTTCCTAGGTATGATTTTAGTGATGCAAAAGAACAACTTATTCAAGATCTCAAAAGTGGATCAGCAGACGTGGGACCCAGCTGTGAACCCTCTGACTCAAAGCCACTGTGCTTCTGCATCTACCTTGATGCCTCTCTAATCCAGACCTGTGGGCTAGGAATATATGACTCAACCACATAAACAGGCCATTAGCAATGTTTCTCCCCAAACAGGAGGCAGTATCTTTCAGTCATGGCTCTTACTTTGCATGGTACATCTTGGAAAAGGTGTTTAATTTCTGCTTTCCTTGATTTGTCACTCTGTCTGTTACATTACATTGGGAAGTGTCTCCAACACAAAGAAATATAAAGATCACATGAGAGGCTTGGTAGCTTAAAAGGAGAGTGCTTGAAAATACCTGAATATCACCAGAAGGGTACTAGTGGCATACACTGTGCTGTTGGGATTCCTCTGTGTAATGACAGTAGAAGCATTTTCCTACTCCTTTGTTCATTGAGATGTTAGTTTTAAAGAAATGTTGCAAAAATAGTTTAGGAAACAGTTACCTTGATTAGGCTGTAGTCTTAACCACTGTGTTTCAGTAATTCCTAGGGTAGGGGTTAAATAGTTAAAATACCAATTGCTACTAAAGAATACATATCAAAATTAATAATTTATAAATGAAAATTGAGAATAGTTGGTCGTATTATTCTTTAGGCAGACTCCATATGTTTCAGGGTTATAAATAATATGTCTTTTTCCCCCTATTTGCTAAAAGTACACTTTCCAATTATAAGAAATTTTCTTCCATTTGAAGTGTTTTTGATAAAACTTTATAAATACAGTGGTGGGAGGAGAGGAGCATGTATTTTCTCAGGTGATTCTGTCAAGGTGTATGCAGGATTTGAGTTAAAAACCCTCAGAATTTAAGTCTGAGATGTATTGAATTCTCAATATCTTTTAAAATAATTTTAAATAATACATTTTATGTAGCTTAGAAAATGAAATGTGATTTATTTTATGATTTGTGGATATAACTAATCTATTGCTGACCTTTTATGTCAGCATCACTAATGTTTCATATAAAAAACATAGTCCAAAGAAAATTTTTTACTTTTTGACTTCTCCCAACCCTTACTCCTAGAGCTATCTTCTCTCTCAAACAAGGCAAAATTTTCATTTCTACACACAATAGGAAGAGACTTACTTGGATGAAAATTGAAATGTCCCCCCCACCATGCCTTCTGATAATGTCTTATTGTAGTAAATATTTGGAAATATATATATTAGAATCCATCATACCCTATTATAAATAGAAACGCTTATCAACTTTGAGGGGATTAATACTTATGGACCCTAACTCTCTCTTGTGCACCAGCCTGAGCTTTGATAAGAAGCTCAACAGCTATACTTCGGTCTCCTTTTCTCAGTTCTATGCCAAAATCCATCTTTGGAATTTGTTCCTAGAATGAGAAGGATACAGGTCAAATATCGGAGAATTAAGTGGAATGTGGATGCAGTGGCAGATAAACATCAAAGTAGCGAAAGCAGTTTCTCACCATAAAATCCTGGCATTATGAAGCTCCTGTGTGGGTTGAGTGAAAATACTAACAGGAAGTAGAAATGTGTCAGGAATGCCTACCAAGAAAAGATGCAAGATAAGGGGTGCCTTGATATTAAGGTAGCAGAAATATTTGGTTACTGATAGTCACCACTAAAGAGCTAAGTATTCCAGATTGCTTGGAGCCTTTCTAGAGTCCACAAGTGCTTCAGGAATCCCTGAACATACCACATTAATTCGTTCTTCTCTCAGTGGCTGAAATAAGAAAACACACTGTGACCTGCAAGTAGCATGTATTCCAGAACTTTTAACTGTTTTGTTCAATTCAACTTAACTTTCAAATTTAAGTTTCCATTACCTATCTTGTATTTCTCATTAATTGAGGTCAAAGCAAAGTGAGTATCTGGTCATAGACTTGTCAAATATCCACACACGTTATTGTTGGGCCTCCCTTTGTCTCCTAGCAATAAGAATTGTTCATCAGTTTGGAGTGCTTTCAAAGTGAAGAGCTTTTGCAGTTATAAAAACTCCAGCTATTCTTCTGCATGTAATCAGCTCCACACGGAACAACACTGCCTTTCTCTTCCCATGACCTGAATCGTCATTCTTAAGCGACTATTTCTCATTTTGCCATTTTAACAAGAGCTAGCTCATGTCAGAAGGAATCCATGTCAATCAAGGGTATGAGATTTGGGTTCCCAACGTGGAACTTTACCAAAAACCACAATGCAAAAATACAAGCAGGTGGCACATCCTGTTTATATTTCAAAAGAAATGTAAGCAGCTGTTTACAAGGGAAGATTAATCATATATCTCTATCCTTTCCAGGAGAAAAAAAAATGGTAGCTTTGCTGTCATTAGAAGAATTTCAGGTCAATTACTTTCTTTAGATAATGACTGTCACCTCAAAACTATAAGTATACGGAATGTCCCATGACAATAGGAATATAAATGTATCATGTTTAGAGTGTGTGTAGAGTTGTATTTGCAACCGTAGGCATTTTTAAGTGACATTTTAAATAATGATCTTTTTATTTTTAATGAACAAAATCTGGATTACTCACTGACGACTCATGACTAAATTGCATATTTCCGTTACTTATCACAACGATCGCTGCTCCATTTTAGTATATACAACTGTGCTTTCTGCATCACCAACTTCTGAAAGTCACCTGTAAAGCAGGCTGACATTGCATGTATGAATGATCCTCCTCACAGAAACGTATTGATCCTGTGTAATCCCTGTCGCTAACGTTCTGTCTCCCTTCTCTTCTTTTTGTCTTTATCCACAGAATGTTTTTGTAGATAAACCAGCATTTCCGGAGTATAAAGTTTCAGACGCAAAAAAGTCCAAATTCATCCTTTTGCATTTTAGCACTTTTAAAGCTGGCTGGGACTGGCTTATTCTGTTGGCGACGTTTTATGTTGCCGTGACCGTACCTTACAACGTTTGCTTTATTGGCAACGACGACCTGTCCACGACTCGGAGCACCACAGTCAGTGACATTGCCGTGGAGATTCTTTTTATTATAGGTAAGAACCGGCGGCTGCATTCCTAGGCGATTTGCATAGGGGAAGTGAGTGTGTTCCAGATTTTTCTGACACAAATTTCAACTCAGATCCATTTGCATGAGCATGACTCAGGCTCTGATGCAAATTTTGGAGACTCACATATTTGGATGTCGGAAAACTGCCTCTTCCAGTTTTGTCACTGTTCCTTTATTTCAAACCAATCTAAACCCATGTTTTGTGTCTCCATCCTTATGGTATCAAAAAAAAAAATGGGCTTAAGAAAAGACTGAATGGCTGTTGTGTTTGTACTATCACAGCCATCATGATCTTAACTGTGCAGGGTCAGAGACAGGGTTTGGCAAGAATCCATCAGTGGTGTTCTGGTAATGGTCCAGTCCTGGGCATGGTTTTCCATGCCCTTCCATGCCTTTTCAACATGTTGATGGTGGTTGCCATAAGAGACCTGATTGCAGATGCAAAGGATTACATAAGACTTACAGTAAATCAGAAGCAGCGAGTATCTGATTTTAACTAAAAAGCACCCCCCCAAAAGATGTGTGCTGAGAGTATTTATCTCTAGAATATTAAAAACCTCAGGCAGAGCTGCACCTGCTCCATTCTTGTAAACCTTCTCCTATATTCTTGTCCCCTACATTTTTGTCTTGTTTAGACCAAAGCCCAGCTGTTGCTTGCTCATTCTAAGGCAAGTTCTAGTTATTTAAAGCTTAGACTGACTCCCTGTGGAGTTCCTTGTACCTTTCATTCATCCCCGTGATGTTCTTGTCCCTCGTGAGCAAGCGGATACCTACTTCTGTACCTGGTCACGGTGATATAGGGCAACATACTTATGGTAAAGTTGAGACAGTGTTTGGACAATGTTTTCAAGGAGTTGTTGAAAACGAAATGAGAAATGGATCTCAAAAGTTCAAGAGAAGGAAATAAGAAAGTGAGGCAGATCAAAACTTTGTTTCAGTGGTAGTGGTACTTTTTTCTCTGTGGAATTGGTAAAGCTTTGGGGCCAGAGTGGGTTTTCCAACTGAATGGGCACATGTTGGCTCCAGATGAGTTTGTATGATCTTGGTGTGGCTTTGGCATCACTATTAACATTGTATCTACGGGACACACATTCCTCAGAGCTTCACTAGTACTGCCCCCACCCCAAAAGTGGTGGCTATAGTATGTTTAGGCCACTAGATGGCAATGTTGTTTAGTTGGGTAGCTTGGTAAGGCCACAAATTCAAGGAAAATTTTTTTAAACTGTTCACTGTTTTTTGTTTTTTTTTAACTTAAACTGTTCACTGGAAAGATATAACCATAAAGGGGTATTAAATCATTGTTAATGGCAAATAGCATTCCAGTTTGTCAAAGAATTTAAAATGAAAATTATAGACAAATTGAGTGTGTCCATATAACAATCCATTGTGATTTTATACCTGTTTACTTTGCTAACCTTTGATGCCTTCTTCTACCCACCCATGATCCACACACTCTAAAAAGACTCCCCATAACCTGGTCAAAATTTTCAAGAACTTGAGAACTCATTCAACATGTCTAAACCTGAGTATCTGCTCAACAAGTATTTCATATAATAATGGTAGTTATTATTTAAAACTTTGTCATAGGGATCAGGTTATTTATATCTTGAACTTTCTTTTCCACTCTTTCTGGTTCTTATACATTTGAAATTCCAAGGGTTTAGAAGCCACTTCTGGTATTGCATGTCCATTGGCAGGTGATGATGTGTTTACCCTCAGAACTGCCACTTGTGAGAAAGATATTTCATTTTTTTTTTTTTTTAGGCTGCTTTCCTCTGTTAAACCAATAGAGTCTGACTTGCTGCCTGATAGTTGCCCCTAAACCTTTTGTATTCTTCCTTGCTTTCTGCCATTTCTACTTTTCCAGGTAGCAAGGTGTTTCTCTAGGTGAACAATACAGTTGTCTCCCTTTATCCATGATTTCACTTCCCATGGGTTCAGATTCCTGTGGTCAACCATAGCCTGAAACTATTAAATGGAAAACTCCAGAAATAAACAATTCTTAGTTTTAAATCGTGTGCCATTCTGAGTAGCATGATGAAACCTTGCGCCATCCCACTTCATTTTGCCTGGGATGTGAATCCTCCCTTTGTCCAGCATATTCAGGCTATGTCCACTACCTACCCATTAGTCACTTAGTAGCCATGACGGTTATCAGGCAGACTGCCATGGTATCACAGCGCTTGTAATATCTGTATTGGAGATTCACAATGAACTTTAGCATTATAATTCCTCTGAGGAATTCATTGATAAAGAAATTTGTTTAACTGTGATCAATCCAGCACTTTCATAAATTATTTTTTTTATGTCAGAACGCATTCCTCCCCAGAACACTTAGTAACATTCTTTCGGGAAAACTTACTTCACACCATTCTTCTCTGATAGATTCTCCATAAAGAAAGCACCTGAAAGTAATTATGCTAGTTAAAATATAAATATGAATGATGAGCTTGACTTTCTCCTGACTACTCACTTCCTCTTAAAATAAATTGTAAACCACATTTAGTTCTTTAGGATCAATAAGGCACAAGGGTTGGCTTTCAGTTACAAAGTGATTGTAAAGTTACTTTTAGTTTGAAAACCAGCATTTATAACTGAGAATTCAAAGCTTTATGAAGACTTAAAATGAGATGTGACCTGCTGGTGATGTACTGAATCAAATCTTTCTTACTTATAGATAGGAAATTGAGCCCTAGTGATATGCTTAAGTCCCATAACTGAATGATGACAGACTCGGGTCTCCTGGTTATTGGATCAGGTTTCTTAAGAGTTTATAATCAATATGATTCCATTTTCTGAAAAATTCCACTCAACTTGCTTTGCTTTATTTAAAGCAATGAGGGAGAAAATGAGACAAAGAAGTGACAACGTCTTCTCTTTCTTGCATGAATGCAAAAATAAATAGTTTAAATCTCTGAAATCTCAGTGCTAAAACCTGTAGCATACCCATAGGTCCAAGAATCACTTCCCCCATTTCCTTGCTAAAAATCCAAAGAACCCAATTTTGTGCAGACAGCAGCACGTCCAAACTCAGGAAGTGAATTATGGGTATTCTACGTAGTTTCATGTGCAGGGGTAAGTGTGTGACCAGCTCTGTCTAATAGGATCTAAAGAGATAGTTTCTGAAGGCTTCTTGGAAACCATTTTCCCCTGAAAAAAGAAGAGAAACATGTGAGGGAAATATATGTGTGTCCCTATTCCCTTTTTTCCCCTGGGATGTGTGGATGAGAGGATATGTTGTGTGTAACTACTGCAGACATCCTTATTCATTAGGATAGGCATAGAAAAATGTGGATGGCAGAGCAGAAAGTTGAGATTTTACACCTCTGGACTCCTTGCTTGGCAATGTAATAATGTTCCTATTATTGGAGTCACTGCTAATTGGATATTCTGTTACGGATAGCTATATTATTTTTAAAATATTTTTTTTATAAAGTTACCACCCCTTTAACAGCTATAGACAATGTCAGAGGGGTAGTAGATTGGCGGTGGGGAATGGGGGTGAGGTTATCACATTGTGAGGGGTGTAAATGTCTAACTATTACGTTGCTTTGTACATCTGAAACTCACAAAGAAAAAAAAATTACCACCCTAGCATCTGCGACCCCTTGCACTGGGTCATTTCAGGAGTTCTAAGATACATCCTTTCTAAAGAAACAGAATGTTCTTTCTTCTGTCCTGCCATTCCATTCTGAGGCTATTTAGGAAGTGATGTACACATTCTTCTTATCTGCTGTTATAACCATGAAGACTTAGACTCATAGATGATGCCATTAAGCTATAACTGATTGATTTAGTCTCTTTAAGAACTCTTTAGAAAGCTAATGGTCAGAGAAAACTTGATATGCAACCATACTTCCTATTTACTACACTTACCTTATCCATGAAAGGACAGTTGAGAGTTGTGTGGGATAAAGGGCAATCATACATTATAGGGGCCACCCTGTTCAGGACTGAACATCTATTGGAGCATCTTACCCACTACACACCAGCAATGCTCCTCTATTATTATGACAATCTCAAACAACCCCTATGTACTTGAAAGGCATTTTTCCCAACGTTATATTTTTATGGTTCTCTGTGTTGATTTAGGTAGTTTGAGTTCACTGGTTCTCAGTGGAGACAGAGTCATCGTAGGAAATGTTCTAGAAATATGTGAGTTTGACTTTAATTCATAAATCAGCACTACCATAATTTGGAGTTTGTGTAGTGCTTTTAGATCATAATTTATATATTTACCCAAATTAATAAACAAAATAGCTATAAGTGCAATATTTCCTATCAGCATATATCTAAATTTTCATCATTTCTGATTTTTTTCTTCTTTTGTCTATAATGCTTTATTAACCAGTGCTTTTATTCACTTACCAAATTTTGCTATTTCAGAATATTTATTTCTTCATATCATTTAATTTTTATTAAATTATGACATAATTAAGGCAGATATATCTGTTTATACATAAGAGGTTAAAGGAAAAAACAGGAAGCAATTTATCTAAGAGCTAGCTAATTACTGACCCAGTTAGTACTATAACTCTAAACTCATTTGTAAAATGGGAAAAATAATAGCATTATTGTGAGGATCTAATGAGGTAATTTTATCAAGAAATAAGTTCACTCACTGTTTACTCAGTAGTAATGAGTCTTGTCAATAATGCTACCAAGCCCATATCTCTTCAGTTTGTTTTAATAGCCACTATTTTCAGAAAATCAACCCTCTTTAATATCCAGCTCATCATGGGAATAAGGTCAACTAGAACATTCCACATCCCTTAGCTTTCAGGAACACAAGTGCCTAGGGACTCATTTACCACATAAAGGACCTAAGGCTTTTATAGCTATTTCTACAGACTTCACTTAGCGTACGTTTAGAAATGCCAAGAGAAGGTCTCTTAAATACCATCATCTTACATGTACCTAAGTCCTGCATCCTGTGTCTGCAGCATTCTGGGATCTGGTGTGCACTGAATGATCCCAAACAATATTATAGGCAATTATTCCAGTGTCTTCTCCCATCAATTCTTCCCTCTATCATAACCTTTAGGAGCAAGGAAGTAAGCTGATGTGCATTTCATCTCCCCCTCCTCTTTCCTTCCCAGCTCTGATGAGGTCTAAGAGACACAAGCTGGGCCTTCAGTAACACAATCGAGAGGGAAGCTATTAGCTAAAGGCTTAATCACCAGCTTTAGAATAACTGAGACTTGTCTCTATTCAACAACTTCATAATTTTCCTGAATCTGTGTTCAATTTCCAATAATATTTTTCTATATATGTTTGCTTTGTAAAGCATCTCCCCAAGTCCCCTCTTCGTTGTGTGTAATCTTTATAAATATGCCTTTACCATGGAACTGAAGTGTAATGTTCTTACGCCATCCAACTCTAGTTTATTTACTCTTCAATAGAAATTTAAGGCTCACAAGGAGTACTTTCTTTCAGCATTCTTGGGTGTTGTTGTTTTTTAATGTTAGGGTGAAATATATAAATCTCACTGGAACCAAAAAAAATATAGACACTTTATTGCTATTTTATTGTACAAGCAAATATCAACTTATAATACAGCTGTTTTCCTGAAAAGTGCAAAGATATGTCATTTCCCCTAGTTAAATGACTAAAATTAAAGATACAGACTTGGATACTGGAGAGGAAGTTTTCTAATAATAAATAAATTTGAAATTTCATAGCAATCAAAGAATTAAAATAAACTTTACTGGTGAATGATTTGGGCTTCCTGGTATTCCCAGACTATGTATTTGGAAGCTTTGATTAGTTAACATTGGTTTTTATCTCTTAGTATTTGTTTGAGTCCCTCCCTCTCTCCTTTCCTCTCTTTTTCCATCAGTCTCATCTTTTTTTCCCTACCTCTCACATTAACCACATTCTTCCTCCTAGTCTTTCTCCGCCTTTCAAACATAGGATAGCAACTTAGGTCCACACAGACATACACCCGCATATCTGCACACCTGCACCCCACCATTCAACACTGATCTTGGACTGAGTTATAGATCTCTTACTAAGAGTAGCTCAGAATAGCATTCATAGCCATGCCTCCGATTTGACCTTTGTCCCATGTGGCCATTTTTTTGCCCGATTATGAGAGTATTCCTAGCGTCTGCATTCCCAGATGATACATTTGGTGTATCGCATAAATGGAATGTACTGTATTGAGTTTTAATAACCAGTGATGAGAAATGAATCACAATCAAGTAGCCTACTTGGCTACTGACCAGGTATTTTCTGCTGAATAAGTCTAAGCCTGAGGATAACAATATTAAACAAAGAACAGAAAACTACCCTGCCACTACAGGTTTCCAGACAAGTGTCACATACCCAGTGCCCTATCTCAAAAGTGAAGTAACTTTGTATTGTCAGAATGCTTTGGGCGTTGGGGGAGTGCATTGAAAAGTAAGTAGTATTTTCATTATTGTTATTAAGAGCTCCCAAATAAGATGTCTTAAAAGTACCTACGTAAGCACTTAAGCAAAGACTAGAATTGCATTTATTTTGCAAATAGACTATCAGTTTAATTATTGCTTCTTTAGGTTTTTCAAAATTCCTCATGGGAAGGTGAAGTGCTATGATAAATCAGCTACTGAGCAGATACTCAGGATATGTGATCACTGTATTTTCCTTAACCATGTGAAACTGCGAAGCAGAGTGTTTCTACATTTCATTGGTTCAAAAACAGCAATTAATATTGTCTTTAGGCTAGAATAACGGGTTTATGTTTGATTATAGAAAGTACTTTATTCACCATCATTTCTTATTAGAGAGACATGTAGATTTTTGGAAATATTCCCAACAAAATCATACTCAATGACAATGTTCTAACAAAACAACAAATTATATTCTCAAGGCATTTTCTTTTGTTTAGTTTAATTTTTCCTCTGTGGATATACCATGCTAATTATAGAAGCTTTAAAATATAAACACTGGAGAAAAACAAATGGCCTTCAGTCACACCCATTCCAACACAACCACTTCTTCCAAGTGAAATCTTCCTGGTTGTTTTTTCCTCTATTTCTTTTCATGTGGTTGTGATTGTAGTCTATACAAATTTAGGTGCCTTTTTTTTTTACACTTTAATGTAAGTATTTCTCTGATTTATAAATATTCATAAACATTTAATATTTGCATAATATTCCATCATATAAATGAGCTATTCTGTTTACTTAACTATGTCTTAATCGTTACACATTTAAGGCTATTTTTGTGCCACTTAAAAAATCATAAAGTATATCGCTGTGAAAGAATATATTTACTCACTAACAGAACAAATATATATTGAATGCCCATTGTTTGCTATCCACTGTTTTAGATATTAGAAATAGAGCAGTGAAACAAACAGAGATACTTGCCCCCATGGGACTTCTATTCCAATAAGAGACAAACAGGAAACAAAACAAATAAGTAAAATCTATAGCATGTTAATGGAGAGTTGTATGGAGAAAAGTAAAGCAGAGAAGTGGAAAGAAATGGGCTGCAATTTTAAATGATGTGTTCAGGGCAGGGAATTAAGAACATGATTAAATAAAGATAGAAGGGAAGCAAGGAAACAATCAACTGTATGTCTTGATGAAGAACATTCCAAACAAAGAGAAAACATCAAATGCAAAAGACCCTACTCCTACATTTAGAATTATTTTGAGTGAAATTACTGAGCCAAAGAATACTAATATATACAGCTAATAACATTTTCAAAGTGCTATTTTTAATCACATTATCCTTAGAGCATTTTGGTCACTAGAGCTCTAATTAAAATGCAGTCTGTTTACGCTATTTTTTACAGTAATAGCTATTGTGTAATAGCTATTGTGACAAGTTCTACGTGCAGGTTGCTTTCTGAATTTTTTTAAGACTATACAGTCATTTTATTCAATGGAGTAATTGAGATAAAACAATGTTATCAATATTGTATTATTTTCACTTATTTCTTTATTTTTCCTTAGGAGATTAGATAGATATGGAAAATAGAGTTATATTTGCCTGAAAAGCACAAAACTTATTTCACAATGTACCTGAATTCATTATATTTAAATATGAAATGTTTGTGAGATGGCAAATTCGGAGGAGAAATGTCTTAGCACACATCCAAGAATGATGCAGCCCTGTGACTTACAGATTACAATAAATAGACTATGAGAAGGAGCAAGTTCTCATAAAATATGAAACAATAGTTCTTGTTTTGAACCAGGCAAGGAAATTACGAATGGAATGTTACTAAATTTAAAAACCCAGAAGAAAATTGTGAGTTCTTGATTTAGAAACTTATTGCACAGTAATGAGGGGTTTTTTTTTCCATTTCCCTCTTACTGAACATGAACTCTGCTATGTCATTCTCTCGTTTCCACTTTTTCAAATATATTTTCTTGCAGTACATTAAAAAGATAATATGTTATAAGTAAAAATGGCATTATTTACGTGGTTTGTATTTCCCATTTCATCCACACATTTAACATTTGCCATTGGAATGATCTCCTCGCCTATGACCCTGATAATTTAAAGATAAACAAATACATAAAAAATTTTTGAAAACCAAATATATATTGAATGTATTGAGAAGTTGTTTAAATACTTTTGAAAACAGAAAACACTACAGTCACTTGGGCCTAGATGTAATTAATTACATATTATTCAGTTTATTCAATACTTGTTGAGGATCAATATAGTGCCACCCAAATGATTGCACATGGCAGTTCCTCAGCGTAACATAAAAAATTCCTCATGGTCTGGACTTTTTATTTCTGTCCTTTTATTTGTCACCACTTGCTCTCCTCCTGGCTGCAGCCTGACAGAACCACTTGCAATTTCCAACTGTATTATTATTCCTTATATCCTTTGTATTTTCTACTCTCAGAAAAAATAGCAAGACATCTCCTTAACACATTTGTAGCCCTAGAAGTATCATCTTTGACCTATTCCACAAAGTTTTCTTTTTAACTCTTCTTACTCCGTCACCATGTCTGGGTTGGATCACTCATGCACTGTTTAAGTGGTTTCCCTCACTAACTCTTCAACCCTCTATCATAATTGTATATTTCTCTCCCCACATACACATACCATAAATAAACTGTGAGATCCCATAGGACATGGGCTGGATAATATATTTATTTCTCTAGTTAATCCCACTGATACCGTATCTGACCCATAGCAGGCAGTAAACTAATGCCTACTTAGCTACTACCATGGCTTTGATTAAAAAAAAATATGAAGTGCAGCTCATTGAGCTAAACAGCCTTATTTCCAAAGGCAGGCCTACTTGGTTTATTCATGTGGTCTCACAGGTGACTTTTCTTTATTTTTAAACAGACTAGCCCACTTTAGAGTTATTAATCTTTAAAAAAATCAAGTACCATTGAGTATCTTGGGAAATCCCACAGGTTTTGGTGCCTTGCCCAGCCCCTTGCAAACACACAAAGTCCAGCCCTCCTAAATGGTGCATTAAGATGAGTGTGGAATGCGGCCAGCAACTCTAAAAGCTAGGGGTTAGGATGCCACCCCTCTCTGGATGACAACCTTAGAAGGGAGACCTATGGACATGCAGGGATGTAAGGAGATGCTGTAGCCTCCACTCAGCTGGATAGTGCGACCACCAGGAAACTAAAAACCTTTCTTCTCAATTAAATAATAAGGATTACTGAAAGGCAGGCCTGATATAAACCTGATACCATGCTTTGGATAATGAAAAACATGCTGAAGAAATTGAAAGTATTCTCCCTGTGTTTGAGAAGCTTACGTGATGATTGGGGAAATTTGCCAAGCTTGAAAAACTCTTACCAGGTAGTAAAAGAGCAGTGGCAGCCTTGTTCCAAGAGCTCTCGTATGATTCCATGAGCACAAGAAGGGCATCAGTGGTGTATTGTTTTGTTTTGTTTTTGAGGGCAGTGTCACTGGCCCTCACATGTGGGACCGAACCGGGGCCGCTGGCTTCCCAAGCCAGCGCTTAACCACCACGCCACTCGACCAGCCCCAGTGGTGTATTGTGAAATAGATTTGGAACTGGTCCACATTAGTAATGGAATGTGAAGGTGTATCAGAGAAGAAACGTTGATAGGAAAGTGGGATAAGAGACCACACGGGATGAACACCTGGCAAGAGAATGAGTTTACCAAGATGGCAACAAGAAATAAGCTATGCTTGTGGTTATTCACCTATTCATAATTCTACCTCAGCCTAGCCTTACAGGCAAAATGAAGTTCATTGTTGGAGTGGGATGTGTGAAGAGACCAACTACAAACAGGGCCATCGGATAATGATCTTACTCTTAGAAGGCGATCTGAGCGTGAAGATTCCTGGTGTTTGGTGTATAATAGCTCTTCATTCAGTTTGTGTGGAATGTTTGGAAGTGAGTGTAACTGGGAATTGACTATGATGGTAAAGAAAACTATAATTCACTTGGACTGAGTCAGATATTGGCCTGCATAAAACAGATGTTAAGTCTGATTTTGACAATGACTGGTACTTCATTTCTATAGAAAAGATTAGAATATTTAAAGTATATTTATTGACATCATCTCATTTGAAACTTACAACAATTCTTTGAGGAGACTGAAGTTGCAAAGACCTACTTCCTATATTTCCTATCTCATAATATCTCCAGGACTGACCTTACATAGTATAATAGTATAATGTAATTAAGAACTAAATTTGATGGCAGTATTTATCCTAATTTATAGATAAATAAATTCAAACAAAGGAGGCATTTCTGCTTATATATTTAAATATATTCAGATAGTATCAGTACTGATGGACATTCAAATGCTACTTAAGCAGATGGCATTAGCTTGGGTAATAGAATTCAACAAAACTACCCCAAGTCAAGTAACATACAGGTGACAACAAAATAAAACATATGCATTGCTTACTTGTTTGAGTGATGTCTCAGAAAACAATGTCTTGGAATAATTACTTAGTCTTACAGTTTGTGACAATGTTCAATCCTAAGTAACCTGAATTTTGTAGTACCTCTGACCCAATCCTAATGAAGACAATGTAGTTTTATCTATATTGCTAATAAAACAGCAGTAAAACTCCCTATGCAACAAAAGGTTAATTTGAGGACAAGATCCTTCATGAGTAGATTATTTTGAAAAAGTAGATGTGTTTTTGCAAAATTTTAGTTATTTATCTGTACATCAATAATCACTACCCTATACATAGAAAATAAGTATAAATAATTAGAATAAGTAGAATAACACAGAGTGGATAAGTTTTGAGAGTTATATTTTACTGTCTCTGAAATGTCACTGAAGAACCCTGGACACTGTATTTTATTTATATAAACAGATAGAGGAGCAGCTTTTTTCCCTTTCCCTTCAGAAATATACAATAAGTTTAAAGGATAAACTTGGTAAGAACTTGGTAAGTTTTAAAAACTTTCAAAATGAAATATGAACAAATAAAAATAACTGGAATATTTGTTTCTTTTAAGGCTCTATCTTTAATTGGTCATCTCTTTGTTAGTATTCATTTCCAAAAGACAGATTTAACCTCTAAATCTAACACCCTGACTCTGACTGTAACCCAAGTGCATCTTGAAATTCACTGGCTCTAGAATTCCTCCTGTCCCATTCTAGGACTGCTCTCTCTTGTTGAGTTCACATGTGATTATTTGGACTTTTAATTCTGCCTTTCTTGTTATTTCCTATCTTAGCTTTGATGATCCATCTACAATGATGAATTCTTGGTTCTTCAATGCCTGGTGATATTGACTTGGCTTGTTATTCTCTCTCTCTCTCTCTCTCTCTCTCTCTCTCTCTCTCTCTCTCTCTCTCTTTCTCTCTCTCCATCCCCCTCCTCCTCCTCCTCCTCCTCCTCCTCCTCCTCCTCCTCCTTCTTCTTCTTCTTCTTCTTCTTCTCTCTCTCTCTCTCTCTCTCTCTCTCTCTCTCTCTCTCTCTCTCTCTCTCTCTCTCTCTTTTCCCCTTCTCCCTCTCTCCCCTCTGAACAGCCCTGAGGGGGAACTGATGAAAAATAGACACTGTTTCTCTTTCCAACTTTCCTTTTGACTTCATTGACTTCAGAAACACAACTAGAGCAAAGAACTACTTTGTGCCACAACTTTGGTGCTATTGTCTGGTTCCACTCATATGTTACTGAAATCCGATGTGTGTGGCTTGGTAATATTGATCTTTTTGTGATTTTACTGTTCAAAATGACTAAAAATAGACTGAATTACAAAAAGCACAAGTAGAAATGCAATTCTGGCATAACACAAATATACGGGCAATTTCTACTTACGGCATTCCTAAAAATAACTATAAAATCATAATGTGCTTAAGTGAGACTCTATTTTTGTTCTTAAGCATGGCTCTATTATTTCAAATACTGAACATTTTATTCCATTTACGTTTTTAAAAATATAACATTTCAGATATGTGACTAATAAACTTTGCTTTAAAGTCAAATATATTAGTTATATTTTAAATGCTAGTGAGAGTCCTTAAACACAGCTTGATACATCTGTTTCTGACTGTGATGTGAAAGTTGGTATCTGACAGACAGGCCATTGGAACAAAATATAGGGACCAGAAACAGATCTACGCATATATGATCACCTGATTTATGACAAAAGTATCACTGAAATGCTTTGGGGAAATTTTTCTAAGTGGTACTAGGGCAATTGGATATTCACTTGGGAAAATACAAATCCTGAGTCCTGCAACACACCATTCTCAAAATCATCTCAGAACATTAACTGTAATAGCCCAAGCTGGAAACAACCCAAATTTTCATCAACAATAAAATGAAGAAGTGAATGTCTGTATACTTATACAAGGAAATACTATACAACAATTGAATATAGTAAATGTGGTATCATGGTCCCAAATTAGTGAAAATCACATATGTAATGTCTAGTGAGAGAATCCATACATAAGAGTATATACTATATGATTCCATAGTTTCCTAACTAATTAAACACAATTAATGTATGGTAATCAGGACAACAGTGACACTTTGGAGGTTAATGACTGGGTAAAATGAAAGTGGCTTCTTGTGTTCTGGTCCTGGGTATACATCTATCCAATGGTAGTGACAAAGATGGTCAGCTTTGGGAAATTCCATCAAGCTGTCCACTGAAGACCAGTTCATTTTATAGTATATATACAAATTTTAAAATACAACATTCTTTTAAAATGTGTTGAACAATTTTGTATATGGAAACCTACGAGTATAGTCAAATTGCTAAGTATTGTCTTTGTATGACTAAAAATTCCCTAAATTTCAAAAAATTATGTATTGATATCATCAAAAGAATTCCCTTCCTAGGATGGAAGAAGGGGAAGAATCATAATAAAACAATGTTTGGATGGTATCATACAGACAGGCTCTAAGTATAAATTGCAACTCTACCACTTTCTAGTTGGGTAACCCGGGGCAAGTTCATTCTAAGTGTGTAACCTATCTCTAAATGGACATAAGACACACTTCATAGTGACCAGGTGAGGATCAAAATAGCTAATATATGTAAAGCACTCAATCCCTATCGCACAGTAACAATTTAATAAATATTAGTTGCTATTTTAATTATTATTTATTATAATTTTAGTACCATTGTGTGTATCAGGTCTTCAAAGGAACAATAAAATTAACAGCATGAATATGTTAGGCATCCTTAGATAAGTCTTTCATTGTCCGTTTTTCTCCGTTTTGAAGCCCATAGAATAGTAGTAGTATGCTATGCTTGGTGGTTTACAGCCTACCTAGGAAATCTGACTGCACATTCTCACTGTTGGACATGCTGCTCTATAACCTTCGAGGAATACCTGTCAGTCAGGGTGGCCTAGGGTTGACTACCACAAATCCTAAGGATATTATTTTCCTCAAATATGAAAATAAGTCCTAATATGAGCATAAGTCCTAATTAAAATATAAAGTGATATGTAACTATAAACATTTAATCTAATATTTCTCTTTGAGGATCTATATGTTGGATTTTACATTGGGACAAATATTAATTAACATTTCTTTATTTCTCTCAGCCTCATCAATTCTAAGATTTCTTATGTGGATAATCAATATTTTACTTCATGTGAAATTAATAGACACTAATTATAAGGCTTTTTAAAATTTCATGACTGGGTATTACAGATATGATAGTCATTATATTTTATATTACTGTTACATTTAGAAATTTTACCACCTGATAACTATAGCTATCAACAGGATAACTGTGCCAAAAGATTTCTTGGTTTAAATCATGGTTTTCCAGTAGGTTTATGTGTAATCATTAAATTATTTTTCTTAAAAATGATCCACTAATTCTAAAGCTCAATATCAATGTTAGAGTTACGTATCACTGAACAAGTGACTAATTTATAGGGAGCCAAAATTGGTAGTTTTTTCACATAACAATGTGCATGTTTTGTGGAAGTCTTTTGATGTGGTAAACTTATACAATAAAATGAGAGCAATGGACAAAGTCGATATAATAAAATATTAGTTATGGATAATAAGTGGGGGTTTTAATAGAGACCTACTGGGAGTATGTCCCTGGGGCACTGAAGCAACTTGATGACTGATCTCAAATATTTATAAAAAGGGCTTTTGGGTAGGAGAGGACAAAAACCAAGGGGAGGGTGTTAAAAGGAGGAAGGTGTCTTGAGGAAAGTAAGAACTACAGTGAAGGACATTTCTAACTAAGACAGTGCTCTTAAAAAGCAGAGAGCACCCCATTACTGGAAGGATTCCAAGTCTGGTTGATCTCATCCTTATGAAGGTTAAAATGGAGGGAGTTCCTGCATTTGAAGAGAATTAGGATGGAGGACTTTTAAGTCTCTCCCCTTCGGTATTGATCCACGTGATGTTAATGTTCAGGGTCAAAAGCAAAGCGAGAGTCCACCATGGTAACACTGGCCACCCTGGTACAAAACAGAAGCCAATACCAGCCTCATCCACCCCTCAGTCCACCTGGTGGCCTTCTTTCAGCCTCACCTTTTCTAAATGCAATTGCTCTTAAATGTTTCTTACTGTCTACTCTCCTTTCTGTTTCATAAATCTTTCACTTGAAGTTAAGCAAGAGGGACAAATGCTGACAAGATGAGCAAGGGTCAGTGGTATGAAAATCTCATCTACTAATATGGGCAATCGATTACAATCATTCTTAGGCTTATTATTCCCTCAAGCCTCTTCATTAATCAGCTCTCAGTTATTTTTCCCACACCTTGTAGCGCAAATGGCTGTGACATCACACTGTGTTCAAAGGAGAGCCTCACAAGTGATGAAAAAAAGACAGAATTTCATTAAAACATTAGTCCAGCAGCTGGTTTAGTTAAATATCTCTCCATCCATGCTGTACTACATTGATTAATTTTTAAAGAGATGGCTAAATGAAGAAATTAATTATTTGTATGTGGCACATATGTTCTCATGCACACCATTATATTCTAATTTATTTTTTAATGAGTAAGCCAAAATAATTTTAAAATTATTTCCCGTCTGGCATGTGTGCTAATAAAGAAAAGAAATCTACTAATTTATGCCATATCTAATTTAACCCTTTTTTTGGAGGGGGGGCAGGGGAGGATACTTTCTAATTACATAGCTCTCAAGAAAATCAAACTAGAAAAAATGAGCTTAACCTTCCTGATTTTTAGTCTACATACTTAGCACTTTAGTGTGGGAGAAAATGAAACATTCATTTGTGGAGGTCCTTAACAGTATGAAAACAAAACGTGTACATTATTTGCCTTTGGTTTAATCAAGCTTATATAAAACTGAAATACAAGGTGGATTGCTTATCCATCAAAACAATGAAGTGCCATCTGAACCATCAGAGAATTCAGTTTTAGTCTACCTAAATTTGATGGGGTGTATTTTAATTTTTTGGAAATTCTATAAATCACATAGAACATGGATGGTAATACTCTAATGCCCTGCTTGTTTACTCATTGCATGTGATATCAGCACCTCGCATCACAAGCATATGGGACATTAAGGTTTCTAGGTGCTAGATTCTTATGAGTAATTTGTTATGGTTTTAAAATATTCTTCCTGATTCACATTCTGTGTGTGTGTGTGTGTGTGTGTGTGTGTGTGTGTGTGTGTGTGTGTATTTATGGGTAATTCTTCACATTGAGAATAAATTAATAATTAATAAGAAAAATTGCACATACAAATTTGGATATTAATGAGTACACTTTCATGTATTTTTCAACATAAAGCTGAAAAACATTGTACTTATGCTCTCTAGATGTCTCAAAATCAAAACCATACTGCTGCCTTTCAGGCAAATTATGGATTGCCTGGAGGATACCACATTCTGACTATAACATTTTAATCAGTTGCTGATGTGATCTGCCAAAAATACAAAACCTTATGGGCAATGAGACAAGTATGGGAAGGAACAGCTGTAACAACCAATGTTCAGGAGGCTTCACTTTGCCCCGGGATGCTCTCCTGAGGGACCCCAGATCTGGAAGACTCTTTTCTTCCTCAACGCGACCATTTGATTCTATGCTCCCCTTGGTCTTAAAGAAGAATTTGTATTAGCCATCTCTGCCCTTTCATTTACAGGAATATTGACAAACACTGAGTTCTTGTGGTTCTGGAACACCACCACCACTTCCTCATTTCCCCCCATTCAAATCTGTGACTCTGGTTTAATATTTTTTTACCTGGGTGGTGCTAATGCTGAATCTGATCTAAGAGAACACTCAGACCTGCATTTTCCTGCACAAACATATTGTTATTCCCTATAAAATATATTTGGAAGGGCAATAAATCTTTAAGAAAATGGAATCAAGTGTCAAAAGATGCCGTTTCTCTCTGTTGCTTACTGTCTTCATGACTTTAAAATTTCAAACTCTCCATAAATTCAAGGAGCTTTCTTTAAATACCTGGAGTCATTGGTAAAATGACAATGACAGTAGTACACCAGAAAGAGTTGGCATGGGAACCACATATACTAATAAACATGAAAACGTTTTATAAATTATAACACACTGGAACTATGCCTATGCTTCTTCTGAGACAAAGCTAGATATTTTTGAAAATCAGTGTCCAAAAATAATGCTAATCATTGGATAAACATACAATCTTTGCACAATAATGTTATCATGGTCCTAGAAATCTTAGAATATAAAACATATCTAGGTTTTTCCCCTGAAAATAAACCTAAGGTATTCATGTATTTTAAAAATGGATTTTTATCCATAGATTTTAAAAATTAGCTCTTATTCTTTTATCACAATTTGTCTATATAAGTTTTGTAATTATTTCTTCTGAAACCTAAAATTAGCACATCTTCTTTTCATCCAATTAACTCAATTGAGTAACAAATTATTTTTTAAAAAAAACTTTCTAAACTGATACCTTGTAATGACTCATTCATGAGAATATCTTTTCTATTCAGAAGTCTGCAACTCTGTTTTATTCTTTAATCAATCACATGGCTTTAAAAAAATTGCTGCATCAGTCAACCAAGGGCCAATCATTTCATTCATTCCTCCATTCAGGGGAGTGCCCCAGGTATGTCGATGGTGGCAGTGGGTTTTCTGTGAAATGTGTGGTAGACCTGGTGATCAGTTAGTAAATATGCAAGGAATGTATCCCTTCAGTTTCATAATGAATTTGTAGACTTACCTTAGCTTGTGTGGTGGAAACCAAAGCCTGGTAAACAACTCTTTGGATTTCTCACTTATGAGATGGAAACCTAAATGCCTAGTATGAACTTTCTTTTGGAAACCATGACGTTGAAATCTCTGCTGTATTTCAACAGCTGGTGGCCTGACTTGTTAAATTGCTTTGCTAATGCAGAAACACATGAGTCTATAAAGTTAAAGGGAAAGAATGAAAAATTCACAGGCTACCCTAACAACATCATGGCATTCCACTGCGCTGCTCATCATGGTGGCCATGTTTCAATGATGCCTGGGTGCATTGCCATGGTAGCATCTTTAGCCCACAGCGTAAATTGCCGTGGGATTATTTTTATACCTTTTTAGTGGATTATGTTCCTTAGCTTCATCTTTTCATATTCTCAATGTTAACAATGAAATTATTTTGATAATTTTTTTTGACAAAAAAATATGAAAATGCCACTTGAAAAAGCTAGGTCATGTTACAATAGGTTAGAACAATTGTTGTTTTCTTTTTGAGACACCTTGAACTTATGTTCAGATTTGTAATGTGACTGGTCCCTCTTAAGGCACCAAAGCCCAAAGTGCTGAATTGGAATTTAGGAAACTTGGAATTGAGTCTCGTTCTTTCACTAACTAGCTGAGGGATTTAATCCTATGCTTCAGTGTCATTATTTGTGTGATGCTGGGTGAGTCATGTGACCTCTTGTGTGCCTCAGCTTCCTCATCTGTGAAAAGGGTAACAAAAGTGCCTATCTCTTAGCATTGCTATAAGGAGGCAATGAGATTTATGATTATAAAGGGCCTAGAACAGTATTGGTCTCCTGCTAAGAACATTATGTCATCTATAATAATATAATAGTAATCTGTTTTGTTATAATTCCTATATTATCTCACCTTACAAGGCTATGAGAAGAACCAAATGACATAATAAATGTGTTAGTTTGTTATTGCTGCAGCGCAAATTACCATACATTTAACATCTTAAAACAACACTCAATTGTTATCTCATAATTTCTATAGGTCAGAAGTCCAGGTGTGGCTTAACTGAATTCTCCGCTCATGGCCTCACAAGGCTGAAATCAAGGTATTACCTAAACTGTGTTCTTTCTGGAGCGCAGAACCCTCTTCCAAACTCATGTCGCTGTTGGAAGAATTAATATCCTTATGGTTGTAGGACTGAGGTCCCCATTTCTTGCTCAATGTCAGTGAGGGGCTCTTCTCAGCAACCAGAGACTGCCTGCTGTTCTCTGCCAGGGGTACTTTCCAAATATGGCATTTGCTTTCTTCCAGGCCAGGTAGAGCATGTTTCTCTGGCTTCTGACCTCTTTCAATCAGCTAAAGAAAACCCTGCTTACAATGGGTTTTCTTACACCTGATCAGGTTAGGCAACCCTTTAACCATAAACCGCAACATAATCGTGCTCACAGGTTTCAATTCACTCTCATTTACAGGGAGTAGATCATATGAGGGTGAGGGTCTTGGGATCTCATCTTAGACTTCTGCCTTCCACAAATGTGAATATGAAGTTAAATGTAAAAATGATATACAGATATAAAGTGCACATTATTGTATGATTTATCAGTCATTGTCATAATCATGATATCAAATTTTCTAATTTTTATTTTATTTTATTTTTTCAATTACCATTGACATTCAACATTATTCAACAAATTTCTAATCTCATACAACACTATTCCACTTGTTTTCAATGGTTTAAATTAGCTGTAAAGGGTATTCCAATTCATCTAATTATTATGTAACTCAGAGCTTAGCATTTGCTTCATAACTCCTCGAATTTCTATTCTCTTTGCGTGGGATATTTACTTTCCACAATTCCTCCTTTGACCCTGAGTCATTGAATCATGGCACTCCCAAGGACAAAATTCTATGGAGAAATAAGTTTCTTTTGGATTCACTAGTTCATAAAATGCTCAACCATTATTACCCTTACATGTATGTACCAACCCTGAAATTCCCTATGGACTGGCTGTACTCAACTATAAAACAAATTAAGGCCAAGGTAACTTTTCCCAATGCTTTAATGCTGTTTAACCTTGGAACTAAAAAGGAAGACTCAGAGATATTTATTCACAGGGAGCAGAGATGAGCTTAAGATGATCCACATTGCTATGGCTTTGTCATTTGACCAGTGCTCTTGAAGACTTCATATATCTCAAAAAGTTCAATAAATAGACAATAAAATATAACATAAATAGAAAATAAATATAGATATAAAATATAATAAAGGAATGATGTAGGGAAAGGTTGATAGTGCTTACATCTTCCATTAAAATGGAACGGAGACTTTAAGCCACAAATCCAAACAAGGAACTCCTGGTGCTTTGTTAATTAATACAAACACCTCCAGGACAGGGACAAATTCGATAAGCACACAGATTAGTAAAACTTCTGTACATGGAATAAAGTAGTACAATATTGTACAAAAAATACAATCTACAAGTTACGTCTGTGTTTGGAGTCATCTCTGCCACTGTTGGCGATATAATCAAAGGTGAGTTACTCTTCCTCACCAAGACTTAGTTTCTGCATCTTTAACCTGGAGAATACTGTCTACAACAGAAGATGTCCTGAGGAATAAGTAAAATAGCCTAAGCTAAGTTCTTAGGACAACGTCTGGTATAGAGTGAGCATTTAGTAAGTGATGATTATTGCTATTATTATTTATTATAATTATGCTAACTTGCAACCCAGTGTTTTCATGGTATTAGGTGTTCAGAAAATATTACTCTCTTCACCCTTCTTCAATACCTGTTTATTAAGTTGAACTGGATCTGTCAAGAAGAGTATTTTGGATATTACCAATCTGAAATACATTAAGAGGTTATCATTTGTCTAATTTTATACAATTTTCTTCCTCCTTCCTTTCCTCCCTGTCTGTCTTCCTTCCTTTCTTCCTCCCATCCTTCCTTCTTTTTTGTCTTTCCTTCTTTCCTTCTTCTCTCTCTCTCTTCCTTCCTTCTCTTTCTCTGTCTTTTTTCCCAAGCAGATATTATTTTAAATTTCCGAACAACCTATGTCAGCAAGTCTGGCCAAGTTATCTTTGAAGCAAGATCAATTTGCATCCACTATGTCACAACCTGGTTCATCATTGATTTAATCGCTGCCCTGCCTTTTGATCTCCTGTATGCTTTCAACGTCACAGTGGTGAGTAAAGAAAAGAATTCTTTCACATGACCTTGAAGGTTGGTTTTACCCCGTGTTTAATTTTTACAAGTTCAGGTTTTAAATGTTTGTGGTAATTTGGCTTCCAGGATTTTATGCCCTTTTTAATAAGGAAGCCAAGGTGCCCAATGACATACATGCCAGCTTCTCCACTTAAGGAAGTTACTTACTTTTGAAATTTGCATTACCTGAGTCTAGTTATTTAAATACCTAGAACCATGATATACAAGAGGCTTAAATTTATTTTCAATACTGACACACTAGTCAAATCCTTTGATAAGGAAATCATCAATAGAATTAGAAGCATAACTTTATGTTACTTAGACCTCGAGAATTTGGTGGAGAGTTTAAAGATTTCTTCTACCTTTCTGAACTTTATTCTCTACCTCTTAAATATTTCATTATTCATTGGAAAACAAAGAGAAGACCAATCAAGATAGAGAAAAATGCTGAAATTAAAATAAAAGAATTTAACGACTTCTTAAAAATCCTTATAAAAATGTTGGATGGGGAAGAAACTTAAATGACACAATGACCAACATACACTTGAGCGTTCTCTTGAATTATTATTCTATTCCTTCATCTAAAGCATTTATCTTCAAGTCTCTTCATAGGAATGAAAATATGCCCACTTACAGTAATAGAAATTTTTACTCTTTAATGATTGATATTGTTGAAAGCATTAAGTGCTGCCTTATAAACAGAGAGAGTTTAAGGAAGGTATAATAGCATTTTGGGACCAGTAATGCAATTTGCCCTTACAGTGACCAATTTTAACAGGAAAAAATTTACCGAACATTAGTTGCAATTAAACGTTTCTTATGCAGTTGACAACCTCTTGTAGAAATCATATTCTCTATCAAGAATTTAAAAGCATTGTTTTTAATATTAAACAAAGTGATCAATATTTCAAATATAGTCAATATCGACTTCAGAATGAAGATGGAACTGTAATCCCAACTAGTTAGTACATATTTGTGCATTTGTTAATTGCCTGTACAATAGTATTTTTTATTTTTTATTTTTTATTTTAAGTTGGGAAGTTGAAGGTGTCAGTATCTTAAGAGGTTTATAACCCAACCAAAAGGAAAGCTCTGGGGGAAAATTTAGTATATGATATCAATCAGTGCTATGTTGAATTGTTATTCAGGCTTCTTAAAGTGCTTTTTAAGATTGAATTTGACTAGATAAGTGTACTATAATGAAAGTATAATGACTTAAAACAGGCTTTTGCAAGACTGCAAAAAAAAATCAAAAGAAGTATATAAATTACAAAATGTCAAGAAAAATTTTGCAAATTCTCCTGAAGAATTGTTAAATAAAGGGTGCTTAATAGACTACTCTAATTTATCTTGCGTCTTTGCTAGTAAATATTAATAATATTTCGTTTTCCATTTCTCTTTAGGCACTGAACAAATAGAATAATTCTAAATATATATCATATATCATAAAATACATAAAATTAAAAATATATAAAATTTTTATATATCATTAACATCTTCATTGCCTAAAATTAAGACAAATAAAAGATTGTTTTGAAAATTTTAATGATTATATTTTGATGAATTTTAAATATTTGTACTCTTTCACTACATTCCTGCCCCCTTTCTTCATTCTGACTTGTGAAATCTGGCACAAATGCTTTATAAAGAATGCAAGTTGTAAATTAACATCTATGTCAAAGAGAAAAAAAAAATTGGAAGTAAAGAACCTTTCTCTCTTATCAGTTACCCTTCACAAAAGTAAGCATATGATTATTACCTAATTAATACATAAATCTGTTATCCCCCAAAATAAATCAGTCAGGATAAAATATTCTATTTGAACAGAAAGCTTGCTCAATGTATTATATTTACTTCTTAGTAAGCATAAGTTCTGAGGAATAATTTATAAGTTATGCTATTGTTATCCTGCACAGACTCACAAAAAGAAAAGAAACAAATAAATAAATAAAGGTATTGTCTTCCAGATCCAAAATGTGTTCAATTAGTGCATCTCCATAGATGACATTGAAAAATACGTTACAACCATCAAAAATATTGCATGCGTTAGCTTTGGTTCTGCCTCCAATTGCTGATGGCAAATGTCTTTTGTATTACTCACACATTTATTTATTAAAACCTACTATATGTAAGTCCTTATAAAAGGCACTATGAGAGATAAAATTATGAATGAGACATAGTAAGTGTGATAGAGCGAAAAAAGGCAAAAGTTCAAATCCTACTTTATCACATCATCTGAGTGACTTCTTTGGGGATGTTATCAAAATAGGTCTAAAATAAGCATTAAAATTCTTACCAGGTCTCTGAGCAGCCTAAAAAGGCAGCATTTCTCTAAAATACCTTGCTAAGTATCTAAAACCTGGGAAGACCTCAGTACATGTTAATTAGCTTCTCTCTCTCTCTCTCTCTCTCTCTCTCTCTCTCTCTCTCTCTCTCCCCCCTAGTTGATAGCCAGGAGGTGGTCAGGTCCAGGGAAGCTGCCATTTCATAGGGTCTTTTGATGAATGCATTGCTATCATACACCTGTCTACAAGTAGCTTATAATTTTTGCCAATGTAAAATTCAATACAGCATCCCAAAACTAAAAAGAATTTCTTTATTTCACGTGATATATCATCACCTAAGTCAAATAAGTCCCTTCCTTCTGTCATTCATCAAGAGCAAAAATTTACATTTATAGCAGGAAGTCATTGGCTCTGATGGAAATAAGTGTACATATTTCTTAAAACGTGCCTGCAAAATCATCAGTGCTGCCTCATCCTGGACACACAAGGCTCATGTCCCTGGTCTTTAAAAATGACGATTGTGCTGGCCTAGTGACGCGGTAGTTAAGTGCTGGCTTGGGAAGCCAGCGGCCCCAGTTTGGGTCCCACATATAAGGGCCAGTATCACTGCCCTCAAAATAAATAAATAAAAATGACTATTGTCCTCATGTAAGGGCAGCTCCACATTCTTCCTCAAATATCCCCTTTCTGATGAGAAAAAATGGGAGAATGTCTATATCAATATTATGCGTTCAGACGGTATCTTCGTTTGCTCAGGCTGCTATAACAAAATATCACAAACTGGGTGGCTTAAACAACAGAAATTTATTTCTGATTGTTCTGAAGGCTAGGAGGTCAAGATCAAGGTCCCAGACAATTTGGTTCTTGGTGAGGACTCTCCTTCTGATTTGTAGACAGCTGTCTTCTGGCTCTGTCCTCATGTGGTGAGGAAGAGAGGAGGGGAGGGGAGTGGAGGGATGGAGAGTAAAAAGCATGAGAGAGTGCTCTCCAGTCTTTTCTTATAAGGGAATTATTCCCATGGTGAAGACCCCATCCTCATGACTTCATTTAAACCAAATTGCCTCTCAAACACCCCATCTTCAATACCATCACACTGAGGGTTAAGGCTCCAATGTATGAAATTTAGAGAAACACAATTCAGCCCATAGCAAATAGCTTCCTCCATTTGAGACTTCTGTGCCAGGTTTCATTTTACTTACAAAATTGTCATCTGTCTATCAAATGTATCTACCTTATCAAATGTATCTACCTATAAAGTAATTTCCACTCCTAGTAATCCCTCTAAACTACAAAGTAGAGAACTCAAAGTCCTAGCATATAATCATCCACTTAACAATCAGCTGGAGAAGTGATAGGTGAGAGTTTGGCTGTGAAGCAAAAGAAAATAAACCAACACAGAAAAATGACAAAAAGAAATAAAGAGCAGAGCCTGCTAGCAAGTTCCTCAGCTCACCTTATGATATTATTGTATTTCAATATAGAATAATTCACAAGATTATAACTGAAAACACTTATTGAATATCTATTATTATACTAATTTTGATGTGTCTGTATCTTAATAATTTAGCCACTCACTCACATACTTAAATTTCTCAAAGAATTTCTCAAACTCTGTTTGCATGTTATTTAATATTTTATTTTCATTTTCTATTTTAGAAGGCTCTAAGAAGGTGTGAAACGAGTGTATATTAGTGCCGCATCTGTGTTGTTAATAGTGACATGGACAATTCTGGTGGACACCAATGGTGTACATGTTTCAGTCGGACCCTAAACTCAGGAAAACAACCCCAAGCTACAAGTCTATTGCTTTAGTGCATACAAAGGCAGGACCCAGGAGATTTTTTAAAATGTTTGTTACATTTGATTTTGGTTCCCTAGTCCATTTATTTTAGAGAAAACTCAGAATGTGCATGCCTTAGGCAAATGTTTTCTTTATTGATCATGTTAGGAAGATGGTATAGCGCCTGCGGTAGGAGATGCTACTGGGACTTGTAAGCAGAACTTACTCAAGTTTTATAGTTCTAATTATTTGAAGTCATCATGTTATTTTATTACCACTTTGCAGATTTTTACTCAGTCTATATGAATTACTGTCATAAAGAATTCCCTTACACAGAAAAGGGAAAGTGGGATTGAAAGAAAATGTGTGTGAGGGGTGGAGGCATCTTATATTAGACCCCGATACCATAATGAGTTTCCATTGTGTATCAGAACATATACAATTATATTCAATCAGACAGGTAGAGAAAAAGAGATAAATCTTCATTAAGGAAGATAAGTATTTACTCAAAGAATTGAATTGCTTTATCCTTCTTTATCCTATCACCTCCTGATCTATGTCAACAAATGGCATCGAAATGGTAAACAGATGACCATAGCATTGGAAACATGATTAAACTTAATTTCGAGATCTTTCCAGAATGGCCGTAAGTTAAAGTAGCTGCCATGGCATTGAGGAGCCCCCATGAACCACGTTGTGCTCTCCCCCCACAGGTGTCCCTCGTGCATCTGCTGAAGACTGTGCGGCTGCTGCGTCTTTTACGTCTCCTGCAGAAGCTGGACCGTTATTCCCAGCATAGCACCATCGTCCTGACCCTGCTGATGTCTATGTTTGCACTTCTTGCACACTGGATGGCGTGTATCTGGTACGTCATTGGAAAAATGGAGAGGGAAGACAACAGCCTTCTGAAGTGGGAAGTTGGTAAGGGCTTACATTTGTCACATTTTCCATTTTTTAAGTGAAAAGGAAGATTGTCTTGAATTTGGAGGAGGTGAAAGATGAGTCTATAAATATATGTCCTCTGACTGTCGATTTCTCACATCTTTTTTGTATGTGGGGGTGTCCACGCAACAAGTGATTTCTTTTAAGAATGTTATCTGGAATAGCCTGATATATTCTTTTTCAAAGAATAATGGATTAAGCTTTCCGTGGGTTTACTGCTTAAAATGACCAGCATGGCTGCAGAAGTGTTTAGATAAGTAATGTGTGATCTTATCCTGACATATCAATGCAGGACTAGTAAATGGAAATCACTGGGCAACCAGCCTATGGCCAACCATTACAATATTTTCAATCATAAAAAAATGATCACTGGGCCGGCCGGGTGGCGCATTGGTTAAGCGCTGGTTTTGGGATGCCAGCGGCCCCGGTTCGGATCCCACATGAGGGCCAGTGACACTGCCCTCTACAGCTAACAACAGCTCCACCTGGAGCTGGGCTGTGCGAGCCCCGGTGATGGTGTGGGCTGCAGCCCCTGCTGCAGTGGGCTGCCATAGGCTACAGTGAGTGGCCCGCAGCCAGCGTGAGCGGCTTGCAGCCAAGCGTGAGCTGCCAATAGCCGCGGTGAGCGACATCCAGAGGCCAGCGACAGATCTGCCTCATCCGGGAAGAACGCAATGACGATACCAACAGTGAAGCAACATCCTCTGCAACTAAACTGAAGAACAAAAAGACAGCAACTTGTCTGTTCCCCTTAAATAAAAAAAAAAAAAAAAATCACTTGTATTTTAGGTGGAAAGTTAATATAAAAAAAAAAAATCCCTACCATTTTTTTTCCTTTAAAAAGAAGAGAGAGAGAGAGCTATTAAAATGACATACTTTCCACATTTAGTTTACTTTGAGAATTTATGGCATTTATTCTGGATAAATATAATTTGTCAACACTGGGTATTTACAAATATAATTTGTAAAATTTTGTGTCTCCAGAATACATGGTAGTGTAAGGGAGATTTTCCAACTGTTACATAATTCTGCATAAACGAATCTGAAACGTTGGTACATGAACACATTTTTAAAGTTCTGTTAACCACCAGAACTTTATTAAAAATGAAAATTCTGAAGGCCATAACCCTGTATCCTAAAATGCTTGTATTCTTCTCACAATCATTCCCTTTAGAGAATTGTCATAGTACCTGATGTAGGATTTTTCTCTTAATCTGACATTTAATCAAAAGAATCTGTTTCCTTGGAAATGTTTCACTTATCTTCTCCCAAAATCAATGTTGAACTTTTGAAAGAAACTCAGACCTCTGCAAAGGGATAAAGCCACAAGAGATTCCCAAGAGAAAAATGGTCTGACTTTTCATAGCAGCACTTGGATGCATTTGGAACATCCCTGGGTTGGCTCTTATAAATATGCCCCTCTCACCACAGGACATATACAAAACCTTCAAAGGGCATCTTTGGAGAATGAGACTGAGACCTTAAGAAAGCAGTCTCAAGGGAGTGAAGCTCCTGTTTCGGTTCTTATAAAAAAATATTCCTATATGTCTTAATGTTGTCTCTGAGCTACCCAAAGTAACTGATGTGTTCTGATGATTTTCATCTCTTATCGTCCTTATCAAAGCACTTTTTCTATGCCTTGCTGTAGATCTCAGTCCTCAGAAACGCAGTAAAGATGGAAATAGAATGACAGAGCAGAAGCAAAAATATCCTATATAAAGAGAATATGAGATAAGGGAGAGGGAGAGGGAGAGAAGTGAGGAGAAAGAGTTGATTAAAAGGAGGATCAAAGTCTGGGTTGTACCTAGATGAAAACATTTCCCATCCTTCAGTATTGTTTCCCTTTCTGTAACTTTGTCCTAAAATCTTCTCCATCACATACTCTAGTGTTGTCCTGGTGGTCTTCAGTGAATAATAGCATTAGATCTCTGCCATTTGTTTTGAATCTGTATTAGAATTCTGACTTGTGGTCAGTCACCTGATTCCTTTTTGGACCTGACCTAATTTCCTTGGGGCCCCAGACCTATACACTCACATTAATTTGTAAGGCTTGTCTAGTCTGAGAGTCTCCAGATGGAGAAATTCAGCTTATTCACGCTCTCAAATTTAGTTAGAGGAGGAAAGCTTTTTGTTTCATTTCCAAGATGCCAGTCCTGCTGCAGATGCACAAACTGTTGATGTTGTTTTTCTTCCCAAAAACAAGCAGCGGTTTTTAATTTTCAAGATAAAGAAGCCCACCAACCTGAACTGCTTCTGTGTTGCCTGCTCCTACTCTTAGTCCTGGTATTATGGCTCAGTGTTAGGAATGGGAGTTTGTAAGCTGGAAGTCAACCCACAAAGGGAGCATTGACATAATACAATGGTGAGAACACTGGGCTGAGGGCAATAGATCTTTCCTATTGTCATGGCTCCACCAACTGTGAGATTTGCAGTAATTTTGTTCACCAGTCTGGGCCTTAGTTTCCTCATCCACAACATGAGAAAACTCACTATATAACTTGAAAGTCTATTTCAGGTTCCCATGATTTATGACTTTAATAAAAGAACACACCCAGTATTGTGTGCTTAGTAGCTCTGTCTAGTTTTTATCATAGCTGAGTGCCCACAAAAGCCATTCAAGGAAACCATCCAATGTCAAGTTTGTGGAAAAGAGATGTATCATAAAATACATCCTGGGATCATAGCATGTCAAGGAATTAATATGTTTTACTCATTATAAAAATAACTGAGCATTTATCCTAAAAAAATTAGATTTCCTATCCAAACACCTCTCAGGATACAACCAGGAAGGTAGCATGCTAATTATATCTATCAATATTAAGTTTATAGATTTAGCTAGAAGGACTTTCCCTTCCCCTCAAATTACTTGCATTGTTTGTTCATTTAAAACATTCTCCAGCGGAGGTTTGGACACAAATTAAGTAATTATGACCTTTCCTACCTAATTTTATAATGAGGAAGCTGAGAATCTAGGCTAATTTAGTTTTTATTATGTAATTTGTCCACTAATATGTTTTACCTTTTTTTGGTCCAACTACCATGAATCAAAAAAATTCATCACAGAAATAAAATTTGATTAGAGAACACATTGTTCTTTATGCTGTGACTAACGTTAGATGTATGGAACAGATTTACTTTCCCAAGGGATAAAAGGGAACTTCTTTTCTAATAATTTTTAATTGTCTTGAAATGTGTTTTTTTTTCTCGTTTTTGTCCTGGGCAGGCTTACTACTTACAGCTAGAGAGAGTTCCAGTATCTTGCATCAGACCAAATCAAAGTTAATTTTTTAAAAATACTATAATGTCTCTTCTCTATAAGATATGTATTTTTAGAAGGAAGAATAATACTTGTAGACTATGTCAGAGGCTGGTAATGAATTAATTTGCCTAGTGTTATATTTTACTTCATATTTTTATGTGTTTCCATATCATTTATTTTAAGGAACTTGAGTTATGACTTACTGTTTCATGGAATTTTACCCATAGACCTGGGACCTTAGTCCAGCTCTTTGGTTTTATGGTGAAAAACCCAGCTCTTGCTTATACAAGCTCTGTGGTAGAAGGGGTTGTTCTCTACTCTGTCCCCTGCCGCTTCCTCGCTGGTACATGGCAAATGTGTTTTTTTAAAAAACTGTTGAGTTAATCAATCTTCAAGGCCATTCAATTATTAAATGACAGTCATCGGACAAGAACCTAGATTCCCTACTGTGTAGAATTCCTTCTACTAATTTTGAATATTATGAAATTATAGGGGATGGCTGTTTAGTACATTCTTTCTGGCAAGAAGACTGAGAGAACAAATAGAGTGGTCGCTTAAGATTTGGTCATTCATTCAAAAAATATTTTTTGAGTGCCCACTTCATGCTGGGTCCTATATTAGGCACTGGAGATACCAAAATAAATAACATAATTAGTGTCATGGAACTTCAAGTGCAGTAGGAAAAACAGACAAATAAGTCAATGGATATATGACAGCGTGATATATTCTATAACAGAAACATGTATAGAGGAGTGGCCACCAAATATAACTAGAATATCAGCAAAGGGTTTTCCAGGATGAGCTGAGTTTTAAACAACGAATAGTTCTTGTCTCTACAGATGCTGAGGAATGGGCATGTGGTACAGCAGGCATGTGTGACTACATGAAGTAATTCACTAGAACCAGCAATAAGGGGTGATGGGGGACGGGGTAGTAGTAAACTGATGAGGCTAACGAGTAGGTAATCACAGAGCAGAGCTTTAAAGACCATTCATGTTAACTTTAGAGTTTGGACTTCATCCTAAGGCTACAAGTGAAGCATAAATTTCTTTCTTGAGCAGTGATCTTTTGACTATAGAACACTAAGAAACAGGAGAAGTTTCGCTCTGCTTTATTTTCAGTATCAGTAAAGTGTCAATAATACTAGTGCCTACCACACTGGAACCACCAGTATTAAATTAGGCAAACTATGTGGAGCATTTAGCTCTGTGCCTGGCATCTAGTAAGTACTCAATAAATATTATAACCAGCTATTATAACCAACATTACTATTTTATTTTTTATTTTATTTATTTTGATTAAATTTATTGGGGTGACATTGATTAATAAAATCATATAGGTTTAAAGTGTACAATTCTATAATACATCATCTATATATTGCATTGTGTATTACCACCCAAAGTCCATTCTCTTTTCATCACCATATATTTGACCCTCTTCTCTAATTACCATTTTATTATAACAATTACTTCTAAAAAAGCAAGTACCATGACTAGTGATACATATTATTTTTTATGGGGAGGTTATTTTAAAATGGCTTTTAAAATGTTGCCTTCAGGATTTAGTTGTAGTGCTGGACAACAAATTATATGCTTTTGCATATCTCCAAAATAATATATGTGCATTCCCAAATTATTTTATTTGAGTCAGCCTCTGAAAAATTAGTAATTTTCTCATAGCCTCATAATTGCATACATACAGGAGATTTTCTTTTTAAGGCTAATATAGAAAATAGGCCTCTTGGTGGGAATCTAGATTGGTGCAATCGCTGAATGCAGTATGGAGGTTCCTCAAAAATTAAGAATAGAATGACCATATGAGCCAGCAATCCCTCTCCTGGGTATCTAACCAAAAAACCTGAAAACATTTACCCATAAAGATGTATGTACTCTGATGTTCACTGCAGCATTATTTATGGTGGCCACGACATGGAAATAACCAAAATGTCCTTTGACAGATGATTAGATAAAGATGTACACAATGGAATATTACTCTGCCATAAGAAAAGGTGAAATACTGTCATTTGCAACAATATAGATGAATCTTGAGATTATTATGTTAAGTGAAATAAGTCAGAGAGAAAAAGTTGAGAACCATATGACTTTACTCATATGTGGGATATAAAACTGAAAACAACAAAGGAATAAGACAAAAAAAGAAACAAAAATGCATAGACACAGATAACAGTTCAGTGGTTACTAGAGGCTAAGGTGGTAAAAGAGGGTAAATGGGGTCAAATATATGGTGATGGAAGGAGAACTGACTCTGGGTGGTGAGCACACAATGTGATATATAGATGATGTATGATAGAATTGTGCACTTGAAACCTATGTAACTTTACTAACCATTGTCACCCCAATAAATTTAATTTAAAACAAAAAAAAAAGAAGATAGGTCTAACATCCACCCTACAATCTTGTTGGGATATATAAAATTTTTATGGAATTTAGACACAGTGCTTCAAAGACAAGTTTTAACACGATGTTAAAGAGACGTATCACAACTGAGTCTAAGTATGTTTTTGAAGTTTTAATTTTGATTTGGTTGCAAAGAAATGTTTGAAAATAATCTCTTTGGAGGGCCTTTACTTTCAATAAGAAGATTTAAATAACTACTTAAAGATGTGTGAAAAGTTTCTTACATCTCAATTAATGGAGGGGTACATTATTTTAATTATTATCACATAAAGTTCAATGAATGACGTGCATAAAGTTCAATTAGTGATATTGAATTAGTCCTTAAAGAGCTCCATTAGGATGCTGAATAGAATATAACTTAGATTTAAGCTCGAAAGATTTGGGTTTGAATCTTGCTTCAGGGATTTATTAGGAGTGTGATTGTGGCCAAGATAACTTCAGTATGTGACTTTTTATATAACAATCTCAGTGTCCTCATCTGCAAAATGGATGTGATAGTACTACCCTCATAGCATTTTTGAGAATGAAAGGTACTCAAGCTGACATACATACCGTAGTTTCTGGTATATGGTACTTTCCTGCAGCTGGTAACTACCATTACAACCATTACCTCCACTCTTATTACTAATTGAGTAAATAACTCGAACTGCAGCCACTTCCTCAAACTTACATACCTCAGCGTAAGAAGCACAGTTGCTGACATTTTGCAAGAATGGTCTGGACGTATTTCTGTCTTTGTAGGTTCTATGAGTCCTAGACCTTCTGTTCATCTCTAATTCGCAGGCCCTGAAGGGAGAATCTGATTGGCCAAGCTTAAATCACGTATTCAAACACTGACTGCTGGGGCAAGGAGAGACCCTCCCCACCATATATCTCCATGGTGGGAAGTGGGGCCCTGTGTCTCTCCACTACTATATATACAATGGAGAATCCCTTCTGCACACAGGATTTTAAACAACCAAAAAACAAAATAAAACAAAAAGTATCTATCATATAACATCTTTATGCATACATTTAAAAAATTGTAAAATTGGGCCGGCTGAGTGGCTCAGTTGGTTAAGAGCTTGCTCAAGAGTGAGAGCTGGGCCGGCCGAGTAGCGCGGTGGTTAACCGCTGGCTTGGGAAGCCAGCAGCCCCGGTTCGGGTCCCACATATGAGGGCCAGTGACACTGCCCTCAAAAAGAAAACGAGAGAGCTGAGCTCTGAGCAACAGTAGTTCGATGCCCAGCCAGAGCTGAGATGCCGCTGAGCTAACAAGTGGCTGGATGGCTCAGCTTAAAAAAAACAAAAAAAAAAAAAAACCTGTAAAATTTATTAAAATATTTATTACAATACTTCTATGAAACCTCATGTCCTTCTCAAACACCCCCATGTCAAATGGAGTTCGCTGAAAGGTGGAGATATGGTAACTCTCTGTGCATCTTTCTCACTAGAACAGACTGTGCTCCTTATGTAAACAGAATAGTGGAGCCCCACTTACAGAGCTGGGCTTCTTCAGCTAGACTGCACCTTGCTCATAGCTTTCTTTTGTAGCTACCGTGCTACCTTATATTCTTCCTCAAAGCTATCTCTATTTGAGGCCATAACATGCTAAACTTTAAAAATAAATGATCTGTTTCAAAGGTTAGATAGAGATGGGAGTATTTTGTAATAGAGAGAAGCTTTTTTTTAAATATTTTAATCCTTTGGCTAGAGTATGCTTAGCCACTGTAGATGCCTAAAAATGTATCTATATCACAGACCAAAAAAAAAAAAAAAAGCCCAAAAATCTAGAATGGGAAAAAAAGGATTAAGTCAGATATCGTTTTCAAATTTTCATTGACAATTTTAATCTTAAATCTCCTGATCCTTGTTGGATAAAACATCATAAAAGCTGATTGATTTGAAAGGCTCTTAGTTATTAACTGCTTAGCATTTACAGCATCATGTAAGGAAAAAATATGCCCAGGCTCATGATAACACCAGCTGATTATTTCAATAACTGTATCAAATTTTCCTCAAGAATTGACTAGCACTCTAATTTTTCGGATTCTGTATAAAGGATTATTACAAATTTTTAGGTAACCCTTATCTTCAGCTCTTCATTCTTGGGAAGACACAAAACAAAGGGGAGAAAAAGTCTAAAATGAAGGTTTCCAACCATTGAAATGGATCTGAGTGAGGGACTCCTGGACTTTCCTTCCTTCTCCCTTCCTTCCTTCCTTCCTTCCTTCCTTCCTTCCTTCCTTCCTTCCTTCCTTCCTTCCTTCCTTTTTTTCAGCAGGATCTTGAACTTTAATGTACATTGCAATTACCTGAGGATAGCCTTAAAATACTGATTCGAATTTAGTAAGTCGGAGGTAGAGCCCGAACCCCCTGATTTTCAACAAGCCCCAGAAGTTGGTGATGCTGGTCCCACACCACACTTTTTTTGAGTAGCAAGGTTTTAAAAAGTCTTGGGACTTTTTGTGAATTTAATACTCCTGGTGATCAACAGTTCTGAACCAGCAACTATTCAGTCCTTCGGTGTCCATCCATTTTCACTTGCCTATCCTTTTTTAATCTCCATCACGTCTACAAATTTATTTGGACATGGTCTATTCCTAATGGCCCAAGGAGATCCACTGAGAAGGAATTAACCTAAATGGTGATGTAATACAACACAGTGCTTTCAATAACATCATTAGGAACCATTTATATTACAGTTAGTTCTGAGAAACTAAAATCAAACACCATCAATTTTAAGAGTTGCCAGTTGCTCTATTGTATTTTGATAAACTTTTCTAGAAATAACAGAAATGCTTCCCTGTTTTAAGAGCAACATTTCACTCTTTTGCCATGAAGAGCAAATGGTTAATTCTTAAAACTCAGATTTCCCTAGTACTTTTGTTTCTGAGGATAACAATAAACTTTGATTATAAAAGTTGGAGAGGGCCGGCCGAGTGGCGCTGTGGTTGACAGCTGGCTTGGGATGCCGGCGGCCTGGGTTCGGATCCCACATATGAGGGCCAATGACACTGCCCATTTAAAAAAAAAAAAAATGGAGAAATAAAGTATATATGAACGTCCAATTATGATGCTGAATTATTTCTGTAATCTGACCTTGTGTGTTTAAAAATTATTTGGGCAGTTAGAGAACATGCAGCATAAAATTAGATTTGAATTGCATAATGTTCTCAGTCCTTTGATAAGGAACTTCTGGGTTTCAGGCAGCAAACTGGAAGTTAATATGAATTCAAGTTTCCAGGGTTGTTTGATTAAAGGATACATGTACAGCTAGAAAATACTGAAGGTAAATATATATACCAGAGTTTTCAAATTTGTTTACACTTCAGACCAAACACTATAAACAACAAAAGTTTCTATTGTTATGTTAAGTTTAAGAAATTGAGCCACTTCATCTCAACTCTGAAGGACTAACAAGCTAGGTTGGCATCGTATGAGCTCAGAGAAATCTTGAGAAAACTTATTAAACATTAACCCAAATGCTGCATAAATTTATTTTACCACATAACCCTTCCTTTTTTGAAATACACATTATTAATATTCTGTTAACATCCTGTGAATCTGGAGTTTAAAAACAAACAAACAAAAAACATCTTAGGAAAAATGTTACTAAACTCAGTATCATAGTAGGAAGGATAATAATTATTTTCATCTTTTAAAAAATATAGAATATCACATGTATTGTCTCACAGTAAATCTACTGCAATAGGTAAAGAGATTATCCTCATCTATAAAACTGAAAAAATAAAAAAACCTCAGTTGGTGAGCTTCAACAAGCTAATGTATATGAAAGCAGTTTGAAAACTGAAAAGTGCTATAGAATTATGACATGTCATTGTTGTGTTATAGTAAATAACACATATAATCATATATACAAGTGAATATGCATACATATGTATGTATAAGTGTCTCTCTGTCTCTCTCTCCCCCATCTCTCTTTCCCTCTCCCCCTTTCCAGAGAGACAGAGAGATACTATGTACATACTCTGTACCACAAACTCCTGTCTTTGTGTTCTTCCCATGATACAGATCTTGGGGTACATAGAGAACCCATGCACAATACCTGTATTTGGGTGAATGCAAGAATAAATGAGTGGACCACAAAAAGGCTTCTGTACTGTACTGTAATCACCCCACGCAGATTAAAAGAGGAAGAAGTCCTAAAACCAGACTTCCTTCAGTGATTGAAAGTTATTTACAATGAGTCTGTACTTTCTTATAGCATATCATCATTTATATTTTTATAAAACAAAATTCTCATTGCTCATTTGGTTAAAACTGAATTGCCATGATGTATAAACCAAAAAAATCACAGGAAGTCAAAAGTCAGGATCCTGTCATTATTGAATAGTCTAGTTCTTGGGATATTTTGTCCATTGAGATACTGAATTTCCTTAGTATTCAAATCACATTTAAGCAGGAACTATTTTTTTTCCTCTCTCAAAAGACCTTGTGATACCTAATAGTCATTAATATGAGTATAAATATTGTGAGTGTTAAGTATCACATATTGAGCTGCTTTGGTTTTCTGATTCACAAAACATTGTCTAAGTGTAAGATTATCCACACTGCTCCAGCCCTTTTGGAAAATGTATCTTTGACATTTTATCCAATAATCAACTTGCAATCCCTAGTCTATTTATACCTTAGAACTTTGTACAATTTCATGGAAACAACTGAATTGCTCACTTTGGGGGTTATAAGAATAAATTATTTATTACTTGTTTTTCACTAGTTAATTTAAATTGGAGGTTAATTTGTGTGTGTGTGTGTGTGTGTGTGTGTGTGTGTGTGTGTGTGTGTAGGGGCAGGGAGAGCACCAAAAAAATGTGTACACATTTTAAAGAAAAAAATTGTATTAAAATTGTAATACTCAATGTATACCAACAACAAAAGATGAATACAAGTCATGTGTATACATTGTTTTGGCACCACCAGCATATATACTCGTGTGTGTGTGTGTGTGTGTGTGTGTGTGTGTGTGTGTGTGTATCCTGTTTATGTTATTGCTAAAGAACAAACTGGCTATTATCCCAATCAAGGGAGAACACATTGTAAAGTCATAAATCATCAGTTTGTATATAATTTTATTGTGAAAAATTACTAAAGTCATAAAACTATGGGCATTGACTACAATATCAGCACTAACTACTGACTGAGTCTAATCTAAAGTGTGACATTTCAAAGAACTTATAGCACAATGTAGCTCTTTCTCCAGTCACACTCATATTATTTTTAAAACAAAACAAGCAAATCACACAAACAAATAAACATTGATGATGAAAGTTAAAACCAGAACCACAATGTTATATTCCTGAAGCTAAAATATTTTGAGCAGACCATACTTTATGACTGAGACTGGTATTTCCTAGTAATGATAATGATCAGTATATACCTTTTATCTGGACTTCACTGAAGTGTCTAGTATATAGGTTATTGTGATCCCTTTACTTCATATAATGCCTCCTATATACTAAATTAGCTTCTGGACCCAGTTCCACTATTAAGGGATAGGGTCTCCACACCAACAAGCAATTCTCTGGGCACCACTTGGTGCCCAGAGAATTCACAATTCACCTCAATTCTGATACCTCTCTACTCAGAGGTAGTGTCAGATTCCACAGGTTAATGGTTCAGTCCAACTGCTCCCCTTTCCAACTTCAGAAGCCAGTCACTAGTTTTTTACCTGTGCTCCTAACCTACCACCAATAAATCAGAGGTCCCCATAACCCTCTCCATAGGTTTCACTAATTTGTTAGAATGGCTCACAGCACTCAGGAAACCCGTTTCCTCACTAGATTTCCAATTTATTATGAAAGGATGCAACTCAGGAACAGCCAGATGGAAGAGGTGATTAGGACAAGGTATGTGGGAACAGGCACCAAGCCTCCACACACTCTCTGGGCATACCATTCTCCGCAAATCTCCACATCTTCACCAATGGAGAAGCTCTCAGAACCCAGTGCTTTGGGACTTTTATGGAGGCATCATGACAGAGGCATGATTGACTAAGTCATTGGACTTTGGCAATTGATTTAACCTTTTGCCCCTCTCCTCTCCACAGAGGTCAATGGGTGGGACTTAAAGTCCAAACTTAAAGTCTAATCATGAGGTTAGTTCTCCTGGCAACCAGATCCCATCCTTTGGTGCTTTCCAAAAATCATCTCATTAATGTCACAAAAGACACCTTTGTCACCCTCATCACTTGGGAAAACCCAAAGGTTTTAGGAGCTCTGTGCCAGAAATAGGAACAAAGACCAAATATGTATTATAAATCACAGTATCATATAAACTCACTGTTTAAATATGTAGATGTTAGAGACCATATTTCTCAGTGTCTTGGAATTTGTGTGATGTTGCAGTGAATCAGTTAATTGTTAATGGTACATTTTTAATTTCTTACTATGTTAACATTATAGAAGGGAATTATAAACAGTGGTTTCAGCCTTACAAGGACACAAGAGAAGGCTAACTCCTCTTCACTCCCTGTCCTTATTCTTTTTCCATGTTTCTCTCTCAGTAATTGTCTAGCTTGCTACCATCTTCTAGCTGGAGATAAATTTGGGTTGACACTGATTACAGCTCACTAGATTTAAAACCCTCCAAAGAGCTGATCCTTTGTCTCACCTTGGGCTTTCAGCCCTAGAAGAATCCTCTTGCCTTAAATATCTTGAGCCTTCGTTTTGACAGAATGCCTTGCTGACCATTCATTGGCTTCCTGTGCTCCTCCCAGAGGATCCTATGATTTCAGTTTTTGGAAATTTTGCCCACCTCTGACCTCTCTCATTCTACCCTATTGGATATTCCTGAGCTGTATTGTTGTTAAAATCAGGGAGACTAATATGCTTCTGGCTTAGGGTGTGCCAAATGCTTCTGTTCTTAAATGAGTCCAAAGTTGAAGACATGTCTCACATAGGAAACACTAATTTTAGCGTGGACCCATAGGTAATGTGAGGATCAAAGAAGAGAAAAATAGGTTTACTTTTGGTGATCAGGGGAACTCTGATATAGCTGACTGAGGTTTGGAGCTAATTTTCTTTACTTATGTATGAGTATGTATGTATGTATGAATATTCTAAACACCTAACTAGTTTCCCAGTATCACTTATTAAACAATCAATTTATTATCACTAATTAAATGTGTCATTTTAATCTTAATTGTTACGCATACTTATGACTGTTACTAGGTTTCATTTATCTTCACTAACAGTCTAATTTTATACCAATATTGCAGAACTTTAATTATTGTACTGTTTAAATTTTGGTACAGCAAGTAGAACAGAGCCATTCTAGCCCATTTACTCAGTTAGATCAATGTTAGAAAAAAATTTCACCTTAAGAAAACAAAAACAACTAAATAGCATTTTAATTGGAGTTAATTTCAGAAATTGATTTGGGGAAATTAATACTTATATAACATGATATTTTGGTCATCCAAGGTTATGGTATTTAATCTCCATTTATTTAAATTTTTAAAAATATAATTAAGAGAAATTATGCAGTTTTCTTCACATAAGTTGTACATATTTCTTATTAAGTTTATTTCTAACTACTCTACATTGTGCATATGTGAATGGGATCCATTTTCCATTAATTTTATTCCATTTATTGGTAAAAGAAAACCTAGTGACTTGAAAATAATATTTATAGATACCTCAAATATATATCTAATAAGTTTTCATTAATGTATTGAGTTTCTTAGAAAGACAATCATATAACCTGAAGTATTAATAAACTTTGCCCTGGCTTATCTAATATATATACTTTTTGACTTCTGGTTTGATAAAATTATTTATTTTATTAAATATTTACTTGAATTTTACTAGAAGATTTTACTGAAAAGGTATTTTATACATCACTAACATTATTTTTGATGCTTGGTACTCCACAGAGTCACACAAACTTTAAATTATGGCTCTCAAAAATATAGCTCATAAAAAAACATGGTAGAACAGAACAGTTTTTAGTTTGAAAGTTGGGGATCCTCTGTTCTAATCATAGCCCTGCTATGACGTAGGAAATTTGGTCAAACCACATCTGTCCGAATTATCTCTTTGAAAATGAGATACGTAACTGATTCTTACTGAGTCTCAATCCTTCCTGAATCATAAGCCCTGTTGTAAAAAGGATGAAAGCTGTAGATCTCTGATGAGGAATTCATACACCCATATGCAAATAGTTTGCATGAAATTATAGATAGTTTGCATATTCCATGATGTTTTTCATGGGATCCTGGTAAACAAAACAAACAAAAAAACCCTGGAGCTAGATGAACTCTAAGATTGTTTTCTACTTGAAGAGGATTCAGTTAACAATTCCTTTAAGAAAACTGCCTTGCACCTGAAATGTAGGTATGTTGAAGAAATAATACTTTAGTCTGTTGGCATGTCTTTCATCATATGTGAAAATGGGGTCAGAGCTGCCCTAACTCATTAGTAGAACATTTTTTAATCTTTCTATTTTTTCCAGGTTTTGTACCATTACAATGTAATTATTTATCATGTAGTAATATACATACCATTATAGCCCTCTTGTTTAATCCACTCTTCCTAAAGTTTTTAACCATTGGAGGATTTTAATCACAGCCATGGGCTACCAATTTTATGATGCAAAAAACTTAGTAAACAATTTCACTTTACATGAAACTTTTAAGAAATGTAATGATTTCTTAAACTGAAAAAAAGTGATACCACTCTCTAGATTGGGTATGTAAATAAGTTGTGATTAAAATGTTCAAAATTTCATTTCTGATTTAATTTCCAAAGGACTGTCAAAAGCAAAACTGACTTCCTAATATCTTAAGAATTCTGAAATTTACAGTGTTCTCATTAGCCTCGCTTGTGAGCCTTTTCATAGGTAGCCTTTAACTCCAGCATTTTTTTTTCAACCTTTATACTCAATGACATTATGCACCTGAGGTGGTTCTGGTTGAGTTACTCTTTTATTTAAGCTAACCTACCCTGATTCACAGATTCACAGCATATTAGTGTAAGAAATAACCCTAGAGAGAATATATTCTAAATTTTGAATTTTATTTAATTGCTTCTCTTTGATGAGGCATCATGATGTACTGGGAAGAACAGTGAATTGGGAATCATGAATTTAAAAACCTAATCCTGGTTCCAAGCCTCATATTTCTTCCATGAAACATGAGGTGGTAAGAACAAATGAACTCCAGAATCTTCAGAACATCAACTTCTCTTATTTTTATGTGAAGAAGAGGGACACAGAAAACTTTTAATAGAGTTATTTTACTCTAAGGTATTGCTGAAGATAGAAATACATAGTTCTACTTCCAAAAATATGTAAACTAGTTTTTGTGACTTCTGGTCCTTATTTCAAAGTGTGGGTAGGGTTGACCTGATATGTGTCTTTTTTTAAATTACTTTTTAGTCTACATATTCATTTCCTCAAGTCCAAATATAATATCTTTTAATTTCCAGTGCTGAAGAATAAAAATAATATTTACAGAAATAATAGAAAATAAAGTGTGAGTTCAATGGAAAAGAATCAGGGTGTCAGTATTTTTCTTTAGTTACATTTTTTTTACTTATTTCCCTTCCTCACTAAACTTAAGAATCAAATCCAGATAAGAGTTCTTCTGAAAAACAACACTTGATGTAGCTTCTCCCATCCTCCCACTGACGTTTCTATGAAGGCCAAGATAAAGACATAGTGTCACATCTTAACTATCACTGAAAATTATTAACCATTGACCTCTTATTACAAGAAAGGATTTTCCACTAAAATCAGGCAGGTGAATAGTATTGGATTTTTAAATATAATCAACAGATGACTTGAGTTTTTTGATGGAAGCCCTTGATCCCATACTCACAGCACGCTCTCTGATTCAGAGCGGGAAGTACCCAAGAAAATGGAACAATTTTCCCTCAACTGCACAGGCATTGCGTTAAAGCAGAACGGTAGCTCCACTAGGCCTGGTAGCTCTTTCATTCCATCCAAAAATATCAGAGCTTTTAAAGGGTACAAAATTTCCCACCTTAGAGATGCAGGTAGGGAAAGAATATACTAAAATGGTGGAGGAAACTGTCACTATTGACTAATAAGTAGAAAACTAGACTAAATGGGCTTTTGAAAATTTAAATGTCACCATCAAATAGAATTTAAAATAGCACACATACCTTATAAATCACACAAGCCATGGAACATAGAAAAAAGGACAGGAAAAAACGATCTCAAGAAAACAGAAATGTAAGAAATAACAGGTCATTAAGCATCATGATTTTAATGAATATTTCATGACATGGGGAAAAGCTCATGTTGTTTCAAGTGAAGGACCCAGGATCCAGAATTCTATATATTGGGATTCTTATTTAGGAAAAAAACGGAAACACACACACACACACACACACACACACACACACACACACAGGACTAGAAATAAATTCCGTGAGTAGTAGAATTACTTGTAAATTTATTTTCTTCTTTACATTTTTTTAAAATAACTGATTTATATCAAATTAATATTTAGCTTACATTTTTTAAGCACAGACTACATGCATGGTGCAGTGCTTAATATATTTGTGTGCCTTATCTCCTCTGATCTTTATTGAAATCTCATGAGGCAGAGACTTTCAACCTCATTTTACAAAAGGAAAGTTTGAAAAGTTTATTTCCCAGAGACTTCTTTTTAAATTAGAAAATATTTTTATATACAAAACTGTTTAGAATGAAAATAATCAACACCTCCTGAAAACTGTATCTTCTGTAGCATTTTGCCATATTTGCTTGATTTCTATTTTTCAAATCAATACAATATTACAGATAAAGCCAAAGCCCCACTACAACTTAATTCTCACTTGCTCCCTCCCCCTTTTCTCCTTACTATTCTAAAGTTGGTATATAAGATTTTCTTAGATGCTATTTTTTGTAATAATAATAATAACAACAACAGACATTCACAAGGCTTTCTCGGTGTCAGGCACTGTTTTAGGTGCATTCCCTGGATTAGTTCATTTAATCCCGCCATAATTGTATGAGCCCAATACTATTATCATCTCTATTTGCAGAGGAGAAAACTGAGGCACATAGATTAAATAACATGTCTTAGGTCACATAGATAGTATATACTGAAGCTAAGATTTCATTCTTCCTTTGTAGCTTTCGACATTCTCACTGAGGTGTTTTTTTCAACATTTATATATGATAATAGATATAAATCCTATAAATTTATTTTTAACTGTTTAATAGGATTCTGTTATACCATAAGCCAGTTTGCTCATACTTTGGGTTGATTTATCCATTTCCCTACCAATTTCTTTGCATCTCTCATTACTACAACTAGTGAGCAATGAACAATCAAATCCAAGCTCTGTGTGCACATTTGCAAGAATTTCTCTGGGTAAGATACATAGAACTATACTTGCTCAAAGGCCTTGTGTATCTGCAATGTTTATATATATTGCCAAATTCTTCTCTGAAGCATTTATACCAAGTCATTATTTGGCAGTGTTCTGTGTTCTTTCCCAAGATTTTCACCAACAATTCTCACCAATGTTTCTAAACTTGTGAAAACTGAGGGGGCGTGACGGGGGAGAATCAGGAGTAGTGGAGCGTATGAAATAGTGTCTAGTTGTTTTTTTTAATTTCCATTTCCCTAAGTAAGGTAGAACATACTTTCATATTGGGAGGGGGCTACTCCAGTTCCCTCTTTCATGAATTAGACACTTAGCTCATTAATTTGCAATTTCTCTTCTTTGCTAAATAATCTATTTACTGTTACGTATTTTTAAATGTTGAAGTCTTGAAAAATTGTTACTCAGATTATATGGGACCTTTAAAGTTAACTCTTTGTTATTGATTTGTAATTACCTTCATTGGTTCTCTCAGAATTTAATCTATAAAATTATATGACTGATTCTTCAGTGTTTGTTGAGACTCAGTTTGAATATATTCTTTGTGTGTTTGAATAGAATGTGCATATAGGGCTGGCCGAGTGGCTCAGTTGGTTAAGAGCTTGCTCAATGGTGTGAGTTGAACTCTGAGCAACAGCAGTTTGATGCCAGCCCAAGCTGAGCTGCCGCTAAGCTTCCAACAGGTGGCAGGATGGCTCAGCTAAAAAAAAAAATTTAAAAAAAAAAATTTAAAAAAAAAAAAAAAAGAATGTGCATATAATTTTTTGCATATAAGTTTCAGTTCTAGGTTTTACATATGTCCATTAGATCAAACTTCTGAATTTAATTATCCATGATATAGATCCTTATTAGCTATTTTATATCAAATATACATAGAAGTTTATTTGGTGCTTTTTCAGATCTCTGTTCATTTCCCATAGTCTTTGAAGGTTTTCTTTTTGGAATAGTTCCAGTTCCTTATTTTTGGTCTATTATCTTGAGCTTCTGATAAATTTAAAATTTTTAAACATACTATCTTATTGTATTTCCCCATTTTTATTTTATTAATTCAAGTTAATCATGTGGCAATTTTCTATTCATCTAATTCTTGCAAGAGGTAAGCCATTTTCTCATGCATTTTGTAAAATGTTTAAAATTTTTATTGTGAACTTATCATCAATAGTGGTTTCTTCCTGTAGAAATCCTGTGCAGATAAAAGTATGATACTATCCAGAGTTTTCAGGGTTTTTCTCTTTTTATTTTCCTGTTGTCAAGGACAGTAGGGTTATCCCTTGCGTGGGATCAAATTTTTTTAAAGTTCTTAGCATCAAGGCTTCTATGCCTCATAGATAGAGTACATTCAGACACGCATGCATGCAAGGCACAGCTTGCATTTTAAAAACTCTCAAGAGACTATTTTATTCAAACTTAAATTTCCTTGTCATCCCATATGCTTTGGGGTAAATTATTTCTACCCTTCTCCCTAGATGTGTCACACTTCGAGTATCCCACTTGTATGTAGGGTTTCATTTCCAGCATTCGTGGGATTTAAGTGTTATCTTCTGTGCATATATGGGGACAAAACCCTAGCCACAGACATTATTACTCTGATCAGCTGCTCATCCCTGTCTCCTTGGCAGCACCAGCACCCCCATGGTGTCAGCTAACAAACTTGCTACTCCTCATTTTTACATATGGAGATTTCACTTGTCTTTTGGAAGAATTATATTTATATTTCCAGGTGTTTATATCTGAAAGGCATGCATATTAGCTAATTTCATAATTTTGCTAGAATCACGTATCAATTTCTGCCCAAAATAACATAACCTAAATTCCAGTGTGATTCTGTTGTATGTTGTGTTTAAAATATAATAGTTGTAATGTAACTCATAAAAAAAAATTGAAAAAAGCGTTAATTATTCAACACCTTATTCATACTTGGAATGCCTTTATAGGTGAAAAACATTTAAACTTAAGACTTTAAATCACCAATCCTTCAAACAGAATTGTGCTGTTACCAGGAAAATAAGTTATGCCACTGTCTTAATATGACAGCATCAAATGTGCTTACTATACAATTATTCTTTCTAGTTACTATATATTAATCACAGTCATTCTTTTAAAAGAGGTGACAGTTTAATGAACTGCAGGTTATTTTCCTAAGAGACTATAGATATAGAGAAAAATAGAAGAGAAAAAGAACTAAGCCTTTGAGATTGTTGCATTTAAACCCTACTAGGTTTCCAGTATTTACTATAAAATAAATATCTGTTGTGCTGGCCGAGTGGCGCGGTGATTGGGAGCTGGCTTGGGACACCAGCGGCCCTGGTTTAGATCCCACATATGAGGGCCAGTGACACTGCCCTCAAAATAAATAAATAGATAAATAAATAAATAAATAAATAAATATCTGTTGACTTCCTAAGAAGGGCAATGTTATGAGCTGTGAACAATACAAAGAATAATAAATTAGAGCCTTCCTTCTAGAAGTGTACTCCATTGTTAGAAAGTCAAGACGAGGACACAAAAAACACAATTTTTTTTTTTAAATATTGGTTTGGTGTAAGTTTGTACAGGCAAAAACTTCCTTAATAGTTTAGAAAGAAGTAGAAGTGATTTTAACTGAATATCTGTGAAGATGGCGTGTGAACTGGGCTTCAAAAAGTGAGAACTAGGGCCAGCTGAGTGGCGCAGTGGTTAAGCGCTGGCTTGGGAAGCCAACGGTCCCGGGAAGCCAGTGGCCCCTACTTCTAAACCCATAGAAGTAGGAAACCTCACAAGGTACTTGAGGAACAGTGAGTGGATGAGATGAATATGTTTAGAGTAGAAAATACTCGAACAGCTGGAGTCACAAAATAAAGAGCCCAGAGGAGAAGGGGGCCTAGCAAACAGGTGAAACAGGCCAGCCATTAAACTCAAGGTTAACGAAACTAAGTTCTGAAAAAAGTAGAGGATGCAATTCCCATCAGGAAATCAACCACAACCAAACTCTGGCACCAATAGAGGTAAAATGTTAGCACACCTGATTTTTCTACAGAATTTGGGAATCAGGATTTTTTGGTAAATCAAGATTTCTTTGGCAAATATTCTGATATTTAAAGATTGGCAAATAATTCAGAACTTGAAAAGCGTAGTACAAAAACCAAACAAAGTGCTTGTGGGCCTTATTAAGCTCACAAGTCACCAGTCCGTGCCATCCCAGATACTGTGAATAAAAAGGAGGTTAAGAGACCAAAATAATGGGCTGGAGTCGTGGCTGAGATGTGCAGACATAATCCCCAAAACAACAGGGACCAAAGAATGTGTCACCTGATTAATACAGTATTTTAGTAATTTTATTCCAAACTCAAAAAGGAAAACACTTCTCTTTGTAATATTCACCAAACTATTTAGCCCAGCCGTACATTCGCACGAAAACGTCTACCCATGCTATTTGTAGGAAATTGGTCTCACACGCTGCAGATGTGCACTAATAAAAAGCGTTTCTCTGTTTATTATCCTGATTGTGTGAATATTTTCATAAAGGGGTACTGAATTTACAAAGAATTTCCACTAGAATACTTTCCCCATTTGAGATTTTTAACAAGCATGAACGTAACTCATAAATACATAATAGAAAATACAAGCTAATTAAACATTTTATCTAAACTAATTAGACATCTGGCATAAAAATTTCAATACTTCTTCTCTCCTTTTTTGTCATGTGTGAATGTGTGGGTGTTTGTTTTGTATTTAGGGTTTCTCCAACTAGCTACAAACAGAAAAAGTAATTAAAATGGGTTTCGTAGTCTAAGACTCAACTGAGGCTACTGCCAAAAATCTCTTGCTGGCATGTCTTTTACTTGGACATAAAGAGTCTTTTGGTTTTTGTTTTCTTTTCATGGAGATTAGTCAGGAAAGACAAAGAACAAAACCCAGTTTTGAATTCCTCAGAAACTCAGAGTCCAGAACCCCATTCAAGATAAAGATGATTTATGAAGGTCCTCTTTTTAAAACCGGTGGATTTATACCCTAGTAGGTTTTTCCGTGCCCCTGTCTTTTACACGAAAATTAAATAGACTGGCAGAAGTTGGATACCAGACAGTTCAGTCAATTGAAATCTTAAAGATAAATAAAAGTTAATGAACCTCTAGCTCTCTGCAGCTTTTGAAATCAATATCCGTTTTCTCTTATGAAGATATTGAAAATTAACCTTTAGCTTGACAGCTTCCTGTGAATGTATATTTGGTCCCATAGGATAAGATTCTATATGACAATTTTTTTAAATGTGAGTCCTAGGTTCAGTCTTCAAAGTCTGGCTCCTTTATTTACTAACTGTGTCAGTTTAAGTGTGTTATTTCCCTGTCTAAGGCACTCTCTCCTCATCTGCAAAATAGAGACAGGACTAACTACTTCATCAGATTGAAAATTAAATGATAAAATGCTCGGTACATGTCAACTGCTACTGCTGCCACTGCTACTGTTTTTTCAGCTATCATTATTGCTATTACCGACATGCAGTATTCTATTAAAATCATTATTATAGCAAGGGATTTTGTTCCCAAGAGTCTGTATGTACTTTATTTACAGTATTGACGCCAATGCCCAAACTGCCTACAGTCTTTACTGAAATCCTGCGGCTGATGGTCAGGGATTACAGGCTTATTTTTAGCGATCTTTCTAGACTAAAATGGAATTCTATCAAGATTGGCTTTTTTGAATGTGACGCACAGAAGGAGGACAGCGTTTCTAATTTTATCATCTTCCCATAAAACCATCTTTTAGTGCTAGCTAATTCCATTAATTTTTAAAATATACTGGCATAAGTTTATAGGTTGCAAAGCTTTTCTGTGGCTGAAATGGTATATTTTGGAATATGCTGTGACTCTGACTGACCCACTCAGGAATAATCTATGAAATGGTTTTAAGGAGAGTTGATCAGCACATGGTTTCTATTAAGTGCATGCCACAGATGAGGATGCATGATTCCAGTCTCCGTAACAGTGCTTTATATGTTTCATACAAAAATGCTTGTTCATAGCAGTGTAAATGTATTTCCTAAAATCCAAAAAAACAATACCATGGTGTAACAGTGTTCTGAAGAACTGGAATTTTTTTAAATGAATAATCCTGTATTATTTTGCAGACAACTGAGCATATGTAACTCTGTGATTTCTCTGTCGACCACTTGCTTGATGAATGGTGTAAGCAAGTCATGGTATGGTAATCATTACTTACAAATGCCATGGCCATATTGAGTGCATGTGCGTGTGTGCGTGTGTGTGTGGTGTGTGTATGTGGGGGGGGGGGCGGTAAGGAGAGGGAAGAGCAAAGAAGCAATTCATTGCCACTGCCAAGTTATAGAATTTGGCATTCTTTTAAATTAGCGAATCAAACACTTTTTATGCTTTAGAAGGGACGGATTCTATCTTTGAGTAGTAAGCTTAATGGATTATTTTAATAAAATTTTCTTTTTTGTGAGTCAATTTACATTCAGAGGTATCAATCTATTTTTTAAAAATCTTTATTTGACCATATACTGAATTGGGTTTTTTGTTTGTTTAAGATTTTATTGGGAAATTGGGGGAGGGGAACAGTGTTGGGGAATTGGGGAAGGGGACTAGCCAAATTGTTGTTCTTCAGTCTTCGTTGTGGAGGGCACCAGTTGCCATCTGGTTTCCCATCGGCAGCGCATGGCCTCTAAGCTCAAGGTGCTGTGTTCAATCTTAGTTACGGGTGGTGGCATAGCCACCATCCCATGCAGGAATTGAACCAGCAGCCTTGTTAAGAGCACACACTCTATCCACTGAGCCATCTGGGTGGCAGCTCAGCTCAAGGTGCCGAGTTTAGTCTTAGTTGCGGGTGGGCATAGCCCATCATCAAACAGGCAATCTTGTTATTACATCAGCTGAGCCATCCTGCCACCTGTTGGCAGCTCAGCGACAGTTCAGCTAGGGCTCAGCGTTCACTAGCCCATGTGGAAATCAAACCAGTGGCCCAATTGCTCAGAGCTTGTGTTCTAAGCTACTTCTTAGCCAACTGAACCACTGGGCCGCCCCTGAATTGGTTTTGACTAATAGATGTTTTGATCTCACCATTTTGAACCTCGCATTTTAACTAACCCTGGGTATATTGTGTCCTCACTATCTTGAGCCCTAGGGACATTTTCATTGTATGTTTAGTAATACAGACATTCTCCTTAGAATAATAGCAATATTTCTAAGTTCTCATCTAGAAGGTGCCTGCTCAAACTTCATTATACTAATTTAATTTTTGGAACAATACCTGTATAGCAGAATTAAACAATTCTTTTCCATTTCCTTTTTAAAAATTTATTGGATTTTTTTTTTATCAAGACAAGTTCTTTTCTACATAATTGTTACACCAAACATATAATTCATCAAACACTTTTTTTAAAATCCCACATCAGATACAAGTTTTCTTTTGTGACAACATTTCTACTAAGTTCAATTTTCTCACTTTAAGGTTTAAAGAACTAATTTTTTTAAAGATTTTATTATTCCATCACTTTTTCGCCAACTAACAAGTTTTACTTTGTGTAATTTGAGATATTGTGAGGGTTTTTTTTATTGATTATTTTTGTGTCTAATTTTCCCCCAATCAATGTTTCCTATTTTCATTGTTCCTTAAGAATGTTTATTTTATATCAGGTTGTTTTGTTTTGTTTTGAAAACTAACCAATTTTAACATGCCCTGTTTTAAACATTATCAACAGTTGTTATCTCATTTCTACTAATCATGTTTATTAATTGGAAAAACTAATTAAACTACATGTTTTTTTGAACAAGGAGCAAAGAACATTAGATAAAACAAATGATAAAAAGCTGGATGGAGGTGGGGGTCAATGGCATCGTAATAAAAAAGATGCATCAAAATGTCCCCTTTCGAAATTTTAGACTCTTCAGTGGACTCAGTCAGGAGACATATGATTTTGCTAATTGATAATGATAACTTTGAGATATTTGATATATTTTATACTCTGTCTACATCAACAGATCACTTTATCCTAAAACCCAAATTTCCCCACTGACATATGCCGAGGTTTAGTTATATACATGATATATGATGAAGACTAGTTGTCAACTCATATTCTAATTTAGAAAGCTAATTTATTTTTGGATAATACAGAGGGTGCCAAAAAAATGTATGCACATTTTAAGAAAGGAAAAAACTGTATTAAAATTGTAATACTCAATATATACCAATACCAAAAGACGAATATAAGTCATGGGTATACATATTTTTGGCACCCCCGGTATAGTTATTTGTGAAAAAGTGATGGATTACAGGAAAGGCAAAAAGGAGCCAGCACTTTAAGCAGTAATCCTACTCTAGACACCATGAAAAGGCACTTTTAGTTCCATTTTTTAGTTAAAGAAGTTGGAATTTAGGGGGCTAGCTTACCTGAAGTCAAATTTTTAAATAGTGATGGGACTACAATTAGAAACATTCTGCAAATCCAAAGCCTGTTTTATACACTTGGCAAGAGTATCTGTTCCATGGTCTTTATGATTTAGAAAGATATGCTTTAGCACTTAAGAAATACGTATTGAGTGTGTATTCAGTGCCACACCCTGAGCTAGGCTTGGGAATCAAGTGTGTAAGAGAGACCATAATCTCTACTCTCAGGAAGCCTCCAGCCCAGTGGGAGCTACAGGCAGATAATTAAATGAGATTAAAGGGTGGTAAAACCTCCAGTGGGGGGATAAAGGAGCAGAGTGCTAAGGGATTGATCAATTTAAGGAATGGAAATGAAAAATTGAGTACAGAGATTACTGAAAAGTAAAAGGGGATAAAAATACCCTCTAAATGAAGTTGCTGCAAGTGAGAGAACTTTGCAAGAATCCAAAGAGTCTTAAAAATATTTATAAATGTTGCATCATAGTGATAATCATTCATAAAGTTTAAAAGTGATTATCAAGATGCCAGCACAAGAATCGAATGCCAGAAACCTGAAATCTTCAGTACTAATCTCTTGGAAGACTGAAAAGTATCTCTCATGTTCTCCATTAACTGGGCCTTGTAGTCTGACTTGAATGACCCTAAGAATCCCAAGAAGTTTCTCAAGCTTTGTTACCTTTTGCCTTATTGTTTCTTTAAAAATTATTTCAGGGGCTGGCCAAGTGGCTCAGTTGGTTAAGAGCTCACTCAAGAGTGCTAGCTGAGCTCTGAGCAACAGCAGTTCAATGCCCAGCCCGACCTGAGCTGCTGCTGAGCTGCCAACAGGGTTGGCAGGATGGCTCAGCTAAAAAAATAAATAAAATCAATAAAAATTATTTCTAAAATTTTAAAATGTGCATTATCTTTTTGCAAAATGAAGTTGAAGGAAATCCCCTGACTCTAGGAAGAATTATACTAAAGCTACCCCCATTTTATTTGTGATTTCTTTGTTACACACACACACACACACACACACACAGAATGATTTGACAATTTTTCTTGTTAATTTATTCTGAGGTTCTTGCCAGGAAGTTAGGCATTGTATCAAATATCGGTCCTTGATACAGCAGTTTAAACCCAATTTATGGTTGCTGATTTTTAATACCGTGGAAGAAAAGGAAAATATTTTTAAGTTTGGAAACTTGTAGGTTAAATATATATTACACATGACCTCCTGTCCCATGCCAGTCACTTCAGCTGAATTTCATGAAGTCCTTTTCTCAATACATGCATTATATGTTTCTGGCCTAGTACTTTTATTCCTTTGCTTTCAGCTTCCCAAAGTGCACTTTTCTGCCATCTCTGCTATTCCATATCCTACTCATTCTACACAGTGCAATTTGAATACTCCTTTCCTCCTTTCAATGCTTCCTGATTGCTCCAGCAAGGAACACTTAGTTTGGTCAACTTTATACTGTATTAGAGTTTCCCCGATAGACTTCAAGGTAATGAAGACCAATCTCCCCTATCTTTATATCCCACACAGCATCTCAAACATTATGCATGGTTAAACTGAATATTTACTGAGTACATTAGTGAATTAACTAGTTATGGAGTTATTTAGAGACTGTTGGATCGGTGGAAGTAATGAAGGTAATATTTTTAGTCTCTTAGCTCAAGAAATCTTTTTTTCTTCAGGAGTGGTAGAAGGTGAAGCAAAGGGAATTGACCTGCTTGTACCCTTGACTGGAAACTGGAGGTGAGACTATAGCATTCAGGAAAAAAGTCTTGTCATTAAGGGGCAATTGCTGACAAAAAAAAAAAAAAAAAAAAAAATTACTGTGTTCAATTCTGAACCAGAACATCAAAGATAAACTTTGACAAGGATGTTCAGAATGGGGAAACCAGGAACAGGAAGTGGTGTCATATGACCTTGAAAAGATAATCTCATAAAATGCATGGAGTTGAAAGTAAGGTGTTAACAATTGTATTTATAAACACTGGAAATGCTGTCATATCATGGAAGAAGAGAGTAGAAATAGGGTAAAAGCATAGAGAAATAGGGAAAGCAGACTTAGAGAGCGAGCCAGGGCTGTGACAAGAGGTAAATCGTATGTTCCTAAACCCTCCGTAGTTGAAACTGGGAGCCAAACCCTGCCCACCACCAAGGTCTGAACTCACCAGGGTCCTGGGTGCTTAGTTCCTTCCTGAGAGGCCCTGTCACTGCTTCCTCCACCCTGCCTGGTCATGCTACTGCTGTTTCCAGCCATTTATTCCCAAGATGCTCTAGTGTTCTTGGACTTCCCTGTCTCCATTCATTGTGTGCCTCTTGACATCTCTAAGGGCCCAACAATAGACAGCTTTTTCCCTGAATGACAATTACCATACCTGCCCCCACGAAATTTGAAACATGTTTCCCAGAAACTGGCCTGAAGGGTTTTCAGAGGATGCCATCTGATAAAAGCATAAACACATTCTTTTTTCCAACTGTTAGTGTAAAACTTAGGCAAATGTGTAAATAAACTATATATTATACATTGATTGTAAAGTGAGTTAAACCAGCTTTTGTGTGCCACGCTGGAGACGAAACCATTTTTGCCCTCTTTCCATTGTTTCAAATCCATTAAAAGGGCATTATGGTTGCCTAATAATGGATTTGTAAGCAGGGAGTTGGTGTCTGTAGGTAAAATTAAAAGTCAAATGTCAATAAATGGAATGGTTAAAGCATGATTCAAAGTGCTTAGTTTATCAATATTTTTAATAAGGTGCAAGAAATTACATGGGAAAGTGGGTTCTTATAAGAAAAACAAAAGCTGTGTGGTCTTAATTTCTCCACAGTGTAGGCCTGACCTATATAAAATCTCTTGTAAAGTCCACAAGATGGTAACCAAAGAAATCTATTCTTGGAGAGTGAAGTGTTGGGAAGTTTCTGAGAGATCAGCCTGTGGTTCCAAAAAGCTCTCATATTACCCAAATCTTTGCCCATACAGACCATTAACACATCAATTCCCACAAATACCATTAGGATAATAGCTAGGGCTTCTAGTGGGGAGGGGGGGATGGTGGTGAAGAACATCACAAAAGTTTCCATGCTCAAAATGAAAATAACGCCAGGTCACCAGACCATATGTCCTAGATGATGGTGACTGTGACCAGAAACAATATGAGAAATTTCTATTTGCAGGTGGAAAGGAAGACTAATTACAGAGAAAAATCCACTGGCAACCATTTCCATGAGTGCATTAACATCTGACAAGAAGATTGAGGGGGCAGCGCAACATATAAAAAAGTGTAGACTTTCAACTCAGACAAAACCGGATTCAAAAGCTGGTCCTTAACAGATGTCTACCCTTGATCATGTTTTGCTTTAACTTTTCTAAGTATTAATATTTTAATATCAACATTTTAGATTATAATACTTAGCTCTTAGGGACATAAGAAATTAAGTTACACAATATAGGATTAAATTAGATAATATAGGAAGTATTCAGCACATTGGGTTATCAGTGTATGGTCTCTAACCACAAATGCACAAAATAAGAATATTACAACATATATTCTTACCATAATGAGTCAACTAATGGCAAAGCAAATTGATGAGAGAAACTATTCTGAGCTTCCATTTCATGTCTTCACTATCTCATAATGGAAAGTGGCATTTGTAAGTAGGAGGAATGATGTGATTGTGTATATTATTCTTACCACGTTTGTTAGTCTATTGATGGAAATGAGATGTTGGGTTAATATTTTATACAGATTTTCAGTAATGAAGGATTTTAAAAATCCGCATTATTTCCAGTAAAACAAAAAACATCCATTCCTTTCAAACAACAGCAGCAACAATAATAATAGCTTTTTAATCTAGCGCTCTATATTTAATACTGCATTCTGTGAAAGCACTTTATGTGGATTGTGTTGCTTAACCTCACAACAGCCTATGAGGTGAGTGAGTTACTGTAATGTTCTCCACTTTAGAAAGGAGGCTACTAAGGCATAAAGAGGATAAGTAACTTAACCAACATTATACTATAAAGTAGCACTTTAGTATGCTCTTATTACTTGCTTTCTGGGTTACCAAGATTTACTGCACAACCTGGTCTGACACACTTCTTCTGCTATCATGTTTCTCTTGTGCATTCTTCCTTTGTTTCTTGTTCTTCTATTTATTGTCTCCATGCACTCTATCTACTTTTCATTTTTAAAAATTTCTAAGCCACCTGTTAGGTCTCTCTGACACAACCCACTGCCCTATGTTCATTTCAAGTCCAAGCACTCAGCTACCCACTGGCTAAAATCATATTTTGGAATGTTCATGCAAACTCCCACTACTTATTGTATTTCACCCCACATCAAGCCATTAAATGAAGTTAGTTATATGTTTTTAAATGCATTTCTAGACTATAAGTCAGAATCAGCTCTTCTAAAGGAGAACAAAGGCTTACACCTCAAAGGTGGTGTGTCAGTCTGAGATTTGGGCATTTCCTAGAAACGTGAAGAAAATGCTTTTACAGTAGTTTCAATACCAAGTGCAGGTAAATACATTTCAGAAGACTCTTTAATGGAGTATTTGTATACAACATTCCAGCATATTATGAGATCTAATTTATTTTAGAGTTACTTTTATGATTGAGATATTAGAAAATGTATCCCCCTTAACGTATTTGGAAGAAATGTAATTAGAACTTTATTATGAATTGCTGCAAATCAGAGAAACTTGAGGTTCCTTTTAATGGATTCAAAGCCCTATCGTTTTCACTTAAATGACTGCTAGGCAAGTAAGTACTAGTACTAAAAACAGCTGAGAAATGGTTTGCAAACCTGGGACATGTCAATTCATTTTTCTTACCTAGGTTTGCACCTCCCTCCAACCTTTGATAGAAAAAAAGAAAACAAGAAAGAAATTGGAGGTACATAATGAAAATAAACTGTAGCATACCAATAAAATAAGATGATTTGACTGGAACCAATAATTTTTACCCCAAGTTATCTTTCTGAAACAGGTTTTTGCCCTAATGTAGATACAAGTGATGAATGCTTTGGATTAGAATTTTCTTCCTGAGTGACAGGTTGCCTTTGTAAATGTACTCACAGCTCATGCATGAATATCCATGTATATCTCACAAACTCATGAAGCGATGAGAAACACCAGAGCAATTACTCAGGGAAAAAGGCCCATGTTGAGGCACAGATCTGAAAACACTATTAATTGTATTTATACAGGTTAAATGCAAATAGTTTATAGTTTATGTTTTGATAACTAAGCTATTACAAATCTTTCTTAGAATTTCCTCTACTTTTAGCTAAGATATCAGAGGTTTTCGGAAGTGCCCTTGTTGTCTGAAAACAGATGGTCTGTTCTGCCTTTTCTTAGGATCAATCAGAAAATTCTACAGTAGCTGCTCAACTGTGGTTTGGATTATTTCACATTTCTTATTCTTTCTAGTGTATTTTTGTTTGAATTTTTGGTTTTTTGGTGCACATGATGATGGTCTATTTGGACAGTTTTTAATCGTTTATAATCTTTCAATTAATCATTGCTCAAGTGAAGTGCTATGCCTTAGTAATCAATATTCAGGAAGTTTCTATTATACAAGCTTCAAAATTAAGTAGAGTTTAGAGAACTGCCAAACTTTGGACTGCTTTAGCACAAGTGGTACATTTTTTTTCTTGACAGTACTAATAGCATATACTATTTCTTGTTCTGAAAAATTCTTCAGCAGTGGAAATAGAGCAGAAGTGATACATACATCCAAATGTGAAAACCTTTCATTCTTATCCCATCAATATTTGCTGATGGATCATCACTCGGATAATTAAAAACAAATAAAAGATGAATTCACAAAATCATGGGTTATTTTGTGAATAAGCCATGCATTTTGCTTTTAAAAAGCCAACTATTTCTGAAGAAATATTATAGAATTTTATTTCATAGACTCTAAGGTCTGAGAAAGAACGTAGAGATCACTCAGTGCATTCATCTGATATTCAAGTTTGAAAAATGGAAGACCAGAAAGACTGATTGTTGCATAAAGGATCATGTATCTACTTAATTAGTGTCTACACCAAGATTAGGACCACCATTTCCTGACTCAAAGCCCAGTCTCTCTATTTTATGATTAATTCTTTTTGCTTCAGACTTTTACCTCAAAAGTAAAAGTTATGACCCTAGGTTATAGCATTTCAGAAGTGTAAGAAACCTCTTCGTTTCTGACTCTCAAATTGTGAGATTAGTGGAAACTATAAGTAATGAAGTTCCTATTCAGATTGGGACTTCAAATTTACTAATGCCTTTTCCTTAGTGGAATCAACAAATCAGTATTAAATACCATTACCACCTTGTACCTTTCTGGTCTTAGCATTGGTCACATCCTACAAAATGGGGATGAGGAAGAAGATTGAGAGGACGTTTTGGAATCTAAGTCTTTGAACTTCTCCTTAACTCTATTTCTGAAGTTAAAATATAGAAAGTCCATTGTTTAGGTAGTAGTAATATTTTAATGTTAATTTCATAGTTTCAGCAAAGATATTAAGATATTAAAATTAGCAGGTAACTGGGTAAAGAATCTACAGGGATTCTTTGTACTCTTTGAACTTTTGTATTAATCTAAAATTATCCCAAAATAGCTTTTTTTTTAACTGAAAGTCAAAACAAAACAAAAAATTATAGTGGCAGGCACTAGGTAAAGCTTAAGAAATGGAGATAAGTAAGTTTCTTATCAGTGCTGTAGAGTTTAGATATTTTAAGACAATGGAAATGAAATCTCAAGCTTTTTGTTGATATTGCATTCAGGGTTAACAACTCTTTTTAAGGGTAACAGTAAATACAATATTTCACAAATGCTTTAGGTCTTGATTGCCACACCATCACCACCTCCTGCCACACACACTTAAGCTCATGCGCACACTCAGACTCTGGACACTTATCTGAATATCTCTCAATCAGTTCTGCCACTGAGCAGAGTATACCTCAGCTTCTTGCTACGAAGGCTGGGGGTACCAGGGAATTTCTCATGTTGTGTCCCACAGCAATCTTTGTCTCCCACTACTTGGCCTATTCCAGCCAGGCACCTCCTGCCTCATGACTCCCAAGAATCACAGTGCTTTTCTACATCTCACCCTAAGGAAATCCGGGAGGCTTAAGTAGGTCTTCAGAATAATGAAGGAAGAGGAAGCAAATGTTCACTGTAGCATTTTCTATGCTTGGAATTTATATTAGAGAGTCTTAATCACTGTTGAAGCAATATTCATGTTCTAAGTACCATGTTATCCCATGTCTACATGGATTATGTTTGGGTAATTTTTCTATGTTCTCCAATATGATTTGTGCTTTTGGGACACATTCCCCCACTCTAAGCAAAAGTGGGCACTGGAAAAGCAAACTTATTTAATAATGGTTTCAACAAGCACAATTTTAAAATGATAATTTTAAATGATTGTCTCTCTGTAAGCAGTGCAGTATAACAGAAAGATTACAGATGTTTAATTTAGAAAGTTATGGATTTGCCTCTCAGTTCTCATACTTCCTAATAAAAGTGAGAAAATCGCTCAACTTCTCTGTTGGGACTCCATCAGTTAACAAAACAAAACAAAACAGAGTTATTGTAAGAGCTGCATGAAAATAATGTTATATGGAAGCCTAGCAAAATACTTGGCGTTTACTAAGTTTTGGCTGCTGCTGCAAATGTTGCTGGTGCTCCCCCACGTTCCCTCAATCTGTATGATTCCCATCCTTAAGATCTGTATTTATGCCTGAGGCATTGTCCCAAAATGTGGCAGGCTCCTCTGCCAGCTGGAATGGCACTAGTGGGAAATTAATGCTCCCGAGGAGCAGCAGTCAATCATTGTTGACTGACAGTTGCTGCATATATTCCCCTGCTCTAACAGGGGTGTGTGTTCTCCACTGGTCCCAGAGGTTTCCAATGGGAGTAAGCTCACATTACCTGTAGTGGTAACTTGCTTGATCAGGCATATTTCATTGGCTCCCTTCTCTTCCCTGTGTCCCTATCCCCACTGTCTCCTAAAGATACTTAATAGAACCAACACTTCAATATATTATTACTCCTACAGAAAGCCTTGTCTCAGGGTTGCTCCTGGGGAGTCTTAACTAAGACTGCTTCTGTCTCCACCACGTGTGTATTCTGTAATAAAAAAAAAATAGCACCTCACTTGTACAGGCATCCGGTTATATTGCAACACCCATCCTCTTAGGTCTATAAATCCAGCACGTGAAGCATTATTATAGTGATTAAGAACTTGGGCTCTAACAGCACACAGTTCTGGATTAAAATCCTGACACTTTCATGTTGAACAAGTTATTTAATCTTTCTGAGTCTTAGTTTGCTCATCTTTAAAATGCAGATAATAATTTCTAAATTGTTGTAATGATCAATGAAATAATGAATTAAAATACAGATGATAATTGTGCCTGTTCCACAGGGTTAGTGCAGATAAATAAGATGGAAGATGTACCACCCTAGTGGAGTGTCAGGAACACAGGAAACATGCAGTAAAATGTTAACTGTGTGCAATATAATAACAGGGAAAGCCTAACATGGGCTCCATATTTGCTTCTAGCTAAACCTTATTGCAACATGGTTCATTGATGAATTAAGCAAAATGCCATTTTGAATTATAGGTGTGATTATGCATGTTTTCAATTCATACAAACACAGATTTGCACATAAATATAAATATGATTTAATAAGCTTGCATTTCACTGTATGATTTTTTTTGTACTACTGAAATATTTTATATAACCAAAGAGATTCATCATGCGCTTTCCTTAAATAGCTTGCTTCTATTCCTTTCATTAAACCAAAAATATCTGTTAATTTACCAAGTGCTAATAAAAACCAAACTTTTCAGGAACATATCTGTTATATAAAGCAGGTCACATCTGTAGAAACTGTGCATACACACATTGGCACCATAAAAGTAAGTATATTATTTAGGAAATCTAACAAGTAACATAATAAGAAACTCCTGTTTCGAGTTCAAACTATGTAATTAAGCAAAATACAGACCCCAAATAAGTATGCAATGGATTGAATTATCATGCTAAGTTATAGCCTCTTCTGGGCATGATCATTTAAGAGTCATTCTATCTTTGAAATTGATATTTATTTCACAAATCTACTCTGTTTTATTCACATTTTATTTAATGACAGGATTATTTTCCATCTTGTTTTTATCAGATGGCAGTGTATTCAGTATATTTAGATTTTCCTTTGTGTTGTGTGTGCTTTTTTTCTTCAAAATGTTCTTTAGAAAACATTTGAGCCAATGCAGACAGACTGTTCTAGGACATCCCTTCCTTTAGAGACGAGTTCTTCCGGCATGAAAAAGATTGGCTTCCAAATTGGTTAAATTGCTTCTTTTGTACAGTACAGTGACATGTTGTCTTGTTATAGGAGAGCATGTGCTCCCATTTTGGACGAGCTGTTCTGTGAAAAAGTTTTATTTAGTCCACAAGCCAATCCCCAGATATGTGGGTGTTGCGTCCTTTCCATGTTACCAGGTTTTCCATCATCATTATTGCTTCTACTCCATCAGCTTTCACAGAGTTTAGTAGCACGCCTTCTTGAAAAACAAGATGTTTCTAAAAATAGAACAGTCAGCTAGACAGAAGAGAGACAACAAACGTGGGTCTGCTGTTCGGCTCCATTGCTCCCTGAATCACTTCTGAGACAGCTTCACACATAATGGAAATGAACAGGCTTTGAGTGAGGATATAACCAAATACTGTATAATCTGTAGGTCCTAACACACACTTTTGTCCTCTTTTATTAAGGAAATCAAGTTATATGAAAATGTATTTGGTTCAGAAAATTCTTAAATGTTTCACTTTTGTTCCAGTTGAATTAAACCAAATGTACTGGTTGGGTTTGTTTTCTTTCTTTTTTTTAAATGAGAAAACTTTGGGTTCCATAAGTAAGAGTATTTCAAGATCAATATATAGGTCCGGTTGTTAATTCATGGTCTAATTGCATAGACAATTCAGGTGAGAGGAAGCAGTGGCTTTATCATGTTTTTCTTTTCCCTCTATGCATCAACTAAAACAAAAATTAGGTCGTGCAATATTTACTCTGGGCAAAATGACATTTTTCAGCTGCTCAGACTTCCCAATACTTAGCAGAAATATTCCAATATGGAACAGAGGGCCAAACCCCTATTTAATCACTTCTTTTTCGAACAGGCATGATATGACATCCCTTTCAAAGCACAACTTAGAAGGCCCATGAGAAACAGCCAACCCACCAGCCATTGGGAATCACATAGTTGTTCATACTTGACAAAGTCTGCAGAAATCTCCATCCTGAGCATAATGATATATTCAGTTATATATATTCAGTTAAAGCAGAGGCTTCTTGATTTTACCTGTCTTGATTCTTTTCCTACAGTGCAATATACCAATCATATTTTCAATATGCACATTTGATTTGCTTTTGTCATGTCTCTTTCATCTTGGATAAGTGGTATTTATTTCTAAATCTTTTTCCATACGGGATTAAACTAAGTTACCAACTCACGCTTTATCACTTTCTCCATCCCCTCACTTAAATTTCTAGAGCAGAGCTTTCTACTCTGGGTCTTTGGACCAGGCATTCATAGAAAGAGCTGCAGGAAGCCATGAACCACCGGAAAATGTATACAGAGTCATGCGTGTGTTTCCACATGTACTTTGTTCTAAGAAAAGCGTCATGTTTTCTTCAAATTCACAAATGGGTGTATAACTCCCCAAATTTTAAGAACTACTGTCACTTGGATTTTCTCCCTCTCATTTCTGTTGGTTAAGAAAGGCTAAATTGTATCAGATGCCACCCATAGGCTCTACCAAATACATTTAGTCACTACCTTCTTTTTGCCATTATACTTCACTGCTGGTCTCATATTTTCTCATATTTTTCTGAATTTTGTGCTTTTTCTATTCCAATTTAAGTAACAAAAGAGAGGAAAGAGATATTATACACTAAACCTCTGCCAGTAACAGTGGTTGGTATTTTCTTCCTGTAGCATCTCATTTAATCCCACTGCAACCCTACAAATTAAACAGTGACCCTGTTTTTACAAATAAGAAAAATGAAGCCAAAAGAAGTTAGTCATTCCTACAGCCTATAAATGCAAGAGCCCCGATTTTAATCTGTGTTAGAATCTAGCATTTATTCCTTCACGAAACATTTACAGGCAGCATAGGTAGCTAGTATCATAGCATCATCTTTCACAACATGTAACTTACATTTCATAATTATTCTCTATCACCCAATAATATGGTCATTATTCTTTGTACATGAATCTAGTAGAAATTTACAAATACATGTGTTGCTATATTGCATCAATGGTGTCCTGTTATCTCATTCTATCACAGAGGGCAAGAACCATTCATTCATTCATTCATTCATTCACTTTTTAAAGTAACATTTATTAAACTCTGCTATTGTCAGGTGCTTTGCTAAGTTTTGGAATAGTGGTTCTAAATTCTATCTTCACATTAGATTCTGCTGGGAAACTTTTTTAAAAAAAATACACATAGCTGGACTTGGCACTGGAAATTTAAATTCAGTTCATGGAGGTGGCACTTGAGCCACTTTTCTTTAAAAAGCTTTGTTTTATAAAAAGCTTTTCTGGGCCGGCCGAGTGGCGCGGTGGTTAAGCGCTGGTTTGGAAAGCAAGCGGCCCCGGTTCGGTCCCACATGTGAGGGCCAGTGACACTGCTCTCAAAAAAAAAAAAAAAAAAAAATTCTAACTACAGGCAGCATTGAGAACCATTGCTCTAGAGCAGTGGCCTTTCAAAGTGGGGTACCCTATATATGCTGCATCAGCATCATGTGGGAAACTATTCCAAAGGCAATTTCCCAGCTCTTCTCCCAACCTCTCTGTGCACTGGACCAGGAACTCCAGGGAGAGGACCTTGCCTGCTCTGTTTACCAAGCCCTCAAGATGCTTCTGAGGCAAGCTAAACAAAAGGTTGAGAAAAACACTTCTCTAGGGACACAGGACAAATAACACAGTACTTGCCACTAAGCATTTCTCCTTGGTCTTAAGGAATTCCCACTTGTTTCAAATCTGCATTTTAATTACCTAACACAGTTCTAATATCTATAACTTTAGTTAGTAATGACAGCATTACTACTCCTTAAGAAGTGTAATGACTTTTCATCTCTATTTGGGCAGCTATTAAATGAAGTGTTTATAAGAAAGTAGTGGTCAGTGAATAACGTGTCTTCACAAAAGTCCTATGAATCTGATAGGTTGAGCTGAATTGTCAATGTTTTGTAAGACACACACGTAAGAGAGGAAGAGTGAGAGTACTTTAAAATATAAAATCTTAAAAGGCAAAGGTTTCCAATAAAGGTTTTTAAACTGGTATTTGTGTTGTGTTTCCATTCTATTATTAATATTATAGTTACTATTTTCCATATTTATTAATATAACTTTTTATAGATTTATGACAATATAATCGATGTGCAATAAACTGCACACACTTAAATCATTTAATTTGACAAGTTTTGACACCAATATACATCAGTGTCATAAAATAGTTGTAAGAGGGGGCATCCATTTCTATTACAGGCATCTCTTAGATGTGCAATTTTCCCTCTCCACCCTCAAATGTCAAAATAAGTTGAAGAAGCCTTCCTTAGGGAGGTAATATGAGCTAAGACTTGTAAGACAACTAGATATCATCCAAGTGAACAGAATGGAGAAAGGTTGTACAGGACAGAAATAAAGCCCATCTCACCTGTCTGAAGTCTAGGTTCTTATGGTTGTTGCTATTTATCATCATGTATGGTTTAAAAATGTGTACCTGATCCCTTTGTTTCCTAAAATTCCAACTGAGAAATGAGCTTTACCACTAGTGAAATATACAACACAGTTCCTGAGAGTAGCAATGCAATTTCCATTTCCACTGGTACTTGCTTGCATGACAGTCACCTGTTTGTTGAGCTTTGCCCACCAATTTATTCTTGAATGCATATTACTCGGCTGTGTATACTATATATAACAGTTGCACAAAAGTGATATTTTGGAACCTCATTCCTTGCCTTTAAATTCCTTCTTTCTTCTGAGCAAATGTGCACATCCCTTAAATGTTCGTTTATTATTACCCCCACGTGCTAATACTGGGACTTGACTTTGGGGGCTGAAATTCCCTTTCTTTCTTCCATCGCAGGTTGGCTCCATGAGTTGGGAAAGAGACTGGAGTCTCCATACTATGGCAATAATACCCTGGGGGGCCCGTCGATCCGAAGTGCCTACATTGCAGCGCTGTACTTCACCCTCAGCAGCCTCACCAGCGTTGGGTTTGGGAATGTCTCTGCTAATACAGATGCAGAGAAAATCTTCTCCATCTGCACCATGCTGATTGGTGGTAAGGAAATCCTCCTTTTATACCAAAAGAAGGAACAAGTGTCTGCCAAACTGTTGCTCTGTCTTAAAGCACGATAGCAATTGATTGGTTGACATTGGAAGAGCCTAAAATCACTATTTAGGAGATCAGTGACAAACATTGTAAGGTACATGTAGATTAACAACGAATGCCTGTGATGTCAAAGGATTCCATTTTCAGGACAGGTGAAGAAGTAACCACTTACCTGATGGCTGATGTTGAAAGGGCAGGCACTTTGGTTTCTCAACATGCTGTCTACTCCTAATGTTAGTGAATTACATGAGCCTGAATTGCGGGTGTATGTCTGACACTACATTTTATAATCCCAAACAGGTCAGTCTTGTCAAATTTTATTAATATTAATATAGTAAGTTAAGGATGTTTTATCGATCACTTAGTTAAAAACAAAACCAAAAACTAAAAGCACAATACAATATTAATAAATTGTCAACATTTATTAATTGTTTTTATGCTCCATTCTCTATGCTAAATGCTTCAATAGTAATGCTCTAAGTAATTCTCAGGACAAATCTAAGGGTTCAGCACTATTGCTATCCTATTTATCAAATGGACAAGTTATTTTACTATTGCCTCTGAGCTCCAAAAGTACCTTCTGAGTTCTGCTTTGTATGCTGGCATTTGGACTCTGCAAGCATTCTTCTTTGCCTCCGACTTCAGTTACTCCTGCCAGTGGGGGTGCCAGAGAGAGATTGAAAAGCAAGAGGAAGGGAGAACAGGCTGCCTGCCTCTGATGCGTAGTGTATCTTCAGTGGCAGGCCACCTCAAACTGCAGGAAGTGCGTCCAGCCTTCCACCTCTTCAGGCACCCCCAGCGTCACTGGGCCTTCTCAGAGATCCCTGCAGCCCCCAGATCCAAGGTCAGAGCCCTGGCTCCTAGTGGCTCCACTCAGCTGTTTCTCTGGGCTTCTGTCTTCTGATAACCCCACCTCTTCCCTTTGTTTATCCAGCTCCAAGGTAGGAAGCTCCATCCAGCATTTATTATGGCCATGTTACTTCTGTACTCTCATTTTGCTCATTCAACCCTCTAACACCAGGGAGACCAACTCTCTATAGTAAATTCCATCTGTTGAAATATTTCATATAATTCTCTTTTCTGAATCTCCTAACTGATACAGGAATGAGACTACTATTATACACATTTTTCAGAGGACATCTAACACTTAGAGAAATAAAGTAACTTTCCCAACGCTTTTTAACCTGTAAGTAAAAGAGGCGAGGTGTGAACCCACCTAAACACTTACTTCTGTCTTTAAATACATAAATGGAAGCTTACTGAATTATAAGACTGCTATCATGGAGTAGTAGGAGATGTGGATGTCTGCCTAGATCAAGTAAGCTTTCTCCTTAGACTGGAGTCTTATTAGCATTTGCTGCCCCACAGTAGTCCCCCCAAAGCCTGTTAATGTATGATATTCTTTTAATGACTTGAATCCCAAATACCACTTAGAGTTTTGAACTTTGTCATAGAGGTTGATTCCTATCAGGTTCCTTGCACGGGGTGTGTGAAATGAGTATGTGGGGCTTTAAGCAATGAGTCACCCAGCCTATGGGGAAATCAAAAAACCATAAAGCTGAACCTAGACTCAAAGAGCTTATGATCCAGTTTGGAAGAGAGAGACTAAAATATGTGAAAAGAGTTTTAACAAGACCAGGCAACAAATGCTAAGTGCCAAATCAGTGAGGAAGTTCAAAAGCAGTGAGAAACGAGGACCAGGGACTGGGAGAATTTCTTGGAAAGGCAGTGCTTATGGCAGAGTTGCTGAAGAGGTATGCTGGGACGGCAGCCATTATAACAGGCTGTTGGCTGATGGGAAGCAGTATCAGCCTAGGGAGCAGAGAACAGGGATTCTCATTTTCTGAAGCACTGCCATGTGCCAGACTCTGTGGTGGCTGTTTTATATCCTGTATTATGACTTATGTAATTGCCACTCTCCTTGATGGCCCCTCTTTCAGCCTAGAGAAATGACAAGCATTTTTCAACTAAGCACAGTCTATACTTATTTAATATTTGCCCATGTGTCCTCTGCTCCTGATGGGAATCTTGGAAAATGCTCAAGGCTTAGCCTACTAATTTGACATTAGGAGGATCTGTTAGATAATGCAGCTTATTCTCCAATGATCCACCTACTCTGTCGTGAGTGGTCTTGAATCAGAAATTCTTAAGGCATAAATTATTCCCTGCTGTTCACTGTAAGTAGAAGCTATGCTGGTCACAAGACCAAAAGATATGGGGAATAATTAGATAATGTCACTTTGTCACTTGTTAAATGTATATTGAGCAAATTATCCTTCTACAAAACCACTCCTCATCTGAAGTAGCATTGAAGCATTTAAGTGACTTGAGTGGCACTTAGGAAACTGTTGGTTCTGAATGACAAATGGCATCTAAGTAACTTGAGTTTATTAACGAAAGCTTCCCAAATTTGTGTTTGTGGGAAATAACTCTGTATTATTGTGACAGTTACCTAGGCCAGGAGAAATGACACCTTCCCTTTAATATTTCCTAATTAACTAATTAGCTGCCTAACTTTGAAAACTAGTCATAAGAGCTCACAATATTAAACACTTTGTTCGTTTAATTCTGAAACATTGTGCAATAGAGGTTAATAACACCCCAACTTAGATATAAGGCAGCAGAGGTTTAGTGAGTTTAAATGCCAAGATTCAGTAAAAGCTAGTAAACTTGTTGAAAAATATCCATTTTATTGTATACTGGAAATTTATTTTATTCACTTAACTTCTATAAATATGCACAAATAACTTAATTTTTTTAATTAAGTATTTATTACCATGGACTAAAGTCTAAGGTATCTTATTAGGAATCCCCACACAAGGCTGATAGAATTGCTAATGACAGAGATGCAATATTTACTGCAAAAGCAGGCAGTAGCAATATTAAATATTGCAGGTGATGGCCAAAACCCCCAGGTAACTGTCTGGAGCACAGGCCCTGACAGACTGTGCTAGGAGGAAGGAGTGAGGCGAATTTCCATATAAGCATCTGTGATTATAAAGTGTGCGAGCCATTGATATATAGGAAGAATATTTTAAACTATTGAATAAAGAGATTAAGCAAAAATAATGAGAAAAAAATCCATAACCAGACAAATCTATGTGACTTTGAGAACACTGAAAACAAAGAAGTAATCCGAAAAGCTCACACAGCTATTGGAATTAACAAGTGGATTTAGTGAGGCTGATAGGTACAAGGTCGATATGTAAAAATCAGTTGTGTTTCTAGCTGTTAGCAACAAATACTTAGAAAATAACATACAAAAAAGATTACAAAAACATCAAATATGTAGGAGTAAATATTTTAAAATGTGCAACATTACTACATAGAAAAACTACAAAACACTAGTGAGGAAATTTATAAATAGTTTAAAATAATGGAAGGACCTGCAATGGTGATGGTTTTAAGACAATATTATAAAGATAACAGTTGTACCCAAATAAATCTAAAGAGTCAATGCAGTCCCAATAAAAATCCCAGTAGATGTGTGTGTGTGTGTGTGTGTGTGTATGTTTGAACAAGCTATTCCTAAAAATTAGTAGAAATGCAGAGCTAAAACTAGTCAAAGCAATCATAAAGAAGAACAAAACTGGAAGATTTGTGCCACAGATATCAAGAAGTATTATAAAGTTACAGTAATCAGGGCCGGCCGAGTGGCGCAGTGGTTAAGAACTGGCTTGGAATGCCAGCGGCCCCGATTCAGATCCCACATATGAAGGCCAGTGACACTGACCTCTAAAAAAAAAAGTTACAGTAATCAACAAAGTATGGTGTTGCCTCAAACAGACAAATAGGCCAATGGAATACAAGATAGTGCAGAAACAGGCCACACACACACGATTACTTTATTTATGACATAGGTGAAATGGCAGTGTAAAGGAGAAATGATGATACTCTCAATGAATGTTACTGGCTCAAATGTACATTAGATTCTTAAAATTGTACATTAAAATTGGTTCCACATGGATTTTGATCTAACTGTGTGAAAGACAAAACATTAAAGCTTCTAAAAGGTTATGTAAGAGAATATTTTTATGACCTTGCATTTGAGAAAGTTTTCTTAAACATGATACAGAAAGCCCTAATCATACAAAGAAAGATTGATAAGTTGAACTTCTGTTTATCAATACAGTATTAAGAGTGTTAAGAGACAAGCCAATGGGCAGGAGAAGAGATTTGCAAACATCTGACAAAGGATTCTTATCTATTGTATTTTACTGGGGGTGCCAAAAAATGTGTGTACAAGTGGACACTTTGGTCAACGTTGCTCAAGAAGTAGTTCGCCATAATCAGAAGTGTCTGGACACTGATGGTAACCACTCTGAGCACCTCTTGTGATTGCAGAAGTCAAACGTGACTTGTATTCATCTTTTGTTATCAGTATATATTGAGTATTACAATTTTAGTACAGTTTTCCTTTCTTAAAATGTGTATACGTGTTTTGGCACCCTCTGTGTATAAAGAACTTTTACAAATCTATAAAAAAAGAGCAGACAACCCCAAAATGCATAAAAAGTTTTTTAAAAAGAACTTTAAACATAGAATTCCATACCCAAATAGACAGTAACCACATAAAAAGGTGCTTTCCATTATTCATCAGGCACATGCAAATTAAGATCAAAATTATGTAGTTTTACATTCACTAGAATAGTATACTTAAAAACGCTGACATCCCTAAGTGTTTAAGAGGATATGGGACATCTTGACTTCTCCTATATACTGTTAATGGGAATGTCGATTGGCACAACTCTTTTGTCAGTACCTATCAAACCTGAACATACCTGTACTCTGTGACTCAACAATTCCACTTCCGAGTGCATATCCAAAGGACATGCTTACACAAATGCATAAAAAGACATATACATAGACACCCATAGAAGTATTATACGAACTTCAAACCGGAAATGCCCATTAATAGGAGAACAAATAAGTAAATTGTGAAATAATTATTCAATAAAGTACTATACAATAATGAGAATGAACTATTACATCTGCAACCACATGGATGAATCTTACAAACTCAATGCTAAACAGAGAAGCCAGACACAGAACAAGTATATTGTATGATTTTGCTTAGAGAAAGTTCAAAAATAGGCAAAGCTTATTGATTGCAACATAATCCATAACTGTGGTTACCTTTCATGAGGGGGCTGGTTAGTGGCTGTGAAGGGGACACTAGGGAGTCCCAGGGTGCTGGTAATACCCTCTTTATTCATCTGGGGAGGAGGGCGATGATTCCATAGGTCTGTTTACTTTGAGAAATCTCAGTGAGCTATACTTCTAGTATTTGTCTAATTTTATCAATGCATCTCCTTGATATTAATTTCACCTTCTAAAATTATAACAGATGAGCTAAAAATAATATATAATATAGCTATCAAGTGAGAAAGGAGAAGGTGGGTAGCAGTAAAGTGAGTTCTCTCCTTTCATGTCAGGTTGTCTTTAGATGTTGTTTAAAGGTGGTAAGTCAAGCAATAGAAGTAAAATGGCATTGTGTAAAATATTGGTTATAATCATAATAAGACCTAAAATAAATGATTTTAAAAGATTGTCTTTGAGGGGCGGGAAGAGGGTGAAGGGATGGGTTTGGGGCTGAACTCTTCATCATAAATTTTCTAAGCTATTGATTAGGATTGTAAAACTTCTTAAAGAAATTTCAAACTACCAGAAGTTTATTTGCATTCATAAATATTTATGGAACACCTAAATTATGCCAGGTACTGTGCTAGACATTGGGGCAACAGAGATGACTAAGACATGATACTTCTCTTCTAGAATTTCGTAGTTTAGTAATGGAAATAGATACCTAGGCAGACAATGTTCTTTCTTTTTCCATTTTAGTTTTTCCTTTTATAATGCACACTTTTAAGAGATTGAAAAATACACACAAAAAATAAAATTATATATAATTCCATCACTAAAAGACTGTCAGTCTTTTAATACATACATACCACTATTTTCTGAAATATTTATATCAACTACACATGTCATTTTTGCCACCAAACAAAACATATTCAGAATATTTTCCCATGTCTTTAAAGCTTCTTCTATCATACTTAGTCATGGCGGCCAAATAGTCAACTAAAGAGTTAGCCCCAATTGATGGGAGCATGAACATGGCCTCAGAGGTTAGCTAAAGCTTTCTAGTTAAGATGTTTTCATCAGGAGGACACATCCAGTTTAAATGAGGCATTGTTGTCATGAAAAAGGTAGAGTGAAACTGTTAACAGTCAAGGTTTTCCTTAGATCCTCTCATCCTAGATATGCTATCTTGACATAATTTTATTGGACCCATATGGGCGATGGTGTTCAAAAATTCAGGCTGTTTTTAAGATATCTTTATACTGCCATTTGAATTCATCATTTAGGAAATTGTTCTCACTCTGTTTTCTCTGCCATCTGCCATCCGCGTAACCCAGTATACTTGTAGAAAGAAGCGGAAAAATTCCAGGGCAATGAGTAGGTGGGAGAGAAAAGGAGGGCAGCTAAGATTACGCAAAACCTGAGCTCCGGTCTCCTTTTATAATAAAACAGTTCCTATGTAGACTCTGAAAACACTGCAAAGTATTTGGCTAAAGAAATCAGCAACAGAATTGTACACCTGAAATCTATGTAACTTTGCTAATTGTCACCCCAATAAACTTTAATTAAAAAAAAAAAAAAAAGAAATCAGCAGCAAGGGCTATAGTTTGCCAACTCTTGATCTAACTTATAGCACATATAGCAATGTTTTGATCATGTCCTTTAACAATCCTCTCATCCGCAATTGAACCCAGGTTCCTGCACTGTATTTAATTGTCATGTCTATTTTTTTTAATTAAAGTTTATTGGGGTGATAATGGTTAGTAAAGTTACATAGATTTCAGGTGTACAATTCTGTAATACATCATCTATATATCACATTGTGTGTTCACCACCCAGAGTCAGTTCTCCTTCCATCACCATATATTTGATCCCTTTTACCCTCATCTACCACCCTTCTCCCTCTTACCCTCTGGGAACCACCAAACTATTGTCTGTGTCTATGAGTTTTTGTTTCTTTATTTGTTTGTCTTGTTCCTTTGCTGCTAATGTCTTTTTAGTTTCTTTAATCTGGAAAATCAGGACCTTAGTCTTTCCTTGATGTCCATGACCTGGACACTTTTGAAGACTGCAAACTAGTTATTTTGTAGATCCTTCAATTTAAGTTTGTCTGGTGTTTTCTCATAATTAAATCCAGGGTGTGCATTTCTGCCAGGATACCACAGAAAAGATGTTGTGTCTTTTTCAATGCATAATATCAGCAACACAAAATAATATCTGTTTGTGTCATTATTGGTGATGTTGACTTGGACCACTTGTCTGCCAGGTTTTTCCCACTGTAAATTTACCTTTCTCAGCCTCAGTAAAGAATTTATGAAGAGGGAAAAAAAGAAATTAGCAATATACCTCAGTAGAGCAGTAGTGCCCCAAATCCAGAGAGGTGGGGAAAGAGGGAGGGAGGGAGAAGAAGGGGAGAAGTGAAGAAAGGGGGAAAAGGATAGGGAAAGAGAAAGGGAAGCCAGGATATCCTATCAGAGAACACTTTCATTTGAGTCTTTTTACTTTCTTCTTAGATCCCAATTGTTGAGGTTTTTTTTCAAAGACCTGATATTAACATGAGATTTTACAAAATGTGTTTTAGACAAAACTCCTACACAAAGAAAAAGAGCCTCCCACAGACTCAGCAGCAGACCTACCACATTACTTTAAGAATTATATACATCAGATATGCCACAGGAGTAAAAGGAAAATAATTTCCAAACTGACCTGGATATCGAAGTTCTTGAGCCAAACTTTCCTGACAATTGGAATGATTTGGCCTGACACTTACACACGCTCTGTGCCAATGTGGAAATGATAACTAGTGACAGGCAGTAACTTTGGAAACTGAAAAATTATGAGAACTAGCATTTTACTTTTTAACCACTGAAATTAGAAGTATTTTTCTATGCTGAAATGAGATTTTGAAATTATGATGACTCAGACGTAAACTAGCACTTTCCAACAACACTTTATGAAGTCTACAATTAATCCAGTAGTTCATTTTATTCGTAGTGTACAATTAATATGCTAAATGATCTGAATGTATTACTTCTCTTACTTTACGTGCTTTGCACACATTATAATTAAGCAAAGCAAAGGTAAAATCACACACATAATTAAGGAAAGCAGTGTTAAACTAAATGAAATAAAATTGTTCTCGGTATTCAGTTTAATCTCCATAAAAGACAATTACATATTTTTACAGATGGTAGGGCTTTCAAACACAGAACCCAGAAGTATATTAACAGGGCCGGAAATCGGTGTTTGAGCTCTTTGACTTGGAACAGAATCAGTTCTTTTATTCACAGAGTGTTTATCATAAACAGAGGTCTCCTCTTCCAAATAAAATATTTAAGCACCAGAACTGTTGCGCTTTTAAAAACATACAGAAGAATGAACTTCTGTTTAGAATTCACCAAGAACCAGTCAGCAGTAAATCGTTAAGCATATCATTTTCCTTGGGACATTTTTGGCCTGCTTGGAAGACAGTTCAGTTTTGAAAATTTAGGGAGAATATATACTTATATATACTTGCATGTAGCAGGCACTTATTAAATATTTCTTGAATTTCTTTCATCAAGAAGTTATTTCCACCAAGAACCATTCTTAATTATGTAAGAAGTTGATGGAGAATTTTAAATCTAAGTTCTTTTCCCCTAATTTTACTCCATTGAGCATATTAAAATTTATGATAACCCCTGTCACTCTCATGGGAAAAATTAAGATAAATTGAACAGCGACTGTTATTCATACCAATATTAGGCACTTTAAAATATATATTAACTCCTTTTAAATTTATTTTTTCAATTATAGTTAGCATACAATATTGTATTAATTTAAGATGTACAACATAATGGTTAGACATTTATATACCTTACGAAGTGATCACTCTGATAAATCTAGTACCCATCTGACACCATACATAGTTATTACAATATTATTGACTATATTCCTTGTGTTGTACTTTACACCCCCGTGACATTTTTGTAACTGGCAATTTGTTCTTTCACAATTTTCACCCTTTAAAACTCAAAATAAGGGCCGGCCGAGTGGCGTGGTGATTAAGCGCTGGCTTGGGAAGCCAGCGGCCCCGGTTCGGTCCCAAATATGAGGGTCAGTGACACTGCCCTCAAAAATAAATAAATAAATAAATAAATAAATAAATAAATAAATAAATAAAACTCAAAATAACTTTATGAGGGAGGTATTATTATGCCCATATACATATAAGGAGATTGAATCCCTGTATGGAAATTACGTATCTTGCCAAGTTCATAACAATAAGGAAGTGTCAAAGTCAGGATTCAAACCTGGATGTGTTTGATTCTGAAGTCCACATTTTCTCTGCAATATTATACTGCCTCTTCTACATAGACCCTAAGTTCAACCCTATTCTAGTAAATTTTCCAAACTATTCAATCTTTCCTGGTTACTATGGGGTGACAGTAGGCATAGTGATCATATTTTCCATAAAAAATGATGACATATAGTAACCTGATAAAGAATTTTAATTCTAGTGTTAGGTTAGATTGAAACTGGCATGCCAATGGTTACTAGTTTCTGGTAAATATATTGAACAAAGGAAGTTTAATTGGAGCTATCCTACAATATCCAGTAGAGTGTTCACACGTTTGTACCAATGTATCCATTTGGATGCGAAGAAACTTTTAACATAGCTCCTTGAACACTAAGATTTGGGTACAGGGACAAATTGATAGATCCTAATAAACAAACTACTAAATTTTTAGGTATTTTATTTTGTTTTGCTTTGTTTTGTTTGTTTACCAAAAATGACCAAAACAGATTATTTCACCCAGTCCCTGATCTTCTTACCTCATTGCCAATCCCATCCCAGGATGGGGATAAAGGCTGAAATCTGAGTATCACTGAGGATTGATCTGCCCATAAATATAAGTACATCATCTCCCAGTTTCACAGCCCCAGGTGGGTCCAAGGCCTTCTTGTGCTTTCTGCTGGTGTCTGCAGAGGCCATCCCATATTCAGCTAACAATTTTGTGCAAAATCCTGCCATGCCTCATTTGACTTCATGATACCCAACCACTGCCTACCACAGGCAAGTCCTGGAAAGTGAAGTCCACCTGCTCACTCTTTTCCAGTAGAAAACACATCGCTCAGCCCAATCCAGCCTCAAGTTCTGATGAACAAAGTCTGTCTCATTACACTCTGGTACTGGTTTCAGGAAGGGGAAGACTCAGCGAGGAAGTGGGCATTAAATGCTATCTGACCAAGAAGCCTCGTAGAAACAGGAGTCCCATATATACGCGTATATACCACCTGGCTCATCTCAAGATGGCAGTGATGACTCTAAGCAGAATACCTGTTTTTCCTCTGTGATTTCATTTGTTTCTCAAATGGCCTCAGATTTTCTGATACCTTCCTTAAAATTAAAGTGACTGGAGTTGGGGCGGGGTAAGGGATTGGAGCCCTATTCAGCTCGGCTTTAGTGTGCTCAGGAAACCCTGTTACATTTCTAACAACTTTCTCTATACCTTTCACAATATAAATATCATATTTAATAGCCTAATACTAATTTTAAGAGATGGCTTTGGGGAAGAGACTCATATTCCCATAAAGACTAACCGGTTACAAAAGACTTATTTTTTAAATGTATTTTTATGACAGTAAAAGTAACTATTCAATTTTAACTTTATGACAAATTTTATGAATTAAAACTATTTCATCCTAGCTATTAAACAATGCAACACTATTAAAATAATACAGATGTAAATAAAGCATAAAATAAAAGCTTATCATAGCCAGAATGGCAGCTAGCAGATTAAGTGTGGGTCAAAGAGGCCTATTTTGCATGTTATTGAGTATTTTTAAAAGATATTTTTACTCTGATCAAGCTATAGGGGATCAAAATGACTGCGTCAGGATGCACCTGTGGCAAAGTGGCTACCCACAATGCTTGTACCAAAATAGCTGTATCGACATGGCCACGTAAGCGTACTCAGCTGTGAATTAGGATAGATAGACTGTAACTAGGGACTGAAGGGGCGAACTCCTCCATCATATTTCTTTCCCATTCTATGTTGTGTCATTCTTCTCAGCCCTGATGCATGCCTTGGTGTTTGGAAATGTCACAGCGATCATACAGAGGATGTACTCCAGATGGTCCCTCTATCACACTAGAACCAAGGACCTGAAAGACTTCATCCGTGTCCATCACCTGCCCCAGCAGCTCAAGCAGAGGATGCTTGAATATTTCCAAACAACCTGGTCCGTCAACAATGGAATAGATTCAAATGAGGTAATGTTCATTTCTCATGTTGACGGTTTTAGGCAGAAAGCACATAGTCTAAGGTAAAAAGCAGGTTCCCTCTTGTAGGTCTCCGAAGTGAAGAACATACGTACCGACTTATTTATCCCTTTGTTCTTTAATCCTTTGAGAAACCCAGTCTTTCTTCTGCTTTGGCTTATGTTTTCACGATGCCACTTGGGTTCACCAATAATTTACCTAACTCATTACTTTGGTTAATCCAGTGGATTTATTTTCATTCTTTTGAACCCCATTTGAAAGGAACCAGTTCTTATGACAATTGAATGGTCAAACCATAATCTTTGAATATTAGATTAATCAAATTAATGTTTTCCTTTATACCCAACAAAGTAAAAAAAAAAAATTTTCAGCAAAGGTATCTGCGTACTTCCAGAAACACCCCATACCACCACATAAAAAAGGTATTATGGAGGGCCAGCCGAGTGGCGCGGTGGTTGAGTGCTGGCTTGGGAAGCCAGCGGCCCCGGTTCGAGTCCCACATGTGAGGGCCAGTGACACTGCCCTCAAAAAAAAAAAAGGTATTATGGAAATCAAGCAACCATTCCACCAAATCTCCAACCAAACCAGTAATAAACATTTTTTAAATGATTATTTGGTTTCTCCTCTCTTCATATAATGGTGACACCAGAGGAAACACTGAAAGGCCCACATTCCATATCTTCTGTCTTGAGTAGGAGTCTGTGAAAACCAAATCACAATAAGCTGTATGTTTTCATTCTAGAGTCTTTTTATAAATTTATTCTATTTCTCCGGACTTCTTTTCAGCTGATTATTCAGTAAGACATAACTGGGGTCACAGTCCTTGAAAAACCTCCCCAATCTCTTATTTCCTTTTCTGTACTCTGGTTGGTCAAACAGTGGGAAGAATATCCCTGTTGTCTTGCAAAGTAAATAAATCAGACTAGATTTACCCCAACTTGACTTCCTCTTGCATCTTCTTTGACAGCTTCTGAAAGACTTTCCAGATGAGCTCCGTTCTGACATCACCATGCACTTGAACAAGGAAATCTTACAGTTGTCCCTTTTTGAGTGTGCCAGCCGGGGCTGCCTCAGGTCTCTGTCTCTACACATCAAGACCTCTTTCTGTGCTCCGGGGGAGTATCTGCTGCGCCAAGGAGATGCTTTGCAGGCCATCTACTTTGTCTGCTCGGGCTCCATGGAGGTTCTTAAAGACAGCATGGTGCTGGCTATTCTTGGTAGGTTGGAGATAAAAGCTTCATGAAAGCTTCATTTTCCTCTGGAGCATGCGTTAAGGAGATGAAATGGAGGGAAAAACTGCTATAGATTAGGGAAATTATGGATGCATATGTGGACTCAGGATTGTCTTCATATGGGTTTAATTTGCCAACTATTTTATTTATTGTTAATTTTTATTATTATTAACTGTTGTGCTACCTATTGAGAGTACACTGTGCTAAGTGTTATATACAACATATTTGATTCTTGTTAAAAATCCAGCAGTTTAGCTATTATTCCCATTTTGCATGTATGAATAAAGAGTATCTTAGTTAACTTGTCCCAAATCACATATAGTAGTCTTCCCTTATCTGAGGGGAATACATTCCAAGATCCCCAGTGGATGCCTGAAACCACAGATAGTATCAATCCATATATAGCGGGGGTGCCAAAAAAATGAATACATATGACTTGTATTCATCTTTTGTTATTGGTATATATTGAGTATAACAATTTTAATACAGTTTTTTCCTTTCTTAAAATGTGTATACAGTTTTTGGGCGCCCTCTGTATATATTTCTGTTCATGTCTTCCATTCACAAATTTAATGCCTTTTCCATCTTTTTTATTTTTTTATTTTTTGAGGGCAGTGTGACTGGCCCTCTTATGTGGGACCGAACCAGGGTCGCTGGCTTCCCAAGCCAGCGCTTAACCACTGCGCCACTCGGCCAGCCCCTGCCTTTTCCATCTTAACTAAGCACTTATCATTCACTGTGGCTTAACTTTTGCATTTTGAGGTGCGACAGCAAAACTATCATGAATTTCTTTTACCTTCTTTATAATTCCACAGACAGAAGATTCATTCTTAGCAATTTCAGCATATAATGTTTTTCTTTCCTTATTAAGTCGAGAACTTTCGCCTTTACACTTGAGGGAAGCACTCTTTAGCTTCTCTGTGGCATCTCCAAATTGCCCATATCCCTACTCTTGCTCTCTGTGGCCTCCGTTAAGTAAAATAAGGGTGACCTGAACACAAGCTCTGTGATACCATGATCATCAATCCAATAACCTAGATGCCTTCTAAGTGACTAACAGGCAGGGAGTGTATACAGGGAGGACACGCTGGACAGAGGGACGATTCACATCTCAGGTGGGACGGGATAAACTTTCATCATGCTACTCAGACAGGTGCACAATTTAAAGCTTATGAATTATTTATTTCTGGAATTTTCCATTTAATGTTTTCAGACTACATTTGACCGCAGGTAACTGAAACTGCATAAATCGAAACCGCAGATAAGGGGGGACTACTGTGGTAAGAAAATAAATACAATTCTTTATGATTCCTAAGACCAACTATTAATCATGATGTATACTGACTCTTGGTAAAACAGCTGGTCAATTTTCAGAAACTACTTCTGTATCTTTGTGAAAAATCAATTCTCAGAAGAACATGAAAATTAAGTTTTGCCTGCGCTAAAAAATATAGTGTAGAAATGATTGTGCATTAAGAATAAAGTCTCATAAAAATCATTGTTATTCTATGTAATCATTGGTAGCCTGCCATCTCTGGATTCTAGACAGTAAGCTTCAAAGCAGGTTATAATTTGGAAGAGAGAAGAAAACTAATACTTATTGAATCCCTAATATGAGCCTGGTGTTTTATGTTCATTATCCAATTTAAATCTTGCAACCCCATGAGGTTGCTATGGTTTTCCCCAGTTAAAGGTGAAGCGATGGAGGCTAGTGAATGGTGAAATACCCACATGCCTTTTATTGCTTCATTATGGCTTCAGTTTACCACTTACCAAAGGAAAGGTAGGGCTTGCCTTTCAAAGTTTGGGCTCAATCCTTGATTCACCCCCTTATATTTTACTTCTTAAAAAAAATAAAATAAAATAAAATAAAAATAAAAAATATATGCAATAGCAATTCAAAGAGTTTATTATCAGCTTGGCTAGCTCATTATCAGTGTTAGAGTGAGACTCGATATGGGTATGTTTTTTTTAAGAGAAAATTTAACACTCCTTCTGCCCACTTGTCAACTTTGTGAAGTTAAAGGCCAGTCATGCTATCATTCTGTGATTCTAAATTAAAAGTGACAATTATGCTAAATTTGCTTCAGACACTTAACTTTAATCATAAAATACTTTTCCATGTATGTCCTTTAGTACCACTGTAAGTTTTATAGCCTGCCTATTGACATAGCTTGCTTTCAAAAGGGCATATATTTATTTTTCCAGAATATACATGTAAGCAAAAATGACACACTATTTTTAAACATATATGTGTGTTTTTTCCATAATTGTTGTGGATTGTTTTTTTTTTTTTTTTTTTTTTTTTGCTGTTTTTTTTTTTTTTTTTTTTTTTTTTTTTTAAATTTTATTTTATTTTTAATTAGTTTCAGGTGTACAACACAGTGCAATAGTTATACATTTTACCCCTCAAAGTGACAACCCCCCCACCCCCAATAGTTTCAGGTGTACAACACAGTGCAATAGTTATACATTTTACCCCCCAAAGTGACAAACCCCCACCCCCAATACACCCCCCACACCCCCATATCATACATATCTATTACTCTTCCTCTGACTCTCTTCCACAGTATAATCCACATCCCGTGACTATCTATATATATTCAATTACAGTAGGTATACCACCTCCACTTTAGTAATACAGTGCAGTGATCAAACCTCTACTCCATCCATGAAATGGTCTCCCTAACAAGACCTATGATCATCTGACATTCCACAGAATATTTACAACATTATTAATTATATTCCCCAAACTGTTTTTCCTATCCCAGTAGCAATATTGTAGTTGCCTATTTTTGCTGTCTAATCCCTTCCCCTTCTCCCTCATTCCCATTCCTCTCCAAATTAGCAACCCTGATTTTTCCTCTATATCTATGAGACAGTTTCTGTTTACTTTGCTCATTCATACAGTTTTCATATTCCACATATAAGTGAGATCATATGGTATTTGTCCTTCTCTGACTGACTTACTTCACTCAACATTATAGTCTCTAGGTCCATCCATATCATTGCAAATGGCACGATTTCATTCTTCTTTATAGCGGAGTAATACTCCATTGTATAAATATACCACAGTTTCTTAATCCAGTCATCTACTGACGGGCATTTTGGTTGTTTCCAAGTCTTAGCTATTGTAAATTGTGCTGCTATGAACATCGGGGCGCATAACTTTTTTGAATAAGTGTCTTGGTTTTTTCAGGATAAATACCTAGAGTGGAATTGCTGGGTCAAAAGGTAGCTCTATTTCCAGTTCTTTGAGATACCTCCATACTGACTTCCATAGTGGCTGCACCAATCTGCAGTCCCACCAACAGTGCAGCAGGGTCCCCTTTTCCCCACAGCCCCGCCAGCACTTGTTGTTTGTTGATTTGTTGATGATAGCCATTCTGACTGGAGTGAGGTGGTATCTCATGGTGGTTTTTATTTGCATTTCCCTAATGACCAGTGAGGTTGAACTTTTTTCATATGCCTGTTGGCCATCTGTATGTCCTCTTTAGAGAAATGTCTCTTCATATCTTCTGCCCATTTTTTAATTGGGTTGTTTGTTTTTTTGGTGTTGAGTTTCATGAGTGTTTTATAAATTTTGGATATTAACCCCTTATCAGATATATCGTTGGCAAATATATTCTCCCCATTCAGTAGGCTTCCTTTTGTTTTATTAATGGTTTCCTTTGTTGTGAAAAACTTTTAAGTCTGATATAATCCCATATGTTCATTTTTTCTTTTACTTCCCTTGCCCGTAGGGATGTATCAGTAAAAATATTGCTCCGGGTAATGTCTGCAAATGTACTCCCTATATTTTCATATAGGATTTTTATGGTTTCAGGTCTTACATTTAAGTCTTTAATCCATTTTGAATTTGTTCTTGTATAAGGCGTAAGGAGATGATCCAGTTTCATTTTTTTGCATGTGTCAGTCCAATTTTCCCAGCACCATTTATTGAATAGACTATCTTTATTCCAGTGTAAATTCTTGCTTCCCTTGTCATAGATTAACTGTCCGTAAATGCTTGGATTTATTTCTGGGCTCTCTGTTCTGTTCCACTGATCGATGTGCCTGTTTTTATGCCAATACCAAACTGTCTTGATTACTGTGGCCTTGTAGTAGGTTTTGATGTCTGGTAGCGTGATCCCCCCAACTTTGTTTTTATTCCTCAGAATTGCCGAGGCTATTCTGGGTCTTTTATGATTCCATATAAACTTTAGGATTATATTTTCTATTTCTGTTAAAAAATGCCCTTGGTAGTTTGATAGGAATTGCATTGAATCTATATATTGCTTTAGGCAGTATGGACATTTTAACTATATTAATTCTTCCTATCCATGAGCATGGTAGGTGTTTCCATTTATTTGTATCTTCTATGATTTCTTTCTTCAATGTCTTATAATTTTCTGAGTACAGATCTTTCACTTCTTTGGTTAAATTTATTCCTAGGTATTTTATAGTTCTTGACGCAATTGTAAATGGGACAGTTTTCTTAATTTCGCTTTCCATTAGTTTATTATTGGTATATGCAAATGCCACTGATTTCTGAACATTGATTTTTATCTCCTGCTACTTTACTGACGTCGTCTATCAGTGCCAATAGTTTTTTGATGGAGTCTTTGGGGTTCTCGATATACAGTATCATGTCATCTGCATATAGTGACAATTTTACTTCTTCCTTGCCAATTTGGATGCCTTTTATGTCAATTTGTTGTCTGATTGCTGTGGCTAGAACTTCCAGCACTATGTTGAATAAAAGAGGAGAAAGTGGACAGCCTTGTCTTGTTCCTGATCTTAAGGGAATGGTTTAGCTTTTCCCCATTGAGTATGATGTTAGCTGTAGGTTTATCATATATGGCTTTTATTATGTTGAGATATGATCCCTGTATTCCCACTTTGCTAAGGGTTTTTAACATAAATGGCTGTTGGATTTTTGTCAAATGCTTTTTCTGCATCTATTGAAATGACCATGTGATCTTTATCCTTCATTTTGTTGATGTGGTGTATCACATTAATTGATTTTACGGATGTTGAACCAGCCTTGCGCACTAGGGATGAATCCCACTTGATCATGATGTATGATCTTCTTAATATATTGCTGAATTCTGTTTGCTAATATTTTATTGAGAATTTTTGCATCTATATTCATCAGGAGATTGGCCTGTAGTTTTCCTTTTTGTGATGTCTTTATCTGGTTTTGGAATCAGGGTGATAGAGGCTTCATAAAAAGAGTTTGGGAGCCTTCCTCCTTCTGGATTTTTTGGAATAGTTTGAGAAGAATAGGTGATAGTTCTTTTTTGAATGTTTGATAAAATTCACTTGTGAAGCCGTCTGGTCCAGGGCTTTTTGTTTTTTGGGAGCTTGTCAATTACTGATTCAATTTCCTTGGTAGTAATCAGGGTATTTAGATTTTCTGTTTCTTCTGGCGTTAGCTTTGGAAGGTTGTATGCTTCTAGAAAATTATCCATTTCATCCAGATTGTCAAATTTGTTGGCATATAGTTGCTCATAGTAATTTCTTAGAATTTTTGTATTTCTGTGATGTCTGTAGTCATTTCCTCTTTCATTCCTGATTTTGCTAATTTGAGTCCTCTCTTTTTTTTTTGATGAGCCTGGCTAGAGGTTTGTCAATTTTGTTTATCTTCTCAAGAAACCAGGTCTTGGTTTCATTGATCTTTGAATTGTTTTTCTGTTCTCTATATTGTTTATTTCTGCTCTGGTCTTTATTATCTCCTTTCTTGTACTCCCCCTTGGGCCTCTTTTGTTGTTCTTTTTCCAGTTCCCTTAGGTGTAAGGATAACCTGTTGACTTGAGATTTTTCTTCCTTCTTTAGGTAGGCCTGCACTGCTATAAACTTCCTCTTAGGACTGCTTTCGCAGCATCCCAGAGATTTTGGGTCGTGGGTGTTTTCATTTTCGTTTGTCTCGAGGTATCTTTTGATTTCCTCCTTGATCTCATTTGTGACCCACTCACTATTTAATAGCATATTGTTTAGCCTCCATTTATTTGTCAGCTTCCCAGATTTCTTCTTATAATTGATTTCTAGTTTCATAGCATTGTGGTCAGAGAATACAGTTGAAATGATTTCAATCTTCTTAAATTTATTGAGACTTGTTTTGTGGCCTAACATGTGGTCTATCTTAGAAAATGTTCCATGTGCACTTGAAAAGAACGTATATTCTGTAGCTTTGGGATGAAATGCTCTGAAAATGTCTGTTAAATCCAGCTGGTCTAATGTGTCATTTAAGGTCGCTGTTTCCACATTGATTTTCTGTCTGGAGGATCCGTCCATTAGTGACAGCGGGTGTTGAAGTCCCCTACTATGATAGTGTTACTGTTGATCTCTGTCTTTATGTCTGACAATATCTGTTTTATATATTTCGGGCTCCTATGTTAGGTGCATAGATGTTTACTAGAGTTATGTCCTCTTGTTGGATCGATCCCTTCATTACTATGAAGTGTCCTTCTTTGTCCTTTGTTATATTCTTCAATTTAAAGTCCATTTTATCTGATATAAGTATCGCTACTCCAGATTTGTTATCAGTACCATTTTAATGAACTATTTTACTCCATCCCTTTACTTTCAGCCTGTATGAGTCTTTGGATCTGATGTGAGTCTCTTGTATACAGCATATACTGGGGTCTTGCTTTCTTATCCATTCAGCCACCCTATGTCTTTTGATTGGAGCATTTAATCCATTTACATTTAATGCGATTATTGATAGGTGTGTATTTATTGCCATTTTCTTATTTGTGTTCGTAGTCTTTCATAGGTTGTTTTTCTCTTCTACTTAAAGAAGCCCTTTTAGCATTTCCTGCAAAGCTGGCTTGGTGGTAATGAATTCCCTTAACTTATTTTTTTTTCTGCAAAGATCATTATCTCGCCTTCGATTTTAAATGATAACCTTGCTGGATACAGCAATCTTGGTTATGTAGGCCTTTAGTTTTCATCACTTTGAAAACCTCCTGCCACTCTCTTCTGGCCTGCAAAGTTTCTGTAGAAAAGTCAGCTGATAATCTTATGGGAGTACCCTTGTAAGTAACTTGCTGCCTTTCCCTTGCTGCTTTAAGGATTCTGTCTTTGTCCTTAACCCTTGCCATTTTCACTATAATGTGTCTTGGAGTGGGCCTGTTTGGAATCATCCTGTTTGGAACTCTCTGCACTTCCTGGGCTTGTATTTCAATGTCCTTTGCCAGGTTAGGGAAGTTTTCAGACATTATTACTTCAAATATATTCTCAATCCCTTGCTCCCTCTCTTCTCCTTCTGGTACTCCAATGACCCTTAGGTTATTGCGTCTGATGTTGTCCCCCAGCTCTCTTAAACTATTTTCCATGTTTTTCATTCTTTTTCTTTTTGTTGTACCGCATGGGTGATCTCTGCTATTTTGTCTTCTAAGTCACTGATTCGATTTTCTGCTTCATCCAGTCTGCTAGTGATTCCATCAAGTTTGTTATTTAATTCAGTAATTGTGTTCTTAAGTTCTAGCTGGTTGCTTTTCATGATTTCTCTATCCTTCTTTATATTTTCATTAATTTCCTTGAACATTCTAATAATCAGTGTTCTGAACTCTGTCTCCGATAGGTTGGTTACCTCTATTTCCTCTATTTCCACTGATTCAGGAAGTTTCTTCTGTTCTTTTATTTGTGTTATGTTTCTTTGTCTCCCCATTCTGGCTTACTCTTTGTGTTTGCTTCAATATAACAGATAGATCCCCCAGATTTCTCAGTCTTTTCTGGGTAAACTTATATGGTGTGTGTCCTTTATATTTGAATTACTCAGTCTCCCTATTCTCTTGTGCTTGTATCTGAGGTGTTCCTTGTGTCGTGCGTCCTCACTTGCTGAAGTTTTAGTTTTGATTACTTTTGGTTTGTCAGTAGGTGGGATTGACTCCCAGATTGATTAGTTGTGTGAGGATCAGCAGCTTCTGCAGTTTATGAGCTGCTGTGAGAGGATTGACCCCTCTGATGAAACTTGGACCCTATGGGTCTTAGTACCTGTAGTAACTTCTTTTGGGTGTGACTCTTGTATGTCAAACCCAGAAATGCTCTGGTTTTATCTAAAGTTGGCCTCCGGGTATGATGATTCTTGTGTCTGTTTGTTTGGACCCACTGCTGCAGAGTGATTTTAGAGCATAACAGATCAACAAGAACAACCTCCGCAGCCACCAAAGGAAACCAAATGCTCGCACAATTAAAAACAACCAACCATCAAACTACAGTCAACTTGTACAGAAATATCAATCATACTAATGAAGAAACCAAACAGAAACAAAACAAAAACCACATACTCAATAATAACAGAAGAGGAAACAAAATAAAATACAATATCCTAAAATAAAAATAGAATAAACATGAGAAACCGATTAGCTATACCTAAAAATAAAAATAAAAATAAACTAAAATAATAATAAAAAGTAAGAAAAATTTAAAAAATAAAATTTGCAGAAAAAAGGAAAAGAGGAAAAGTATAGCAGTGAGAAGAATGAATAAAATAAGAGAGAAAGTGAGGGTGGGGAAAAAAAGAAAAAGAAAGAAAGAAAAAGAAAAAGAAAAAGGAAAAAAAAAATATATATATATATTTGTCTACACACCCATTATATATGGACATATATTCACCTATATACACCTATATATATATGCCTATATTAAAAACTACAATATGATTATAATGAAATAGAAATAAAAACCAAAACAACCAAGATAAGCAGCCAATAAAGGGAAAACAAAACAGAATAAAACCAAACAAACCAAAAATACCCGTGCTGGTCTAGGCTAAAGTCCACCAAGCTCTCTTCAGATTGTCTGCTGTACAAAAATTCCTGTGCGTCTTGTGGGAACAGTAGGCCACCTGATGCCTAGCGTGATCCTGGCACTGCAGGTTTGCTGTACTTGAGTGTGGTTGTGACGCAGATTGGTGGTTTTTACAAAGTCACTGCCTTTTTGCTTTTGCCTGTCCCAAGGCAGGCTGCACCCCCAAAGGCTCAATGAGTGTCTCTGGGCACCCTTTTGGTTGACAGCCGTGGAGAATTAAAGAATTCCTCACTACCAAAAGCCTGCTGCTAAGAATCTGTTAATTAGTGCCTCAGCAGATGAACCTGCCCTGCCTCCCAAGCCTTGCATAAAGGTGGGCGGGTGGGTAGTCTCACTCTGCTGCCTTTACTGGGTGGAAATTCTCAACCCCCTGCAGGTAAGTGAGATATCTTCCTCGTCTGCCCTAGTGCTCCCTTCAGGAGTCAGTTTAAGACTGTCTTGGCGGTGGACAAAGTTTGTGGGAGTGGGTGAGTTATTGGGTTGTTTTTTTTTTTTGCTTTCTGTTCAAGAGTAGAAAAAGGGAAAAAAAATAAAAAACATAAAAATAAACAAAGCCACAGTTCCAACAGTGTTTCAAGCTAAGGCCTTTGCCTCTTATGCTCCAGCGGAGTTCCTGCTGCTCTCCCAAAGGGTCTGCCGGGATTTAGGGAATTGCACGCACCCTACCGTGTGGCCAAGATCCCCGCTCCGCGTCTCTCGGGGACCTGCGTCTCCACCCGGCGCACTGCTTGTCCGAGCGAGTCCTCTTTTTCCCCTGCTCCCGGGTTCCAGGCTTCTGCCTCGGAGCCGGCGCGCCCGCGCGGAAATCCTGCTGCTCTCCCAAACGGTCTGCCGGGATTTAGGGGACTGCGCGCACCGTGCTGCGTGGCTCCGATCCCCACTCTGTCTCTCCGGGATCTGTGACTCCAGCCGGCGCGCTGCGTCTCCGCGGGCGAGTCCTGTGTTTCCCCTGCTCTCGGGTTTAAGGCCTCTGCCTTGGAGCCGGCGCGCGCCCGCGCCGTTCTCCTGCTGCGCTCCTGGAGGGACTGCCGCCGGGGTTCAGGGGACTGCGCGCACCTTTCCACGCGGCTCCGATCCCCGCTCCGTCTCTCCGGGACCTGCGTCTCCGCCCAGCGCGCGCTGCTTCTCCGCGGGCGAGTCCTCTGTTTTCCCTGGCTCCCGGGTTTCAGGCTTCTGAGCTCCGCGGGACCCGGTGGGCACAGAGACTGATCCCTGAACCGGGAGGGTGCAGGGACTGATCTTGCCCTGTCGCTGTGGGCTCTGCACCCTGCTTCCTGGGGAACGCGGGTGCAGCTCGCACTTCTCTCCACAGTCGTCGCCTCTCTCGCCTCCCGCACTTGCCCGGCCTGAGCTTCTGCCTCAGACCGCAAACCAACGCGCTCTGGCTGAACTCTAGGTGGGCCGCGGGCCGCAGGGAGCGAGCCGGGGCAACACTCACCGTGACTCAGCAGCCGCGGGTGCGGGCTGCACCTCACGCGTCTCGCCGCCTTCTTCCCCTACTCGCCCGGCCTGCCCACCTTCCAGCAATCCTTGTGTGGAACTCTTAGTCGCTCTGTGTGATGAGTAGATGTCTCTTTGAAGCGTATTAGAAGTTCAAATTGTGGATATTTCCAGGGGAGATTTCATGGAGCCCTCCTCACAGCCGCCATCTTGCCCCTCTGTTGTGGATTGTTAACTTTGGTAACTAACAACAATTCTAGGAATCGAATACAAAGTTATCATCCATAACACTAGGGCACAGTGGGTGCAAATTTGATGGCTTCTATGTAATAACCAGCATTCAAAATACATGATTCAATTGGATTTTATTATTAAAAACAAAATTCTGCTTACAGCTAAAAGATTTAATCCATTGCCTTTTGCTCTGTCCCCAATTCTCTCCATAAATTGTGATTTCCATGATTAACATTTTCATACATTTCTTCTACCATGCATCTATCAAAAGTGCTTTAAGTACAAATTGTCACATGGCCATTCTAAACATGAGTATGTGGTATTGGGACTAAACACAAACAGAGATAATAAATTATTAATAATTTCTCTCTATGGTTAACATTATGTCAGTGGTGATTAACTATTTCACTTTCCCTATGGTAATATCGTCTTATAGGTGCCAATTCAAATCAATATTGACTTTGATAAACTTAAGCACGCGGCTTCACATTTGATCTGTAGGTATTTAATGTATGCTCACTCTGCCACCAAAATGAATTAATATATAATGTTATAGGGAAGGAGTATCACCAAACAGCTGTCAAACCATAACTGATTCAAACAACTCCATTGTCCAATCAATGGACGAAGGCATCTCTTAATCTGAAGCCTGGGGAGGCAGTTGATATAGAAGCGGAGATTTGTTACAGGGATAGAATTTATTTGCCTTGTACACCTTCATTTCATATCCCACTAATTATGTTTTCTCACCAATTTCGTCACTGTTGTTTAAAAGAAAATGACAAAGCACTGATGAAAGTGCTCTTCACAAATGGCATTATCTGCTTAATTATAATTAAACATAAGTTACAGCCCTAACCCGGATGGTTTACAGATGCATCTCATCAACTTTTGCCCCCAATGGAAGAATCACTGATTAGCAAACATCAAAATAGAATTCATAAAAGTGTAGGCTGTAAGGGACCATAGATATCTTTCTCTTCTAGAAATAAAGATACTGAAATTCAGAGTAATTAAGAAGCTTAGACCTAAGTCTAAATCTAGAGAGTAAAGAATCCACAAGACGCTAAAATTAGTGAGGGGGAGAACCACATTGTTGTTTACCAATGCCTGCTTGCGGGCTCAGCCCAAGGTCCTGCATACTTGTCAGTATTCATTAAATATTCATTGAAGGAATGAATAAACGAGAAGTTTTTCCTACAGTGCAGTGCAAAGTTTAGCAGGATGTTGTTGGTGTTGTTTTTATAGCTGGGGTCATTGTGGCTGAAAGAATCATATTACGGTCACCCAAGCTATGAAAGTATGATGACCCTATAATTATTCCAAATGCTAATTGCTTGGAAATGTGAATATTCTTCATGGCAAGACAGTGAGTGCATCATAATAAATTTTCCTCATATATACAGAATTTGAAATTTTGCTGAATTCAATTTTGCTGAATTCATCTTGTATCAGTACCCAACTTTGAGTTTTTGAGCAACAATTTAGATTTCTAACAAAATACGCAAGAAACAAAATTTCCAAGTTTAGCGGTATTGGTGACAACAATGAACCAAACTGGAATTCTTCAGCATCATGTGACTGTTTGTTCCCTTAGTGTCTACAGATATAGATTTTAGCCTTTTTTCTTCTGCCTAATAGGTTTAATTTCAAGGTGAATCCAATATTAATTCAAAGATAACATCTAGATATAATTCAATCATTTTAAAACTCCATTTTTTACCTGCCATAAATAGTTATTAATATCCTAGGTATTCATGGTTAATTTAGTATGCTTCCTTGTACTAGCTATCAAATTCAATAAACCTTTCATTGAAAGCTACAACATTCCAGGGACTTTGCTTCCAGGAATGCTGAACACAATAAAATATAAAAGCTTATCAGTTAATTGAATAGGGGACTGATAGGGGCAATTTGTGCTATAGCATTCCAAAGATATTATTTGCTTGGTCAGTTGTTGGTTGTTGGTTCCATATGAAATAGAGCAAAGTGGCCATAAAAGAAAAAAAAAAGTTAAAGTCTAGGCATGATGCTATTTGAGGACAAAGATGCAGAAACTCCTAAGCTGTGGCCATGAGTCTAATGCCACCATCCTCTGTGAGCTTGGTCATATCACCTCAGCTTTTAACTTAGGTTCACCTGAGCACTGAATGGATTCCCTTTCATGTTTCTTCCATGGATGCTGAGTGAATAAATGGCTATCTAAAATAAATCTGAAGCTGTAATCAGCTTTTTGTTAGCCCTTACAGTTATGCTCACCTTCCTGTGAAGTTAAACGGATTCAAATCAATTTAAAATTTTCCAAGATTCAAATAAATTGTCTAATATTAATTAATCAAAAAACTCAAGGAAGCAAGCTAGTTCCCGGGCAGGTGAATTCCAGCCGAAGACAGATAGACTGAGGTATTGCAGGTAAAATATGGGAGGTCATATGTGCGGTGTGGGGCATAGAGAAATTGGATAAAGTTTCATTAGAACTTCTCTCCCTCCAGTGGCATTAGTGAAGAGCTTCTTTTTTGATTAGAAAATGGGTTTTTACACTGTCACGAAGCATTGAACTATGACTTGTGCTTTACCATTTTCTGTAGTATATTCCATTGTCCATAATGTCCAACAGTTATTCTGCTTCCCAACTCTGAGAAGGGGGATGGAGGGCTCCTCCCCCCATATCACCTGTCTTGTAGACATGTTTAGAAATAAAGTAAGCAACTGAATATGATAGAAAGCTGATGTAAATATTATTGTCCAAAGTGCTGGAATCAAAATTACTAATACACTCCCTGATGGTCTTACCTCAGAATGGTGTTACACTCAGACAAATCTGAGCCATTATCTCTTCCCTTCAACACTTAAAATGACTGTGACAAAAATATCAAATGGTTTATCTGAAGTCATTTACCGAATCCTGTGTGGGACCTGCCTGGAGCCCATCTATGACCTACGATTCCTAACTCTAGGTCTCCTAGCCTTTATCTTCTATCTAGACCAGTATTCACAACTGAGAACAATTTCACCCACCAGGGGACATTTTGTAATGTCTGAAGATATTTTGGTTGTCACCACTGAGGATGGATGAGGGGTTGTGGGCTGCTGCTAAACATTCCACTATTTACAGGAATAGCACCCCCCAACAAAAAGTGGTCAGGCTGAGGTTGAGAGAACCAGATAAAGGTTCTACTTGTCCTGTCAGTGTAATCTCCTAGAAATGAAGACTGTAAGTCAAATGAAGTGACTGTTCCAAAGCTTGTGCTTCTTTAAAGTGACATGTCTCTTTTTTTCACTGTTTGAAGGGAAAGGAGATTTAATTGGAGCCAATCTATCAATTAAGGACCAAGTGATCAAGACCAATGCAGATGTGAAGGCTTTAACCTACTGCGATCTCCAGTGCATCATCCTCAAAGGACTCTTTGAAGTGCTAGACCTTTACCCAGAATATGCTCACAAGTTCGTGGAAGACATTCAGCATGACCTCACATACAACCTTCGAGAAGGCCATGAGAGCGATGTAAGTCTCACTTCCAATTAATGCTGAGGCCTAATAACACGGGGCTAGAAGATAGTTTACAACAGTAAAGGCACATGTCACGACCTCACTCTAAGGAGCCTCTGAATGTATAAGATGTGACTGCTCAGCCACTAGATGAGCAATTAAATAATTAGCTAGTAGTCAACTCTGGAGTTTGTTATCAGCATCCTAGAAAAGTATTATTTATGAATGACTTCTCTTTAACTCAGTGTTTTCCTTGTTTATTTTCATGTGCTTATAACTGGAATCAATTTCAAGGATATAATATTTAGCTAAAGACTTGTGATTTCTCCAGAATTTAAAGATGTCCAGATAAAGTAGATGGCTCAGAATTTACTGTTTGTAACTAGTTGTTCACTACTCCATTTACTCCACATGAATTTTGTTTAAGAGTAACTTTAGTTAACCAATACCCAAAAATCTATCTTGACTAAATATGAATAAAAAGATTCAAGCCAAAGAGTGTCACACCGAAAGCATAATGAACATTTGATGAAATTATATATTTGTTACATGTTTCAGTTTATACAAACAGCTTTCCAGTCCAACTATGTACTATACTGCATCCTGTGATTAAGCTGATCGTGAACATGACTTCATTAGATGTGCCAGAGGGATAAATGATTTAATAGGAATGATTGTGGAAAGGCAAGCCAGGGCATGCATAACATTCTCTGACAACAAAAGCCTGGATCTGCTGTCTTGAGCTTTGGCCTAGATATTTACTCAATTTCTTTCCTAAGGGTTTAAGAAGCTATTATTTTGTTTGTTTGTTTGTTTGTTTGTTTTTTGAGGGCAGTATCACTGGCCCTCATATGTGGGACCGGAACCGGGGCTGCTGGCTTCCCAAGCCAGCGCTTAACCACCACGCCACTCGGCCGGCCCAAGAAGCTATTATTTTGACTAACCCATATTGTGCAGATATTTTGTTAGGCATTAATTAAGAGGGTGCCAAAAAATGTATACACATTCTAAGAATGGGAAAAAAAAGTATTAAAATTATAATACTCAATACCGATGATAAAAGATGAATACAAACTGTGTGTATACATTTTTTTGGCACCCTTGGTATTTTCCACTGTGAAAGCTAAAGAAAGAATCCAAATTGTGGATTGCTTCATCTTGGTTGAAGATATCAAGTGACAGTCAATACATAGATGGTATCCCATTCTGAAGTTCAAGATTATGGGTTTTGAATGTGTGCTTCCCCTACTGATGATAACATACAGCCAAGGAGGCATCAGTACTTATTGGGAATCTATTTGTGCTAAGCACTCTGCCTGTATAGAGCATCTCGTTTAGTGTTTATAGTTACTTTTTAAGGTTAAGCGTCAATCAGTTTTTATGGAACAGAAAGCAGATGCAGAGTGGTTAATAACATATATGTGATCACAGAAATCTGTAGGTGGCAGGGACAGTGTGTGAGCACAGGTATCTGTCAGTTTTAAATCTGTACACTTTCTATTAGTTATGTGGTCTCTTCGTCTTGAAGACACTTTCCATGTCTTCCCATCCAGTAGATCAAAATTGAAAACGACAGGTACCTTTTGTGCTTTCTATGACAGCCTAATGTGACAACTATTTTTGAAGAGTGGAGGTGAGCTAGTGGGTAGAAAGCAACCAACAGGAGAGGGGAAGGAAAAACTGACAGAAGAGAGAAATAGTCAACATTCCTCAGCACAGACAAATGGAAAATATTGGATCTCGGCCCCTACTTTCTTTTTATTTGATTATTTTGAAGGATCCTTATCTTTAATCAAAGTTTTATCCTTTTTTTTATTTGCTAAAACAGTAATCATAGTGCTTTCAAAACTTCAATATCTGAATTGCTTGTGGGGCTGTTTTCATTATCTGTTATTTCTCTTAGCTTTTTTTTTTTTTGTCATTTGGTCCCTTTTTTGGGCACATGTCACAATTTTGTTTAAATGTTGATGTTGCTCATGAAAGACTGTTTGTCACTTTCCTCCAAGTAGGATAAGGTTTGGTCTTGGCACGCAGATAAAATACCAGAAAGTCACTTTCATCCTGTCCATAACTCCTCTTAGGCTTGTCAGGCTGACCTATTTCAGTTCTGCACCTACTCTGGAGGTTTGGCCCTCACTCGTAAAACAGTTTTTCCACTACTGCAGCTAAAAGCCTTGGATGTTTCCCTAGACCCCTCCTATTGGGCGGGACTTGAACTCAAGTCCCCATCTCCTTTGGGCATTGCTGACATCTCTGCTCCCCAGTTAGCCTTCAGGTTGCTGTTTTCCCCTGAGCTTCTTGGTGCACAGCCCTGTACATGCTGAAGTTCAGAGATGGCCAATGCCTCAAGGGCCACATTCATGCAGTTACTTCCTCTCTGGGATTTTATTCCTCAAATCCCAGATGGTTTGGTACACCTGAACTTCATCCACTGTCTCCTCCACCAGTAAGCTTGCCTTTTTCTAATCTATACAATTCCACCTCACACTGAAATAGCAAATTCCCCCAAGAAAACACCTGAATCAGTGCCGTGCTCACCTTGGTGTGTTTCCCTTTCTCAGGGGCCACAGCCCTCTAAGTCTTATGGAGTGGCTTTCAAACAGTTATTTTATGTGTTTCATCCAGCTTTGTAATTATTTTTTACTGGACTGTTAGTTCAATATAAGTTATTTCATTATGGCTGGAACCAAAAGTATTGCTTCTTTTCAGAGGGTTCCCTAGGAGCTACATTTTTAAGGGCAAATGGAACTGAAGCTTGTCTCCGAAACCTTTGTTGTTTTGTGTTTCTTAATCTTTCATCACTTGAAACTTCTGTGTACATATATGTCTAAGATCCTGGGATGCTTTGCCTTCTAAAGGCTGGGTAAATTTGGACCACCCTCCCCCATAATTCCATATACTGTGGGAAAAGTCTTGTGCTGTTTCTAAGCAGATGGTGATTTTCAGGGGAGCTTAGATTCTGATGATAACCTATAGTTATAGATTTCTACTCTATGCTCTGTAACTCTGCTCCGGTGCCAGACCAATGTGAAACCCAGCTCTTGCCCTTAATTTCCATGCACACACAAACAAAAATATCCAATCACACAGGATTTGGGGTGGGTTCAAACCTTTGTGGAAAGTTGGTCAGTGGGTTCTGGAAGGAATAACACTTGCATAATAGAAATGCAAACAATATAAATGTAACTTGTCTGTACATCCTTATTCTTAAAAACCCTGTCACATTGTTCAGCCCCTTATTATACCTCTCACCTCTTTCCTCCCCTCTCTTCTATGCTCTCCCTTCATCCTCAAATTCCCCATTATTTCTGATGATTATTAGCTTAACTACCTCTCCCTGTCTTTCTAATTTTGCCTTCTACATGTCACTTTTGACCCCAAGTAGCCTAGAAACTATCAGGTGATGTGGAGAATTACCAGAACATCTGGGTAAAGAGAAGAGTGACATTCAACCCATTTTGAAATGAAAACTAAAACAGCATTTGAAGAAATAGTCAAAATTTAAATATGCATGTAACAGTAAAATATGACTCGTAGAACTGTAATAAATTACATAACTTTAGAATGACAGCTCCTCCAGCTCTCATAGGAAAATTAATTGAAGTGCATAAAATATTCTCTAAGTTTGTGAAAAGACTACCTAGTGCTGTTTTGACCTCATGCTAATTATGCATTTTATGCACCCAGTGTATTTTCTATATTTGCCCTTATTTATGTCTCCAAAGTGGCCCCAAAATGACATAGATTAATTTAGCTATTTCTCTCTATGCAAATTAGGAGAAACGTGCTTCACTGCTTCTCATGGGAAACCCTATAAAATTGATTTTAGGACAAACTCATCTGTTGATAGTTGTGAAATTTAGTTTGCCTTAACATAAACATTTTGAATTTATGATAAGCAAATCAAATATTGAAGAATATCTAAAACATGTTTCAAAAAGGAATAATGCTAATACTCTGAAGATCAGGTATTGATGTGGCTACATATAAACATCTCGCGTGCTTTACTCATGGTAGGTACTGACTTGGTGGTGGTATTGTGGCTGTAGAGCAACAAATGGTGATGGTTGTTGAAAAAGGATGATAAATTTTCTAGTTTTACCTCACTGAAGGGTTTTTAAATGATGAAATCTATCACATTTTAAGTATGTTGACTACCTCATTTTCCCCTCAATTTTCCATTATTGTCATATAATCTGATTAGCATTAAAAAAATTAAGTCCCCTCCTTCAGCGTCTCCTATTTCTTTAGCAAAGGGAGGGATATTTTTTCTGGGTCCTGAGGGTCAGAGGCCGCTAGATGAAGATATTTGAACTCCCATCTCCAATAGGTCCCTGAAGCAGAGACGATTGGTCCCTTGGGGGACAACTCATTTTCAGTTTTTCTCCACTTTTGACATATTTGATTGTATTTGATGCTGACCCATAATAGCTAAAAACCTCAATATTCCTCAAAATATTCCAATCCCACCAACAATAACAACACATACATACTCTCTGTACTAAGCAACATGCTTAAATAGTGTAGTTAAAAAGTTGAATACTTCAGGGTCTTGACCCGCAAGTGAAACAAATACATAAAAACACAAGTAATCGCCAAAGCTCTGGGGTGGTCATGTACATTAGTTAACACATATATAAATAAGCATAATTGAATGGAAAAATTCTAAACTAACAGAAGAGTCAACTGGCCCTCACCATCCCTCAGAGTTCAGTGTGTGTGTGTGTGTGTGTGTGTGTGTGTGTGTGTTAGGTGCTGAAACATCTCTGACCATGACAAATGAGAAGTGATATAATGGCTCTCCTTTCCTCTCTTCTTATTCCCTTATCGCCCTCTTTCCTCAAGGCTACAGAACAATCTTTCCATGTTATTCTGTTGTTTAAAGTATTTCAATAAGGGATGGCCGAGTGGTGCGGTGGTTAAGTGCTGGCTTGGGACACCAGCAGCCCCGGTTCGGGTCCTACATATGAGGGCCAGTGACACTGCCCTCAAAAAAAAAAAAAATTTCAATAGATCCCCATGGACTGTTAAAATCCAGACTTCTTACCACAACTTTCAAGATCCTATTCATTCCAACCCCTGCCTGCCTTTCAGACTCATCTGATGCCATCTTGTGTCCAGCATCACACTCCAGCGAACTGGCCTGCTTTCTCTTCCTTAACCATGCCAGGCTCCTGCCTGCCTCTCATACCTCAGGGGCTTTGCCTTGCTAGTCTTTCTTTCTGCAAAGCTACTCCTCTGTCCTTACCTGCCCACCTGTTCTGGAGTTTACCTCTCCTACTTATCCTCTGTCACATCACTTTACTTACCCTTTTTCATAGCATTAACAAAACCTGAAGTTATTTTAATATGTATATTTGTTTGTTCATGGTCATTTTCTCCTATCAGTGCCTAAGTCAGCTCCTAGTGCAGAGTCAATATTTAATATATATTCGATGCTTGCATGAATAAATGTCAGAAAGTTTACTTGGACCTGGTACTTATGTGAAATTTTGAGAAAATGAATGAAGTCCTGAGGGCAGCTGTCTGTATAGCCAGTAAATGGAATCTAAAATGAAAATTTAAGGGAATTTCGAATTGTATTTCTTAGAAGTATCAAAGCCAAAGACTGTGCCAATAGTAGAATTTGAAAGAACAGCTAAATTCAAAAACAGCTGTTTTTCACTTTCCCGAAGTTCAGGACAAGAGGTTGTCAAAAACCACAGAAGGAATTTAAGCTGAAGAATAGGAGAAAAAAATCCTTCTCAATATAGGTAGTGTAATCAGCCCAGGTTTTTTGGTATAGCAGGCTGGTTAAGATGAAAAAGGATCTACCTTCAAACCCAAGCTAACACACACATTTCTGTAGAAATAGATGAACTATTACAACACTAACACCACCAGAAAGTAGAGAATCAATACTGGTGAGCATTAAATCATTCTAAACTGTTATTCACTTCACTTTTATTACCTGGGACATGAGGCTACAAACTTCTGGAGTGAACTGAATTTCCGTGTGAAAAACTCTAGGGTCTGGTAAAGTTACATTATATGGTTATAAAATATTTCATCGAAATGTAAAACATAGATCCGTTCCCCTTAGTGGTAAACTGTGGGGCACAGGATCTGTGGTACATGGATGGAACCTGGTCAAGTATTCCTCCTGTTCTTTAATTAGCATTAGCTTCAGTGGTATCTGAATGTGAATCTTATATGTATTTCCATTTGGGTCTGGACCCCATGTCTTTAATAGGTGAAGATAAAACTTTATTTCCAGTTTTATGTTTTCAAAGGGCAGCCCCTATCTCAAATGCAAATATCACTGGAAAACACATCTCAGTCTCATGCACTATTGAGCTGTGTCCACTTGGACCTCTTGGCAGATAAGCAATTTCTTGTATAACTAACCTGTTCTATATCCATGAGTTTCAACTCCATGCTTCCTCCTTTAGAAAGAAACAAGCCTAAATAGATATTTCAAGTGAAGTCTGTGATTTGCCAGCCTCTCTTGTCTTCTATGTGACTATATTACAATTTAGTTCAAGATGGTGCTGACAAGGGATTTATTTCCAAAGGAGGGACTTGGTTTAAATTTAGTTCCCGTTTCAGTCTGAACTAAGATTGGGCTTCTGGGAACCATTTTTCTTAAAAATGATTTACCGAGTAGTAATAATTTTAAAAATTGTATCTGACAGCTCAGATGCTTTTTCAAGAGGAGCCTGTCTGCGTCTGCTGGGTGTGCATCTGCTAGCACTCACTGGCTTGTGTAATGAGAGAACAGAATTAATTCTACCCCTTTCTGAGATCACTGTTCTTAGAAAATTTCGTATTAAGAAACTCACATGTCATTTTGTTGTGTCAGCTTTCCTTATCTTCCCAGGCGCTAGTGTATTTTTTTTATTAGTTTCAGGTATACAAAAACAACATAGTGATTTGATATTTATATCCCTCACAGAGCGATACCCCAATAAGTCTAGTACCCATCTGACACTGTACACAGTTATTACAATATTATTGACTATATTCCCTATGCTGTACTTTATATCCCATGACTATTTTTTAAATTACAGTTGACATTCAATATTACTTCTTATTAATTTCAGGTATACTGCATATTTTTAAATATTCTCCCTCAGTAAAGCCTGAACATTTTACTTACACCGGTATTTTTATGTTCTGAAACTTTTCTAATACTGGTGTCTTTCAATGAATTCAGAAGTTGTGGTATCTCCAGAGCCTAGTATCACATTTGTGCGCATGGTTTTGAGTAAATGGAGATTGCTGTTGAACTTCACACGCTTCTTGACACATCCACTTACTCTGACTGCAGCAAAATGACCTGCAGTGCCCTTTTGTCCTTATTGACTGCTTAGGCTGACTGCTTCATTCCCTCCACTATTATCAGTCTCATCCCATCTCCTTTCCCCTTGAAGACCTCAGAGAGGTCTGGACTCCACTGGATTCTAAGTTTACCTTCCCTTCTAACCCTGAAGTTCTGTTTCTCCTGCCTGGTCTCCTGCCTGAGAGAGATGAATACTTTATATGCCCCAAAACTGTAAAACAAAAGAAAGAGATTACTGGGGCCGGCTCAGTTGGTTAAGAACTTGCTCAAGAGTGTGAGTTCTGAGCAACAGCAGTTCAATGCCCAGCCCGAGCTGAGCTGCCACTGAGCTGCCAACAGGTGACAGGATGGCTCAGCTAAAAAAAAAAAAGAGAGAGAGAGAGAGAGAGAGATTACTCTTACCCCTTCTCAAACTATAGACTGATTCTTTTTTAAATTCTTATTTTAGGACAGAGCTAGTATGGGGCATTGGCAAAAGGGCCAGCATGATAATCCTGATAAGTCTGGGAGCAATTCAGAATGAGGACATTGACTGTAGGCAACAGAAACCCAGCTCAAAGAGAGCATTAGAGGCAGAGATTTCTTATAAGGATTCCAAGTATCTTATGGGAATAAATAAAATGACACACACATACACAATGCATACACACACATGCACATCTGTATCTTGGGAATTCTTAAAATCAGATTCTCAAGCTCCATTTCCTACTCCATTTTCTCTGCATTTCTTACTTTTCCTTTTCTCTCCATTCTCCTCTCTATCAGAAGACTTTCCATCTTTCTTTTATTGTTCAAGTGGCAGCAAATGACCACAGATAGCAGGTCCTCAATTCAATGGGGCAGCAGATTAAGCTGAGTCTAGATTCTTGTAGAAAGACTGAGCATTCAGTTTAAATCAAGTGCTCACTGAGGTTTTATCAATTTGTGTGTGTGTGTGTGTGTGTGTGTGTGTGTGTGTGTGTGTGTGTGTAGTGGGGAGAGGGGCTCAAGGATGGATGGAGTAATGGGTGGTTTCCATGGCAACCCAGTGAACTGAAGAGTTGAAATAAGAGACAGGATTCAGAAAATGGGTGGGTGGTCAGAGGTAGCTACTGGACAAATGTGGCAAAGCTAATGGTTGTGTGAACTGCAGATAATCGCACCATGTTGGATGTACAATCATATCTCTGCAACATTTTCTTAGGAACCAAATCCCATTTAAATATATAGTAAAAATAAAAGCACATAAAATAGAGAACACACAAAGCATTAAACCACCCTGAATGGGCTCATGTTTCATCTCCTCTGGGTTCTCTCCTGTGTAACCTTTGTCTATCAAATAGCACAGCATATGCCCTTCAAAGAGAATGGCCACTTTTGGATGACATGTGGGTGTTTCAACTTGTGTTTGCAAGTTGACTGGTGAGCAGTTAGATCTTTAAGCTCCTTGCAGGGGAGAGGGAGATCAGTTGAGTTGGGAAAGTCAGAGGATAAAAGGCCACCCATCATCCCATAAACAAGACAAAACAGTCTTTTTTTCTATTTCCCTGGTTGCTTCCATGCTGCAGGAATAGCAGCTGTTGAGCCTTAAATAAGAAGTGTCAAATTTACATACGTATGCACACACAAATAGGCAGAGCTCAACTTCTGTGCATTCCTTGAGAATGAAAACTACCTAGGCTGCTGCATCTACAAGGAATCTTCAATCCTGCCCCACTGTTACTTGTCCCCCACCCCCCTCATTCCACACTGCATTTATGATGGTCATGTAAGCCTTAGAAGTGAGAAGCTTGCTCTCTCTAAGTTCTCCTGCAGACTTGGGTGACAGCTCCCCACCATCATGACAAAGACTCTATAAAATGAAGATGATATTGATGCTGCTAATGGTGTAGTAGCTTCTATGAGCCAAACTGTGGGCTAAACCCTTTATAAACATGAACTTATTTTATCCTCACATCAACTTGGTGATAAGTTCATGGACTCAATAAACCCTCCATCGGGAGCAACTGATCTCACAGATTCATTGTACACAAAGATGCCGCTGTGAAATTCGTCTTTACTATGTCTCAAACATGACAGGTGATAGGTTACTGTGGAGGGGGAAGATACGGAAGTGATGTGTCACGATACTTTACTGTTAGATATTTGAAAATTTGTGTACAATGAATCTGTGAGATCAGTTGCACCCCACAGAGAGTAAAATGACTCGTCAAGGATGAGAAAGGTGAAATACAGGTCTGTTGTCCCTCAGCAAGAAATCAAGGGAAGTCAGGGAGTACAATTTCAGTCCCAAACCACCTCACTCCAAAACCCAGCTGAAACTTGGTGTAAGTTTATCAAATCCATCAATACAAAGGTATGAATTCTTGTTGTGTCCCCCGACCCCATGAGCACCGAATGCCAGCTATGTTATAGGTTAATGAAGCATTCACAGGATACATGTTTCCAGAGGAAAATAAGCTGCCAAATATTTAAGTAAAAAATGAACCACATAACTATTTGTTAGTTCATCAAGCTGTACACTTGTGATTTGTGTACTTTTTTCCTTATATATAACACATTAATGAGAAAGTTTTTAAAAATGAACCGTAAGAATTCAACCAAGCTACAAGGGGAGAACTCAGTTGTATAAATATGAGTTTCTTGAGAACAATAACTATATTTTATCCATCTTTGTAACCCTTTTTCTAGTGAAATTAGTAACACAAAGTATGTGTTTGATGAATGCTTACTGGAATTTCATTCATTCATTCATAAATACATATTTCCATATCCACAGAACAATAGAATCTTACAACTGGAAGGGACCTTATGGACCATCCAATAAAACATCAGTTTTTCTTTTGATTTCAAGTGGCTTAAGGGGAGGGGAAAATGAACATTTATTTACTCACAGAACTAAAAATCCAGTCATGGGTTAATTATTTAACTTAACACATTGAGGACGGGGCATTTAAATCTGCGTCACCAGTTCACAATGTGTTAAGTGAATTATATGCTTAAATGAGATGAAATAGTCCCTTTGCACAGTCAAAGTGGACTTTCACTTTTGGATAACATCTTCCATCAATCACACCAAGTACGTGTTTCAAATAAGATTCAATCAAAATAAATCAAAATGCATCTCATCATGTTTTAATTTCTCTTGCCAACTGAATATTTAGTAGCACATCTACTGGCCAGGAAAGGATGCTAGTGTTTATTAAATATGCATTATGAGCAAGGCAAGTTGCTTATGGTTACCTCATTTAATTTAAAATTTAATACTTGCATTGTCCCTGAATGTTAGCATTATGTTTTCACTTTATAAATGAAGGAACTAAGTGTCTGAGTAGTCCACTTCCTAAGATTACAGAATCAGTGAATGAATCAAACAGTATAAAATCAAGTCAAACTCTGAATCCCAGGCTAGTGCATATGTCCACTAATGCTCCCTGCCACAAATCAGAACATAATTCCCCTAACAGGGGTTGGGCTCCTTCAGGCACTCTGATTTACAGCAGATGCGAGGCTGAATCTTCAGAATACCATTCCCTTTTCTCTTCTTAACCTTAACGCTATGACTTGCCAGTGGTCGTCAAAAACCCATGTTTCCTAAACACTACAGGAAAGACATCTCATTAAAAAGACAAGTAAGACAGCAAGAGCTATTGTAGTCTGGCCATTCAACTTGTCCTCTCCCCTAATATTCGTGCTTTCATTTGCTTATAAATCCATCCATATATTAAATAACCTTGTGGTCACGGACTAACTCTGGGAGAATTTCTTCCCATTCAAGTGTGTGCTTTGCAGTCTGCTATACACATCATTGCTTTTCATCCGTCCCTTGCTCCATGTTCAAGAGTAAATTTGTGAAATCTCCACTCCACCATCACTTCAAATGTACAAAACAGTATTTCAATCTCTTTCCAGTATCAGTTTCATCTTTGTAAGAAATTGGAGGCCTTCTTATTAATTGAAGTAAATAAAAGTCTCTTTAGAATGTGAATATATCACATTTTCCAAAAAATACATTCCCAGTACTTCCTGTGTGTACACACATTCATACACATAAATAGTTATGTAGAGAAACTGAAAATATACGTGAAAGAAGCAATATTTTTAACTTAGAGTTTTGTTCACATTGCTCAATCCATCTGCAAATAATTTACCTATAGATATGTTAAAAATTTTAAACATAATTTTTTGGTTATTCAAAAATTTGATTCCCTGGGACTTGTTAGAATAATCTTGAATATTTTACCACAGTAAATATTTCACTGTTTGTGCTCTGCTAGGCTAATAATACAGAGGGTGCAAAAAAAATGTATACACATTTTAAGAAAGGAAAAAAAACTATATTAAAATTGTAATACTCAATATAAACCCATAACAAAAGACGAATACAAGTCATGTGTATCCATTTTTTTGGCACTCCCGGTATTTCACAGGTCATCCTTGGGCAGGTAGGATGTTTCTTCCATTAGTTCTGTAACCCCAAACCTAGACTCAACGGTTACAGTATAGGGTCAGTGGGTGGCGTGATTAAAGCTGTTGTAAATGAGCTAGGTTGTTGGAAATTAAATTGAAAACAAATTACAAAATCCCAGGATAAACATCTTCAACAGGGCCTTTCCTGTGAAGTTCCCCAAAAGGGTGCAGACAGCAGAGAGGGTGACATATGGCAGAGACAGTCTGCTTACACTGCAGTGCAGACTGTGCTCGGCAGGCCTTTCCTTTCATCGGATCCAAGGCGTCTATTTGCTCAGCACTGAAACCCAGCATTCTAGGACACAAAAACAGCCACAGCTCTGAAGGGAGGAAACAGTAGCCAAGTAGTCCAAAATAAGAATCAAAAGAAGATGCCGTGTTACAGGGATAACTGAAGTATTACCTTGAAACAATGAACCAAAAGTCCAGTGTGTGGCAATGACAACTCCGTAAGGGTGGAGGGACCCATGGAGCTGCGTTTCTCTCAAATGAACTGGGATTTAAAGGATTTGGCTTCCATGTCATTGAGGAAAATGATGAAGGACAATTCTGAGATGGACATCTGCAAGATGCTCAGCTCTTTGTGATGTGGTAATACCACTTATATTTTTCACCCTGAAGTTTAAGGTCTTTAAAAGCAGAGCATATGGTGACCGATCTGCGTCACTGCATTTTGCCAGCATTTGTAAACAGTCTCAAGTCTGACTAGTGTGAACAAAGCATATTTATATTCTAGTTATACAGTTTACATGTTTTTTGAAGCTATTAGTCACCCTTCCGTCTTGATAGTACAAAATGTTAGTATCATATATGGAAAAACAAAAACAAGATTCTGTCAAAAAGAGCAATGAATGCTGGGTATTAACTCATTACACATACAAGTTGAATGACTTGGAACAAGTTGTTCTCCTTCACGGAGCCTCCATCTCCAGCCGAGGTGATTGCATAGAAACTTTGGGCCAGGCTAAATGCTATAACACATGACCCCAAATCTCAGTGACTTAATACAGTAAGTAGATAAAAAACTGACGAGATGTGTCTCATTCATATCACCATGTACAGACGGTGGACAGACGCTAGCTTTTCACTGGTAATGCAGGGACCCAAACCTCCTCTCTTTGGAGGTTCCATCCTCTATTAGGCATCAGTTTCTTCTGGAATTCAAAATCCTCCACTAGATACTTTGTACCTGGGCAGCTCGCCAGCTAAGCGAAAGAATGTGGAGGATTTCGTTGCCTCTCTCAGGGGCCAGACCTAAAAATGGCAGAGAGCTCTCTGCTCACATTCCATCAGCCAGAATTAGTCCTATGGCTCAGCCTAAGTGCATGCGGTCTCGGACATCTCAGCATGCTGGGTCTAAGAGGACATAACTGGCGAGCAGCTGACCAACCTGAGACATAGGCCCTTCTAGCATTGTCTTTCCATTATTTTTTAAATTCCAGTTTAAGAAAGCTTTTAAACATGAGAAAGGGGTTCAGCGACATTACATTGTTTTTTATCTATTTCATTTTATTATTGTGTTTTTGTTTTGCCTTTCAATGAGAACCTGTTCTTTAGAAAACACAGGATTGGCATGCATACAGCACTTAGTGTTTTAAGGAAAAGGTGAGGAGTGGCAAATCAGTACAGCTTGCCAGAATCGTTCCTTAAAAGAATCAAACATTACTGATTTCCGACAACCCCCAAAGAAACAACTTACCAAGCAAAATGTGATCCAGCAAACTGGAAACATGAAGGGCCAGAATTGGTCTGCACAAATTTGTGTTACTAGTTATGAAAGCACCGTCCTTCTAGTAGGGCCACTTGTGCATATTTTGTGATCATGGAAATAACTTGGAGAGTAAAGTTTATTCTCAAGAGAATTATTCATATACATTTCATGTGCATAACTAAAAGAATGATGTCTTTGTGAAAATCTGTAATTAACTAAGTCGATGGTTCTATAATTCAGAATGACCCTGCTATCAGTAGTTATGTCCATTCTAAATGGATTATGCCTTATTCACTACTCACATCTTCACAAAGAGGAGTTCCTCAATGAATACCATTGTGATTTCCTGTAACTTCGAAATGGCCACTGTGTGACTAAGTTGCCATGTAATAACTGTAAAAGCTTGTCCACATGGTACAATTTCAGGAAAGGGGTCATTGCCTCACCTTTCCCCAATTTTGGGAAGCCTAAATTCCACACTGTTTTTTAAGAGGTTAAGGAAAAGTCCATCCTATGAAAGCTCAGGATCAAAATATAAATTTAAGTAAAAAGCAAATAGAAAATACACACACTGTATAAATAACTAGAGAATAATTTTTTCCCCCAGAGAAGCTTTAGGTGAGAACATTAGTAGGAAACAGAGAAGGAAACGAGATATATCGGACATTTTATCTATGGCAATTTTTGTTCTGGGAACTTCTAGAGCATCACTGGGAGTGCAAAAATGCCAGATCAGACACATTTCTTCCTAAATTTCAATGGGTTATAATCTCATTGTGAATTCTTACAAAGATTTGTTTTAGTCAATATCTAATTAGTTAATAATATCTTCCTTATGGTGCTCCCCATATCACCTTTGAATACAACAAAACTGTAACATAAGAGGCTTGATTTCACAAATGCTAACTTTGAAACTGTCTTCACTTAGAAAATGTTGAATATTTGCTTAAAGTATGAATATTATGATGAAGTGTTCTTCGTACTAAAGTTTCAAAGATTTCTTTAATTAAAAAATTCATGGGCCGGCAGAGTGGCGCATTGGTTAAGAGCTGGTTTTGGAATGCCAGCGGCCCCAGTTCGGATCCCATGTATGAGGGCCAGTGACACTGCCCTCTACAGCTAAGATGGTGAACAACAGCTCCACCCGGAGCTGGGCTGTGCGAGCCCCTGCGACGATGTGGGCTGCAGCCCCTGCTTCAGTGGGCTGCCATAGGCTACAGTGAGTGGCCGGCAGCCAGCGTGAGTGGCCGGCAGCCAGCGTGAGCTGCCAATAGCTGTGGTGAGCGACATCCAGAGGCCGGCAAATGATCTACCTCATCCGGGAAGAGCGCAGTGACGATACCAACATGGACCAGTGAGGTGACATCCTCCGCAACTAGACTGAAGAATAAAAAGACAGCCACTTGTCTGTTCCCCTTCCCCAATTCCCCAACGCTGTTCCCCTCCCCCAATTCCCCAATAAAGTCTTTAAAAAAAAAAAAGTCATGCACTTGGTCATGTAGAAGCTGCATATGACCCCACTACTGGGGTCCCATATCAGGCGTCTTATTTTCTATGGCTCAGTGAGCTTAACTGAGCCACTGTAGTTCAAATAAACAAAGTAGCTCGTTTTAGTTTGCTGGTGCAAACACTGACTTCAACATATAGGGCTGTTCAGCATTTTTGTTACAGTGTATAATTGACAGTGGGCTTTCTAGGACCCAAATTAGGCATTTTGCATTAACTTTAAAAGTGCTATCGGGAGTTACAGTGCACAAATTTCTCACACCAAATTGAGCAGCTTCCTTCACCGACCTGGTTTGGAACCAAAGTATTCAATGTGTATGCTGAAAATCTTATGAAACCAGCTCTTGTGTTTCCTTACAATTACAGAGTAGCTGATTTTACAGGCTAACCGGGAGACATTGAACCCTAATCAGAAGCAGGTCATTGGGGGTTATGGGATCCCAGCTCAATATGATGAGTTTAAACTAATTTATTCTTTTAGCATGATTACCCTACTGAACTCCCAAATCATTGATTTGGTACATAGTTCCTTAAGCCTGAAATCTTTAAACCGGTATATCATTGCCGAGCAACTTCTAGTTAGTTTGCTTCCCATAATAATGTGTATTTTTCTCCTTTTTCTCTCTAGAATGATAGGAGCCACGTATTAACTAAATAACTCTCTCTCCCTCAAAATCATCCTGCATTTTTCAAGTGTTTAAATAAGTATAAGGTGACTGCTTTCAGTTTTCTTTTCATGCCAGAGCCTTGTCATTCATGCATTTAGATTCAGAAGAGGAAGTTAAAATTGTGCTTGAGTTCATTTGTATATGTTGTCAATGTCTGGTTGACTATATTTGTACTCACGGACAATTCGAAAATTTCATTTTATTTAACTACAGCAGATAAAGGGGTTGAGAGAGAAGAGAATATCAAGCTATGACTTTACATGAAGGATTCCACCTGCTGTTGTGCCAAGAAAAGTGTGTCTTTGTGGCACTTCTGCTAGAAGAGCAGTTTGGGGGAAACTCATATTTAATGTCTGTGACCTCCTTGTTAAGGAATCCTACATAGACTTCGTCGTACAAACCCATTTATGTGAATGTTTAGATATCTAGGACCTAGCTAACAATGCCCTCTGTACAACTAACACAATTCAAAGGAAACTCTTCTTCATCATCAAGATATCACTAATAACATAATTCATGTATTATTATGTTATTAACATGAATTTACTCTTTATGTCACACACTGGACCAAGTGCTTCACAAGTGCAACAATGGGAGGACTTCTCCCACAATGAAGTCTATGTGAGAATTCCTTTTGAATAATTAGGTGATGAGACTCACCCTGCCGGCAGCCTCCAAGAGCTTTCTCTCCTGAGAGAAACAAGAGACCCGGAAGGTATGGAGCCACCTGGTGGTCGCCTCTGGCAGGAATGTTGAGCATTATGTCCAGAAGGAAGCAAGGAGAGAAGTGTAAACAGAAGGCTTAGGGAGTTTCAACGAGAGAATTGAGAGAGAGGAACCTTTGCTACTGATAGTGGGATAGAAAAGGAGGTGTAATCTTAAAAAGTCTTATTGTGGGTTACCAAATATATCCCCTTTAAGGGCCTTGAAAGATGTACACAAAAAGGTAAGAATTGTGCTTTTAATTACTTTTGGTTGCTGTACTGCATTTCTCTTAATGTGACACAATGCCATATGTGGCCAACTGGGCCCCCAGGATTTGTTCAGTTTACGCATATATATCTAATTTAACCCGCAAAATAACTCTAGATATTATTGTCATTTTTGAGAGGAAGAAACGAAACCCAGAATTTCCATTGCCAGTGACCATGACACTGGAGCCACCCAATGGAATGTCAATAAAGGGGAGATGTCATGTCTCGGCTAAGGTGGTCACATGCCCAGTATGCCTTCCCCATACTCTCTGTCCCATGCCACCAACAGGACAATTCTGAGACCACATAATGGCAGAACCACAAAATAGAAGAAGCCGATGTCCCTGAATCACCACTTGGAGGAGAACTGCTGTACATGAAAAATAATAAAATTCTTGGGCCGGCCGAGTGGCGCATTGGTTAAGCGCTGGCTTTGGGATGCCAGCGGCCCCAGTTCGGATCCCACATGAGGGCCAGTGACACTGCCCTCTACAGCTAATAACAGCTCCACCTGGAGCTGGGCTGTGCGAGCCCCTGTGATGGTGTGGGCTGCAGCCCCTGCTGCAGTGGGCTGCCATAGGCTACAGTGAGTGGCCCGCAGCCAGCGTGAGCGGCTGGCAGCCAAGAGTGAGCTGCCAATAGCCGCGGTGAGCGACATCCAGAGGCCAGTGACCGATCTGCCTCATCCGGGAAGAGCGCAATGACGATACCAACAGTGAAGCAACATCCTCCGCAACTAAACTGAAGAACAAAAAGAGAGCAACTTGTCTGTTCCCCTTCCCCGATTCCCCAACGCTGTTCCCCTCCGCCAATTCCCCAATAAAATCTTTAAAAAAAATAAATAAATAAAATAAAATAAAATAAAATAAAATAAAATTCTTTGCATTAAGCCAAACACATTTAGTACATTATTTGCTACCTCAGCATTACCTATCCTACCCCTATTAATATGCTTCCCAAGGTTATAGGACTAATAAGTGACAGGACTAGGAAAATCCCAGCTCTTAACCACTATGCTGTGCTACCTCCTAATTGGGTCCGTCCACTGGCTGACAGCCTTTTATTATAATGTACATGGGTGAAGAGTTTTTGTGGTGTTTCTTACACTCTAGGCACAGTAGCTAACTTCCCAGCTCTAACAGTAAACATTAAATTCAGGACTCAATTACTTGACTTGGGTTTTCTGCATCAGAAGTGATGATATTTACTAAGGGGAAGAGAGTTCTCCTCTAAGTCTTAATAGTTTGTCATAACCTCAAGCTCAGTGTGAAACTGGAAAATGTCAAAATCATCAGTTTTTTCATTAAAACCTCATTTCTGTTTCTAAGTTATATAACAGGCAGAGGAAACAATAGATACTGTATTATCCACTGAGGGATTCAGGCCAGCCTCAAAAAACCTCTTCTTTAGATTAGAAGGTGGTGAACTCTCAAACTGATTTAGTTTGAAAGGAATGCTCCCTTGTTTTAAGCCTATACTTTCTCTGGAGGTTTCCAGTTACTCCTCCGATCTGCCACCTGTCAGTGGTGTTATTCGCTACTTATTGGCACCTTCACTTGAGTCTACAGGAGCAGATTAGAAATGAAAATGAGACTTACTGATTTGCTACTTGCCTGTATTATGTGATAATTATGCATGGTTTCGTAAGAGTGGACATTTTAACTAAGCGAGTTATAGGATATCTGTGAGTATCCTTTGTACTCTCAGTATCCCAAACAGCCATCAGGACTGGTTATGTTGCTGTCCAGTGAGCGAGATAAAATATGTGGTAATCCCTTTTTCTGAATGAGGACACATGTTCCTTCAGCCTGCCTTGTCTTAATCAATGGGGTGTTATTAACAAAGCAGAGAGTATCATGAATCAGCCAGATAGAAGAGCCTTGTAATTCCCATCTCATTTCACAACTGAGCAATCAGCTGTAGAGAACATTCTTACTAGAGCTCTTTAGCGTCTTATGAGATTCTGTAGATGAAAGGAGATTTACAGACTCACATGGCGGCTTATAATTCTGACCTGCAAACCAAATAAACACTGGAAATAGACCTCCCCACTTCCTCGGGCCACTGGCCCACTGGGTTACAGTTTAGGATTCCTACCTAGGTCTGTGTGGTGAGTTTCATTCATATTTGCTTCCTTCCTGCTTCATAGTATTCAACTTCTTGGTGGTTCAGCCTTTTGAAATGAACTTGAAAGTGAGGCAAATTTATGGATAATGCCTCACTACTAATGAAAAACCATTCAGGTTCCTTCTAGAGGTGAGGCATTGGCATTCCATGAGAGGCTGGGCCCCAAACCTTATTGTCATAGCACCATGTCAGAATTCAGAAGCATTTTAATGGGTGAGGGAAATAGATGGAAGAAATAAAAGAGTTCCCTTCCTGACCAAAAGAATTCATGGAAGTCCTCAAAGCAGGAAAATTACTATTCAGGAATTTAACATCTTAGCGAAAAATTAGTTGGATAACCAAAGTCAGGCATAAGCCTATGAAAGCTCTTACAGAAATGTCTTCATTCAGTAAAATAGACATTACAGAATACAACCAGATTTTTTTTTTATGATGGCATTTTCTCGCATCTGAAATTACTATTTATTTTTGTATGTTTGATTGTCATTTGTAATTCAAGCTCAATAATAGAATTTTGAGGCCTTCTTTACACAATTTTTTAAAAAGGGTGTGAATTTGTTTTGCATATTTATAGCAGATTGTATGAGTACTAAGGGATATTTTTCCTCTTTGGTTCTCCATGACAATGGAGCAGTATTTTTCCAATTGAAGAGTCCTCCCTCTTCATTGCCACTGGACTCACAGAGTAAGTAACAGAGTAATTTAGGTGGCTAGGACAGGGAAAATAAGGAGGAGAAAAGCAACGTGGAAACTTTTTAAGCCAACTCACCGTAGCTGCGAATGTGTTTCTTTCCCAGTCTACAAGGTTATAAAGCCTTACCTTTATTCATGATAACTTTGTGCCAAGAAATATTCTTAGTTCTTCTTGCCCAGCCTTGCCTTCTTCTATTCTGACAAACTGAAGAGCACAATTCTAAGGCCTCAGTGAACTGACCCTCAGCATTCTTTTTCTCTCTCAAGCTTTCTTACGACGACTCCCATTCCTTCTCTTATGTCAATTTACTTCCCGTTTACCTTCTCAGCCTCTAGTACTTTTTTTTTTTTTCATTTTCCCCATCACAGACTGCCAGAAACTCTACCTATTATCTTAAAAGATATAAAATTTCATGTGGGAGGGATTCAAAATTGAATAAGTTCCTCAAAACTTTCAAAAATGTTAAGTCTTACTCTAGTTGCTGGAACAAGAACATGGGACTGATACACATTTTCCATCCATAGGTTGTATCCATTCATTTTGCCCCCCTAGGGAAGAGAATGCCTAGAATTTGCAGATTTCCTAAAAGATCTGTGACTTAGAATTCAAAAGGTGCTTGACTAACTTCGTATCATGAGTTATTTGGGGACTGCTTTGTAGCAATCATCAAGCCCTATGCTAGATTCAATTTCACAATACATCAGGCATTTAGTCTTTCAGGGCAAGTAATAGTATTAAATGCCGGAGGAGATACCTGAGAAAACCTGTGATTCTGTGTAAGGTACCCCAATAGTCAGGAGGCATGGCTTCTGGTAGAGGTTCTGCCACTACCTCGGTGCATGAATCAAGCAAGCTATCTCATCTTCCTGGGCTGCCATTTCCACATCTCTAGCTAAGGAGTTGGACTAATATAGTGGTTTTAAACCTGACCTGGAGACCTGGGCCCCACTCCCTACCAACCGAAGGAGGCTGGCTAGACTTGGTGGTCTGGAATCTGACTTTTTTTTAGGAATGCTTCTCAGAATATTCTATTATCTGCCAGGTGTGCAAACCATTGTAGCAGACACTCCCTAGGGTCACTTCTACCTTTAAAATGCTGGTTTTCCATTAAATGAGTATTCTCCACACTTTCCAAAAACTCAATCGGCATGAAGTATTACTCAATAGAAAGAATACATCATGGTACTCTTCTTAAAGACATGGGATTCATACTACATGTAAATGAAATTATTTATTTGAGAGCTAATCACAGCAGTGCTGGCTGCACAATGTGTACTTACCTCATAGGATTGCAGTGAAAATGAATGGACATAAAGGTTGCGAAGCATTTGTCAGAGTGCTTATGACATAGTGAATACTTAATGAATTGATAGGTGATAGGATGATAGTAACAGGATGCTGGCTATGAGATCTTGCTACTCGAAGTGTGCCCCGTGGGCCAGCAGCCTCTGTATTACCCAGGAGCCCCTTAGAAATGCAGAATCTCAGGCCCCACCCTAGACCTCCTAAAGCAGAATCTGCTTTGAAATGAGACCCCAAGTAACTTATGTGCACGTTATAGAAAAACAACCTCAGGATTCAGCAACTTGACAGAACCCATCCTGGCAGTAAACCAGGGAGCTGGGAGTCACACCCAGATCCCAAGCTCTCAGGCCAATCCTTACACTTCAGAGGGCATTTCTGAGCCCGAGCCATTCAAGCTCCCTGAATCCCACTGGGATGTTCTTTCTCTCATCTAAGCTGTAACTAAAAGCCTTTTTAAAACATGTTTTGTGTCTACCACAGTAGTAACAGCACCACAATTTTGTTTTATTTTTCACATTTTAAATTATTCAGCTATTTTATTTGTCACCACTTAGGGCAGTAGTACAAAACTTATGTCTACAATGCTTTTGATTAATGCATATTTAGGCACCTAACCAGATGTAGGATGGGTTGACTGCTTTGATAAAATTAAACATTGATGACCCATATATTTGCACAGCAATAATGATGTTGACATTTGTATAAATGATAACAAATCTATTTCCCTAATCATGTAGGAAAAAAAACAAAACAAAAAAAGCAACAGTGAGAGGGTGACAGAATTACCAAATATGTCTCACTTACTAGGCAGATCATTTTTGAGTGTAAGGTTTTGGGTTTTTGTTTTGTTTTTTTCTATGTGAATAAAATTATGTTAATTTATAGCATCTATTAGCGCTTCAAAATGAAAGAAGTATATTTGAGCAAAATCAATTTAGATGAAACCTGAAGCATGTTTCCAAAATATGTCATAATTTCCAGAACTTCTTTATACATCATGGAAGATGCATGTTTTTTTTAATGTACTCCTCCACAGTACCATACTTTGATTTTATATGTGCTGTGTTCTGAGATCCAAGCTTCAGTGATTCTGTATTACACACTTGTTTTCCCATTTTAGCATCTCTGAAATTGGGATCTGTTTTACAATTGATGGCATGTCACAATTTGATAGGCAGCATTTTTTTTTCTTTTTTACAATCAATGGGATCTTCAATTCAATTAAACAAGAGGTTAGGATGCTGAGTGAACTTAATCCTAATTCACAAGGAACATCACAGTGAGTAAAACAAAAAGGAGATGTCACCCCCACCTGTATTCAAGTAAGAAGGAGAGGTGGTTGCATAGAAAGACATGAGATTAAATACAAAAATATGCCACAGGTTGCTGTTTCCACAGAACCAGAGGAAAAAATCATGAAACATGAGAGAATTTGGCAAAAGGGCAGTGAATTGTAATATGGGTGATGGATCACAAAGAAGAGTGAATGAAGCATCAAGATGGAAAATATAGCCAATGAGCCCACTATTTTGATCATTATTTCCTAGGTGTGGTGTCCTATACCACACATCAAAATTGCTGCTCCCTTTTTTTATTATACACACTGGTAGAGTTCCTAGAGGGTGGGATGTAGGAGTGTTTTCAGCATCTTTCAGGAGGTATTTTCTCTTCACTAGTCTACACAGGTGATTTAGTCACACACCACCATCCCCTACCACCACCACACACACACACACTCACATACACACACACACAGACACACACACACTCTGAACTTTCTTTGCTCTGCCTCCTACATTTCACTCAGTCACAAACCACTTGGGAAGATTTAAATGATTGCTACAACTTCTATTTGTTTGTTTGTTTGTTCTTCAGGTGATATCGAGATTATCGAACAAATCTACAGCCCCACAGGTATGGCTTTTGCCAAAGAGCAAAATATTTATCTAAAATCTGGAGGATTTTCAATAAATCTGTTTTCCCTTGGAGGGTTTTATGTATTGATTTTTGATGTTCCCTAATACATCTCCCAGTGAGAAACGTGATGATTGACTTTCTTGAGTTTGGGAATAGTGAAGTATTGAAATTCATGTCTCTATTTAAGGGTTTGATTGTTATTGTTGAAAAGTAGTTTGTTACCAAAACCTACCCAAAGTAGCAAAGGTCTAAGGTAATGATCTTAGAAGTACTTTCATGGTGTTTAAAAATAGAAGCCAAATGTTTCCTTGTAAGCAGTCAATTGATGGTATAACATGATTATCCATAATGTAAAAACTATGACTCAGATATTTTGGAGGTACTTTCACTTAAGCTCTTACAACAGTCCCAACTTTTAAGAATCCTCTTATTTTACAGAACACTTTTCCAAGAAACAGTGATTTGATAGATATGTTATCCAGTCTTTAATTATAAACAATCCTGTGATAGGAACCTTATAAATGCCTCCTTTTCTTATCCTGTACTCTCCTCGAAGCTTTCACACACATGAACACACACAGATACACACACATATACAGAGGCACACAAATCCAAGTACATAATAAATTACAAAGACATTGATCATTTACTGAAGATGAGCAAACAAGATTTCTTTTTAATACTATTGAGAAACTCCTTGAAAGATCTTAAAACATCTCAATGCTCCCAACCAAATTTTTCTCAGGCACTAGTTGTTGTTTTTTTGTCTCATCTCTGCAAAATCCCTCCTGAGGATCTAGCAAAATGGTCATTATGTTTCAATTCTTCTCAATAGGCAGTCTTCCTTCACTACTATATTCATTTTCCCTCAGATCTTTCATATATTCTATTTCTCACGAAGTGAAATTTAGCCTTTTGGATTTTCCAATTTGAATTTCTCACCATTTCATAGCACTCTAAAAATGAACATCCCTCCCAAAAACACGACACCCTTAGCTTTAAAAAAAAAAGTTCTTCTGTATAATTTAGGCTGACATTCATTTGCAATATCAAAACCACCATACTAACAGGGGTTTCAAGACAATAGATGTTCATTTCTTCTCATAGAAAAGTCAGGAGGTAGGCAAACAATAGGGTCCCAAACTTTCTTTTTTCTGCTTCATCTTCCCCAATGTATGGCCTCCTTCTTCCAGATTTTCTCATTTTCTAAGGTGGCCACTGGAGATCCATTCATTTTGTCAATATTCCAGACTAGAAACTAAAGAAATATTGAAAGAGCAGGATAGAGGCTCTCCTCTTTCTAGGAGCCTTCCTACAAGTTCTTTCTAATCTGTCCACCTGCATGCCATCACCACAGAACTTATCCTCATGGCCAAACCAAGTGGCAAGGGGAACTGAAAAATGTGATCTTTGGGCAAGATGCATTGCTAAGAGTTCCGTTAGCTAAGAAAGAAAGGAAGATTACTTAAAAAGAGAAAACCAGCATCATCTGAAGCATCTTTCCTGATGTAAATGTTTCTGTTTTCTTCATGATTATCATCGTCATTTCAGGGACTAACATTTATTAGGCACTTTCAATGCATATTGCTAAGTATTTAGCTTTCACTATTTAATATCTAATATTTTTCTCAGATCATTTCCAATTTACAGGTGATGAAACCAAAGCTTTAAACAATTATATTACTTGGCCAAGTTTATAGATAGTAATTCACAGGACTTCTAAGACTGTGTGACCAAACATCCTTGCAATTCAACCACTGGACTTTATCCTGTTTCCCCTTTAGAGATAGGTTCGATTGACTAGTTATTTTTTAGTATAAAATGGCTACCCCAGAAAAATATCATGAGCTAAATTAGAGATTCCTTTAACTATGAGAATAAAAACCTTATTGTCCTCATGGAAGCATTTGTCAGGAGAAAATGAAGGGGTGGGTCAGAAGAGAAGAAAAAGATCAGTGGTTGAACTTGATGACATTGTATACACAAGTGAATCCAGCTACACAAGCAAAGTGGGTATTTCTATATAGATGGCTTGAAGAAAGTAACTGGTACTCCTGCCTGGAGGTTGCAGGTGGGGCTGGGTATTCAATAATCTAATAAGTTTGGGTCCTATGTGCAATGATGATAGGTGGGATAATTAATTTTTGGTATAAGTAATGGTGGCTGCCTTGATCACAAGAATCAGTATCTAAGCACCTTTATCAAGGCACTAAGTCACCATGATGAAAGGGAAGTATGACATTTAAACAAAATTATAGAACAAACACTATAATCAGAGGATTCTAGTAGAGCAAATGGAACCTTCTTGAAACAAAGGAATGATTTGCCAATGCCAATGTAAACAGAAGTCCAATTAGATAATGCACTCATTGTTTTTAATTTGTTTGATAAGTTTGTCCAGTTGTGTCTTTTTCTGGGTAAGCTAATTTTTGTATTCTACAATACTAGGCATACAAATGTTCTCCTGCAATCCATGTGGGTCTTTTGTTAAAAGTACAGCATTTTTTAATGCTGTGAGAAACAAAAAACAAATAAATAAAAGTAATACCATTACTAGTCCAATAAAGAACTTATGGCTTCACCATTAATTAAAATAATCATTTTATGGTGTTATTAGACTATAATAACACCATACCCTCGAGAAACTTTGAGTCATCAAGGTTAAAATACAAAAAAAAATTCATGAGTAAACTGACCATTTCACTTAGCAGTTGGGACCTAAACTGAATAAGCTATTGCCTTTAAGGTACCACAGGTTCGAATTCACTTTTTTATTGTTGTCATATCTATCATTATACAATAATAAAATCCATATATACCAATGAATCAACCTTTTATTAAGATGAGATAATAATAATGGACCTCATGAGATGTAAATAGTACTCTTAGGTCTTCTCAGTTTGTTATGTCATATTTATTAAAAATTGTTGATGAGGGCCGGCCGAGTGGCACGGTGGTTAAGAGCTGGCTTGGGACGCCAGCGGCCCTGGTTCAGATCCCACATATGAGGGCCAGTGACACTGCCCTCTAAAAAAAAAAAAAAAAAAATGTTGATGAGCAGGTATAAGTGATTGTATCTTCAAAAGAAACTGAGGCACAGAAAAATGAATTGACCTTTTGGAGAAGGGAAGCCATGCCTGGGGCAAAGAAGAAACACATACTCTTATAATGACTCTGTTGAGGGCTTCCCACTAGCTTAGCCTTTGCTGCCCGCTCTGTCCTGTCCCTCTGTAATTACCCCATGTCCTTCCCATCTTCTCCCTGCTTCTTCTTAGCCTATAAGGTTGAATGACCCCAGTTGAGGGTTGAATGACTGACCCCAGTTGAGGGTCCAGTGGTCCTAGGATAGAGCTTGGCAAAACTTTCTTCTTCTTCCTTTCCCAAGGCTTTTCAAGGGGAGCAGATCAAATGGTTTGCTCCATTTCCTACCAACGAACTTGTGAGAAAAAAGGGAAGCAGAAAACAGAGTAGTTGAGGACACTGATTTTTCTTATTCTCAAGGACAGTATAATTTTTCTGGTTCATCTCCACATCAAGTTCTACTCAAGATTCTATAAATTTAAGTAACAAGGCCCAAGACTTTCCAATAAAATTGAAAATGTTATCATTCTTAAGAACATGCCATCATATACTATTACAAGTGGCAGGCTCATTAAAATCTAGATGCAATTTTCGTAAAATACACCTTTCACATAGCTCTCCACCAAAAGAGTTGTTGGGCTAACACCAGGAAAGCAGCAAGGGTAAACCTGGGAAAGATCAGAAATGGGGAGACTTTTAACACCTGAATAACTAATAGCAAAATCTTGAAAGTCTTTAATTTTGATGAGAAGTAAGTCTCTAAAGAGTTTGACTTTGTTCAGATAGGACCTCAAGCATGAATGCTATACCTCTCACGAGGTCTTTGCCATCTGTACTAATCTATATTATCCACTGATTTAGTCAGAGCCCAAGGGAAATGGTAGCATCAAAAAGAGACTCTCATCCATCGTGGAAGATGAGGAAGAGGATGAGGAGGGAGAAGAAGAAGAGACAGTATCCCTTTCTCCCATCTATACAAGGGGGTCCTCCTCTTCACGCAGCAAGAAGGTTGGAAGTAATAAAAGCTATCTGGGCTTAAGCCTGAAGCAGCTGGCCTCAGGAACAGTGCCATTTCACTCCCCTATCAAAGTCTCCAGTTCAAATTCCCTCAAAACAAAGCTGGAAACGGACCCCCCTAACCACGGTAAAAGGAAAGAGAAGAACTTGAAATTGCAACTTTCAACTTTGAACAATGCTGCACCCCCTGACCTCAGTCCAAGGTGAGAATTCACATCATATCAATCTTTCCCAGGTGAAAATGGCTGCTTTTTATTCAGACTAGTACCTGACTAGTAAATTATTCAGCCTTCTGGGCCTTTCTATGGCACAGGTTTCTAGCCTAGAATCTTCCGCTTGCCTGAATTTTGTGTGTAAGTTTTACTTCTATGCGTGCAGTATGAAAATAGTTTCAGTCATATTCTCAGAAGGGTCTATCACATGTTCAGAATTCCTTCTCAACTCCTTCCATCCATTTAGCTCTATTTATTGTTAGAAATGTATATGTCTACTTTGTAATTTTACAAATTTAAAAGAGATGGAGCCAAGTTCATACATGTTATCCTTTCAATGCCTAATCTTACCAAAAGTTTTATGGATTAATGAGTTGAAATTATGAAGGAAATGAAGTGTGGATTTTTATTTTCCATACTATTTGCTGCATCATTGTGGATGGCTGAAGCATAGTTTTATTTCTGGTCTGTTCAGTAGGTTACATGGCATGGCTCTATTTTTAGTTTAAAAAAAAATTTCACTTTAGGATCAACTAAAGTTGATTGAGAGGATGAAGAATTCTGACTCAGAATATGTGAAAGGAGTAGTCTGTAATATATAAAAGTGATAACAAAAATCACATAACCACTGAATAATAAATAGAAGCAAGACAAAAATATTGAGGGCTTTCTATGTTCCATGAACTCTGCTAGATAGTTTCACATTCACTATTGCATTAGCCTTCTCAGGAATCCTATAAAGTGTTTCCTATTATACCTTCTATAAAGATGCAAAAAGTGAGACTTGAAGGTTAAGTATTTTTCCAAAATCTCGTTAAGTTCTGAAATCTGGATTTAAATTCTAAGGTAAATGATCTCTCTGATACATAACATATTTAATCATTTATTTGAAGAACACAATTTATCCATTTAGAGTGAATATTAACAAAAAATAAATCAGGTTTAGTGAAAAATAGGTGGACATTAAATGTTCAGGAATTTAGTTGGAGATAGCACTTTGAAAACATTGTTTAGCTCTTCTTTTTCCTAAATTTTTAATAAAATTAAAAATAATAAATTTAAAATCAGGAGAAATGTATTAGAGCTTGAAAGGAATTGTTTATGTACAATTGATTCTACAATATAAAAAGAATATATATTCTTTTATATACAAAAAAAGAGTTTGAGGACATACTTCAAAATGCTAACAGTTGTTTGTGGTAGATTACAGGTGATTTTTATTTTTTGATGTTTGTTATCTTTATGTATCAATTTTCTTCAATAGACTTGTATTTTTTTAATGAGTGGTTAGATATTATTTACCAAAGAAAGAAGACTAGCTAAAGTCCTAATAGTAATTTAAATATAACTCTTTAACTTTCACTTCAGAGTTTTGTCCAAGTCCAAAGTGAAGATATCATCAAAGTTATTTTCTGTGATGCTGTAATCATTAGATTAAAACATTTTAATTGTGGATAGAGTAGTGACTTAATATAAATTTAGATAAGAGGATTTATGTAGCTTAAGGTTTCAAATCTGCACATAAATAAAATTCTAAATTCTACCATATTGCTGTCCAATAGAAATATAATGTGAACTAAAAGTGTGAGCCACATACGTAATTTTAAATTTTCTAGTAGCCACATTTTTCAAAAGTGAAATTGATTTTAATAATATATTGGGTTGTCAGAAAAGTCATGATGTATTTTTTCTGTTTTTTGTTGCAAAAATGCATCATGATTTTTCCAACAACCCAATATTTTATTTAACTCAATAAGCCCCAAGTATATTATCATTTCAAATGTAAATAGTATAAAACATTACTAATGAAATAATCTACCTTTTTTTTTACTAAAATCTTAAAAACCAAAGTGCATTTTATACTTACAGCTCATCTCTATTTGAGCTAGCCACATTTTAGGTGCTTGGTAGTCTTAGAAAGCGAACGGCTACCATACTGAATAGCATAGCTCTAGGGCACCTAGAAGTAAGAAATTTAACGCTATTTTTAAGTCTTATAGAAGTACTGGAACCCATGAATATAAAGTCACCACTAACCAATTTTCTTTATTATAAACAGGATTGTTGATGGAATTGAAGATGGAAATAGCAGTGAAGAGAGCCAGACTTTTGAGTTTGGCTCTGAACGAATCAGGCCAGATCCCAGAATTTCTCCTCCTCTCAGAGGTAAGTTCTATATTTAGCCTCCTCGAGGGACAGTATTTCTTTTTAATTTGTAATTTTTGGCAGAGGTATTTTTTTTGGCTTCCCATCCTTGGAATATTCTCCATACGATATAACTTTACCAAAGCCATGAAATAATTTGACTTCAGTCTTTGCCATCTGCAAGTTATTAAGATATCATAGTCTAAGCTAGATGCCCTGCCATTCACCAACCCAGGTAAATGGTGCATAGGACACTCAAATTTCTGCTGCTCATCAGCAGGTAACTATGTTTGCCTACTACAAATTACAGACTAATCCACAAAAACAATACTACCCAGAAAAAATGCTGTGTTGGTTATGCACTGTAGGAGTATTGGTTATATTTAACCAATATATTTGGTGATAGGTTATATACTTGCATTTTGTCAGAGGACAAACAGCTTCAGAAGTATGTACAAATGTTAGAAATGATGGGGAACTCTATGAAGCACTCCCCTCTAGTGATGGTGAATTCATGTAAGGGTAGCCCCAAACCTAGCTCAGGCTCCTCTCCCTCCCTTTCATCTTAAGTTCATTGACATAAAGGAATCTGTCAACATGATGAAGGCCAGAAATGACAAATAAATTGTAAAGAAGACATACCTTTAGTTAATAGAATAATGAACAGGCATTAAATAGCCATGAACTATCCAAAACAATCACCAGCAAACTATCAGATGCAAGGCCAACAATCCCCTTCCAACCCTCCCCTCCCCTTTCCACCCAGTTCTGAGATTCTTGTGTCAGGATTTCCTGATTAGCAACTGTCTCCATGGACAAAGCCAAGCTTAAGAAGGATCTGAATGTACAATTCTGGGGTATGTCTTTGTTTGGTAGAATACAATTTATTCCATCTCAATCAACAATCTTTCTTCCCTGTACACATCATTTTCTAGGGAAATAGGAGGGTCCTTCTAAGGCTCCTTGATGGGGGTTCAGTGAGAGGGAAGGTGGAGAAAGAAAGAGTGCAGATGTCAGTCAACAGTCCTGTTCATTCATTCAATTTACATGTCCTGATGTTACTCTCCTTAGAGCAAGGGACACAGAAATCACTGTTATAGTCAAACTGATGTCAGTATTTGCTATGAAAGCTGGTGGTGGGTCCCAGTTAGAAGTTTTGTTTGTTGGCTCACTTGGGCCTGGAGACAATACACAGAACCTCACCGTGCCCATCCACCTATTTCTGGCCCGACCACCCTTTTAGCTTCCCCTTCTCCCTTTTCCCAACACCTACCCCTACACTCATCCATTCACATTTCCTGACTCTCCTAAATATCTCCCAGTTCTAAGACTTTCTGTCCTTACAGCCACCTTTCTTTTTCTTGCCGCATCCATCTCTTGCCTGCTTTGCCACCAAAGTCTCTTCTTTGATCTCATACTGTTTTCCACAAAGAGAGAACATTTTTTTAAATATAAATTTATTTTTATTACTCTACTCCTATGCTTAAGAACCTTAAGGGCTATGAAATCCAAACTTATTGCATAATTACTTTTTAAGTGTTTCTTTTCCCTGCTAGACTCCAAGCTCTATGAAGGTCAATTATATGTCCTTCATTCATTTCAATCTCCTCTAAAGGAGGCCTACCCTAGCCTATGTGATCGCTAATCATTCATTGAATGAATGGATTAGTTTGCAAAATATCTCTGCAAAATGAATTCTTACTACTTTGCCACTTCTGATTGTTTTGAGTAGATTTTTCTCCCACAAACGAGTTTTCTATCCATAATTGACCAGAATTAGGATATTAGGGTGATCCTATCTTGAAATACATAGATATATATTTATTTATCAAGATAGGGTATATATATCCTTTCCACTCCAGCTACAATGATTCATCTGTACTTTTATCCCTGACAGAAATAAGTGCATTTGGAAGAGTAGGTAGAGAAAAATTAGAGATGAGAGAACCAAGAAATGGGAGAAATTACCTTTCAGAGAGACACAGGAGGAGATGGAAAACCTGCAGTGGAGATTAGCACCTGAAATAGAGGTGGGAGGAAAATGTTCTCAGGGGCACAAAAATCAGTATTCAGAAAGAAAAGAAAGCAGGAAAAGCACATCCTTTTTCTATGGCTTGGGCACTGGCTGTGATATGTATTTTGGAGAACCGTCAAAGAAGAAACAATGTACCATCTTGGAACATGGTGGTGCCTGTGTTCAGAGGCAGGGGGGATTTGCCATGGACACATCCGGTTCCAGTGGTCACAGCCACCACCATGATGTGGGCCTGGTTCCAAACAGTATGTCATGTGCAGAGGAGTACATGTCCAGAGGAGTCCTAGAAGCTTGTCCCGTCCCAGGGAGACAGACCCTACAGTGCAAAGTCATAGGGAAAGGCTAAAGGTAGTAGCTTGGGCTTCCTCCCCTATCCTGTAGCCCCAATTCTCAAACATGAGGTTTTTTCCTAAAAAACTCATTCTACGTGTATGTGTGTTTGTCCCTTTTCAGACCCAGAGATTGGAGCTGCTGTTCTTTTCATCAAAGCAGAAGAGACCAAGCAGCAGATAAAGAAACTCAACAGTGAGGTATAGAGCTTTCTTTTTCTCTAGTCATTCTGGAGTGGTAAGAGGACGTGTAAATCCTAGTTACCAGCACAAGCAGTATAATATAGTAATTACAACTATGGTTTCTGATGTCAGACCACCATGGATGAACCCCCAATAAACCTTATATGAGTTATGTGACCTTTGATAAGTCACTTATCCTCTCTCAAGCCCTGTTTCCCCATGTGTGAGAAGGATATGGTAATTATGCCTACCATGTCAACCATTGTGAAACTGAGATAATCTAGGTAAATCATTTAGCATAAAGTGAGAACATATGTGATAATTATTATAATTAGTATATTAAATGTACTGATCTTCATTTTAATTAGTGCTTTTTCACCTTTTCCACATACTTTAATTTTTAGTGAGTTAAAGCAAGATCATTAGTCCACAGATGAATCAAAACTAAAAATCAGAGCAATCAAATGGCCTGAAACTTTGCTCCTTTCTCTGACACATATTCGCTATGCAACTTTAAGCACTTTATCTCTGTAAATCTTATCATCTATCCATGTAAAATAAGGTAATTTTTTACACAGCCTTATTAAGGTATATTTTACATAACATAAAATTTACCCATTTTAAGAGTACAATTCAGTAATTTTCAGTAACGTTATTGAGTGGTTCAATTAACACCATCAATGAGTTTTAGACTATTTTTACCCTCTCAACAAGATCTCTCATACTCATTTACAATTAATCCCTGTTCCCACATTCTGCCCTGGGCAACCACTTATCTACTTTCTGGCCATTTTGTATAAATAGAAAAGGTAATTTCTGAATTACTGTCTTAATTTATGTCCCCTAAAAAAATAAAATGAAATTAAAAAAAAAAAACAGATATTGAGACAATAATTTGGATGCAAATAGTTTCTTTGGGAGATAATCCAGGAAGCTAGATGATGGAGTAGAGAAGTAAGACAGAAAGGAAAGGAATGCAAAAAAATAAGGGTTTGTTAGTGAGATAATTAACGCTGTGGGCCACTAGGGCTCAGTCTTGCTGGGGTCCCCTGAGAGACTGTATAAGACAACTCAGAATCATTCCACCACGAGGCAAGGAAAAGTGGAGTTGAGGGTTGTCTTTAGGGATTAACTCCCTAGCCCTTCATGCAGGCTGAACTGCAGAGAGGACTAGAAAGACTTCTCAGATAGGAATATGCAGGAAGACCTGGACCTGTCTTTGGTGACCTTCAGTGTAGACCCAGGGCAAGGACATGTGGGCAGACACAGACAGTGTCATAAAATCCCTTCTAGGATGAAAGTTTTAGATTATCTGAAAATATAACCAATTGGTGATCAGGTTTGAGAAAAACGAAATTCATATAATCATCATAAGTTTCCAATTATCTGTAATAACGGAAGACTGGGTAGTTTGTCATAAAGTTCAGAGGTTTGTTTGTTTGTTTTTAAATTTATGTTTCTTCAGCTTAGTGGAGATTTCTGTTTTCCTGCTACCTCTCCTTCTGAACCTATACTCTCTGAAAGTAAGATAGTTGCTAACAAGAAGTAATAGGACCAAAGGGCAGACTAACAAGACAGAAATAGAAAACCTAGCTATCCAAGACAGAAATAGAAAAACTTTCAGTCCTTTCACCTTTTGAAATGTAGATAAGTTTTCCAAGTTACATCTGTAAATCTACATGCTATATGGTTTTTCTTTGACAATGTGAGCCAGTGGTAGATGTGTTAAGATAGATAACCACTTAAAAAACAAAATATTTCCCCAGTGTGATTCTGTATTCATGATTGCTTTTCCAGTGAGATGACATAAATCTTTTTATCTTGTCATATATTAAAATTAAAAGAGCAAGATAAAATAACAATGGTCCAATTATCTTTCCTTTTTTCTTTGTAGAAAAATATCTGATTTCTTCATGGTTGAAGCTTAAGTGAAAAAATCTTATCCTTTACACATAATTTAATTTATACACTCTCTTGACCCTTTGGGTAGTGCATTAAAACCCACTAAGACAGGCAGAATAAAAATACAAATTGGCTTCAAATTGTAAAATTATTCCCTGTCTAACCTCCTACCTGTATTTTTCCTCTTATCTCCTACAAAGTAACATTGTTTTATATTTTTTTAAAAATCTGTCTTTTAAACTCCAAGCCTAATTTTTCCATTTCACTTATTTTCTACTTCTTACATGTGATCTTTTGATTTGCTCTATTTTTTGGTTGAGAGTAAGGAAGAGAAGAACTAATAATAAATGTGGGATGTATTGCATGATTAGAACTCTGCAACCAAAAAATCAATCAATGTATGCGAGTCATGTTGAATATTGTGTACAGCTGAGAACATTACAGAAGCTCCATCCTGATATTTGCTCCAACATTTAAGATGTAAAGAAATAGTTCATTGATGTGTACATTTCATAATCAGTGGGTTAAACACAGAACACAACTCAGAAACGAAATAATATTGGTAATAACCTACATTCTCAGAACAGTTAAGAGAGTTTAAACGATGTAGGACAGCTGCTAATATTAGAACACTTTTGAAAACATAGCCACTGCTTTACAGCAGAGAAAATAAAATAGTGCAATTCTAAGGGAATCGTTTAAAAATAACAACAAAACATCAGTGGAGGGGCCATGGGCTGTATAGGTCAAATGCTCCATTTCTGCAAAGGTTTGTAGGTAAGGGTTAGAGTGTTTTCTTATTTCTGTCATCTGGCTGACCCAGAAAGACACCATGGCAAAGCCTGCCAAGGGAAGCTGTGTGTTCTACCACAGCGGGCATACGGCATAAAGCACACTAGTAGAGAAAGACAGTAAGCTTTGGAGAGAGACAGATATTTAGATCCCTATTTGTACAGCTAACTGTGACTCCAGCAAAGTGTCCACCTTCTCTAAATTCAGATTTCTCTATTAAACGGTCAAAATAAAATCTGTAATACAGGATTGTTGTGAGAACTTAATACCATATGTAAAGCACTGAGAATGGTGCTTTCCCTTAATAAGTGGTCACATGCTCATTTCCTCCTCATACAAGGTTATGCTTCTACCAACAAAAGGTGACTCTCAAGTTACACCCGCTGCTCCCCACCCTCTGCTACCTAACAGTACCCAGTGTGCAGTAGTAAGAGACAGAAAATTAGTCAATGCTTATGAATAAAATGAAAATGAATGGACTTAAGGGAAACATATTGGATCATGAAAATGACTACATTCACTTGAGACTTTCCTTTTGCTATGAAGATGCTCCATATAAAATTAGAATAGAGACTGACAGGGCAACTGTTGCTGTTTCAATACATCTTATTTAAGCTAAGTAATTTGAAATCATAGTGTCACTGTATTCATATAAATAATACTTACTCTGTAAGGGCAAAGAGACCCAGTTCAACAATGCTTAACCATTACCTGATATTGCACTAAACATATAAATGGTAAAATGATGATAAAACTAGACAGAAAAGAACCTGCCAGGCTTACAAAAAATAATCATAGCCAAATCTTCATTTTCAAACTGAAAGAATGCAGGTAGCTTGTTAAATCGGCCTTGTTTACCAGGGTGCGCTTTGGCTCAAATGCCCTGATTGCCATTTTTTAGTGTTTTATTTTGTATATACATAAAAGAGCCAGTTAATATTAGGCCATTTAATCCACATTGAATCTTAAATATATTAAGGAGAATGAAATGGGCAACATGCCTCAACAAAACATGAGCTTTGTAGAAACAACTTATATTGACTTTTTTTAAGGAGAAATCTGGCTTCTCATACTATTTATTAACTCCTTTTTAAAACGACATTATTGAGATATAATTAACATATCATATAATTCATCCATTTAAAATGTACAATCTGAAGGCTTTAGGATATTCACAGAGTTGTGCATCCATGACCATAATCAATTTTAGAAAATGTTGTTACCCCACAAATTAACTGTGCACCACATAGCCATCACCCCTAATGCCTGAAGGCCCTCACCTGCAACCTGCCCAGCCCTAGGCAACCATTAACCTACACTCTGTGCCTATAGATTTGCTTATTCTGGACATTTTATATAAATGGAATTATACAGTGTGGTCCTTTTGTGACTGACTTCATCACTTAGCATAATATTTTCAAGTTTCATCCATGTTGTGGCATACTAGTACTTGATTCCTTTTCATTGCCAAGAACATTCTATTGTATGGATGTACTACATTTTGTCAATCCATTCATCAGCTGATTGACATTTGGGCTGTTAACATTTTTTAAGCTAATACAAATAATGCTTTTCAGATATCGTTTGATGAATGCTATGAATATTCATAAAACATTGACAGCAGTTTTTGTGTGAATATATGTTTTAATTTCTCTTGGCTAATTAAGTGGAATTGCTGGATCATATGGTAACTCTATATTTAAAAATTTAGGAATTGCCCGACTATTTCCAGAAGGAACAGCAGTATTTACACTGCCAGAGCAGTATATGAAGGTTCCGTGCTCTCCACTTCCTTGAGAGCAATTTTCATTTGTTATCTGACTTTTTTATTATAACCATACTAGTGTGTGTGATGTGGTATCTCATTGTGGTTTTCATTTGCATTTCCTTGATAGCTGATAATATTGAGCACCTTTTCATGTATTTATTGGCTGTTCGTACATCTTTGGAGAATTGTTCAGACAGTTTACTTATTTAAAAATTGGGTTATCTTAGGGGATGACTGGATGGCTCAATTGGTTAGAGCATGTGCTCTTGCAAGGTTGCCAGTTCGACCTCTGCATAGGATGGTGGGCTATGCCCACCCCCAACTAAGATTGAACACAGCACCTTGAGCTGAGCTGCTGATGGGAGCCACCTACCCAAAACAAACAAACAAAAATTGGGTTATCTTTTTATTAGTGAGTTATGAGAGTTCTTTATATATTCTAGATACAAGTTATAATTTATAACTTCCTTCTCACATTCTTTAAGTTACCCTTTTATTTTCTTTTTTTTTTTTTAACATTTTATCAGGGATTCGGGGAGAGGAACAGACAAGTTGCTGTCCTTTTGTTCTTCAGTCTAGTTGTGGAGGACGTTGCTTCACTGGCCCATGTTGGTATTACCATTGCTCTCTTGCCAAGTGAGGCAGCCGTTCACCGGCCATTGGATGGCTGCCAGCCACCTACCCTGGCTGCAGCCACTCATGGTAGCTCACAGCAGCCCACTGCAGCAGGGGCTGCAGCCTACACCGTTGCTGACAACTCAGGGCTGCCCAGCTCCAGTTTGAGCTGTTGTTCACCATCTTAGCTGTGGAGGGCGCAGAGTCACTGGCCCTCATGAGGGATCCGAACTGGGGTCCTGATGCTCAGAGCTGGCGTCCCAAGCCAACTCTTAACCAACACACGCTTGGCTGGCCCTACCCTTTTATTTTCTTAATGCTTTCCTTTGAAATATTTCTTTGGTGATATCCAGTTTATCTATTTTTTCTTTTGCTTCTTGTGATTTTGAGGTCACATCTAAGAAACCATCACCTATCCCAAGGTCATAAAATTTCTTCCTGTGTTTTCTTTTAGAGTTATCTAGTTTGAGGTCTTACACTTAGGTCTCTATCCATTTTGAGTTAATTTTTATATGTGGCGAGGTAAGGGTCCAATTTAATTTTTTTTTTTTTTTTAGCTGAGCCATCCTGCCACCTGTTGGCAGCTCAGCGGCAGCTCAGTTCGGGCTGGGCATTGAACTGCTGTTGCTCAGAGCTCAGCTCACACTCTTGAGCAGGCTCTTAACCAACTGAGCCACTCGGCCGGCCCCCAATTTAATTTTTTAATGTGAATATTCAGCTGTCACATCACCATTTGATAAAAACACAATACTTTCCCCATGGAATGGTCTTGACACTTGTCAGAAATAAACTGGCCATCAAGGTAAGGGTTTATTTTGGACTCTCAATTGCTCAATAGAAATTGCTTATATGTCTATCCATATGCTAATATCATGCTGTCTTGATTATAGTATCTTTGTTGTAAGTTTCAAATGGGGAAGTATAAGTCCTCCAACATTTTTCTTCCCTTTCAAGATTGTTTAGACTGTTTGCAGTCCCTTGAAATTCCATATGAATTTTAGAATCAGTTTGTCAGTTTCTAAAAGAAATCAGCAGCTAGTCTGATAGGGAATCTGTTGACGCCATAGATCAATTTAGGGGGTATTGTCATATTAATAATATTAAGTCTTCTAATTAGTGAACATGGGATGTTTTTTCCATTTATTTATATCTTTTTTTAATTTCTTTCAACAATATTTTGTAGTTTCCAGTGTACAAGTCTTGCACTTCCTTATTTAAATTTATTCCTAGCATTCTATTATTTTTGATGTCACTGTAAATGGAATTGTGTTATTTTTAGATTGTTCATTGCTAGTGTACAAAAATCAAACTGATTTTTGCATCATCATCTGGTATCCCGCAACTTTGCTGAACTTGTTTAATAGTTCTAATAACTTTTGAGTGGGTTATTTAGGATGTTTTATATTAGATCCTGCCATCTGAAAATAGAGTTTTATTTCTTTCTTTTTAATTTGAATGCCATTTATTACCTTTTCTTGCCTAATCGCCCTTGCCAGAACTTCTATTTGAATAGAAATAGAATTTCTGTTGAATAGAAATGGATAGAGACAGCCTTTTTTTGTACCTCATCTTGGGTGGGGGGTGGGGGAGGGTGGAATCTTTCAGTTTTTCACCATTGAAAATATGTTAACTGTGTTTTTTTGTTTTGGTTTGGTTTGGTTTGGTTTGGTTTTTTTCCTAAATTCCCTCATATTGAAGAAGTTCCCTTATAGTACTGGTTTTTATAATGAAGGGTGTTCCATTTTGTCAAATGCTTTTTTATGCATGTATTGAAATGATAATGTGTTGTGGGTTTGGTTTTTTTGGGGGGAGTGAACTTATTTCTGTTGATATAGTATATTACATTAATTGAGTTTTGGATGGTAAGCTAACCTTGCATTCCTGAGAAAAATCCCACTGGTCCTAATATAATCCTTTTCATATATTGCTGGATTCAATTTGTTAAAATTTTGTTGAGGATTTTTGCATCTATATTCATAAGTTATTGGTCTGAAATTTTGGGTTTTCTGGGGTTTTCTTCTTTGATATCTTCATCTGGTTTTGGTATCAGGGTAAATTGGTCTCATAGAATGAGTTGGAAAGTGTTTCTTCCTTTTCTATGTTTTGAAAGAGTTTGTGAAGAATTGCTATTAATGCTGCTTATATACATGCTTGATATAACTACCAATGGAGCCATCTGGTCCTGGGCTTTTTTCTTCCTGGAAAGTTATTCGATTACTTGCTGTAGGTCTATTTAGATACTCTATTTCTTATTAAGTCATTTTTGGTAGTTTGTGATTTTATAGAAATTTGTCTAATTAAACTATGTTATCTAATTTGTCGGCAGTAGTTCATAATATTTCCTTGCAATTTTTTTTTCATTTTTGTAAGCTTGGTAGTAATATATCCTCTTTCATTCCTGGGTTTAGTAATTTGAGTCTTCTCTCTTCTAATTGTGAGCTTCTTGTTTTCTCAAATATTCTTTTTTGATATATGTTCAAAATATTTATGATGGCTACTTAATTAAGTAGGATTGCAAAACATATATAATGCTTAAACATTTTTCTTCTTTTCCAGGTAATTTAAAATAAAAACTTATAGAATAATCCCTCTGTGGTTAAATACATCAGGTATATTTTGCTTAAAATTAATTCATATTCTTAGAGAGGCACATTGATCATTAGCATACTAAGACTCTGAATTCTTTCATTACAGAAACTCGATTAGCTTATTTTTAGCCTACATTGAGTAAATGCATTTACTTATGGATCCCTTTAAGACAAAGCAGTATTAACATTTTGTATAGCATTAGCACATTATGGAACAACATAGGAAGCACTGGGCCAAGGAATCAGCCTCTTTCAGATGTTACCTAAAACCCTTATCTTCCTTTTTTGGTTTATGCTAGTCTGAGTCCCTACTTGGTTTTCCCCCATTTTATATATCAGGATTTATTAGGGCCGGCCGAATGGCTCAGTTGGTTAAGAGCTCGCTCAAGAGTGCAAGCTGAGCTCTGAGCAACAGCGGTTCAAGGCCAGCCCGAGCTGAGTTGCCGTTGAGCTGCCAACAGGTGGCAGGATGGCTCAGCTAAAAAAAAAAAAAAAAAAAGGATTTATTTACTTTTTCATTTCAGTTTCCTTTTGATATTCACAGAAAATTCTTGATTTTTTTATTTTCTTTTGCGACTGCTTCAAGTTTACTTCAAGTACAAAGAATTGGCTCATCCACTTATGGAGACAGGAATTGCAAGAACTGCAATGAATAAGCTGGAGACAGGATAGCCAATGGTGTAGTTTCGGTTCAAATTCAGAAGCCTGAAAAGGAGATCCAGTAGTACATGTTCTCATCCAAAAGTCAGTAGGTTCAAAACCCAAGAGGAGCCAATGTTTCAGTCTGAATCTCAAAGCAGGAGAAGACTATGTCCCAGCAGGAGGAATAGCCCTCTTAGACTTTTTGCCCTATTCAGGTCTTCAATTGACTAGATGAGGCTTACATTAGGGAGTGGACTGCTTTACTCAGTGTACTGATTCAAATGTGAATCTCACCCGAAACAGCCTCACTGACACACTCAGGATAAGGTTCAGGTACCAGGTGGCCCAGTCAAGTTGACAAACTGACAAATAAAATGAACCACCACATCCATCAGATGCCTTCAGTTTCTCAGTCCAGTGGCTTTCTTTCCAGTTGAAGTCATTGGCCTATTTCAATGTTTAAACAGCTTTGGTGGAAATAATCCTTTCCTGATTGGATTTAATTTAAAAAAACAAAAAAAGATTCCTCTTTGTCAAAGATGCCGTGGTTCTTTTTGTGGAATGAAATAAAACATTTTCTCAAACTCCAGAATTCAGGAAATTATTTCAGTCTTACCCTTTACAACCCCATATGGTGTAAGTTATACATTTGTGTGATGAGAACCAAAATTTGGGAGAGCCCTAACTATTCTTGACACCCATTATTTACAGTCTCACTGAGTGATCTGAGGTCCTTTGTTTCATTTGACACATTGTTTCATTCTTAGAATTAGCACATTGCTGACTTAAGAGTTATGAAAATAACCTATTATTACCAAGCTGGCCTCTATCATTTTAGAGGCCAAGCTCTTGTTGCTATTGAGACCAACAGGAAAGCATCTTATTTTCAGAAATGACTGTGTTTGTATTACATTTCATAATTGGATAATAGGTCATGTTCTTTAAACATAGTTATTCCAGTCATCTCCTTATACTCACTCTTTTCCTAAAGCTTTAAAATGCCATTTTATATTGTCACCAAGACTGTAAGCCAAATTTCAAATTTTGTTTTGTAATATCAACATCTTTCAACCTCCTCCAAAAAGTTTCTGAAATATTAGAAAGCCCCATCATTCTCAGATAGGCAATGTCATCAGGTAAATTATATTGGGACAATGAACTCCAAATCTTAGTGTTTAAAATGTATTGCTTGTTCAAGCAAAATGCCTAACTCTGGTCAGCAGAAAGGGGCATCACCACCGGAAATGTCACTCATATACTATGTTCCATTTGAAAGGAGAGCACAGGAGATCAACTGGCTCAAAGTATATACATATCATTTCTGTCCACATTTCATTAACCGGAACTAATTCCCTGGGCACAATTAATTTCAAGAGGCAAGAAAGTATCATTTTCTGAGTACCCCAGCAGAAATGAGAAACTGAATACTGGAAAACACTAGTAATAGCTACCACAGCACCCAAAAGTTAATAGGAAACTTTGTCTTCTCTTTCTTTTGCTCAAAGTTGAATGCCAAAATATCCACCAATTAAATGTATCATACAATATCCAAGTAAACAGACACAGATAACGCAATGCCCTCTAATAGAAAAGAGAGAGAATGGTTCTCAGTTGTTATCTAGGTTATACTTCACAAAGTCAGCAGATAAATTTACATTTGTGTCACTAAATCAAATCAGTAAAGTCTGCTTGAGCCAAAGAAACTGAATAGTATAACAACAGGTTGTTCTTTAAGAGTTGCTTTACTACTTTTCTAAATGGCTATGGAAATTCAAGTTTCTATCAATAATTCACATAAGAAAACCTACATGAGTAAGTCCTTATGGCAGTTCATTCCTTGGCCCTGTGAATTACTGTTATTATATCTTTTCATTGACATTTAGTTCAACTGGAACATGCTGACAGAATTGCCAGACCATCCCCAGAGCTGAATGTATAGTCACTTTTCTTCCTCATCATAATCATACATAAGTGAAATATAAACAAAGCTTTTGACATAGAAAAACGAAATCCATTTAACTTCTGGAAAAACCATTCTGCTTTTTTCATTTTAGTACATATATATTATTGATATTAATGCTACATTTTGTGGACACAGGTTTCTAAACTGGAATATATCCAACTAATTCATGATTTGTAGGATGCTTTTTGGTTATTTTCCAGTTCTCAAGACTCTATGCATAGGCATATTTGTAACTCTCATGAGAGCTTTACTGATAATAAAAATACATACATACATACATACATATATACATACATACATACATACATCCTAAAGCATAATAAGGATCTCTCAAAAAAAAATGCCACTCAAAAGTTTATGCTGTGGAATGTGGATTTAAAATGCATGTAGCCAAGTGGCGTGGTGGTTAAGAGCTGGCTTGGGATGCCAGCGGCCCCGGTTCGGATCCCACATGTGAGGGCCAGTGACACTGTCCTCTAAAAAAAAAAAAATGCATGTAACTTTTGGAGATGAGCTGTTTTTGCCCCCTTTATCTGTGATTACTTATATATAGACGTTTTCTCATTTGAGTAAAGGAACTAAATGAATATATCAGTAAGGGCACAGGGGAGACCAATGCCACATTCCAAATGGAAATTTGAGCCAAGTTGAATAAAAGGTGTATTTACAAAAGGAGTTAGTATAGTGTAGGAAAAACACAAAGGATGAAACAGGTCCTCTTATCCTGGGGCTAATAACAGCAGAAGTTCACTACAACTCTTAGGTCTGAAGATGCCAGAATAGAGAGTATCTATAGAATCTTGAGTCAGAGAAGCTGGTTGGAGGACACCACCTGATAGGAGCTGTGATATTTTGTTTTTTTCTTTTAAACCATAAGCTATTTTAAACATATAGAAATTGATGTAATATAGATGTCCAAATAACTGTCATCCATATTAACAGTTAATGACAACATGTTTCCATGTATCAGATGTTGTGCTTTAAAAAAATTTAAAATTTTGTATTCTTTAAAGCTCTTATTTCCTATTTCATGAAGTGACAGAACTCACAAGCTAGAGAAGAAATATTCAAGAAAAAATATAAATGAAAAAAAGATCATTGTAGAAATTGACTAAATTAGAAGCGACTCAAAAACAAATAAACAAATAATGCCAAACTAGATAGTTTTTGAAAAGGAAAATGTAAAGCATGTAATCTAACTGAAGAGATTTTTATTTTAAAGGATATGAGGAAGGGGAAGGGACGAGGTAACACAAACTGATAACTACAATACTACTGCAGAGACAGAAGAGACAGTTTAGGGAATATAACCAATAAGGTTGTAAATATTTTCTTAGGGGATCAGAAGGACTCATGTCTTGTCAGGGAGACAACCTAATGGATGGTGTAGAGGCCTGACCACTGCACTGTACATCTGAATCTGCCACTGAATAATATTATATGTCAACTATAATTTAACATATGTATAGTCATGGGATGTGGAATATAGTGTGGGGATAGAATCAATGGAATTGTAATAGATATGTATGATATCGGGGGTGAGGGGGGCAGGAGAGGAGAGAGGGGGTAGTCACTTTGTAAGGGGTGAAAAAGATAACTATTGCTTTGTTTTGTACATCTGTAACTAATAATAATAATAATAATAATAAAGTTTTTTAAAATTTTAAAAATTAAAAAAAATAAAGAATATGAGGAAAAGTGTCAATTATTAAAGATAAGCAAAGAAGATCTAACATACAAAAAAAATACAAGTCTCTGAAGAAAAAAAGCCAAATTTAGGAACCCAAAGAAAACCTGAGAGTACTCTAGTGAAACTACTAGACTTTAAAGTAAGAAAAAAAAGTCTTTTGTATCTAGCCAAAAATGTTCTTTTAAAAGATTTGCAAAGGAAAAATCTAGACTATCACTAGACTTTCAGACAGCAACTCTTTATGAAAGAGATGGAGTCACATACAAAATATATGATTTTAAGGAAAGAAAAATGTAAACCAAGGATTTTATATCTAGCAAAAATAACCATTGAGTATCAAACTGTTATTGACATGAAAGAGCTCAAGGAATATTGTCCCCATGTACATTTCTTGAAGAATGTACTAGAAAACAAGATCCAGGAAACCAAGATGACTTCATAGAGATTGTTGTAGGACAAGTTCATTAGCATTAAATGTGTCCTTATTTATACCAACAAGTCTAAATGAAAGTTAAAAGGGAGAGGATAAAACTTGTCAAAGCCGTATGTTCTGACAAGATAAATACAGCAGAACCATTAAAAAGAGGTGTGGGGGGGCTGGCAGAGTGGCTCAGTTGGTTAAGAGCTTACTCAAGAGTGCAAGCTGAGCTCTGAGCAACAGCAGTTCGACGCCCAGCCCGAGCTGAGCTGCCGTTGAGCTGCCAACAGGTGGCAGGATGGCTCAGCTAAAAAAAATTAAATAAATAAATAAATAAATAAATAAATAAATAAATAAATAAAGGGTGTGGAGAGAGCATGAGGATAGAATACATATGCCAAAAAAAAAAGAAAAAACATTGAACTCTTTTCAATAGTCATAATTTGTAATGGTTGTATTGGTATGGGTATACCGAGACTGTTGTGTGTATAATGGGGGATAAAGGAAATGCATGATTATTGGATATCCTAATTCTATCATCCTCTGTACTTCAATAACCAGAATTCACAAGGTAAAATAAAGGAGATACAAATGTAATATAGAAAATGTTAAGTAAAAACCCTGCAGTCTGAAATAGAATTAGAAATACTAGTAGGAACTTATGTACTATCATAAATACATACATCCCCAAGCTCTTTCAACAGAAAAGGAGTAAAAACAATGGCCAGCCCAATAACTAAATATCTCTGTGTCCGATTATGGTCTTGAAATATAATTTCCCACTAAAAGAAACCAGAATTTCTTGTATAAATGGCTGTTTCCACTTCTGGGGTATGAAATATACATGATGAGTCTGGAACACCTTAGTATACCAGCCAGCAAGAAAACTACCAGACACTGCTAGGATGATGTCAAAAGAACTCAGGAGGCAATATGAAGTCTCCCATTGGCCAAGATGGGAAAATTTGAGCTGTAGTAAGGATAAAATATACAATGGATTGAAACACATAAAATAGATAACAAGTGCTCCAAGAGAGCAACATAGGAAGCTGCTGGGCTTCCCTCCTCGGATGGACACACTGAATGTACATCTACACACAGAATAATTCCCTCTGAGAAAAATACAGAAACTAGCTGAGTGACCCCTACACTCAAGACAAATGAGAAAATGCCCACGTGGAAACAGATAGAAAACGCTGAGACACACTCTTGCCATAAACCCCATCCCTGGCATGGTGTCACACAATCAGAAGGGAACCCCCAACTCCCAGCTTTTCCTTAAGGACTAAAGGGTTTGGAACATACGTATAGTTCTCCCAATTTTTAAGGCTCCTACCTGAGGGATAGGCACCCAGAATTTGCAAGCCAAAGGGGCTAACGTTCACAAGTCCCACAGGACTGTAACAAAGAAGCATTTTTTAAAATGGGTGCAAAAGCACCTCTATGGCAGTATTCCCAGGCTCAGCACAGAGGGCGCAAGCAAAAATGTTCATCTCCCAGTGTCTCCCTGGTGGGGGTTTGACTGCATATTTTGTCAGTTGCTGCCTGAAGGTCCAGCTTCTAATCAGCCTGTGTCTAGATGCTCATTGAGATCCTTTGCTTTGGGGCCATGATGGGTCTTGGCACACTCTCAAAAATTCAGAGCCCCCAAGAACAAAGACAGCAGCTTCCACAATCACAAAGACCTAAACTCTCAAGACTCCACTCCCAGACTGTTAGAACTATTATAATAAACGAATTCAGTACAGTTTCAGGACATAAAATCAATATACCAAATTCAGTTGTATTTCTATATCACTAAGAATGAACTATCAGAAAGAAATATTAAAAAACCAATTCTACTTACAATAACATTTTTTAAAAACTATTTAGAAATAAATTTGACCAAAGAAGTACAATATTTGTACACTGAAAGCTATAAAATATTGTTGAAAGAAAATAAAGAAGATTGAAACAGATGGAAAAACCCAACTGTAGACTTGCCAAAGGAATTTTCAAAAGCTAGTTAGACTAAATTTTAAGCTCTCACTGAATGATCAATACATGAGGAGTTAACTGAAGGAACTAGATCCACAAGAATAGGAAATCATCACTGATCCTTAGAGTAGAAACCAGCTGCTTTGGCATCCACTGGGAGCCTATTAGAAATGCAAACTTCCAGGCTCCACCCGACACCTACTGAGTTTGAACATACATTGTGTCAAGATTCCCAGGTGATTTCTATATACATTAAATCTTCACAAACACCGCCCCATACAGTTGATATTCGAGACGAGACAGATTTTTGGGGAGTGTTCACTGATAGCAGTGAGTTTCCCTTAGCCAGAGAGTAATTCTGATACTAATCAAACCTTGCCACAGGAAGCAGGAAAATAGATGAGAAAAGCAATTAAAGGGTTGATAAATAATAGATTACCACAGTACAGCTCAAGAAATGAAGTTGCGTCTGAAGGCCTGAGCCTGCAGAAATTCAGTGAAACTACTGAAACAATCACTTTCAAAACTATAATTGGTCATTTTCTATTGGTAATGATAGACTTGTAATTATTCTCTTATTATAATTTAAGAGGCATCAGATGCACCTGCAAAAGTAAAACCCTTGGTACTATTCCTGTGACCTTGGATAAACCACTTCACCTCTCGACATTCTAGTCTCTCCAGCTGTAGACAAAGGTTTACAACTTTCGTTAGTTATGGGATTGAGATCCCCATTTGGATAACATTTATGCAAGCGCCAAATATGATTATTATTTTAGCTGACAGATAAAAAGACTGTCACTTGTTTTTGAATGCGAGTGAAGCAAAAGACACAAAGATGAAATTATGCCGATCGTCTTTTTTGTTCTGCCTGCTTATGGAGTTTGATTAAACTTGTCTGAATCCCATGATAAATATGCAACATAACAAAGGATTAAATGAAAGACGATTTAATTACCTGAATCAGAGCTTGTAAAAATGTATATGTGTTCATGGCAGGGGAAGAGGATTGGGGTAATTAGTGCCCCAGAATTTAGGAAAATTGTGTCTAGCAGGAAAATGTGTACATATTTGGCAAAAATTGAGTGACAGGTCAAGAACTCTTCAAGCTAAGAAGATTATATCAACAGATGCATTCTCCATCTGCTCATTGAATGCACAAAAGGGGAAACCACATTTTTTTTCTCTATCAATGGAAGTTCCAGTTATACTCAGAGTTCATGAATCATGCCACACCAATAGCCAAGACTGAAAAGTATAAAACACGAATAATATAATATGAAAGGAAGGTATTTTCTACTTAAAACAAAAGGTATCATCAAAGACACATTCTGGCCTTCATTATGAGACTCAGCTCCTATTCCAAAAAGGTTCAATCTAAAGACACACCAGGGCTGGCCAAGTGGCTCAGTGGTTAAGCGCTGGCTTGGGAAGCCAGCAGCCCTGGTTCGGGTCCCACATATGAGGACCAGTGACACTGCCCTCAAAAAAAATTTATGCTGTCTAATCCCTTCCCCTTCCCCCATCCCCACCCCCCTCCCAACTAGCAACCTGAAACTAATAAAAAAAAAAAAAGGAAAAAAAAAAAAAAGATAGGTTTAAAAAAAAAAAAAAATTTTTTTTAAAGTAAAGACACACCAGAACAGCAGAGCTGTGTTTGTACCAAATGCACACAATCTCACTCCTGAAAACTGGCAGTACACAGTATTATTGGGACAATAGGTCACCAACACCACAGATGGATTCTTTAAACAATGTACTAACAGAATGTTTTAAAGTCTTACCCATTTTGAAATGGTGGGGACTTCTGTAAGATCATACGAAATATTCTTACCTGCTGGAGGTATACTGATGTTCACGTCTGTGTCTTGTGGTGCTGTAGGGGAGATGAACAAAAGCTATTTAAGTTCAAATGAAAATAACAGAAACTCATACTAAGAAATTAACCATGCAATTTACAATTCATTAAATTATTCATGTATCAACAAAAATTTAGAGATGGCAGGATTCGGGCAAGGGTTTGAGCTATTATAAAGAGCAATAAAGACTAGTCATACCTGCCACTACCCCAGTCCCACATTGGTCTTTATTCAATTCTGATCAACACCAAACTGCACATCATTGTATTGTGGCTCACACATCAGAGACTTCTCAATCCATCTGACTGCAATTACTCAAACCTTAGACTGCAAATACACGATCTTGATCAACATTTTCCAAAGACTCTGGTTATTGCTGTTACTATTTACCACTGCAAAGATCTATGCAAGGTAATGCTAAAACTTGGAGACTGATTCTTCCACTATCAATTATGTAAAAGTGTTAACAGGAATGGTTTCCCTCTCCATGTTGAGGCTGAAGAGGAATTATAGAGATAACTGGCTTTTATTTTGCTTCGGTCTAAATGTTTCCTGGGTTAGTATCCCCTACCATGCCTAAGTTCTTAACTAAGCTTAGTGCTTGTGTTACATCATGCTATCCAGACACCTGGAATTCTGACAGAATACCAGTTATCTGGGGACTGACCTTTCACATCCATTATATTATGTAATTCTCACAAGAAAGCCGATGTGGAAATATGACTCAGAGGAGGGTGAAAAGTAACATCCCATCAATGGAGCAAATTAAACATGAGAAGAGAAAACTAGATATTTGGGAAACGTAGGCAACGATACCTATTTCAAAGCCAAGAGAATTTCTGAGGAAACCTGTGTATGGCAGAAATAGAATAATGTGGCAGTTAGTGATTCTCTTCTTAGAGGTAAATCAGTGTGTGGATCACCATGGACAGTTGACAAGTCTGTTGTCACAGAGGTGTTTCTGTTTGTGACAGGAGGTGCTGCTAAATAAGCGCAAGTGCGCTGCCTGAAAACCTGCTCAATACTTAATGTTTTGTATGGTTAAATGCATGATGCTGGAGAACAAAGATGAGAAGAACCTTTAGATGCTCCAAAGTTTTGGATAGAAACCTGAACCACTTGGAAGCACAGATGGTATTTTCATCACTTCTAACAGTTGGGATTTTGGAAGGGATAAAGAAATCTTGGATGTGAACACTCGGCTTTGCAGATGGTGATGGTAAACTGGTTTGGCCAACAGTTTTAGATTCCAAACTGATGGTTCTTATCCACAAAAGAATGAGAAGGTGGAAGAGAAGCAAAAAGAAGAAGAGGAAAGAATGGATAAAGAAAATGTAACTTAATACACAAATATGAGAATAATGTGTATTCAGTTATGGTTTCTTTATCTATTACCTTTGTAAAGAATCAGAAGACCACATCTAAATAACCATCCATGGTAGCAACCAGGAATGTAAAATGTTTGCCAAATTTCAACTGGTAAAACAACCGATAACTTAATTGAATGTGTTGCTTGGCACTCATAATGTAGTCATGAATGATGGGAGTCAGTAAATAGGGGAAATTTCCCAGGGATTTAAAACTACCCATGGAGGGGCAGGCTGAGTGGCACGGTGGTTAAACGCTGGCTTAGCAGCCCCGGTTCGGATCCCACATGTGAGGGCCAGTGACACTGCCCTCAAAAAAAATAAAAATAAATGAAACTACCCATGGAAATCAAATTTATGCTGGGATAATTGACAAAACAGTAAGTAAATGAAGTTTAGCAGAAAACTTGACCAAAGGAGATCCATTTCTACAATTTTGAAGGAAACACAATTAAAGGGGTTCTTAATAGTGGAAATGCAACCTGCTCTTAACATCTAGAGGATAACCAAGGATTTGGCTTAGGAAATTTACATAAAAAAAGCTTTAACAATTATAATATCTACTCTTAATGTATTTACTCAGAACAAAGAAGGCCAGTTATAACTTTTGTAATAGGCAGCTTTCCCTTAGGATATTTATGGTAAAATCATGAGATAAAATAAGATCAAAATTGAAAGCACTTTGAGAACCAAGTTTTCAAAATGGCAGGAATGGCATTAATTTATACATTCAAGAGTTAGTGAGCACGAGTTGCCCAGAGTCCAGGAGATACTGAGATAAGTAATAATTTCCACCCCCAAGGAAGTCACCACCTTATTAGAGGCAGACAGCCCTGTATGGTGCTTATATCACTACATGAGTATCAATGAGCTGTCAGGAAAAAGCTCTGCACAGAAGATGAGGGATTAGAAGTTTGAATGGAGAGAAGAAACTTCGGCAGAAAGGGGCTGAGAAGAAGACACCCCACTCAGAGAGAACAGCATGTCCAAGAGCAGGGAGCTGAGAAACTCAGTGCATTCAGTCTGATGACATGCAAGGGGGAAATGTAGGAAGTGGAGCCACTGAAAAATGAGGTGAGGCTTGTAAAGAGCTTTGGAATACCTGCTCAAAAAGATACTGTATTTTTTTTTTAAAGATTTTATTGGGGAATTAGGGGAGGGGAACAGCGTTGGGGAACCAGGGAAGGGGAACAGACAAGTTGCTGTCCTTTTTTCTTCAGTCTAGTTGTAGAGGACATTGCTTCACTGGCCCGTGTTGGTATCATCATTGCGCTTTTCTCCGGTGAGGGAGATCCGATCTGTGGCCTCTGGATGGCCACTCACAGCGGTTCTTGGCAACTCACACCAGCTGCCAGCTACTCACGCTGGCTGCTGGCCACTCACTGTAGTCTATGACAGCAGCCCCTATGCCGTCCCTGGGACTCACAGCAGCCCAGCTCCAGGTGGAGCTGTTGTTCACCATCTTAGCTATAGAGGGCAGTGTCACTGGCCCTCATATGTGGGATCCGAACCAGGGCCGCTGGCGTCCCAAGCCAGCTCTTAACCACCGCACCACTCGGCCGGCCCAAGATACTGTGTTTTCTAGTATGAGTGACAGAAAACATTGAAAGGTTTAAGCAGTTGTTGAGTCAAGTGGGAAACTGTCATTCATTTGATCTGAATGGTTTTTGGCTTGTTTGTTCACTTTTATTGAACTATCTCTTCAGTACTCTGATTTTAAGTTGTGTTTTGAAAACATATCTCTATAAGTGGACACAGCCTTGTTCACAAAGTACCCCAGCAATCTTTTTCAGTAAGTGCATATCTTCTTGCTGTGCTGTGAAAAAGCATGGAGCCTCCCCTCCACACTTACAAAGCAGAGACACTGCATTCTTGGCTTTCTCCATTTGATGAAGACCAGGTCTTTCCTATTGTAGAATGAATTTTGTTAGCGTGCCTGGCAGGAAGCAGTAAACAAAAGTGCAGTGAAACTTTACTGCACTTTCTATGGTAGTGTATTGTCACATAGTGTCACAAGAGTTTCCCCCTGCTGGAGATGCCATTTCTCCTGTGACAGCTGGCTTTGTCCTTGTAAAGGGAAAGATCTTTACCTAGCAGGGATTAGTTCCCTCAAATAATTTTAATAAGATGCAGGGGGGGTCCCCAGTGACACAGTGACAATCTTCCCTAACCTAAATTGATCACTGCAATCTAGAGCTAAAGAAAGCTACATTTCCTTGGGTTCTTTGCTTCTTTACTTAAACTGTTAATGCTTATTTACATTCCTGGAGCTAGTCAAAGACTCTGGATTCTTATTCAAAGCTCATGGCCTCAAAGTTGTGGCAAAGGCACAGTAAAAGTTAGATGTCAAGAACATGGCCTTGGAAAGGTATATCAACCATGAGACAGTATCTGCTTATTCTAAACACTAGAAAATACGTTCATCAGAAATATGTCTGTTAACATACTGTTCGGTTCCAGATTTTCCCTTATTGCAAACCTTTTTTGTTGTTGTTGTTGCCTTCTTATAATTTGCTGTGAAGAGGTTTTACTGTGCTTAATCAGCCTCCTCATTTTTTTGGAGGAGATACTATTTACTTATTTGACATTAAATTCCCATGTCAGACAGATGTTACACGTGAGGCTAGTTTTTGTATCACCTGTGCTCTTCACAAATTCTGACCATGTTAGCAAAAATTCTCTCAACTCTTCAGCAATATCTCTTTTTCTATACGGTAATATACTATCACAGAAAGAATACCGCACTTAGAAGGCTCAAATTCTAAACCAAAGACTGTCATGAATGCAATAAGGGACCTTGAAAATCTCATCTAACCTCTGGGTCTTAGCGTCCCCATTTTACAGGTGGGGCAATAATAACTCACCATGGGCCTATCTTGGTGCTCTTTGTAGATTCAATAGAGAAAATGTACCTGAAAGCGAGTTGTACTATAAATTTACTCACATTTATTGAACAACTTAATTGTCAATGTGCCTAAAATGCAAATTGTTCTTCAAAGACTGTGTCTATACTCAATCTTAATAAAAGGCTGACTGAAAGCATTTTTATTGGGAACTGAACTAATGTAGCTCAGTGAATTTGATACAGGAATTAAGCTTAGAACCCCCAGGAATCGATGGTTAATATGTCCCTTCACATAGCTCGTTGAGTGTCAAGCCTTCTCTTCTGAAATTTTTATAGAAAAGCTAATCAGTTCAAAATAGAAGCCATGGGTGAATGTCTGCAGTGACCAGATACTGTTTTTCAGCCTGATCCATGCGCCTTAGAATTGAAGCTTGGCCAGTTATGACATTCACAACCTACAGTGAAAATTTTAAAGCACATACAATAGAATCTTTCTCACATTCACTCTTTCACTTCTTAAATGTGAGGCTCAGAGGTATCATTGTGTCGCCAGAAGTTTTGGATCTGCTTTAAAAAACCTGGACGAGTATTTGACTGAGTCCCTTGAGTTCCTTGCCAGCAGCAAGGCAGAAATAGTTTTGGCCTGGCGATTTCAAGGCAGGTGTTACCAGTTGGTTGCCTGAGCCATTGAAAAACCTCCTTCTGGCCTTTTAAAAATGCCTGATTTGAAAGGCACTACCTCCTAATGGGCCTGCCAGGGAGAATTAGTTTCAGAATGTACTCAGAGGAAGAGGACTGAATTAAGTTACTGAATAAACTAGTAATGTATACGTAAATGTTGGAAAAAGTCTGCCCAAAACAACAATCTTGGTTTGCGCTTCATTGAAGTTGAACTGCCCTGTTTTGTTTTGTTTTGTTTTGTTTTGTGATGGTTCCACATGTTCAACTGCTCATATTAGAGTTTTGTGGTTCATGATAGTAAAATTAAGTCACAGGTAGTCCTTTTTTAACATGCACTCTTAGAGCAATGAAAGCAAATTATTAAAGTCTGTGGTAGTGTTATCAATCTAACCAAAGACTAGAAAGTATACGTACAGATCCTCCTTTCTGAAATACAGGTTCCCTTCTCTTTGAAGAATATCAACACTCCAGAAAAGCTGGATTTAAGTTAAATTCAACTTCTGGTGGTCTTCCATGATTAAAAAAGTGATGTAGTTGTTCAAGAAATAAATCCTCCAGTGAGCTTTATTATTGGTTTGAAGTGTAAAATGAATACTGAAGGCTCTTCAATGGTTCTTACGTGTTTGGAGTTCACACCTCCCTTGAAAATCTTACAAAACCCAAATGTCTCACCTGGAAAAGTGAACCAAGTACATACCGCACATTTTGGGTTGTAATGCCATGGGTTTCAAGGCTCACTGATGGGTCCCAGCACACCCAGGCTCCCCATAGTGCTTCTCTGCCCCCACCCACATTGCAGGACTTTTTATTTCTTTCTCACTCCTTTTGCAGCTTTCCTTTTTCCCATAATCTCTTCCCCTCGCAAATATGGTATGAGTTCTCACTCACTTGAAGGCCAGTTTGCCGCTGGACCTATAACAAGCATAGATCTAGAGCAGAAATGACAAAAGTGACAGCTGTCATTCACTGGGTGTCTGCCCTGGACAGGCAGTGTGCTGAGCACTTAATGTGCAATGCCCCCCCCCCACGTTGTTACATGGTGTCTGGGGTGATCTGTGTGCACGGCTGTGCACCCACTAGCTCAGAGGAAGCAAAAGATGCTGTCTGTGTTTAAGGTACACAAGAGATGATGGACCCATGCCTCTAATCTTGTTCCACAACCCTGGAAACACTGAGTAAGAACGCCAGGCAATTTGTGTCTCTTTGTTCCCCTCAGAATGAGGATGGCTTTAGGTCAGGTGACCAATGTCCCCATTCAGCATTTGGACTTGACTGGAGTTGGAGGTGCAGCAGCCTTTCAGACCTTCATGTTAAGAAATCTCACTTCCCTGCCTCACTGCTCTGAAATCACTACTATGCACCTCTGACGATTGCTTTCTGCTTTGCTTTATCCAAACAGGTAACAACGCTGACTCAGGAGGTCTGCCAATTAGGTAAAGACATGAGGAATGTGATGCAGCTTCTAGAAAATGTTCTGTCACCCCAGCAGCCATCACAGTTTTGCTCTCTGCACACCGCCCCTGTGTGTCCCAGTAGGGACAGCTCACAGACCAGGATGAGCTGGAGTTTGCACCAGCCTTGTCTGCACGTGCAAGCAGGCGGAGCTGCTTATACTCAAGCAGAACTCTGTCACGGTCATGCCACTTCCGATATTTGGAGTGTGGACCCCTCCTCTGTGGAGGGCAGCTCCCAGCGAACTGGAGCTCATGAGCAACATCCTGCAGACCGTGAACTCTGTTACTCTCCGCACCTGGATTTCTCACCTGCCCACCACCAGGTTGTCCAAGAAGGTCATTTGCAATTTTTAAGGTGCATCTCTCCACATTCAGATAGCACACTGACGCCCCTGCAGTCCATTTCGGCAACTCTCTCATCCTCTGTCTGCTCCTCCTCGGAAACATCTTTGCACCTGATTCTCCCAAGCAGATCCGAGGAGGGCAGCCTCAGCCAGGGAGCCGTGAGTTCCTTCAGTCTGGAAAACTTGCCAGGATCTTGGGAGCGGGAAGGGATGGCATCAACCTCTACTGAACCTTCAGAGAACTTTCCACTGGAAGTTGTCACAAGCACAGCAGAAGTGAAAGACAATGAAGCCATAAACGTATGACATTAGTGCACGTGAGGCAGCTGCCAATTTCAGACCCACCACTGCATGACAGTTTTTGTTTGCCTTTTCTTTTTTTCCACCCCCTCCGGTGGGTGTGAAAACTGAGCACAGTTGAGAGTCCTGCCCAAGAGAGTATGAGGTACCAGGGAAAGGCACAACCACCTCCATACTGTAGCAAAGACTTCTTAGATTCTAGCAACATAACAGGAATATTCTCCTGTACAGGTATTAACTTACTGATCTGTTTGAGAGACTTTGGTAAAAGTCCAAAGACCCTGAGGGTCTGAGCAGCTAGAAGTCCCACACAAAGAATTTGTGGATTCCTTTTTGTCCTAGGTGGCTTTTGTGAAGTGCGGCAAAGGTTTTTCCTTGTGCCTGTGTGTCATTCTTGAACAATATCCATAGCACTGTTGGCTTCGGGAGTGAGTGGACAGCTCCTGCTGATCTATTTTATTTTTTGTCACGGCAAAGGGACAATTATCACTGCATGTCATCTCCTAGACAATCAGTCAAATAGAGCTGGTGGCCAGTGGTTAGCTATTGCACGTTATTTGCCATGTAAATGAATATGTCTTTATTTATCAAGAAAAAAAAAGAGAGACTATTTTTATATCCTTGGTATGAAATATGTATTTAAACTATTTAAAATATTTATAAAGAATTGAATGTTTTCATTTTGGTAAAGAAAAAAAAAAGCTTGCCATTTTAACAAGAAATGCACTATGTTATGTATAGTAGATCAAAAAGTATTTATTATTAAGAGGATGTAGTTTCAAAAGGAATCCCCCTTTTACCTGCATGCAGTTTGCAACAAATGTATCCTCACGCTTCTGGATTACAAAAGAAGAGTGAGGCCATATTTTATTAATGAAATGAAAACACGACTGAGTGTTAAGTACACAAGCTCTGGCATGGTGGTAGGGGGCGCTCCACCTACTCTCTGCTGACTCATGTCCACAACCTGAACTAAGGTTGACCCCACTGTGCCCGCATAAATGGCCCTCCTTTAGGCGTCACACTTAGTTGTTCAAGAACTCAAAAGCGACCTGTGACATATGCGATCACAACTACATTGAGCCATTTTGGCCTCACAAGGAGCTAGAAAGCCTTGCGTGTAGCCTGCTCCTGTGCTAGTCTCTCAGGAGAGGTTGCAAACCAGTGAAGATTCCAAAACGCAGCCAAGACAATTGAGCTGACTTGAGAGAGAGGTGCCAGCTTACATTGGATCAGCACTTTAATTTTTTTTCTTTAAAGCTCTCAGTAATGTTATAAGTTATGTGGAGCAGGTGTTTTCCTTCTCATTTTGCAGAGGAAAAAAAATTAAAAAGCCGCAGAGATTGCACAGCAAGGATGCTGGAGACAGTCTAGAGCTCGTAATCCCCTACATGTTAACCAGCATGCAAGTTCCGATACTGGCTTGGTAAGGATTTAAAGGCCTTCACTTAAGCTTTATTTTATGGTTAAAATGTTTAGGGCATAATCATCCCAAGCATTCTCAGAATATGTATTAAATTCACATTCTAGAGTCCTCCTGTTCTTATTTTAAAAGATAAATGATCTGAGAATTATATCATTAGAAACGTCTGAATAAAAGCAAGACTTCTGATGTGTGAATCTGGTACCCTAAAATTGACTAGAGTGGCAGAAAGAAATCTCCAAAAAAATGGAAACAGTACATGTTTATGAGGCAGGTCACTCAAGACTCCATGTCTTCTACTCTCCCACCTCCAAAATGTAGTCTCTCCCTAAGTGAATGGAAAAATTGAGGCCAAGGCAACATTCTAGATACAATGCATTCATTTGTATTCCCTGTTTTGCTCGTCTTGACCTATGTCATCATGTGAAGTACAATTCAAAGAGGACCAATTGGTGTCGGTGAATATCCTTCTGGCAAACTGGCACTGCTATTACTGATGCCTTTGATAATGACTGGCACTCTGCTCTTTGAGTACTGACTGTGCAACCAGCAGAGGTTTAGGAATTAACATGTTATGTTTCCACATATAATTATCACACGATGCCAAACATTCCTGGTTATTATTATCCCCATTTTGTAAATAAATCATTGGAACACAGATTTTTTTTAACTTGCTCAATCACATTGTTTTCAATGATAGACCCAATACCCCATGGCCATTCCGGGTACTCCTCCCTTCATGTCCAAATCCATTCTTGCTGCCTTTTGAAACTTTCTAATTATTGGGTTGTCGGAAAAGTCATGACATATTTTCGTCATGACTTTTCCGACAACCCAATACTTTCTTTTGAAATCCACGAATAAAATAAACTATTTTATTTTAAGTAAGCCCACAAGTGGGATAAATTAATTCAGCTCTAAAGATTTGGAGAAGTCCAGGGAAATACCTGGAAACATGCCCGTATGTTTCCAACCAGTCACCTCTGTATCTACTTCTAATAACTGACTTTTGCGGGCGTAAACACCAGCTGCCCACCGTGGGTATGTCTGCAACTGGACAAGAATGAGCGAGAGCCTCAGAGAAGTGAGGGGTCCCAGGGGTTTCTTACAGGAGGGCACCTGCCTTGCGAGTCAGCCCCACCTTCTTCCTTCTCAGCCTTTTCACCATTCTGACACACAGGACTCTTCCCATATCCAGGGCAGCTCAGAATAACATGTTTTGGGTTTTTTGTTTGTTTATCCATGTTGTAATATTATTCTAGGAAATGAGAATTCCAAGTGTCTCTAGATGTTTCATTTTCTAAACATTATCACTATGCAAATAGCAGAGGCCCTTGTCTTCTAATCAGGGGTGCATTTTGGGATCTCCAACATTTTCCTCATCTACTCACTCTGTGCTGAAGGAGCAAAGCTGGGATCCAGAGGGAAGAGAAGCTCTTATTTTTTGATCGAGTATATTTTCTCAAAAATAATATTGAGGACTAAAGTCTTCTGTGTAGTTCTAGTTAAAAGAACCAGGCAGACAGATTATAAAATATTTTAATTCAACATAGGAGGAAGCTTCTGGCAATTAAAGCTACTTGCAAAGTGGAGTTTATTGCCTTGAGATCACTATCAAAGTGTCCTTTCAGAGACTGAATAACTGTTTGATAGGAATATTGTTTTCCAATATTTGGTTTTAGCAGATGCCTGCATCAGAATCCCATGGAGTGGGCCGGCCGAGAGGCGCGGTGGTTAAGCGCTGGCCTGGGAAGCCAGTGACCCTGCTTCAGGTCCCACATATGAGTGAGGGCCAGTGACACTGCCCTCAAAAAAAAAAGAATCCCATGGAGTGTGATTCTGGCAGAAAATCTGACTTTAACCTCATCCCTTTGGGAGGGGCCTGGAAATCTCCCATTTAGTAAACTCCCTGGTGACTTACAGACATTAAAGATTGGGATGCATTGGTCTATGATCTATGATAGTACAGGATTGAATCCTAGCTCATTCATACATAAGTGGACTAACATCTAAATTCTGTTAAAGACAGCTTTGAGCCTATGCTTGTATAATAGAGAGGCCTGGTTAAGCCCCCTAGCAGCAGTCTCAAACTCTAGTTTAAATAACATATTTCCAGGGGACCTTAATAAAATAGAGATTTCGGGGCTCTGACCCCTATGGTATGGGCTGGGCTCCAAGGGATTCTGATACAGATGTTCCAGGAAACCAACTCCAGAAACATTGCCCTAAGCAATGAGGAGCTGGTTTTGTGGAAGGTGGACCAGCCAGAATCAAACCAATTAAAACCGACATTTGTGTGTAATACTATTTCCATACAGTTCCTAATACATCATGATTTTTTCATAAAAAATGATTGGTCACTTTCTTCAAGAAAACTTGAAGCATTTATTCATTACTTCAAATTAGTGGTTGAGCACCTATTATGTGTCCTGTATTTTGTGCCTCTTGATTTGTTGTAGGGCTTTGTCTTCTTGTTTTACTTAGATTTTCTCAAAGGAAAAAAAGGGGCAGGGAGGGGCAGGAATGCCTTTTGAAGTCTCAAAAACAGGCCAGTTCTTCCCGGATAGAGAGGAATCCTATTTTGAATGTGAAACAAGTCAATGATTCAGGGAATGACAACTGCTGTGGATGGCCCCTGTGTGGTATGGAACCGCTAATGTCAAGATTATGACTTATCAGACCAATGAGCTTAGATTGTTCCAAATAGTTCTTGCTTAGGCTGCTTCTTCACATGAAGTGTGTAGTTCATTTTCTAAGGTCACCCTTTGAAGACATTGCCTTGACTATAGGATTCTAGAATGCTCCCAACCGTAACCTTCCCTTAGATGACCACCATCCCTGAAAACAGCCTCGGGGCTTGCTGGCTCAGTGAAAGGCTGGCTTCCGCCTACTTCCTTCAGTTTACCCAAAGGCAGATGCTCCACATAAATGAGATGTTGAGAAAGGAGCCAGCATTTGGGAGGAACACAAATGAGTGTTTGCTTCCAACCGTTTCTCCTTGCTCTGTAACCTCGGACAAATTATTTAGCACTTCTGAGCCTCGATGTCTTTATCTAAAAATTGAGGATGAAAATATATCTACCTTGTAGAGTTTTGTGAAGGTTTAATGAAGTAATTTATGTGAAAGCACACTGCCTGACATATAATGAATGCTAAGCAAATGTCAGTTCGTCTCCCCTGACTGTCCTACCTCCCCATCCTCCTCCCACCTCCCTCTCTGCCCCGCTTCCTAAGATCTCTACCCTCCCTTCCCCCACCCCCTCTCCCCTTACTTCCTCCCTGGCTCTCCCTTTTTCTCCATTCTCCTTCCTTCGTTTCAGCTCCCTCTCCCTTTCTCTTCTCTCCCCTTCTACTCCCTCTTTCTTCCTGCCCCTCCCCCCCAAGTGTCTCAAGTGTCCCAGGCTAACTTCTGGAAAGCGAGTCCCCTTGGACATCTTTTTGTGCTCATAGGTCACAATCTAGTATTTATACCATGCCCCCTACAGTCTACTCCTCAAAGTATCATCAACCAAGTCAACAGTCACCCTTTAAAAAAAAAAGCCATTGAGGAGGCACCAGGATAAACATGTACTGTCTCTGTTCCCAGCCATCTTAGCCCCAACCCATAGGGCTCCAGATTTTTTTCATCTGAATTTTAGTAATTAAAGCCTTATTTTAAACTCTTTACAATTACAGAGAGCTCCAGGAAATGTATTCAATAACATGAATATATTACATGAACATAGTCCCTGCCCCCTTTTTCTGCTCATGAAGTTTTTCTATGGAAAGTTGGTGTTGTTTCAGGAGTTACCTACATATTTGTGCCATCCCCAATCCCCCTGGCCACAGACCTGAGCACTGTCAGCCAAAAGCCCCAGAATCTTCCCTGTGGCAAGAGGCCCCTTTGCTCACAGCTCCGGCTGAAAGCAGAGGTGAGGAAACGCCTGCTACTTCACACAAATGCCTTCAAAGCGTCCCTGTGGTATCCTATTGAGAGAAGAGGTCCCACCAGAAGGAATAGCTCAAATGTCACTCCCTGCAGCTTGAGTCCTGAAAAAAATCTGCTTCTTGGGTTGTGTCATTCAACAGAGCCCAAAATACAGAGCTTGTAAAAGACCTGAGGATAGGCAGCCCCAGGAGGCAGAGACCGCCATACCTGCAGCTGTTCTAGGGAATTTGATAAACTGTACTTTTCTAAAAGAAAACAACTGAGTGGGCAAAACACATCTTCTGGGCAAAACTATGCCTTCTCAGCCGATTTTCTTCTGGCTTAGGTTTTTCCCCTATGGAGATAAGAAGCTGGGAAAGGGATGGAATTTAAATGAATCTAAGGCTCTGTTTTGAGCTAGTTTTTGTTTCTGTTCTTACAGCTGGCTTGATAAAAAGAAAACATATATATGTGATATATTTGAATACAACAGAGAATAAAATGGGAGGAAGTGAGACTTACAAGTGTGTCTGTGCTTTTCATTTTGGTAAGAAACCAATACACTAACTGGAAGGGACCGTTCAGAATTCAAAATTCCCTGTCTGATTGGCACTCTCGCTTTCAGTAGTAAATTTTCTACCAGTGCTGAGGCCTCTGAGCTCCAGCTGGCAGTTTATTGTTCACTGGGATTTATTTGTCCTCAGGAGGAATTATTCCCAAACTCAGCATGGGGGTCAGTGTTACCTGCTGCTAAGGAAGGGGCTGACACTCCCCTGCATCTCTCAGGGAACACCGCCCTCGGAGGGTGTACATGGCTAACACTGATTGCCTTTGGGGTCCCTTCCAGTGATTGGCAGTGATGTCCAGGAGCTCTGAGGTTGAAATGCAGATGTCTGAAAGTTGCCATGGTAACCATTGCCCAAAATGAGTCATGATTACTGCTCCTGTTCTAATCGGGCAACCTGTAGAAAAAAATCAAATTCGGGCTTCTAGTGTGCAAAGATATTAGAGCCCTGGGCCTGAATCACTTAACATATCTCTGGTTTAATGTACACAGAAACCGCATCAAAGAAAAAGGATAAAGGAGACAGCATTTCTGACTCGCGATTCTCCAAGTGTGGTCCGTGGAGCAGCCGCAGCAGCTTCATCTGGGAGCTTGTTAAAAAAATGCAAAATCTTGGACCCCATCCAGCAGCTACTGAATCAGCCCTCATTTTAACAAGATCCTCATGTGCACATATTAGAGTTTTTATAAATACTGGGATAAACATTGGTTCTGGATGCGGGCTACCCATTAAAATCACCTGTGCAGCTTTTAAACACCAAACTCCTGGCCCTGACCTCAAAGAGTCTGACTGAGTTTGTCTGAATGGGACATAAGTATTGGTAAAGTTTAAAATTCCCCAGGTAACTCCAGGATTGAAAAAACCTAGAAGAGCCAAATGTGGTCCCCTGACCAGCAGCATCAACATCACCAGGAACTTATTTGAAATGCAAGTTCTCAGAAACTCCGGCGGGGGTGGGGGTGGAGGCTCGGTGCAGTAATCTGTGGTGATTCCCATGTCTGCTCAAGTTTGAGAAAACTAGTCTGGACGACAAAGGAACCAGCATAGGTTGAAGTGGGTCTTCAGCTGGAAGGAGTTTGACTGTAATAATACATTTATTATTATTATTATTATTATTATTATTATTATTATATATTAGATGTTTAATAAGATGTGTATCAATATCAGCCTGCTAGGAGACTCATCATTTTCTATTTCAAATATTTCTTTATGTTTTAAAATCATACTAATATATGAACACATCACTTTCTGTTTAGAATAAACTCCCTATTTTGCCAGCTTTTCTATATCTACAGTATAGCCTAATGATATATTCTTGTGAAAGATTTTATTCCTAAGATATTGGTGCATTTCAGTTTTATGAGGTCTGGCTTAGGAAAAGAATGGTGTTGGTTACAACAGTGGGTCAAAATTATAAGATTAGCGAACCATGGCCTGGGAAAGAAGCTTCTCCCAAAAGACTACAATGAAAAGGAAAACCAAGCTGATGTTTTTCTTAGCATTGTTACATATTGTTATGTTCAGAAATCAGGGCTTTATATTCCAACACAGAACCAGCTGCACATACAAGCCATAAGAGCAACTTTATGATATTTTGATCACATTCATAGAAAAGAACTAATAACCTATAATCTGATTGTGAAGAGCTAGTACCTACTGACAATACACTGTCATACACAAAATAATAAGAGAAAGTTTTCTGTGATCAGAAACTTCCTATATTCTAATGCTGCCTGCATAAATTCTATGACAAACTTTTATGGAGATTCACTTTTAAACAAACCAATTTTATTTTTATTTATGGAGCACCTATATTCTAGGGTTTATGTATTTAGACTAGACAAATTTAGCTAATATGTAGTTAAAATGATCTTTATAGAGATATTTGCAGGAGTAAATGTAAATAATGAGACTTGGGCTGAGGCGAACTGAGGGTTTTTTTGTTTGGTTTTGTTTTGTTTTTTTGAGGGCAGTGTCACTCGCCCTCGTATGTGGGACTCAAACCGGTGCCGCTGGCTTCCCAAGCCAGCACTTAACCACCACGCCACTCAGCCGGCCCTCGAACTGAGTTTTTAAATCCACTATTTGGTGATTTGACTTTGAACAACACAATTAAATTCTCAGACTCTATTTCCTCATCTCTGAGATGAGATATATTAATCTGAGCTTCCCTGGAAGCCTATCTTGAGATAAAAATTTTAGTGACATCATTTAGTGTTGACTTCAGGAGGCACTAGTAGGGAAAGAGGAAAATGAGACAAGGAAGGGAGGAAGCCCATAGACGATAGATTATTGAGCCAATCATTGTGAGCAAATGAGGCTTGGTGGCCTTAAAGAGTTCTGGGAAACACTGCACCACATGACCATGAGCTGCCCGCCCTGAGGAGGAGGAAGCTGGCATATTCATCCTCCAACTCTCACATGTCAATGGCAGAGGGACACTCCCAGAGACGTTAAGTCCACAGTATATCTGACCTGTCCCATGAAAAGCAGACAAGGCCTTAGCATAGCACAGGTGCTTGCAGGATGGTTCCTGGGCCATGGAGGGGAACCGTGTGTGCACAGCAGATGTGGCCAGGGCACCAGGAGCACCTGCTACCTGAGTGAGGTACGTATCAGGTCCAGTCACAAGACAGAAAGCACAGGGCATTTTAAAGAGGAAATGCTTATATAAAGACTTATTCATGGGCCGGCCGAGTGGCGCAGTGGTTAAGCACTGGCTTTAGAAGCAAGCAGCCCGGGTTCGGGTCCCACATATGAGGGCCAGGGACACTGCCCTAAAAAAAAAAAAGAATTATTCATTATTTACAGAGAATCAGCTCCTAGGAAGAGATGAAAGAGAATGCTGAAGAATACCCTCTGGTATAGGGAGACTCCCCAAGGGAAGAACGAATTTGGAAGAAGGGTTCCCAAAGCTAGGATCCAGACTTTGTCGGCGAAGGTGCAGACACAGCCTGCCGAAGAGCAGAGGGGTTTGCTGGGTGGTGTGGGCCAGAAATGTCCACTGAACTGAGGCTGGACAGCAGGGAAACGCATGCAGGGCAGACAGAGAAACCCCTGCTGGGGCGCAGGTAAACCAAGGCTGGCGCCACAACTGGCAAGCGGAAGGTGAACGTCACTGGGCGTCCAGCAAACCACTGGTCCCAGTGTGCGGAAGGAGCCAACACAGGAACAGCACACAGGACCCAGAAAACCCTTTCATCCGCAGTGTCTCTCCAGCACCTCTACTGGCAAAGGGGAAATATTTACAAGATCCAAGTCCAGTATCTGTCACGGCAATGAAGCAGGGCAATGGAGGGCGGATTTCCAGATGGAAAGGCGATAATCTGACACAAGGTAATACTATTTACATATGATCATTCTATGAAAAGCAAATGGAATAATATATATTAAAATTACCTCTTAAACTGTAAAGTTTTTCTTGATTGTAGTTTTTAAAGGAGTGTTTTTATTCAAAAACATCATTAGGATAATAACTGCTTATAATAAAAATGTGTTTTCCAGTGACACTACATATTATTTTTTCTAAAAATTTTTAGCGTATGGACTTAACAGGGTTCATAGTTCTTGTAAGAATGTTATGAATTAACAGTTCTCATCCATATACAGTTTTTTGTTGTTGCCTAAAATTCTTTAATGGGAACCAAGTTTTTCTTCTACCACTAACAAATGCAATAGTTCCATTTTAATCCATGGAATAGAAGAGCTCTGGGATATCTTTTACTTCTTTTACTGCAAATTTTGACAGATAGTGGTGAAATGGGGAGGATGTCTGGGGTACAAGGTGAACAAGCTAGCACTGAGCATCAGGAATGTCATCGCTTCCTCCCCTCAAAGACCCTCAGGAAGCCACATCTCCTCTCACCCTGGTTAGTGCAGAGTCAGAGGACAACCAAAAACACCAATTTAAATCCTCTGATATAGCACACTTTCTCTTATCCTCCTCACTAGTGATAGGACTGTCAATTAAAATATCACCTTGAGATGTCTTTATCACATACACATCCAATTAATTAACCTTTCCACTAAATTAATTAATCTATTGAACCATCAATATGCTTGTGGCTCTTAATTTATTATTTCCTTTCAAGTACCATCAATGTTCTTAAAAATAGAAAACAATCTCTCCTAATGTTTGCTGATAGGTCAGAGCATGCTTCTTTTTTTCCTCTTCCTCTTTGCTTCATGAATCTTCAAAGAACATCAAAGGGATATATTCCCATTACAGTACAACTCCTGCGCACAAAAGTCAAAAGACAACAAGAAATGACCATAGATGGGGACACACACTCTTTTCTGAAAGTTGGGCACATAGTAGAGCAATTGGCATTCTGACGGAAATTGTAACCGTGGTCAGAGTTGCTAGATGCCAATTGATTAAGTCCAGTGTGGAAGCAATGGACCAGGTGAATTGAATTGGACCAGGTGGCTGCTAAAACCTTGCCTGGTTTAAGATCTTACAATGATGGGAAAAGGAGAGAAAAGTAAGGCTAAAAAAAAATTCTACTCAGATGTGACCCACACTATGATTCATAGTCCATGGAAGCATAGAAGGGGATAGCTAATCAAGAGTAAGAAACACTTTGGATAGTCAATAATTCAAGTAGCTCATCCCCCAACTTACAAAGCTTACAGATACCCAGCTTCTAGAACCACCAGAGAGAATTGCATCCCTTCTTCCCTCTGATGTTAAGACGGATTCTCAGCCATTTAATTCACTTACCTCCGGTGTTCAGCAGAAGAGCTGAGGCAAGAGACAGTAGTTAAATATAAAGTGAACTGAGATGACAAATAGCAGAATTGGGGTATATGCCCCACTACATGCAGCCAGGATGTCCACAGACCTGGGGAGATTTGAGTGAGCCACTCTAAGAGATCTACTCCTATGCTTCCAGACTCCCACCAACTGTGCAGCACAGGTGGGATATAAACAGGATTTAATACAGTGGAATATCTGTATTCCAAACTGGAATCCAAAGATGGGCAGGATCTCCACTCAGCACATTCCATTTAATCTTCTTAACCATTAATAACATCTTTCATTAATGTAATGCTCTTTGAGGGACTTTGAGAGTATTTGTATACCTTAGAGTATCAATTATCCAGCAAATAAATAACCTAAATACTTAGCATCACCATCCTTATTTTCCAAAAATTGGAAATCAAAAGAAATGGCATCTTTCCTTAAGGCTTAAGGTCACTGAATTTCCCAAATCAATAACTCGATTGCTGCTGGAGGTAAAAAGAACAGAAATACACACAAAGGGTTTCATTCCTTTAACCAAATCAAAATGGCAAGGGATTCACACAAAACATTCAAGACAGGCAGATGCCTTTCTTCTCAGCCTCTCATTAAAGCAGGCACAACTTAAATGTGACTTTTGTCCCACTTGAACTATTCTGAATTAAACATTTTTTATCGAGGCCCCAAATTCTTATGTTTGCTGCTAAACCTTTTCTATCTTTTTTTTTTTAGAACAAAGCCCTTATTATTTATAAAGCCTGAGGCCTGTCCTTCAATCCTTCCCCTCCTCCCATCCCTTCCTTGATGCCCTCTCTCCCTCCTCCCTTTAATTCATTCCTATACTGTAAGTTAAAATATCAACACAAGAGAGTTGGCTTAAATGTGAGATAAAATATTTCCATCATCTGCTCAGAGACCGCAGCCAAATATCAAGGTTATTGACCCACATGGAGTGTAAATATACTTTGAAAACCATATGTCAAGGGGCGTTGGTTTCCATTATTCACTTGGGCCTGCTCAGAAGGAGGCTGCGCAAAAACAGGATTATGGCCAGAGGCCATGTTAAGAGCATGGATACAGTGTGGTCGCCCTAAATAATACAAAAAGGAATGATTTGCTTGCTGTGATTCATTTACTAATAAACAAACAGCTACATTTTTCATTTACAGAGAGGAAATTTGAGAGAGTGAAAGGGATTTCAGATTTTTTTTTCCTCTAACAAATCATCTATATTCGTCTTTCAATTATCATAATGGCTTCATATCTTTGCTACAACAGTGTTTAGACAGCTAAGTGTGACAGGAAGCTTTTGACATGGTTCCCAGTGGTCTCTGTCCTCTAGTGTTTATACCCTTGTATGATCCTCTCCCTTTGAGTGTGAGCTGGATCTAGTGACTTTCTTCTAACAAACAGAATACAGCAGAAATGATGTGATCACTTCCATTATTAGGTAACAAAAGACTGTTGCCTCCTGACTCTGGGTAGTGAACACACAATGTGGATTATAGGTGATACAATGTATTACAGAATTGTACACTTGAAACCTATGTAACTTTACTAACCATTGTCACCCCCAATAAACTTTAATTTAAAAAAAAAATGTCTGTTGCCTCTCTTGCTGGTAATGTGTCTGTCTAGGGTCTTCTCATTTGCTTATTATGACAGAAGTGCCACAAAGCAAGGAATTGAAGACAACCTCTGGCCAACACCCAGCAAGGAACGGAGTCCTTCAGCCCAACAGCTCACAGACAACTGAATCTTGCCAACAATTACTGAGTAAGCTTGGAAGCTGACCCTGCCCCAGTTGAACTCTGAGTTGAACCTCGCAGCCTCTGCCTAAACCTTGACAGCAGCATAGTAAGAGGCCCTGCAGCAGAGGACCCAGCTAAGCTGTGCTCCGAGTTTTGACCCACATAACCTGTAATATAATAAATACGTGTTATTTTATGCCAATCAGTTTTGGGATAATTTGCTATACAGCAATAGATAACCAATACAATAATAATGGGGGTGGGGGAGAGTATGCCCTTAAATTGAGTAGAAGCCCTAACAGCCCTTCTCAGTATAAAAGTAGCCCCCCCAAAAAAGGCCATCAGGTTGCTTAATGAGCATGACATAAGATAAAAAGGAATTCATTGGTTTTTAAATCTTTCATCCAGAGCTGAGCAGTTCTAAAGGCTAAAAAACAGCGTTTTCCCCTTTGGACAGGACAGGAAAGCACTTGTGATTTTTTACACTTTCATTCCACACAGCCTTTCTCCAGACTGTCCAGTTACAATTCAGTTGATTAGGTGTCTGCTTCCTATAGTTATCTCAAAATTCACAACCCTCTTACCACCCTGATTGGCTTGCGTGTTTTCCAAATCTCATACAGATGGGGCTCTACCGTCCATCTTATGCTGGTCGTTACTAACTTCCATCTCAACCTAATTCCAGTAAGTGCAGTATTATTAGCTCCAGTTTATGCATAGGGACATTTGAGAGGAGTCACATGTATGTAAATAAAAGGCCCAAGAATAGAATCCAGTCTCAAGGGCCTGGCCCTTAAATCACTCAAGTTCTCAGTGCCACTCCCTGATTATTTGTGGGAATATAAAATGCATTTTAAGACATACACACTGAATGGTACTCATAGCTCCCAGCTCTACCTATTTCTTGGCTAATATTCTGTACTTGATACCAGCCTCTTGACTTCCTGGATTATATGGTCCTTCCTCCAGATTTGTGCTTTCAAAAGTCCATTCTGATCTCTTCCCCAGAGTCTTAGGATCCAGAATCTTAGACTCTTTCCTAAATATTCTCTCTAACCTTCTTGAAAGGGTTGGGAAAGGCATGAATTTTGAAATTTTGCATTCCTGGGTTCCAATTCTTGTTCTACCATTTATTAGATATGTGACTTTTGAGAAAGTTGCATAATTTCTCAGTTTTCTAACAGTTTCTAACAGTTTCCTCAGTTTTCTAACAGTTTCCTATCTCTGGTCCTCAGTTTCCTAACAATCTCTGGGGGAAAAAAAAGGAATAAATGTGTGTTTTAATAATTAAATGAGATGTTAGATATAACACATTAGCATGGTTTCTGCCACAGGGTAGCTATTCAACAACTCTTAATTCTCTCTTACCTGTTACCTTCTTTTCTATTAAAAAGCATGTACCCATCTGACACCATACATAGTTATTACCATATTATTGACTATATTCTCTGTGCTGTACTTTACATCCCTGTGATTAGTTTTATAACTGGTCATTTGTACTTCTTAACCCCTTTCACCTTTGTACATATCTCCCCAACCTCCCTCCCATCTGGCGACTATCAATTTGTTCTCTGTGTCTATGAGTTTGTTTCTGTCTTGTTTATTTTGTTTTTTAGATTCCACATATAAGTGATATCATGTGGTATTTGTCTCTCTCTGTCTTATTTCACTTAGTGTAATACCCTCTAGGTCCATCTATGCTGTCATAAATGGCAAGATTTCATTCTTCTTTATGTCTGAGTAATACTCCATTGTATAAATGTACTATATCTGCTTTATCTATTCATCTATCAATGGACACTTAGGTTGCTTCTGTATCTTGGCTATTGTAAATAATGTTGCAATGAACATTGGGGTGCATATATCTTTCCACATTAGTGTTTTAGATTTCTACAGGTAAATATCCGGAAGTGGAATTGCTGGGTCATACAGTAGTTCCATTTTTCCATTTTTAGTTTTTTTTTGTTTTGTTTTTTTTGTATACCTGAAACTAATACATGTCAACTGTAATTGAAAATTTAAATTTAAATAGAGCACAAAATAATGTGTATTGGGTCAAAGAGTTTCCCCAAAACCTGAAAGAAGTTTTCCACCTAGAATTCTCCATATTTGATTGAATACAGAGGAAAGAAGTGAAGAAGGGAAAAATGGTAGGAGGTAAAAGGAGAATGGCAACAGAAGAAAGCACTGATTTTTTTTTTTTTTTTTTTTTTTAAAGATTTTATTGGGGAATTGGTGGAGGGGAACAGCGTTGGGGAATCGGGGAAGGGGAACAGACAAGTTGCCGTCTTCTTGTTCTTCAGTTTTAGTTGCGGAGGATGTTGCTTCACTGTTGGTATCCTCATTGCGCTCTTCCCGGATGAGGCAGATCGGTCGCTGGCCTCTGGATGTCGCTCATCGCGGCTATTGGCAGCTCACGCTTGGCTGCCAGCCGCTCACGCTGGCTGCGGGCCACTCACTGCAGCCTATGGCAGCCCACTGCAGCAGGGGCTGCAGCCCACACCATCACCGGGGCTCGCACAGCCCAGCTCCAGGTGGAGCTGTTGTTAGCTGTAGAGGGCAGTGTCACTGGCCCTCATGTGGGATCCGAACCGGGGCCGCTGGCATCCCAAAACCAGCGCTTAACCAATGCGCCACTCGGCCGGCCCAGCACTGATTTTTTTAACACAACCATTGGAAATAAGGAAAATAATAATAATAATATGTAACTAATCATATCATTACATAATTACCAAGGAATTAAATTACATTACTCAAAGCCTATGTTTTAAAAATTGATAGATTGTTGAGATAGTGGTATTATCTCTTACAGTTCAATATGTTGCTATTGAGAGCATAGTAAGACACTTAGTGTTTATATTTAATATGAGTTTCTATCTTTTCTCTATCAGGGGAAATTGAGTAAGGACACTGTGGTTTAGAATACCTCAAATTTTCTGAGCTGTACCTCAGTATGCAGATATAATTAGTGTTGGGAATGGAAAGTCCCTCCACTGGGAATTCTGGCTTTATTGCTATTAAATCCTCTGCATGGAGGTTGGGCCCGGAAGTCATGGAACCACATGTTCCATGTCCCTCTCCTATCCTATCCCCATTTCTGCTACTGACTAGATTTTCTCCCAGAACAAAACCATGAGATGTAAATGGCACCTGTTGCCATAGCAGCTAAAAAGTTCAATTCTACCTTCCTCCTCTCAAAGAGACCTTAATAGATTCAGTACCTTTCTTGGGGTTAGAAAATAAGTTAGAAGCTGGGCTAGGATTAGTCTCAGCTATTCTCTCATCCATTGGGATGAAGCATCTGTGCATCTGTGTGAATTCACTGACGGTTGATATTCCAAACATCATCAAATCACTTGCAGCATGAAAAAAAGAATCAACCATAAGATTGATTGATAGTTCCATATTAACACCATCTGTCTGGTTCTTATACGAGTTCTATGGCAAGGAAAAACAAAGAAAACTAATGGAGCCTGAGCTTTCTGTTGCTTGGAAAGTTGGTTACATCTCGAGTTAGATTCACATGTTTGATTCCCTGCAGTTTAATTTAGCAAGCAATACCCCATTAAAGTTGGGCCTCCCTCTGACTGAGTCAGGTAATTCCTTGCTTACACTACTGCCCAGCTCTCACATCCCTTCCAATTTCTTTTGTTTTCTCAATGGAACTACTGTTTGCTTGGTTGGGTAAAAGGATTAAATCCTAACTAAAAAAGAAGGATTCTTTCTTTGAAGTGACTGCTCTCTGTGTCTCCATAATAAAGACAAAAAAGGAGGGGAGTCCTACAAACACCACATTTATACTAAGTTTCCCCATGTTTGTCCTTTTCAAGACATGACTCACTAAAGCTGTGGAAAATCAAATAGGAAGACAGATTCTTAGGAAGGAAAATGAAAACAAACAGACAAACATATGTATACACAAAGACTTACACACAAATCTTCACAGCAGCTTTATTCATAATACTTTCAAACTGGACACAACCCAAAAGTCCATCAACAGGGGATGAAGCAAATGCTACTCAGCAACAAAAAGGGATAATCTCTAATACATGCAATAACATGGGTGAATCTCAAAAGCATTACGATGAATGGAAGAAGCACACTGTATGATTACATTTATATGAAACTCTGGAACAGACCAATTGAATCTATAATGACAGAAAGCAGATCACGAGGGACATTTGTAGGTTGATAAAAATATTCTGTATATTGATTGTAGGTATGCTTATATGGGTGTCTAAGTGTATCAGATTAGAACACTTGAAATGGTATAATTATATTAAATGTAAATTATATTCAATAAATATGATATATATAGTCATATGTAGTCTTCATGTCTACCAAAGCCTTGTCAACATAGACACAGCCTTTTTCCTTAGCCTTCACTTTCAGAGAAACAGACTCAACATTAAAAAATGTAATATTTCATTGGATTAGATGGTACATATTTCTAGATAATATCGCCACAAATATCAAGTCCTACTCCCTAGAAATGGAAAAACAAAGTCTTTGCAGATGTGATTAAGTTAAGGATCTTGTCCTAGACTATCCAGGTAGAATCTAAAATGCTATCATAAGAGGCTAAAAGGAGAAAGGCAAAGGGAGGTTTCTTCTGCATGAGAAGGCAATGTGAAGGCAGGGGTTGGGGTCATGGAGCTGCAAACCAAGAAACGCTCGCAGCCACCAGAAGCTGGAGGAGATAAGGAACAGATTCTTCACTAGAGTTTCCAGAATGAGCAGGGCCCATGATACTGATTTCAGTCTTCTGGCTTCCAGAACAATGAGAGAATAAATTTCTATGGCTTTAAGCCACCAAGCTTGTGGTAGTATATTACAGCAGTCACAGGAAACTCATACGAAATACTTTTTATAAAATCCCAAATATTTAGAAGCTTTAACGTTGCATTTAATCAGAAAAGGATTTAAAAAGTGGGTATTATAAACAAAACCTCAGGGAGAACCGAGCCCAAGTCACTTATAATAAAAGGGAGGAAACAAATGCTAGAACACAGGATAGAAAAGACAAGAGCTGTACCATGGGCTACATGGATGATGGGAAAATAGAGGAGGGACAGATGATACACTCGTATGACCAAAGAATCAGAGAATGCTTCTGGAAAAAGCCAGATTTTCAAATTTGATCTTGAAAATTGATAAGACTTGAGCAAATGTTGACAGGAAACATGAATGTAGTTGATAATCATTTGTGCAAGTTCATTCTTTATTAAGCTTCTTTGGAACTCTTGATATCATGGATACACCTAGCTTGTACTTCTCATAATGCCCTGTGAAATCATAGAACCACTCGCACTCACTATGGAAAGTGTATAATTTTGGTGCCATTCTTGTATCCTGACATAAGCCATTGCCAGGTATTCTAAGTATTTCCTCTGTAAGAAAAGTCTTCATGATCAGATGAATGCTAAAAATATAGCTTCTCGTGGCATTAGCCATTTAAGACTATGTTCACGGGCAAGAATCTGAAGCTTTGTAATTGATAACAGTCTCAATATTTCAAAAATTTATTTTTCCAAAAGGCATAATCTACACACAATGCTGTAGTAACAAATGAAACACAACAATGCCTGAAGTATTCTATCACAAAAGATGTTTAGAGACTAAAGACCAACAGCAACATTTTCAAAAATAAAAACCAGGTTCCAGGATTTATTGTTTAGTAAATTATAAAATTCTCCTCAGTTTTCACCAAGTTCCTACCCTTTCCCTCCATATATGCACATACTAACAATGAATAGGGATGAGTCTTACTAGGTATGAAAGCATATTACAGTATATAAAGCATCTTGGTACTGGAGACGAATATAGAACTCAATGATAAAAAAAAAAAAAATAGGGCCGGCCGAGTGGCGCGGTGGTTAAGTGCTGGTTTGGGAAGCCAGTGGCCCCAGTTCGGTCCCACATATGAGGGCCAGTGACACTGCCCTGGAAAAAAAAAATACATAAAAAAGAAATAGAGAAACCAGAATTATACACAAATATGGTAGAAGGTTGGTATATGATAAAGTTCATGCTTCACTTCATATCAATGGGCAATTAATGATACTAAAACAACTAGAATTTAAAAAATAAGCTGGATTCTAATTCATCCCTTGGACTAAGACATAAATTCCAGAAGACCAAAGATTAAGGTATTTTAAAAAATTAAATAATAAAAGTACCAGAAAAACTCCCTCTCTCTCTCTGTCTCTCTCTGTCTGTCTCTGTCTGTCTCTCTGTCTCTCTGTCTCTCTCTCTCTCTCTCTCTCTCTCTCTCTCTCTCTCTCTCTCCCTCCCCTCTCTCAACCCCCTCCCCATTTCCTCCCTCAATAAAATCCTTGAGTGCAGAATCCCTTTCCTAACAGGACATAAAACCTAGTACCATAAAAAGATTTAAAATATAAATTTAAAAGATTGGTAGGCCGGCCGAGTGGCTCGTTCGTTAAGAGTTGGCTTGGGGGGGCACTAGCTCTGAGCAGCAGGGCTGCCGGTTCTAATCCCACATGGGCCAGTGATGCTGCCCTCTACAGCTAAAATGGTGAACAACAGCTCGACCTGGAGCTGGGCTGCCACGAGTCGCCAGCGGCGTAGGCTGCAGTGGGACTGCAGAGGGCTGCCATAAGCTACCGTGAGTGGCATACAGCCAGCATGAGGGGCCGGCAGCCAGCGTGGGCTGCCGTGAGTGGCTGTGAGCAGCCACCCAATGGACGATGACTGATCTAACTCAGCCAGGAAGGGCGCAATAATCACAATACCAACATGGGCCAGTGAAGCAACGTCTTCCACAACTAGACTGAAGAACAAAAGGACAGCAATTTGTCTGTTCCCCTTCCCCGGTTCCCCAACACTGTTCCCTCCCCCAATTCCCCAATAAAATCTTTAGAAAAAAAAAGATTGGTAAATCTGATAACATAAAACTGAAAATTCTTGTACCAAAATAAATACTACAAACAAAATGAACAATCTGGAGAAAGTATATGCAACCAAAGACAAAGTGCTAATTTCCTTAGTATATGAAAAAAATTATAAATATTAATTTAAAAAATCAGTTATCCCATGGAAGAGCTGACAAAAGACAAGGATAAATGGTTCATATGGCTAATGAAACATCATTTGTCAATATGTTAGATTATCACCTCCTTATGGGGTAATTTGACAATATCTGTCAAATATTAAAGTTGCATATACAATTTGATGGAGATTCCACCACTAGAAAATTATTCTACATGTATTTTCAATCAAGCAACCACATATATTTATCTATAAGAATGTTTTCTTTGTGACCTTGTAATATTGTGACATTCTCTTGACATAAAAATTGTTTCATCAAATTTGTCCAATAGTTGAGAGACTTCATTGTTTGTAATGGATGGGTATCACCATCACTGTAAGGGAAGAGGTATAGATTTTTTTGAAAAGAGTTTTATTATTATTATTATTATTATTATTATTATTATTATTATTACTATTTGTTGAAAAGTTTTTTATTGGAGAAAAATCACCAAGAATGTGTTAGGGAGAGGAGAGCAGCCTATAGTTACAAAGTCATCTTCAATCATTTTATTTCAAAATGAAGGGCAATAGATTTTCAAAAAAATATATGTAGCTTATAGTATAGATATCTTCCAGGACTATACCTATGCTGAACCCCATTAAAGTTGGTCATCCTTATTTCCTAAGGTTTCCAGTTAATCATTTTAGAAGTATCTCTAACTCCACTAGCAAATATGTGAGAAAGTCATGTAGGAGAAGTTGTTGAGGTGAGGGCTCTTTTTCAAATGATATTTTAGCGAAGCATAGTGGAACATTCATCTTCCAAACCATTAACAATAAAAGAGATCATGAGTCGTCTAATCTGAGATGAAGGGAATAATACAGGGAACATTTCACAATTCACTAGAAACAGATATCACTCCCAATTGTCCAAGAAATAAATTCTGTAAATTTCCAGAATAAAAATATATAATAGATTCCAGACAAGAAGCTTCTTCAGATCCATAGCACTTGCTCAAGTTTTTCTAAGTATACAAAGTCACCTATGGAAAGCCACACAAGGAAAGAAAAATCTTTGATTAGCTTTCACTTGTGGTCTAAACCTTTGGTAACTCCGAGAATAAAATTTTTCTTCTATTAGTTCCTTAGCTAGAAATCTTGTTAATATACCCACCAAGGCTTTTAAAGTTAACTTGAATACCTTGTCAGTTAATGGAAAGATTTATCCTGTAGGAATTCTAATGTAGGCCAATAGGAAGATTCAAGAAGAGGGGTGTTACAACACAAGCATGTATCCTCACAGATGGAGACGCAATGTTAAAATTTAATCTCACGTGGCTGCGGGGACAATTTCAGCCATAAATAAGAGACCTCAGATTCTTCGACTTGTTGTGGATCTCTCTCTTTGATCATTAGCCTGGTTCCTGTAATAAGAAAGCCAACTCTTGTCCTATTTTCAGAGAAATTAATTTGCCCAAAGATACATAGCAATAAATATGCAAAAATGCCAAATATGCACCACCATTCTTTTGTGCCACTATTACCACCTTCTTTTAATATAGTCTCTGTTTAATCATACTATTTGCTCTGTAACAGCTTTATATATGCTAATATAGACATCACATAAAGCTATAACCCACTCTCTCAACTGGACAAAAAAATTGATACATTTATTGTCCATTTACAAATGTATTTTTCAATAATTAAACTGTCAGAAAAGTTGTATTTTTTGAGATGTAGAGAATACCTATTATCAACCCAGTTACTTTTCCTTCAAATCAAGCTATTCCATCTTAAATATACATATCGATTCTACCCCAACTTTATCAGCACGGAGTGTTATCAATTTTTTAGAATTTTCTATATAAGTTTGGGTCTATTTTACATTTTATCACTAGACAGTACAATTTCTCATATTGTTTTCCGAATGTATTTCCTCTTTTGAATTTCGGCCCATGTCACTTGCCTGCTTATCTTTTGTACATATCTGCTTATCTTTTGTAGTCTTGATATTTTTCTCATAAGTTTATGTAACTCCTAATACTTTATAGATATTAAATTATATTACATCTGATGTAAATATTTTGTAGTACATTTTATTTCTTTACTATTTTTTTCATCATAAGGCTATTTTAAAATTTTATATATTAGCATATTTTCATTTTTGCTGTTGTTACTTAGAAGTTGAAAAGCTATCATTCCTCCACAGATAAGACAAATAAATGATTCTATTTTCTGCCACTAATTTGATATTTTATATTTAACCCTCTAATTTGATCTTTCTAGACATTTCATTCTTCCACACAGAAGCAGAAGCACATAAATTATAATTCCTACTCTCAATCTAGCTGTAAAGAGGCTTCATTTTATTTCACCCAGCAAAGAATGTGCAATGATTCTACAAAGAACATATTCACTCCCTACCTCATCATCCACTCTCCCAGTCTGCACCCTTATTGACAACCACTACCCTTATTCAAATGGAGTCCATTTTGGTCACTAGTATAAAGTGATTTTTTTTTAATATTTCAAAATGATAATTACTTCAACATGACATATTTAATAATTTTTCTTTCACTGTCCATTTAAAATTGTTTTAATTTTAAAGACTATTGTTTCAAAGCAGTTTTAGATCACAGCAAAACTGAAAGGAAGGTATAGAGATTATCGACATGCCCCCTGCCCCTTTATGCACAGCCTTCCCCCTTCACCAACATCGCTCACCAGAGGGTACATTCGTTATAACTGATGAACGTGCAATTACACATCACAATCACTCAAAGTCCATAGTTTACATCCCTACCCATTTTTTAGTAAGTTTACTCATCACTGTGAGGTTTACTTATTCACACTTGATGCTATCCTGTTATTTTATATTTATATTTTTTCTACCTATATCAAAATGCCTTTAATATTGTTGCTTTATTATAAGTGTTAACATCTAATAGGCATTTATCTCCCCATTGCTGTTCTTTAATACACTTGTCTTGGTTTTTTCACCTGTTCATTTTCCAAATGATTTAGAAGTTTGTACTTAATTTTTAAAACTTCTTTTGAGATTTCAATGGAAATACAATCAAATGCACTATTTAAAAACTTGGCGAACTTATAATTAATATGGTGCATTGAGTTACTGTGGAAATTGACTGTTGTGCCTCAAACATTTAGAAATCCCAGACAAAATATAATAATAATAATAATAATAATAATAATAAAATATTTAAACGTACAACCAGCTCCAAGCCAGAAAAGGAGAACAGATAAGGTAACAGAATTTGTAAAAAGAAAAGAAATCTAATTGAAAACACAAAAAATTTTAACTACTATAGCAAAATTATAGCACCATATAGAATATCAAAAAGTAAATGGAGAAATTTAGAAATACTTATTTTAAGTTTTATTCTTTTCCTATATTTATCATTCCTTTTGCATTTCCTTTTAATTAATGGATTTTATTTTTTAGATCAATTTTCAGTTTACAGAAAAGTTTATCAGAAAATATAGGGAGTTCCCATATACTCCCTCTCCCCCCATTCTCACCCCAGTTTCTCTTATTGTTAACACTTTGCATTCGGTGCAATTAATGAACCAATGTTAGTTCATGTTATTAACTAAAGTCCATAGCTTACATTAGGGTTCACTCTTTGTGTTATATAGTTCTACAGGTTTTGACAAATGCATAATTTCACTTATCCACTATTACAGTATCATACAGAATAGTTTCACTGTCCTAAAAATCCTGTGCTCGACCTACTCATCTGTCCCTCCTTCTCTCACCTTGAGCCCTGACAATTTTGACTTTTCCAGAATGTGATATAGTTGGAATAATACAGTATGTAGTTGTTTCAGATTGGTTTCTTTCACTTTGCAATATTCATTTAATATTCCTTCATGTCTTTCATGGCTTGATAGCTCATTTTGTTTTATTGATGAATAATATAGTCCATTGCATGGATATACCAGAGTTTGTTTATCCATTCACCAATTAAAAGACAACTAATTATTTGCTTCCAATTTTTGGAACATTTCTCATTCCTTTTTTCTGTTCCTCCATGTAAATTGCAATAGTAAATAGGAACAGTGAAAGTGGGCATCATTATAATTTTGTTCTTGAATTTAAAAGGAATGTCTATACTTCATTCAAATACAAATGTTAGCTTTGTACTCATACATGTTAATCATTCTTCTCCACAATTTTCTGGATTTTTAAAAGTGCATATGGTTTAAAATATATATATGTTTTAAAAGATCGAAGAGGGTAGATTCAGATATCAGCTATCTGTCTTTATTCAAGTCTTGTTTTAAATGTTAATAATGTTCTGTAATTTTAAAAAATTCTACATAGTAAGCTTCTTTGAACAATATCCATTTTTACCGATTTAAGTTCTGTTTTTCTGCACCATTTTACATATTTGTTTTAAAAAAACTTTAAGTGTTTATCAGTGAGGTGATATGTAAATAACCAGTTTATTTTTTCATCAGGACTTTGAAAGTTATCTAGTTGACATTGTTAGTAGAACTCAAATGATTTGTGTGTGTGTGTGTGTGTTTGTGTGTGTGTGTATGTATACATATATATCTGTGTAAATGTATAGATATATTCACAAAAAATATTTCTAGTCACTTTCTCAAGTATTTCCATTAATTCTAGTGTGGTTTTCTTCCTTTTAATTCTTGCACTGTGATATTTTATCAGGTTAGAAACCTATCCTCACATTTGCCCTATAGAAAATATACTCTAGGAAGCTTCCAGTTTCTAAAACTGAATAGCATAACCTATCTTTTACTTTGTTAAATGTATTATTTATTTTCCCATGAATAGTATACTTTTATTTTGGCATGGATTATTTTATGCAGATAGTTTCTTCTATACCTGCATTTCCAGTGCTTCATTGCCTGAGGCTCTGGTATTTAATAGGACTTAGGTTTTCGTGGTCGTGCAAGCAAAGGGTTGTAGAGTATTACGTGACTAAATGAATGGACACAAGATCAATTTTCCTGAAGAATGTGGTTTTCAGCTAACATCATCAATTCCAATTACTCTCTGTGATAGCACTAATTAATAGGGCCTTTATCATTAAAATACTCCTGATTGAATAAATTGAACTGATATTTATAAAATACTAGTTCTGGTTTAGACTATATTTATAAATATTTCTACTAGGTTTACACATGTTATACTCTATGGACTATTCTGCCATCAAATTTCTATTATTTATATTATATAATACAAATATATATTTATAATATTTAAAATATTAACTCTATATTAACTTATTGGCCTGAAATAATAGGAACTCTTACCTCTAACATGATTAAGTGAAATGTATTATACCATTTTCTGTGTTTCCAAAGCCACTAGCAGATAATTGGATGCTAAGAAAAGCAGTCTTAGTTCCAACGTTTCTCCTCTATTGTGCAGAAAGATTGGCAGCCTCAGTTCCACCACCCAGAGGCCCCACTGAATCTGAAATTTCAAATGTAGTCCAAGTGGCTGTGTCTGGTGGTGGGAAATGGTCACTGACATTCAGACAGATAGTCACCTTTTTAGCATTTCTTTTCTTTATTCTTTACTTTCGGTATAACTGTCATTGCTCAAAGGAACTAGCAAAACAAAAACGATGAGAATAAAAAATGACAATGTGGCAGCAAAATGAAAGCTGAGCAATCAGAACATGACTTTATATGACGTCTGAAAGGTTATAATGCAGTTATCTTCCAGAATTATTTTCTATATATACCAATAGACTGCACGTCATTGAGTAGAGATTTCATTTATTTTATTGTTTTTTCTCAAGCTGCTATATGAACTCAATATTTCATGTGCATCATATAACTCAGAGATATTTTCATTTGTCAGGGATAGTACAAGGAATGAAAGAGGGGTAAAGATTCAGAGGCAAAGAAATATAAACAACAAACTTAGGATTCAAAGAAGTCTGACGATTCAAACCAATACAGAACAGCGTGAGCAGGGGACTGGGAGATTAAGCTCTGGAGCCCAATCCAGAGACAAAACTTCTTCCTGTGTTTTCTGGGAATCAAAGCCCTATCTGTAAAATTACATCACTGAAATGGGATAAATGCTCTGTGTAAACAGGATGGAAATGGCTCATATGAAGGAGGAATGTGAAGCAGAGAATGGTGTACAGAATCTTGGTCAGTGTCCACCAGCTCCCTGATGGTATTATGGTGATGAAATAAAATTTACTGTGATAGTTTCAATTGGATTAAGGCGTCCAAAGTGGATTCAGAGCTCCCTCTAGGCTGCTGCATTCATCTGTAACACAAACCCAAAAGTCATGAAATTTTTTTTTTAAAGATTTTATTGCAGAATTGGGGGAGGAGAACAGCGTTGGGGAACTGGGGAAGGGGAACAAACAAGTTGCTGTCCTTTTGTTCTTCAGTCTAGTTTTGTGGAGAACATTGCTTCACGGGCCCATGTTGGTATCTTCATTGCAGATCGGTCGCCGGCCTCTGGACGGCTGCTCACAGTAGCTATTGGCAGCTCACGCTGGCTGCCAGCCACTCATTGTAGCCTATGGCAGCCGACTGCAGCAGGGGCTGCAGCTATGCCATCCCCGGGGACTCACAGCAGCCCAGCTCCATGTGGAGCTGTTGTTCACCATCTTAGCTGTAGAGGGCAGTGTCACTGGCCCTCATATGTGGGATCCAAACCAGGGTTGCTGGCGTCCCAAGCCAGCTCTTAACCAGCGTGCCATTTGGCCAGCCCAAGAGTCATGAAAGTTGAAGTGCTAGGGCTGTCATATTGGATGTGAGCATCAAAGTTTCCTGTGGGATACAATAGCACTGAATGGAAGAACATACCACTTTGGGGTGGCAGTGACAAAGCTCTAGTAACGAAGGAAGAAGCCCTTCTATACATGTGTCTTCTAAGGCCATCTCCATATGTCTCTGAATCTCAGTCAGGCCTTGGTACTCATGGACACTAGGGCTGAATATCTATGAAGAGACCTTCCTGGACTGAGGCTGCCTTTCTTCTTCCCAAATAATACAGCCTAGACAACAAGATGCCGAACTGGTGATTTCAGGTGCCCATCAACCATGCAGTAAAAAACACTCAAGCGTGGCCATTACTCCTTGGCATTATGTGCACTTGTTGGCTGGACTGAACATGCCCTAGACAGTCCATTTCTTGTCATTCAAATTGAATTTTTTAACATTGGTTCCTTGGTGATTTTATCACAGTTGCTATAGAAATACTCAAACCAGGGGTACACATGAGAATATGTTTACCAAGTAACGCCTGTAAGAGCTCTGCAGTATAAGCCCTCAAAGATGTAAGCTTTGAACACAGTGAGTATCCAGGTAGACATACCAATGTCCCTCCTTGTATCACAGGCTGTTCTTTTTTTTTTTTAGGGCAGTGTCACTGGCCCTCATATGTGGGATCCGAACTGGGGCCGCTGGCTTCCCAGGCCAGAACTTAACCACCACGCCACTCGGCCGGCCCTCACAGGCTGTTCTTAATTGGTACAACTACTCTGCAATCCTACAGAAACAGTTCCATGTTTAGAAGCACTGGAATTGTAGGATGAGCTCTAGACTAGACTAGTTCCTCTCCACTGGTAGATTAGGTGGATTTTCCTATGGTCAAGGAAGTGTCTCTTGAACCATGCAACCTGTCTCACCACAAATTTCATACAGGTGTCCTCTCTGTACATGCCATTTTTGCAATGGGCCTACTTAATAGGTGTCAACAGGGAGGAGGAACATTCATGAGATTTTTTTTTTCTCTCCCTTGGATAGGGATCTGCTACATTTTCACATTCCTGCAGCTGAATTACATACCTCTGGCTAACATTCATAGGAGATGTGGGCAGGTCCCTACCCTGGCTCCTATCTAGCTTTACAAATGCCTATCAGTTCAGAAAACTCAGAGGCTAATAATAATAGCAGGAAGATAATACTGTAAGATAGCAAAAACAATAATAAATGTTATTGAATGCTTACTATGTTCCAAGTGCTGTACCAAGTGTTTTACATATATTATCTTTCTTATTCTCAGGAAAACTCCATGAAATAGGTACTATTACAATCTCAGGAATATGAGATGTAGAGAGGTAAAATAACTTCTCTGGTGTCATACAGCTCATATATAGTAGAAAGGAATTCAAGTTCAGGTTTGTCAGATACCAAAGCCCATACTCTTAAACATGATTGTGTAACACACACACAAACACACACATTTTATATATAAACATATGAACATACATACATGCATATAATACACAGCTGAGAGAGAAAGGTTATTCTCTGAAAAGGGATTTTTCAAGGCTTTCTAATTATCTACTAAATAACCATTCTTCCCTTCTCCCTTACTGACCAAAACTTTTATTTTGGTGAGGTGTCAATTTGCCCAACAAAAATTTTGTTTCGCAGCCATTCTTCCAACTATGGATGCTCCTATGACCAATTCTGACCAATGAGACATAATGGGGAATGTAATCAAATTTCTTGATTTTTTTTTTCTCTTTCCTGATATATTGGGTTGTCGGGAAAGTCATGACGCATTTCTGCATTGAAAAACATAGAAAATTCGTCATGACTTTCCCGACGATCCAATAGATGCTGCCACTTCCTCTTTCCTGCTCCCATTTTCTTTCAGGTTAGGACACAGACTTGATGCTTAGAGATGCAAGAATCCACATACTAAGGATTGGGGAAGATGGAAGAAACCTGAATCCTTCATGCCATCTGAGTTCTACTGAATGATTTCTGGACTTCGTTTGAAAAAAAAAAAAAAAATAGGCCCTATATTTATGTAAGCCATTGTTTGATGGGTTTTTTTCTGCTTTCAGCAGAGTACATTCCAAACTGATGTAAATATTAATAAACACTAGTTTCATATCTCATAGCTCAAATTTTGTGAATTAAAACTCTTCTTTCCTAAGTCTTGTTGTAATGGGATCATCCTTCATAGTAGGCACTTCCGGACTGTGGGGAAACCCCTCCCCAACTTCAGAACCTTGATGAATGCTTCTCATTGTACTTAAAACACCCACACAATTATACCCCCAAAATTCCATGCCCCAAGCCCCTAACAGCTTTGGTGCTACATTCTGATCAGCTAAACTAAATTACTGGTGAGCGGGAGGGAATATTGTGATAGCTCCTGCTGCTCTCCAGCCAATTTGCACATTTTCCTAGAATTAGTTCAGATATTATTATCACCCTATGTGGCAGCAAAATAATCCAAAAAGAGTGAGGAAGCAAAACATACTAAATTGAAAACAAATGTGTTCAATTCCTAACTATAGGATACAAATCAAACCTTGAATTGTAAGGGACGGTATGCTGAGTTACTAACCAGTTTCTAACTACTCTAAGTGTCCAAATCCAGATAAGGAGAAAAAAATAATCCAGATAATTTCCGTGTTCTTTTCTCTTCCTTTCACTTTATGTTTTCTATAAAATGGGATCAATAATATTTCAGAGTTATCATTGTTCCTTTTTTTTAGCAAACTCAGCTGTGACTTAACTTACATCAACATATTTGTCCAAAACATCTTTTAAGCTTCTTTACTCAAAGATCACATGGACACAAAATAGTAGGTAGTAGGGAAAAAATTTGATATTAAGTATAACTTTAGGTGACTTGAGCACTGAAAATTGATTTTTTTAGCTCCTCCCACTATCAAGGATATTTCCATATGAGGAAATACAAAAACATGTTTATGTGAGAGGAAGACTCAAACATCAAAGCATTCAGAAAAGAGATTTACTTATGAAAAAGTTAACAAAAGTCAGACTTCAGAAAGATTAGCTCATCAAATTAAAGATACAACATAAATTTAAAGGAAAAAAAACTGTGAAAATACCAAGATTACATAACTGCATAATCTATTCATAGTAGAAAACAACCTTGTCACATAATTATCATATTCACACAAAAAATATTACATATCTTTACAAATCAACTTCACAAAAGTCAGGGTTATAGTTACTTTGCTAGATTGTGAGTAACTTAAAAGAATGTTCAAAGTCTCATTTAGTTTAGGGACCAAAACTAGATAGGGTGACCTTTATTATCTTTTTTTGTTTATCTCATTTTGGGACATCATGTATATGTTTATTCATAAAGGTGGCAGGACAAAGTGTATTCATTTTGCTTCCACAGGGCCATGATCAACATGGCTAGGATGGCCCTAGACAACAATTAGGTCATCTGGGTGACCTGGAGGATAATGAAAATACCTTGCAACTGATTCAGAAACCATGTTATTGATAAAGTAGTGATTACCATTAACACTTCATGAAAGGAAATGTTCTAGGGAAGTTATTTTAATGAGCTCAAACACTTCAGTTTTTCTTCAATTTAAAGAAGAAAACATTGGGCTGACCAAGTGGCTCAGTTGGTTAAGAGCTCTCTCAAGAGTGCGAGCTGAGCTCTGAGCAACAACAGTTCGATGCTCAGCCCGAGCTGAGCTGCCACCGACCTGCCAACAGGTGGCAGAATGGCTCAGCTAAAAAAAAAAAAAAAAAAAAAAGGAGGAATAAAGAAGACAACAACATAATCCTGCTGAAAGAACATGAACAGCAATTAGGGGTAATGGTAGTGGACACCTGTATGGTATTGAGAAGAAACAAATCTCTAGCAGAAGACAGAGAAAGAGAAGGTTCCACATACATACAGAAAAATATACCAAGAAATTACAAGAAAAGGGAAGTTGGTATGACAACACTAATATCAGATAAAATAATTTAAGTACAAAAACATCAAAAAGGGCAAAGATAGAAATTTCATATATCTAAAAATAACAATTCATTGAGAATATATGAACTGGGCCGGCCAAGTGGCACGTTGGTTAAGAGCTGGCTTGGCATGCCAGCGGCCCTGGTTCTGATCCCACATATGAGGGCCAGTGACATTGCCCTCTACAGCTAAAATGGTGAACAACAGCTCCACCTGGAGCTGGGCTGCCGTGAGTCCCCAGGGACGGCATAGCTGCAGCCCCTGCTGCCGTGGGCTGCCATAGGCTACAGTGAGTGGCTGGCAGCCAGCGTGAGCGGCTGTCCAGAGGCCGGTGACCAATCTGCCTCACCTGGGAAGAGTACAATGATGATACTAACATGGACCAGTGAAGCAATGTCCTCCATAACTAGACTGAAGAACAGCAACTTGTCTGTTCCCCTTCCCCAGTTCCCCAATAAAATCTTAAAAAAATAATAATTATCTGCTTCTTTATCTCTAAAGAGGATATAATAATAGTACAGACTTCATACTGTACATTGAGAGAATTAAATAAAACAGTGTTTTATTTAGTTGCCTTACATACAAAGCAAGCACTCAATCAATGCTACCTAATGTTATTAATCTGTAGCTATACAATAATTGAAATTGGGGGTTTATGACTTATAAGGCAGTCTCAATATGCAGTACCTCACTTAATTAAAAATGAATTTGATAGTATGTTAACCATAAGCATAGACCTTTGCCACACTTGGTTCATTACCATGATTTGTAGCCAGTTATCAACACTAATAATATTTTTAGTATTCAAATTAATTTCTCAAGAAAAAGACATTATATTACCTTCATAATTTGTAGTTCAATGAAATTGCTAATATGTGAAAATCATGTCAATTGCCAGAAACGCCATTTTGAGCATCTTTATTTTAAAATCATTTCAGTGTTTAGACGTTGTGTAGAATTTGCACTTTACTCTTGCATGTAGATCACTTTGCTCAGTGAAGAAATTTCCAAAGAAAGTTCTTGTCAATCTAATTATTTTAAATCAAACAATATTACCCCCTTGACTTTCATTATAATTTTAGAAACATAAAACCATTTATAGGGCTGGCCGAGTGGCTCAGTTGCTTCAGAGTTGGCTTAGAGCGCAAGCTCTGAGCAACAGGGCAGCCGGTTTGATTTCCATATGGGCCAGTGATGCTGCGCACAGGCAAGCTGTCAATGAGCTGACAACAGGTGGCAGGATGGCTCAGCTGGTGTAACAACAAGATTGCCTGTTCAATGCTGGGCTACGCCTACCCGCAACTAAGACAACTGGGCACCCTGAGCTGAGCTGCAGCCCGGATGGCTCAGTGATAGAGCATGTCCTCTTAACAACAAGGCAGCCGGGGTTCGACTCCCACATGGGATGGTGGCTACGCCCACCCGCAACTAAGACTGAGCACAGCACCTTGAGCTTAGAGACTACGAGTTGCTGACAGGAAGCCAGATGGGACTGACACCCTCCAGAACGAAGATTGAAGAACAACAACTTGGCTGGCCCCCTTCCCCAATTTCCCAATAAAAAAATCTTTAAAAAAAAAAAAATTCCGATGGCATTAGCTGACTATGACTTCTACTCATTAGATTTAAGATTCTCTACCTAATGATCTCAAGCATAAGCAAACATTTACCAGCCCAAAGAAAACAACATATTAATGGAAATTTGTGTACATTCATTGTAAATTTCGGTCTTTTTAAAAACAGTTATCCCTTAATGATTCAAAGCTGAGTTTTCACGTAATCTTTTTTTCTCAGTAGAACACTATTGAACACTATTTTTGTCTTTGTTTTCCGTTTCCAGGTTGGTAATGGCTCCCACAGCAGGGTTCCCATGTAGGGATCATTTCACACTACATGGAAAGCAGCCACTGAAGCCACTATTTCACATCCAGGGGAGGCTGAAAGAATTTTCAATTGCACAAGCGGTAATTTCCCAATGGGGATTTAGTCAGGACAGTGAAGTTCATGAGCTTGGAAAACATTTAGTGAAGCTTTAACAGTAATCAAGATCTCAACTGTAGCACCTTGTATTAAGAACAGGAACAGTCAAGAAAAGGCTGTGTCAGGGAAAATACAGTCAATTATAAAAGGGGGTGTTGATAGAACTGTCATTTTGCAGCCCCAGTGTACTCCTAACCTCTGTATACTTAACGGTTTGGAAGAAATCCAAAAATTTTTTATTTATGTGGATTACATCTATCAATATTTGCAGTATTAGAAATTCAAATTGAGAAATATTTGAACTATTTAAATAAATATTTAAAGTACATTTATTATATATTGGCCTAATTAACATATTTTGTGAAAAATAACTCTTTTCTCAAGCATACATGGTACATTTGCTAAGATAGAACATATGTAAGGCCACAAAACAAGTCTCAGCATATTCATGAAGATAAAAATGATATAAGAATCTTTTCTGACCATAATAGTATGAAACTAGAAATTGATAACAGGAAGAGAGCTGTAAAATGTACAAATGCATAGATTTAAAGAGTTAAGCAACACATTCCTGAACAACCAAAAGTTCAAAGCCCTCACACCTGTTAGAATGGTTGCTATCAAAAAGACAAGATATAATAAGTGCTGGTGAGGATTTGTAGAAAGAAAATACTTGTGTATTGTGGATATAAATATAAATTGCTACAGCCATTATAGAAAACAGTATGGGGGGTTCTCAAAAAATTAAAAATAGAACTACCATATGATCCAGCAATCCCACTTCTGGTTATATATCTGAAGGAAATAAGATCTGTAAGAGTTATCTGCACTCCTGTGTTCATTGCAGCATTATTTGCAATAGCCAAGACAAGGAAACAACCTAAGTGTCCATCAGTGAATGAATAGATTAGAAAAAAAGATGTGTTATATGTATACAATAGAATAGTATTCATCCATAAAAAAAAAGAGGAAATTCTGCCATTTTCAACAACATGGATGAAGCTTGATGGCATAGGCTAAGCAAAATAAGTCAGAAAGAGAAAGATAAATACTGTATAATCTCACTTATGTGTGGGATATAAAAGAACAAACTCACAGAAACAGAGAGTAGCTTGGTGGTTGCCAGGGTTGATGGAGGAGAGGAAAATGAAGTAGAAATGAGTGAAGGTGGTCAAAGGGTACAAGTTTCCAGTTATGAGATGAATAAGTTCTAGGGATCTAATATACAACATAGTGACAATAGTTAACAATACTGTAGTGTTTACTTGAAAGTACTAAGAAAGCAAATCTTAAAAGTTCTTACCACATGCAAAAATATGTAAATATGTGAGGTAATCTATCAACTAAACTTATTGCAGTAATCATTTTATAATATACTCGTATACATATTGGGTTGTCTGAAAAGTCACGACGCATGTTTGCAACAGATGGCACTAGTTCATTTTTGGAAGTACCAGAATCATTTGCATCTATGTTATTGCTAGGTCATTTGACAGCTGACAGTTCCAGCTTCATTATAAAAAAAAAAAAAAAATTGAGTGATTTGGATGAGTTTTGGAGAGTTCACAACAAGTTGAAGATGGAAGACTAAACTGCATTTTTGCCATATTTTACTATTTTACTTCCATAAAGGGAAGAACTCGCATCAAGTTTGTGAAAAGTTGTATAAAGTTTATGGTGACAATGCTCTACAAGAACATCAGTGCCAATGATGGTTCACAAAATTCCATGCTGGTGATTTTGATCTCAATGATGCTCCTCCGTCACAGAGACCCACGAAGGTTGATGACGACAAAATAAAGGCATTGATCGAGTTAAACCCACATTACACGACACGAGAGATTGCAGAAACATTGAACATCCATCATTCAAGCATTCAAGACCACCTGAAGAAGCTGGGATGGGATATGTAAGTAAGCTCAATATTTGGGTTCCACATGAACTCAAAGAAAATCATTTGACGGCGCGTATAAACATCTGCAATACACTCATTAAACATGAGGAAAATCATCCTTTTTTGAAGTGACTGATAGCTCGTGATGAGAAGTGGATTGTTTACAACAATGTGGTGGGCAAAAGATTTTGGTCCCAAAGTGATGATTCGTCTCAAACAACATCGAAAGCAGACATTCATCAAAGGAAGGTTATGCTCTCAGTCTGGTGGGATTTTAAAGGTGTCATGTTTTTTGAGCTCCTACCAAGGAACCAAACAATCAATTCAAATATGTACTGTTGGCAATTGGACAATTTGAATGAATCCATCATCTAGAAATGTCCAGAGCTTGTTAATCGTAAAGGAGTTGTGTTCCATCGAGACAAACCAAGACCACACACAAGTTGTTGGTTTGTATTTTTTAAAGATTTTATTGGAGAATCAGGCAAGGGGAACAAACAAGTTGCTGTCCTGTGGTTCTTCAGTCTAGTTGTGGAGGACGTTGCTTCACTGGCCCATGTTGGTATTACCATTGCACTCTTCCTGGGTGAGGCAGATTGGTCGCCAGCCTCTGGACTGACGCTCACGGCAGCTCTTGGCAGCTCACAACAGCTGCCAGCCACTCATGCTGGCTGCCGGCCACTCACTATAGCCTATGGCAGTCCATTGAAGCAGAGGCTGCAGCTATGCCGTACCGGGGACTCACAGCAGCCCAGCTCCAGATGGAGCTTTTGTTCACCATCTTAGCTGTAGGGGGCAGTGTCACTGGCCCTCATATGGGGGATCTGAACCCAGGCCCTGCTGCTCAGAGCTGTTGTCCCAAGCCAGTTCCTAACCAATGTGCCACTCAGCCGGCCCCACACACATGTTTGATCACCCATCAAAAATTATTGGAGGGCCGGCCGAGTGGCACAGTGGTTAAGTGCTGGCCTGGGAAGCCAGCCGCCCTGGTTAAGGTCCCACATATGAGGGCCAGTGACACTGCCCTCAAAAAAAAAAAAAATTATTGAAGCTTGGATGGGATATGTTGCCACATCCACCATACTCGCCTGACCTTGCACTGTCAGACTCCAATTGTTTTGCTCTCTTCAAAACGTTCAGTTCAGGTGAGGCTGTAAATCAGCACCTTGTTCAGTTTTTCCAAATAAAGACAGGTCCTTCTATGAACGAGGAATTATGAAGCTCACTGAAAGATGGCAAAAGGTTATTGAACAAAATGGGCAATATATCATTGATTGATTTTTGTTCTTTATTTAAATAAATGACCTTTAAAAAACACTGACAAAATACGTCATGACTTTTCCAACAACCCAATATCTCAAATAATATGTTGTACAATTATATCTAAATGAAGCTGGAGAGGGGGCACGGAATCTGAGAAGCCAAGCTTAACTCAAGTGTTCTTTATATTATGTGTAATCCTGTCATTTTATAAAGTAAAATGAACAGTAATAGCACAGAATGAGGAAACTCCCTAATTATAGTTATATTTGCTGACATATGTCATTTGTAATTCCACAACTGAGGTGTATGAAGATAACACAGATGCCATTTGTACTCATTTGAAAATCATTCTATTTTTTACCCCAAAGCATGAATTCTGCATTTCAGATTGATGGCTGTCATTTTCAGAGTAAAATAAGTACTACTATTTCTTGGAATTTAGAATACTCCACCCATAATCCACCATCATAATTTATTCTCTTTTCATTTTCTGTTTGTGTATTAGAGTCTCTGAGCTAATTGAGCCCTGAATTTGAAAATACGGTTTTCCCTATCATGAATTTAATCACATGTCTATTCATTTATTCATGACTCCATGCATTTATACATCCATCCATTCATTCATTGAGTACTTGCCAAGTGCTTGTCACTGAGGACTCCAAGAATAATATAGAAACCCACTAAAGATTGAATTCATTTTTAAGAAAAGGGGAAGCCAGTATTTTTTTCAAGTACTGAAATAAAAGTCTGCAAGAAAAAAAAGATACCAAAATGTTAATAGTGGTTGTCTCAAGTGGAATTTCTTTAAATTAAAACTTTCTGTTCTATCCATATTTTTTGCCAAAGCATATGTATTTTATAATCACTAAAAAGTTATATTTAAAAATATGATAGTTTAAGATATTAATTTTTTCAGTCAAGTCATATGATATTAAATAGTATGATGAAATGAAAGTCATATACTTGGTATTCCTGGTCAAGATGCCAGAGTAGGAAAATGCTGTACTTGCATCCTCTCATGACCACATCAAAATTACAAGCAAACTACAGAACAGCCATCATTGAGAATCACTTGATTTAGCTGAAACTAAGCCCTACAACTAAAGATATACAGAAGAAGCTACCTGGAGTCTGTTAGGAGGGGCAGAGACATGGATGGGCTGGTCCCAAACACATGTATGACCATTAAAAATTGGGAGGTATATCTCGACTGGGTCTCCCCTGAGGAGCGAGGGGTGCCAGCCCCACGCCAGGCTCCCCTGTCCAGGTTTCCACTGTACAGGACAGAAGTCCCCATAACTTCTGGCTATGAAAACCAATGGAGATTGTGGCTAATTGAGACGAGAACCAGAAGAGTCCCAGGTGGTCCTCTTAAAGGGCCTGCACATGGACTTACTGATGAACTCACTTGTTCTGAGCTCCAGCGATGGGGCAAGAGATTGAAAGGCACCAGGGACATATGGGGAGGAACTGAATTGTTTGGTTTTGCATCAAGGAGTGGAGTGGCAGCTTTCTTTCAGACAGAAGTGCTGGCAAAAGGCATTGTTCCTTTTTTAAGCCCTCCCCCAGCCCAGGATGTAGATGCAGGCAGACGACATATCTGAGTCTCCATAAATCTGACTAACACAATGCATTTGCCCAGCCTGGTGATCCTGTGAGACCCAGCCCCACCCAAATTGTGGGCCCATCCAAACTGCTTCCAGTGGATTTTGCAGACAAATGGACTGTCTTGGCTCATGCTGTGGACTTTCCTAAATTTCTCAAAGGTTCACAAAACCCAAACTGGCAGCATCTAGCTTCAGTATGACCCATACTCCTTGTTAATCAGCCCCAAGTCCTGCATTAATGACAGCTAGCCTGGGTTCATGGCTTAGTCTCTCCTGAGCACCTCTAAGCCCAGCATTGGTAAAAACCATCTGCAGATCACTCTGTGGCTCATGCCACGTGGCCCCAGGCAAGGCACAGGAAGAGATAGAACTTGGCCTGTGGCAGGGCCCCTCCCTGGAGGCCCTGGGGCTGGCACACCCAGTGGCTGGCTTAGGACCAAGCCAGAGTACCACCAGGCCACCTCCACAGTTGTCACACACCCAAAGGGTAGACCTGGAGGCACCAAAGCCCTGATAAAGTGAATCCTTTTCTGTGAATTTAGCCCATACACACCAGTTCCTTCACTGTAGTCATGGCCAGTCCTCACAATCTATATGCCTGCAGGTCAATTCCTCCCACTGATGTACAAACAGCAACCCAGGCTGAATTACAAAAAGAAGGTGCATGCAACCCACACAAGGGACACACCTGGAGTACCCAGCTTAGGTGTCCAGGGAGACTGTGTCACTGGGCCCCACAGGACACCTACTACATAAGGCCACTCTACTAAGGCAAAATGGGGAGAAATAGAATCATGTCCCAAATGAAAGAACAGAACAAAGCTCCAGGAAAATAACTAAACAAAATGGAGACAAGCAATCTACCAGTTGTAGAGTTCAAAGCTCTGGTTATAAGGATGCTCAGTAATCTCAGGGAGAACTTCAATAGATAAGAAACATTAAAATGGAGATAGGAAACATAAAAAGAACCAGTCAAAAACGAAGGCCGGCCAAGTGGCGCAGTGGTTAAGTGCTGGCTTGGGAAGCCAGCAGCCCTGGTTCGGGTCCCACATATGAGGGCCAGTGACACTGCCCTCAAAAAAAACAAACAAACAAACAAACAAAAAAAAAAACCAAAGAATACAATAGCTGAAATAAAGAATATCTTATTTCAGGGAATCAATGGATTAGATGAAGTAGAGGTTCAAATAAGCTATTTGGGATTTAATGTAGCAGAAAACATCCAATCAGAACAAAAAGAGAAAATATTCCCCCAAAACGAGGATAGTTTAAGGGACCTCTGGGATAACATCAAGCATACCAACACTTGCATCATAGGGGTACCAGAATAAGAGAGAGAGCAAGGAATTGAAAACTGCTTATTTGCTGGTTTGGGGATGCCAGTGGCCCCAGTTCAGATCCCACATATGAGGGCCAGTGACACTGCCCTCTACAGCTAACAACAGCTCCACCTGGAGCTGGGCTGTGCGAGCCCCGGCGACGGTGTAGGCTGCAGCCCCTGCTGCAGTGGACTGCCATAGGCTACAGTGAGTGGCTGGCAGCCAGCGTGAATGACAGGCAGCCAGGGTGAGCTGTCAAGAGCCGCTATGAGCGACATCCAGAGGCCAGTGACCAATTTGCCGCACCTGAGAAGAGCGCAATGATGATACCAACATGGGCCAGTGAAGCAATGTCCTCCTCCACAGCTAGACAGAAGAACAAAAGGACAGCAACTTGTCTGTTCCCCTTTGCCAGTTCCTAATGCTGTTCCCCTCCCCCAATTCCCCAATAAAATCTTTAAAAACAAAATAAAATAAAATAAACAAATTTGAAGGAGAAATAAAGAGCTTCCAGACAAGAAAAACCTAGTGTTCATCACCACCAAACCAATATTACAGAAAATGTTAAAGAGACTTCTTTAGGAATAAAAAAAGATAATCAAATAAGAAAAATAAAATGGCAATCACTACATACCTATCAATAATTACTTTAAAAAATGTAAATTGATTAAATGCTCCAATCAAAAGACATAGGGTAGTTGAATGGATAAGAAAACAAGACACTTACATGTGGTGCCTACAAAAGACTCACTTCAGATCAAAAGACACACAGAGATGGAAAGTAAAGGGATGGGAAAAGATATTTCATGAAAATGAAAAAAAAAAAAAAAGCTGGAGTAGCAATACTTATACCAGACAAAGTAGACTTTAAAACAAAGTCTATAATAAGAGACAAAGAAGGACTCAGTAATCCCACTTCTGGGTATTTATTCAAAAATACCCAAGATACTACTTCAATGGTACATATTCATCCATATGTTCATTGCAGTATTATTTAATGTAGCCAAGATATGGAGACAACCTGGGTGTCCATCAATAGATGAGTGGATAAAGAAGAGGTGGTATATATATACAACGGAAAATTACTCAGCCATGAAAAAGAATGGAATCTTGCCATCTGCAACAACATGGATGGACCTAGAGGGTATTGTGCTGAGTGGAGTAGGTCAGACACAGAAAGACAAATATCATATTGCTTCGCTATATGTAGAATCTAAAGAACAAATTAAATGAAAAAACTAAACAGAAACAAACTCATAGATACAGAGAACATTTTAAGTTGCCAGGTGGGAGGAGGGTTGGGGAGATGGGTAAAAAAAAGTGAAGGAATTACGAAATACAAATTGGTAGTTACAAAATAGTCATGGGGATGTAAAGTATAGCATAAGAATTGTAGTCGATAATATTGTAATAACTATGTATGGTGTTAAATGGGTACTAGATTTATTGGAGTGATCACTTCATATGTTATATAGATGTCTAATCACTATGCTGTACACCTGAAGTTAATATAATATTGTATGTCAGCTGTAACTGAAAAATTAAAACAATTATTAAAAAAAGAAAGTCATATATATACATGGGTAAATCTATCTATAGAATCTAGTGCAGTGGACTGGATAACTGATTAGTTTCTCAATAGTTCAACAAGTTTGTTGATCATCTAGAAAATCAGTTCTGTTTTATCTTTCATATTAACAACATAATATACTCTTATATTCTTTCTGTAGTTTATGATGACCATGTATCTAATATTGTTGTTTTCATTTCAACTATGAATACATGATTCATGATTCTGTATTCCCATATAGGAATCAGTACTTATTAGATTATCTGATTTGAGTTTCAAATAATATGCCCCCCTAGGGAGCTTAATTTGCATAGCTTTCCTGGGAACCTGATTTCAGACCCCAGGGGTAAAGTGGGAGATGGAAAAAACAAAAAAGGTGAATGAGGAAGAATATGAGGCTTCCACCAATTTCTCTAGTCTTAATTCCAGGTCCTCTGAAAAGTAAAAACTGACAGTGCATCTCTGAGTAGGATTATAGAGAAATACTAGAGCATTCTCTAGCCGAGAGATTGGAGTCAGGAAGAGCTACCAGGACAATTAAAAACATGATCACTGCACTGTACACCTGAAGCTGAGATTGCATAATATTGTATACCAACTGTAATTGAATATATAGATAGTCACGGGATGTGGATTATAATGTAGAAGGGAGTCAGAGGAAGAGTAATAGATATATATGACATGGCGGGGAGGAGTGGGGTGGCCAAATGGGGGATGGGGGGTTGTCACTTTGAGGGGTAAAAAGTATAACTATTACACTGTGTTGTACACCTGAAGCTAATTAAAAATAAATAAATAAATTTTAAAGAAAACATGGTGATATGTGAAATCATGTGATCTTATTCTGCACTTTCACATCACATGATTTGTATTTTGTTATGCACTCAGGTTTAAAGACAAACTCAGGGAGTGTAAACCTCCGTCAGAAGCCATCCTACTGAGACTGAGCTGTCTTCATAATGCATAACGATCGCTCTACCACGTGCAGCATGTCAACATAACTTCAAGGGAAGCATTATGATTGCCATGCTGATTAGAAAAGGCTGATCAAAGATTTCATTCAGCATGTTTTTCTCTTCAGTTCTGAGATCAGAGTAAGATGCCATATCACTTAATTTTTTATAATTCTCATAATCATAAGTATTGTCAAACTGGGTTCTTTTTGACACTGGTCAGATCTGTAATACCATAATAGCTTCAGCCACCTGTTCAGCAAACAAAATGTTTCTGTAGCTGTATATCAAGAGAAGTTTTATAGAACACTGTAGCTCCTTTCTTTAAAATCAGTTGAAAATATTAGACAAATGTTTTGAAAGATCCTGACTTCCCCCCTGAAAAACATATTGTAGATTAATAATTATGTAAAAGGTTCATCCAAACTTTTCTTCAAACTGTATTCAGGTTGATCACTCATTCTATATAAAATGAAATACAAATTTCTTCATTTCCAAAATTACTAAGGCATGATTCCATATTTGCCATTTTTGTCAGTTATATTAAGCATAAATACGCACATAACTCCTTGGATTAATTGTGCTGTTGTTGGTCAGTCTGAGAGAGTATTTTAAAATTATTCATCCAATGAATATCTTTTTAGCATTAACTGTATACCAGACATCTCTGCTCTGTCTGGATTCCTCAGCTTCCTTTACAATTTCCCTGTGTCCCCTCTCGAACATCTGTGCTTTTGCTTGTAATGGCCTGCCCCTGCTACTCTCTTCATAAAACTTCCTTGGGCTACAAGAGTCACTTTGCCTGTTTCTCCTGTATGGGCAAAGAAGCAGAAGAGCCTAGGAGTTTCTGTCCCCCGGGGTGCTTATTTCTAAGGATTGACTAGTGAAGTATCAGTTCCTTTGACTTGAGTTGGGAAAAGAGGAGCCATGTGGTTCCAGAGCTCTCAGTGAAATCAGGGTGAGGCTCACTCTCCTAGTGTCAGGTGTGGCTTCACTTGAAATGACACCCTTGCTTGGCGTTTCCTGCTGCCCTATCCTGCTCCCCCCTCTCTTTTGTCTCCTGGGAACACTCTCTTATAAAATGATCTGCATATAAACCCTCACCCTGGTGTCTGCTTCTGGGAAGTATAACCTAAGACACATAATAAGACTGTGCCTTATAAGACTTAGGATGCTAAGAACATAAGGATGAACTAATGAAACCCAGAAACTGCGGCTTGGGGTTCATGGTCTAATGAGAAAGATGGGACATTGAATTAGCATTAACGTAGACTGTGAGAAGCACTCTCTCAGGAGACCAACAGTACCTTGGGACTAGGGGCACATGATCTCTTATAATGGCAATTGTCAGAGGTGCCTTAACAGAGGAAGGGCCTTGAAACTGAGACCTAACCGCTAAACAGGAGTCACTGGTGCAAAGGGCAATGTGGGAAAGTGCAGAGGCCCAGAAGAGAGAGTGCACACGGCTGCATCATTTAGTGAAGAAATCTATTCAGAGCTTGTGTACTATTGCAATGGTCTGTAAATCTAAGAAAGAATTATAAGCAGGACTTAATGAATTGAGACCTTTTGGGATGGTCGTTCTTGCATACAACAAACATATTTGTGTACTTCTGTTTCAGCACTTCACATATTTACAATAGACCAAGAGAGCCCTGGCAAGAACTATTTTAAGTACCACTGAGATCAATAAACCAAGATCTCTAGAAGTTCAAAAGCACAAAGGATCACCTTGGGCTACAGTGGTCCAGGTAGGATTCAGTTATTCAGCTCAAAATAGGCAAGGTATTAGTTGGCAGAGAGGTAAAGACCACATTTCAGGTAGTAAGTTCTAGAAAAGAAAACGGTCAGGTCATACTCAAAGGTATGGAAAGACAGATCCCAATGAAACTGTATCACCTCTCTGTAGGCATGTTTTCTGATTCATCTGGGTAGATAATCACCATTTTCTATTTATCTGCACACTAATATATACATTTTTCTACAATCCCTTTATTAATTAACTCTCTGATTTCTTCAATAGACTATGAGTTCCTTACAAAAAAAAGAGGTACTTATCTTTAATATGCCCAATGGCTAGCATATAGCATATGTTCAAAAATGTCTACTGGGTGGAAGAATTAAAGATTATTTCATTGAGATTTTGTTCTGTTCAATATGAGCAGAATATTTAAAAAAATAAATAAATTTAAAAAAGGGGCCGGCCGAGTGGCTCAGTTGGTTAAGAGCTCGCTCTTAACCAGTGTGAGAGCTGAGCTCTGAGCAACGACGGTTCGATGCCAGCCCGAGCTGAGTTGCCGTTGAGCTGCCAACACGTAGTTGGAGGGCTCAGCTAAAAAAAAAAAAAAAAATTAATATGAGCAGAATATTTTAGGTCCAAAATCTCTAACTCACTAGATTCACTAACTGTAACTCTTCTAGGCCAGAGTTACCCAATGGTAATATAATGCAAACCCACATATGTAACTTTAAATTTTCTAGTGCCACATAGAAAAAGAAAGTAAAAAGAAATGGGTATAATTAATTTTAATAATCTGTTTTATTTAATTTGCTACTTCAAAATTATAATTTCAATATGTAAACAATATTTTTAAATTATTAGGAGATTTTTTTTTTTTTTTTGAGGGCAGTGTCACTGGCCCTCATATGTGGGACCAAACCAAGGCCGCTGGCTTCCAAGTCCAGCACTTAACCACCACGCCACTCGGCCGGCCCTGTATTTTTTTTTTCATACTAAAAAACCCACTGTGTATTTCACACATGCACTTCTCATTTCAGACTAGTCATATTTCAAGTGCTCAATAGCTACATGTAGCTAATCACTACTCTGCTGGACAATGCAATTCTCCATACTACCTGAAATAGGAAATTAACATTGTTCCCACACAAGTTTTTTTTCCAATACAAAACTTCCCTAGGAAGGAAGAGCATTTCAGCCATGTTATTTAGATCAGGATTTCTCAGTAGTGACACACTGACATTTTGGCTAGATGATTCTTTGCGATGGGGTCCTTCCTTTTCACCGTAGAATGTTCTGCAGTATCCTTCACCTCTACGCACTAGATGACAGTAGCAACCCTCTCCCCCTATTGTGACATCAAAAATGTCTCTAGATATTACCAAATGTCCCCAGGGGGCAAACTGGCCCCACTTGAAAACCAGTGAATTGGATTATCTCTTTCAACTCTGAGAACCAGGAGTATTTGAGCTCCAACAGTCTAGTAGAAAGATGGGTCTCATAAAGACTTATCTCCATGAGAACTGTCATACAACAGGGGAAACCCTGCACCGCATGGGTTTCTGCCAAATGCATCCACACTGTCCCAACTCTGGCCATTGCAGGACATGCATTTTGTTTGAATGGTTTTAGTTCAGAGGGTACACCAGAGAGAGCCTTTCTCTGTCATATTTTATATAGCAGTCCAAGATTTCTTATTTGCAAACTACAGAAATTGGCTATGGGTATATAGAAAAATACATTGTTGGAAAATTATCAGAAAAATTATAAGGAAGATCACATAGTTCGTGTGAAAACCAAAAAAACAGACTCAGAAAATAGTTAAGAACCAAGGAGATTCTCTCTGTCTAATATTTTATTACAGAAACAGTCTGATTAGGATGCAGCTGTTGGGGCCACAATTACCGAACACTGCTGCCCCTGGATACTTGACCCCAACACTGCCATTATGAATATATTTTCTGATTTTATGGTGACTTTGCATCATTATCCCCATTGCAATCTCTAATAGATTTCATCCACATTTACTAGCCCCAGTAAATACAATGCAGGAAATGATGGATGTGGTAAGAGAATCCTTGATCCATCCCCACACAACCCTTGATCCATTTTCACTGCCTCTAGAATCCTCTTCCATGGAGGTCTGCACTCTAAGCTGCCATATTTACTTTCTTCTCAAAATCTACATTGGATATGTACTGGATGCTTAGAAACACTCAACCGGTGTCAGCAAACTATAACTGATCCTGTCAATGGGTAGGAATTTGATCTGTCTCACCAGAGTCACTATCCTTTCTTCCTTTAACCCTCTTCTTTTTCCTTTTTCTTTTCCCAGGGTCACCTCTAATGGCCCTTGAAGTACCCCTGTCCCATTTCAAGGATATCTCTCTTTCTAGGCTCTAATGGCCTGTACCTGCTTGCTAAGTTGTTCTCTGCAGTTACTAAATAATAATACAAGGATTGTGGCTAAATTGATTCGTTGTAATGACATTGCAGGGCTCTAGTCCTGTTTTTCATTCACTCATTGATTCACTCAACAAATATTTATTGAGTGCTCACCAGGTGCTAAGCTCAGTACCAAACATTGCGGATACAAAATAATCAAATCCAGCCTCTGTACCTGTGGAGCATCTAGTTTAGTCAGGGAGACCAGCATTAATCAATCATAAAAAGAAATATTATATCACAAGCAGGACAAATATATGAAGGAGAGGTTTATATCATATGACATCCTGTATTTGGAAGGCTATTATAATGCTATAAAAGTCAGAAAGTCAGTGAGGGTTTCTCTGAGGGGGTGATGCCTGAGAACTGAGGGAGGAACAGAACTGAGTAGTTGAAAAGGATAATAAAAAGCATTCTATGAAAAATATGCATTAACAATAGCGGCAGGAAGAAATGTGGGGAATACAAAGGAATAAAAATGGTCAGGGGTGGAGGCAGAAAGTGTGAGGGTGAGCATATGTGTTACCTCCCCAATCTCCAGTTTTGCTCAGTCAAATATAAGGAAAGACAAAAGTTTTAATTAATCAAGGAAAAAAGTCCTTGTGGCTGGGTATAAGGAAATCATTGAAGTAGCCAAAGAAAAACCCTGTTATCGAACTTACTCATGATTTAAATAAAAGGTCCCATTAACTGCTTCCTTTTGTAATTTATGGAAAAACAAAAGAACTTGGTGTACACCCTCCTGGAAACACCCTTTCTTCTGAGTTCAGTTGCTAGGACTAACTGATTTCCACATAAGAAAGCAAACTTCTAATTATTGTTCCCACTGCCATCCATACATTGGAATCCCCCAAGTAGAAATTCAATGCCAGAATGATGCGTGCTTAATGGAAAATGAAGAAAATTTGCTTCTAAAAGAAACCCTGTTTCTGAAACAGCCCAAAGAGAAACTGAGTCAGCCTTTCACATGCACTCCTGTGACTGGCCGTGTGGCCCAGTGTACAATAACTTAAAGCCTCAGGCAGCATGGCAACTCTGCTTCCTCACAGCTGAGTATCTGAACCTGAGGCTGAAAGCAAGCAAGGCACAGCCAGTTTCCTGTCTTCATTTGCGCCTCTTTAGCCCGACAATCTTCCCTTCCCGGGTCTCTTGATGTGAAGTTAGAGCCACAGATTCATCATCACCTTGAAGGCTGGTCTCACCACTTCTTCTGACCGAAGGAGAGTGGACTCCATGGAAACTAAAATAAGAAGCTGTTTCACTCTTATTTTAAACAGAAAATTTCATTTGATGCTACCAGCTTATTTTCTAAGATAAAAACAAAAGAGAGAGCAAGGAGAGGGAAGCTGCCACTGGGTGCCTCCTGCTGCTGAAGGTCAATGACTGTTTAAGTGGCCTCACCCTGATGCTTTTGAGAAAGATTTTCATATTTGGAAGCACCTGCCACTCATTCTTCAACCTGGATCTACACCTTTGAAAGAGGAAAAGCGTGAAAATGCCTGATAAAGAAAAAATCGGAAAATTCAGGTGGATGCGTCACATCTTTTGTGGTCTCAATTCTGTGGATTCTAAAGCCCCGCTGGGTACTTCTGGGAAGACAGACAATCGAAGACAGATGGCTAGAAATGGTGAGCAGAGGAAGAAGTAAGAGAGAAAAGAAAAAGAAAAGTGAAAGAGAGGGAGATGGAAGCAATTCAGAAGGTGATGAAGAGATGGAGTAAGAGAAGGAGTGGGGAGGATGGATAGCAAGAAGAAGGCAAAAAGAAAGAGTGAGAAAGTCAGAAGTAAACAGAGCGACAAAGACGGATAGCTATTGAGAAAACAAAACAAAACAAAAAACAGAGCTAGAAAGGAAAAGGACACCTGTAGTGGGCAAGAGGTAAATATGAGACAAAGAATATTCCTTCAACAGGAATCTATTGAGCAGATTGTATGTGAAGTTTCTGTGTTAGCAGGCACTGGGCTCTAATGATAAATCAATTAAATAAGCCTTTGCAATGAAGAGCAGTGATATGCAAAATAGCATGCTGTCTGAGAAGACCATAGTAGGAATAAGTGATCCAGCACCCTTTAGGGAAAGATACATATCTTTTCTTTTAATGGGTGTGTAAGAAAAGAAAAAATGTTCAGTACTTTAAAAACATTTGTTTCATTTATACTACAAAAGCCTAGCTTTTAAGCTGAATTTTATCTGATTTGTGGCGTTCCTAGATATTCTCATAACTTCCCTTAAAGAAGGTTACCTCTAGCCCATACAGCAACATAAAATACAAACAAAAACGTTTATTTCTTCAAGGCAATTTACTTCTATCTATTGGAAAATTGTCATGCTGTGCTGGCTTTCTTAGAGCAAAAGACTATTTATTATCTGCCCCCCAAATCATCTGAATAAATATGTACATCGTTCATATGTGCACTATCAATGATGACCCATGCTCTGTGTGTTCTCATGTGGTGCCCAGGCTATACAACTATACTCAGCAGCCCTACCTTGAATGCCGATCTGCTACCTCTTCCTTAGACCAGAGCCTCAGAATTAAAACAAAGTAAAAGTCTAAACGAGGCTAATATGCCCCACAACTAGGCTTGCTTTACCCTGAAACTTTGAAAAATTAGAGTAATTAGGATAAAAACCCAAATTTCCAGTTTCTCTTGAAAAAGGAGCTCTGATAATACTGCTTGTTCTCTCAGTGTACTAACCAGCTGGAGCAGAGTAGCTTTGCCCCTTGTAGCAAAGACATACCCTCTGAAGAACACCATTCTTCCCACTCTCCACTACTGCTTATCAATCTCTGCAAAGCTGAGGCCCAAGGATCAGCGCCGTTCATCATAATCCTTCCACTGTTATCTTGTTTATATTCAATCTGCTTCTCATATGTACGTGTCCTGTCTGACCCCTATAAACAACTGATTTTGAAAACTTTCATCTAAAGCTGTGTTGTCCAGTAGGGTAACTACTCATCACATGTGGCTATTTACGTTTAAGTTATTTCAAACAAATTTACATTTGAGTTGCTCAGTTGCATCAGCCTCAATTCAAGTGCTCGTTAGTTACCTGTGGCTAATAGTTACCATATTGGACAGCACAGATATAAAACACTTCCATAATTGCAGTGAGTTCTATTGGATAGTGCCAATCTAAAGGAGGAAGAAGGGAGAAGACCAGCACTCCCCCCCAACTTTTGTCCCCCGACAGGACACAAGATCCAGAATGTTTTGTTCCCCAAAAGACGCATGTTCCAGAAGCTGTTGTGTGGCCATATAACATTGGAAAACACTGTGTGTGTTAGTGTTTTATGGCTGTTTTAACAATTTACTATACTTGGTTGGCTTAAAACAATACTTACTATTTTACAGTTCTGGTGGCCAGAAGTATAAAAGTGGGTTTCTCTGGGTTAAAATCAAGGTGTCTGTAGGGCTGCATTTCTTTTGGAGGATTTAGGGAGGAATTATTGTCTTGCCTTTTCCAGCTGCCCTTCATCTTCAAAGCCAGCAATTGCCAGTTAAGTCTTTCTCTGTCTAACTCTGAAAGTGACTCTTCTGCTTTCCTCTTCCACTTTGAAAGACATTCACATTACAAACTGAAACATTCAATCAAAGGCATTTTTTTTTAAATGTGAACTACAAATTTACAGTTGAAACATTGGATGTTATATTAACATAAAAGTAAACTACTTTGGGTGCCTTTGCATATTTCTGATTTTCCAAAGATTCTGGAAGCATGGAATAGTTGGTATCTGAGATTCACAAACAACAATCATATAAGATACAGGTACAGGGGAGGAGTTAAAAAAATTCTAATTTACTACATGTTTTCAATGCTGTTGGAGCCCCTTCCTATCACATTTACTGGGTCCCAGGTAGTGTGAGTGTTGGCTGCTAAGAGCTCACAGATGCCCCATTTTTAAGAAAATTGCCCTCTTTTGATAGAAGATACATGGTTGAAAATGTTCACCCACCCCCAAGACAGCCTATAGTCAAAGATTAATCAACTTGGGGGGATACAAAAGACTGAGCCCCTCGTCTTATGGAGGGAAAATGTTGTGGTTGATGCTCCAGAGGAACCCACCCACCACCAATGGATCAGGCCAAGGCAAGACTTTTCGTAAGACAACAACCTTGCTCTTTCTCATTTGCTGTTCTGCTTCTCTCACTCCCTTGCAGTTTCCTCCTAGGTGCATCTCCACCATAATCAAGTGCATCTGAATCCTTGCCTCAGGCTCTGCTTCTAAGAAACCCAACCTAAAATACCAGGTTAGCAAGATTTCATGAGGGAGTGATCTTTTGGCTGAACCTCATTATGTGCATGGGCATTTAATGTTCAATGAAAGGGAAAAGATATGGGCATTTCATGTAGACAGATTAAGTAAAGAAAGGTGCTGAGACATACTTGGGGGCCATCAGATGCCTTCATGAGGCTAGAGGATAAAAAACTTGGAGGTTTAGGGAAATACACAATCCTTAGACATAAGAACTTTAAAAAACCAGTTAGGGGCTGGCCTAGTGGTGCATTGGTTAAGAGCTGGTTTTGGGATGCCAGCGGCCCTGGTTCGGATCCCACATATGAGAGCCAGTGACACTGCCCTCTACAGCTAAGATGGTGAACAACAGCTCCACCTGGAGCTGGGCTGTGTGAGCCCTGGCAACAGTGTAGGCTGCAGCCCCTGCTGCAGTGGGCTGCCATAGGCTACAGTGAGTGCCCGGCAGCCAGCGTGAGCTGCCAAGAGCCGCTGTGAGCGACCATCTAGAGGCCGGCGACCAATCTGCCTCATCTGGGAAGAGCGCAATGACGATACCAACATGGGCCAGTGAAGCAACGTCCTTCGCAACTAGACTGCAGAACAAAAAGATGGTAACTTGTCTGTTTCCCTTCCCCGGTTCCCCAACACTGTTCCCTTCCCCTAATTCACCAATTTAAAAAAAATCTTTAAAAAAAGAAAAACAGTTAGATGGCTAAGGAAATAGTTGCTAAGTGCCTGAACTTCAGCAATAGTAGCCAGAATCCCCTAAGGAAACTTCAATAGTCCACACTGAGTCTGGAGAAATTACGTAGATTATTAGGTAAAGATTAATTAAATGTGGGCAAATATGTTTTGGTATGGCATAGAAAGAGACTCTAGGCTCAGATTTCAATTTAAAAGCATTCTAACCTGCAGCAAAACCACCTTATTCATCACTGGAACTTAACCAAATGACTAGTCAAAAAAATAAAAGCAGAAAATGAAAGGAAGGAAGAAAGAAGAATTTGCCAACTCAGCAAGACTTGACAGGTGTTCAAGAATTTAGGCTAATTAATTGACCACATGGTCTCCTTGTTGGGAACTATACTTACTATCCCATTTGTGTGGAGGTGGGGGCAGTGGTGAGGAGAAACAGCGGAGACATAATTGAAGTTGAGATAAAATGTGATGAAACACACTAGAAAAAGGAAAATCATTAAATACAGTGGTAAGAAAATAGAAAGTGCAGCAATTTAGATGACCATTCCACAGTAGAATTAAAATATGGATCTATGACCTGTAGGCTTTATAGGGCTGGCATGACCTTCAAGTCTATTAAGAGAACTACTTGAAAATGATGAAAGATGGAAGTCAATGGACCCAAGATATATTTACCACCCCCACACTCTAAACAAGTACTCCGAGTACTTTCAGAAGCTAAAAATATTCATATTTCCTAAGGTAAGGTTATTACTTTAATAACACAAATACCCTGTAATAGACTCACTGAAATACAATGATAGTGGGCAGCAGAACATAGAAAGAACATCTAGCCCAGGAAGCATGGGACACAGTAAGTCTGACTTGCCTTGCATGTCTTGCTCTTCTTTAGCCTCTTATAGCTTAGTCAAAATAGAAACAATTCCACCGTTTGTTTTCCCAAAGGTAAGATAGCGTCAGGGGAAATGCCCCATGTTAAACCTGGGTCCTGGCTCTGTTTTGGTCACTAACCAGCTTTGTGACCTTGCAAACATCGTAACATTTTTGGATCTGTGTTCTCTTATCTGTAAAATGAAAGGGCCTGCAAAAAAAGGGTAAATCCAACTCTAAAATGCTCTTCTTCTCTGATTGAAGCCTGCAGCAATCATTCTTAGGCACTAAAGTGATCAAATAAGATGACTCCATTTATGGCCCACAGCAATCAGCTCTATGGATGGCTATGTCAACTGGCTTGACTTGAAACTATTTCGTATAAATATAGTTTCTATTGCTCCTAAGAACTACCCCTTTCCTACTGGATTTGATTTGGCACTTGTCCCACTGATGCTGGATCCTGAGATTTTTTTCCCCCTGCAATTATTAAATAACTGGTTAACCACTAGGTTTGTGTGGTCTAGTGGAAAAAGCATAGAATTGTAGGGCAGAGGCCCTGAAATCCAATTCCGAATTTACTGCTATTAGATTTCATGGATATTGCGAAAGTCATTTAACTCTGAATGGAGAACAACCATAACTGATTTGTCTTCTTTGTAATATTACCAGGATCAAATGACATGTCAGACAAAGCCATTAAATAGGGCTATATGTTAGTAAACCTGGTCTCAGGTCACCAACTGAAATTTGCCAAGATATAACTTTATTTCTACAACTGAATTTAATTTCTATTTTGAGCTCTCATTCTTCTAGGTGTGAAAAATTCACCTTATTCAATTCAGAATCTTTCCCACTTCTGCTCATTTGTTTCCATAGTCCCAGAAGGGCTACATAGTGCCAAAAAATTGGGGTGGACTTCATTTATCACCTAACCCTACAACATCAGTCAAAACTGCCCCCCTGCCCAACCCCAACTGGTCCCTGGTTATCAGTCCCTCCAGGTCACTGCTGCACCCTCCTCATCACAACTGCAAGGCCGCTCAGGCCTGGCAAAACTTGCAAAGGAAAAAGGAAAAAAAAGCAACCAGAGAGGCACCAGAACTAACACCAAGATGAGTTATAGAAGCCAAGGGAGAAGAAAATGCTAAGAAAACTCATGGCCAGAGGCTTTAAGTAACTCAGAGAAGTCTAAGAGTAAAGGAAGACCAAAGTGGAGCTGCTGATCACTTTTACAAGAACAGTTTCCTGTCAGTGGTAGATATACGTTCCTAGTTGCAGAGGTAGAGAAGGAATACCTAGTGGCGAATGTGACAATTAAAAAAGAAAATGTTGTTTTCTAAAAAATATGATTGCAATTATCTTCACTTTGGAAAATAGTGAGAATCATACTCAAAGTTTTAACTTAAAATGCTGTAATCTAGGTAAATAAAAGAAGGTAACTCTTCATTCTGGTCACCGAGATTTAACCACAATAGTGTTTATAATCCAGTATTATTAATTTTTTTTCTCCCTAAGTAAGATAAAATGTTTGAGCCCATATTGATTAGGTCACCACTTCTATGAACTAGTCTTAGAAGTAAATAGCCATTGCAATTAAACCTCTTCTTCTGCTGTGGCAACCTGAGACAGAGTGACCAGTGAGGAATAAAACAGGCACTATTTCTGATGGATGAGGGGAGGGAAGAAGATAAGTGAAATTGCTTTGATTGTCACAACTTTCTATTGTACTTTGCAAGATTCCATAAGACCCACCTGATTCCTTTCAATTTAAAGAATACTGTGTATAATTAAGTTGATTGCCTAGGAACAACCCTCACCAGAGAATGTAATGCCAGATACATTCATCTTGAAGAATGCCCAGACTATGAAACAGTCCACCCAAAATTATTTTCTTGGGATTATTAAATAGAAAGGGGAAATAAGCAGGTATCACCATGACTTTGTTCTCCTTCCAACTAAATCCATTAATCCCAATAAATGCACATTTTTAAAGTTTCAAGCATTCAATGATAAGAGTATTTAGTACAGTTGGATGATGGAGTGAGTCAAGAAGAATATTGGTAAGTTTATTTTCCCCCCAATTCTTCTGCTTAGCTCAGGTAAGTCATCTAAAATAGGAGGAGGAAAAGGTATCCTTTGGTAATTCATGTCAAATTGGTTCAGTCTTAATTTTTGACAGATGCAAGGCAATTCCATGAAGAAAGAAGAGCATTTTCAACTTATGATGCTGAAGCAATTCAATATCTACATGCAAAAAAAGGAACCTTGATCCATACCTTGTACTATATATAGAAACTATTAACTCAAAATGGGTCAAAGCATGTAAAAAAAAAAAAAAAACCCCTGAAGCTCTAAAACTTCTGGAAGAAAACAGGATAAAATCTTTGTGACTTTGGATTAAGCTAATCATTCATAGAGAAGACAACAAAAGTACAATCAATAAGTGAAAATACTGATAAATTGGACTTCATCAAAATCAAAAACACTTGCTCAGTAAAAGATATTCTTAAGAGAATCAAAAAACAAGTCAGGCTGGGAGAAAATTTGCAAAATGTATCTGATAAAGATCTTTTAGGAGCCGGCTGAGTGGCTCAGTTGGTTAAGAGCTCGCTCAAGAGTGCAAGCTGAGCGCTGAGCAGTAGCAGTTCGATGCCCAGCCTGAGCTGAGCTGCCGCTGAACTGCCAACAGGTGGCAGGATGGCTCAGCTAAAAAAAAAACACCTTTTATCCAGAATATAAAAAAAAAAGATCTCTCAAAACTCAACAATAAGAAAATAAAGTTATTAAAAATAAACAAATGTCAAATGCTGGAGAATGTATGGGGAGCTGGATCACTCATACATTACTGGTAGGAATGCCAAATGGCACCACACTGGAAAATAGCCTGGCAGTTCTTTTTGAAGCTAAACATATACTCACCATATTACCCAGCAATCACACTCCTGGACGTTCCCAGGGAAATGAAATTTATGTTCACAGAAAAAGCTATACATTAAAGTTCACAGCAGCTTTAATCATATTAGCCAAAAGCTTGAAAACAGTCCAAATGTTGTTCAGTTGGGTGAAGAATGGTTAAACAAAATGCAGTACATCCACACCACAAAGTACTACTCAGCAATAAAACTCAACGAACGACTGATACATGCAACCTCTTTGGCAGAACTCAAAGGAATTATGCTGAGTGATAAAAGCCAGTCTCTAAAGGTTACATACTGCATGACTTCATTTGTATTACTTATTGATTCACATAACCACATTAGTGGAACTGAAGAAAATTATGCTGAGTGAAGAAAAAAAACAACCACTTTCCCCACCAGGCTCTCAGGCAAGAAAGTAAAGAATTTTGTCTATGGAATTTTAGCAGTCCAGGGGAAAGAACCAAAGATATTGATTAACATGGGCTTCCCAACAAGCTTCCAACGTGATCATCCTACATTGCAGTTCACAGTCAACAAGCTGTATGTATGTTCTCAGAGCTTCTAAATGAGTTATTTTGTCCCTTGACTCAAATAAAAGTTGACAAACAAGGATTGTCAGCCAACTGAGAAAATTCTCTAACCCAAAAGATAAGGACCCAAATGAATAAATAGAAAACAAAATAAAATGGAGGACAACAGCACTGCTGGAGAAGAAAACTTGTCACACAAACACACCCCAAGATACTCAGGGAGATAATGGAATACATTGCACCCATGGAATAAGAACAGAGTGCTATCAAAAAGGAGCAGTCCAGGGCCAGCCACTGGCGCATTGGTTAGGAGTTCCCTTGGGATGCCAGTGGCCCAGGTTCGGATCCCACATGTGAGGGCCAGTGACACTTCCCTCTGCAGCTCAGATGATGAACAATGGCTCCACCTGGAGCTGGGCTGCTGTGAGTCCCCAGGACAGCATGGCTGCAGCCCCTGCTGCAGTGGGCTCCCATGGGCTGCAGTGGGTGGCCAGTGGCCATCATGAGCGGCTGGCAGCCAGTATGAGCTGCCAAGAGCCGAGGTGAGTGGCCGTCCAGAGGCCGGCAACTGATCTGCCTCACCCAAGAAGAGCATAATGATGATACCAACATGGGCCAGTGAAGCGATGTCCTCCACAACTGGGATAAAGAACTAAAGCACAGCGACCTGTCTGTTCCCCTTCCCCTATTCCCCAATGCTGTTCCCCTCCCCTAATTGCCCAATTAAAAAAAAAAAAATCTTAAAATAAAAAAAAAGGAGCAGTCCAGGAATACAGGGAAAAAAATATGTAGGGATGCAAAACATGACAGAAGAAATAAATAAATCAAGAGACAGGTTGCAAAATATGGTCAAAGATATATATGGGTGTGTGAGAAAGGGGGTGGGGGATGAGGGAAGAAAAAGAAGTAGAAAATAGGACACAAAGAAGAAGAAACTAAAGCATCAATCCATCCAACAGATCCAGAAAAAAGATTAGAGAAAATGGCAGGAAACCGTCAGTGAAATAATTCAAGTAGAACATAAACGTATCTTCACTGTAGCAATTTCATAATATGCATATACAAAGGAAAAAAATACAATGCAAGAATGTGTGAGAAATAAACACATCACAGAAACACATTTTGAGCATATGAAGATGACAAAACATATCTTGTCATTTCTTGGAAATGCATTGTCATCATTATCAATGCTGGGTAGGAAGGGCTGGGAGATTCTGAACTTTTTTCTTTTCACCAACCTTAACCGGCTGTTCCTGGTTTTAACCACAATTTAAAAGAACTGAGCAAGTTACAACAGTGAAATCCAACAGTTGACTGTGGCATTTTATTTCATAGCCAAGGTTTATCTTTAAGGAAGAAAAGGCACTCCCTGTTGTAGCTTGAAAGTATACATCAGGCTGCCTTTTAGCTCTGATCCCTTTGCAGGGCTTATGCTGCTATGCATTCTGAAAAGATGTGGGGTTTTCTGCTGTTCAGAATTCTTACAGTGACTCTGATGGCACCTGTTGGCATTCTCTGCCGTTCTGAGGTGAGCACATGAGAAAAACAATATGTAGGTGCCATTTTAGCACTTCTCCTCCCCACCTTCCCACAGTGCACATTTCAGAGGAGACAAGGCCATTATTGTTGTGATAAAGAGATATAGGAGTTGGCATAAGAGGCCAGGCTTTCGGTAAGGCAGATCTTAAAAACATCTTCATGTTATCAATGCAATAGCACTGATATCTGATTTTTTGGAACAAATTGTTCATATGCAGCCAAGAGTCTGTTCTGTCTTATACTCTGAACCACTTTTCTTCAATAAACATCCCCAAAAAATGCATGCACAGTTCCTGACTCTTGAAAGAGGCAATGCTGAACAAAGAACAGAATCAAGGAAAGCAGCTAAATTGATAGATGGTAGCTTTAGAGTTTAAAGTGACAGATTCATGTCCTTCTCCCTGTTCAAAATCCTTTGTCTTCATATCGATGTTTCTTTGCCTTTACCTCATTCTACTTTCTCTCTGTGAATCCTTCTTCCAAGCACAATTTATTGTAGATTGTTTCTTTTAAAGGTTGTATAGATAATAATACACAGATATAAAAATAGTTATTCATCAGACATATGGAGTTTCTATTACATTCACACATTGCTCTAGGGATTGAAAATACTACATGAATCAAAAAACTAGTCTTTGTGGGATTTACAATCTAATATGGAGTAAACCATGATAGCCCTATGCTATTGCCAAACCTTCCCTTTGTTTGTCCCTTCATCGCTTTCCCCTGTATACATCCTCCTCTCCTGCCAAATATACACAGGACATAGAAACAAACGTCATTGTAATTGTTAGACAGGTTCCAATAATGCAGAAGCTGTCAAAGTGCTAAAAAATAGATGTTAAACTTCATAGTCACGAACAACAAAATAAAAGATTTAAGATCATCAAATGAATCAAAGAATTTATTTTAAGCACTCACGTTGGCATGACTAGAGTAATAAAAAACTATGCCAAGCACTTGTTCAAACTTCTTAGCACCTGTGTTTCCCCAACCCCTCCCTGTTTGGGAGAGACAGAGAGCTGTATTTATAGAAATGCAGTAGTTTTCTAATCCTTCCCTTCCCTATTATTGAATGCTTTCCAGATCCCCTGAAAACCTTTCCCAAGCACTCCTGCATATCCTCGGGAGATGCCCCCCTGGCATGGAAGAGCAAGACCTCTCGCTCTCACTTCCTCCTCTTTTGCTCTGGCTCTGTGTGGCAATACAGCAAGCTTCCCATCTCTGTGAAGCCTGGTGAGTGTGCGATTTCACTGATGCTGCCTCTGATGACATCTTTCATCAGTGTCGCCTGAAGTCATGCTGTGCTCATGTTGTGCTTTGCTGAAGCTGCCAAATCTCCAATATGGCTGGTACCCTCCCCTGCTGGCTGCCCAGTGCCTTCCACAATGCAGTGGCATTATATGTTCTCTGCTGCAGTACTTAGAACAGACAGCCTCACCTTTGGTAGGTACTCCCATGGAAGATACCTTGTTAGCAGTTCAGAATGCCGCAACACACAAAACAAATAAGAAATGAAGTGCCGGTTTATTTATATGGGAATCTCCCAAAAGCTGGGCTTTGGGATAACCATGTTGGAGGTCACAGATGGGCTGCCAAAGCTGAGGAGTTAAAAATGGGAGGTGGGAGTACTTCCCATTCCCCACCCAGATCGTAGCTCCTGTAAGTTCAGGAAGGCACACAGAGGCGTAACGGGGGCTGCACACTTGACTCCATATCACTTACATGAACAATTTTGCCATATACAGCCAGTCCCACACAGAACACAGAGAGCTTGGAGAATGATGAAGTAAAGTCATTCACTATCAGAACTGCTGCGTGGTAGGGCCGGCAGAGTGGCGCATTGGTTAAGCGCTGGTTTTGGGATGCCAGCGGCCCCGGTTCGGATCCCACATGAGGGCCAGTGACACTGCCCTCTACAGCTAACAACAGCTCCACCTGGAGCTGGGCTGTGCGAGTCCCGGTGATGGTGTGGGCTGCAGCCCCTGCTGCAGTGGGCTGCCATAGGCTACAGTGAGTGGCCCACAGCCAGCGTGAGCGGCTGGCAGCCAAGCGTGAGCTGCCAATAGCCGCGATGAGCGACATCCAGAGGCCAGCGACCGAATCTGCCTCATCCGGGAAGAGCGCAATGACGATACCAACAGTGAAGCAACATCCTCCGCAACTAAACTGAAGAACAAGAAGACGGCAACTTGTCTGTTCCCCTTCCCCGATTCCCCAATGCTGTTTCCCCTCCACCAATTCCCCAATAAAATCTTTAAAAAAAAACAAAACTGCTGCGTGGAAGCCTTTCCCAAAGATAAAACAAGAAATAAACTGAGAAAATAGGAATGTATATATAGCACATGAAGACATTCATTTTAGGTAATTTAACTTGCCCATCTTCCTCATGCTTTGTGTTCCTCTGACCTGGAGGGTTCTTCGCTTTGCATGAGCTGCTGAGATAAAAGTCCTGGTGTGCTTCCATGAGAATCAAAGAGGTAGTAGGGAGCTGTCTCGAGGTGACCACCAGGTATCCTTAAAGTCATGAGTATCTTTTCCATTCCTTGCAAACTAAGACCACAGTGAAGCAAAGTAATCATAGCTTTGGACTAATTAACCATCCCTGTTAATCCTAATTCTAGAAATGCCTTTTGTATCTGCTCTAACTCACAGGATCTTCTTTAGAATATGGGCTGTGGGCCCTTCTCAGGCTAAGTACATGGAGACAGAAAGGCCAGGAGGTACAAGAAAGGAGAAGGTATGTCACATGTGAGCACACTGCTCACCAGCAGGTAAGTTCCAGTGAAAAAAGTTCTGCCCAATAAGATGAGCTCCTCCACCAACCAACCTTAGCAAGAGTAAGAGAAACCAGAAGTGTTTGCACACCCTGAGAGGGCATAAGGAACACAAACTCATTCAACCCTCAAGCCCGTTATGTCCCGAGACAGAAACTTGAGGGAAAAAGCACAAGTGTTTCTCCCTAAAGATTTACAAAGAGTGAATACCTATACCTTTCATATCACTTAGAAGAATTTTGGAGAAACTTAACTTGCAGTTTTGTTGGTATCCCCCTCTATACCCTCTAAAACACAAGCCAGCCCATGTAGGCAGTAACGGAATGATCTGAACATGTTATTTTAAATCACTTTCTGCCTGCCAATGCTTGGGGGCTGTTATCATACCAATGTACATTCTCTGTCTTTTCAGAAAAAGTCTTTCCCATTCATAAAAATAGACTCCTGGTAAGCCCACCCCTCCAGCCTCCAGACAGGCCTCAACATACCTTAATCGAGGGAAAGCACAACTTTGGTTCGACTGCAAAATCAAGATCCATCATAAACCAGTCCTTGCTGACCTTTACAGTCACAATATTTACCTTTTTGTCCCTCTTACCACACTATTTACATTGCCCCAGGCATATGTACGACCTACGTATCTGCCAAAAAGCTGTCTACCATAAAACAAATAACCAAAACTTCCGGGCCAAAGACTTCATGAAAATATACACCTGCACTAATATATGCACCCCCTTATCCTCTTTCACTAGGAAACTGGCTCTGGTTATTTTCATAGCTGACATAACTGTCAGCCAGGCAAATGACATTCATGGATCTAGGCCTAAATTCTGGGATGCTACTTTAAAAGACTTGCTCTTACCAAAGCAAGAACAAAATCAGCAAGTATTTTGATTAATAGTCTTTGCAAAGGAGTAAAAACACTCTTAAAGACTATTCCCTAACTCGCTCAAGATGGAGTGGATAGATTTTTAGAATACAGTAGGAAAATCAAATTCTAAAGAAGCTTGTAGAGGAAACCAGCCCTGGTACTTTGCAATACCACTGGGTTTAAATAGGAGAGAAAATTGATTACATTAAACGGTCTTCGATCAGATGGTCTTTGTAGTAAATTGCATCATTAGCCCCAATTTTTCACACCAGCTTCCCTGGATCCACACCTTTTGTCATGTGACTTTGCAGTTATTCACATTCAAAAATATGACTTGCTTCAGTCAAGGGAAGAACGGAATGGAAATAAAATCGTGCCAGTTCCAGCCTAGGCCTTAGTCTTGAGGTTTCTATTTGCACTTTTGCATTTCTGCCATCTCTGGGAGAAGTCCATGCCTGGGCTTGCCTACCAGCCCCAAGCAATCATGAACACTATGTGGAGCAGAGCCACCCAGACGAGCCATTTCAATCAGCCAGGCCATCCACAGATACATGAGTGAGTCCAGCCAAGGTCAACACAGCTGGGCAGCCAGTCCCGGTCTAGATCAGCTGCCCCACAAGTGCATGAAAAAAATAATGCTTATTGTTATAGGCCACTGAGATTTTGTGCTTGTTTGTTACTTAATAATAGGAAACCAATACAGCCCAATTAATAAAATGTATACACTTTGAAATTTTAACTTAACTCCCAAGCAGAAATATGTTCCTTTGGAAAAGCTAAATTCTAACTCCTTTTGAAATTAAAGTTGCCAGATAGAAGCAAAACATTGGACTTTCAAACCAAGACATGATGGATTAGATGTATTTTTCACTATACATTTTTAAAGGCAGCTGAGATGTGTGGGAACACACACACACACACACACACACACACACACACACACACACACAGACAACCCTAAATGACTAGACAGAGACAAGGAGAAATAGAAATCAAGATATAATGACAATCCATTGATTCAATAGTGGAACTCTGAGCCGAATTACACCCTAGTCAAAGTGGCAGATGTATCACTTACCAATAGCCTTGCCCCATCCTACAAATTTTCAGAGGAAGACTTTGTTCACCTCACCAACCATTCCACAGCACTCCCAGTTAGGAAGAGACCACCCTTCTCTATATTATGTCATCCAATTGAATGTTCCAAGAGGCATAGATACAGTGGTAAAAACTGGACGGCTACTTTTAGAAGTTTACATAAGTCCCACCTTAATGTGGTCACTACCTAAATAAAGATTCAGTAGGAAAAAAACAAGCCAACATCTATATCCCACCTTTTCTAATTATTTCTATAAGCAGGTCATTAGCATTAATCAGCAAGAACTTCTCAGGCTCCTAAAATCTCAGGAAAGGGCACAGCTTCATTCATGCTAATTTCTATTTCTTTTCTTGTTCTTGTCCAGACTGAAATGAAAGCATACCACAGGTCTCAAACCATGCCCACAAATAATGTAAAAATATTGATTTAAATTAAATCAAATTATAAGTCCTTTATGCACTAACAAGGTACTTTCAATTAATTATTGAGTGTCAAAGACTATTGGAAAGGGGATGTTTCCTGGCTCCATTTTAAATTAATTATTGTAGACTCAGCTCTGTGCAGCTTATTAAGAAATTAAACCTTTATGAATATAAACTATGGCTGGAAAATTAAAAGATGAGAAAGCTATTCTTGCATAACAAGTAGCTGAGAACTTTATATTTAAATTTATTAAACGTATCTGAAATATTCTAAATTCTGCATAATTTGAACATTCACTGAATCTTCTTTAGGGGTTAGTTAAAATTATTACGGTCCCATTCATTAGACATAATGTTTAGATATGTGTAAAATTTAGTATAAGCCTGCAAAAGCTCCCTTTGCCCTTAAAAACCTTTTCTAATCATTCATTCAAAAATATCTATTGAACACTATATTAGTCAGAGCCTCAGCAAGCAACAGATGGCATATTCAAATTAGGATGATTTTAGTGGGAATTCATTACAAAAATGTGGACAGGTACCCTAAATCCACAGGTACAAAAGGAAAGGCAGAGTTCCCAGAAGTTAAAAGGAGACAGTTTGATATTAGAGATCTACCTTAAGAGAATCAGTGACTTTGGTATATGTAGCTAGCTTGAGGTCACCCCACAGAGTGGGCACCAGCATCCCAGCAATAATTATCTTCCTCCCTCCCACTGCTCTCTTGCTGGGAACTGGGGATCCAGTGGTGAACAAAAAGAACAAAACTCACTGCTATCATGGATGTGACATTCTAGTCAGACAAGACATAGTAAATCAAACTAAATGCTACAGAGAAAAATAAACCTAGATAGAGTCACAGAGAGAGCTAGTAGTAGAGGAGAAGAATTGCAACTTAAATAGGGTGGTCAAGGGTGATCCTGTTAGAAAAAGGCATGCAGTGGGTGAAGGAGCTAAGCATATGGATAGACATCTAGGGAAGAGCATTCAGGTAGAAAAGGAAGCACAAAGGGAAGTGCCTGTCCTGTCCGCAGCACAGCCAGGACGCCAGTGTGACCAGAACAGAATGAATCAAGGGGGAGAGGAATTGCAGCAAAGGTCAGAGTGAGAAGGGCAGGTGATTTGGTACGCCCTTGAGCAACACTCTAAAGACCTTGTTTCTCATTCTGAAAAATAGAAAGCGATTCAGAGGTTCCCAAGTTGAGGAATGACATCTGATTTAAACTATTAGCATCACTCTGGCTGCTAGATTGAAAATAGACTGAAGGGGGTAGGGTTGGAGACAGAGACATTTAGGAGGCTACTAAGACGATCTGGGCAACAGATGATGGTGGCTGAGACTAGGGGGGCAACAGTGGTGATGAAACAGGGGTGGTGAAAAGTGAAATTCATTTATTTGTGAAGAGTATAGTGGTGATAAGGGCCGGCCGAGTGGCTCAGTTGGTTAAGAGCTCGCTCAACAGTGCGAGCTGAGCTCTGAGCAACAGCAGTTCGATGACCAGCCCGAGCTGAGCTGCCGCTAAGCTGCCAGCAGGTGGCAGGATGGCTTGGCTAAAACAAAACAAAACAAAAAAACAAGAGTATAGTGGTGATAAAGAAAGCTTAGGCATCAAAATTTTTGGATTTATATTCATCCCTTAGCTGTGTGACTGGTGTTGCTCCTCTCAGTGCTTGATTTTACTTCATCTATGAACAGAAAACAGTAATAGTACCGAGCTCATAGGGTTGTTTCCAGATTTAAGTAACATAATGCATATAAATGGCATAGTAAAATATCTGGCACATAGAAAGCCCTCAATAAATATTATGATTACTGTCTGCATTTGAAAGGCATCCTAAGATGCTTTTATTTTTTAAATTATCTCTCTGTACTAGAATGATTGAAGACCATTTCATGCCATCTGGAGAAAAAGTCTGCGTGAAATCATTTATACTGAAGATTCAGATATTTTTGTAAACCCGTAGTGCTCTCCTTGCCTATCCTTACATTCTCTAGGCAGGGAGGAGCACACTGTTTTACCTACTAGGGCCATACTACTTTTGGGTACCTCGGACTAAAAGAAATTCCTGGTTAGTTTGAATTGGTATCTGTTTCCCATCATTCCACTTGCTGATTCTAGAGCTCTCCTGAAGGTTTACAGTTCAATCAATCTTTCATGTGGCCAAACTTCGAGTATTTGAAGAAAATGACCAAGCCCTTCTTTTCTCCAGTTGTAAATAGTTTTAAACTCTAAACTATTTAAACTCTATTGTTTGTTTTTGTTTTGTTTTGGGGGTTGTTTACTTATTTGTTTGTTTGTTGTTTGTTAACTAGTCCTTTAGAACAAAGCTCAGTGGAAGGGATGAGCGGGCAATGAAGGAATCTGTTTTCAGAGTCATAAAAGCTAATACATCGGGTTGGCTCACTCAACCTCAGTTTCATACCCTGTTCCCATTCTGCTCTCAACTACAGTAGATGGAAGACAAGAAGCTCACCTTTTCAGACGCTCTTGTTTGGTTAGTGGGGGTCATGTGGACTCATTGTTGCCCACTGAAATGCAGACTAGTGTGGTACCTCTTCTGCTTTGTCCTCTGGTCTAGGTTATCAACAAGAAAGAGTTGTCCCTAAAGATGGTGGGGCCGAAAGACAGAAGGGCCCTGTTTTCCTGAGCCCCATTACCAGCTTTAAACCACTTGTCTCAAGATTTATTGTTTGGGGGAAAAAAATGAATTCATTTTAATTATACTTCTCATTCTTTTTTTTTTTTTTTTAGCTGAGCCATCCTGCCACCTGTTAGCAGCTCAACAGCAGCTCAGCTCAAGCCAGGAATCAAACCGGTGACCCTGCTGCTCAGAGCTCACACTCTTGAGCAAGCTCTTAACCAACTGAGCCATTCAGCCAGCCCTATACCTCTCATTCTTAAATGAATGTAGATTTCTGTAAAATGCCATTGAACACAATCCTGTCTTTAAAACCTGTGTTTTAGTCCTAACTCTGGTATTGCCTGCAGGAGTTTAGGCAAGCGTGTATATACTCTGCTTTCACTTTCCTTTATGTTAATTGTGGGAGCTAGATTAAATGTCCTCTAAATCTCCTTAGTGGCTAACATTCCATATTTGGATTTTTTTTTTTTTTTAAGATTTTATTGGGGAATTGGTGGAGGGGAACAGCGTTGGTTAATCGGGGAAGGGGAACAGACAAGTTGCTGTCTTTTTGTTCTTCAGTCCAGTTGCGGAGGATGTTGCTTCACTGTTGGTATCGTCATTGCGCTCTTCCCGGATGAGGCAGATCGGTCGCTGGCCTCTGGATGTCGCTCACCGCGGCCATTGGCAGCTCACGCTTGGCTGCCAGCCGCTCACACTTGGCTGCCAGCCGCTCACGCTTGGCTGCCAGCCGCTCACGCTGGCTGCAGGCCACTCACTGCTGCCTATGGCAGCCCACTGCAGCAGGGGCTGCAGCCCACACCATCACCGGGGCTCGCACAGCCCAGCTCCAGGTGGAGCTGTCGTTAGCTGTAGAGGGCAGTGTCACTGGCCCTCATGTGGGATCCGAACCAGGGCCGCTGGCATCCCAAAACCAGCGCTTAACCAATGCGCCACTCGGCCGGCCCATATTTGGATTTTCTTATCCAAGTACCTGCCTCAATCAATCTCTTTAATCCAGGTTAAATAACTAACCAGATTCATTTCTTTGATTTAACTTTTCATTTAAATAGCATGTATTACACCTTGTCTAGTGTCTTGTGCATAGAAAACATTTAACAGATGATTGCTGAATTTAATATAATTAGAAAGACTACACTAGGATATCATTATTTATCTATTTAATCTACTCACTGGATTATCCTTCTCTAATCTTCAGCAACTTGCTATACAAAATAGCACTTGCAAACCATTACATCATGTATTAGCTCTTGAGGCTTTCACACTTGTTACTTCATTTTATCTTTGCAGATTTCTTTCCTAGCATATTTTTCTCGATCATAAATAAATGTATTTTAGTTATAGAAAGCTGGATATTAAAAAAAACATAACAATGTTTATGTATTTGCATTTGGCAATTTTTACTTGTATGGTAAAAACTTGAGATTATGCTAAAAGAGTATTGCATTTTTTTCTTTCAACATATGATATTGATATCCTACATCTTTAAATAGTTTTTGAAATATAATATAAATCACCAGTGATTCTTTTCTGGGACAGTATTTTCTATTCAAAGAAAGGAATTTTATTGAAAATTTATAGATGCAGACTCTTAAGCACATAAAAATTATAATTTTCTGAGGTCATATAGTAAGCTAATATTTAAGATTATTTTGACTCCTGCTAACCTAACTTTCCCATTGAAATATGAAGATTTCCCTATATAATGTTGCTATTGGTGATCAATTATTCTGACAAATATCATATAAAAATCTTTTTGTCATATAAAATGCTCAAAGAAATTACACAGAAGGTATATAGGTAAGAAGCAGATACATAATAAATATGGATGGATGGATGGATGGATGGATGGATGGATGGATGGATGGATGGATTCAATAAATAAGTAGATGAATGGATGAATTCAGTGAATCTGAGACGGACTGCTTTTTCCATTAGGTCAAATGACCAAAGTCTGCGTTAGAGTACATCATCTGGGAAAGACTGAAAGTTTAACATTTCCTCTATGCTTTAGAGCTAAAATGAGGAGCCTGATACAATATATACAAAGCTAGTCTCCCCAGAAAATGAGAGCTCCTGAACCACTACTATTAGGGACTGATCTTTGACCAAATCCTAAATTATCCCAGCTGTATTCCACCAGCCCATCTCATGTTTTTGCAGAAACCCTGTAAACAATGCAAAAAGCCACTGCAAAGCTTCCTGTGGTCCAAATAAATACTTATAATGACAAGTATGTCATTAGCAACTAATATAGCCTGCCTCCTGCCTAATGGTAAACAATGGTATTTGTTCCTTCTAACCGTAGCTAACTCTGGATGAAACACAAAAACCATGGGTTGCAAATAAGCTCTCTGATATTGCTGAAGAAAGGGGTATTGAGGAAAAGAACCAAGGAGCATCTGCATGAGGAAGGAACTACTGTTCTCTCTCGTGCTCTCTCAGTGTCATACGCATAACCTAATACTCTAGCTTGTGGTGCCAATAAGGCACAATCTCACTTGAACTCCCTTTCATCATTTCACTCACAAATATTTAAAATATGCTAAGTTTCAAGTATTTGTGGATGAAATGATAAGAACTCCTTTTTAAAATTGCAATAGTATATTAAATTAAGAAAAATTAATATTAATTTATTAATATCATTGAATATCCAGTCACAACTTAGAGCTCTCTTTCTGTCTCTCTCTCTCCATTTACAGTTTGTTTTCAAATTAGGATCTAAAGGTTTATATATTACATTAGGTCAACAATAGTTTGCTATGTTCCTTTAGTCTCTGAATTTCTCTTTTTCACTCTTTCACTCTCCCTTCAATTTATTTATTGTAGAAACCAGGTTGGTCATCTTGCAGAGTTCCTCCATATCTGCATTTTATATCACAACTTCATGTTGTCATAGAACATGTTAATATGCCTCTGTATTTCCTGTCAACTTATATTAATTCCTATATTTCCTATAAATCAAGAGACCTGATCAGATTCAGGCTTGATTTTTTTTTGATGGGGGGGCAATTTCTCTCTTTTTAATATCCAAGGGAAATATTTGCACTTTATATGTCATATCATCAGAATCATTTTGCTTATTTTTAATGTCTTTTCCTCCTCTAAATTTTCCAAGTGACCTTGGAAAGGACAGACATACCCTGGTTGCCACCCCCTCATCCACTGTGAGGAAGGACCATCTGTTCCAAACTCTGAGACATCTCTAACTTCAGTTTAACAGCTGGCCACACCTGTGCCAATCTCAACCTCTCAAAAGTCTTAACACTGAAATTAGGTCTCCATTACCAAAGTCTTCTCCTCATCATGTAATTTGTTCTATCAAAAGTCTTCAGCAAAGATTCTCTAAACCCATTAGATAGGTTCTCACAAAAAGAATTGTCAGGGCCGAGTGATGTGTTGGTTAGGAGCTGGCTTGGGGTGTCAGCTCTGAGCAGCAGGACCCAGGTTCAGATCCCACATATGAGGGCCAGTAACACTGCCCTCTACAGCTAAGATGATGAATAACAGCTCCACCTGGTTACCTCTATAGCTAAGATGGTGAATGTTGCCTCTGTAGCCGGCAACGGTGTGGGCTGCAGCCTCTGCTGCATTAGGCTGCCATAGGCTACAGTGAGTGGCCAACAGCCAGCCTGAGTGGCTGGCAGCCAGCGTGAGCTGCCAAGAGCCGCCTTGAGCAACTGTCCAGAGGCTGGCGAGCGACTGCTTCACGCAGGAAGAGTGCAATGACAATACCAACATGGGCCAGTGAAGCAACGTCCTCCACAATTAGGCTGAAGAACAAAAGGACAGCAACTTGTCTGTTCCCCTCCCCCAATTCCCTAATAAAATATTTTTAAAAATAAAAAAAAAGAGGAATTGTCTTGGCCTTGAAACTTTGGCTCACAGACACTCCATAATCTTAGCATTGCAGCCTCCTCCAACCTTAGACCTATTACAAATGGGACCTAGTAACTTTATAATTACATATCTGAGAGGAAACACTACATCCTTCACAAAAGAAAGAAAATTTTCTGGCAAAAGATTTGCTGTCTCCATCTATACAGTGAAATAGTAGGCACCTCTATTTAATGAGCTAAAACATAGAGTTTAACGTAAATATAATCCTATAGGACCACAGAATTTCATGGAAGGGGTCACAGTAAGTCTAGAAAATTTTTCAAAAAGATTACCTGATAAAATTCTTAGAAAACATTACGAGTTTGCCTCATCACCCTCATTCTACAGGTAAGAAAACTGAGGCTCAGTAACTTGCCAAGGATCACAAAAATCTCTTTCCATTACAACATGTGGTGTTTAATCAATATTCAAATTAGCAGTGGTTGTCCAAAGTCAGACCATATTTCAAGAACCATATTTCAAAAATCTGCATAAGTATGGTTACAGGCAATATTCATTCCAAAACTCGTGCTGCAATCTTTAGAAACAAGGAAAGGGAAAAAAAGAAAAGAAAAAGAAAAACTCTGCATAGTTCTCAGCAGATTGCATAGGTGGGATAATCTTCTGTTACTGAAAGGGATGCAAAGTGCTGGTGCTGCAGAGGAAAGACACAGCCTGGCATGGTGCTGGGTCTGGGGCTCCAAAACCCTAAAGTTGTTCCTTGCTAAGCTGTTTATCTGTCTTCACCCCATTCTCTCATTTGGTGTCATTAGAGCTTTTGTGTAAACATCTTTCTTCTTTCTATTCAGCACTATTTTTCTAATATGAGTATATCTGATATTTAGGATTTTGTTACACATTTAGGCTTTTTTATATTGAATTGAAAACTGATTTCATTTGCTTATCTCTATAAACTTTTCTGCTAAGTATCACCACTGAAGAGTCTGTGTACTCCACTTTCTAGTCCCCAGGTATCTTCTGACATGTTCATACCTAGACAATAGGGAAAAGCATGAACAGGATCTGTTGTTTGTTCCCTTTTAAGATTGGACCCATTGCCAAAATTTTTAGCATATTCTCCATAAAAGGCCGCAGTCCATATAGGCAATATATAATTTTGTGAGACTCACCTTTTCCAAACCCATCTTTTTCAAGTCAATTTATTCCATCCATCCATTCAGCCATGTATCCATTCATTCATTTATTCAGACATCCACCCATGCATTCATTCATCTATCGACTCACTTGACTCCTTATTCATGTATCAATTTATTCACTCAACAAACACCCTGTTAGGTCCTATTTTTAGGCTATTTTAGGCACCAGTGTTGAATTATTCCCTCCATTTCACATCCTGTCCTATCCCTTCCAATCTTCTTTTTATTTCGGGACCTGCCTCAAAAATCTTATACTTCTTTATTATCACCTCCAGTGCATTTAATAGTCTCTCAATATCTATTTGTTGATTAATAAGAAAAGTTGAGAGAACCAGATGTAGGAAATCATAGTGAGTAAACAAACTGTGAGAAAGATAAGGAAAGGTTTAGGAAGTTAAAGTGGCCAGAGAATTACCAAAGCTGATCAAATTTCTAGGAATATATACTTGGAATAGTGGTACATATAATAATGTATTTTAGGTTTCATAGAACATTAGAGATGGAAAAAAAATCTAATCTATTTTCTTGTAAGATAAGCAGCTTTCCCAAGGCTAAGTTGTTGGTGGGGATTTTATTTCCTAAGTAGATTTATGTTTCAAATGATGGAAGTTGGCAGTATGTAGTAATTTTTCATTTTTTTAAGATTTTATTGGGGAATTGGGAGAGGGGAACAGCGTTGGGGAACTGGGAAAGGGGAACAGACAAGTTGCTGTCCTTTTGTTCAGTCTAGTTGTGGAGGACATTGCTTCACTGGCCCATGTTGGTATCATCATTGTGCTCTTCTCAGGTGAGGCAAACCAGTTGCCGGCCTCTGGACAGCTGCTCATTGCAGCTCTTGGCAGCTCACACCAGTTGCCAGCAGCTCACGCTGGCTGCCCGCCACTCACTGTAGCCTTTGGCAGCTGACTGCAGCAGGGGCTGCAGCTATGCCATCCCTGGTGACTCACAGCAGCCCAGCTCCAGGTGGAGCTGTTGTTCACCATATTAGCAGTAGAGGGCAGTGTCACTGGCCTTCATATGTGGGATCCGAACCGGGGCCCTGCTGCTCAGAACCAGCGTCCCAAGCCAGCTCTTAAACAATGCGCCACTTGGCCGGCCCAGTAATTTTTTTTTTTTATATGCCAAGTGATATAGTTTTGTTAAAGCAGTTTCATTTGGCTCATGGTATAACCAGGACTCACTAGACAGTATACACGGATTTTGGAATAAAATAGACCTGCATTCCAGTCCAAACTCTAACACCTTCTACCTTTGTGACCTTGGGCAAGTTGTTAACCTCTCTAAATTTTTGTTTCTTCATATACACAGTGTAATCAAAACACACAGTGAATGCTGCTGCCGAGTGCCATCCAACGAAAAGGCGGAAATCTTGAATATGGGAAGCGGCACGTCAAACCTCAGGAACAGTGTGTGACAAGTTTCAGCTTGTTTGGTGCAGTCAGTCGGGCGCGAGCTATGGTTGAGAGAAGGTGTGTTTTAAAGTGTGCTGTAAATTGTAGATCACGAACAATACATTAATATGGAATGGGCAAACAGTTTCATCCTCCATCGTGATAATGCTCTATATCACACATTGTTTCTGGTACGATAATTTCTGTCAAATAAAAACATTACACTGTGTCCCCATCCACCATATTCACCAGATCTGGCATCATGTGACTTCTGGCTCTTCCCCAAAGTCAAAATGAAATGAAAGGTAAACATTTTGAATCAATTCAGGACATCAAGGCAGCCACAACAGCGCAACTAAAGACACTCATGAAAAAGGATTTCCAGAACTACTTCAGAAAGTGGCAAGAATGATCGGATAAGTGTGTTCAAAGTGAGGGGAAGTATGTTGAGGGAGATTAATGGCAATGTGACTTCTGCTGTAATATTTTTTATTTAAACAATCACTGTGTTTTGTGATCACACCTCATAAACCCCATGCTATACAGTGGGAAATAGACTGGAAGCCTAGGTTCTTGTGGTCACCCGGTCTCTATTATCTGCTTCTGGTGCAGATAAATTTTCAATTTATGAATAATGTTCCCATGATCCTCATAATGTTACCTTCTTTGAACATTGCATTGAACCAAACTTGAAACTTGGCCTCATCTCTTGATTTCTATAAAGACAAAACTGCACACAAAAAGCATTTGTGTATACAGCTGACTTTACTGAAGGTTTGGAGAGCAGGAGGGAAAAATGGGGATATTTAAGCATCACAATAAAGCTCCACAAAAAAAAATGTTAAAATTGATTATGAAAGTAATCTTTCTAAAGGTCTTTTGTTGCCTCTGCTATTACATATTATTCACCCTCTGCTGTGCTCTAGTTTATGTCCCAGACTCTAGCCAATTTCTTAATATTTCTCTCCTAGTTCTTTTCCCTAATCCCTCTTGAAATGTCCCTAAAATATAATAATTTTTCTTATTATTTATCAGTTTTATCAGTCCTCTCTGGCTATAATTTCTAAATCTAGTGTCAAGTATATCTTATGTTGGTTGAATCCCAAACTGATCATGTATTAAACATAATAAGCAGTCTATCCATTCTCTTGACAACACAGAAGACCAGTAGAAATCTAAGGTTTCCTCTGGCAAGATCTTCCCTTCTAAAAATATCTAACTTTAAATAGTTATTTCTTCTTGCTACACAAGTATATAAAGAAGTAACTGGAAAGTGAACCAAATAAACAAAATAAAGCCAGGAATGGAGTGTACTGTAATATGGGAATGATTCTCCAAAGGTTAGAAGAATGGCCGCAGAGAGTATTCATTGTGATTCTTCATTAAGACTTATGGAGAGGGGTGGTCAGTTAGCTCAGTTGGTTACAGCACAGTGCTCATAACACCAAGGTTGCCAGTTTGATCCCCACATGGGCCACTGAGTTGCACCCTCCACAACTAGATTGAAATAACTACTTGACTTGGAGCTGAGTGGTCCTGGAAAAACATACTGTTCCCCAACAAAATTGAAAAAAAAAAACTTATGGAAAATTTTTACGTCTTCCCCAATCTAAAATGTCATTTGAGAAGTGGACATTTTATTGGTCTTTGATACAGAAATTTACTTTCAAGTTCTACTTATACCAGTACATAGACCTATGACCTTGAACAAATAACAACACTTTAGAATCTTATGTAAAAATAGAATCAGTTCCAGCTACATTACTGGGCTGGGGTGAGGATCAGATGAAATAATAAATGCATAAGAGCTTTATAAGCTGAGAGATATAAATAAAGCCTATCATTTATCTTTTAAAATATGGAGACCGATGAGAAGATAAACAAATCATGGGATGATCTACTGTAAAAATTTGGACTAGATATATGGCAATCATGCTTGCTTTTGCAGCATTTTAGCTCATTTTCATGAATTACCATGTTAAATACTTTCTTGGTACATGGAATAGAAACCAGAATGTGAAGGAAGGTAAATATCAAAGTAGAGGGACCATCAGGAGAGCCTAGCTTGCATTAACCAAAGAAAATGATGAACAAACAGGATACCAATCAGTATATTTACAATAAGTTGTGTTACTTTTACTCAGCCTAGAATATCCTTCTTATCATGATTAAGTATATTCTTTTCCAATATACAGAGCTTCATGCAAAGACAAGTTATAGATAAAAGATTGCATGGAGAGCATGGGACTAAAGTAGAGATTTATTGTATAATTTTTGCTTTGGCTGTTACCAGGCAACAAATGGTAGCCCACAATATCCATTTTCACAACAGGAACAACATGCATTTGATAGTAAGAGCTCATGTTAGTTGACAAGATATAAATATAGATAGACATAGATATAGATGGTATAGACTTTACCCTAGAGATTATTTGCATGGATAGAGTCCCTATTTCTTTCACCTTCCTTTCCTACATTAACCAAACTGACCAGCTACTTCTCTTTATTATCTTCTTTTCCTATATATGCAAATATCTTCAGTCAAGCCTTGTACTCTAGGGGCCATTCAATCTTATTAAACTGACTTCATGCATTTCTGAATCAATTGTGCTACAATCCAAAGTTATCAGTTCACTCTCCAGGGTCTGCATATAATCCCCCTTATTTCTAAGTCATTTGAGAAGCACACCACTGTGTGACTCCCATACCCCTCACAGAGCCAAATATGTTCAAAGAAGGAAATGTCAGCTTGTCTATTACACCACCATCCACTTCCTCTCCAGGATGGAAAATCACCTACACTTGTCTATTGAAAAACCTGAGGGCCCTCTCTCAGGCACTGAACAGCAGCCTAAGAATAGTTTTCTCCCCCAAATGGGAAAGTCCCTGAGTAATACCTCATAAAGACGTCTAGAAGTTGGTCTCCAGAGGTTAAAAATAAAGTTTTAAGAAGTCGGGACAAAGGAACTAAGCTTAGGTTTTTGAATTCTCCTAGTGTTCTCTTGACTTTGCTCAAAATATTTCAAAATGGCAAAACTTTTAATGAACACTGTAGAAGTAGGAACATACTGACCAATGTACGTTTCTAAGTGTCTTCTATAAGCTACTTCTTGGAGCAGGTGAGCAAGATCAAGTTAAGGCCATGTACATAGATTAGGGAATTACATCCAGGGTAGGAGACAGAAGAAATAAGTGAACAAGTATAAAAGAGGATAAAAAGCACTTTTGAAAAGCAAAACTAGTGACTAGCCCTTCTGCTTGTGCTAACTCCTTGGGAGGGACTCAACCCTCCTCAGCTCCAGCAAGGGGTAAATAATAAAATTAAGGCAGTGGCCTCCATTCTTTTCCTGTCCTTGGGCTTTCTCCCATCTAGCACAGCACCAGTTGGAATGACATAGGCAATGCAAATTCAAAAACACTTAATTTATTTACCCTGGTTATAACATCATCTGCGGAAAACAAAACAGATCTGCAATATTCCTAAAATTTCTCAGATCACATGCTCCATTCAACCATTTCTTTAACACCCATGAACATCTCTCTTTGACTCATCCTATGTGCACCTCACAGAGTCCTTCAAAACTACTTCCTTTAATTAGATAGAGCCAATTAGATCATTGCTTTTTCAGCCTGTTATTAGAGCTGTTTACATTTGGTTTTTCTCCATATAACATCAATTAAAATGAGGAGGAACCAGGGCCTCTAGGAAAATGCCCTGTACCTTTCAGTCCTCATCAGATTCTCTGCTCCTTCAGGTTGAGCCCCAGTGTTGCCCTTAGCTTATCTGATATGCATGGTCACAAAACTGTAAGCATGTAATAATCTTACCCTCATCATCTTTGTTTTTCCAAATAACCATCCAGAATTCACTGACTTTACAGATTCAGTTTTGACCTCAAATACAATACACATATAGTAAATTTCATTTTTACCCAAAGTCAGAAACTGTGGGAAATGAAGGTGAGACATCCACCCCAGTCCAGGAAGACTTCTGAAAGAGATGATAGCCAAGATGAGTGTGAAAGGATACATAAAAGCTTGCTAGTGAGAAAGGAAGAGAAAGGGACATTAAGACAGAAAGATAGCTACAGGGACAAGACCCAGAAGGGTGAAAAAATGTGATTGCTTAAGGGAAGCAAAAGTTTAGTAAAACTGAAGCATCTGAGAAATGTAAGAGAAAGTCAAAAGAAGATGGCATGAAACAAATCCAGTAGCCAACTGATAAAGAGAATTTGAAACACTGGGTCCAGTTGTTTTCATCTGGTAATCACCACAAAAGCAATGACTATATATTTCTTGTCCATTTCTGCAGCCCCTAGACCAGGAACATGTTAGGAACCATATTTGATGAATCCGTAAATGAAAGAGCCAATGAATATAGTTTGTACCTCATGGATAGCAATCTTACATGGAGCACACCCAGTACAGTCATCCTATCAGGAGAACTCATAATGAAAGATAAAAAAAACAATTAGTGCTAGTAGGTATTCTGATAAAATATGGCATTTTGAATGTCCAAAATCCTTCTCCCCTAGGCTGGGAATGTAGCTAGAGGAGAGGTCCCCAACTTTGGCTGCATACTGGAATCACCTAGGGAGCTTTTAAAACCCTCAAAACCCAGTTCCAAAGTAAGTCAGAATCTCTGGAGGTGGAACCCAGCAGTAGATTTTTAAAGTTTCCAGGTGATTCCAGTGTGCAGCCACCACTGAAAACTCCTGAGCTTGTGCATCAGTATCACCAAAGTTACCGTAGAGGTTCTCCCTCTTTGATGTACATAGGAATCATATCCGAAGAACTTTTTTTTTTTTTCCCAAAAAGCCATATGCCTCGTCCTAACTCCTGATTTAGTAGAAATGGGAAGGATACCCACATTGTGTATGTTTTGAATAAGCTCACCAGGAGATTCTGCTGGATACTGAAATTTGAGCACCACACAGTTAGAGAAGAGATCGTGATTTTTGGCAAATACTCTAGGTCACCTAAAGGCAAGGAGTAGAGATGAGAAAGGAACTCACCTTGTTTTCCCCATCTTTCATCCTGAGCCATGAAACCATCACTGCTAGAGAGAGACTATGCAGGAATGAATATAGAAGTTGCCACAAGACAAATGATTAAAAGCATCTTTTCATTCAGAGAAGTGACGTGTTCATCTCTCTAGGCATGTGACTTATTTCCTAGGAAATACATCAAGAGATGGGGCCACCTGTTGGGCTTCATGTAAGCCTAATAGTTGACCATAGGCTTGACTTATCTATACCTGCTCAAGGGCAATGATAACAAGGACCCCCAAGTGCTACAATGAGGGCATCCGGCAGTCTTATTCCCATTGAAGCACTATTACGAATAATCGGCTCCTGCATTGCTGACTATGAGCCTTGTTCCTGCCTTAATTAAATCCCATGGGTAAAAGGATCTTTCCAATCAAATTCTAGAAAGCTCTGCAGAGATAAACAGATTAAAGAGAAGAAAAATAGGGTCAGCTGATTATTTGTTAAGATAGTGGGAAACAGAAATGATCATATACCTCTTCTTAAAAGAACACAACTCAAGGAGGGAAAAAAAAAAATTCTAATAGTTATCTGCATTGTCTTCCACAAGGCAAAAGACTTTTACATTTTTTTTCAAAGTCTTTGAAGACAGAATCAATGAGCTTCATTGCAGCACAGAGAGAGTTTCTCAGACTGTCAAAAAAAGAGAAAGCCAGCATTCATCAGCATTAAATTGAGCGTTTTTCTTAGCACAGTCAGTATGCAATCTCTTGTCTTTGTAATACTGCACTTATTATCTTGTCTACTTTGCTGTTCTTAACTAAATGGAAGTGCATGCAGGCCTAAAAATTAGTTTTTTTAGTATAATTTGCTCTCAATTTCTCTTTTTTTTTCTCTCTCTCACAGACAATGAGTTAGGGTGTGTTGCATTGTTCTTGTTATTATTTCTAATAATTACTAATAAAAGTTAACTTTCACACCTATTTATACATCTATTTGACTATTTCATCAAGCTGCTTTACCAGCTTTAAGACAGTCTCGTGCTCAGAAGCTGTAGCCTGTATTAAAACAATGAGTGATTCTAGGAAGCCTATTACTTGCACGTACTTCCTCAGAAGAAAGAGCTGTGTCTTGCTGACTGCCCTCACAAGCACTTCTATCTACTTCACAGCTCTTCTACAGAGAGTGCCAAAAGGATGTACATACATTTCAAGAAAGGAAAATACTGTATGAAAATTATGCTGATGGTATCCCTTTGAGCACCTCTTGTAATTGCAAAAGTCAAACGTGACTTGTGTTCATCTTTTGTTATCCGTGTATAGTATTACAATTTTAAGTCAGTTTGCTCTTTCTTAAAATTGTCCACATATTTTTACCACCCTCTGTATTTCCAATTTCAGTAATTTGTATTTTCCACACTTTAGGAGGATTTGTGTGGGGAGCGGGCAGCAGGGTCTTCAACCATAAGAATCCCGATAAAAGTGACTCTCTTTGCTTTGTTATTGCAAAGGCATGAACAGGACAAAAGGGGGAAAGGAGGAAAAAGGAATGCATACTGACTTTGGTAAGAAAAAACACTTAAATACTAATGAATGCCAATTTCTTTCTTTTTTAACAGTCTGAGGACAAAGTAATAAAAGTAATAACATTTTTTGAATAATGGTGATAGGTTGGAATTTTGCTAAATCTTTTCCATGGTCTTCCCTAATCTTAGCCTTAATCTTCTAATAATCTTAAAAAATAGATAGCATTGTTATCCCATTCAGAAAGAAGAAAACTGTGGCTTAAAGAGATTTAGTGACTTATCTAAGACTACAAGTGAAGCAAATGGACAAAACAGTGATTGGAACCTGGGCTAACTCAAAACTTTCATGGGAATGTCCTAAAAAATGCTCATGCCACTCAGAGGGAGAGGGGTGGTACCCACTGCAGAATTTACCTTCCCATGCCATATCTCATTGTGGATAAAGTCAATGTAGATTGGTAATTATGTTCTTCAAATTTTGAATTTGGTAAGTATTTTCTCTCACAGAAGTGAATTTTAATCTTATAAAATCAACAAACAATGGTCTGTTGCAAGGTTCTCACTTTAAACAGTGGAAATTACATTCTGTCAAAAGCTGACTTCTCTGAATTACTGAGCATCTATAACACACTTCTTTGGTCTTTTTTCTGAATGAGAGTGACTGATGGCCAGGAATAAGCTACAACCATTCTCAGACATGCATGGACGAGCCCCTTTTTAATTCCCATGGATCATCACAAATACAGATTCCGAACACTTTCTAAACCTATAGACGATTTGCTTTTAGCCAGTTTGGGGATGGGGGAAGGAGTGCAGCATCTGATAACCAGGCTGCATCAGTGGAGGAATTCAACAAAGGTCTGCTGGGTAGCTGCTCTATATAGTTCATAGTATGATAAATGCTATGAGGAACACCAGAGACATGTAAGCAAGGGTTCTTGCCTTCGGAAATTTCACAATCTAAATGGGTAAAATGAAACGCAGTCATATGAAATAATTCATAAATGAGAAGAACATGTAGTAAAATGATAATGACGTGTAAGCAATAATACTGTGATGAAGGTGCTAAAAAATAACTACAGGCTGAAATGTATATTTGTTCATTTATCAAATAGCAATCCAACACTTGTCAGGGAATATGGGATTTCAAAGATAATCAGATATGGTCTCTGCCCTCTAGTCCAAAAGTTTATAATCTATTTGGAAAAATTTGTACCTATAAACAAAAATAACTATAGTAAAAGGCAAAATATGACGTGTCTTCGAAAAAGATCTGATATGGAAAATCAGAGAAGCCTTCATCAAAGGGGTTCCAAATAAGCGTATCTTAGATGCTGAAGAGGCTTTCAGTGGGTAGAGAGTAGGGAGAGCTTTCCAGGAGAAGGAAGATTATGCATGTGAGACTGTGTATGCATGCATATAAACATAAATACATTTTTTTAATTAATAAAGAAATGCACACAACTTTAATTGGCTCTATGGGTTGGGGTATGCAGGGGCTTTTCATTTACTTCTTGACAAATTTCTGAATTTCTCAAGTTCTTGACAGTACACATACTTTTCTTCATAATCAGAAAATAACTTTTTTTCATTTTCAAAGTATTTTCACACTCTTGCTAATAAAAGGTGAAGGCTGAAACAAAGGACAGATGAGCAGATATCCTCCTTGCCTTGTTTAAGGTTGGGACAAGGCACCATGGGACTGGAAATGCATGGGTCACTTCCTTTTCTGTCCAGAATTGAGGTTGGTGGATCTCTCCAGTCTGTTATCGCTGATTCCATATCAAAGAAACTAATCCCTTCTGTGTTGAGCTATAAGAAGAAAGTGTGATCTTGAGACCTTTCCAAAGCTTACCTCCTATTATATAACCTTTTTCAAAGTCTATTTCTACTTTCCCACAGTTATTCTGTATCATCAGCAGCTTAGGAAAAGCCCTCAGTAACCTGTGTCTTAGTTCAGGTACCCCAGAAAACAAGCCTGAGACAAGATGAAAGTGTTGATGCTTTATTGAAAGATGCAATTGCCAAACAGTAAAAGAGACAGAGAAAGAGGCAAAGTAAGCATAAGGTGATACACTACTATGCCAGCTACTGCTTTACAAGTCACAAAGAGGCACAGCTGATCACTAAGCTGTACTAACACCTCCAAGCAAGTCATGTAGTAAACTATGCCTCAGGACCATGTACAAGAAGGAAAAAGGGAGAATTTATCTGATGGCTTCTCCTCCCCATCTACTTGTTTCCTATTTGGTTTCCTATAGTTTCTCTATAATCAACTCTTCTGATCAGCTAGTTTATGTTATTTGCCTCCTGTTGGCAGCTATTGGGAAAGCCAGGTCCCAGCTACTGTAGCATGGAGTTTGTACTGAGTCCACTGGAAGAGAAAGGAGTCGAGTTCCATGGATCAGATTGGGTTTGGCCTGGGCTCCCACCATAGTGGGTGCCATGGAGTCTGTTCTAGCAGAAAAGTAGCCATGGTGGTGCTGGCAACTGGCATCCCATGAACCCGTGGCTGAAGGCCCGTACACTTACCACCTTGAGAGAGTCTATGGTAGTGCTTAAAATATGTCTGCTACAGATTACCATCTCAGCCTGGATTTTCTCTAGGAAGCAGAGCCCAAGACAGGGCTCATATGCAGGTTGTTATTTGGGATGTGATTCTGGGCAATAGGAACAAAGAAGTAGTAGAAGTGAAACAGAAAAAGAGAAAAACAAATAAACAATATGAGTGTTCATCCTGGCTTGGTCACTACAGTGGACCCCTGGGCCTCAATCCTTCTGGGACCTTCTGAGAAGCCATGTATAATATGTCTCAGAATTGAACATCTCAGGGAAAAAAGAGGGGCATCTATCCACTGGCTCCCATTTCTCCCATTCACCAAGCATTGCCCATGGGATGCTGACTCCCTTCCATTTCCAGACAATCCTTATGGAGATACTGTTTGGATTCCACAAGCTTCCTAGGCAACCATGTCAGGAAACCCTGAGGCAGAAAGTTGAAGCTATGTGGTATAACTGCGGGGAGATCATACCTGCACAAACCTGGTTGCCACAGGAACAGCTGGGGTCAAATGTGGGCCAAGAGGGTATGAGGAAGGGTACAAGATGTGTTTGCCACACCTGTCAACAAGCATTTCAGGAGTAGAATGTCTCTTCACTTTTATTTCCAAGAAAAGTTTTGATTTTTAATTGTCAATTGATAATTTTTATAATTATGGTATTGAATATGCATCCCTATAAATAGGGCATTTGTATTTTAACAGGAACTAAGCTGTAAAACATGTAGGTGTATAAATTAGGTTTATATTAAGGTAGTCAAACAGAAAAGTATTTTTCTCTTTCCTCTGAAAGAAAAATCTAGGAAGGAAGAAAACTTACTTTTACTGTACTAAATGTCATGCTCTGGGCTGGACATTTTGAAATATTTTAACTTTCCATAAACTCTACGAGAAAGGGTTATAATTCAGATATGGCTCAGGCCTTTTGTCCCTCAGAGATTTCAGGTTAATAGGCTTAAAGTCTCTTTTACAGCATATAAAGCATGTAAAGCTCAAGCACATGCCCCAGAATTCCAGGGTCTTCCAGCTTTACTTCTGTGGTGTCTCCTCTGCCTCAGCCTCTTCATCTGAGACTAACACCTCAGTAAGTTTCCTTCTTGAAGAGCATACAAAACTCAGCCACTTGTCTGTGAATACGTAAAATACCCAATCACACTCGAGATTTCAGGAGTATTGTTTGGATTTTCAAAGCTTGAGGAATAATGGAAAGAGATCACATCACTACTCAGCCTTCTGCCTTCTCTCTGAATTCCCACATACCCTGCCCCCTTGCTCCAGATACATGACGCCCTGACTTCACACACTCTCTAAGATCGGGGTGGGGAAGGAAGCTTCCTGGCTTTGGATGCCATCTTATTGGGAGCTGCCTGATCCAGCTTGTCACCCTTCCCCATCTCTAGTAGGACACCGCTGAATAAAATGACATCATTTCCACATTAGTTCAGCCAAGAAAACACATATTGACTGTCCTACTGTATATCAAGCTCTGTGCTAAGAACCAGAAATTATGGGCAATATTCATGCTCACACAGAAGAGACAAACATAATCATGTTTCAGAATGATAAATCAGTAACATAAGCACTCTCATGCAATAGAAGAAATGATTGACTCTGCCTGAGACAGTCAGCAAGGCTTCCGAGAGGAGTTAATGCCTAAGGTATGTTTTAAAAGATGAATATGGATTTATCATATGTAGAAAGGATGAGCATTCTAGAGGCCACATAATTTATAAAGGCATGCAAGTAGGAAGTCCCATGCTATGTTTGGAAGAATTAACATAGTTTTATTTTGATGGATGAAAAGCATAAAGGGAAAGAACTGTGAAATGAATGGAGAAGCAGTTGATGAAGTCCGGAGTCATGCTAAGGAGCTAGGACTTCTCCTGTGGACCATGATGGCTAGTGAAAGATTTGAAACATGACAGTAATATGGCTAACTTTACATCACTCTGGTTACTGTGTGGAGGATCAGAGGCCCATTAGGACTCCACTGCAATAGCCCAAGTAAAAAACTATTAGGTCCTAAACACAGGCACTGACATTGAGGATAAAAAAAAAAAAAAAAAAAAAAAAAACAGGTTTAGGACTAATATAAAATAATATTGAATGTCAACTATAATTTAAAAAACATATAGTCACAGGATGTAAAGTACAGCATAGGGAATGTAGTCAATGGCATTCTAATAGCTACAAGGTGTGATCAAACAATATGGTGAATGTTTAAATTAAAAAATTATATTATAGTAAAAGACATATTGCCACTAATCCCCCTCAAAATATTCCCCTTGCTTTGAACACACTTATCCAATCATTCTTGCCACTTTCTGAAGCAGCTCTGGAAGTCCTCTTTTGAGAGTGTCTTTAGTTGTGCTGTTATAGCTGCCTCCATGTCCTGAATAATTCTGCCTTTAGGGAAAAGCCAGAAGTCGCATGGTGCCAGATCTGGTGAATAAGGTGGATGACGCACACCATAATGTTTTTATTTGACAGAAATTGCTGTACCAGAAGCAACAGGTGACAGGGAGTGTTGTCATGATGGAAGATGATTTATGGTACACTTTAGAACACATCTTCACTCAACCTTAGCTCACACTCAACTGACTGCACCGAACAAGTTGAAACTTGCCATACACTGTTATTAAGGTTCGACTCGCCACTTCCAATATTGAAGATTTTCTGTTGGATGGCACTTGGCAGCAGCATTCACCATATTTTATGATCACAACGGGAAGCCTCTGTGTCACACATTGCTTCTGGTATGGCAATTTCTGTCCAATAAAAACATTACAGTGTGTCCCCATCCACCTTATTCACCAAATCTGGCACCGTATCACTTCCGGTTCTTCCTCAAAGTCAAAATGACCATGAAAGGTGACAGCTTTGAATCAATTCAGGACATAAAGCAGCATAACTAAAGATGCCCAGTTCTTTCCCAAGAGCAAGGCCTGAGTTAGCAGCATTGCTTTTTCTCTACAGTTTAGTGAGGGACAGCCTAAGAAATATACAAATCATCTGCTACCTTCCTTTCTGATTAATATGAATTTCAAACATAAACTTGGCAAGCAGAAATCAACATTGATGAAACCATATATCTGCTGTTTGTTTTGGGAGGCTATGCTTGTTGAAATAGCTAATGAGTTGAACACACCTTTTCTACCAAATCCAATTCAATTGTACTGTTTAAGGATGTGGCTAGATCTTTTCACAAAATCAAAGCCTTTGACAAATTCATAACTCTGATATATATGATAAAGAAATCATTCAAAATATTACCTGGAAAGTAGATAAAATTGTATCCTGTGCTATAATTAAAACTATATAAATAGCACTTGGTATGTATGGACAAAAATTGATAGAAACTATGGAAAACAAACAATTGCTGAGGAGTCTTTTTCATTGATAATAGTTCCATTATTATTGCATTATAGTAATGTTCATTCAATACATTCACCTTCTTTTATGTTTTTTTGAATCTACTCATGACCTTTCAGCTCTCCTTTGAATTGGAAAAAACTTCTAAAGACAAGAAATATATTATGATTTATTATGTAAGGAATTTTTGTCCAAAATATGCCTCAATGTTTTTTTAAAATTAGAATTAGAATTCATTTAATAAGCTAACTGTATCAACAGAACCCATTAATCTGGCTCATCCCCAACTTTTGTTTAGATTTCAAGGACAGGCACACATGTGTGTGCTCGAGCGCATACATGCATGTACGCGCGCGCGAGCGCACACACACACACACACATCAATCCAATTATCAGGCTTTTGGATTTATAAGTAAGTTATTCAACCTAAAGATTAAAGCTTCTTATGACAGATTTCTTTCTTCATTGATGTTGAAAGAAGTGCACATATAACTCCAAATCTTAAAGTAAAAGAAATACTCTTTGATGATAAGACTGAGATTTCATGCACAGCAAGAAGAGGGCATTCTTTTACTCAATTCCACTTTTGTCCTAGGAAGATTGAGCTTCTAGTTTTTTGTTTTGTTTTTGTTTTTTTCCTCATGGAGGCACATTTCCACTTTGCACACTTCCTTCAGCCAACTCAAAAATTTTTTGGAAAAATAGTAGTGCCGTGCACCATACTCTCAGTTTGTATCTTAGAACACAACTAATTACATCATGTTCAAATAAATGTATTGGGTATGTTTCTGTTTCTACCACAAAACTGAGAGTAATTTTAGAGAATTTCTTGTATTTATCATTATACCTATAATGCCTAGAGGGGTACCTGGAATTATGAACAGAGATTATTTAATGGACACAAGTCACTGCAAATTGACACCATAAGTTAGTTATTAAGACTCCACCCAATGACTAGTGATAATAATTAATGCTAATATTTACGAAGTTCCAAGAATTATGTTAAACACCATTTTCTTAAGTCCTCATCCCAACCCACGGGATTGACACTATTATTTCCCTCATTTTGCAGATGAGGAAACAAATTCCAAGAGATGAATAACTTATTCAATGACCTATGAATAGGAAATGGCAAGGTCTGAAGTCAAACTCAGCCATTTTGACTCCATTCTTACCCAGGATGGTAAGCTGCCTGTCTTTAGTGCTAAGGACAGCATTTTCTGGGGAAAACAGAAATATTCTATTTCTTCTATATAGAAGAGGCACACAAAGCACAATGAGAAAACAGAGTTGCTGGCAGTTCCTGGACTGCACCTTCAAATTTTCAACCCCATTTTTGGGTCATGAAAAATATAAAAGAAATTCACCCCCTCCGCTCTGAGCTCAGGAAATTCCTCCATATCTTGCCTTCTTTCCTCCTGCTCTTTGCTACGCTAGGTATTGACTCTCCATCCTGACTCATACTTATCATATTTCTCCCATATTGCTCCTAATAACCCAGTTCCTGAGTATATATTCTCTTCTTATTCAAAAACTCCACAGGCCAGTCCACTGGTTACACCAAGTGCCACAGCCATGTACCCCAGACTGGGTCCGTTGTTGAGCGTAGAGATTCATAAATCACCATCTCTTCCTCTCCCCACCCCATTCCATCCCACAAACACTTCCAGGAAGGGAGAACAGCCACCCAGAGTTATTCAGTTTTCTTTGAGAATGTTCAAGTGATCAGAAATTCATTCATGTTTTCTTTGACCCTCTCCAAATTTTATTCTTTATTCCAAAAAAAAAAAAAGCAGTAATTCTTAAAGAGAAACCCAACCATAAAATTTGCATATAGTAGGTCTTCACTTCACCAAGTGTAACCTCCCGACCAGTGAGCTTATTAGAATACAGATTCTCAAGCTCCACCCCAAACACACGGAATTGGAATCTTCATTTTAGCAAAATCCCTAAGTGAGGTTTTACACATTGAAGTTTAAGAAGCATTGTAGTAAGTGACAACCTCTCTTTATTGAACTTCTAAAAAATTTTCTACATCCTTATTCCTATAAAGTATGTTCTTATTCTTAAATAATTCCTCCAGTTCATTCCAACATATGTTCCCCTGTGTAAATGAAAAAATAAAAATCCAACAATACAAAAGACAGTCGCTATTATTCTATCTAGATTTTTACTTATATCTAGGTTGAGACGTTGGTTGATTCAAGGATGCTACTCTGAATGTTGTTATTTTGGGTTCTCATCTTACTTTCATTGCAGATAATGCCTTTGCTCAAGGCAAAAAAAAAATGTTTTGTATTAATCTTTATAGCTCTAGAGGCTCCCACACATCTGGTAGAGAGTGAAGTTAAACCTGTTGTCAAGTAAGAGGATGGAGAAGGAATCAATAAGAACAAAGTAATTATTGTCATTAAAATAAAATAGGATGAAATCTTGCCTGAGGGAAAAGAAAAGGATGGGACATTAATTTTTTAGTGACTTTTTGAGTTCAGGATTATTTCTTGACTGAAATGTTTTGATACGTATGCAAATAACACAAACTCAACTTTTAAAAAAGACAACGTGATACTGTGAAAATGACATAGGCATTTTCCTGTTTACATAAAATGGGAGCAATGGTAATGCGTCTTTTACGTACAGGATTGTGTGAGGGCCAGAGAAGACTCTATAAGTAAAGGGCTGAAACAAAGTTCTTGACGCAAATTAGGTGCTGAAAAAATGTTAGTTTCCTTCCTCTTCATTGAAGTAAATCAGATGCATTTACTATACCTGGGTTTTTTTGTTTTTGTTTTTGTTTTGCACTTTGAAAAACAAAGATTTTAGCAAACAGAGACAAAGAAAGGGAATTCAGGTTGAAAGACAACATGGGTAATAGCACAGAATTGGTGTGTTTAAAACACAAGGTAAATTAGAGAATGGTAACAGAATTTGAAACTGAAAAACTAGTAGATGAGGACAAGAAAATGGATACCTGTGAATGCCATAATAAAATATTCGGGTTTTTATGCTGTAGGCTGTTGGAAGTCACTGAACAATGTTGACATCACTTGTGACTGTCTTCTAACCATCTTCTTGTCTCACTCCACACAGTCTTCTCTAGATGACCTCATCCATTTCTATGTCATTATGACAACTTATATAACACATATCTACATCTCCAGACCTATTCTCTGACTTTACGCCTATGAGTTTACACCATGCAACTGCCTAAGGACATCTCCATGTGGAAAACTCACAAACACCTTTAAGCAAATGACATAAATTTTGAACTCATCATCTGCCCCCATTGTCCTCTATATCAAATTAATGCTACTATCATCCACCCAGTTCTTCAAATCCAATACTTGGGATCCATCATTGATTTTTTTCTTTTTCCCTTATCTTCTATACCCAATCATAATGCTGTCCAGAATCAAACTCTTAAATGTCTTTTGAATCTTCCTACTTCTCCAATCCTAGCAGAATCCACACTAGTCCAAGTCAGTGCTGTCTCTCACCTGGACGAGTATAACAGTTTCCTAACTGGCCCTCCACTTTAGCTTTTTCCCCGCTCCAATTTATTCTCCACACAGAAATAAAGATGACTTTTTAAAAAATGTCAATCTGAGCACATGTCAATGGTGTACCTATCACACATGGAGCAAAATTCCAACTCAAGATGGCTTGCAAGGTCCTGCACAATTTGACCTATGTTCATCTTTATCTTTCTTCTCTGCTACTTCCCCCTTTGACTACCACACTCCAGCTTGGCTGTCCTAATGTCAGGGTCTTCACACGCGCAGTTTTCTCTTCTTGAAAGCTCCCTCTCGCCTATCCCATCAGTGTGGCTAAAACTACCCCCTTGTGCATCAAGTAGGTAACACCTTGTACAACGCCTGTCCTCCTGGAAAGGCTGCACAAGAGCAACTTCAACCCTCTGCACCAATGTCTAGACAATGCCTTACATATAGTAGCTGCTCAAAAAAGACATGAGTAAAGAGGAATGGCATGATCAAAGCTGTGTCAGATGGGAGGTTAGACTGGACACTCCAGGGATCAAACTCAGGAAGCTATTGCCAAACTAGATGAGTGCCAGGACTGAATTAGATAAACAGGAAAAAGAGATAGATATAGTAAAAACTACTGATGTTGACACCAATATCCTGGAACTAAAATAAAAACTCACAACGTAATATCTCAGCATGAAAACATGAAATGGAACTAGGAGTATTGCCCTATATCTGGACTGCTTAAAAGGGATCAATGTCTCTAATAGCTCTTCAGGATTCCACAGTCTTCACCATCCTCCCTGAGAAAGAAACCCTAAAACATAGCCTACATTTCAGGATTTTGCAAACCTATTCAGCCTATAACAACTGCTTATAATTCTTTTCACTGCCTTAGAAAATGGCCCAGAAGTTTTCAAAAGGCTTTTTGATCTACCTCAAGACAAAAACCTGGTTACTTGTCCTAGAACCACTATATTATTTCTTGTATTACATTTGAGTGAGTAAAACTAGAGGAAAATATTGAGAAATGTAAAGTAAATCCAACAGTATTGTTTAGTGTTGCTCCTGGTTCATACTAGTTTTGAAAGGTTATTTGTTGCAGGAATATGTCTTTACAACTGTGGGCACTGATCACTCAGTTGATAAATTATTATGATATTTGAAAGGAATGGCATATTATAAAATCCCAGCAAACTAAGAATTTGTTGATAATCTTTTTAAAAATCATTTCAGGGCTTTGAGCTTCTATGAATAATTATATTTCTAAGAAAGCACATAAACTACATATCAGGATAAGTAATAGATCTTCATTCCTTTCCATTGTTCTGGACCCACTGACTTCACTAAAAAAATATGATATTTTTTTTAACCAGGAAAAAAGCTAACAAAAACTTTTTAGAATTTTTGTGAGTTAGTATTAAAGGCAGTGATGGTATTGAGCAAAGATTTATCCAATGACCTTGGAAGAGTCATTTCTCTACCTTAGTTGTCCTATCTTTCAAAATAAAAAAGTCAACTAGATGATCATTAAGGTCTCTTGCCCTTGAAAAATGATCTCACAGTCTAAAGAGAGAAGCAGACATCACAAAACAAATATTGTCATTCTGTGTGATGTGTACAATGGAGGGAAACTAGGCACTGTCTTCCCTAGATGTCTTGGGGGGGAAAGCCTTCAAGGGGAAATTTAAAAAAGGCTCTTTAGCTGAGGTCTTAAAAGACAAATAATAGGACTTGAACAGAATGACAAATACATTCCAGGCAAAATAAAATGTGGCTAAAGGCCTGGAGGTCTAAAACATCGTGTAGTTTCATGAAACAGTAGGCCTTTGTGGTAGCTAGGAAAAGCATGACCATGATCAGGCAGCGGGAAGTGAGCTTGGAGAGATAGGCTGAAACCAGAAGAGCAGATGTACATTGAATAGGAACTGGGGAGGACAGGAACAAAAGTAATTTAAGGAAGGAAAAAACACAAGAAGTTTTTCACTCTGGAATAATAAGAGGACACAAAAAAGGTAGGAGAAGTCAGATGCCCTAAGACCACTGATGGCTACTGTTATTGTTAATCCCTGATTGTAATCAACAGGACTCTGAGGATATTTGGTTCCATGGTGCCTAGCGGTGATAAAGCACTGTTCCTAAAGCCTACCATTCTATCTACTATCGTTATTTTTTTATAAAAAAAACAATGTTTTCAGCGGCCCCGGTTTGGTCCCACATATGAGGGCCAGTGACACTGCCCTCAAAAAAAAAAAAAAAAAAAACAATGTTTCAACCTTCTCAGGTCTTAGCATCCCAAAAGTATACAGAGGAAAATATATCTAGGATGGTTGTCTGAAAAGTCATTATTGATAGCTCCATCTTTTCCTGGGAAGATGCAAGTTTGTTGACATTGGTGACATGGAAATGTCTTATGAGACATTCCAGTTGGTGGCCTCTCTTTAATATAGTCACCCATTATAATATAATGACCCAATTCCTTCCACAGAGGGACAACTCCAACCCAGTAAAGAGATGAGAGGACAAACAAACAAGAAAGAGATAGTGACTGTCAGGTGAAGAAACACTTAGGGGTCCACTATCAAAGAAGTGGAAGCTAAAAGAAGTTTAGATACTTCCCCAGAAAGTTCTCTCACAGGAAAAGTTATTATATGTAACTAAAGGTTTATTCACAAACTTAATTATACTTCAAATGTTCAATAAAGGAATTAAATAGAAAATTAACTATCAATGCATTCAGCCTGAATTTTTTTTCACACTTTGGAAAATGTCAAGTCCCATTACAAGCACTGAGGATAACAAAAGTGGCTCTGAGTTCAACTTTTTCAAAATCCAAAAAGGAAAATGTGGGCTATGAAGTGAGAAAAAAAATCATGTTTATCTCTGGATATGCACATGAAAAAAAGGGAAGAAGGGAAAGTCAGGCCTGAGAGGAGTACATAAGTGATGCATTTGTGAAATTAGATTTTTCTTATAAAAGGTCTCTTGTACTATTTAAGTTTTGCTTTAAAATGGACTGATGGCCTTCAAAGATTGCAACTGATATGTCTTCTGAACTTGAGCCAACACAGAGGGAATGTGATTGAAACACATGTGTAATTTACATGCAATAAACAAATGTGTTCTGTGTAAGGGGATCACCAAGGAGTTTTGTTTTCAGGTTAGGTTAACAACCTCCTCCTTTTCCCCAAGAAACCCAGTAGCTTCTCCATCTTATTTTTTCCCCATCCATCCCAGTTGTCTTTTCCCATCTATCTTCTCCCATTAGCTCTTTCCCTCCATTTATTACTCTGTTTCTGCTTTCTTCGTCTCCCTTTCATGTCCTTCCCATTTATCTTAGTTCATATTCCTGCACAAACAGGTTCTCAGACAAAGATTCAAGTAGGTTACTTAGAAAGTGCAGGAAATACCAATAGAGAAGCAAGGAAGGAGGTTATGGAAGAGACAGCAGTCAATAAAGGGTATATATTGTGTAAGTTAACACTGTGGTTGGGTAACTGGAGTTTTATGCCACAAGAATTTTCTGGAAAATCACACAAAATCACATCCTCAGCTGAGGGTAAGGGGTATTTGTACTGCACCCCTCAGCAGTCATTGGCTTAGGGCTGCTTCTAAAGAAGTCAATTCCCTGCTATGTCAGGCCTGCCATGCCAGGTCTCCTCTGGCTTGGGAAAAGAGGCAGAGATGCAGAAACTGGCAGCTGGAAGTGGCAGCAACACATTGAAGTGATAAAGCCCTACGATGGGGTACTAAAAACTGTCACCATACCTCTATTTCCACCTATCATAAAAATGACCTCTCTTACCACCTCACTCCAGTCAGAATGCTATCATCAACAAATCAACAAACAACAAATGCTGGTGGGGCTGTGAGGAAAAGGGGACCCTGCTGCACTGTTGGTGGGACTGCAGATTGGTGCAGCCACTATGGAAGTCAGTATGGAGGTATCTCAAAGAACTGGAAACAGAGCTACCGTTTGACCCAGCAATTCCACTCCTAGGTAGTTATCCTGAAAAAACCAAGACACTTATTCAAAAAAAGTTATGCACCCCTATGTTCATAGCAGCACAATTTACAATAGCTAAGACTTGGAAACAACCAAAATGCCCATCAGTAGATGACTGGATTAAGAAACTGTGGTATATTTATACAATGGAGTATCACTCCGCTATAAGGAAGAATGAAATCGTGCCATTTGCAATGATATGGATGGACCTAGAGACTATAATGTTGAGTGAAATAAGTCAGTCAGAGAAGGACAAATACCATATGATCTCACTCATATGTGGAATCTGAAAAACTGTATGAATGAGCAAAGTAAACAGAAACTGTCTCATAGATATAGATGAAAAATCAGGGTTGCTAATTGGGAGAGGAATGGGGATGAGGGAGAAGGGGAAGGGATTAGACAGCAAAAATAGGCAACTACAATATTGCCACTGGGATAGGAAAAACAGTTTGGGGAATATAATTAATAATGTTGTAAATATTCTGTGGAATGTCAGATGATCATAGGTCTTGTTAGGGAGACCATTTCATGGATGGAGTAGAGGTTTGATCACTGCACTGTATTACTAAAGCGGAGGTGGTATACCTACTGTAATTGAATATATATAGATAGTCACAGGATGTGGATTATACTGTGGAAGAGAGTCAGAGGAAGAGTAATAGATATATATATGGGGGGGAGTGGGGTGGCGAATTGGGGGTGGGGGGTTGTCACTTTGAGGGGCAAAATGTATAACTATTGCACTGTGTTGTACACCTGAAACTAATTAAAAATAAAATAAAATAAAAACAAAATAAAAAAATGACCTCTCTGAATGGTAATAAATTATTAACAGCTGGCAAAACAAATCAGGAGAAGCCTCTTATTTTGAAATGCAATCATTCGGGGACATTAGCGTATGGCTAGTGATAATATGTATGTCTCAAATCTAGATGTCCATGGTTAAGAATATTCTATAAATCTTAGAAAAACAGGAAGCCAGTTAAAGCCATGATACTTCTATAACAGTGTTGATGGACAGCTGCCAGATGACTGTCAGGGCACCACAGACAAACCCTAGTATCAGGCAGCAAGGGTCATTGGTAAGAATCCCTGTGCATTATCTCCCTTCATTTTAGGGCGAGATGTGTCAAAATATGCTACGTTGGCAAAGTTGGTTTTCTTTAATTAGCACCTGTCTATCTTTCTACAGTATTTGGCAGAGAAGGCCATTTTGCACAGTGCATAATAGTATAGGTTGGGTATTAGAACAACCAGCTATGAATGCTAGTTTCTCTTCTTACTAACATAAGTCCCTCCATCTCTCTCTGTCTCTGTTTTTCTATCTATAAAATGAGGGTAACAATCCTTCATAGGATACTGTTTTATATATATATATATATATATATATATATATATATATATATATGTCTATCAATAGATAGATGTAGATGTGTATAGTGTACAGTGTTTTATATATTATATATTCAAGTACAAGTAGGTTACTTGTATGTATGTATATATGTGTGTGTACATCTATATCAGTCTAAACAGCCTGTCCCACCAGCTCTCACAATTATATAACCTCTAACCCAATAATAAATCCCTCATTCTGTGTCAAATATGACTGATACATGGTAGTTACATGTCAAGATGTTAAAAATGAAACTATTTGAGACTCAGGTAGGTATACCTAAGTGTGCTACACATAAACCTTCAGAGAATAAATAATAATGTGAGATGTCTGAGATAAAGGACATATGACAGCAAAAATGATGATGTCATTCCTCTATTTATAATCCTTTAAGGCTTTCCCACTGCACTCAACATAAACTCTAAACTTGCTCATACAGTACACAAAGACCTTCATGGTGACACTGTCCAGCCAAACTGGAACTGCCTTCAATTACTACTCTATTTTTCCCCTTTTCTCTCTTCTCTTCCCCTGCTCCTCCTAGCCCCTCTCTCCCCTCGTCTCTCACCCTGCCCTCTCTTCCTTCCTCTTCTCAACCTTCTCATAAGTGCATCCATCTATAACACCCTGCTCTCCTAACACACACACTTATACACACACACACACACACACACACACAAACACATGCACACACCTCTTTCACCTTGTTAATCTCAGCTTACACCTTACTTTTTTTAGGATATCTAACCTGGCTCCAAAACTTTGGTTTAGAAGTAGTCCTCTAAGCATTCCTTATTTTCTTACCTCCTGGTTTTTCAATCTCTCCCCTGACCACCACCTCATCTTTGCTCCTCTGATTCCCAATGATCTCTCCGGACTTAGATGCTACTGCTTCCTAAACCACATTAACTTTTGCTAAGCTACATTAAGTTCCCCTCCTATGAGACACTACTCCCATTGTAGTCTTTATCACACAGTTGGAATTGGATGTTTATTCAGCTGTCACCCCTAGTAGACATTGAACTCTCTGGCTGCCATTTGTGGTGGATGCTGTGATGTGCTGCCCAGATCTCCCTTCAAGAATTAAGCTTGGTACTGCAGTTTCTGGAAGAGATGGAGACAGAGAACCCTCTGCTGTCAGCCGCTTTAGGGATTATGAAAAGCTGAAAACTGAAAAGAGCCGCCTTATTCAAAGTTGCCTCAGGGGTGACCAACACTGATGCAGATATATAAAGCCTCTGCCTACTTGCCACTGTGTAGGGCAGCTCTAAAGGGTCATTCTTCAGAACTCCCCGCATGGCTGCCTGAGGTTCCCATTGAGACAGCTTCATAGTTATCCTCTCTGTCTACCCCATCCAGCTCTTTCCCTTTCCTTCCACAGGTATTGATTCTAAGAACACTCCCCAATATGCCTCCTACATACTAATATCTGTCTCAGAGTCTGCTGTCCAGAGCACCCATTCTGCAACATCCTTATCCTTACCACTTTAGTACAATGCCTAGAATGGGGTGCTGTTCAGTAAATATTGGCTGATTAAATAAAAGACATAGATAGTGAAGACCGCAATAGTCCAGAACTACTATAAGAAAAGGGGATCAAAGCTGAGGGGGTACTATTCAGCTGACTCAAATACTTCAAGTGATCTCTAGAAGTCTAAAAACATGTGGCTCCAGAGTTACACAAACTGATCTACCCCCTACACAGCTGGATGTTGCTATCACCCCAGCTAGTCGCTTCTTTGGGATGATTTAATTATAGAAAGACACATAGCCTGATTGAAGAAACCAAATTCTGGCCTAGGTAACTCCTGTTTCTGAAAAATTACTTGCAAATTAACCAAAAACTCTATGAAAATCCATTATTAAATAACAACAGAAGAAGACATGCTACAGAGATGTTGGGAAAGGAAGAACCAAAAACACAACAAAAAAGTATTATTTATGGTCAGGAAGCAATAAGAAGTTCAAGCTATATGGAATTCATAACAAAGTGATGGAAGAAGACGTGGGAATCACAGGAATGAGATACAGATGGGGAAGTTCGTTTCTCAAAAAATTAGCATCAAAATAGCTTAAACTTTCATTAAAGTTAACAATGACATTTATTTACAAATCGAATTAGTTACTTTTTCATTTTGATTCCATTTTCCAAAGAATAATTTGTCATTAAATTCATGTTTCCTGAATCATTCCCTCTAAATCTAATCTAGTCCCAAAGATTGAGTTATCATCCTAGCACATTAGGCTCAGATACTTTCTTACTTAATTATCATTTAATGAAAGAAATTAAGTCTATTAATAAGCAAAAGATATTAAATGTGATAGGTGGGTGAAGGCAAAGTTTTGTTGTGATATCTAAGCAATAAAAAATCATGTATAATAGTCTCATTCCAAAAATTGTAAATATTGTTGGATGATAAATGTTTGCAAAATAATTCTACATCCTTCTAAAACTGATAAGTAGAGAGGCTTACATTGAAAATTTCCAGCATCTTGCCCATGTAGTTGCATCCAATAAGATAAATACCTTCGTTTGATCTCAATAGTAGCAGTTACTACAATCTAAAATTATTTTATGCTTTATTTATCTATATATCTGTGTCCCTACCTACCTAGCAGTATTAACACCATGAAGGCAGAAATTGTTTGTTGATGTTGTGCTCCCATTTTATCTCTAGCACCTACTACAGCACCTCTCTCACAACTGACACTTAATAATCAATTGGAGGACTAGAATAATTGATGAATAATTGTAAAGTGAAAACAAAGTCCTTTTGGAGGATTTCATTATATTGCCAGCAACCTTAAAGACACTGATGAAACTGAGTTGAAGCTACTGAAACTTGATTTTTTAACTCTTGATCATTTCTTATTAACTGGGATGGTGAAAAATCACACCCATTTAAGTTTCACATACTATTTATCCTATAACAAAATAACATCCCCATCAGCAAGATGGAGTGGAAGCAAGGAAGACTGGATGATACATTAAACCATTTTATGAGTTAGGATTCTTTGGTGTCAAGTGATAGAAACCCAGTGGCTAACTTAAGCAAAGGGAAATTAGGCCACTGAAATGAAAATGAAATGAAATAAGACAAAACAAAAACTAACCAAATAGGGCCGGCCGAGTGGCGCATTGGTTAAGCGCTGGTTTTGGGATGCCAGCAGCCCCGGTTCAGATCCCACATGAGGGCCAGTGACACTGCCCTCTACAGCTAACAACAGCTCCACCTGGAGCTGGGCTGTGCGAGCCCCAGTGATGGTGTGGGCTGCAGCCCCTGCTGCAGTGGGCTGCCATAGGCTACAGTGAGTGGCCCGCAGCCAGCGTGAGCGGCTGGCAGCCAAGCGTGAGCTGCCAATAGCCGCAGTGAGCGACATCCAGAGGCCAGCGACTGATCTGCCTCATCCGGGAAGAGCGCAATGAGGATACCAACAGTGAAGCAACATCCTCCGCAACTAGACTGAAGAACAAAAAGACAGCAACTTGTCTGTTCCCCTTCCCCGATTCCCCAACGCTGTTCCCCTCCGCCAATTCCCCAATAAAATCTTTAAAAAAAAAAAAAAAAAAACTAACCAAATAAACAAAAATTCCTATTGGGATTTTGATTGGAATACATTGAATTTATAGACCAAATTTGGGGAAAGCCATCATATTGACTATATTGAAATTCTTCTCTATAAAAACGTATATCTTCATTTAGAGATCTACTATAAAATATTTCAAATTTTAATATTTTTCTTTGAAAAGGTATTCCATGTCTTTTGTTAGAGTTATTTCTAGATTTTTCTACACATATATACACACATACACACAGCTATGGGTCAATATTAACATTTAATATTTTAAAATTATATATTCTAGTAGTTATTTGCTGTATACATGAATATTAAATTGAACAATGTACATTGATTTTATATCTTGTATCAGCCAGCCATAAATGTGTAACAAACCACCCCAAAGCTCAATGTCTGTGTTCTTATGCCTCTTTTATGAGAAGAGAAGACGTACATGATAACCCCTCTTTCACCTCCATGAGATATGAGCTCTTTGGTCCATTATCTTGTGCACAGAATGAATCTGAATAATTGGTACGTGGATTTGACCATCAAAACAAGTCATAACATATAGTTCTAAGCCCTATTCAAATGAAACAGGGACATGGAAGATTGTGTCTTCCAAAATAACCACAATAATATCTCCCATCCATCACACCCTTCTGCAGTGTGACCTGACCACTAACTCATAAAGAGGTGGCACTTCTGTTCCTTTTTGTTGAATTTCGGTATATCTGTGACTGTTCTGATGAACAGAGTATGGCAGCATTGACTCTCTATGACTTCTAAGGCTGGATCATAAAAGGTGAAGCAGCTTCTGCCTTGTTCACCAAGACATTCACATTTAAAGCTTTGAGCCACCCCATAGCAAGTTTAACTACCCAAAGGCCTCCATGCTGTGAGGAAGTCAAGCCTCGTGAAAAGACTGCAGACAGATGCTCCATTTGACATACCCAACAAAGGTTCCAGCCAACAGAGAGCACCAACATTCAGACATGTGAGTCCATCTATGGAAATGGATTCTCTAGTTCTCAACCATTTGAGTTTTCCCAGCAGAAGGTCCATACATCACAAAGCAGAAATCTATCCCCAGAGATCTGGCCTTATTGGCCAACCCAAAGAATTTGGGGGCATAATAAAATGGTTCTTATTTTGAACCACTTCATTTGGAATGGATCACTACATAGCAGCAGTGAATGAAATAAGCTTGTAGCCAAATTCTTCTGTAAGTTTCCAATAATTGGGGTCTAGAACTTAATTTTTCAATTCCACTGCAAAGTGAATCATGTCAGAACAAGGCTAGGAAAAATGCTGGTCTCTAAATCCCAGCCTACTATTCCAAGGTTCAGAGGACTCATTTGCTTTCAGAATGATGCATAATTCAGAATCAGGGATTGCCGCTTGGGGTTAGGTCTTTATTGGGGGTCTCTATTTTTCCAGTCAAGGTCATAAACCTTTCCAACTACTTTGAAGTACAGGATCAAGGGAGCCTACAGAAAAGACAGACATGTCAATTGCATCTCTGAAGAATTGACAAATCAAACTTCAGACTGAGCCCAGTTCTATTACTATAGCTTCGTTTTGTGTTTTCTGAAAATGTGCTTTGTTTAGCTGCTCTTGTAAATTTTTTTTTTTTTTTTTTCAGTCAGGACAACTTGAAAAAGAAACACAGCAGAAAAAGAAACATGGGGCGGGAGGAGGAGGCTGTTAAAACCACCCATTGTGCTGAATAATGAATTGCTCCCCAAAATACAATTTAGCTGATAGAAGCTGAACTGAACTCAAACCTTCTATGGTCTTCCATGTTCTCATGTTGACTGCTCCGTTTTTGGGCCCAAAGGCAGCATTCCTCCAACTTGCTTCTCCGACTACAACAGGAAGAAAAACATCCACAAGCTTCCCTGTTACATTTTCCTCTTTCAAAGGAATTGCTGAGACTATCAACCCAGTAAATTCATAGTCTTTAAAGTGTTATTTCTTACTTCCAATATGAGTAATTCATAGGACTATAAAGGACCAGATCCTCATAAAAAAATGATTATGTGCTAAAAAGACATTATTTGATGGTAAAAATCTGAAGTTGCTGAGAGGGTTATGGAAGGGAGCCAAAAGAATCCTTTGAGGGGAAATGTCTTTCCTGTCTTTTCCTGAAATTGCTTGTTTTCACTTTGGAAGGAAGATGGCAAGTTTTTCAGCTTCACAGTTTAAAGGACTGTACCTTGGAGGCAAGAATTCTAGCTGTCAGAATCCCAGGATAGTAGCACTAATCAAAAGGCCTCTCCTGAGGAGATATAAGCATCTCATGCAAGATTAGAGCACCAGTTCCTTGTGCACTGATGACAGCCATATTTGTCTCCTTCTGGAATAAGAGGCCATCCTAGGTTTTTCGGAAGTCTGTTTATTTCTAAAAATCAAACCCAAAGCACTTTTTTTTAATGGGGATGCTCCAGCAACTTGTAACTTTGCTTTCAATGATTTTCAGTTCTCACAGAAAGATGTTCTGAGGTGGGAGAATAAGTACAGAAGGAGCTATAACACCAGGAACTTGGACCCTATAGAGATGGTGATTCCATGCCTAGTCTCCAGCAATCTCTCACCGCATTTGTATACACTACTCCTGCATACTATTTCATTGTCCCATGAATTTGGATTTTCTATTGCTTTGACTAATTGAATGATGAGAAAGTAGTATTTTGGTATGTCTTAGACCTCTTCATCCCTTAAGGATGAACCACTGTGTAAGATATCCAGGTTACCATTCTGAAGAGGAGGATGAGACATCAAGTGGAGAGAAAAGTCACATGTAGGAGCACTGAGGTGTAAGTATTCACTGTATATCCACTGTTTATCAGCACTGTGGCTCATCAAATGACTGAACTTTCCTGAACCACAATTCCTGGATTTGTAAAAATGAAGATAATACCTATTTCATACTGTTGTGAAAATCAAATGAAATAATTCTTTCTTGTTTTAGGTTTATTGAGCATCTACTATGTGTCAGATGCTGAGGATAAAAACAATAAACAAATTATGCATGGTGCCTTACAAGAGCCCACATTCTATAAGACACATGTAAAATTCACTGAACTTAGTTCTAGAGTATGCTTTGAAAAAAAAATTAATAACAACATGGTCTGCAGTTGTACAGAGCACTGAGGAGCTATAAAGACTATAAGACTTGTCTTTAATAAGGCTTTAATCTAGTTTAAAATACAGGACTAACACATGAAATAATAAATTAAGAATACTGACTACATATTATGTTCTAAACTTTGCAAATGCTACCCGAGAAACATGAAAACTGGAAAATGTAGTGTGGAGTAGTCTTCCAATGCATCATGGAGGTGAGGATGAGTCAAGCTTCAGTGAGACTAGCAGGTTTTGCAGAGGCAGTGATACAAGAGCCTGGAAAACAAGTTAAGTGATGACTAGAGCCATCTTGTCAATAGAACCGTCTGCCATGATGGAAATATTCTATATCTGTGCTATCCAATGCATTAGCCCTGACCACCATGTGGCTATAGCACACTTGACATGTGGCCAATGTAACTAAGGAACTGAATTTTTAAATGTATTTAATTTTAATCAATTTTACTTTAAATAGCCATTTGTGGCCAGTGGCTACCTTGTTGTATGGCATATGCCCAAAGGACTTGGGGAAGAGAGACCATAATTTTTTCTATTACTTTCATTGAGGTCATCCAAGCTCAGTTGATATGTTAATATTATTTGCCTGCCACTACTTCACCCCAGCTATCTATTCCAAAGTATAAAACAGATTTGTAAGAGTTTGATTGGTAGCGGGAGTGGAGATGGCACCCCAGAGAGCCCTGAGCAACCACGGTGGCACCGCGACCAGCCTACTTACTATCACGCCCCCCAGAAGAGCAGCAGCTGCCACAGCCAGCCCCAGTCACTGTCACCGAAACTGTGAGCAGCAAGGTAGAGACCCCACCCTCGGTGCTGTGGACACCAAGCCGGACACCACTGCCCACAGTGTAGGGAGCAGGGGTCTGAGTGGCCTCACATCAATGGTGCCTGCCGGGGAGGACAAGAAGGTCATCCAAAGGAAGGTTTGGGAACAGTAAAATGGTTCAATGTAAGAAACAAATATGGTTTCATCAACAGGAATGACACCAAGGAAGGTATATTTCTACACCAGACTGTCATAAAGGAGACTTGTCCCCCAGGAATTACCTTTGCAGTGTAGGAGATGGAGAAACTGTGGAGTCTGACATTGTTGAAGGAAAAAAGTGTGCAGAGTCAGCAAATAAACCCTGATGGAGGTGCAGTGCAAGGCAGTAAATATGCAGCAGACCATAACCATTGTAGATGCTATCCACGTCATGAGGGTCCTCTATGCAATTACCAGGAGGATTACCAGAACTGTGAGAGTGGGGAAAAGAATGAGGGGTGGGAGAATGTTCCCGAAAGCCAGGCCCAACAGTGTTGGCCTTACCACAGGCAAGGGTTCCCACCTGAATACCAACGGAGACTCTATGGGCCTCAACCACAGTACTCAAACCCTGCTGTGCAGGGAGAAGCAATGGGGTATGCTAACAACCAGGCTGCAGGAGAACAAGGTAGACCAGTGAGATAGAATATGCATCCAGCTATAGACTATGATTCCACAGGGGCCTTCCTCACCAAAGACAGCCTAGAGAGGACAGCAATGAAGAAAATAAGGAAAATCAAGGAGATGAGACCCAAGATCAGCAGCCACCTCAACATAGGTATCACCTACTGACCCAGAGGCCAAGAAAACCCTAAACCACAAGATAGCAAAGAGACAAAAAGCAGCTGATCCACCAGCTGAGAATCCCACCACTCTGGAGGCCTGAGCAGGGCAGGGCTGAATAAATGCCAGCTTACCACCTTTACCATTATACAGTTTAATAATCCAACAAATAGAAATGAATATGGAGGAGATGCAAGATGGCTGAGTAAACATTGTGCCTGCTTCCTTCCATAAACACATTAAAATTACAACTACATTATGGAACAATCACCCTGGAGAACCATCTGAAGTCTGGTTGAACAGAAATTTTATAACTAAGGATATAAAGAAGCTATACTGAGACTGGTAAGAGGGGTGGAGATGCGAAATGTGCTGGTCCCAAACCTCTGTGTAGCAGACTAAAATTAGGAGGGATACCTCAGCCGCAGAGGTTCCATCTGGAGGAACAAAGAACAAAGGACTCCAGCCCCACTCTAGGCTCCCCAGCCTAGAGTACTGGTGCCAGGAAGGGGAGCCCCCACAACATCTGCCTGTGAAAAACAGTGGGGATTCCAACCATATTGGTGGGACAGAAGGCTGCAGGAAACCCAGAGGTCCTCTTAAAGGGCCTGCACACAGACTCGCTTGCAGGCACTCACCTTGGGCTCCAGTGGAGGGACGGTGACTCAGAGGCATACAGAGAGTAGACTGCGGTGTGTGGCTTCGAGGCCAGAGCTGGAGGACAGTCCCATTTTCCCTGTGAGAGGCCCTCCTCTCAAACTGCCAGCAGGCAACTGCCACATTTAATGTGTTGAGACAGTCCCTTACGCTTATGACCAAATCTGAATCTGATTGGTCTAGTGGGCTCCAGGGCTCTGGCCTGCTGACTCACTGAGATCCCACCCCACCCAATTCACCCAGCCCTGGAGGCACTCTCTCCATGAGCAGCCAGCCCTGCCTGAATTGAACTCTTTCATGGAAAACTATATGAGTCCAGGGGCCCCAGGAGGGCAGCAACTGGCCTCTGTGTTCTCTGAGGCTTTTGCTGAGTAGTTCCAGGCTCAGCACTAGCACCAAACCAGAGTCTGCATTAACCTGGTGACCACAACGCTTCCCACTGTAGTTATTCCCTGAGACAACTACCTCACCCAACTTTCATATTACACAAGGCTTTATCTGCAGCTGAATTTTAAGGGAGCTGGCAGGTGGCAGCAGGCCTTGGGGTGTCCTGGCTTTTTCAGAGCTACTCCAGGCCCAGTTCTGGTGGCAGACATTCTCAGTTTGTATTGTGGCCTCTCCCACATGCCTCCAGGTTTAGCACAGGCTGCAAAAAACTGAAGATCACTTTGTAGTTCCCACTGGTCACTGGTAGTAGGGGACCTGGGCCTGCACTGGAGCCCCTCCCAAGAGGCCCCAGAACCAACATACCTGGAGGTTGGCCTCAGACCACAGCAGATCACCACCCAATTAGTCCCACAAGTGGCACACACAAAGGGCAGTCTCAACAGGTACCAAAGCCTACTGGGGCAAATCCCACTCAGAAGGGTAAGCCCCTCACAGCAGCCCATAAGCTGTGGATGTGGCCAAAGCCCACACCAAGTCAGCCTGAGGGCCATCCCACCCACAGAAGTGCCAATAACAATCAAGCCTCAACTATAACAGGAGAGTACATACAGCCCACACAAGGGACACTCCTGGAGCACCCGGAGGAGATGACCAGGGATACTGCCAGAGCCCCACAGGGCACCTACTACTACATAAGACCACCCAGCCAAAACTGGGAGACATAGTAGATCGATCTCATACTTAGTAACACACAAAAGGAGGCAGAAAAAATGAAGAAACAAAGAAATATTTCTCAAATAAAAGAACAGGAGAAACCTCCAGAAAAAGAACTAAACAAAATTGAGGTAAGCAGCCTACCAAGACAGGGTTCAAAACAAAGGTTATAAGGATGCTCAAGGAACTTATTGAGAACTTCAACAAAGAGATAGCAAGCATCAAAAAAGACACAGAAACCATAAAAAAAAGAACCAGCATTAAGTGAAGAATACAATAATTGAAATGAACAATGCACTAGAAGCAATCACCAGCAGACTAGACAAAGAAGAGGATCGAATCAGTGATATGGAAGGCAAGATAACTGTAAACACCTAGTCAGAACAGCAAAAAGAAAAAGAAATAAAAAGAAATGAGGATAGTGTAAGAGACCTCTGGGACAACATCAAGTGTAACCATGTTCACATCATAAGGGTACCAGAAGGAGAAGAGAGAAAGCAAGGGATTGAGAACCTATTTGAAGAAATAAAGACTGAAAACTTTCCTAACCTGGCAAAGGAAATAGACATACAAGTCCAGGAAGTGCAGAGAGTCCCAAACAGGATGAACTCAAACTGGTCCACACCAAGACACATTATAATTTAAATGGCAAACGTTAAAGACAAAGAAAGATTCCCGAAGGCAGCAAGAGAAAGGCAACTAGTAACTTATAAGAGATCTTCCATAAGATGATAAGCTGATTTCTCAAAAGAAACTTTGCAGGCCGGAAGGGATTGGCACAAAATATTCAACATGATGAAAAGAATATACCTATAACCAAGACTACTTTACCCAGCCATCATTTAAAACCAAAGGACAGGTAAAGAGCTTCCAAGACAAGGACAAGCTAAAGGACTTCATCACCACCGAACCAGTACTACAAGAAATCTTAGAGGGACTCCTTGAAGATGGAAAAAAAAAATCAAAATTATGAAGAATAAAATAGCAATAGCTACATATCTATCAACAATTACTTTTAATGTAAATGGATTAAGTGCTCCAATCAAAAGGCACAGAAGGGCTGAATGGATTTAAAAAAAAATAAAACCCTTACGCATGCTACCTACAAGAGAATCACTTCAGATTAAAAGACACACACACAGATGGAAAGTAAAGAGATGGAAAAAGATATTTTATGAAAATGGAAACAAACAAGCAAAGAAAGCTGAGGCAGCAGTACTTATCCCACACAAAGTAGACTTTAAAACAAAGGCTATAATAAGAAGAGACAAAGAAAGACCCACTTCTGGGTATTTATTCAAAGAAACCCAAAACACTACAAGGGAAATGTATGCATCCATATGTTCATTGCAGCATTGTTTACAATGGCCAAGATGAGGCAGCCTGGGTGTCTGTCAATGGAAAAATGGATAAAGAAGAGGTGGTACTTATATACAATGGAATATTGCTCAGCCATGGAAGGGAATGGGTTCTCGCCATCTGTGGGGGCATGGATGGACCTGTGCTGTGTGGAGTATATCAAACAGAGAAAGACAGATGCAATGTAATTTCACTTCTATGTGGGAATCTAAAGAACAAAATAAACAAACAAATCAGAAAGAAACTGATAGATACAGAGGACATTTTGATTGTTGCCAGATGAGACGGGGGTTGGGAGTGTGGGTGAAAAAAGGTGAAAGGAGGGCCGGCCAAGTGGCTCAGTTGGTTAAGAGCAGGAGCTCTGAGCAACAGGGTTGCCGGTTTGATTCCCACATGGGCCAGTGAGCTGCACCCAAGCTGAGCTGACGCTAAGCTGCCAACAGGGCAGGATGGCTAAGCTGGTGAGAGCACGTGCTCCTAACAACAAGGTTGCTGGTTCGACTCCCGCATGGGATGGTAGGCTATGCCCACCGGCAACTGAGTGGCCAAGAGCTGCTGACAGGCAGTCAGATGGTGACTGGACTTGAAACTGAGCTAGCTGCGCCCTCTGCAACATTCACAACTAAGATTGAAGGACAACTTGGCTGTTCCTCTTCCCCAATTCCCCAATAAAATCTTTAAAAAAAAAAAAAGGTGAAGGGATTAAAGAGTACAAACTGGTAGTTACAAAATAGTCATGGGGATGTAAAGTAAAGCATAGGGGCATAGGGAATATAGTTAAAGATATGGTAATAACTATGTATAGTGTCAGCTAGGTGCTAAACTAGTCAGGTAGATCACTTCTTAAATTACATAAATGTCTAACCACTATGCTGTACACCTGAAAGTCATATAAAACAGTATTGAATGTCAACTGCGACTGAAAAATTAAAAAGGGGAAGAGTGAAGGGCAATAAGTGGCCAAAATTTCCATATATAAAACAAGTAAGTCAAGGGAATGTAATGTACAGCATGGGGAATATAGTCAATAATATTGTGATAGTGTGGCAACAGTGTCAGATGGTTTCTGGACTTATCATGGTGATCACTTCTTTAGGATATAAATGTTAAATAACTATTGTGTACCCCTGAAACTCATATAATATTATATATATATGTGACTTTATTGGGGAATTGGGGGAGGGGACAGCGTTGGGGAATCAGGAAAGGGGAACAGACAACTTGCTGTCCTTTTGTTCTTCAGTCTAGTTGTGGAGGACATTGCTTCACTGGCCCATGTTGGTATTATCATTGTGCTCTTCCCCGGTGAGGCAGTCACTCGCCAGCCATTGGACAGCCACTCACAGCAGCTCATGGCAGCTCACACTGGCTGCTCGCTGCTCACACAGGCTGCCAGTCATTCACGGTAGCTCACGGCAGCCAACTGGAGCCCCACTGCAGCCAATGCCATTGCTGGCGACTCACAGCAGCCCAGCTCCAGGTCTAGCTGTTGCTCACCATCTTAGCTGTAGAGGGCACAGAGTCACTGACCCTCACATGTGGGATCCGAACTGGGGTCCTGCTGCTCAGAGATGGCGCTCCCAAGACAACTCGTAACCAAACCGCCACTCAGCCAGCCTCTGTTAGCTGTATTTTTAATAAATATCTTAAAAATTAAAAAAAGAAGAAAAAATGAATATGAAATTCCAACAATAAGAAATGAACAAAAATGAGAGCTAAAGACCTAAAGTGCTTGCTTTTGCCCATTGACCAGGTAAGTAGAACTATCTGCATTATCTATGCAGCATGGGGTTTTTATTATTGTTACCTAAATATATTTCTTTTTGGAAATGATAAAAAGAAAATTTTAAAAAAAAGCCTGGTTTTCCTCAATACACCTCAAAAGGTTTTAAAATTATTTCTTATCTGGTCAAGCTGAGATTTTTGTTGTGTTGTTTTTCTTTTCCATTATTTTGTTTTATTTTTTATTTGTTTTTTGTTTTCTTTTTTTTTTCTTTAAATTGAGATTTTTAAGAACTTCATTTCTAATTTGTAATACAAAATACAAACTTTTATTTGTAATAAAAGTTTACAACTTGATTTTTTTCAAAAAAGTCAACTGCAAGCAGCTGTTAATAAAGGTCTTACTTAAAATTAAAAAAAAAAAAACACAAAAAAAAAACAGATGGTCAATGCAGAGTCTTTCTATACCATATAATTCCAGGGCAACTTCACCAGCTGCCAAAATTTTATTTTATTTGCATATCTGCCTTTAAGTTTATCTAAACCAATGGTTGCTCCCTTTAAAGGACTGGTGTTTCTAGGCCAGCTGAGTGGCTCAGTTGGTTAAGAGCTTGCTCAGGAGTGTGAACTGAGCTCTGAGCAACAGCAGTTCAATGCCCAGCCCGAGCTGAGCTGCCAACAGGTAGCAGGATGGCTCAGTTAAAAGAAAAAAAAAAAAGGGATTGGTGTTTCCTATGTTTCCAGGAAAGAATATAAATATTTTTTATTTTTTTAAAGCCAGCAATGAAGGAGAAAATGACAGAAAGTACATGTACCAGAAAGTTTTTAATACATATTTGTTTCCTTATTTACAGGTAATAGAGAAAAGGGAGAGGGGCAAAAACATTTGAGGCACAAATAGCTGGAACAAGAGATCAGACAAAAGATTCAAACCTAGGCCACTCACAAAGCAAAGGGAAAATGAAGCAATTATCCCGCTGGTCAAGGCAAAATGAAATCTTTCGTCTGGAAACAGCCAGATAATTCCAAATGAAAGGATTTTTGGTGACTGTTTTCTGTTGAGTTGAGCTGATAATTGCCAAGATTTATTTTCTATGTACTCTTTGGCATAACTATAGATTTAAAAAAAAAAAAAAAGTTCAGATAGACCTATTAGAAGCTGGAGTCTGCCTGTGATGAATATGATGGAACACACATCCCTTGAGGAACTAAATCAAGGCTAAATAAGAAAAACAGAAAAGAATTGAGTGCACACGAATCCAGAGCCCTGAGGAATATAAGACGAGATAGTTGTTTGTTTTTAAGAGACTGTCAATGATGCTTTGCACCCAGCTGTCAACACGGGATTTAAGGAGGCGTGAGTTGGGAGGTCTGACCTCCAGGAGCGACAGCAGCAGCGGCTCCTGTCCACATTTCCGTTTATGTTTATGTGAGTAGGCATTTGCAGGCTGTCCGGTCACGACTCGTTCTATTTTGCTCACAGTAGGACTAAGAGAAAGTCTCATTAAGAGTGTGGAAACCATGCATATGGATTCTGTGATGCCGGGAAACATCCCTGAGGGAAAAGTGTATTCATTAGACTAGGTGGTGAGAGGGAGAAATAAACCCAACAACAGGAAATAAACTCCGGAATCAGTTTGGATCTATTGCCTCGGATGCTAAATGACTCTCTGCTAAGACCCAAGAGCTCTAGAAAATTAGAGTAGGTGTTCTACTGTTATACTAGGGGCAGCTCTCAAGTGATGGGTTGGCCCCAGTGTAGGACAGGCAGCTGAGACAGGCTTTGTCCCCTAGCAGGTTAAAAGGCTGATATAGTAGAGCGAGGCTTTCTAAGTGCACATTAGCCACAAAAGAATCCCCCTCACTGTTCAGCACATTGTGCCAGAGCCGTCAGGTTGCCAGAAATAGACTCGCCCAAATCCCCTTTATATTTCCCAGAGCTGAACCTGAACTTTCAGGGGGCTTGACTTTGCTTTTATTCTTCACTCTTCTTTTCATAGATGATTGAATTTGCTAGTGTTGCTTTCAGATCAGATGTTATTTTGGGCGCAACTCAAAGAAAGCCATCCAAATACATTGAGAAGCAGTGGGTGGCAGGAGGGTTCAGCTTCATTCCTAATTAAGCAAAGAGACACATCAGGGGGTGTAGGAGGGGAAAAAACACTCAAGGCTCCAAGGTCATTGAAAAGTACAAGTATTTGACTTACATAGGATGATGTCAGCTGAGGCTCAAAGTCTACTAGGCTTTGTTTGCACTTTTTAAAACACCAGAGCTATTATTCACATTTGCTACCATTACAAACATCTTTAATCATTACACCTTGAAATTAAAAATTTTAACAATAGGAACTGTACAAAGTCACAATGGAAAAGGATCACTTGATATAATGAAGGGATTTTTGTGGTTAAAAGCTGAGTTAATTTCTCCCCATAGCATAGCCGCTCTCCAGTCCTGGTTCATGACCCATCTTCAAAACCTCCTCACTCCCTCTTCCTGACCTCCTTCTCAACCTCTCACCTGCCAAGAGATATTTGTTGAGTCTGAGACCCTGTGCAAAACCATGCGCCTAATTGTCGCATTTAATTTCCATAATCACACAGTGAGGGAAAATTGGGGCTCAAGCAGATAAGTAACTTGCCCAAGAATAGAGAGATCGTAATCAGATCTGTCTCAAAGTTTATACTCAAAAGCTTTCTGTTTAACCATAATGAGAGAGGAGCATTTATTTTAAATTCAGCTTTAAGATTTTGATGTAATGACCTGAGGAGGAAAGTCGGGGTGCTTTCAGTGACTGACCCACACTTAAACACCCAAGTCCTTATTTTTCTTTTTATTGGTTGCAAGGTATATTGGAGAAACAATATCATTTTAATTTACTTCCCAGGGACTAAATAACAAAACATGTTGGGAGTCTTAAACCTGCTAAAATAGAGTTGAAATTATTTTTTTTGTCATCCTTTCCTTCTTTGGAAGCCTAATTCATCAGTAACCACCTGAAACAACACCCACACAAGCTTCAGCATCACTTCTCAGCTGGGCTCCTCCCCTCCAAGCTCCTAAATTGGGTCCTGGGCAAAGAAAACGTGTCTGTGCTTGGGAAATAAACAGCAGCAGCAACAACAATAGAGAAAACCATAGCAGCCCACCCACACATCCGTTTCATGGGGCTAAAATCGAATTACATGAGTAACTGAGAACAAGCTACATATATTCAGATACCTAGAGTTGAAAAGAAAAATTATCACCTATTTTATACATTCCAATGAAAGCATTTGAGGCCTCCATGAAGATGTCTTAAAACAAGTGGAAAAGTATTTAAGCCGAAAATATGCACCTACTTTCTTATAATACCCTGTCTTAACTTCCAGAAAACCCTGTAGAGACAAGAAACTTAAGCTCCACTTTTCTCTTTGCATTTTTTTTATGGCAGGATGGCAGACTCAAGATTAAAGGAACAGTTCTCTTGTTCTGAGCCACCCTTAAGAAGATGAAATATGACATCAAATGCTATTATCCAGGGGATGGGGAGAAGTTTGTAGATGATCCTTATAATTTTTACTGATCTCTATTCGCTATCTTTAAATGATTACCTTATTTATATCTTTAAAGGTTGTCTTTTTAAGAAAGAAAAGTTAGCCTTCAAGTAAAGAAAAAGGAAAATCTGATATGCTCCTATAATTTCAGAGATAGCTGGGGGGAAAGACTGTTTAAGGCTTCATTGGGTCTATGTATTTCTCTGGTTCCTTAGCCTTTAGGAATTCATAGCATAGGCATGAATAGAAGGTAGCGGAAATCCCCCTGGAGCAGAAGGCAGACTATCTGGATTCTAAACCCTAGCAAGTCCATCTAGTAGTAGGATGACCTTGAGCAGATCATTCGACTTCTCCAGTTCTCAATTCGCTTATTAGAAAAAGGAAAGATACAGCAGATACATGCTCAAGCCCTCCTACAATCCTAACCATGCTCAAATCCAATGCAATATGCCATATTTAAACTGTAATGAATGCTGCTGTTGAAAGTAATTAGGTATCTTTTGGGATTGCAAGTTGGTAAATGGATGCCTATTTCTCTCTAAGGCTATTATTTCCCCATCTGCCAATTCCCTTGAGCCAAGATAATAATCATTAGTTCTTTCCTGAATTTGTTCTTGTCTCTTTGATTGCACATGTAGTTGGAAAATGATGTACAGTCTCCTGTCCTTTACTGAAGACAATTTGTTTTTCCGTCCTCTCACCATGTCTTCAAATAGTCATCACGTTTCACCTACTGGAAAGCACCGCAGAACCTGAAAAGAACTCAAAGGCAAAGCAGGCATATGGAAGGTCATAAATTCTACGATGGCAAATACCCGGGGAAGGCCATTTCTATATGGGCTGGTCAGAGCAAGCCTCTCTAAGGAGGAGAGATCTGAGCTGAAGTGTGTTGGATACAGAATCAGGCATGAAAAAGGCAAGGACAGAGGTTTGCATAGGAAGGAACAGCATGTACAAAGGTCCTGAGGTGGGAAAGAGATTGCCATAATTCAGGAACTCAGTAAAGGCCAGTGTGACCAACTGGGAATAATTCATGAAATAAACTGGAGATTCAGGAAGGCCTGGTTCATACAACACATTAAAGACCATGCTAAGTGCAGTAGGAGCCATTGCACAGATTTAGAACATTCTCTGATCTAAGTCTTTGAAAGAAAAAGTGCTCTGGCTACTGTATGGGAAACAGATATTAAGAGTATAAGGTAGCAAGAACACAAGTAGGAAGAACTACAGGAAGAGTGCTACAATAGTTCAGGGAAGAGTTGCCTGGATTGTGGCGATGGAGATGAGAAAAGTCGGTGATACATTCAGATATATCTCAAGGTATATTGAGACATTTCTCGAGATATGTTTTGGAAGTAGAAACAACAGAACTTGTTAATGGATAAGATGTGATTGGGGGGTAGCTGAGAAAAGTGATGACCCCCTCAGATTCTGGCTCAAGTAACAAAGAGATGGGGAAATTTAATGAGACAGGAAATACTAGGAGAAGCCAAGTTTGTGTTGTGAAAGCAAGACTATGTACACATGATATTTAAACAATGACAATAGATGAGTTCATCTAGGGAGAAAAGATAGAAGAGGTAGAGGACATGAGAGCAATACCAGGGGATTATAACATTTACAATAAAGAGTGAGAAGAAAGAGGCAAAAGGAAATCATAAGAGAGTGTTGCCCTAGAACCCAAGAGCAGAGAATATTTCAAGAGGAAAAATAGTGAAGTGGTCAAAAGCTACCCAGAAGTTGGGTAAAATGAGACCTGAAAAGTGACCATTGCAAGTGGCAACAAGTGCAGCAAATCAAATTAATACAGGTGGGGCCAGCCGAGTGGCTCAGTTGGTTAAGAGCTCGCTCAAGAGTGCGAGCTGAGCTCCGAGCAACAGCAGTTCAATGCCCAGCCCAAGCTGAGCTGCTGCTGAGCTGCCAACAGGTGGCAGGATGGCTCAGCTAAAAAAAAAAAAAAAATTTATACAGTTTGATTTTCATAATTGGGCAAAACTTAATTTCATAAAGTAGAGTAACTTTTTGCTCCAATTGTAACCAAAAAAAATGCTGAACATTCTTTAGTCTGATTACTAACGTTATGATTTTCCTCTAAATAATCTTGACCTTTATATTCAAAATATCAACTGTGGTAGTTTTATGGTGCAAGTCATCTTACATTATATACTTTCCAATTTCAAAATACACCAGGTAAGTTTAGATCTTAAGGAGATGCTAATAAGAGAGGTATGCACATGGTTATGACTTTATTTTTTAATTCTCTCTTTGCCATCACTTATAAACCTGCAAAAATTTTACTCCTCTGAATCAGAACCACAGAGTAGAAGAGGAGGTAAAAAGAAAACTAGCATTTACGCTATGTCCACTGTATGCCAAACCCGAAACTACATGCTTTATATATTTTTTTTTTCTTTAATTTTTCACAACCACCCTGCAAACTGGGGGTTAACTCCACCATTTTACTGATGAAGAAACTGAGACTCAGAGAGCTGGCATGACATACTTAAGGCATCACAAGTAGTAAGTGGCTAAGTCAAGGTATATGTCCCCCAGACCCATGATTTCCCCACTCTACCACTTCTAGAGACCAGAATGTTATTAAAATTTTGAAAACTGCATCTGAATATTACTAAAGTCTGTGCAAGTAACCCCAAGTTGCACTAAGGAAAACTGGCATTTTTTATTCCTGGTGCCACAATCAGTTGGTAGTAATTGAACATTACAGAGAGGGGAAAGCTGTGTAAAAAAATCCTCAGTGTGTAAAAAATTTAAAAACATCTTTTCTTTAGTTGAGGTCATTTTGGAGGGGCAGGAGAGGTGGTGGACCCAGGGAAACACGTACAGCAGAGCAGTGACCAACAACATTGGTATCGCTTAGGAGTTTGTTGAAAATGCAGTCTCAGGCCTTCCCAGACCTCCTCAGTTAGAATCTGTATTAGCAAGATTCCCAGGTGTTGCATATTAACGTCAGAGAAGCACTATGTTTGAGAGATTAAGAATTTCTTCCTCTCACGGGACTGAATGTCTTAAAAAGAAAGGAGCTACTTTTCATTTAAATTTTAAATGGAAAAAAATACACGGATGTTAATTGTTGCAGACTATTAGGATTTTCGCTTTCAACTCTTTTAAAGTTATCCTTAGAAACAGAAGGGTTCCTACCTGTAATTTTTCACTGGTTCTCCGTAAATGAGATCCCCTTCCTTGCACATCCTTACCAAAATATATCCCAGTACCCACTGTATGTGTGTTCTGTGTTTTATTCCTCAGATGGACGGTAACAACTATATGACCCAGAAGGCGACTTCTGTATGCCTCCTAAGAAGACTTAGCTCATGGATTACTAAACCAACCTGATCAAAATATTCTGGTTTACCTAAGAAACCTAAAAAGATTATTTCTGAAGAAGCAAGAAACCTAATGCTGTTTGCCAGTCACCTAACCAAAAAAGCTTCAAGTTGCCCCACTTTTTAGTGAATGCCACTTGTTAGAACAACTGCCAAGCTAATGACTAGAATCAATGGCCAAACGTTATTTCTTTAACCTAAATTAATATGCAAAACACACAGCTAAATTCATCAGATTTGAAATGATCCTAATGGAGAAAAACATTCTTCATGAAATTTTAACCAGAAGCTCTATTAATTACACATCTTGATGGCCTAATTAAAAGGTTTCTTGCTTCACGTTGTGACTCTCCTTCCCCTGTGGTTTCCTATTTTATTATCAAGGGAACTCTTTTTTATCACCATTTACTAGGTAAGGCTTTATGTACCAAAGAGTCAAAGTAAAAATAAAGCATAGATTTTTGAATCTCAAAGAATTCTAATGTCTTATTTTTCCTTTTATCTAAATTATTTAAGCCTTTACAGCATAAAAGCTCCAATGCACACATAATCTGTAACAGACAAAATAGAGCTTAAGCCTCAGAACTGTCTAATTTTCTTGTTTTTAAGGTTCACAAGTATAAGTAACTTGAAGGAAAGTGTTTATTCTTTTTGTGTTCTCTGTATTCTGATTCAAACCATCACTACCACAAATGAAAGATCTTTTTCCCCTCTCTAAAAAATTAAAAACTAACAAATTTTTATTCTATTTTATGTGGAAAACATATAATTTTTTAAAGTTTACTAAAAAGCCTATCATTCAAAGAAAGTGACCTTTTTGCTGTTTCCATCCAGTCTTTATACATAAGCATATGCTATGGAGAGAATGTGTGTGTCTCATTACAAAAATAATACATATTTATTATACAAAACATTACAAGAAAACATAAATTTGAAAGTTAACATCCCCCATTAACCCACAGCCAAAGATACCCATTACTGAAATTTTTTTTCTATTGTTCCATTATTCTCTTCCATATTCTAATCATATACTTATTCATTCAATGTTTGCTGAGTACCTGCCATGTTATCAGGCACCATTCTAGATAGAATAAAAATTACAGTACAGAAAATTGACAAAAATCCCTGCCTCTATAGTGCTTACATTCTAATGGAAAGAAATACATATTATAGATAAATAAGCAAATTATAGGGGCCGGCCGAGTGGCGCAGTGGTTAAGTGCTGGCTTGGAAAGCCAGCGGCCCCGGTTCGGGTCCCACGTATGAGGGCCAGTGACACTGCCCTAAAAAAAAAAAAAAAAAAAAAAAAGCAAATTATATAGCATGTTAGATGCTATTCATTGCTACAGAGAAAAATAAAGCATGAAAAAGCCTACAATCTAAAATTTTTAATACTGACTTTTTTCATACTTTATAATATAATCATAAATTACGTTATTAGGGCCGGCCGAGTGGCGCGGTGGTTAGGCGCTGGCTTGGGAAGCCAGTGGCCCCGGTTCGGGTCCCACATGTGCGGGCCAGTGACACTGCCCTCAAAAAAAGTAAATAAATAAATAAATAAATAAATTATGTTATTAACAATTTAAGCCAAACTTCAACATGTAGATGTATCACAATTTACTCAAATATTCTCCCATTATTAAACATTTGCATGATTTCTAACTTTTCACTGTTTTAAATAATTTGTAATTGTCTTTCATTATTCTATATATGAATATGTCATCTTCCTAGCTAGTTTTTAATCAACTCAAATACAAGGATGATATCACCTTCAGTCTTTATGTCCCAAGAGTGACCCCCTTGTACAAAGCTCTCTATTCATCTACACTCAGTGAATGCTTTCTGAATAATAAACATATACCCTAGAGATAAATTATAAATTAGTTATAGAATTATAAGTCCTCAGGGGACACTGAACTGACACTGAAAGCAGCCAGCAGACTGCCCCAGGCTAAACAAGACTTGCTAGAATGGTAGACTAGAGGGACACCATGCTTTGATAAAAGTCTGTGGAGACAGAAGGCGTCTTACCTCTTAGTCATTATGTCATTGCTGAGGAAAGAGAGAGAACTCTGTTTGAAACTATGAAGCACAATTGCAGTGACTTGTGAAAGCTCTTTAATAGTAAACAATTTCACACACACACACAAATATATATATATGACCTATGTTAAATTGATAGAAAAGCCTAAAATGAGACAGAGAGCAGTATGTGGGTGAGACAAGGGAACAAAAGGATCTACAGACCTTCCTACATAGAAATGTTTTAAAAGTCTGCTTGAGGGGCCAGCCGAGGGGCTCAGTTGGTTAAGAGCTCACTCAAGAGTGCAAGCTGAGCTCTGAGTAACAGCAGTTTGATGCCCAGCCTGATCTGAGCTGCCACTGAGCTGCCAACAGGTGGCAGGATTGCTCAGCTTAAAAAAAAAAAAAAAAGGCAAGAATCTGAAAAATGTATATAAATAAATAAATAAAAGTCTGCTTGATTCTCATGTGTCAGAGATGACTTAACCAGTACTGCTACCTGAGTGATAAGAGGGACCAGGTCTACTCTAGTAGGCGCTGGAAAGGACAATGGTTCCTTATGGAGTTTAGAGACTGGAAATGGAATACAGGTGGCCAATGAAGAAGTAAGCCAGACAAGCAAACAAATAAATGATTGAAAATTGTGATAAATGCTACAACAGAAACAAACAAGATTCTGCACATTTCTGATGATAAGACATTAGACCTGAGACCTAAAGGATTAAAAAAAAAAATAGTCATCCATATGAAGAAGAAAGGGTGGGGAGCAGCAGAAGGAAGAAGAATGTTCCCAGTAAAGACCACAGCATGTGCTTGGCTGTGAAGAAGCCAATCTAACCTCAAAATGTTCCCCACTATGCTTTTTGATTTTCACAACCCAAGTGCTCCCATTCTGGCTTTCTGCCTCAGCCTATGTTCAGCAGCCTGTTTCCCAATTAAATTTTAACTTGTGTTTTAGTGCCTTAGCATCCTGCTCTCTAAGAAAACAATTTATTCTGATATACTCAAGCTAGATGAAGTCCCATGTGATACAATCGTTTTGCATGTTTCAATTTTTGTCTCTATAACATCAATTACACTTGTGTTTTCTCTCTCTCTCTCTCTCTCTCTCTCTCTCTCTGTGTGTGTGTGTGTGTGTGTGTGTAGACTTATATGTAAAAAAAAAAGTCTAAGCAGCTAGGGGTAATATTTATGTATTTACATTCAGCAAAAAAATACCTAAGCATTCAATAATCACAGGAAAACTTCACCTTCATTTATAAATGTTAATTGTTTCTCAGAAAATCAAGATTCTACATATGTTTTTAAATTACTTATTTACTTGTAAAATAAGTTTTGAAAGTAGGAGAGCTTATATATTCTTTTTAATGTAGAGGTAAATCCTCACAGTCTTTTTAAATAGTTGAACTCAGTCAATTTAATCAAATAAAATCAATGAGTCAATAAACACAAAGTTGATGCTTAGAACCAGTTATGACAAAAAGCATACAAATTAAAATGAACAAACACAAATATTCTGCCACAAACATGCTAACAAATGAATTTTCCCGTAAAATTCAACTTTGGCCTACAAGTCAGTTTTTGAATTATTACAATAAAATTTTCAACTTAAGAGGAAGTCTCTGAATATTTTGGGAAACAGACATAAATTCAACACAATAAATGTGATTTGACTTTAGTATTACGGTAAAAGCTATGGAAATGTTCCCTTTTTTGTGTAGTCAATGGAAACAGAGTGTAATGCTTAACTGTCACATTGAAATCCTCAAAAGCTCTCGAGTCCATAGCCTCTAAACCTGTAAATAACCTCTAATATCATTGTAAAATATATAAATGTTGAATCACTATGTTGTATATCTGAAATATAATATTGTATGTCAGCTATACTTAAAAAAATTACTAGAACACTTCCGATTAACCTCCGAAGTTCTACAATATGTAATATCAAACATGTGTCACCAATTCTAAAATAAAAATACTACTTACACATAAAAGAGTTTAGCAGATGTGAATTGTTCTGAATGTTAGTTTACTTAGATAACTTTTGTATTTCTGAAAGTTTAATTACATAATCAATACTCAAGCACTTAAAGAAATATAAAAATAGCCGAGTAGTTTGAAAAATGGTAGAAGCTCTCTAGAATAAATAGAGATCATCTACAACTCTCTGACAACCAAGATAAACAAACAATGAGAAGAGTAAATCAAAATCGGATTCATAAAACAAAGTACCAAATGCAAATAGTCAACCAGCTGTAACTGCAGAAAGGGCATGAGCTTGAAACTTTCTGGGTCCAGAAGTCAAAATCTAAAATAACACATGCTATTTTTGTGAGAGATCCATTTCACCAGTTGTCTGAGACACCAACTCTTTTGTGAGAACCGCTTATAGGAAATAACATCTTACAGAGAAAACTACAGGGACGTGTGTGTAGGGTAAGAACCAAGCCAAGGGATGTGCATTGGACAGGCACCAAGGGACAGTCACTGCCTGTATCAGTCACCGACAACTATTTGTTGGGTTCTCTTCAGAATCTCATATTTCAAGTTAAATATATAAATAAGGAAACAAGGCACATTAACTTTGTATTTAGCATGAAAAGCCTCTAGAATAACTTGGATTAACTCTGTGTGCAGTTAGTTCTTTGACGTTTCTTTAATGTTTCCCTTTCTTTCTGTAAGTTTCATAAGGGCATTGACCATGACTTTTTCATTACTGGGTCCCCAAAATGTCCAGCCCTGCGTTTGGCAATGAAGATGCTTATTAAATATTTGCTGACTGGCCACAGATAAGTTCACTGGTTCAAGATGTGTCTCCCAAAGATAATATACTTGATTTTAAATAATAGCCCCCAAATTTTCAACTTTCGTGGTCTTTTTTTTTTTTTCTTTTTCTAAGAGGACAGTGTCACTGGCCCTCATATGTGGGATCCGAACCAGGGCCGCTGGCGTCCCAAGCCAGTTCTTAAACACTGCGCCACTCAGCCAGCCCAAATTTTCAACTTTCGAAAGAGTGGGCCAGCCGCGTGGCGCATTGGTTAAGAACTGGCTTGGGACGCCAGCGGCGCCGGTTCGGATCCCACATATGAGGGCCAGTGACACTGCCCTCCTACAGCTAACAACATCTCCACCTGGAGCTGGGCTGTGCGAGCCCCTGCTGCAGTGGGCTGCCATAGGCTACAGTGAGTGGCCGGCAGCCAGCATGAGCTGCCAATAACCGCGGTGAGCGACCATCCAGAAGCCAGTGACTGATCTGCCTCATCTGGGAAGAGCGCAATGACGATACCAACATGGGCCAGTGAAGCAATGTCCTCCACAACTAGACTGAAGAACAAAGGACAGCAACTTATCTGTTCCCCTTCCCGGATTCCCCAATAAAATCTTAAAAAAAAAAAAAAATATTTTCATTATGTCAATTCCCCATCAACCCAATATTTTGAGAGACTTATTCCATCATAGAATGATGAATAATTTATCTCATTTTTTAGCATATTCTATAGTGCCAGCCAGAATTAAGGAGCCATGATATTATAACAAGCCTCTATTGCCTAACCACCGAAGAATTTCCTTTAGGCTTTTCCAAATATTAGAAAAAATTCAGGACTGCAAACCCCTTCTCTCAGATCAATTTAAATTAATCCCTTTTGCTTATGTGTCTACTACAAAACTTCAAAATTGTCATCACTCCTATTCATATAAAAAAAATTATTTTCAAATTTCACAAAAGACAATGACATAATCATTCTATATTGCCTTCTTCTTCCTCAACCCCAAGGCCTCATACTGATAATGCTGCCCAAAAGAAAAAAGAAATATTACTGTCCCGTGGGCCTAATTATAAGAATGTTACTGTTTTTAAGAATATGGCATTTCCCAATGTGAAACTATTCCAAAACTTCAACTTTGTAAATTCTCATGAAACATTAAACTTCAATTATTTTATTATGTGCCTACTGGCACTGAATATTTTATCTCATAGCATATTTGACAGAGGAACTCCAGAGCATTCAACTTTTCAGAAATCTGAACTTTTCTCAGCCCTGAAGTTAATTTACAAACTGATAAAATGAATTGTTTTTCCTGAGAAACAAGCTTGAAAGATAGACAAAGTGAGAAATAAAACTCTCTCTGTGTTTAAGAAAGAAAAGCTTGGTGTTTAAAATGTAAGTGTTAAGATTTCTAGGGCGAGCTGAGTGGCTCAGTTGGTTAAGAGTTGGCTTAGAGTGCATGCTCTGAGCAACAGGGCAGCCAGTTTAATTCCCACATGGGCCAGTGAATGCTGCGCCCTAGCCCAGCTGTCGCTGAGCTGCAAGAGGTGGCAGGATGGCTCAGCTGACATTACAGCAAGATTGCCTGTTCAATGGTGGGCTATGCCCACCTGCAACTAAAGATTGAACTTAGCACCTTGAGCTGAGCTGCTGCCTGGATGGCTCAGTGGATAGAGCATGCACTCTTAACAAGGCTGCTGGTTAGACTCCCACATGGGATGGTGGCTACACCCACCCGCAACTTGAGCTTAGAGGCCATGAGCTACCTACGGGAAGCCAGATGGCAACTGGCGCCCTCCACAATGAAGACTGAAGAACAACAACTTGGGTAGTGGCCTTGTTCTCTACCTTTTCCTTCCTGTGTGCTGACGCCGCCCCACTCTCATCAGCCTCTGGCCCACTGTCTCCTTGAGACCGAGCATCATGCCTTCAATTAAGTTGCAGAGTTCTGATGGAGAGATATTTTTTTTTAATTTTTAATTTTATTTTTAATTAGTTTCAGGTGTACAACACAGTGCAATAGTTATACATTTTACCCCTCAAAGTGACAACTCCCCCACCCCCAATACACCCCCCCACACCTCTCCATATCATATATATCTATTACTCTTCCTCTGACTCTCTTCCACAGTATAATCCACATCCCGTGACTATCTATATATATTCAATTACAGTAGGTATACCACCTCCGCTTAAGTAATACAGTGCAGTGATCAAATCTCTACTCTGATGGAGAGATATTTGAAGTTGATGTTGAAATTGCCAAACAATCTGTGACTACCAACACCATGTGGAAGATTTGGGAATGGATGATGAAGGCGATGATGACCCAGTTCCTCTACCGAATGTTAATGCAGCAATATTAAAAAAGGTCATTCAGTGGTGCACCCACCACAAGGATGACCCTCCTCCATTCTGAGGATAATGAGAACAAAGAAAAGCGAACAGATGATATCCCTGTTTGGGACCAAGAATTCCTGAAAGTTGACCAAGGAACACTTTTTAAGCTTATTCTGGCTGTGAACTACTTAGACATCAAAGGTTTGCTGGATGTTACCTGCAAGACTTGCCAACATGATCAAGGGAAAACTCCTGAGGAGATTCACAAGACCTTCGATATAAAAAATGATTTTACTGAAGAAGGGGAAGCCCAGGTACTCAAAGAGAACCAGTGGTGTGAATAGAAGTGAAATGTTGTGCCTGACATTGTAACATTGTAAAGATTGTTCCAAATACTAGTTGCACTGCTCTGTTTATAATTGTTAATATTAGATAAACAGTAGACAAATACAGCAGCAAATCAATTTGTATTAGCAGAATGTTGTCCTCATTGCATATGTAGTGTGGGTACAGATTACAAACCTATGGGTGAGTTTCTTCCAATTTGATCAAAAGTTTCCTTTTCCTTTGCTCTGAATAAAACGGAACTATGGGTTCTCTATTAAAAAAAAAAAAAACTTGGCTGGTCCCCTCCACCAATTCCCCAACACTGTTCCCCTTCCCCAATTCCCCAGTAAAATCTTTGGAAAAGAAAAAAAAAGATTTCTACTACCAAGGGTGGTTCTACACTTGAATAGCAAGAGTCATTTATTTCTGATGTTTTCTATGGTGTGTTTGACATTTGGGAAGAACTTACTTCTTAAGTAGCAATATCTTCTTCCTACAGATTCTTCACTTCCATCATTTGCAGTCTTCCTGGAGCCTCCCCATCATGAGAGCTTCAATTTACTATTTTGTAAGCATTTATTTCTCACCCAGAATTCCAGAAGAGTTGAAGTTTTTCCCAATCTGTCCCCCAGATTTTCAGTACAGTGGGTATCTAACTTTTAAAGTAATCACATGAGCACCAACTCTGATGTGGGTTTTTTTTCTTGTAAGTATCAATGAATTTCATATGGTATTCAATTCGGTATAATTATAATTTAGGTTATAATCTTTCAAAAGGCTGTAGGGATGTTGGTGCAATATATATACTTTTCATCATTAATGCTCTAACACTTCGCTACTCAGAGTGGTGCAGGAACAAGCAGCATGGGCATCACTTAGGAACTTGTTGAAATGCAGAATTTCAGGCTCCATCCCAGTCCTACTGAATCAGCAGCTGCACTTAAACAAGATTCTAGGAGGGGCTGGCTGAGTGGCTCAGTTGGTTAAGAGCTCACTCAAGAGTGCGAGCTGAGCTCTGAGCAACAGCAGTTCGATGCCCAGCCCGAGCTGAGCTGCCATTGAGCTGCCAACAGGTGGCAGGATGGCTCGGCTTAAAAAAAAAAAGATTCCAGGAGATTCCAATTTACTTTAAATTTTGAGAAGCATTGTCTTAACATAATCCATCAGCACCAATGGCATTTAGAACCAAAAACTGTAATACCACCACTAACCTTTTACACAAATGTGTCCTGTTTATTTAACAAAGTTAGTAAACATAAACATTTTTAAGACCTAGTTTTTGAAAACTGATGTGAAATATTCATAAGAAACTTATTCTTGGGTGGAGAGAAATTGGAAAGATATGTCAGAAATTGCTTTTCATAAGCTAATATTTCTTACATTGAAAATAGAATTCTAACTGAAACAGTTACGTGAAAGAACATTAGTTTCTCTGGAGTTCACTTTTCTCATCAGCATGATGGGCATAACAATGGATAATCTAATGGGCTATCATGAGGGTTAAATGAGATCATATAAATGGAATACCCTGAATCTCAAGGCTTCTTTCTTCTTGACACATTGGTCATTTTCTCTCCTACTAGCAAGCAGCCAGGGAAGATGGTAGCAGGTTCACAACTCCAGCCATTTGCAATTTCTGATTCTTCTTCCAAAAACTATCAGAAAGGGTGCTGCTTAATCCTAAAGTAGAGGCTGAATGAGTACTCTAAAAAGCAAACTCGGGTCAAATTCCTGACACAGTCAAAGTAGGGATGGAGTAGAAGAAACAAAATTATCATTGAAAGATGACATGGGATTGCTTTGCAGAAGACTAACTAACATGTAATATGCACCTAGCCACTTCCAGGATTCATTGCATAGAATGGTGTAGGTGGTAAGGGAGAGAGCTGAACCTGGAAGCAATTAAATATTTACAGATTAAGGTTGATGAAGAAATGGAAATGCATCATTAGTCAGAAGGATCAGAAGATGCAGGGCTGGCCGAGTGGCACCGAGGTTAAGCGCTGGCTTGGGAAGCCAGCGGCCCCGGTTCAGGTCCCACATATGAGGGCCAGTGACACTGTCCTCCTCAAAAAAAAAGAAGATGCAGTGGTACCTAGAGTATAATCAGCATGGGGTAGAAATGTTAATATGAGTGTTTGCAGTCAATGCGAGGACATTGAGGGGGTTTTAAGCAGACTGATTTTGGTATTAAGGATTTGGCTCTCTGCATGGAGCAGATTCTCAACTTTGGTTGCACATTACAATCACCTGGGGAAATCATTTAAATCCCTAATACCTGGGCAACACTGCAGACCAATTAAATCAGAATCTCTGGGCATGAGACCCAAGTAGCAATAGTTTGTGCATGTGTTTTCAGGTGAACCAATATACAACCAGGTTAAAACCCACTGACCACTGGATAGGGGAGGCAAGAGTGAGGCAGGGAGTCCAATTAGGAGACTGCTGCATTAGACCACATGAGACAACATCAAATCTGCTATCCACATCACCCAAGCTTTGATGTCCTCTCATGGGGTCTTGAAAGAATCTACAGGAACTGCTAATGATTGGTATAGAGCAGAGATGGAGTGTGGGAGAAAGAAGAATCAAGGGTGGTTCCTACAAATCTGGATGTATGGTAACTATTCCCTCATAAGGAAAAGATATGAAGAAAAACAGGTTGGGTGGGTAGAGAATCAAGAGTTAAATTTCAGTTAAACATACTAAATTTGAGATATAACTGAGTCATCCAAGTGGAAAAACCAAGCATCTAGTTGAATTCAGGTAAAAGAAATGGACTGGAAACATAAATCTGGGGACCATCAGGATATAGATGATATTTTGAGCCATGTGAATAGATGAAATATCAACAAAATGTAAGGAGAGAAAAAAGGAAAATATTTCATACCAACCCAACAAAAAACATTGATGGCTCACATTGAGGTTGATGGTTGCAGATGATGTAAATAGTATGATTTTAGTCTCCCAGGTGAATCTGATCATGAACTAGGCTGGAAACTACAGTTTTTTTGTAGCATTTTTCTAATAAACTCTGGTGGAGGCACTTCTCTCATGTTTCAAATAATACCAACAGTGCTGGGAAGGGGAATATGTTTCTCAAAATACTCATTGAAAATCATTACTGGGAGAACTCATGAGAACAAAATCATTAAGGCCATAAATACAGAGACACAATAATAGGGGGAACTATGATGTGCATTATAACTAGGTTTCTTAGAGAAGGAAAGATGACTAATTGAATAGCTATCAACATCCTGAATATCCTGGTTTCTTGTAGCAGTAGTCTGAGACCAGACAATTAAACAAACATTGTCAGGAAATATCTGTATTTTTTTCCAGGAGCTTGTCCCAGATTTCTTAGATCCTGTTAGTGTCAGAAGGAATCTTGAAGAGGCAGGCGGAAACTCCAAAATGGAACAGGAATTACAGTAAACGAGCATAACTGTTGCTTATAATTACAAGCTAAAAAGAGATATGAATTAGGGAGTCACCTACATCAACATGAGTGTTGTGAGAGAATGACATTATCAAGGGAGAGGAGGCATAGAGATTAGAAACCTTTGGATAGAGTTGCCTCCTCACTGGGTAACAATTAAATTGAAAAATGCAGCCTATAGAATTGATATGCTACCTGGATGTTTTTATTTGCTTTATGGCTGTCAGCATTTCCTATGACTATCTCTCAACTTTAGCAGATTATTTGGAATGAAACTACTTTTTATGCTGTTTTATTATCCATTAGACGTTGTAAGTACTGCCCTGGGAATTACAGTAAACGACCATAACTGTTACTTATAATTACAAGTTTCTCAAGAATTCTTTTTTCCTTCAAGTTCTAGAGGTCTGACCCCATCTGAGGTACAGACATTGTAAGTCCTAGGGAAGTAAGACAGGTTTAAAGGTTATCCGTCAGGAGGGTGGGGGAGGAGGGGAGGCTATACATAAATTTTTGTAACTACATGAAAGGAGACTAAAAACACAGTGAATGTCATCTTAAGAGATAAGTGCTTAAAGTCAGAATGAATATACATAATTTATATAAATGTTAAATTTCAGGGCAACACCTACAACATCAAATGGATAATAAAACAGCATAAAAAGTAATTTCATGCCAAAAAATCTGCTAAAGTTGAGAGATAGTCATAGGAAATGCTGACAGCCATAAAGTAAATAAAAACATCCAGGTAGCATATCAATTCTATAGGCTTCGTTTTCAATTTAATTGTTACCCAATGAGGAGGCAACTCTATCCAAAGGTTTCTAATCTCTATGCCTCCTCTCCCTTGATAATGTCATTCTCTCATAACACTCATGTTGATGTAGGTGACTCCCTAATGTATGCTCTTTTCCCCCAATCGCTAATTTTACTTTTTCAATGACTTGCTGGGTATTTTTACTTAGAAAATCTCAAATGCACTCTGTGCAAATTGATTGCATCGCCATCCATTGAAACCCTGCACCTCCTCTTGTTACCTGTTTCTGTTTATGCTAATACATCCTCCTTGTCACTTCTGAACTGGAAGTCTCAGATCCATCTTCTTTACCTCCAGCTCCCAATGGAAATCAGTGTGTTTTTAGCTGCCCAGCTGCCAAGCCCTGCACTCTTACCCCCTGCAGAATCTGTGGCTTGTTTCTTCTTCCCAATTCCCTCTGCTATTTCCACATCAAGTCCTTGTTAACTCTTGCCAAAACTACTGTTTTAGCCACCCCATATAAAATCCCCACAGAAGTGGATTTTTCAGGAGGCTAGTGAAACTTAGATTTCACGGCTCAACACTTACATGAGCCCCATCCCAGGTCCCATATCTAATGTCAAATTCATAATATTATATTGTTTTTCTTGAAAAGCTTCGCCTGACTAAGGTTCAGGCTCCAAAAACACCAGATGAACTTGTCTAAGGCACAACTGACCATGCCATTCTCTGATTCAGTGGCCCACCATCACCCACTCAAGTTGACTATAAAATAAGTTAATTCTCCTTTGCCTTTCTTGGTCTTGCCCAAACCTTCCTTCCCACTTATGTTCCTGTTACTTCACATAATGTATACTTTTTTTTTTCTAAGATTTTGTCAGGTAATTGGGGGAGGAAACAGTGTTGGGGAATCAGGGAAGGGGAACAGACAAGATGTCCTTTTGTTCTTCAGTCTAGTTGTGAAGGATGTCGCTTCACTGGCCCATGTTGATATTGTGGTCATTGCACTCTTCCCAGCTGAGGCAGATCGGTCACCGGCCATTGGACGGCAGCTCATGGAGGCTTATGCCAGCTGCCTGCCACTCACGGTAGCTCAGAGCAGCCCGCTGCAGCCCTACTGCAGCCTACGCTGTCACCTGCAACTCACGGCAGCCCAGCTCCAGGTCGAGCTGTTGTTCATCATCTTAGCTGTAGAGGGTGCAACATCACTGGCCTGTGTGAGATCCGAACCGGCAGCCCTGCTGCTCAGAGCTTGTGCTCCCAAGCTAACACTTAATCAGAGCTACTTGGTTGGCCCTAATGTATACTATTCTTAAATCGAGCTGACTTTCTACTACACACCCACTTGCTGAGCAACACTACTTTGTTTCTGCTTACATGCTTTCCTCTACCAAGAGCATCCTTCCGGCCTCACCCTCACTTTCCTCACTACCATTCCCCCAAATTGATATTCCACCCAACACTCAGGTTCCAGATTAAGCATCATCACCCCCATAAAATCCTTAGATGATTGTTTGCTACCTGCAAGCTCTTCCTCCTTTAAACTTCCATTTACTAGAATTTCTCAGATAAGATTGTTACTTTATAACTTTCACGTATGAGCAAACTATGGCCCACATGTCAAATCCAGCCCATAAATAAAGTTTTATTGGAACATAGGCATAGATATTTATTTATTGTCTGTATAGTGTCCTTTGGCTGCTTTTACACTACAAGAGCATAGCTGAATAGTTATAACAGAGGCCATGTGGCTGGCAAACCCTAAAATATTTAGCATTTGGCCCCTCACAGGGCCAAAAGTTTTCCAGCCCATTTTAGGTTATTTATATACGAATTTAACTTCCCTTATAGACAACAGCACCAGCTGCTTGATGAAAGAATCATTGTCTCCTTTTATTGATTACCTCCACCCGTCCCCGCCACAACATCTAGCACACTTATTAAAAGAGTAGTCAATAAATATTTGAGGAGGGAATGAATGCATGAATCCTATGTACTTCTTTATTGCTGAATGTTTTTAAATAAAATATTTCAGGTATTCAGATTTCTATTGTCATCTCAGTCAGTACTGAGAATTTAGAATATTTCACACATACATACATATTCAACACTACTCATCTTGTAACTTTTATCCAGAGTATACATTTGTTTCCATCTTTTTAACTTTCTAAAATTAAGAGATTTTCTTACTAGTCAGTAGTTAATTTGGTGGACTTACTTATTGTATCAGGTTTTATTTGCATTGTTATTTCTTTCATCTAAGGAAAAGGGATTAGCATATGTAATGATACATGGAATCCCAAGAGCAAGGAGTAGGGACATTAAGATGGTGGCTGGACACCATAGGATGACATTGTATTAAGAAAATCACTCTTGGGCCGGCCGAATGGAGCGTTGGTTAGGAGCTGGCTTGGGATACCAGCTCTGAGCAGTGGGGCCCCGGTTTGGATCCCACATATGAGGGCCAGTGACACTACCCTCTACAGCTAAGGTGTTGAACAACAGCTCCACTTGGTTGCCTCTATAGCTAAGATGGCTGGCGATGGTGTGGGCTGCAGCCATAGGCTACAGTGAGTGGCCGGCAGCCAGCGTGAGTGGCCAGCAGCCGGTATGAGCTGCCAAGAGCTGCCATGAGCAGCCGTCCAGAGGCCGGCGACCAATCTACCTCACCTGGAAGAGCGCAATGATAATAGCAACATGGGCCAATGAAGCAACGTCCTCTGCATCTGAACTGAAGAACAAAAAGGACCACAACTTGTCTGTTCCCCTTCCCCAATTCCCCAATGCTGTTCCCCTCCCCCAATTCCCCCAATAAAATCTTAAAAAAAAAAAAAAAGAAAGAAAGAAAATCACTCTTGATGTAAGGGTTTGTGGATGTAAAAATCCTATATCAAAGATGTCTTACTGTAGTAGACAATGGAATGGGGTGCTCAAATACCCTTTCAAGAAAGGACTCACTGCCCAGCTGTGAGGCAAGTGGTTGTGTGATAGCCTTGCCAACACAAAGTGTACTCAAACTTTCTGACCTCTGCCAAGATGAAAGGTAAGAAATAGAATTTCAGCAGTTTCAGTGTACATTTGCCTCACCAGGAATAAGATGAAACATTTGTCATATGCTTATTTTTATAGGTTTAAGAATGATTTCATTATTTACCAGGTGTCTCTTCATATCCTTGACTGTTTTCCACTGGGCTGTTAGTCTTTTCAATACTGATTTGTAGAAAATGTTTCTATGTGAGGGAAATTGACCTTTTATCTACAATGTAAGTTGTAATTCATTGTTCTAGTTTGTCACTCGTCTTTTGACTTTGCTTGTGGTGGCTGTGTAATGAGGATTGGTGCCTCAAGGTCTTGAATTAACCTGAACTGTTTGCTGCAGTGCCCTGGTCAAGGTATGAAATGAACTGATTAATAGTGTTGTTTTGTAATCATGGATTCCAGGTAAGTTTTGGAGTAATTTATACCAGCTTTTTAGTATTGTCAAAGGATAACACTGAGACAGGATTTTTTGCCTAGCCTCATTAAGACCCCCAGAAGAGCTCTGACATAGGGGCTGGTTACATGGAAGTAATATGCCTAAGCGACCAGCCACATTAAAACAAAAAAAAGCCCCACCTGAGTCTTCACCTGGGGATCGCTGGGTGTGAGATATTTTATGCACATGTCCATGGTTCCTGATCTGGGAGATAAAGTACATCCTGGTACAGGCCACCAGACAGAGTACAGTTGGCGCTTGCACCTGGCCTCTCCAGACCCCTTGCTGCTGGGCTGCTCTTAGCTGTGATGCATATCCTTATTTTAATGCTGTTGCTGTATTATATCATTTTCCTACAATATACTGTAGACTTGAAAGCATTGTCATTTGGGGTCCCATGAGTCTTCCTTAGCAATCAAATCCTAACTGCTGTCATTCGTGCATTGACTTTTGCAATACAAATTTTCTTATATCTTTGTACAGTCAAAATTGTCAATCTGTTTTATAGCTTTGGGATTTCTTGTGCTATTTTTATAATCTGGACTAATTGTTTCCATCAAATTGTTGATGTATCTTACTTTCGATCTTAGCTTAAAATTTCTTCATTTTTGGTAGAATTTTAAGACTCAGGATTTGTTTGAGTGGGAACTTTTGCACTCTCATTCTCTCTCTCCACTCCACACCATCCCGAGTGGACTTATAATGATGATTCAAAGTCCTTACTCCAGGTTGATTGGGGAAATATAACAAATCCAGGTCAGTCACTGAACCAATAGGAGGCTTGTTCAACTGCTGTTGGTGAGACTGAATCCCAGTTCCCTGGGCTCACAGATCCCTATCAGTCATAGGACCATAACAGCCTCTTTCTACATATGATATGCAAATATTTTTACTCCTTCTATGTGCTGAAAGAAAAAAAATTATATATTTCATAAACAATTTTACTATCTGTAACTATGCTCTCAAGAACTTGCCTCTAAAACCAAGACCAGAAGAAGAATGAGTCATCTTCTGAAGAGTTTGATAAATATCTTCTAACCACTCTCAATCGGGACTCCAGCCAGAATTTCTGACACTGCTGCAGATTTTAATAATCCCAGCTACTCACTATGCCATGTTTCCATGTAACAACAGATCACTGACACACCACTCTAACCAAAATTCCCAGTATGATGTTTTGATTAAAAACTAAACAGCTAAGCAATATACAGTAAAAATCAGGCTGCTATAATTATGGGTTTAAGTAGCTGAAAGCATCTGAAAGAACAGCTTCTGACCTCTTCTTTCATTGATATGGGCAAGAGGATTAAAGTTGAAAGACCATCCAGAGGTCTGATGTCTGAAAGAATGTATGGATAAAGTGTACCATAAGAGACATTATGATTCAGCCGAGATCCAATTTAAGAGCACTGGAGGGCCGGCCGAGTGGTGCGGTGGTTAAGCGCTGGCTTGGGAAGCCAGCGGCCCCGGTTCGGGTCCCACATATGAGGGCCAGTAACAATGCCCTCAAAAAAAAAGAGTACTGGAAAGCAAAGTCAGTAGCACCCAGAGAAGGCTCTGATCCTCAGCTAAATCTTTAGGGAACTACTGTTCTCCCATAGTAATGAAGTGAAGAAAATTCTGTTCAGAACTCTTTCAAAGACAACATTAGCTTTGTTTGGAAACAATGCCTTAAAAAGCCTGCAAAGGGTACACACTGAAACCTGCAAGGAACCTGAGAATACATAGAAGTGACCTGGAAGAAATTCTTTGTTATGCCAGATGAGGGGAGAAAAGGGCTACAGCAAGCAAGATAGCAAGATGTACAGTGTGTTCTGTGATCCCTTCTATGTCCCTACACCAAAATTTAGTAAACGCCCTCAAAAATACATAAAGATTTGATGGGAATATTTTTTTTCCCCCAGTGGAAGCAATGAAAGAATGATCCTATACATACAAAGTGTCCTGGAACAATTTTAAAACAGCCCACATGGACAAGGAGATACATACAGGAGCAGAGAGAAATACTAGTTCCAGAGTCAGCAAATATTTTCTGTAAAAGGTTATATTATAAATATCTTAGGCATTGTGGGCCATGCAGTCTCTATGCCAGCTAGTCAACTCTGCCATGGTAGCATAAAAGCAACTGTGGACAATATGTTAAAAAACATTCCCTAAAATTTTACTTAGGGCCGGCCGAGTGGCACGGTGGTTAAGCGCTGGCTTGGGAAGCCAGCGGCCCCGGTTCAGTCCCACACATGAGGGCCAGTGACACTGCCCTAAAAAAAAAAAAAAAAAAAAAAAAAAAAAATTTTTACTTATAGGGCCAGGAGACTGACACATTGGTTAAGAGCTGGTTTGGAACACCAGCTCTGAGAAGTAGGGCCCCAGTTCAATCCCACATATGAGGGCCAGTGACACTGCTCCCTCTATAGCTAAGATGATGAAAAACAGCTCGACCTGGAGCTGGGCTGCTGTGAATCGCCAGCAAAAGTGTAGGCTGCAGTGGGGCTGGCCGGCAGCTCAGAGCTGCTGTGAGCTGCCGTGAGTGGCCGACCAACGGCAGGCGAGTGACTGCCTCACCCGGGAATAATACCAATAATACCACGATAATACCAACATGGGCCAGTGAAGCAACGTCCTCCGCAACTAGACTGAAGAACAAAAGGACAGCAACTTGTCTGTTCCCCTTCCCCGATTCTCCAAAGCTGTTTCTCTCCCCCAATTCCCCAATAAAATCTTTTAAAAAAAAATTTACTTATAAACATTGAAATTAGATTTTCATATAATTTTTCATGTGTCACAGAATAATATTCTTGTTTTAATTTTTTGGTCAACCATTTAAAAATGTAAAAGCTTTTCTTAATTTATGGGCTATATAGAAACATAAAATTTGGCCCATGAGCTATAGTGTACTGTCCCCTCAGATATAAGGTATAAGAAAGCAATTAAATTATGGGAAGGCCATCAGAGTGTCCCAGGGCATGGAAACCATACTAGTCTCTAAAGGTAGGGGTTGTATCTGCTGCCACGTAGGTAACTTCTATCAGGTGATGAAAAGCAAGGACCTACAACCAAGACTACTCTACTCAGCAAAGCTATCACTTAGAATCAAAGGACAGATAACGAAATTCCTAGACAAGAAAAAGCTTAAGGAGATCATCATCACCAAACCAGTATTACAAAGAATCTTAGAGGGACTTCTTTAAAATGGAAAAGAAAATCAAAATTATAAGTAATAAAATGACAATAACTATATATCTATCAACAATTATTATACTTTCAATGCAAATGCATTAAATGCTCCAACTGAAAGATACGGTCCCTGAATGAATAAGAAAAAAAGTCATGGGGATGTAAAGTAAAACATAGGGAATATAATCAATAACATGGTAATAACTATGTATAATGCCACATAAGTACTAGACTAGTCAGGGGGATCACTTCTTAAATTATATAAATGTCTAACCACTATGCTGAACACCTGAAATTAATATAAAATAATATTGAATGTCAACAACTGTAATTGTAAAGTTTTAAAAGGGGGGAAAAGTTGAAGGGGAATAAGAGGTTCAGATTTCCAGGGATAAAACAAAGAAGTCATGGGGCTGTAATGTACAGCATGGGGAATATAGTGAATAAAATTTTAATAGTGTGGTACAGTGTCAGATGGTACAGTGTCAGATGGTTACTGATCATGGTGATCACTTCTTTAGTATATAAATGTTGAGTAACTATGGTATATACCTGAAACAAATATCTTCTTGAATGTTAGCTATATTTTAATAAAAATCTTTAAAAAACTGATTTATCTGATTCCTGCTGCTACGCAGCTCTTGCATTGAAGAACATATCATTGCCACATTTGATAAGCAGGCTCTCCCAGATACTCCTCTTTCCATGGCCCCACAGATTAAGGGGAATAGCACAGTTTTTGTTATAAGATGGTCTCCCTTTGAACATTGGGTTTAGCAATTGCTGTCTATTCATTCATTTAGGAATACAAAGGTGGATATGGTTCTGTCGCTATTCTCAAGGAACTCACAACCCACATTGGGAGACAGAGAGTCTAAAAAAGAATATTACAGGGTGAGACATGCAATGGCTGAGGGAAGTGGATTCCTCAAAAGAGGTCAAAAGGGTATCTCACCATTTATGAAGGCCAGGGTCCTGATCTCTCTTTTTCCCCCTTGTACCCTACTTTCCACTCAATATATACTGATCAACATGAAATTAATTTAATTTAGACCCAGGCTGCCTCTAAAGAGATTCGGTGACCTTAATGTGTTGCTTCTTTAAATCACAGTTTCCTCGTTAGTAAAATGGGAAAATTAATTTTTACCTCATAGGATTGTTTTGAGGATTAAATGAAATACACATATAAAGTACCTGCAAGTAGTAAGGACTTAATATATTGATTCCTTTCCCTTCCTTTCCTCTTCTAACAGCAATACCATGCCTATATTTTAGCCTTGAATCTAGAAATGTTCATGTATATTAGATTTATTATCAATTTTCCTACTTTCATTAATTTCTATAAATACTCTGTCATGTATTTTTATTTTCAGCCTATAATCTCTCGTGGATAATATGTTCTGATAGTTTATCACCATCTATAAGTAATGGTATTTCCATATACAGTCAATCATGTATTGCGTAACGATGAGGACACATTCTGAGAAATGCATCATTAGATGATTTGGTCATTACACAAATATCACAGAGTGCACTTACACAAACTTAGATGGTACAGTCTATTACACACCTTAGCTGTGTTGGTGTAACCTATGCTCCTAGGCTACAAACCTATACAGCATGTTACTATACGGAATACTGCAGGCAATTGTAACACCATAGTATTTGTATATGTGAACATATCTAAACTCAGAAAAGGAACAGTAAAAATACAATATGAAAGATAAAGAGTGTGTACACCCATGAGTATGGGTGTGGGGGGAGGCGGCTGTGCAGGGAGGCACCCTCAGGACAGTGGACACCAGGGGCACAAGAGGACGAAGGCAGGAAGGGAGAAAGGAAAGGAAGAGAAAGGGAGGGCAGAGATCCAAAGAGACCCTGAGAGATAAAATGACACAAGAAATAACAAAAGGGAGATGGGGGAGGGACTGGGAAGTAAAAGAGAGAAAGAGAAACAGAGGGAAAGGAAAGGAAGTGAGTTTGTGCACACATTTGTGTGCATGAGTGTGCACCCACGCATGCGTGTGTGCAGGGATGAGTGTGGGCCAGCGTGGTGGTCTCCTGGGTTCCCCTTCTCCTCAGCTCTCTCCCCTCACTCTACAATGCCCCCCTCCTCTGCCTGCAGCCTCCACCAGCTGGCTCTAAGGCAGGTAGGCAGCATGCTGAGCCTCTTTGGCTATTTAAACCATGCAAAGCTAGCAGTAAGTTCAACATCTTAATTGGTTCCAGACTTCTCCTTCAACATCACAAACTTTTTGCTTATAACCCATTATAACCTTATGGGACTGAGGAACGCACCACTCAACCACAGGCATATATTCTGAGAAACGTGTCATCAGGTGATTTCACCATTGTGCGAATACAATTCAGGGCACTTACCCAAACCTAGATGGCATAGTCTCCTATACACCTAGGCTATATATGGTGTATAGCCTATTGTTCCTAGGCTACAAACCTATATAGCATGTTATTGTACTGAAAACTGTGGGCAATTATAACACAATGGCAAGTATTTGTATTTCTAAACATATCTAAATATAGAAAAGGTACCATAAAATACAATATAAGAGATCAAAAATGGTACACCTATATAAGGCACTTACCATGAATGGAGCCTGCAGGACTGAAAGTCGCTCTGGGTGAGTCAGTGAGTGAGCGGTGAGTGTGAAAGCCTAGGATTTAACCTGCTGTAAAGCATTGCACTATGACTTTACAACTTTACGACAGTTGTGACGTCACTTGGCTATAGGAATTTTTCAGCTCCGTTATAACCTTATGGAACCACTGTGGTATGTGCCATCCATTGTTGACTGAAACGTCATTATGTGGTACATGAGTGTATTCAGTTTTGAACTTGTTCTATTCTTTGGCGTGTCTACATCTCTGAGATGAACTCATGAGATCCTACCACTCCTTCAGATCTCTCAAAGCAAAACAGTTCTCCGTCAGCATCATGGGTCTGATTTTCTTTCTTTACCAACCATATTTTAAGTGATTCTGTATGGGGTGGGAATTTGGGGAATTGCTGCTTCATTCCCATTCAAGATGTACAGAAATATAATTGTTTCTGTACCAGGCTCTGATAACATGAATTTCCCTGGTCTGATCCCCAATTATTCTTCCCTGGAATTACACATTTAGTAATATTGAAATTGAAAGGGGATCTAGAGCAAGAAACAGTTGGAGAGTAGGGCAGAGAGGAAATGCTTTCAAGTGGATTTGAGTAATTCTCTTGTAAGTTGTTTGTTTTGTTTTTTTAACCCTCATAAGAGCGATAAATTTGCCACAAGATATAGTATCACCAACAAAGTTATACAGGGTAACAGAAGGCAGACAATATTGTCCTATAGTTATTCTGAATTCCTTTTATGAGCTTTCTCATCTGTTTTATGATGCCTTTAATTTAGAGTATGTTTAATAATATTTAATACAAATAGACTCTGCAAAGTTCTCATCAAAGGCACCAGCTAACGCCCTGTCCTTGCCCCCATCCAGCGGTTCCTAATTACCAGGGTGACCTAGTTTGCCTGGGATATTCCTGGCTTATGCCTCTTATCAGGTGTAAGTATTAAGAGTGCCTCCTTGCAAACTGAAAAGTGCCCTGGGTTAGATAATAAATTACATGAGCAGGTAGTTCTGCCTCTTGGAGGTCAAATGTGGAAGGAAGGAGATTAATATTATTGAGTGTTTACCTTGACAAGATAGTCACTTGGTTAACACTGTGTAAGTTATTTCAGTTATATTTCAGCACAATCCTAGGAGGTAGGTAATGCTTGTTACTAACTTAGAGATGAGGAAAGTAATGTTCACAGAATAAGAAATGGCCACAAGGCCATAAAGCTTGTGAATGCCTAAAGATCAGAATCCAGAACTGAAGTGAAAACTAGTGCCTTTCCTCTGGTATCACCTTCCCAATGAAAGGAAAATGGATCAGAATATCAGCATTCACCTCTGTGATTTAGAAAGTCTGTTCACTGCTCCCTATCAGAAGGCAAAGGCATCAGGCATTAAATGGAAGGCAAACGTGGGTGCCCACCTGTGGGAAATTATCTGCAAAGGTGACCACATGCAATTTCTGTGGCCCCATGCTACACCTCCTATCCAGCAGTGGGGTTTATTGCTCCTTCCTTAAATCTAGGTGGTCCTGTGACTGACTTTGACCAATTGAATGTAGTGAAAGTGACACTATGCCAGTTCCAGGACTACACATTAAGAATTCTTGTAGCTTCCCTTTTGTTTTTTTGCTACTCTGAGCCACAATGTAAAGAACTTCAAGCAATCCTGATGGAAAGAGAAAACACATGGAAAGAAAGGCCAGGCAGAGGAGAACCAAAGCAACCCAGCTGACAAGCAGCACCAAGGCTCCCAACATGAGTGAGGCCATTTTGGCCATTACAGCCTCCCCCAGCCTCAGGTGAACGTAGCTGCATGAGTGGGCTCAGCCAACATGAGGAGCATATGATAAGCCATTTCTGCTGAATCCTTCCAAGACCCACAGAATTGTAAGCAATAAGTGGAAATTGTTTTAAGGCCTTAAATTTTGGGGAAGTGTGTGATGCAGAAATATATAACTGATAAACCATGTCTTTCCCTGCCTCCTTATCTCTATTACTCAACCACACTTTGGATCTCATCTGTCTGTTGTCTGAGTAGGGAAAGGTGGCTCTGAAGCCAAAAAGGGCCAGGAGGTGTGTTTCTTCCTCCTGCCAGCATTTCCCAAGCCAGCTTTGTCCCATTTCCACTTTGCTTTGCCTCATATAAAATTCTAGGACTTTCCCTATTTCAGCTTTATTTTGTCTCACCTCCCACCTTGTAATTCCAGGCCCACTATCATACCCAGTATGGATCTTCCTTCAGACACCTTAAAACTACAATATTCATATGGCTATTGTTGAGCATAAGGGAGATCTATAAATGTGTTTATGTATATCTGTATGTAAGTATTTGTTTTCATTTATAGTCATTAGATCTCAAAAAAGTCAAAATTACATTTAATTCTACTCGTTTATATGGTTGTATCATACAACATACATAGATGTCTAATCTCTTTATGTAAGTTTCCCAGTGCCAACTAATAATGTAGCAATTTCCGACAAGAAGTCCTTTTTCATTTTCTCTAAAAGATTCCTTAATCCAATTTGATTCATTCAGTAGTCAAAATATGAATATGCTACATTGACCTGAAGAAACTTTCCAGTTAAGAGATCTAAACTGTTTCCAAGGGCAACCAGAGAATCAGCTTGACATCTCAAACTATAAAAATCATCGAGTCCATCCATATGATGAGCCTAGCAGAGAACTGGGAGGTTTATGACATTTTAATCATTGATCATTTTGGTTGTGCTGATGAGAAAACTTTTTAATATAAGGAGCTTGGAGAGGTTTCCAAGGAAAGTTGCCAAGGTAATTTAAACAGCCTTATAAATTGGTTTGAAGACTATCCAGGCTGTCGAAACGACCATCAGCCTATCTGACCCTCCCCTCCCCTGACCACCCCCATCTATTTATCAGATGTTTTCAGTCTTAATTGACATTGACAACACATGACGACAAAAATGTGCCACAGCTCATGTAGCACATACTATTTTTTAATCTCCTAGAGAATGTGACACTGAATAACAGGATAAATCATTTGTATCCTGCTGAATTTTTTAAAGCATTTGAGGCTGCTCACATTAAAAATGCAGTGAGAATAATGCACAAAATTAACACAAGGTAATAGCCAAGCTTAGGTATTTAAAAGTGTGTAGAGGAGGAGGTGAAGGACTAGAAATGAAACCCCCAAAACATGCTAAATGAGGAAACCTAGGCAATATGGATATAAATATAGCCTTGACTAGAGCATTGAGGAGAGGAAGAGGAGGAAGAGGAAGAGAAAGCTTACTCACAGTGAGGTGTAGTGGGGAGATGGGAGGGAAAGAAGGTGGAGGCAGAGGACCAATATGTGCTGGGTTCCAGTCTCCATAAAGTGAACAGCCCCAGGACTTTCTAGTATCTCGCTTATTCTTCTCATAAATTGATGACAAAGTTGAAACTTAGCGTTTGAGTGACTTAACCGAAGTCTTACAGCCAGAAAGTGATAGAACAATGTGCCCAACCTACAGCCATGATTCCAAAGCCAATCCTCCTTCTCCCCAAGCATTCTCAATCAACAAGGAATTTGCTTAAAGGCACTAAGCGATTAAAAAAAAAATAGTTTTATGCAAAACAATTCTTTTACCCATGTAAGGGTGTTCCTTGTGGGTCTGTTTTCATAAGACATGATGTTGCAGCGGTGAGGTATTTATGAACAGTTAAGGGCACAAACTCCAGGGCAGGAGAAGAAAGTGGAAATCCCAGTTGCATCACCTCCTGACTGTGTGACTCTTGGCAATATACTGCGTCTCTCAGTGCTTCAGTTTTTCCATCAGAAAAGTGAGAACAATCATGCCTAGCTGACCGGAGAGTGAAAAGAGGACATAAAATAATGCAATGCAAAGTGGTTAGCACGGAGCTCTGAACACAATAGCACTTCATAAATGTGAACTGTAACAATCTGTTTTATTCTCATTCCTTTATCTACGATGATTACATTAAGATGGCGGTGACTTTACTGGAGTAGTTACAGGTAAAATGACATGCTGTCTGGGATTTGCTTCAAAATACTTTATGAGGGGAATGAGGGCAGTATTACGCAGGAATAGAGGAAACACCACCAACAACTGCTGACGATGGTTGAGGCAGGGAAAAGCTGGTACACAGGGACCATGATACTATTGTCTCTATTTTTGTGTATATTTGAAATTTTCCACAATAAAAGGACGTTTGGGGTTGTTTTGTTTTTTTTAATTTTCATGGCTAACTGAAGAACACACATGTTGATGGAAAATGCCAGAACTAAAGACAGAATGCCTAGCCTCTTCTCAGAAGGCCTCATGGATCTGCCCCAGGCCTGGAATGAGTATTCTCCTGAACCCAAGCTGTGCATCCTAAAATTGGAAAGAGGTAACCTTGTCCCCTAAAAGGTTAAAGAGAAGAGTTATCATTGCTCTACAATTTAGGCAATAAAGAGAATTTTAAAAATAAAAAAAGTTACCAAACAATCTCCAGAATGGAAGCTTATTTTTCCAACACCACCACATAGATTTTATAGTATGTTTTCTGTGGGGACACACATCCTTTTTGTATGTAGCCTCTGCAATTCCTATTTGTTCATCCACAAACACAGACAATGTAAACTTTTATTCCCCTGAATATGGAACTATATTCTTAGGAGATTTAAACACACAGAATATAAGATACTTGGTTCATTTAGCAGAAATGGAATTTCTCCTCTAAAAGGTGTTATCTTAACCTGGAGTTGGTGTACAAGCTTAAAGAGAAAAATAATTACCCTTTAATTTTTACATCTAACTGGAGTTTAGCACACCCTTCAATTATGAATGCAGACAACAAACTGCAATATTATTTGTGACTGTGTTACAAATAGAAGCAGACGCTTTCATATTATAGCCGAGATGTTGCAAGTATCTCAAAATATCATTTATGCTCATTATTGCTTTGAAGCATGACAGTTATTTGTCCTCACACTAGATCTTTTTACTTAATGTGTTATTCAATAGCATATGTATTACAACACTTTTAAGATTTGATAACTTTCTTTAAACATAATTGGTTTAATTTGTAATCCTATGCATTTTATTTTATGCATTTATAAACATTATGCTGAGATGAAATCCACAGGGTTCACCAGATTCCTAAAGTTTGTCAAGTGCATAGAGCATGCCCAGCTCATATTAACACTATATAAGTTTTACTTAAACAAATAAAAATACATTGAATGGGTTAACGAGGCAGGCAGAGTCATGGACTGGGAAGGCTGTGTGATGGAAAAAAGCAGGTCAAAAAAAGAATGGAGGATGGGGGAAATTTAACTAAGTAAAACCCTACCATGTACTATATAATCCCATTAATGCATGTTTATATAATTTTATACTTATGTATAAGGCAAATTTTAAGAACAAAAAAGCAAATTTTAAATCTTTCCTAAGTATTGGAAGTCACTGTTTTCTATAACTATAGTTATAAATCTATATAGTTTCTATCACTATAACATAAAATAATCCTACTAAAACACCAGAGGCTGGGCATCTGCAAGGAGACCAACCACAGTAAATTCAACCACTGCAACTTGCCTTTCTTCTTGTGCAGATTCAGTCCCAGTGGTTTAACTTCAGTAGATTTTTACTAAAAAATAAGACAGGTGAGAATTTAAGGAAAGCATTATCATCTGTACTCTTTGAAAAATCTCTTTCGAAAAAAATGTGTCGCTTCTTGGCAGCTTACTGAAGACAAAATAGAAAAGTGGCAAAGGATTATAAGATATATTATGATGAAGCCAAACCACCATCTTTAGAGCCTACCAGGGTCATTTCCCATGATACACCCCCATTATTCACAGACCTCCTGTCACACTGACACTTTCTGAACTTCACACTCTCTGAGGACTATTCCCTTTCAGAGAGTGAAGTCCTAAATGGGCCTTAGTCTTTCTGCAGTATCCTTCCTTCAAAGAAGAGAGCCGTGCCTAAACATTAGACTACAGGCACCATCCACTAAGCTTTTATCCACTGTCAATCAATTTTTCTTAGCCCAAACCATTGTTTCTAAGCTCAGATCTGATGCTCTTATCTCTCCCTCCAAAAAAATACTTTTTAGGCTGCCCATTTCTCTTAAAAGATGGACACAATCCCGTCTCGTGGCCTACAAGGCCCTGCAAGGTGTCACCCTAGCCCACCTCTCCAGTCTCGCCCACCATGCTCCCGCCTTCTCTGCTCAGCCATACCAGGCCCCACCAGGCCCCTGTGCATCCCCTTCCTCAGGCCCCTTGCATATGTTCATGCCTCTGACTAAAATGTTCTTTCCACCCTCTTCACCAAGGTAAAGCCTGTGCATCTTTCAGATCTCAACTTCAACCCAAGCATCAATGTATCAGGGAAGTTCCTCACACCTCCCTAATGGCCATGGTTCAAGTCCATAATGCATGTTTCTTTATGCTTTAGCATCTCGGAGATTAGAGTGTGTCCTGTAAGTAAACAGAGTCACACAATCACTGTTGGCCTAGATTGAAGTCAAATTTTTCCAGCAAGATTCACATTTGCCTCTGCCACTATTTCAAGGAATTGCCAATCTGAAATCACTTTAAATTCTCTGCTTGAGTCTTTTGGGACACATTATTGACATAAATTCAGATGGAAAACTGTTAACTACTGACTTGACACTGGGATTCTCAGGGTAGTTTTATTTTCCTCCTTTCACCCAGTGCCAAGGTTAAGACAAGCCAGGTTTCCTTGCTGGCCCTTGCTATTATATGATATGGTTTGTTTCTCCTTTGCCTTTTTATTGAGAAGGAAAGCTCTTTGGTATTCCAGCTTAAGGTGGAGTTCCCTTTTAGGGTTTCCATCATAGGTGATTTTTTTTCTTGTGGTACCACAAATAACCATGCGTTATACAAAAATCTACTTTATGTTTTAATGCAATGTAAAGGTTCCAATTCCCCTTTTTGGAGGCTTTCCTAGCACCCTGTACAGCTCCAGTTTTCTTACTTGTCACAGGAGTAGTTTCACTTTTGTTTCTATTATTTAATTAAATCTACCTCTCTTCCTAGACTAGAAGCTCCATGAGGACCAAGACATGGGATCTAATTTTTTGTATCATTAGAACCATGCATGGAGCTTGATTAAATATTAGGTTCTCATTTAATATTAATTGAATTAATGAATGAGTTGTTAGAAGAATGGATGAATAAATAAGATAACTATCAAGGTCATAGCCCATCTGACTCACTGCCTTCCCAATTCAACCAGATGTGTGATCTTCCACATCTGATGCCACAAGAACTAGAAACCTATACCCGAGTAGCAACACACACCGCCCATTCTATTCAGTTCCTCTCGACCTCGCTTACCTCTAGGATTTATTCCTGCCTTCCCTCTTTCCCTAGATCTCACCCCTGAACCTTTGGCTGGAAAGCCCCCTCTGCCAGGCCATGTGCATCAGAGCCAATCTGACTGGACTCAGTTTACCAGCCACACGCTCTGGGTTTGCCTATCAAGATGACATTACTTATTTATTTATGGTGAAGGAAGGGCCAGACAGCCAAGATCCCTATGCTGGACACCCAGGGGAGCAAAAGCCTGTATAAGAATTGATTCCCGTACAGGTCATCCATAGATTCGAAAACAATTGAGTAAAAAGTTTAAAAATGGGCAGGTTATCTTAGCCTCAAAGTATTGCTCCATAGGTCACCCATTTATTACGATGCAGAAAGGTCATCTTTACAAGGAAAATGTCTGGGAGACAGCACCTAACCATAGTGATCAAATTTAACATCATCAATAATGGCACAAACTGACATATGCCCCAAGAGGAACTCATCATGACTTACGAGCTACTCTTGCAAAAAATGTTTAATATGCATATAATCCTAAGGAAACCATCAGATAAATCCAAGTTCAGAGATATTAGCCTGGACTCTGTAAATGTCACAAAAAAAAAGCGGGGGTGGGGGGGGCGGCATAGGGAATTAAGGAATGCAGCTACTAAATACCATGCTTGATCTTTGATTAAAAACAAAAAATGCCATAAAGTACCTATTGGAATAATGGGAGAAATTTGAATATGGACTGTAGATGTCTAGTTCATTTATCTGGATTACTTTCCTTGAGTGTGATAATTATATATAGGGATGTTATGCTGAAGTATTTAGGGGTAAAGTGTCAGGCTGTGTGAAACTTACTCTCATATATACATATACATATATGGCGATACAAAACCACACACAAGGAGAGACAAAGGGAAGAGAGTGTGCAAATGTGGCAAAAGATTAACTAGTGATCTAGATAAAAGGTATAAGGGGTTTATTACAATTCTTTTCAACTTTTCTATAGGTTTGATATGTTTCAATATAAAACACCAAAGGAAAAACAACGAAAGAATGATATTGTGTCTTTTGCTATGTAGGAAAGAAAGCAGTTGAGAAAGGATTTGGAACAGTAGAGAATTTAGCAAGGAGCATGGTAAGTTTTTAAGATGGAAAGCACTCTCCACCTTTCAGGAGCTTCTCTCAAAGAAAAGTGACACCATGTCCCTATTTGTACCAAAGGTCCTTTCCTCTCTGCTCCATGCAGGTGTGGAATCACCAGGTGTGTGGAGAGCTTTCCAGGCCCATCACCTACATTATAGCATTTGGTGCTACAACCACTCTGCAAAGGAGGCAGGACGGGCGCTATTATGTTCATCTTACAAATGAGGAATCTGAACTGAGAAACTTTGGCTCCAGTAATTACAGCTTACACATGGCAGAAGTAGGCCTTGATCCCCAACCCTCCTGCCATCCTGGGTCAGTATTTTTTCTCCACAACAACTGCTACTCACAGCACCATAGCTATTCATTCATTTCATAGGCTAATACTTATTGTGTGCCAACCATGTACTCAGTATTATGGCCAGAAAGAGGTGAATAAAATATGTGTTCCAAAATACTCATAGACATCATATTCATTCAGTAAATTCTTATTGGGCTCCCATATGCCAGGCTTTGGGCTGCAGGCTAGGGGTACAATAGTAAACGACCTGTAGGCGAGCACAGTCTAGGGAGGGGGACAGAAGCTTCTCAAACAGTGTGGAAAGTGCCATCAGAGTGGAAACAAGTCACAAATGCCCTGACCACATGAAGCAGGAGCATCTCTACCTCCTCTGCTATAATGATAATCACACTCTATTGGAATGACTTGTTTCATATCCACCTTCCTCATGAGAGCATCTTACCACTATATCCCCAGCCCTGAGCCAAGTGCAGGAAATGGGAAGGTGCTAAGTAAATATGTGGGAAATAAAGGAGGAAGAGAGGTCCTTCCTTCTGAAATCCAATCTGCCCAGTTAGGTTATACAGGATATTTACAACACTGCCTCTTCTCCAACTCGCTGGCCAACCAGCAGTGGCCCATGTCTCATTGCCTTTGGTGCTACATCTCCAAAGCAGTAAAGAAAGGAGGCATGGTGGGTGAAGCATGTCCACAAAATCAACAAATCTTACCCACAAGCGAATAAAGCCCACGGATCCTCCTGAGGGCAAAGCTCCATGAATTATGATAGGGATGTCCATGGATGTCTCAGGATAGTTCGCAGATGCGTCCTGCATCACCCTCCTGGCTTTCCTCTTAGCGGAGGCCTAGGCTTCCCATCAGTACTGACAGGAATGAAACTGAAGAGTTGTAAGGAGGGAATGAAGTCATCATAGCCATAGAGGTGTGTGTGTGTGTGTGTGTGTGTGTGTGTGTGTGTGTGTGTGTGTGTGTCTCTTCATCAATTATTTATATCTTTAGAGAGACCCTGCAGAGAACCCAGCATGAGGTCCCAAATTCAAAACTCCTGGGCCTGCCGAGTGGCGCATTAAGAGCTGGTTTTGGGATGCCAGCGGCCCGGTTCAGATCCCACATATGAGAGCCAGTGACACTGCCCTCCACAGCTAACAACAGCTCCTCCTAGAGCTGGGCTGTGTGAGTCCCAGCAACGTCACAGCTGCAGCCCCTGCTGCAGTGGGCTGCCATATGCTACAGTGAGTGGCCGGCAGCCAGCGTAAGCTGCCAATAGACGCGGTGAGCGACATCCAGACGATCTGCCTCACCCAGGAAGAGCGCAATGATGATACCAACAGGGGCCAGTGAAGCAACGTCCTCCGCAACTAGACTGAAGAACAAAAAGGACAGCAACTTGTCTGTTCCCCTTCCCCGATTCCCCAACGCTGTTCCCCTCCCCCAATTCCCCAATAAAGTCTTTAAAAAAAAAAAACTCCTAAGGCTTCCCACATATGTATGACCTGTGCCAAGTTTTCAATATTCCAGAAAATGAGGTAGAATGATCTGAAAGTCTCCTAAATATTTTTCCAGCTCATCCCTGCTTTGAGCTACTTCATGCATTTCTGAGATTAGAATTATCATTGTCATTTTAAAGAGTAGGAGTATAATTCAAATACATAGTATCTCGGAGCTTTCTGATACAATGTGCCATATCCTCCTCAGAGGCTCCAACATGAGCCTATGAATTGACCAGATCAGGAGGTTAAAGCAGAGCAGAGCTGTGGCAAAATCAAAACCCACACTGGGGCCATGATTTTCATGTCTTGGCACTTGAAGCCTTTCTGCTTTCTGCAGATTAGAACCTCCCAAAGCTTCTCAGCTTGGCTAGAATTTACTGTTCACTCCTCGAACCTACATCACCTGGAAGCAGCGTCCTCTGCTTTGTCAATTACCACTCTTTTATGCAATCTTCCAAAAAGGAAAGGATGAGCCCAGTGCTTTCTCCCTGCATTATAAAACTAAGCATATTCAGATATTTCACTGACTCCTTCAGGTATTATATACAATGGTAATGTTTGTGGGTATAAAATCATTTAATACATTAATATATTTTTTCCAGGTTAACATTTTACTAAATATCTTCAATTCCCCAAAGCATGGAATGACAAGAAAGGAAGTAATTAATACTAAGAAGGATTTAGTCACTGGTTTTTGGTTCTTGGGAAGGAAAGATGACCGCTGTTTTATTTCAAATAAAGAAAAGCAAATGGATTTCCTAAGACAGAGTTGGTAATGCAGGAATAACTTAGGATAACTATAACTGTCTGTTTAGGGCTTACTATATAAGGGATATGCTACTATTATGCTTTTTAACAAATGAGGAAATCATAGCTTGCAATGATTAATACTTGCCCCCAAGGTCATAAATTTATAAAATAATGGATGTAAAATTTGAATGCAGGTAGTCAGGTGCCTCCAGTGAAGGAATGGATTTCAAAGCAGAAAAATAATGACTGGTTTCTCACTGCAATGAAAATATATTTCCTTTAAACCTTGAAATAATTCATGCGTCCATAAATACAAGTATTGTGATGCATCTTGGGAGGATGTGGCCGTAAAACATACCTCCTATCTCCATTTATATGCTGGAAAATTTGGTTGTCAGTATTGATTAGTCAGAAGTCATTTCCTTCACAGTCAAGACCATTTTAAATCTTCTGAAAGAGGTGAACATCAACTTCTAAAGTCCCTTATTTACATAGTGATTGTGCAGATGTTCTTGGCATTAATAGCTTTTTCCCTAGGTCTTTTATAATTTTTTATTGACCAGTACATAGTAAACATTACATTAAATGTTGCATTGAATGAATGAATGAATATAACTGACAGACACTCTGTCTTGGGTAACTGTTTAAGATTTACTCTGACTGGGTGTTTCAATCCTTGGCTATTTCAGGTACCTTTTCCTGCTTAACAATTCACCCCAAAACTTGGTTAAAACAATAACAATCTATTATTTCTCACATTTCTGTAGCTTGTCTGGGGAGTTCAGCTGGGTAGATTTTCTGGTCTACGTGGTATTAACTGGATCGCTGTAAGTCTGCAATCACCCAATTTTTCTGTAAACCTAAAACTGTTCTAAAATTGAAAGTTTACTTTAAAAAGTAAAATGAGGGCCGGCCAAGTGGCACATTGGTTAAGAGCTGGCTTGGAGCGCATGCTCTGAGCAACAGGGCCACCGGTTTGATTCCCACATGGGCTAGTGAACGCTGAGCCCTAGCTGAGCTGTCGCTGAGCTGCCAACAGGTGGCAGGAAGGCTCAGCTGGTGTAACAACAAGATTGCCTATTCAATGGGGGACTATATCCACACGCAACTAAAGATTGAACGCAGCACCTTGAGCTGAGCTGCCACCCAGATAGCTCAGTGGATAGGGTGTGTGCTCTTAACTACAAGGATGCTGGGTTCGACTCCCGCATAGGATGGTGGATACGCCCACCTGCAACTAAGATTGAACACAGCACCTGCAGCTTAGAGGCCACGAGCTGCCAATGGGAAGCCAGATGGCGACTGGCGCCCTCCACAACAAAGATTGAAGAACAACAACTTGGCTGGTCCCCTCCCCCAATTCCCCAACACTGTTCTCTCCCCACAATTCCCCAATAAAATCTTCAAAAAAAAAAAAAAGCTGGGACGCCAGCAGCCCCGGTTTGGATCCCACATATGAGGGCCAGTGACAATGCCCTCTACAGCTAAGATGGTGAACAACAACTCCACCTGGAGCTGGGCTGCTGTGAGTCCCAGAGAAGGTATAGCTGCAGCTCCTGCTGCAGTGGGCTGCCATAGGCTACAGTGAGTGGCCAGCAGCCAGCGTGAGTGGCCGACAGCCGGTGTGAGCTGCCAAGAGCTGTCATGAGCAGCTGTCCAGAGGCCGGCGACCGATCTGCCTCACCTGGAAAGAGTGCAATGATGATACCAACATGGGCCTGTGAAGCAAGGTCCTCCACAACTGGACTGAAGAACTAAAGGAGAGCAACGTCTGTTCCCCTTCCCCAGTTCCCCAATAAAATCTTTTAAAAATAACAGTAATAATAATAAAGTGAATGTTACCAGAAGAGAGAAAATGTGCAGTGAGCAGGAGTGTAAATAGTAAAAGATCACTATGACTTAGGAGGGTGAATAATTGAGAGCTGATCTGCATAAGGCATAGTCACAGAAAAGCCAGAAGCCTTAAAGCTCTGTCACTCAGGTGTGATACCTAACCAGCAGCACCTGGATGCTTTAGAAATGCGGAACCTCAGTCCGGACCCAACCTACTGAAGAAGAACCTGCATTTGAACAAGATCTATGGGTGATTTATACACGCACATTAAAGTTTCAAAGGCACTAGCTTCATGGCTAGCAAATATAAATCATTTATTCATCCCATCTCCCCAAACCACCCCCACCCCAGCAAAATTCTTCTGCCTATAAATCTCAAGAATTTAGTATATATTTGCTGCAAAAGTTGATAAACTTACCAAGGATTTTAATTGTGAAACTATTTCTAACAGGACAAACTCAAACTCCAAGCTGGATCACTGAACAAAGACATTCTTAGCCTTAACCAAAATTCTATGCTAGTTAACCATCCCTCTAAGAGTTTAAGAGAGTTGGGATGGAGAGTGTCTTTTTATTTTATTTATTTTATTTTTTTGAGGGCAGTGTCACTGGCCCTCACATGTGGGACCGAACCGGGGCCGCTGGCTTCCCAAGCCAGCGCTTAACCAACCGTGCCACTCGGCGGGCCCTGGAGAGTGTCTTTTTAAAAAGATGTGTATGTGTATGAATTAGTTCAAGGTATTGATATACATGAGCTCACTCCCAGAGAGAAAGAAAAAGGCTTTTCCTCTGCCCAGGTGAAGATGTGTTCACCTCTATCTATAGAGTAGAAAAAGAAGGCAGAGTAATTACAGGTGGAATAAAGACTATAAGCTGCAGATTACTCTCAGGAAACATTTCTGAGTCTAAATGCACTTTTTAATTAGCTCTTCCAATAGCATCATACTAATTGGCTAATTTGGAAATGATATGAGACCCCATGTGTTTTAAAGAAAATCTGTTTGTTGATATATTTATTTGCACCTGAGACTGTCTTATTGCTGGCAGGACAGATATTATTAAAACAGAATCACCTGCTTATTTTAACCAGATTTTTTTTTTTTTTTTTTTTAACAAACACACATGAATTGGATTATCCCTAGGGTTTCAGGAGAAAGTATTAGCATTTTGAGTGATGGGAAATTGCCACTTAGCCGGGAAATAAATGAGCTTTAAATAGATCCCATTATTTTTTACAAGGTTATTATTGTAAATGTTTCCTCGTAGAAGAAATGCCCTTCAAGTCGATCCTCATTATTGTTTTATAATTGGGGTGTTAACCTCTAGCCCAGCTCTTCACATCAAGCCTCAGTGAGTTTTCATAAGTGATGATTACATATAATAAGATTACCTTTTATTGGTCTACATATTTCCAACAAGTTTCTCGGTTTGTTAGCTACGTTGTGAAGAAAATGTATTAAATTTATTTGCCTGGGCTAGGAAACACTGGGATTTTTTTTTTTAAGTTTTTATGGGTTTAATATATTTTACTATTAACAAGACTCTCCTGAACACAGTAGAAACATGATTTAGGTGAGAACACGGTGATGTATTTGGATATTTATTTATATCTCACCTGAATATTTCACACAGCTTTCCTTGTTTCACTGAGATGACACTTTGTCATCTAAACAAACCTCCTCTCCAGCTTACTATTTAAAATGTTCCTTCCCAGCCTAATTACCGCCAATAAATAATAAAAGAAGAAACTGCATGGATCATCCTGGATCTCAGAAAGTGTGGTGATAAACTGTCTCCTCCCTCCAACTTAACAGTCTCCTTCAGTCTGAAAGTATTAATGAGCAGGCTGAAGCTATTTTGCCTCAGAGCTAGGAATCTTCACTAAGTTTGGAAATGCTAGGGTGCCCCCTACCGTTGAAAATGGGGAAACTGTTCAATTCAGAGAACAGGATTCTACCACCTAAAAAGACACTTAACCCAAGTTCAGGTAAGCAATGGTTAGACACAGGGATGGATGGGTCGGTGGATGGATGAATAGATGGATAATAAGGACAAATAGTAAACTTACCTGAGGATAAATTTAAAATTTTGGAGTGGAGCTACTTTAATGTTTACCTGGTCCAGAGATCTACCCATAAGGGGAATTGAATATTATTAATAAATGACCAAAAGTATATGTGTATGTGCACTTTTCTAAAATGATAGTGTGTAACTTTCATTATGATTTCAAAGGGATATGTAACCAGGGTCACTCTCTCTCTGTTACTTTCCCTGTCATCTTTCTTGGTGATATCAACACCCATGTAGGTGATCCTTCTACTTAACACCGGGCTTCTCACTTTGAACTCCTCTCCTTCAATGATTCTGTTCTCCACCTACTTTAGTCATTCAGGCACATTGTCAAATCCTAAACACTGTCATTACCAACTACTCTACCACCTTCAGAAACTCATTTACAAGCATTCCATTCTCTGATCCCCAACTCTTTATTTTTCATATATATATATATGGTCTGACAATGAAGTTTTGTGAACTTGTTGCAACAATGTTGCTAAATTTTTTTTATATCAGAGGGATTATTCATTATGAATTTGTACCAACTAGACAAATAGTTACCCAAGTTTACTATCTGGAAGTGCTGAAAAGGCTGCGTGAAAAAGTTAGATGAAAACGACCTGAACTTTTCGCCGACAATTCATGGCTCTTGCATCACAACAATGCACCAACTCACACGGCAATGTCTGTGAAGGAATTTTTAGCCAACAAACAAATAACTGTATTGGAAAACCCTCCCTATTTACCTGATCTGGCCCCCAGTGACTTCTTTCTTTACTTGAAGATAAAGGAAATACTGAAAGGAAGATGTGATGACATTCAGGACATGAAGGGTAATACGATGACAGCTCTGATGGCCATTCCAGAAAAAGAATTCCAAAATTCCTTTGAAGGGTGTAGTAGGCCCTGGTATTGGTGCATAGCTTCCCAAAGGGAGTACTTCGAAGGTGACCATAGTGATATTCCGCAATGAGGTATGTAGCACTTTTTCTAGGATGAGTTTGCTAACTTAAATGTCCGACCTCATATTTTGTTTGTGATGGTAGTTACACAACCTGTATGTATTTGTCAGCACTCATAGAATTGCACACTAAAAAATGTGGAATTTACTGTATGTAAATATTATCTCAATAAACTTATTTTTAAAATGGAAACAAGTTATCAGAACATCAAAAACAACCAATACCTAGGAGTAAATCTAACAGAAGAGGTACAATAGATTACTGAGATAGAGAAAAGCTGAATAAATATATGGATGTACTATATTTAGTGTTTGGAAGTAAAAACAGTATAAAAATGTCAATTCCCTCAACAAGTCTTTAGAGTCAACATAATCACAAAGAAAATTCCAGAAGATTATGTGTATGCATGTTAAAAAAAAATAGATTGAGGAGCTTTGCTCAAAGCATAGAAAAGTGATAGACATTCCATCAAAGGTATTCTGAATTACCTAGAGCAGTGAGCCAGCGAGAACTGTCATATCTGCCAAAAATCAACAATTGTCACCTAATTAAGAAAAATCAGTATCATGGAGATGAGAGCAAAACCAAGGAAAAATCAACATAATTATTATACTGATAGATGGAGAACAAAATGGTACTTACATGTGTGGGATGAGCTAAGACCTGAACAACCATTATCTCCATAACCATCGAAGCCACCTTACGAGTTGATAAGGAAACCAATATTACTTCCATTGTGTGAATAAGAAAGCCACAGCTTTGTAAGATGATACGTGTCTTTCCCAAGGTCACAAATCCAGTGAATAACAGATTTTTTTATTCATATCTACTGTTCCCAGTTTGCTTCTCAGGAAGGATTGGTGAACCAAAATTGCTGAGATTTATAAAACTTTGCAGTCAGACTTGGTGGAGCATGAGGGCCTGAAGACTGTCAATTCCAGGGACTATGATACCTGCAAATGGGAACCAAGAAACCAGCACCCTATATCTGATGCAATACAATGTGGGACAAAGGGTGTCACTGTAGCAAAAAGTAGGAAAAAAGAACAAATGATGAATTATAAATTATTGAAGGCATAAAATTTGAGATTATGGTTTTTTGTATGTCACTAATATAGCCAAAGAAATGTAAATCACCTGACGTTCGACTCCCGCATACCTTACAGCATCTGAACACCATGAATAGCCATACAACTATCTGATTTCAGGAGTTTATGTGGTACGACACAGCTGTTTTACAGTTGGGCCATCTGTTTTTTTGCTGGGCCTTGGTAAGAGACAACTGCAGCATCTGACAGCTTGGTCCCCAGGTTAAAATCTGCTTCTTTAGTGACAGGACTGTGTACGCAAATGACATCAAGCAAACAGGAGATGCTGGCCTTAACCAAAGATAAACTGGAAAGTTTCCAACTGCTTAGACATTAGGGAAAAAAACCTGTGTAAAGCCACAAAGGGGGTCTTGGTGATACCACAAGCTGTGGAGGTATTCTCAGCCAGACATCTGGCAAGCCAACACCAGCCAGCAGGCCTGTAAGAGGCAGAGGTAACCTCAGGGTACAGCCTTGCTGCAGTTCGATGTACATTTCAGTTAGAACACACTGTGTACTTGTGAGTGGCAGTGACCTTGGCTGACAGCAGATTGCCAAGGCCCAGTAAGAGGCAGCTAAGGCAAGGATTCAATTATAGAAAAAGAGAATCTTTCCATGTACGTAAACCCTTTTGGATATTAGAAGGTGAATTTTTTAAATGGTAGTCAATGCTGATGCTTTTATGCTACAGAGCTTGGTCGTGAGGTTCTAGCTTTTACGTAGGGCTTACCAGATAGGTATCCGTAGGTCCATCGCCCTAGTCATCCTGAATTCAAGGCATGGAACAAACCATCAGTCAACTTAACATGGATTCTTGGGGCTCAAAGATAACCTCCATTACATGCCCCACTTTGACTCTGGATGATTTCATTCATAGGAAAAACACATCTTCACAAGAGGTAGGTTTCTTAATCCTTATCAATTGCAAAGCAAGAAGCAATGGAAACAGCTCCCGGGCACAGAACTGAAGGCACCCACTCGCAGGAGAATACTGCCAATAGGCTGTGAGGTAGTGCCTACATTCAATTCAGACCCTAGTGGCTGGATACCATCAAGGATCAGAAAGCTGAAAGATAGATAGAAACTAAAGAGACATGACAACTAAATGCAGCATGCAATTGTAGATTGGATCCAACCTAGACCATAAAAAAAATTGGTTTTCTATAAAGGACATTGGAGATGATAAAGGATTACTGGAGAAATTTGAATTAGGTCTGTGTATTAGATGATAATGCCATAGCAATGATAATGTCCTAATTTTGAGAATTGTACTATGGCTGGTAATAGAATGTCCTTGTTTCCAGGAAATACACACAGAAGTATTTACAAGTAACGAGTACGTGTGTGGATAGGTGGGTGGGTGGATGGATGGAGTTAAAGAATACAGAGCTGGACAGTAGTTAAAGAAGTAAAACAGATTTTATTCAAGAATAGTTCTTGAATAAAGGAAAAGAGACCCATCATAGAACCGGGCTTAATTTTGACTACAACAAGGTATAGTGGGGATTTATAGCCAAGGATCAGGTTAGCGGAGATCAGTGCATGGAAAGTTATTAAGAGGAGACATCAAGGGTAGGGGGAATTGACCTAACAGGAGTTCTTGCTAAAGGCAGGAAAGGCTTTTATACATCAAATATGAGGAATGAGCAATTTGATCAAATATGGAGGGTAGTCAGATATCAATGTTGGGAGTATTCTCTCTAGACTTAGGAGTATTTTTGCTAAAACTGGGCAATGCAGGCTCAGTGAGGCTGGACATAGAAGCCCAAAGTCAAGTCCTAATTGAGAAAAGAGCTCAGAGGAGCCTAATTAGTTTGGTCAAGGAGTCTGTCTTTGTCAATAGATGAATGGATGGATGATAGGTAGGTAGGTAGATAAGATAGATAGTTTGATATAGACATAAATTTTTAACAACTGGCTCTTTCTGGTAGGGGGGGAATCCCTGATCTGTATTTGTTGGTTTCCTTAGTGTAAATACTCCCACTACAGTTGGTTTCAAGCTCCCAAGGTGGGGTCACTGGGTGCAGCAATGTAAAGAAATGCTCACAATTGACTTGAGTGAACTATTCAGAGCAGGCTCGGCACACCACTGTATAACTGTCTGTACTACATTCGCAAATCTTCTGTAAGTCTGAAATCATTTCAAAATAAAAAGCTAAATTGTTAACATAAATATAAATTACCTATAAATAAGTGTATTATAAAATTAATTTTTCTAGAGACTGGGTAAAGCAACTTTTTAAACCTTAGGTCTCTCTTTTTTGTAAAGTAATGATAGACTACAATATAACCACAATATCTATGTGAAACAATAATTTCTCATACTAACAGACAACCAACAAACAATCAAGGTCTATCATAGAGAAATATTGAAAGGACACATTATTTATTATGCAATCAATCAAGTTATATTTCTGATAAAGTTTCAATCATAAATTTAAACCACACTGATACTCTTTTGACCTATAGGAAAAGCTCCCACTGTGCTGGGGTCACACCAGCCCCCACCATCCCTACCTTATCCAGGCCAGCATCACATTTGTATATCAAAGAGTCAAGGCATGAGGAAAGGAAACATTCAGTACAATTTACTATTAATAACTCTCTAAAACTACATCTAATGGTGGGTCAGCTGTGTCCTCTTCAGCTTCTTCAGGTACAATATGCTTTTCTGTCCACAGAAAGATATGAAAAATGAATGGCCATTATATCATTGTTGGATCTCAAGTTTTTGCTCTCTAAATTCTGTACCTTGTGATTAAGTTTGTTTTCCTCAGATGCTCATAGAGACTAAAAGCCCTCTAAGCTTAAGTTTTCACAGTGATGCCTAAAGAGAAAATTAACAAAATGTGGAAGGCAAAATTCTGTGAACCTGGCAACACAAACCAGACTTTGAATTTCAGACAACCAACTAAAATGCATGGACTTCTTAGGCGTATGAAACATTACAAACTTCTAATATCATTCCAAACCATGCCTTTGGTGAGGCTAAAGGTTAACTCTCCAAGCGCTTGTCAAGTTTATGGTGCTTTATAAAAAAAAACAAAAAACAATGAATTTTTAAATCCAAAATCTAATTTACTAGAAACTCATACAGGCATATGAGTGCTACCACAATGACTGCTGAATTATAACGTAATAGCTAAAACCAGAATGGACTGAACATTTTAGATGAACACAGATTTAACAATTCTTTTATTTAAACGAATGAACTCCAAAACTATCACGTGGTTGTTTTACACTTGATCCGGTCTGCATGTTGTAGCTCATCTAGCACATTTCTGATGTTCTCAACACAAACTTCTCCTCTGTGATGTTTTTCTGATGCAAGTTTCCACACGTTTTCAAATTCTTCCTCAGAAAGCTTGACACCAATGTTACATAATATCTCTGCAATCTAGAAAAAAAAACACTGAAAGTCAGACCAAGATTTATTAAGTTTACAAATTTGCATTTTTAAAATGTATTTGGAACATCTAAGACTATGGATATTTATCCCAAAACAGGTGTATGGCTGTGTGGGTGTGTGGGTGTATGAATGTGAGTGTGTGTGTGTGTGTGTGTGTGTGTGTGTGTGTGCGCGTGCTTATTACATATAATGATCAAATATCAAAATCCCAGTATTTTCATCTCAGGAATAATTTTGTTGATATGAATATGAGGGTGTTCAACCATACTAGCCAATATATAAAATTATTTTCAACTGTAAGTGTTTCTGGTTCTTTTAAAGCAGAAAGAACCAAATGCAAGCAGAAAGAGTTAAAGATAGAATACTTGCTGCATTTGAGTTTCATCTCAGGTACTTCTTATGAATGTCACGTAAATCCCTTCCATATTAGTTTCTCTTCTTTAAAATAGGAAGATTTATAAAATGTTGTAAACTTTAACTACTGTTATAGATGTGCATGCACAAACAACAGAGCAGGCTAAAATCTGAGCATATTGAAAACCAGCAAACTTTGGTTATTAATAATCTCTCTGCAGTGATAATTATTAAGAGACATGAGGGGAGAGGGGAAATATACCACTCATGTCCCAGGGAAAGTATAAGAAAGAAAAGATAAGGACTAGTAGTGAATGAGTAGAGGGAATAAAAGATTTGGGCAGGGAATGAAACTAAATCCAAAAGAGGAAAAACATTTACTATGAAGCATATAGAAGAAAAGAGGAAATGAAAGAAAGGTTGGACAGTAAACAGAAAAGCCAAAGAAACAGAATAGTTGTGGAATATATCTATTAAACAGAATCTTAACAACAGTTAAAAGATCCCCTAGAAATGAGGTGCCTTTGTGGGAAATTAGTATAATCAAATACAGTTGAAATTCAAAAGAACAGGGCTGCCAGCAGCTGTGGCTATGCAGCAAACCACCCACCATCCCTATGCATAGCTGCTATTTCCCCCACTCAGTGGCAGGTAAAGAGTGTCCCTGCGCAGTGGACTCATGAAATGGCCGAGTCAGTCTTGGGCACCCCAGTGCTGCCTTCTCTGCTTCCTTTCCCACTCCCCAGGAGGCACTCCTACCCTAGTTCAGCATTCCATTGTTGTGTCTTGATTAGTTAATATAACACTTTTACGGAAACCCATATCTATTCTCAAACTAGCATTATTACTCCAACAAAGCCTTTGGGTTCTTTCTTTTTATCTAGAATTGTGAAATAAAGGATGACTTCCTAGTAAAAGAATTTTAGACATCATGAAACAAGCAGGAGATTTGGGGGGCTTTTTTCTGGCAGGGGGGCAACCTTGAATTTCTTTTTCACACGCCCTTGGGAGTGATTGAGAGAAGTGAAAACGCTATCTAGGAGTGTCTCTTCTCTGACTCTCTACGGGGAATCCTGGGTTCCTTCTTTGGGACCAGCCAGCAGGCATCGTCCTCTGAGTTTCTCTCTTCCCCTCTCCCCGCCTCAGCAGAATGACTCATTGGAAGGAAGCTGTTATTAATTAAATTTGTATTTAGTAAGCTTTCCGCCATCAACCCTTTATCTGAAATCCCAGAAAGCATTCTATGTCTATTCATATCATTTCCAGTGCCAGATCTGGAAGTTCTAAAGAAACAGTCGCTCCCTAGATCACAAATACAGATCTACACAGACTGTTCTGACCAAGCACCGCTGTTAATCCTTGGCTCTCAGAACAACGGGGCCTAACTGTTGGACCTGCTTTATTACCCATCTAGGAAGAAAGTCACCTGGGATATGAGGACCATATTTTCTTAGGGGGAAAAAAAACACCAAGAAACATGGGCTGACACATAGTATATATAGGACAGAATACTTTAAATCACTGATTGTTGCACATAATCTGAGCCTTACGACAGCAGGTAATAAGGAGGGTGTCAGAGTGGCCCTCTTCATGCTTACTCTTTGATTCTGGAGACCCAAGACCCTAAGGGGACTTACACAAGGAAGGGATTGATCTTTTTCTCTTTTTCTCAACTCAGAATAGTGTTGAGTGTCTTAGGAAAACGTTTTTGTTTTTATACAGAGATCATGGTGAATATATGACATGAAAGGAATGCTTCCTATCACATGGTAAATTCTACTTAAAGAATTATACCAAAATGTCACAATCAAATTGAATACTGTCCTCAAGAATCCTATACTGGGGATTCTGATGACTTTTGATGACTAATATAAAAGCCCCAGTTTTAAAATGTCTCAAATTAAGTAGTTGTTGATAAATAAACATTCCCATGTTTGTGTGTTTATGGAAAGTTGACATTTCTTTCAACCCTTTTGAAATAATATGTTTTACCTCTTGTTTTGATCTGGTCTTGAAGAAGTCTCTTTCATACACTCCTCTCTGGCCAAAGATGGTAGGATGTAGTAATGAATAGGCATTGCCCTCTTCGCCATAATTAGTTCGATCACTAATGCGGCGAATTCTGGGGGCAGGAATATCAGACCGAATGGTTGGAACACCACAGATGGGATAACCTAAGACATCAGTGAGGGAGGAAAAGAGACATTCTATAAGTGAGCTGTATAATACAGTAGCCACCAGCCACATGTGGCTACTGAGCACTTGAAATGTGGCTGGCCTAAATTGAGATGAGCTGCAAGTGTAAAATACACACTGAATTTCAAAGATTTTTGTACCCCCAAAATGTGAAATATTTAATTAATCATTTTATATTACTTATTGAAATGATAATATTTTGGAGGTACATATTATATATAAAGTGTATGTACTATTAAAATTAATTTCACCTATTTCTTTTTCTTAATGTGGCAACTAAAATTTTTTTTTTTTTTTTTTTGAGGGCAGTGTTGCTGACCCTCATATGTGGGACCCGAACTGGGGCCGCTGGCTTCCCAAGCCAACGCTTAACCACTGCGCCACTCGGCCGGCCCATAAAATTTTTTTCAAATACATATGACTACAATTATATTTCTATTGGGCAGCACTAAAGAGTAGCAAGATCTCATTACAACAGAATGTACAGCATGTCTAAAATCCAGTTATAAAAAATATGTAAATCCCAAGAGTGTGAGCTCTGAGCAACAGCAGTTCGATGCCAGCCTGAGCTGCCGCTAGGCTGCCAACAGATGGCAGGATGGCTCAGCTAAAAAAAAAAAAAAAAAAAAAGGACATTTGGCCACAGACGCTCACCCAGGAGAACACCCTGTGAAGATGAAGGCAGAGATCAGGGTGACACAGCAGAGGCCAAGGAGCACCCGAGATTACCAGCAAACCACTGGAAGCTAAGAGAGGGTCCTAGAACAAATGCTCCTTCATGGCCCTCAGAAGGAACCAACCCTGCCAACACCTTGATCTCAGACTTCTAACCTCCAGAACTGTGAGATGATAGATTTCTATTTAAGCCAACCAATTGGTGGTACTTGTTAAGCAGCCCTTGCAAACTAATGGTAGATGGAGAGTGAAGACATTTAAAATTGTTTTGTAAGAGCTCTTCAAAAATCTGAAGGCAAATCTGTTTGTAGCGAAGAATCACGGGGTTTAAAAGCCTCCTAGAGCTTGGTGACGTCTGAATTACTACAATGTACATCATTCAGTGTCTTGATCTATGATGCTTTCAATTTCATTAATATAGGGAGAATCATTTTACTTGGTCATCATTAATGATAGTTCAGTTCAGTCTATACTTACCGAGACCCCACCGTGAGCGCTTAGATACAGAATTAAATGGAAGGCCCTAGGGTTTGAGAAACTTTCAGTCTAATAAAGACAGAGGCCGGGATAATGCAAGGACAAACAAAGGACACTTCACTTCTACATCTGCTGATCCTTTTAAAATTCAACAAATAGCATGACATACTCACACATAGAAGGAACAGCTCCTACAACCGCACTGATCTCAGAAGATGTTGTCTTATAGTGATGAGACACTTTATCAGTAGGCCTCAAAAGTGTCCGGAGAGTCTTTTCTGAGCTCCCTGGTTCTTTTAAGACAATATCTTCAGGCTTTATCAAGAGAGTTGGTTCAGATTCTTCAATGGTAGCCTCAGCAGGGTTTGTACAATCTGGTTTTCTACCTTTAAACAAAGAGGGAAAGGAGGAAAAAGTACAGGAAGAAGGTATTATGTGGTACTTGCAGTTTTGCAACCAAGTCAGTCTTCCCCTGTAGTCCCTTCTTGCTGGTGGAAACTGAGACTGGGCTTGTGTAAACCCCCCACAGATACCAGCACCCCACTGTGGGAAAGCAAGTTCAGGCCAGTGTCACATCGGCAGGAAACTGGAACCTTGTCTAACGTTTCTTTTCACTACTCTTTCTTTACTGTAGATTAAAGCTTTTAAATCTGAAAGACCAAATGAAAATGCAGAACGTATTTTTTTCTTTCCTCTTTTTTTTTTTAAATTAGAGATTATTTTCATATTGAACTTGAACTACAGGATTTCCGGAGTTGTTCCTAGGACTTGCCCTAGAGAGGTATAGGAAAAGGTACATGTCAAGTGGTAAATTCCACACATACCTGACCATGGTGGGGAGCCCTATGCATTTTAACATTTGGAGAAAGGATGAGAACTCAACTGAGCTCAGGAATATAAAAAACTCCCTTCAAATCAGTATTTAAAAGACAACCCTGAGGTAGAACTGAAATTGCATGACTCTGACCTCTTCTGCAGATTTGCTTTGCTGAGACAATTCTGAAATTTCAGACTGAATTCCTGACACACTCTTTTTTATTATTATCATTATCATTATTATTATTATTATTAGTTACAGATGTACAAAACAATGCAATAGTTATCCTTTTCACCCCTTACAAAGTGACTACCCCCTCCTCCTTCCCCTGCTCCCCAATCCCCGATATCAGACATATCTATTACAATTCCTTGACTCCATCCACACACTATATTCCACATCCCATGACTATATACGTGTTAAATTATAGTTGACATCTAATATTATTCAGTGGCAGATTCAGATGTACAGTGCAGAGGTCAGGCCTCTACACCATCCATGAAGTGGTCTCCCTAACAAGACATGAGTCCATCTGGTCCCCTAAAAGATATTTTCAACAGACACACTCTTTTTCACAGAGTTGGTAATTCCACAGGTAGCACGAGAGGGCGCTGTGGTCTTTCAATCTGTAGAAGAAGTCTCAGTTCTGGGAAAGCCTAAGCAAGGGTTGCAAAGGCAAATGGTGCCCATATCAGAGTGAATGGGAACCCTGGCAAACCAGGAAAGGTATGCCTCTCTTAAGCCTGCACCACCTCCATGCAGCACATGCCAATTGCCTTGAAAGCATACAGGCCTCATGTTTCAGATTCTCTAATCCCCTCCTCACACCTCCTCCCAAAACCAGCCCAGAAATCTGTTCCAAGTATGAAAAACAGTTCCTCAGAAAACTGTTTGAAAGCCACTGTCTAAGAGTATGTACCCCCCACTCTTTCCTCCAGAAGTCAACAGTAAGACAGAATTTGATATAAAAAATTCCTACGACCCTTCTGACCCACTAGTCACTATTTTAGAAGATGAAAAACCTCAAGAACTCCAATGAAAATGGTTGATGAAGTCAGGACCTCCAAGCCAGGAACAATTAAAAAAACTGCCTGGTTTGAAAACAGAATTCTACTTCCCCCCACTCCTTCATTAGTTATGCCAAGAAGAAAAAGACACCCTCTTTGTTATTTCTGAGAAGATTGGAGTAGAGTTGTTTTTTATAAAAAACTTCAATAAGTAGAAAAGATTCTCCTGCTTTCTCAGTAGACTAGAAAGGCTGTCCCAGAAACTCTTAAAGTGTCACATCATCATTGCATCAATAAAGCACCATGAGGGTGACCATTTAGCTCAGTTGGTTAAGAGTGTGGTGCTGATAACACCAAGTTTGCCGGATCGATCCCGCACATGGGCCACTGTGAGCTGTGCCCTCCTTAAGAGTCAACTATGTCATTGTAGCATGAAAGCAATGTGTAAGCAATGACCATGGCTGTTCCCCAATAAAAAATTCTTTAAAAAAAATAAATAAAGCCCTAAATAAAGCCTCATAGAAAGGCATGACCAAGGAATAAAAGTAAAAACAGTAGTATCTTCACTTTTTAGAAGAGATATTCCAAGAGGAGATAAAAATGCAAACAACCTTTTTAAATAGTCAATCCTCTCTAATAATCCAGATTTGAAAGTTAAAGCAAATGATGCATCATTATATACCAACTAAATTACAAGAATGTTTGAAATAACACTCAATGGTAACACAGTTGGGATAAAGCCTCCTCACAGCCTTGGCTGATAAAGTTGCAAATTGGTAAAATCACTTAGAAAAGCAAAATGAAAATATGTAAAGAGAGTTACTTCTGGGATAATAATAACATTCATAAGAAATGAGATATAATTAGAAACAGAAAGCTTTTTGAGAGATAATAATCGTTATAGCGATACCCATATTACTTTAAAAATGTCTGGATATAACCTACATTTCAAAGAATGAGGAAATGGTTTAGTAATTCATAATACATCAGCATGAGGGAACTGAAAATGAAGTTTAAAGAAAACATAAAAGTATCTCTTAATTCCATAGAAATGTGAAAGTTAATTTTTTTTTAAAAATGGTACATTCACTATGATTTTGGCTATGTTTAAAATATATATGTATATACACACATACAAATATGTATGTGTGTATATTTATATATGATTAGTAATGCAGGAATCTAATACATAAACATAAAAATATTTGAATAAAGGTAACAATTATGGTTTTCATTTGTTTCCAAATATAAAAATCAAATTTTTCTAGGTCAAATTCTATTTTACTAGTGAATTTCCCAAGGAGAAGGGACATAATTAATTGAAGACAATGGTTTTCAAACAACTTTCTGAGGAACTGTCTTTCATATTTTGGGCTTCTGCATAAATTGTTTTGCTTTCATTTTTTATTTTTCTCTTGAATGAGTAATACATGGTTTCAAAATTGAAAGATACAAAACCATAGAATAAAAAAAGGGACTCTTGCTGATAGCCTACCCCTCAGTTCCTCCTCCCCAGAAATAACAAATGTTATCAAATTCTTTCCGATGTTTCTACAGAGAGTCTATAAGTAAACAAGCAAATAAATACGCATACATGTACACATTTTAAAATATATAATATTAAAGTTGAGAAGACATGTACCCCTAGAAAAATGAAAACAGTATGAAAGTCCATTTAAGAATTTTGCAAAATTTCAAAAATTAAATACCTTTAATGATGACCCTCTCTTCATACTCTTTAAGAGGCATTTTATCTTTCCAGTTAAGAAAATTGGCAAATTCTAGGTAGTTAATCTGCCCATCATTATCCACATCACAATAGTCAAATAGCTGGTCCAGGAGCTTCTCATCTACGTGCAAGTTGGCCTGGTCACAAACTTCCTGAAGCTCGGCTTTATCTATCACCCCATCTCCCTTCTGTTAGACATGAAATAATAATTTTAAAAAGTAAGCCTTGTCTGCAAGAGCAGAGTATGCAACATCTGTTATTTCATTTAAGAAAAAAGTTCTGTCGCATCAATTCAAAGAATATGTCTTATTTTTCACATAAGAGAGGAGCCAACTATTAAGCGAGATTGGTCCTCATGGCGTCGACCTGATGTGTGCACAGTAGTTTCAACCATGGTTGGAGCAGGGTGTGGTTCAGAATCTTTGTTCATTCTATTTTAATAATTTTTTCTTTCAATCGTGCTGTTTACACTGTGGTAGAACAGGTGTGACCATGATTCATGGTTGACATTTCACGTGACCTGTGTTATATAATTTTGACAGCTCTCTACGATATTCCGTACTTTCAAAGCATTCTGGTATTCCAACCGGGCGGCGCAAAATGGTCCTCCCGTTCACTGCCTGGTAAGGAGGAGAAATTGGTAAAGTAGTTGCCGGCCACGTACAGGGAGGTAGGTTCAAAGACAGCTGCCTGTGTGCTGTCAACACTCATATGGGAGAAAGGGACATGGTACCAGTTTGGCCGTGGGCCCCCATTGTAACCATGAGCGCTAAGATTCATCCTGGTAGGGGGAGGAGGAAGGTTTCCACTCCCTTTCGGACAATAGTTAAAAACAGGAGCACCTACACGGACTGTAATAGGACGGAAATTTATGAAGGCTCTGGACAGAAGCTGGTTGATTCACTTGGGAGATGTGGGGACAGAGCACATAACTCTTGTTAAGGAAGAATGGCAAGAGTTTGGGATGTCTGACCACACGGCCCCTCCTGCAGTCTATCAAGCCAACCTTAAATCCATTCAGAGAGGACAGTAAAAGATCTGAGTATTTTTACAGTGCTTCCTGGCTGCTATAAGGGAGCTCTGGCCCTCTCAGAGATATTTCTCTAAGACTAACTCCCAAGGGAAACCATAAATGCCTCATTGACTAGTATTTAGCTTTTATGCCCAGATTTGGATTTACAGTGCTGGTGGTGACGCCTGGAGAATGAAAAACTGACCCAATGAATTCTAAATAAATTCCTGCAGTCAGACCCATAGGCCTGGAAAAATGTCCCTAACCCTTATGCTGAAATAGACTGAGAATTTAAAGTATGTTATCTTGACAAGGGAGCTACAAATGCCCTGGATTAAAACAGGCTCCTTTATAAAAGCCTCTGCTGCAAGCCCAAGTCAACCAAAAATGCATACCCCACAGCCAGAGCTAAAAGCACTGTGGGTTGTGAGTGGTGAATCAACAAGTCTGCACAACTGAAATCAATGGCGTCAAGAACGATGACTTGGCTGCCCAAAATAGGGCTTTGTGTGGACTGAAAACATTGGTGGTTTTCTCAACTTGTGTAGACTGAAAACATTGGTGGTTTATTTCTTGGAGCTGCATGTCACCACCAAACCTGACAAAATTCAAAGTAAATGTTTCTAGCTCACCAGGTGCAAAGCTACTCTCTCCCTCTACACCCTCAATGCCTCTCCTTCCCTCCCACATCCCCCAACCTCAATGGTTCTAAGAAGAAAGATGGCTATAGATGTGGGACCAAGGTCTGCCTGTCCCCGAGGAAGATCAAAGACCACACACATTGGTCAAAGTGTGCTGTGGGACTTCAGAGGAGGCAAGACCGGAACTTTTATGGCTTCTTTGGGTGTGCGTGCAAATTCATCATCCGACTCAGTCTGCAGGGGGATGAGAGGTCTGAGTACAGCTTGTGGAGTTTGACAGGGATTGTCTGAAATGGAGACGGAAAGCTAACAACATCGTACTTGTGTGGCTGCCACTGCTAAATGTATAATTGGTATTGACACTTTACATGCCTGTATTGTGAATGTCCATAAGTGCCAGGGGACACTTACGATCAAGAAGAGCCATGTGTAGAGAACTGCTAGGAGCTTTAGGGCCCCACAACCCTAATGACCCCTTTGAGTGACAAGTCTCCATGATGAATTATTTTGTCACTTAGAGTCTCTGGAAAATACAGGCAACCTCCATTTGGAGGTGCCCCTTGAGGTTTAAAATTCACTGTCCCCTAACCCTAGTACCTAACCAGGTAGATATCTTTTGAAAAGAGGCTATTAGTCAGGTACTGACTTCTTGTTGAAACTGAACACTTGACCCATGGAGGCCTTGTGACTTTCCAGTCTGATTAGCATTTTGAGGTGAGCCAACTTGGACCCAATGATTAACAAGGTAGAAAGGGCTTAACAAGCCTCATTTGTGAAATGATAATAGTATATTCAAGAAGGCAGCTGGCCTGGTACTAGTGACATCTGTCTTACATGAAAAGGGGCAGCAACCCTTTGGGGGGAAAACTTTATTTACCCTTGCCATGTAAAGCAAAGCCATTGGACTCAATACCCTCAATTCACAGAGGTTCCCCTAAGTACCTGAGCCTCATTCACTAATCTGAAACTCAGTGGTCTTCACTGGGCTGTTGTGGCTTTAAACCTCAAAGAGAGCTATGAAAGACCAAAAATGGAGAGTCACACTACTCAGTGGGCAGAACCCAAAGCTATTTTCATGGCTCTGGCCAATCCTCCCCTTGAGGAACCCGTTACAGTTTTACTGACTCTTGGACTGCTGCCAATGGCTTGCCTATTTGGTTTGCCACTTGGAAAGCTACAGACTGGAAGATTAAAGACACTTCTTTTTGAATCTGAAAACTATGGAAACAAATCATGGCCATCTGGGTAATTCATATAGAAGACCTGGTAAGGGTGTATTCTCTAATGAGAATAATCAGAATTAAGCTTCTGATTGAGCCTGAATCATTCATCGCCACCATTGCTGCCTGGATGCATCCTTGAACCATACATGGCAACACACCCACCATTACAGACAGGGCACAAAGTAAAGCACTGTACATTTCTGATGCAGAGGCTACCACTGTGTGTCAAACTGTGACTCCTGCCCGTTTGTCTCCCCATTTGTCTCATGATGGGAGAGGACACATCACACACAAGGCATTGCCCCTGTGCTCCTGGCAGACTGCCTACATCAAACCAGGTTTCCTTATAAACATTATGCATGTGACAAAAATAAATAACAGCCTCATGGAAATGCCAACAAAAAAAAGTTCCATGTTTCACATGTTATTACCCTCTCAGAAAAAAACCTCCTCAAGGATACTGAAAACTACATCGTACATATTAAAAGTGCATTATTTAAAAGGTATACCAGCATTAAATAATTCTCAGTAATTTCCTCCCTACTTAATTTAATTTTATAATAAGAAATGTGCCTGGTAGTTCACTACGATAATCAACAGCTATTAAGATGATCGTCTTGCCTATAATTACCTTTAAAATGAAGAATTTTTCTAAAAGCAGAGAATTATGTATCATGTAGGTTTTCTGATTCATCCCACTGCTATGTAAATTTCCCTGGGTATCATCTTTGTAAGATACTTGGATTTGAGTAAAGTATAAAATGTACTTATTTTAGCTTACATATTTTAAGAATGAAGAATCACTTTCATTTTTTTTGAGGGCAGTGTCACTGGCCCTCATATGTGGGACCCGAACCGGGGCCGCTGGCTTCTGAAGCCAGCGCTTAACCACCGCGCCACTCGGCTGGCCTTTAACCCACTTTTTATTCATTAGTACAACACAGATACACAAGCCCCTAATCTAAAAACAAATAAAATGAATTAGCCAATGAATGACCAAGATTTTTTTTTAAGATAAAAAATGTGAAGTGTAACTTTTTCAAAGCTGTACTCAACATTGGAGGAGAAAAAGAAATATTGTATTCTCCTTTTGATATAAACTAAAATTATTCGGTTCTTTTTCTTCTCATATCAAGATTATGATTCATCACATCATCACAGATTTATTTAAGTTTTATTTGTTTATATTAGTCTCATTCTAAAATAGCTCTGAGGCTGCCTAGAAAAATAAGTACAATTAAACAGAACCCCAAAAAGTGAGGCAATCGGGGCAAAGAGAATATGAGGATGGAAAAAAAATATGATGAAACCTAAATAAAACGATAAAAATGTATGCTGTACAATCATGGTCGCAAACTAGGTGTGTTTCATTGAATTGACTCTGAGGTGCCTGGCAGCCAAGTCAAAAAAAGCATGCACAATCAGTATAAAACTCATGCTGTCAGTGATGTGAAAACAAACCAGATACTTAGAGGAAGCACCGTTATTTCTGGAAGAAAGACCAGGTTTCCTTATAAACATTATGCATGTGACAAAAACAAATAACAGCCTCATGGAAATGCCAACAAAAAAAAGTTCCATGTTTCACAAGCAGTTTGTAAATGGTGCTCCTTAGTATAACCTAAAGGTGATGCAACTTGGTAAAAACAATTCTATGATGGCCTAAAATGGTGTGATGTAATCATACAGCTCTAGATTTATATGACCTCATCAAAGGATAAAATTTAGAGTAGCTTGAAGATGGAATGATCTTGTCTTCTCGAAACTGAAACCACAGCCTGCCCCCCAAGGGAGAAACGTTCTCAGCTTGACTTGGACTTAGACTGACGGTACTGTGTGTACATATTCAGATTTAGGTATAGATGATCTCTACCTCAGGAGTCTTCCCCAGGGATACACGGTACTCCTCTCCACTTGCTCCCAGCACACTACAGTTCAATAATCTACAACAGTGGTTCTCAAAGTTGAATGAGCATCAGAATCATTTGAAGGGTTTGTTAAAACACAATTGCTAGGACCCAACCCTGAGTTCCTAATTCAGTAGGTCTGGGGTGGACATTACAATGTGCATTTCAAACACGTTCTCAAGTGATGCTGATGATGGTATAAGAACCACACTTTGACAATCACTGATCTACTCCCAGGGACTGCAAACTTTTTTCTGTCAATGGCCAAAAAGTAAATATTTTAGGTTTTGCAGGCCATTCAGTCTCTGACGCACCACTCTGCATCTACAGGACAAAAGCATCCACAGACAATACTTAAAACAAATGGGCATGTAAAACTACTTACAGAAACAGGTAGCAGCTGGATTGACTGCTGCCCCCTGATCTACACCACCCTGCCGGGATCTAATCCCACACACAGACCAAAAGTCTCTGCTCTGATACTGGCCTTGTCATAGTGCCTGAAGGCTGCCAGCAAAGTGTCAAAGTTTTGGTAGTTAACTTTTTTCAAGTGATGCCGAACTGCTGCAACCAGGGCTCGCTGTCGGTCCTTGCCTCGAAGATATTCGCCTGGGAGTCTGTTATAGATGAGGTCACCAGCTCCTAGTGAAGAGGGGGAACAAAGTCTTTTATCTGAACTTAAAGTGTGTCAATAGTATTCCTACCCTAAAAAGAGAGAGAACGAGAGATCTAGCAACTTCTGTGAATGAAAAAATCTCACCTAACTCCAACACTATTATGCAGAATGAAAGAAGATCTTGTGTATAAAAAAGTATATAAAGTGATTGATAAAAATTAGTATTTCTATTTTATGTGATGCCTCTGGCTCAATGAAAAATTTGTGGGGGGAATCATCAGCCCCACCTTCGCTGTCAAGTCGTTTCTTAAGACATTGAAGGTCTGGCTACCTCTTAGCAGGCATTTGTCTACAATGCTGAGAGTCCTGGAAAGCTGGGACTGATTCCATGTGGGAGCTACTCTGCCTCGGAGTGCACTGAACCTGTGGGAACCCTTGTAAAAATGGGACTCAAATTCCCTATTCCCTCCTAGTATGAGTTCCAGCCTACCTTCAGTCTGCAGATAACTTCCCACTTCTCAGCCCTGCTTCCTGTTGTACCACTATGGGCACCACCACCCCATCCGCAGCTCCATTAACTAAGAGTCCTGACCCACAACCCCCTCAGTTGTCTGGAAACACTGCCCTCTCCCATCCACCTGCTACATCCCCCCAGTCCAGGCCATTGCCTCCATTTATCTTCAGAGGCCTTTCCTCTCCATTAACATCCAAAGATAACCATTGACAGTTATTTTTCCAACTCCACCTGGATTTCCCACCACAACCCCAGCAGGTTTAACTGTCTAGTGAGTGAGACATATGTTGATACCTTCTTCAGGCCTGGCCCTGAAACAATATTCATGATGCTCATGTCAAATTACTTGTGATTACTCAAGAGTCATCTCTAAGAGCTAAAATCATGAGTACAAGCTCTGGCCCTAAAACTGACCCATAAGCTAGCTACCACTCCATGGCAGTTAGAAAAGCTGAGAGGGTTCCTCAGTTGTACTCTGCCTGCAAACATTTCCTACCATGCACCACTGTCCACCTGCCCTGGACTCTCTTCCAAATTAACGTTGACCTGGTGCATTCTGGGAGCTGGGCATGGCCTTTGCACTCATCCTGAAAGGCATCTTAACCAAAGACTCCAGACCCTAGGGATGAGGCATTTTTAGTAAAGCTGCTTTTATTTCCCTAAGTAAGGGTAAGGGAGAAATCCAGGCCCACTAAAGAAACTAGTATGGGGCAGGCCGAGTGGCATGGTGGTTAAGTGCTGCTTGGGAAGCCAGTGGCCCTGGTTCAGGTCCCACATATGAGGGCCAGTGACACTGCCCTCAAAAAAAAAAAAAAAAAAAAAAAGAAATCAAAGAAACTAGTATGTCCCTGGAAGCAGGCAGACCCTGGAGCTTTACACGGAATAAATACTATTCATTAATATAACAGTCACAAAAGGCTAGAACTAGTTAATCTATAAACTCCAGACAAAGTCCAGAGAAGACATACAGTCCCCTTTCACAGTTAACTATGCAGCACCAAGGCTGGTACTAACATATTTTTTAAATTATTAATGTCAGTGTCCCTCCTTTTCATTTTATAACATGATCTTATCATTCAATTTATAAGGATAGCATTGATCAACTATCAGGAAATTTGTCAATGTTGTCAATTGTTAAAAGACAAATGATGTGTTGGATTCATTGATTCATGCTATAAATACTAGTGAAAAATGTGCTGGGCTCTAGATCCTGAGGACCCAACAGGCAGCAAGACGAAGCACCCACCACCGGAAGCCTGCCCTCAAGTAGGCAGAGTTTACTATGATTACATACTTGTTTTTCAGACTGATTGCCTTGGTTTCCTAAATCATCCCTTACTACCCGCTACAGGTATAGAGACTCCGAGATAAATAGGCATCTGTTAAACTTATAACAGTTCGCCCAAAAACCGAACCAACAAACAATCTCTCTAATGTGGCAATTAGTGATGCTCCAAAACACTGTGTTGCATAAGCTCACATAAAAATACATACTTACTGGGGCCGGCCGAGTAGCGCATTGGTTAAGAAATGGCTTGGGACGCCAGCGGCCCCGGTTCGGGTCCCACATATGAGGGCCAGTGACACTGCCCTTTACAGCTAAGATGGTGAACAACAGCCCCACCTGGAGCTGGGCTGCTGTGAGTCGCTGGGACGGCATAGCTGCAACCCCTGCTGCGGTGGGCTGTCATAGGCTACAGTGAGTGGCCAGCAGCCAGCGTGAGCTGCCAAGAGTGGTGGTGAGCGGCCATCCAGAAGCCAGCAACCAAGCACAATGACAATACCAACATAGGCCAGTGAAGCAACATCCTCCGCAACTAGACTGAAGAACAAAAGGACAGCAACTTGTCTGTTCCCCTTCTCCGATTCCCCAATAAAAAAAATCTCAAAAAAAAAAATACATACTGTTGTTAGTGAGTGGACTTTAGCTAAAACATTTTCAGTGGCGGTTCTTACACTTTAGTGTACATAGAACCTTCTGAGTCAGAATATCTGGGCATGGTCCCAGAAACCTGCATGTTTAATAAACTCCCTGGGTGACTTTAATGCAGGGAGACTGCAGACTATATTTTGAAAATCACTGAAATACAGCCCAATCTTGACAAGCTTTAGCATAGTTTTCCCTTTGAAGGACATAGAGATTGCTTAAGACAAAACCCTACTAAGTTTCTTCTGCTACTTTATAGACTGATTGATTGGTTGGTTGGTGGAAAGAGAGTGGCTCTTAATTATGTGATTGTAGAGTACAGGACTTTCTCAAACTTGAATGTGCCCACAATTCAACTGGAAATGTTATTAAAATGTATTCTAGTTTCTGATTCAGTAGGTCTGGAGTGGAGCCTGAGATTCTGCATTTCTAAGATGCTTGCAGGGGATGCCAACACTGCCAGTCTGCAGACCACATTTTGAGTAGCAAGGGCCTAGTACTACAACATCTGAATTCATTAAAAGGCTGTCTTGCTTCACTTTGAGTGGCTTAGTACAGGCCACATTTATTTTCTAAATAAAATTCTGAGCCTTAACTACACTGGAGGTATTCATTACAAGGGCTTTACACTGTACCCATTTCAAACATAATATGAAAACACTTTTTCTTTCTACATTCGTGCTACAAATTTTTTTTATTAATGTTCATATGATATTTTAAGTCTCTAAAATTAGAAGCTTTGAGAGAAGGAGACTGTGAACTTAACTGAATAACTTTGTGGGGGGGTTGTTGTTGTTATTTTTTCAGGAGAAAGTTTGTATATTTACCATAATCCTCAGGATGGAGACAAGCTCCAAATGTGTGGTCTGGGAGAACATTCATTGTTTCTGCAATTCTATCAAAGAAAACAAATTGTTTAGTTAAAATGACCACCACATGGCACCCCTGGAATTTAAGATATGCTTGCCATATGTTTTTAATAGCCTATATTTTCTCCTCTAACCAAACTATGCAGATCAAACAGAAATCCTCCAACAGATCTTTTGTCTAATCTTCTACTTAACAATGGTTGAATGCTTTCATTGGCTCTCAGTAGCCTGGATTTAAAAAGAAAATACAAAACATACTCAAAGCAGAATTACAGAGTTATATATAGGGAGACAGAGAGAGATGGGGAGAGAGAGAAAATGTAATACAATAATTTAAATTGCTGATATGCCAGATGTAAAGCTTTACACAAAACTCCCCTCCCTCTTCTCCAAATGCCTTCTCCATTTTGGAGGATCACTGCTTTTCTGGAACCCCAAGGTTTAGAGAAGTTAATAGAGTTGTCTGATAAACACAAAAGAATGAGTTTCTTATTTAATAAACAGACTGTAATAGAACACAAACCCATATTTACCACAAGAGTACTTTTTAAATTCAATCCAAAGACTGTCAATTCAGTTAATCATTAACTTACGGATCTAAAACTCTTCCAAGTTTATGCTGAAACTTTTCTTTGAAATCATCAGCTCTCTTGGACACAACCTTAGCTCCTCTTTTCCTACAAAATTAGAAAATTGTCAGGTTATCTCTATTACCTAAAATAGTCTTGGCTGCAAATATATATGTGGTAAAAAATGTCATAGTATCATTTGGGCCATCAAAACATCAATCCAGTTTCAAAAGAATTATATGCTCAAAAGAAAGTATTTTTCTTATCACAACATTGTTTGTTATGTGAAATTGTTACAATACGAACAAAAAAAAATACAGAAATGCAGTTGTTCATCAGAAACTGAATACCACCTGCTTTGATTAAAATTTTGGATTGTTCCACCTGTACAGCTTTTTTTTTTTTATGCTATGGGAAGGACCTGGATACTCCAGAGAATACAAATCTGTGAGGAAAAATGAGTTGATTAAAGTTGACTTTTCCAGTCCAGATTCATCCACAACTGTAAGTGTGAATTCAAACCCTCTCTTCATTGGTTTTCTGTAGACTTGATTTGGGAGATTCACAAATCCCACACAGTCTTCAAGGTTCCTCTGTTGCGTTATCAGGGAGCTGCTGTTGATGCTCCTCTCCTCAGCCAAAAGAAAGCTTTATGGGCTCATTCTACTATCCTATATATTATACTATAAAGGTAAGTTTATAACAGAATACAAAATTTTGATTAAAGATTAAGATACTAGGATTCAAAAATATTTTTCAGTAAACAAAACCAAACTGTCAATATCATTATTATAAGTCTAACTTTTAAAATTGCTAAAAGAAAATTAAGCATCAAACAGATAAATAAGTGACATAAACAGATAACTCACATCTAGTAAGCAAATATATGAAGAAATTATGTCTCTAGTAATAAAATAAAATAAAAACAAAGTACCACTGTTAACATAGTACATAAGCAAATATATACATAAAGAGAGACAGACAAAGTGAAAGAAAATATCTAGCACTGGTAAAAAGTATGGTAAAACACTTGTGCAAACTGCTATAATCATTTTGGAAATAATTTGGTAATATGATTCAAAAAGCATAAGAATGTTCATTACCTTTTATCAATATCTGGGAACCAATTATAAGACGATAATGCACATAACAATTAAAAACATGAAAAAGTTATATTTATAAAAATGTTTGTAGCTTCATTGACTATAATGGAAAAAAAAAGAATCTAAATGTTCAATCATGAAGGATGATTATGTTATGTCACATTAACAACAATACACTGCTTGCATTTTAAATATTGGTTATTAAGAATACAACAGCAATATAAAATTATTTTAAGTGAAAAGGATATAAAATAGGATTATACTCTGATTAAAGTTATGCAAAAGTCTACACAGGAAGCCACATTAGAAAGAGATACATTAAAAAGATAATAATGGTTGCATTAAAGAGACAGTTTTATGGGTGATTTTATTTTGCTAATTTTCTGTAATATAATTTTGTTACTTCTATCATTGTGATTAAATGAATAAGATTTCTTTTGAGAGCTGTAAAATTACAACACTACTATTTAATAACATTAAAATTAATAAATTCTCTATTGTTTTGCTGAGACTGAAAACAATGAACATAAAATTCTTAAACTCCATTAGCTTTTAAAACTGTTTCCTGTACTATAGAAATCGCAAGCTGAATGAATTTCTGGAGAAGAGTGACACTCTGTGGAGAAACAAAGGATGAAATATAAAGTAATTCATCTTTTATTTCTTCTTTTATTTTCCATTACTCCAAAAAGAAGAAATAAAAAGAATACGGGTAAGGTCAAAATTAATCAATGGCAGTTTACAGGACATAATTTGAACAAATAAAGTCGACGATCTAAAAACCAGCTCCAAGGGGAACAAGAAAGAATGACAAGGGTAAGGATTATAAATCATGGAGCCTACTCTTTTCAGTCTAATAGTGCCTGGATTCTGATCTGGGAGAATCAGGAAGTACATGAGTGGCCATGTATGTCAGAATATCAGTACCTGTAACATCATTATACAACCTCATAGCATTCACTAACCAAATGGGAATAAAGTCCTTTGTGTGCCATTGAATTTTTTTCATTTGTGCACACACGCCTACCGTTTGAAGATTCTGATTCTTCCAACCAAAAGTCATAAACAGAATATAGACAGAAATAGTTTTACAAAGGAAATATACTCCTTAAAAGTTAAGGGCCGGCCGAGTGGCACTGTGGTTAAGAGCTGTCTTGGGACGCCAGCGGCCCCAGTTCAGTCCCACATATGAGGGCCAGTGACACTGCTCTCAAAAAAAAAAAAAAGTTAAGAGTAAACCAAATTTATGTTAAAATAGCACAACTAAAATTGAGGTGCTTTGAAACGCAAACAAACACACTTAACTCCAAGTTTATAATTGAAATCACGCTGAAAAATGAAGTAGTGAGTTCTTTTCAAAACCCAACAAACCAAAGGTATAAACACTCTATTATTTTAGCAATAATTTCCCAATTAAGTTTCAAAACATAAAAAGTATGATGAAACAAACCACTTTAAATGATTCCTTGGGGGTCCAGACAAGTTGGAGAGAAATGTACCCTGCATATTGCCTGCTTTTATAAATTCAGTGTATTTTTATTGAGATATGATTAACATATAACAATGTACTAGTTTTAAGTTTACTCAGTGTATTTATCTAGGTCTACCCAAATCATTGATAAATGTGTCCTTTTTATTGAGATATGATTAACACATAACAATGTACTAGTTTTAAGTTTACTCAGTGTATTTATCTAGGTCTATCCCAAATCATTGATAAATGTGTCCTTGCTAATGACCCAAAGGCTCTGCTCTTAGGATGTTCTTAAGGCCCACACTGCTGTTAACTTCGTATCTTTTATAAATTGATAGCAGGGGTCTGGCCAAGTGGCGCAGTGGTTAAGCGCTGGCTTCAGAAGCCAGCGGCCCTGGTTTGGATCCCACATATGAGGGCCAGTGACACTGCCCTCCACAGCTAACAACAGCTCCACCTGGAGCTGGGCTGTGCGAGTCCTGGCTATGGTGTAGGCTGCAGCCCCTGCTGCAGTGGGCTGCCATAGGCTACAGTGAGTGGCCGGCAGCCAGCGTGAGCGGCTGGCAGCCAGCGTGAACTGCCAATAGCCGCGGTGAGTGACATCCAGATGATCTGCCTCATCCGGGAAGAGCACAATGATGATGTCAACACGGGCCAGTGAAGCAACATCCTCTGCAACTAGACTGAAGAACAAAAAAGACAGCAACTTGTCTGTTCCCCTTCCCCGATTCCCCAATGCTGTTCCCCTCCCGCAATTCCCCAATAAAAAAAATCTTTTAAAAAAAATAATAAATTGATAGCAGGTTTATATTTCCAAGTTACATAATTAGATAAACATATTTGTCATTTCCCTGTAATTATCAATTTTTATATTGCATTTAATTATAAATAACAATAGTCCTTAAATATTTGTCATTTCTTCCTATTTTCCTTTGTGTATGGTATAAACACAATAATGATAAATTAATGTTTGTTATATGAGCTTTTATTCTACACCCAAAAGAAAACAATCTCACTTGGGTTTACTATAATATTGTAAAAATTTCTTCTGTGTTTGTGTTTTACCATAGTTGTTTTGAATAATTCAAGTATCAGAAACTCATATAATAAAGGAGTGGAGGAGGGATGGAAATCATTATTTCAGGCCTATAATCACAGAATCCGGTGCCTATAAACCTGGTGCAGCGGCAGGCCAACCTCTGGGACCACATACGACCTGGGTTTCATTCCCACTCGTGTTACTGCTTAGCTGTATGATTGTGGGCAAATGGTTTAACTACTCTGTATCTCAGTTTCTTCACCTGTCAAATGGAAAGGATAAAATTTATAGTACTCCTACCTCGTGGAGTTGATAGGATTAAATTAATAATATATAAAATATTTAGCCCTTTGCCTCTTTAACCAGGAGCTGTTGTTATCGCAGAGACCAGACTGAAGGAGGCAGGCTGGGTTGCACCCTGTGGAAATGCAAACTGTGTGTGCATGCTGGAGCCTGGAAACTGGAGGTCCAGTGTCTCTTTTAAAGGCGGCAGAGGACAAAATAAATCCACTCCCACCACTGATGTGTAGAAATGTGTGCCCAGTATATTAGCTTCCTGTGGTTGCTGTAACAAATGACCACAAATTGGTGGCTTTTTATAACAGAAATGTATCCTCTTACCCTTCTGGAGTCCAGAAGTCTGAAATCAAGGTGTCAGCAAGGCTGCATTCTCCCTAAAGTTTCTAGGGGAGAATCTATTTATCGCTTCTTCCAACACTCAAGGCTGCGGCACCATTGGCCTCCCTTACCTGAAGCCACGTCATTCCAACCCCCTCCACCATCTTCACTCCACCTTGTCCTCTGTGTGTCTTTTCTTCTGCCTCAAATCTCCCTTTGCCTTTTCCTTATGAGGATACTTGTCACTGGGTTCAGGGTCCATCCAGAATAATCTCTTCAAGATCTTCAATTTAATTACATTTACAAAGACCTTTTCCCACATAAGGTAAATTTGCAGGTTCTGGGAATTATCTGGACATATCTTTTGAGGGCTACTATTCAACCTGCTAGGCCAGTGTTTCGAATCTTCTGAATTTTTGAGCATAGTAGGAAATATGGATTTTTATGAATAGTCTCCCACTGTTTAAACGTTGGCTTAGATATAAATATAACACAGCTAATGAAAAACTAAGCAATCTTAATTTAGTTTGCTAGGTAGGTAGTTATACACAGAATGAAGGTGTAAACAGGTCATGATTTACAAGAGTTAAGTCAGATGCTCCGGTGCCTAAATAACTATTAAACAAATCTGAATGATAAATGACAGGTCAATTATATGTGACATGATTGTAGAGATTTGCAAGCCCATCATTTTTAAGAAACATAAACAGGGTTGATCCCATAGATTAACAACATGCATGTATGTCTTTATATTTGCTTGTAAAGACATAAAGTAACTTTAGAATGATACATGCACCATACACTCACACACAGGCACACACAAAAAAAAACAGTATCATGATTATCTCTGGGGAAACTCAACAATTTGGAAGACATATTGCTATATATCTTTTTCTATTAATTTTATGTTCAACCATGTCAACACATTACCTCTTCAAAAAAATAAATTTTTCTTTAAGTTCATATGTCAAATATCTAACCCTTATCCCAGGGCCCAATATAATTAAACTTACTGTTGCAGTTCATGGAGCCAATATAAAGATTTTGCTGCATTGCGTCCATCATTAAAATGTGGTGTTGGGACCCCATACAAGTTAAACCTATGGAAACTTGATGGGTTATACTTTCGGTTCTTTGCTTCTCCTATGGAAAAGAAAAAGTGAAGGCTTCTGACTTAAGCAACATAAATAACCTTATCTGGAAGGAAGTACATTATGTACTCATTGACACTGAAAATGAGAGTAGAACAAAGAACGAAACTGTTACAGTGTAGGGAACCTCACAGATTTGGCTACAGATGACAGATGACCATGTGAGGTGGGAAACGGGTGGGACACCAGTTCCTTGTGTTAATATGTGGAAAGTGAGTAGGGAAATGATGAAGGAGAAAGACAGGTATGAAAGATGAAAAATGTAGGCCCAGTTAATGTTACAGAAATCCTGAAAAATGGGGATGAGCTGTGATGCTACCCTAAGATCTGAGAGACTGGTGTTTTGTACTTACTCTCTCTGAGATTTGGTGAGATCATCAGAACACTGTAAACTTTACATTTCATTAAGATCACTGAACTCACATTGGAAACATTCAAAGGGTGATTGAGGGCTGAGACCCTAATAGGGAGGTCTTTATGTTTAAGATCCAACACTGTAATTTTTTCTTTTCAAGTCATGATGTGGTATTAGTTTTCTACTTCTAGATAAGAAAGTAAGACTGAAACTAGAGATCAGCTAAAGAGTGAAGGAATCGGGCCGGCTGAGTGGCGCAGTGGTTAAGCGCTGGCTTGCAGTGGCCCCGGTTCGTATCCCACATATGAGGGCCAGTGACACTGCCCTCTAAAAAAAAAAAAAGACTGAAGGAATGATGGAGAAAATATATTCAGTGTTACTATTATAGTAACCCAAATAATGTAAATAAAAACAACTATGTGAAATCACGATTTGTCTCTCAGTTAAGTAAAAATAAAGATTGGCACACCTTTATACTAGGGAGGATGTGGGGAAATGGAAATTTTCATACAGTGTGGGTGTAAGGGCGAATTGGGGCAGCTCTTCAGGTAGACAGTTTGATTCTATGAGTTAAAATTTCAAATGCTCAGGGAGGCCAGGTGGCTCAGTTGGTTAGAGTGCGTGCTCTTAACAACAAGGTTACCGTTCGATTCCCGCATGGGATGGTGGGCTACATACTCCACAACTAGATTGAAAATGGCAACTGGACTTGGAGAACTGTGCCCTCCACAACTAGATTGAAACTACTTGACTTAGAGCTGATGGGTCCTGGAAAAATACAATACTCCCCAATATAATTAAAACAAAAACAAAAACAAACATGGGCTGACCGAGTGGCGCATTGGTTAGAAATTGGCTTGACATGCCAGCACTGAGCAGCAGGGCCCTGGCTCGGATCCCACATTAGGGCCAGTGATGCTGCGCCCTTTACAGCCAAAATGGTGAACAACAGCTCCACCTGGAGCTGGGCTGCTGTGAGTCTCCCGCATCAGAGTAGGCTGCAGCCCCTACTGCAGTGGGCTGCTGTGCGCTACCATGAGTGGCTGGCAGCTGACATGAGCTGCCAAGAGCCAATGTGAGTGGCCGTCCAGTGGCCGTCGACCAATCTGCCTCACCCGGGAAGAGCGCAATGATACCAACATGGGCCAGTAAAGAGACATCCTCCACACTTACTGAAGAACAAAAGGACAGCAACTTGTCTGTTCCCCTTCTCCGATTCCCCAACGCTGTTCCCCTCCCCCAATTCTCCAATAAAGTCTTAAAAAAAAAAAATTTCAAATGCTCAGAAATGTAGAAATGTATCCTGAGGAAATAAATCACATTCACAGGGATATATAAACAATACATTTTTGTAACGCTAAAAAATACAATATTGATACATGAAAAGACAACCAAGATATTTCATACAATGTGGGGGATGCAACTAGAAAAAATATATAGTGGGGAGCAAAACACACACAAATAGTCACATATGGATGACCAAAGAAAGTATCATCTATAGAAGATTGGGAACTGTGAGAAATTTTCTTTGTATTTTATATATTTGTATGTAGCTTGCATTTTATAAAAGAACTATTACTTTAGTAATGATTAAGCACATTTAAAAGAGGTTGTAGATATATATCTATTGTTATTGAATGGTGTCTTTGACATATTATTTTAAATAAAAAATTTTAAATGTATATAGTAGGTTCCACAAAAGCATGGAGAATATCATCACATTTAACTATAGATAGATAGCTCAGTGCATAGGGGGTTAGAAAGATGTTCAATATATAAACTGTAGTTATCTCTGGTGAAGAGGATTTCAAGTTACATTTACCTCTCCTTCATTCTGTTCATATTTAAATTGTCCACTATTATGTAGTTTTATAATAAAAAATAAAGTACTTTCATTATTAGAAAAAAATAAAGACTGGGCTGGCGGAGTGGCACATTGGTTAAGAATTGGCTTGGGACACCAGCTCTGAGCAGCAGGGCCTAGTTCGGATCCCACAAGGGCCAGTGACGCTGTGCCCTCTACAGCTAAGATGGTGAACAACAGCTCGAACTGGAGCTGGGCTGCCATGAGTCGCCGATGACCATGAAGGATGCAGCCCCTGCTGCAGTGAGCTGCCATGAGCTACCATGAGTGGCTGGTAGCCAGTGTGAGCGGCCAGCAGTGGGCTTTAGCTACCATAAGCCACTGTGAGCGGCCTTCCAATAGCCAGCAAATGACGGCCTCACCCGGTAAGAGCGTAATGATCACAATGCCAATATGGGCCAGTGACGCAACACCCTCCACAACTAGACTGAAGAACAAAAAGACAGCAACTTGTCTGTTCCCCTTCCCCAATTCCCCAATGCTGTTCCCCTCCCCCAATTCCTCAATAAAGTCTTTAAAAAAATAAATAAATAACACTATCTAACACTTAATCTTTCTTAGCTGTTTTTTTCATTTTAATGATACATATATTTCTACATTTTATAAACAAAATGTGTATGTGCTCTAAGCTATCAGGGTTTATGACCTTATAAAAAAATAAGTTAATACCTGTTGATCACCTATATGCCAGGCACTTAAATTTATTCACATCATCTCTTTATTCCTCTTCACAAATCTGACAGTCCCACATCCTCAGGCCTATTTTACACTGGAGGATACTTACCCACATAATAATCATTGTGAGAAACAATATACAGATCATGTCCTTCCTTCCCTTCTTTAAATACTTCTTCATAGGTTTTTGGTGGATTCACCACATCTCCAGCAGATATTTCTGAAAAAAGAATTAATTAAATCAGTTTTAAGGCATTTTTCAATCTATAACATTTAAACTGATGAGAACAAATGACAAACAAGTTAATCGGATCGCATAAGCTACACCAGCACCCAAGGAGAACACAAAGCCAATGTAAATGAAAATATATCAAGAAAGACTGGACATAGCCTAGGTGTCACTATTCTAGGGACCCTCATTTGACCTGGCTCACTCCAGAGAATTATGAAGAATGTCAGAACTCTGTATCAGTTAACCATTTAGGTTATCCTGAGCTATGTTCCAAGCCCAGTTAAGTTCCTGATTCTGAAAAATCTCTAAACAATTCTGATTTTAGTTTTCCCCATCTTGCTTCTCAAGATGATATAAGCAAATCTGAATCACAAGTCAGTTGCAGAAACCCTGATGCCCCATGGAGTAGCCTTGGTGCAAACTTTGGCAGTTCTAGACTGGAACACATACCCTGAGTCTGTTTTGATTTGAATACCCATCTTCAAAGTAGCCAAAAGTTCCAGGAAAATCACTGGAATCAGGAAGAAATTCTTCTTCCTCTGGTACCAAACCTAGAGCTATAACAAGTTTGTTTAACAGCTGTTTTTCCAGTTCTGTATACAGTGTATTATTTTGTTTTCATTGTTTTACATAATGATTTTTAAATATAATTCCATTTTTAATTTCACTCTTCTCTTTCCACCTAACAACATGTTTTCTTCCTTTAGGACTTTCTGCCGAGAATTAAGTCTGTAAACAGAATACCAGAAGATGGTCCTACTCAAAACAATCCTAGTAATCCAAGTAAAGCAGTACTTCTTTTTAGTATATGAACCAATATACCTATTAATACACAGATACACATTCTTTCTATTATATAAGTGAGATCTGCCTACGCAGTATTTTCCTTATTAAATGAACTAATCCTAGAGAGCAATTATAATTACTGTAATGTTGTAATGCCATGTCTACATAAATACATTTTTTAATCCTATTAAAAAGAAAAAAAAATTATCTGTTCGAAAATACATGTTTCCATATTTGAAATTTTAACTTTAGATCTGATCAAATAAAATACAATTGCAGAGTTTGCATTCCAAGAGAGAGACATAATTTATCTCCAGAGTGGATGTTACTATGTTAAAGAAAATAATCTAATGGAGGTTTTGGTGAGAAAAAGATAAAGTTCCTGGAGCAAAGCCTTAATAATGTCTGCACAAAGATAAAGAAAACCAAATTCCTCCCTAGGATAAACAAAGATGGAATTTGAGGTCTCCTGTAAAACCCTGGAGATGGGGTAGAGACCTGAAAAGGAAAGTAGGAGACAAACATGAGAAAGGTGTGAAGTAAAGCACCCGACAACACGGCAGGAGGCTGGGGCTTCAGGAGAAATAATGGCCTGTAACCAATTCAATCATACACTTTTGTTTGTTGAAAGATGTGCTCCACTCCCTCTTAAAATGAGAGTGCAAGTCATCCCTATCCACTGCCTATGTCTGGTTAATACTTGGGTAGACACTGGGTCTGCATGAATGGAGAGCGGTGTGCAGCATTTACCAAACTTGTTTGTTCTGAGGTCTACTTTATGAAACAGTTTCATAACAAGTTAAGAGTTATGAACACATCAGAGGCATTGGTGGAAATAAAACCTATCAACAAACGTCCAGGGCGAAGGGGCTGCAGCCCTCACAGCTGGCCCCATGTCAACTTCCCTGAGGGTCTTTCCGGTCCTCACATCATCTCTACTATGCTCACTGAATCCACACTCCCAAACCTGAATTTTTACTGCCTGGCACACATAAACTCCAAGGATTCTGGGTCTAAAAGTAACCTTCTTCCTATGATCCCATCCTTCATTCTTCAGTCGTCATTGGCACCATCACCAAACACTATACCAACAGAATATTTAATCCTATTTTCTAAGAAGGCTTATTTTACCACCCTGCCCCACTCCTTATTGTTTTTACTACCTCTGATGACTGTTCTCCCAAATGTTGTATTGAGTACATCCAGGCCTTTAGGTAATCCTGGCGTTTGATCATACGATTTTCCTAACGGTGCTCGTTGATTGCTAAAGTATATTGATTCCTTTTTATCTTTAATTTTCTGTTGAAATGTTGTGATAGGCTGTGGGTTTATCAATACCTTTGCCTAAAGAAATCATACAAAGCACAGATGTAAGAACAAACAAAGTAAAAATCTGAAAGCTGAAACTCTGATCAATAGCTGGAAAGAAAATATAATTGTAGAAAACCAATTCCTCAACATTGGTGTTGCTCATCTTCAAATGAACGGTAAGAATTGGGGCTATGAAGCTTAAACCAGCCTACACATGACCTTTCAAAGAGGTTAAACAGTTTCAAAGGGGCTAAAAGGTGTATGAGAGGAGCTCCCAGGTTATTGACTTCAATATTCCAGAAATATGGGAATGGCAAGTACATGATTTCCACAAGCTTTCTTCTGCACCTAGACTGTTCACTCAATGAACAGCAGGTAACATTCAGGCCCACCTCCACTCAGTGCACATACCTAAGCCCAGCCTCAATGCTGGGCTCCATTCCCCAACAAAGCCTGACAGCATTTCTCCTTACTGTCAGCAAATGGAGTAAAGTTGGCTTTTATTATCAGAGGGGAAAACATCTAGTTTGTGGCTTAAACCACTAATTTCTCTACACTGTTCTGGCTGCTATTTCTTAGATTTATTTTTTCATGGCTCAAGATCAAGGGTGGAGAGGAGATTGAAACTAATGGCTTCACTAGTATCTCACTTGTGCATTTTCACCTTGGTAAGTTACAAATGGACAAAGGAAAAAAAGAAAAGCAGTTACCGGTATTGAAATTTTAGATTTTATTCCATGTGTCAAATAAGGTGCGATTTGAGGATCATTTGCTCTGCCATAAAATATTCTTTCAGCTCCAGCAGGTGGATATCTGAAGTTGAAAAATTTTTTTGCCTCAGGTGGAGTAATTAACTACAAACAGTGAGACAAGAAAATAGAATTAAGTACAGTTTTTAAAATATTAGGACTGATTTACACCAATCAATGAACACCCTTCACTACATGAGCGTAGTAAGCACATGGGGCCCTACAGCTCCCACATGACAAAACTTCCTGAAATTTGGGGTTTTTTAATGGAAATAAACAACTTATTTTAAAAGTTATATTTAGACAACCACCAGGAAGTACCCAGGTTAGAAAGCATACCATAAATGACTATTTCCTATTGAAATAAATGGAATCCCCTGTAGTTATTTTATAGAGCTGGAAATTGTAGAACTGGAATTTTCACTTCCTTGGACAAAATCAATAGAAGACATCAAAATAGTAAAGAATCCAAATCCATATGCCATGTATTAAATTTATACAACTTATAAGGCACGCTGGGAGTTTTCTATCTTCTAATATTCATCTGCAAGGTAAAAACACAAATGCACATAAACACAAACTCGTGTTGAAAATGCTCACCCTGGGAAGTTTTTCAGTCAAGCAGCTTGCAACTCTGTATCCGACTGGAATAACTTTTCCTGCCTAAGGGAAAGAAAAAGAGGTCAGTTGACCATTATCAGGTAGAGAGGGAGCATTTTGAAGTACAGCCTTCATTTCAAATTTGGCCTATCCTCCTAATGCCACAAAGTTACTTCCAGACACTTGAACACAATTAAGGAAAAAAGTAAGAAGAAATTGCAAATCTAAAAAATCTTGATACATATATAAATATTAAGTGCTAAGTATAGTATATAAATACACGGTTTCAACAGCGCTCACATTGTAATCTAATTACAGGACCTCTGTGACAAGCTAAGAGATGCAACTTTCAGAAATAATCTTGTCACAGTTCACAGGTTAATTATTGGTTGTCCTATCAATACAATGGGAATATTGCTGCATTCAAACTAAACTCAATCTAAAATGTTAACCATCTATATTATCACTGGCATTAAACTGCAAGGAAGCTTTCTTTCCTTGCTATTTATTCTGTCATTCATGTACTTATATCAATTTATTTTATTCAGTAGTAATTTTATTCAGTGCTTCCAGTTTGGACCACTGGGAGCCCTTCAAGCTTGTTCCTGTGTCTGACAGATCTGTATTATTCTTTGAGAATTTTCTTTTTGGTTCTCAAAGGTGTTCCAAGTTCACATTGTACCGCACTAGTCTTAGAATCAGCCGTTGCTCCAAACAGTCTTGATTCCTTTTAAGAGAGAACGGTATGTAGAAATCAAGATCTATGTTTTGGAGTGCTTATAGCTACTAGATATACATTGTTCCTATGTCCTCTTTGAAGATGGAGTTAGTTACATGCACACAGGCAACTGTATTAATTCTATAATATTCTGTTTAGTTAAATGTGTGTAGATACATAGATATGGGCTTTGACATGCACTGTGACATGGTAGAAGTAAGGGAAGGAGGTAGAGGGTAGACATAGAGATACATACCATGAGTTTCCACCAATACCTCCAATTATAATCCAACACAACATGATTCCTTCTATCCTTCTCATGTTCGTATTTGTAACTTCTTTTAGCTCTATCAGTGAGAAACCTGGCTCCTAAATATATTTACTTATCTGCTCGGGCCCTCTATATGTAACCCAATTCCCACCGCACTGATTACCTCCTTGATCAGTTCCTAACCACACTAGTGCCACCTCATGCACATATCTCATTTGTCCACCTCCTCCTCAGCGCCCAATATTACAGCTTTCAGTAAACAAGTACCTCTTTCACTTCTCACACGATTGGTTCTCAGGATTCAAGTTCAACTTACAACACCATCTTTAGCTAAAGACCCACTCACCCACAATCATACTACTTTCTAATTTCCAAACTCAGTGAGAGCCAACATAATGGTCCCACTTCTCCCAATGGTTCTTGGCCAAGATCACTGTGTTTTACACATAGATATCTCTAATTCTGAATAGTATGGAAAAAAGTTAGGCGTGACACCATCATATTCTTGGCCTGGAAACCATTATGCAAATAAAACCATTTACTTCTCAGAATTCTGCAGAGATTGGCAAATTCAAAGTAAAATTTTGCACCTTTTTTTTTAATAGTACCAGGGATTATATAACTAGCAAGTTCTCAGGAGACTTGTAAATGAGTGACCACTTTGCCTCTACCTAATCCCCAAATAGCGATCAGGTTCTATTAGTGTAGAAGCTGGGGGGGTGGGGGGATAAAGCATCACTTTGCATGATTTTGACCATATTATAAAATCATTTGTTTATTGGTCTCAAATCTCTAGACTCTAAGTTCCTTGAATGCAAATACTGTATCATTTTCATCTTTGTAGGCCCAGCGCCTACAAAATCAGATCTAGTCCTGATTTTTAAACTGTCTAATAATTGTAGAAACCATATATTTTTTAACCATCTTTGAACCTTTCCTTCCTTGCTCCTCTTTGTACTTCAATGCTCAATACCATTTACCAACATTCTTTGTAAGGTACAGTTGTCTGAATAACCCATCATTTCATTTCTGCCATTGCCAGTGCCTAATGATCAAGAGACAGTCTCAGGATATCTTAAAGAAATGATCATTATCAGGCCAGCCGAGTGGCACAGTGGTTAAAAGCTGGCTTGGAACGCCAGCGGCCGGGGTTCGGATCCCACATATGAAGGACAGTGACATTGCCCTCAAAAAAAAAAAAAAAAAAAAGAAATGATGATTTATAGAGTCGGGTTTGGGTTTTTTTTGAGGGCAGTGGTGTCACTCGCCCTCATATGTGGGACCTGCACCAGGGCTGCTGGCTTCCCAAGCCAGCGCTTAACCTCCACACCACTCAGCCGGCCGCTAAGAGTTGGGGTTTTTTTTGTTTTTTGTTATGCTGAGTGGCAGCTCAGCTCAGGCTGGGTATACAACTGCAGTTGCTCAGAGCTCAGTTCCCACTCTTGAGCGAGCTCTTAACTAACTGAGCCACTCAGCTGGACCCATTATAGAGATTTTAATCTCCACAAGAGTGCTTTCCAAGAGCCAAGAACCCTTTCTAAGGCTATACCAGGCTTTCACACAGAAAGAATATCTTTTACCACAATCGTTTTAGTTTTTGCAGGACACTCCAAAAATCTCACCTCAGGCCATGATTTCTTGGAAACTTTTCCTGAATACAGGTCCTTGCTGCTATACCACTGACTGTTTTACTAGAAGGACTCATAAAAAAAAGCGCTGACCTTCACTTGCAGTTCAATACCAACTTTGGGCAGCAACTTCAAACCACAGGATGATGTACTATAGTAAGACATATCTGCTCCCCTTCCCCTAACACTGAAAAGGCCCCTCACTGATATGAGCTTCCTAATTCTATGAATCTACCCTGAGACAAAGCAATTGTCCTCAGGGATTGATCTCAGCAGGGTCTTTGCAATTGGAATTTCCATCTGACTCTCCTCACAGTCATGCTTGGCACTGGGCTTTAACCTCACCCACACTGCCTCCTCTGAGCACGAATTAACTCAGGGATATCAAATACTTTACCATCCCATCCCTTGGTCAGGATGTTGAAGGATCTCCTGTCCTTCCCCTTTCAGCTGTGTGAGTTCTACCAAGCCTACAATTAGTAGGTAATACACATAATCTATAAATGGTTACAAGCACAAAGAAAATTGAAAAGATGGAAGGCTTACTCATTTTTTATATACTAGCATTACCGTGATACCCAACTCAGACAAAACACAAAACGGAAAACTGTCTGATCTTAAATGGGATCATAAATGTAAAAATCTTAGTAAAATACTGGCAATTCAAACCCAGAAATATATTATAATAATAACACATCACAACCACATAGGGCTTAGCCAAAAAATATGAAAGCGGTTCGCTTTTAGAAAATTAACCATTTTAATCTGGTAAATATATATTTCAAGAAATGGGAAAACTGTTCACAGCTCAAGGTCTATTCCCGATTTTTAAACATTCTTAGCAAACTGAGAATGGATACACGTGTCCTTACCTTGATATATCAGAAATCTTCATCAAAAATAATACTTAATGGGCCAGCCGAGTGACACAGTGGATAAGAGCTGGCTTGGGACGCCAGCGGCCCCGGTTCAGATCCCACATATGAGGGCCAGTGACACTGACCTCTACAGCTAAGATGGTGAACAACAGCTCCACATGGAGCTGGGCTGCCGTGAGTCCCCAGGAATGGCGTAGCTGCATCCCCTGCTGCAGTGAGCTGCCATAGGCTAGAGTGATTGGCTGGCAGCCAGCGTAAGCTGCCAATAGCTGCGGTGAGCAACCATTGAGAGGCCAGCGACCGATCTGCCTCATCAGGGAAGAGCACAATGATGATGCCAACATGGGCCAGTGAAGTAACATCCTCCGCAACTAGACTGAAGAACAAGAGGACAGCAACTTGCCCGTTCCCCTTCCCTGATTCCCCAACACTGTTCCCCTCCCCAATTCCCCAATAAAATCTTTTTTTTAAAAAAAATGCATTTGGAGAAAAGTGTCACAAAAAGTGCAGTAGAGTCAGGAATTCAGACTGGAGTCAGGAGTTGTGACTGCAGACCCTGGCGCTACCACTTCCTAGCTGTCTCCAAATTTTCTAATTTGCCTCAGTCTCCTCACCTGTAAAATGGAATTCAGTAACAGTAGCTGACTCATGTTGTGAGAGCAAATGAGGTAATACCTGCAAAGCTCCATGAATAGTTATGTTGATGTAGTAAGCTGCCAATAAATGTTAATGTGAATTCAGCATAGTACTAGTAGGCATTGTGTTAAGATGATAAGATTATGGGTGTTTTCTGGTTTCTAAATTTTTCTCCAGTGTTATTACTTTTGTTTTATAGTAAAAATAGATTTATTTTTTTTTTTAAGATTTTATTGGGGAATTGGTGGAGGGGAACAGCGTTGGGGAATCGGGGAAGGGGAACAGACAAGTTGCTGTCTTTTTGTTCTTCAGTTTAGTTGCGGAGGATGTTGCTTCACTGTTGGTATCATCATTGCGCTCTTCCCGGATGAGGCAGATCCGTCGCTGGCCTCTGGATGTCGCTCACCGCGGCTATTGGCAGCTCACGCTTGGCTGCCAGCCGCTCACTGTAGCCTATGGCAGCCCACTGCAGCAGGGGCTGCAGCCCACACCATCACCGGGGCTCGCACAGCCCAGCTCCAGGTGGAGCTGTTGTTAGCTGTAGAGGGCAGTGTCACTGGCCCTCATGTGGGATCCGAACCGGGGCCGCTGGCATCCCAAAAGCAGCGCTTAACCAATGCGCCACTCGGCCGGCCCAAAAAATAGATTTTTTAATATAAAAAAAATTTTTTTAAAGACACTTATTTCTAGTTAAGGCTAATCTCTCTTCTTACCTACGATCCTAATTCCATCCCATCTGCTTACATAGGATCTGGTTCCACCCATTATTATCTCCACTGTGGTATATCAAACTCTCTACTGGCTCACTAAATAAATAAAATGATTCCTTAATGGAATCTTTACTTCCGTGTATTCACTGTCACATTTCTTAAGAAAAAAAAAATTCCCAGTAGCTTTCTCCAATTTGCTCTTCAGTATATCAGAATCTGAATTCTCCCTCCATTATACCATTCTAACAATATTACTAATTTCTAACTGTTCAAAGCTAATTAATCTTTTTCCTATCTACTGGATCAGAAATGTTTTAACACTGCTAGTCACTTTCTCCTTGACTTGGTTCCCTGTGCTGTCGCATTTAACAGGAGGATGTGAGAGGTAGGAGGAAGCAGAGGTTTTAGAATTGTCAGTATTGGAAACCAGAAGCTGTTCTCTGCTTGTGTGTGAGATCAGATCTGAAGCCAAAGAGAGCAGAACCAACCCAGAAAGGAGAAGCAGGTGTGGTCGAGTGAGAAGCGTGGCTGGAAAAATCCAATAAGGGAACAAGAAAGTAAAGTGGGTCACAGGCAAAAGAACACCCTGACTCCCAAGAGGAACAAAAAAGTCTGTAGATGCAGACAAAATTCTGCAGAATCCCTATGACTGTTTCAGCTAAATTGTATTCTCAAATCTCAGTGTATGGAATCTTTTATTCCCAGAATACCTTAAGGATGCTTCCTTTATATTCCTCAATACTATTCTCTTAGACTCTTTCTTCTCTGACTGTTCTTTCTCCCATTTAATCCTCTAGTCTTCCTTCCATTTATCAAATATATATTTACTGAATGACCACTATATGCCAGGCATTGTGATATGCCATGAAGCTACATGTTAAATGAAATAAAATCCTTGTCCTCAAGAACTCACCTAGTTGACATTTCTTTCTCTGACTACCTCATAAAGGTGTTACCCAAGGTTCCTGTCAAGGCCTCTCCTTCCATCCCCACCCATGGGTCCAACCATCTCACATTACCAACTATCTCCTTGGCTTCTTCATTTGATATCCTACAGATAGCTCAAACTCAGGATGGCCAACACCATTTGCCACCAAAATGAAGGTGATCATTAGATCGTTTTCTTTCACCATACAGATCCACAGCTGGATGGCAATTCATAACAATATTATCTCCTTAAAAGCTCTTAAAATTGCACTCTCTTCTCTGTTCTTTCCAACTCTAGTTTCAGGCTGTCATTACTCTGCAATAATCTTCTTTTTCCTGTCACCCAATATCTCCCCCTTTGCAGTCAGTCCATCATTACTACTGATATCAGAATTGTATTTCTACAAGGCAATTTTATTTCTCTTTCCTTATTAAGATCCACCATTGCTTCTGTATTCACATTTTACCCTGGCATTATGGACCTTTGGATTTCTTCCACGTTTCTTCTTCATCTTCATCTCTTAACACAATGCTGACTAAACAGAATTGCTTGTATCTCCCAAACACACTCTACACCTTTGATCATGCTCTACACCTTTGACCAAGATGCTCTAAACTTCTTTCCATCTGATAAGTACTAACACCTTTCAAGATTAGTTCTAATGTTACCTGTTCTGTAAAGCCTTTCCCATCTCCTTCAGACAGGAGATGTCCAATCTTTCTACTAAGATCTATGCTTAGAGGTGTACTTCTATTAATGAAGAATCACATTTGTTTCCATTCATTTCAAAATTTATATAATATTTGTTTAGTTATCTGTCTCCAAATACTGGAATGAGTGCCTAAACCTAGAGGGTATGGATCATGCGCTTTTCCCTTTATATTGCCCTGTACCCAACATAATGGCCATCACAAGTCTTTGCTGAAAGAATAAATAACTCACAGAATAATGAATGGAAAAAGAAATATGAATATTAGGATACAAGATGTATCTCCATGAGAGGATTGAGGAATGAAATGAAGGTCAAAGGAGAAAACAAGGAAAACTCAAGAGGAACCACTGTGTGCACAGAAAACAAAGCTGACATCTAGGAATGGAGGCAGAGAATCAGACAAAATAGAAGCTGGAAAGAGTCCCATGAGACAAGAAATATCAGAATCCCAACGAAATCTCTGCAGTTTGACTCTACAAATCCAAACAAGTCTCATCAGTTTATCATCTCTATAAAAATATGGCTATACATTGTTCCTAGGGAAAGTACTAGAGAAAAACTTACACTTGGCCAGCAAGGCATTCGATCAAAAAATTTCCCAGAGTATATGGGTCTGATGTGATCTGGAGGTTCCAGTCCTGGCTCAATGTTTTCAGCCTCCTTTTTCTCTTCAGGTTGTTGGGCAAACTTGCATTCAGGGTCTATCACCAAACCCATTTTGGGCTCTGTATTCTTCATTTCATCTGGCTCCTCTGGTTGGGGTAGCCCAACCTCCACAGGAGGTTTCATCTCTGCACTGGGCTTCATCACCACACAGGGCGACTCTTCTTCCAGTTCCTGTCTGGGTTCCACACCCCAAACCGGCTGTTTCCCCACTGAAGCCCCTAACCCTTCAGGGGTACCACCCACAGGACTGCTCGTGCTCCCTAGAGCCTGTGGACTGTCGTACACAGTGCCCAAGGAAGGCGGTGTTACCCTTCCAGGAGAACACCCTGCCAGAAGACACTCATCTTCAAAACCCACTCTTCCTGTCAGCATACCCAGAGAAGGTTTTGTTTCCTGTGAGGATGATGCCATGTTGACTCCAAAATTACTCCTCTCCACAAGGTTCCTAGAAACATTCTGTCTTTTTAATCTTATTTCAAGCCCTTTGCTCAGTGGAGATTTTGTTTCTGGTGATGCCATCCTCTCACCACATCTATTACTAACCAAGAGGCTCTCCCTCCGTGGGAAATCTTTTCCTAATCCCAATCTGAGCCCCAGCTCTGTGGGAGATTTTGTTCCCATGAAGACTCTCCTCTCTCCTAAATCATCCTTTCCTTCCTGGGTAAATCCCACCTCCATGCTCACGGGAGAATTTCTTTCAGACACCCTCATTCCTCCAAGGGGAAAGCTGTACCTGGCTGGAGGGAAGCTCCCAATTTCTTGGGGGATTCCAACCCTCTGGGGGACCCTTCTCTCATGAAAGAGCACATCTCCACTCTCCACTACTTCCTGCCTACCACTTAACATCTAGCAGGAGTTCACAAAGGAAAAGGAGATGGAGGTCTGTTTACCCGGTTACCTGGGAAACAGGGGCGGGGCCTGGCGGGCAATTCTTTCTCTGGCGGATCCCACCCAACTCTCTCCCTTTCTCCTGGTTTGGTTTCTCTTTCTCTCTTTGCTCTCTCCCTCTCAGTCTTTCCCTCCCTTCTTTAGTCTCTTACTCTTTTCCCCCTTTCTTTACTCGATTTGGAGGGCAAGGAAACTTAAAGGATATGGTCTTGGACACTAGAGCAAATGTTCACCAGGGAAGATTTTGTTTCTTGTTAAGATGATACCCTGTTGACTACTAAATTACTCCCCTCTATAAAGGTCCTAGAAATAGTCTTTTTTATTTTATTTCCAGATTAAAGATCTTTCTCTTTCAAGACTTCCTCTTGGTTACTGGTCTATTAATTTTACTTGGTGATCAGGGAATAAAGAACCCTCTTTCTGGTGGGGACCACTAATTTTAGGTCCTTCCTTGTACAAGTACATGTACAATGCGTTTAGCTATTTTAGCATTAAAGAGCTATTTAAATTCTGTAAAGTTGTGTTTTTCAGTTGTGGTATAGAAATATCTTAAAGTCTTTGAGAACACTTACACTTCAATAACTAGGCTTTAAATAGCATTTAGAGGAAACATATCAGAGTTTGAGATATGTTACACAATAATGCATATTGAGTTTTTAAAATATGGCAGTCAAATTTTGTTTTCAAGTATGGGATTTTCTTTAAATTGGGGTTGTTACACTGTCAGATTTTAATGAAGGCATATTTGGCGAATACTTGTCATGCTCTACACATAGAGGACATAGAACATCTAGCTTAGAATTTGAATGGAATTTATAGGATTCCAGTCTTTGTAAGAACTCGGCAAAATATTTGTAAAATAAAAAAAAAAATTAAATGATTAGGAAATACTATTTTACATTTGTAAAAACTGTGTACTGTAATTCTCTAGATAGTTAATATACTCTTCTCACCCTTAGCATTTTAAATGACTTGGTAATGTGTACCTCAAGGTTTATTTGTGTATTCAGTTCTTTTGTTTTACAATATCTATTGCGTCTCTACTTTGTGTCAGTGCTAGAGATAGAATATAAGCCAATCCCTGTTTCACAGAATTTATATTCTAGTAGGGATAGATAACCATCAAGTAAATCAATAAATAAGATCATTTCACATACTGATAATGTTATGGAGAAAATAGAGGCCAGCCGAGTGGCTCAGTTGGTTAAGAGCTCTGAGCAACAGCAGTTCGATGTCCAGCCCAAGCTGAGCTGACCCTGAGCTGCCAACAGCTAAAAAAAAAAATTTTTTTAAAAATGTGGTTTGGGCTGGCCCAGTGGCGCAGTGGTTAAGAGCTGGCTTGGGATGCCAGCGGCCCTGGTTCAGATTCCACATATGAGGGCCAGTGATACTGCCCTCAAAAAAAAAGAAAATACAATGCTTTGATATGGAGGGAAGCTACTTTAGAATCAGTGGACTTAGATGTCAATTGAAGTCAATTGGGCAATTGATAGATAACATTTGAGCTGAGGTTTTAATGATGCCCTGCAAAACTCTTTTAAATGACTAGCTCAAGTTTCCATTGCCTTTTTCCCACTGCCTTGCCACCACGTCTACAATTTTTATATGTTAGAGTTACGTTTTGGTTTTCTCCAGACAGTCCAAGTAAAAAGTAAATGTTACCATTCATTACCACCTATGCAAAGACTTATTCTTCAAATACACAATGGAGGAAAGGTATCCTCGAAGAGAAGGTGGACAAATATGGGGTACTGTGGGTGACTGAGAGAGGTGCCAGGAATTTGTGAGTGGTTATTTAGGGATTTCAGGGCAAAGGCAGCACTAAGGGCAGTGTTCAAGTCTTTATGACTTTACTTAGGGCCCATCCATTTTATACTTCCTTAACAAATTCTATCAACTAGTAGGGTCCCACATGTGACACTAAAATATATATACAATTATGAGTCCTCCTCAGTTATATGGGGTTAGGAGAAAAAAGGTATATTACGAGTGGCAATATAAAAGCAAAGCTTTACTGTGACATTTCAACCTCTCTAAAATTACCACTGAATCTTAGAAGTGCTAGCCGCTGGAATAGTACTCTCCCACACAAACATTAGGACTAAACTATAAAATATTATGAAATGTATTATTGAAGGAGGTAAATTAAAAGACAAAATTGGTAAAAAGAAATAAATGAAGAAGCAATATCCTAGTACAATGAAATTGATGAAATGGGGAGTTCCTAGCAATTTGTAAATGTCAGCATCCATGTGTTATTTGTAAGGTCTTCTTAAATCAAATGTTCACCATTGAAAATGTAATTAAGTTCACAAATATTTTGAGGGTCTCTATTTTATCAATCAAAGGTACTCTGTGAGGAATTGAAATGAATAAAATTATGGTCCTGGCCCTTAAGCACTTCAAAATCCTAATAGGAACAAAAGCCTGAAGAGAAAAGTCGAGGCACTCCTCTCTAACCGCAAAATAAGGCAGATATTGGAACCATTATAGAAGTAAAACAAAGTATCATGAAACAAGAAAAAAAAAATAACTAAAACCTATAGAAGTATCTTCAGCTGCCATTCAGATGAATTGGCATCCTAGCCAAGGGAAGACCTTCCAGTGATCGGTAGTAATGGTAATCTAGGTGGAAAGAACAAAGTGATCAAAAGATGCCAAGATGAGAACACACAGGCAGCCTTCTGGGAATGCGGAGTAGACTGGTATGAGTAGGGCCAGTTTGCAGATAGGTAGGCTATAGAAATAGAATGAAAGTGGGCTGGATCTAGAGTTGAAGAATTTTGGACTCCATTTAACAAGTAATGAGATACCACTGAACATCTCTGAGTGTGACTGACAAAGTGTCAAGGGTGGATTGAAAAGGCAAGAGTGTACATTAATTCCAGTTTATATAAAGATTACCATGGCCCAAGTATTAGGATTAGATCTCAGATTTGAGGTGTCGAAAAATTCTGGTGACAGAAAGGGCAATGGTTTATGAGGGAAAGAAGGAAGCGTTGAAGAGGATTCTGCTCTTTCCAGTCGGGGTAATTGGGAGGCTAATGTTAACACCCGTCATCAAGCAGAAGCAGGTTTGTGGTGGTACGAAGTAGTGTTGGACATGCTGTTGACACACCAATACAGATGTGACATAATCTATTTACTGATTCTTTCCAGGATTGTCCCAGAGGTTATTACCATGACTAACATGCCATATTGGAACAATTCCTTGGCGATAAAGTGCCCCAGATGCCATTTACATGATGACACACTGTGCTCTTCTGGTTAGTAACTAGGGAGTTGATCTGAAAGACTGGCTCTTCAAGGGTTCAAATCGTCTTCGTTGCATAACGTTGACTGATCCTCCAGAGGATATCCGACCCCAAGTACACATTGTAGACAATCAATATTAATGTCCTCACAACAGAGCTATAAATGGTAAATGACATACTGAAAAGTAGCCATTATCCGGAGGGAAAATCAATTTAAGGTTCTCCCAAAGTACACAATTCGTTGTCTCAGATGCTTGGCCAGACACTGTGGTGTGAGATTGAACCAAAGCAGCCTGTCTTATCTGGGTCGGTAGTGGAGGGTAATGAATGTTTTGGATCCTCTTTCCCTGGAAGTGTGCTTAAGAATTCAGGGTCTGGGGCCGGCCTGCAGGTTAGAATGCAGTTTCATCACCAACTCCACTGTTGTTTTGAACCAGTTACACAATCTCTGTGCCTCCCATTATTTACCTGTAAAACAGACACGCCTCACTCAATTCCAGAAACACGCCTGCAGACTCCTGGCTGCCAGGCACTGGACTAAACAGACAGCGGTGAGGACCACGTCGGCTTTAGCACAGTAGCTAATGAAGGAAAACGGAATCAAGCTATTATTTTAGGATTCTGCCCTTCCCCCACCCAAAACAGTCCAGTCTTAAGAAAAGCAAGTTATTTTAATATTTCCCCGCCTAAAGACAACTTTTAGGATTGGGAAAGCCTTAACTTCCTCCCTGAAGTAACTACCAGTTTTACTGCTTTGATTGGCTCCCCCATCCCCAGAGACATATTGGGGGGCCCCCTCAAAAAAGCCCTACAGGTTAGGTGGCCAGGGCTGGGGTGTTGCGCGGTAGGATAAAGGCGATTGTGAGCTAACATTCACGGAGGGAACTTCGTCGCTGCACAAAGGCTGAGCACCACACACCCAGATTCTCCCCGGGTTCCCCGACAGCCAGGCAACTGCAGACCTTCTCCTGCACCCAGCAGCGGGGAACCCAAGACCGCCGCCCCGACAACAATGGCGCCAACGAGTGCGGGGCCGCGCGCGCCTGGGATTGGGGGGGGGGGAGGCAGTATTATTGGGGAGGTCACATGACCCGCCCCGCCCCGCCCCGCCCCGCCCCGGGACCAGCTGCCTGGCAGGGCTTTGAGAGGGGGCGGGGGAGCGGATGGAGCGGTCGGACTGGCGACGACCGGAAGTGACGCGCATATCGTTCCCTACGTGAAGCGACGTGGCGGCGCGGCCGGCGCCGGGCGGCGGAAGTGGCTCCGGCACTGGGACTTCAGTGTTTGAGTGTTTGTGTTTTGGTTCGCGAAGAAGCCGGCTGCCGGCCTGAGGGGAGGAGGCAGAAGAGGGAGGAGGAAGACTTAGTGGGAACTCGAGCGCCGGCCACCGGGGAGGAGGAGTAAGAAAAGAGGAAGGCGGAGCGGAAAGAGGTGGAGACGGAGCCCGACGGGGGCGGCACCGCGGCGCGAGCCCCGCACCGTCCAGTCGGAGGGGAGCGGCGCGAGGAAGCGAGGCGCCGCCACCCGAGCCACCGCGTCAGCCTTCTCTCGGGCTACGCCTGGGACCTGCTGCCCGGAAGCTTCAGCCCCGCCGCTGCGCGTGCCGCGGCCGCAGGTAACCAAAGCATCCCTCCGTCTTCCCGGCGCGCTCCGGTCCGGGGGCCCCTGCTTATCCGCGGTCCCCAGTCTGCCCGACCCGGAGTCCCGCGCGCCGGTGCCCAGCCTCAGCGAGCTGTGGAGCCCGGCGTCCCGTCCTGCCCGCCCCGGGGACTCATCCTTCTAGGGCTCCGGAGACTAGAATTGGGGGGGACTGGCGACAGGAGCGACGGGTGTCACCCTCTTCCCTTCTCAAGATGGCGCCGTGAAGGAGGCCTGGCGGCCGCGGTTCCGTCTGGGTCCTGGCCGTCCTCGGAGACGGGGGGGGATGGCCCAGCCAGAGGCAGGTCAGATTCAAGGGAGGGGGACGGGGCAGATGATGGCCACGCCGCCTGGCGGGCCCCGCCGGGTTGGGCGGCACGGCCTCCGGTATCAGTTAATGCAGGTCCCCTGCAAGGCCGGGGCCTAGAGCAGGTGTGAATTTGGGGGAGCTCCGCCTACCTGCGACTTCCACAGACACCGGGTAAACGGAGGGAGCTGGAGGCTCGTCCACAGGGGCTGTCTGTGGGGTCTCGTCTCCCCTCTCCGGAGGGGGGCGAGCCGCCGCTTTATAGAGCACTCAGCCCAGCGAGGCCGCCGGATTCGCTGAATGGGCAGAGAGGCCACGGAACCTGTCCTGCCCGTGGCTTCCCCTGAAAGCGGGGTTCCCCCTGAGACATTTTTAAGACTTTGTAAGCTCTGAACGTCATACTTCACATGTTTGGTTGTTGTCTTTTGCCGAAATAGAGTCTTAAGTGTTGAATGGGTGTTTTTCATGGAACGAGTCGGGGTGGGGGGGAAATCACGTGTATCCCACTGTGATCATTCAGGACAGCTCAGAAACTTTTATTTTTAATGTAAAACGGGGAGGCTCATGCGAGTGCACAGGGTTGCTGTAAGCAAAATTCGCAGACGGGTCCTAGGCGCAAAATAAGGCCCATAATCGATGTGAGCTGCTGTTAAGTCATACGGCTTGGATCAGAGAGCACAGAAGAGGACCTCTGCAACACCAGTGATTGCCAAAAGATTAAAATGCATTTTATGCAAAGTCTTCGTCGTGCAAAGGATTCAGTGCTGGATACCAGTGATAGGACATCATTTTTAACCTTAACGTTATGCTGTGTAGTTATCATTAAATCGAGTGATTTTTCTGTTTGGGAGCTTATGGTAAACCATAATCCAGTAGCTTTACACCTTTTAGAAGGCAAAGCTAAAATCATAGTCTCTTTTTGTGGGCGGAATCAGTGTTTTCCCTGAAACTTTGTTAAGTACCATGAAAATTTGGAGCATGTGGTCCTTGATGAATAATTTAATATGCTGTTTATAGGTAATCTGACAAGTGTTTCAATTGTATAGAATATCTGAAGGTGTGTTGGTCCATTTTTTCAGGCTATATAGCATTCTATTGATATTTGGTCATTACCTCATCAAAGGGCCTCTTGGCCAATTTTCAATCCCTACTATGTGTTAGTCACCATACATACATATATATCCTGTCATTTAATTCTCACAGCAGATATGTAAGTTAGATAGTCCCAAAATAGAGACTTGGAAATGAAAGAGCTTGCTCTGGCAGAAATTGGTGTAGCCAGATAGAATACATCCCCAAATCTGGTATGTTTTTAGGGGGATGGGAGGGCAGATGTGCTAGAAAACAGTATAAGAGAACCCATCACCTGCTTTAATTGTCTTATGGCCAATCTCGTTTTATTTACATCCCCATTATTCGGAAGCAGTTCAAACATATTTTATCTATAAATATTTCATGTATTATTTCATGCAAAATCGTGTATTTCATGAATTACTATAAAGTAAGGACTATTCAAAGCTCTTACATAAGGGAAAGGTGATTTTATTGTTTCCTCTGAATGTGAGGTCTCTGATATGTTTTTTTATTGTCAAGAGAGGTTCTTGTGTAAACTCATTCCATGGGGAAGGCAGGTTTCTTAGGAGGTACCTAAATGAAAAATAATTGATATTAGGGAGGGAATCATCACATTTAATATTATTAGTGAGCACATGATCAGATTTTGATTAAAGATGGGAGAAAACTTTGGATTGCGTCGTGAATAGATTGGAAAAGAGTTCTTTAAATGTTTTCTAATTCCATTGAGATTGAAAGTTAGCATTATTAGATAATAAGAGAAGACATAACATTGCTATTCTGCCTCATTTTCTCTAAATGTATTAAATAGAAAATAATCCTATTTAATTGATAGCCCAAAAGTTACAGAAAAGTATAAATAAGACACTACATAACCTCACCACATAAAGAACCACTGTTAACACTTCCATATATCATGTATTTGAGCACATGAGGAAACAATTTTAAGTCTTTTAGCGATTAGACATACAAACCTGAGAGCCTCAAAATATTTGTTGCTCTAGAATTACCATTAATTAAACAAAAAGCATGTACAATTTAGCAGACCTTTAAATAATAATAACCAACATTTATTTAGCGCTTATTATGCTCTAGGATCTGTTCTAAGCTTTCCAGTTATTAACTTAGTTTTCCTTAAAACCGTTTTAATCCAGGCAGTCTGTTCCACAGCCTGAACTCTTGAATCTCCTCTCAGGTTGCCTGAGTTTGAAACTCAGCTCTGTCATAGTAACTATGTGACCTCAATCAAGTTACTTAACCTCTCTGTGCTGTTCCCTTATTTTTAAGAATTGTAATAGTCTAACTTCATAAGATTGTTGAGTGGTGATGTTAAGTACTTAAAACTGCCGGGCACAGAGGCCCCCGGCTGAGTGGCGCTGTGGTTAAGTGCTGGCTTGGTGAAATCAGCGGCCCTGGTTCAGGTCCCACATATGAGGGCCAGTAACACTGCCCTCAAAAACAAAAACAAACAAACAAAAAAGCTGCCTGGCACAAAGTTGAGTGTTTAATAAAGGTTAGCTTTAAAATAAAATTTTTTATAAGGCCCTGAAAATTACAGCATGACTTTAGGCTCAAATCATTTGCCTTTACATTATTTCATTACAGAAGTAGTGAATTGAACTAATGGCATTCATTGTCGAGTAGAGGTTATAATTGTCATGCAATAATGTGTTATAGACAAAATTTACTGAATTGATTACTATTAGGTGTATTTTGTTTTACTGATTCATATATTTAATTACTTTGTATTTGTTTCTTTACAGGTTTCTTGATCTCCAGAAAGAAAACATTGACACCTTGCATCCTGGAAGTTCATTTAAGAGATTGAAATTAGGGACTTCTTTCAAATTTGGACATGGCTAATCGAGGAGCAACAAGACCCAATGGGCCAAATACTGGAAATAAAATATGCCAGTTCAAACTAGTACTTCTGGGAGAATCTGCTGTTGGCAAATCAAGCCTAGTGCTTCGTTTTGTGAAAGGCCAGTTTCATGAATTTCAAGAGAGTACCATCGGGGGTGAGATTTTATTTTTTCCCTTCATTTAATTGAATTATATATTGGCAAAAATGGTTTTGCAGCACCAGTTGTGTGATGATGAATACTTAACACTTTGTAAGCGGGCATTTGAGCTATATGACGAGTTTACTCGTTTCCCACAAAAAATGTGTTAAATAAGTCACACAGTGAAGAAAAGAGCTGTTGAGCAGACATTAGGCTTTAAAATTTACCTTGATTTTTTTGTTAAGACAACATCTTTCTACATTTTGATTTCCTGGCTATCCCAAAGATGGTTGTATGAAAGCTAGAATACAGATGCAAACATGAGTAGAATCAATGTCCCAAGTAATAAAATTGATCTGGTATTTATTTCTTGATAATAATTAGAAGCGTTTTCAAATTAATGCAAGTGTGTGCTGAGTTAGATTAGCTTTAGAATGGTGACATTAGTAAGAGTAAATAGTTAAAGAATTAACCTTAAAAGTCTAATTTGAAAATTTGACTATTTGTAAATTGCACTGATTTGTAAAATTAATTAAATTTTATTAAACTTGTTTAAGAGTACATCTAGAGTGAGGGAAAGGAAAAAGTGATTAATGGAGAGAGACATGAAAGGGAAATGGGAGCTGGGGAGAAAGATACGAGAAGAGGGGGGAAGAAGCAGAATAAGCACTGCATCCAGGGGTTGTGGTAGGACCAAGATGCGGGAAAAGTAAGATGCAGGACAAAGAGTGGACAACTAACAGTTCAGTGTTGGAGATAGAGGATTGCTTTAAGATTCAGAATATTTTGCAAGGGGTATTTAAGCAATACCATATATTTTCAGGTATAAATTTACTTTAACCTCATACATTAAAAAAATCAATCAAACTCTTGAAATATATAAGATAGATAGCCACTGGCATGTAGCAGCTACTTAGAATTCACCTCTTAGAAGCATAATTTTATGCTGTGCATTTAGTGTACGTTTGCAAGTAAGTAAAATGGAAGATTTTATTCATAGTCTCAGACCCTTCCAGTCAGATAAATTGCAGAACTACCTACCACCTCCTGGCTTTCCCCTACAGATAAGAAATATAATAGTATTTATCACCCTCTTAATGTTTGTATAATCATATTACAGTTTTATATTATTTTAGTGTTTTATGTTTTTTATAATGAATGAGCATCAAAAATGTAGTCCATATCATGGAGCTGTTATTTTAAGTCAGAAAAGTCTTGGTATTTTTATTTATTTATTTTTATTGGGGGAGGGGAACAGCGTTGGGGAATCGGGGAAGGGAAACAGACAAGTTGCTGTCTTTTTTGTTCTTCAGTCTAGTTGTGGAGAATGTTGCTTCCCTGGCCCATGTTGGTAGTGTCATTGCGCTCTTTTGGATGAGGCGGATGAGGCAGATCGGTCGCCGGCCTCTGGATGGTCGCTCACGGCGGCTATTGGCAACTCACTCTGGCTGCCAGCCACTCACACTGGCTGCCGGCCACTCACTGTAGCCTATGGCAGCCTACTGCAGCAGGGGCTGCAGCCCACACCATCGCCGGGGCTTGCACAGCCCAGCTCCAGGTGGAGCTGTTGTTAGCTGTAGAGGGCAGTGTCACTGGCCCTCATATGTGGGATCCAAACTGGGGCCGCTGGCATCCCAAAATCAGCTCTTAACCAATGCGCCACTCGGCCGGCCCAAGTCTTGGTATTTTTAAAAAGTTTAATGAACAACATATTATACATTCTTTGTGATTTCTTTGTTAATACACCAGGGATGCCAAAAAAAACAAACACAATGTATACACTTGTATTTATTTTTTGTTATCGGTATATATTACAATTTTAGTACAGTTTTTTCCTTTCTTAAAATGTTTATACTGGGCCGGCCCAGTGGCACGGTGGTTAAGAGCTGGCTTGGGATGCCAGCGGCCCAGGTTCAGATCCCACATATGCGGGCCAGTGACACTGCCCTCTTAAAAAAAAAAAGGGCCGGCTGAGTGGCGCGATGGTTAAACACTAGCTTGGGAAGCCAGCAGTCCTGGTTTGGGTCCCACATACGAGGGCCAGTGACACTGCCCTCAAAAAAAAAAAAAAAAAGTGTATACATGTTTTTGGCACTCTCTGTATATGTTTGTGTGTGTGTGTGCGCGCACGCGCACACACATATATTTATATATATATATGTATGTATATCTGGTTTTGTGATAAAATAATACCTCTCGAGGTTTAGCCTCCTCCAGAAGCAAATTGGGCCAAAGCTAGCTGGCTAACATGTTAGGAAGAGGTTTTTGTTTTTTGTTTTTAAGATTTTATTGGGGAATTGGGGGAGGAGAACAGACAAGTTGCTGTCCTTCTTCTTCAGTCTAGTTGTAGAGGACGTCGCTTCAGTGGCCCATGTTGGTATTGTGATCATTGCATTCTTCCCGGATGAGGCAGTGGGTCGCCTGTCATTGGACGGCCACTCATGGCGGTTCACTCCGGCTGCCAGCCGCTCATGGTAGCTCCTGGCAGCCCACTGCAGCAGGGGCTGCAGCCTACGCTGTCACCAGCCACTCACAGGAGCCCAGCTCCAGGTTGAGCTGTTGTTCACCATCTTCGCTGTAGAGGGCTCAGCGTCACTGTCCCTCATGTGGGATCTGAACCGGGGCCTAACCAACGCGCCACTCAGCCAATGAAAATATATAATTTCCATTTAAAACCAATTAATTACCTACGTTTTATTCATTACTGGCAATTAGGCATTTTTCCACCCGGTAATCTTTCATCTGTTTATTTCTAGTTACATTGATTATGGCCTGAACCACTTAAAATTTTCATTTCTGTTTGATCTCTGTTTTAAGGTGGAAATCATATCTGCACTTTTGAATTAGAGTATTCTAGAACCTTACATTCATCAAGAATATCAAAGTTTCTTCTGTAGTTTTTGTGATTCTTCCTAAACATGGTAACTTGATTTGAGAATCTGTGTTGTCTCACCATACACCACACCCCTGCCCTTTGACGCTATAGCACTCATAATGAGATTAGTGAGATAGGTAGTATGTTCAGCATTTTGCAGAGGTCTAGTTTTTTTGTAGGTGTTTAAAGTCTACATGACATTTATGTTCTTATTGTTTGTCTAGCCCAAAAGGTTAGCAAGGAGCATTAGGCTCAGACAGTTGTCGTCTTTACTTGGTATCTCATCTGGAGGTGCAATAACTCTTAGTAAATACTGGTTGGATGATAGGGCTGACCGTCTTTCATCTAACACCTTGAATATCTGAAGACTGAAGATTTCTGGTGAGTTCCTCCTCTTGTCAAAAAAGCATAGCATTTGTTTTTTAAAAAGACATTTACATAAACAGATTCATTATAAACAAATGAATCAGTTAGAATATACAATGAAATAGCATGCAGTCATTCAACCTTTTTTTCTTTCGAGAGGTAGATGTTTGATACCACAGTTTAATTTTGTATGTACTAATCATCAAAGAAATGTTTTACATACTCTATAAAGTTTAGTTACAGAACTATACATGAGACTATTGATAACATTCCTCTCTCTGGTAATGTAAATTTTTTTTTCTTTTTAAATTGGGAACAGTGTGATTTTCCAGGACTCATCAGCTCCAAGTCAAGTAGTTATTTCAATCTAGTTGTGGAGGGTGCAGCTCAATGGCCCACGTGGGGATCAAACCGGTAACCTTGGTGTTATGAGCACTGTATTCTAACCAACTGAACTAACCGGTCGCCCCTGGTACTATAATTTTTGAGCTTTAGTTTAGAGAAATAGTTCTGAAAGAGTGTTAACCTGTTCCAGAAACATCTGCATTACCTGGAACTTGTTAAAAATCCAAATTCTGATATTGAATCAAAACACTGGGGAGGGGTCAGCAATCTTAAGTTTTAACACATTTCCCAGATGATTCTAATGCATGCTAGTTTGAGAACTGCTTTCTGTGTTTTGAGTAGTCAATATTACGTTTACACTAATGTTTTTCTCCCACAAATGGAATAATTCCTTTTTTTTTTTTAATTGCTGTTTCGTAGGATTTTAAAAAAATACTGTTCATCCAACTTCCAGTTTGAAAATTAAAATTATTAAGGCCGGCCGAGTGGCTCCATTGGTTAAGAGCTCACTCAATAGTGCGAGCTGAGCTCTGAGCAACAGCAGTTCGATGCCCAGCCTGAGCTGAGCAGCCGCTGAGCTGCCAGCAGGTGGCAGGATGGCTCGGCTAAAAAAATAAAAATAAATAGAAAATTAAAATTATTTTATACTGGTTACATTACATATTAACCTGTATTTCTTAGTATGGGAATCCCTTTCTACAAATCTGTTAACCTGCTAGGCCTCTTTAAGACAGTGTGGCCTTCTCTGTCCCATCAAGGACACTGCCTTGTCGGTGCTAAGGGAGTTAGCGTATCTAGTTTTCAGTCATCTGTACCAATGCTGCTCCCCTTTGTTGCCACAAGTAATCAGGACTGATTAGATAGTACATTAATTTTAAAAGCTATAAATGCCTTCTTTTTAAAAGCTATTTTCAGCAATTATTAACCCTAAGTAGAATGTCTAAAGTCATTATTTCAGGGTTGTTTTTACTGGAAGAACAAAGTCCATTCTACTTCTACATCTAACATCCATCCAGTTTCCTTTAAGGGAGCTAGTAGAACTTGTTTTTCTGTTTATATCCCAAACATCTAATGGAGAAAAATTATTAAAATTCAGAAGAACAAGGCTTTTATCAAAGTTATTATTAACACAATCTTTGAAAATTTTATGACCAGGACTTTGTTAAACGTTGACTATTATAGTTAGAAAATGGGAGACTCTGTCCATATTGTTTGGTTTTTACATTCTAGCTCTACTACATAGCAGCATGATCATAGGTAAGTCACATGCAACTTCATTTTCTTCTTATATGAAATGAAAATAATAGTATCTAACATGAAAGATTTTGTTTTTTGTAAGGATTAAATAAAAGTGCATATAAATTTCTTAACACAATGCCTAGCACAGAGTAAAATGCTTATTAATGTTAGCTATTACCACTACCATCACCACTATTACTTTTTGTTGAATCTTTTTTTTTTTTTTTTTAAGGGCAGTGTCACTGGCCCTCATGTGTGGGACCGAACCAGGGCCTCTGGCTTCCCAAGCCAGTGCTTAACCATAGCGCCACTCGGCCGGCCCCTGTTGAATCATTTTTATCACTGATGATTTTTTTTTTTTTAAAGACTTTATTGAAGAAGGGGACCGCCCAAATTGTTCTTCCGTCTTGGTTGTGGAGGGCTCCAGCTGCTATCTGGCTTCCCATTGGCAGTCCGTGGCCTCTAAGCTCAAGGTCCTGTGTTCAATTTTAGTTGGAGGTGGATATAGCCACCATCCCTTGCGGGAGTTGAACCAGCAGCCTTGTTGTTAAGAGCACATGTTCTATCTACTGAGCCATCCAGGCAGCGGCTTAGCTCAAGGTGCTCAGTTCAGTCTTAGTTGCGGGTGGACATAGCCATCATCCCATGCGGCAGTCGACCCAACAGCCTCGTTATTAAGGGTGCATGCAGGGCCGGCCGAGGGGCGCGGTGGTTAAGCACTGGCTTGGGAAGCCAGCGGCCCCGGTTCAGGTCCCACATATGAAGGCCAGTGACACTGCCCTAAAAATAAAAAAAAAGAGGCCCGGCCTAGTGGCTCAGTTGGTTAAGAGCTCACTCAAGAGTGTGAGCTGAGCTCTGAGCCACGGCAGTTCGATGCCAGCCTGAGCTGAGTTGCTGTTGAGCTGCCAACAGGTTGCAGGATGGCTCAGCTAAAAATAAATAATAAATAAATAAAAATAAAAATAACCTGCTTAAAAAAGAAAAAAGTGCACGCCCTATCCACTGATCCATCCTGGCGGCAGCTCAGCTCAAGGTGCTGAGTTCAGTCTTAGTTGCAGGTGGGCATAGCCTACCATTGAACAGGCAATCTTGTTGTTATACCAGCTGAGCCATCTTGCCACCTGTTGGCAGCTCAGTGACAGCTCAGCTCAGGCGCAGCATCACTAGCCCATGTGGGAATTGAACTGGCAGCTCTGTTGCTCAGAACTCATGCTCTAAGCCAACTCTTAACCAACTGAGCCACTTGGCCGGCGCCTGATGATATTTTTGTTATATTGTCATGACATAGCATTATTTTGGAATCATGACTATTGTACCTAGTGCATGGTATTTGGTTTAAAATTTGATAATGTTCAAAATTTTATGTCCAGATTTTCTTCTCTTAGAAGGTAAAATTTTTCATTAAAAATTATAGGAAATTGGGCCGGCCGAGTGGCACCGCGGTTAAGCGCAGGCTTGGGAAGACAGCGGCCCTGGTTCGGGTCCCACTTATGAGGGCCAGTGACACTGCCCTCAAAAAAAAAAAAAAATTATAGGAAATTAAATTAAAAATAACTTAAGGGCCCGCCGAGTGGCATGGTGGTTAAGTGCTGACTTAGGAAGCCAGCGGCCCCGGTTTGGGTCCCACATATGAGCGCCAGTGGCACTGCCCTCAAAAAAATAAATAAAATAAAAACATAAAAATAACTTCAGCTAGTACTTCCTAAATTTGAGCTTTCCTAAAAATAAAGTTTTTGCAGATTCATTCAAGTAGATGACATGAACATTTACAACTAAGTTTCTTAAAATTCTGTGTACTATATTCTTAATAATTTTCTCCCCATTTATTGCTTTTCACAAAAGTCATGTATATTACATTAAATGTATGTTGCCCACATCAGCTAAGTTATTTGTGGACGTTTTCTTAGAGGAAAAAATTGCACAGTTAAATAGCATACTACACATATGCAAATATTAAATTTGCTTCTTAAACTGAGAACTAAAAACTAGCCAGAAAATTTAAACCTGAATAACTTCTGTTTTTCCTGTAGTAGTCTACTACTATTGCCTGTTAGTTGTTAGCCTTCAGAAAGACTTGTTTATGTAAGTGTAATCTGCATTTATTTGCTTGCCTTTTTCTTTTTGCATCTGCACATTGTTTTTTGTTTTGTTTTTTGTTTTGTTGTTTTTGAGGGCAGTGTCACTGGCCCTCATATGTGGGACCCGAACTGGGGCTGCTGGCTTCCCAAGCCAGCTGGCGCTTAACCACCGTGCCACTTGGCCTGCCCTGCACATTATTTTTAATTAAAAGTACGTTTGAGAAGGGCCAGCCTAGAAACAGACCACCAAGTTTATGGTTTTTGATTCATGAGAAAAATGGTTTTCTATTTTTATTTTATTTAGCTGAGCCATCCTGCCACATGTTGGCAGCTCAGCTCGGGACGGGAATCGAACCTGTGACCCTGTTGCTCAAAGCTCACACTCTTCATAGGATTCTATATTCTTTTTTTTTTTTTTTTTTTTTTTTTTGAGGGCAGTGTCACTGGCTCTCATATGTGGGACCCGAACCGGGGCTGCTGGCTTCCCAAGCCAGCGCCTAACAACCGCGCCACTCGGCCGGCCCAGAGCTCACATTCTTGAGCAAGCTCTTAACCAACTGAGCCACTCAGCCAGCCCCAAAAATGGTTTTTTAAATATTCATTTTTCTTTGTGATACAGCAAGTTAGAATTTGTGTAAGTTAATCATTTGGTTTCAAGTGAAAGAATATTATCTTTATGAATGATATTATTTCCTTATAGAAAGTACATATTCAGTATTTGCAATAGGTTTTAATGTTATCAGTTTGTACCAGTTATGACCTAAAAAATTATCTTTTAATAGTCTTAACATCAGATATTCTCCAATGTCCTAGGTTAAAACATTTGTGGCCACTTAAACACTGCTGTGAATTAGGAGACAGTAAGCTTGGTTCTAGTCCTGGCCTCCTTTTATAAATACTTAGTGAGCCCTGTTTACACATTTGTAAGATGAGCACATTGAGCTAAATAAGGATTCTTTTTAAGTTGGACTCTCCTCCACATTAAGCAATACAGTCAATACAATCTAACCTTTTTTTTTCCTCTTAAAATTTATTTCACATTTTGGGATCATGAACATTCAATTTTTGTCCTGTCGTACTTAATTCATTGATGTCTTCTGGTGCTGCTAAAGTGTTCAAAAGCTATTGGGTAGAATGATTTTGCTGATTAGCTCTCACTATAGTGAACTGCCTCTATTGATTCAGTGATTTGCTGCTTTTAGTCTGACATATATTGGGATATAAGATTATTAAGCTTCTTTAAAATTCATTACTCAACCAATTTACCAAGCTCCTAAGAACTGTGCTAAGTATTAGAACCCAAAGATGACCTCATGGTTTAGTATAGGAGACAAGATTGAATGTACAGAAAGTATGAAACACTTTTTATTTATTTTATTTTTTTTTATTGTTTTAAAGATTTTATTGGGGAAATGGGGGAGGGGAACAGCGTTGGGGAATCAGGGAAGGGGAACAGACAAGTTGCTGTCTTTTTGTTCTTCAGTCTAGTTGCGGAGGACGTTGCTTCACTGGCCCATGTTGGTATCGTCATTGTGCTCTTCCCAGATGAGGCAGCTCGGTCGCCGGCCTCTGGATGGTCGCCCACCGCGGCTATTGGCAGCTCACGCTGGCTGCTGGCCACTCACTGTAGCCTATGGCAGCCCACTGCAGCAGGGGCTGCAGCCAACACCATCGCCAGGGCTTGCACAGCCTGTTGTTAGCTGTAGAGGGCAGTGTCACTGGCCCTCATATGTGGGATCCGAACCAGGGCCGCTGGCATCCCAAAGCTAGCTCTTAACCAATGGGCCACTTGTCCAGCCCTGAAACACTTTTTAAGTTAAGCCTAAATTTCCAGCTGATCTTCTATGTATGTATGTATCTTAGAAAGAATATATATATAAAAAGGAAGTGTGTTTTCAGTTACATAGTAAAGAAATCTGTAAGTTTGCATAAGCTTTGGTACATGGACTTGATGACATCTAATTAGGGTGCATTCGGTCTATTTTTGCTACCTTTCTATTCTTGACTGTTCTAAATATTTAAGGTTTCTGGATAATTTACCTTTTTCATAGACAGAGTGAGAGGCACATGAAAGACACTTGGTTTTGAATGATGGGGTGTGGTTTTAAAATTTGCTTTTAATAGAATAAGAATTCTGACTTATTTTGTTTTTGAGGGCAGTGTCAGTGGCCCTCATGTGGGACCCAAACTGGGGCTACTGGCGTCCCAAGCCAGCTCCTAACCACCACACCACTTGGCCGGCCCAAGAATTCTGACTTATAGGAAACTTTTTAGAAAATGTTCTTTTTCCCATTTGAGTCTAACACGGTAATAATCTGATGTTACTTATACGCAGTCTTTATTATGATGCATGCTGAATTACTTTATCATAGAGATAACATCATTTGGAGCCATTTGTTAAGAGGCCTCTTAGTGGAAGAGAATAGGGATGTGTAAGAGTGAGAAAAGCAATGGGAATGATTCAGAGGTTTTGGGTTTTGTTTTTTTTTTAGTTGAGCCATCCTGCCACCTGTTGGCAGTTCAGCAGCAGCTCAACTCGGGCTGGGCATCAAACTGCTGTTGCCCAGAGCTCAGCTTGAACTCTTGAGCGAGCTATTAACCAACTGAGCCACTTAGCTGGCCCTGGGAGGGGACGGGGATTGATTATTGGCTATCTTGATGTAAACATGAACTCTAGCTACCAGATTATGAAATTCCTCAAGATGAGAGTGTTACTGAAGTCGCATATTGAATTTTTGAAAATGAGAAATCATCCTTAGTTTTTCTAAATGTTGAAAAACAATACAGCATCCAGGTGGCGTGGTGGTTAAGAGCTGGCTTGGGACGCCTGCGGCCCCGGTTCAAATCCCACATATGAGGGCCGGTGACACTGCCCTCTAAAAAGAAAAATAAAATAAAACTGAAAAAAAGAAAAACAATACAGGCATACCTCATTTTATTACCCTTCGCTTTTGCACTTCACAGATGTTGCGTGTTTTTTTTTCCTTCCAAATTGAAGACAAGACCCGCCCCTCTCCTCCCTCCCCCATCACCACAAAGATTATGACTTGCTTTGTTGTGATATTTGCTTTATTGTGGTATATCTAACTTGCATTATCTCCCAGCTATCCCTGTATTTTAAGTAAGTGTTGATGAACAGCATTCACCCTCTTTTCAAGGTAATATAGGTGAGGCAGGGTGGAAGCAGGATGAGGAAGTAATTATTCAAGGTGTGTTAGCCTCTTCAGAGTTGAAGATGGATACTCTTTGGATTCAAAAAGAAAAGAGTAATCTGATGATGTGGCAGTCTAGTCACTGTGTAATTATGGCACACCTTCACCATTTCTCAGTCAAAAATAGTTCTTTATCTTTGTGTAAAACTGTAGCCAGAAGGCATTCCACTAAATTTCTACCAATTTTATTTGAATTGTAACATGATTGTATCTTGGACACATAAGTTACTTTAATATTAGAGGGGTTAGAATTTAGGGAATCCTAACCTTCTCATCTATTGCATTCATCAGTAATTTTAGAAATATGTGATCTCTAGGAAATAAAGAGTAATTTCAAGATAATTCATAAGATTTTTTTTTTTTTTTTTTTTGCTGAGCCATCCAGCTACCTGTTGGCAGCTCAACGGCAACTCAGCTCGGGCTGAGCATCGAACTGCTGTTGCTCAGAGCTCAGCTCACACTCTTTTTATTATTTATTTATTTATTTATTTTTAAAGATTTTATTGGGGAATTGGTGGAGGGGAACAGCGTTGGGGAATCGGGGAAGGGGAACAGACAAGTTGCTGTCTTTTTGTTCTTCAGTCTAGTTGCGGAGGATGTTGCTTCACTGTTGGTATCGTCATTGCGCTCTTCCCGGATGAGGAAGATCGGTCGCTGGCCTCTGGATGTCGCTCACCGCGGCTATTGGCAGCTCACGCTTGGCTGCCAGCTGCTCACGCTGGCTGCGGACCACTCACTGTAGCCTATGGCAGCCCACTGCAGCCCACACCATCACCGGGGCTTGCACAGCCCAGCTCCAGGTGGAGCTGTTGTTAGCTGTAGAGGACAGTGTCACTGGCCCTCATGTGGGATCCAAACCGGGGCCGCTGGCATCCCAAAACCAGCACTTAACCAATGCACCACTCGGCCGGCCCTCAGCTCACACTCTTGAACGAGCTCTTAACCAACTCAGCCACTGGGCCGGCCTTTGATAATTTTTAAATTTTATATGTTATGTGATGCAGTCATAGAACTTATGCTGCATTTTTCCAAGTCTCACCTGGACCTTAACCATGGCTGTATGAGTAAATACTAATTTATAGATGAGGAAACTGGTCTACAACAGTGATTTGCCTAAGGTTTTACAGCTAAGGAACTGCTGGGATTGAAAACAAATCTTTATTCAGTGCCACCTGTATTCTGAAATTGATTTGTGTGTGTGTGTGTGTGTGTGTGTTTTTCCTTCTGTTTTCCCAGATTGCTAAAGAAACCATCAGACTAGAAAATCTGGTTCAAAGTTGGAGTTAGGGTATGATAACATAAGCATTCTGTTATGAAATAGGTAGTACTTAACAGATATGGACCCTCTTATATGTATCACTTTATAAGGAAAATAATACGAAAGGATTTTGAAATAAAATTTTAAGTAATACACATTCCAGACTTACCACTAATGTGTTCAGTTTATGCTGCCCACATACATCATATTTTTAATTTTTATTTTGTTAGTCAAAATTTAAATTTAAAAGGCTTACATTGAAATCTCCTTCTCATCTGCTCCTACCCCACTCAGTTCTTTTCCCAGAGACAATGTTACTTTGTTGTATGTTTTTTACAAAGTTACTATTATGTTCAAATCTATGTATTCTCTCCCCCTTTTACACAATTTGAAACATATCAGGCCTACTGTAATATACCTTATATTTTTCACTTTAGTAAAGTTCTTTATTGCTCAGAAATAAGTGACCCCAAAGTTTACTGATTCAAAACAAAATCATTTTATTATCTCTCATGGTTCTTGCAGTTGAGTGGGATTAGTGTAGGTAGTTTTCTGATCTTCCATGGGTTGCAGTGAGTGCTGGGGCCAGAATCATCTCAACGTATCTGGTGTTGTTACTAGCTATTGGTTGTGATCTCAGAAGGAGCTGTCAGCCAGAACACCTACAGGTGGCCTCACCACCAAGCTTGGGTTTCCTCACAATATGATGTCTGGGTTCAAGAATGAGTGTCCCAGAAATACCAGGTGGAAGTTGGGTGGACTTTTATGACCTAGCCCCAGAAGTCACATAGATAGTATCACTTACGTTCTAGTCACAGACTCCCACAGATTCAAGGGAGGAGTGTCAGTGTTGTATTGTAAGAAGAACGTGTTATGGAAAATCTTGTTGCAGCCATCTGTGAAAATATAATCTACCGAAGTCCTATCCATGTCATTTTATGAAGAGCATCTTCATTTTTCTTGCTGTAGCAGTATTCTATTGCATGGATCATATTTATATATGTTTAATCAGTTCTCTACATGTGGATTTGCATATTTTTTTTTACATTTTTGGCTATTAACAGTGCTGCAGTGAATAATTTAGTTCATTGTCATTTCTCACATAGTCCAAGTATTTCTGTAGTATAAATTCCTAGAAGTTAATTGCTGTGTCAGAGGTTATGTACATTTGTAATTCTGATAAATTTTTCCAGACTGCCCTCCAACCAGCAAAGAATAAAATGCCTATTACCCTACTTTACTAATTCAAGGTATTATCATACTTGTAGATATTTGCTGTTCTTGTATGCATTATCTCTGCATTTTTATGTATATTTTTCCCACATTGTGAGCGAAGTCAACGATCTTTTCATATTTTTAGAACTCATTGTAATTTCTCTATGACTTATAACTTCATATTTTATATAGATTCATTCATAATGATGCTATTGTATCACATTTATTAATAATATTTCTCAATATTCTCTGGATTGTATTCATATTTATTTTAACCTTACCTTATATTTTTAACCTTACTTGATAACCTTACCTTATTATTTTTTTTAAGATAGCTTTTTTTTTTAATATTTTATTGGGGAATTGGGGGAGGGGAACAGCGTTGGGGAATCGGGGAAGGGGAACAGACAAGTTGCCGTCTTCTTGTTCTTCCATCTAGTTGTGGAGGACGTTGCTTCCTTCACGGGCCCATGTTGGTATCATCATTGCGCTCTTCCCGGATGAGGCAGATCGGTCGCTGGCCTCTGAATGGTCGCTCACCACAGCTATTGGCAGCTCATGCTGGCTGCCGGCCACTCACTGTAGCCTATGGCAACCCACTGCAGCAGGGGCTGCAGCTATGCCTTCCCCAGGGACTCACGGCAGCCCAGCTCCAGGTGGAGCTGTTGTTCACCATCTTAGCTGTAGAGGGCAGTGTCACTGGCCCTCATGTGGGATCTGAACGAGAGCTGCTGGCGCCTCGAGCCAGCTCTTAACCAACGTGCCACTGGACTAGCCTGGCATTTCTTTTTGGTTCTTTCTTAGGATTTCCATCTCTCTGCTGACATTGCCCATCTGTTCTTGCATAGTGTCTTCTTCAGCTTTTAGAGCCCTTATTACATTAATCCTAGTTGTTTTAAATTTCCAGTCTGGTAATTTCAACACCCCTGCTATGTCTGGTTCTGAAGCTTCCCTTGTCCTTTCAAACTGTTTTTTACCTTTTAGTATGCCTTGTAATTTTTCTTGCTAACTGGGTATAATGTAGTGGGTAAAAGCAGCTGCTGTAAATGGGCCTTTAGTAATGCGGTCGGTCGAGAGTTGTGAGGGAAGGAGAAACATTCTGTAGTCCTAATGTAATCTTGAATCTACCTTTTAGTGAACCCATGTGTCAGGACAGTGAACTTCACAAGTGTTTGTCAGCGTCTTTCCTCCCCGCTTAGATGGTATAGGATAGCTAGAGTCGCCTGGAGTTAAGTATTTCCCTTCTCCCACAGTGAAAGCTAGAGCTGCCTGGAGTTGGGTATTGTTTCCCTCAGGTCAGTTAGACTTGATAACACCCCACCCAGCAGGTTACACTTGGATTAACTAGTTTCTCTTGAGGGCAGGCCTTGTTAAGAACAGAGTGCCCTGGCTTGTTTCAAAATGGGTCCTTTTCCCCCTCCCTCTGCCAGAAGCATGAGGGTTTTTTTCTCAGAAATTTACTGTGAGAACCTGGTCAAGTTTCTGGAGGTAAAGCTCAGAAAAGCGCAGTAGTCCCCTATGACTGGGTTCCCCTGGAATTTTTAACTCAAATTTGTTCACACCTAACCTCCAGCAATTTGTCGATTGTCATTTGGGTTTCCTACCTAAGCACCTCAGATTTCTGCGTTGAGATGTTATGATTTTTTGTATCTACCTGTCAAGTCTCCAATTTTGAGGGCAGCAGATTACCCTGTGATCTCACTTCTCTTACTGATATACTTAAGAAGAGTTGTTGATTTTCAGTTTGTTCAGCTTTTTACTTACCAAGGATGAAGTGGTGACCTCTAAACTCCTTACTTGAACCAGAAACCAGAGGTTATATTTTCCTTGCAGATTATAGGAATTTAGTAATATTTAAACTACTTAATAAAATATCTATTGTCCGTAGATAAAATGTCTTCCTTAGATGTATATCCCTTAAAGTTAAGTTAATTTTATTAACTTTTTTCTCTATTGATATTTTTTGGGGGAGCATTTGCCTGATACTAGATAATAACTTGTAACTCCCTCTACTCTTTTCCCATCTCTTCACCTTTCCTCTTTGTAATGTGTACTTCCATTCTGCTTCCCAATTCAGTATTGGTTACATCCTTATTAAACAAATCCAATCTGGAAGTAAAGACTTTATAAGGATTATGCCTTTGGTGGGGTAAACACAGGCTCTTAGCCTTGAAGTTTCAAATACTGGTTTTATCAAATCTTGGGTGATCACTCTTGGGGCACTAACCATACTCAAGCTTCTAAGACTAGTTTTAAAACAATGTATGTTGATATACTATCAGAAATACTAGTATGGGGCCGGCCAAGTGGCTCAGTTGGTTAATAGTTTGCTCAAGAGTATGAGCTGAGGGCCGGCCGAGTGGTGCGGTGGTTAAGCGCTGGCTTGGGAAGCCAGCGGCCCCAGTTCGGTCCCACATCTGAGGGCCAGTGACACTGCCCTCAAAAAAAAAAAAAAGAATGCAAGCTGAGCTCTGAGCAACGGCAGTTCGATGCCAGCCCGAAGCTGAGTTGCCGTTGAGCTGCCAACAGGTGGCAGGATGGCTCAGCTAAAAGAACAACAACAAAAAAAGAAATACTAGTATGATAATGTTCAATTGGTAACATGTAACTAGCTTATGGCTGGTTAGTGAATTCCCTTAGGAGAGTTGGGTGTCCTTTTAGTCACTCTTAAGCTCTGATATTAAAACAAAACACATTGACCTCCTTTATTCTTGGATTATTACTAAAATAATTACATGAATTAGTCTTACAGTGTTGGAGAAATGATTCTTAATCTTTACCTCATTTGCTTGACTTCATGGAGACTCTTCTCTATGTATCATTAATATTTCTTTGGCAACAATTAAGATGTTGCTGAATGATTTTTGTTGTGATAAAATATGCATAATATAAAATTTATAGTTTTAACCATTTTAAGTATTTGTCCTTTTGTGGCTGGTCTGTTTCACTTAACATGTCATCAAGGTTCATCCATATTGTAACGTGTCAGAATTTCCTTTTCAGGCAAAATATATTTCATTGTATGTGTACATACCACATTATGTTTATCCTTTGTCGGATTATTGGGTTTCTTCCACTTTTTAGCTATTGTGCATGATGCTGCTATGAACACTGGTGTTCAAATAGCTGTTCAAGTCCCTGATTTCACATATTTTGGGTATATACCCAAAAGTGGAATTGCTGGATTATATTGTAATTCTATATTTAATATGTTTGAAGAATTTCTACCATTTTGCACAGTAGCTGCACCATTTTACGTTCCCACCAACAATGCACAAGGGTTCCAATTTCTCCATATCCTTGTCAACTCTTGTTTTCTATTATTTTGATAATAGACATCCTGATAAGTGTGAAGTGTTATCACATTGTGGTGTTGATTTGCATGTTCCTAATGATTTAGTAATGTTGAGCATCTTTTCTTGTGTTTCTTCACCATTTGTATATCTTTGGAGAAATGTCTACTAAAGTTCTTCGCCCATTTTTAAATTGGGTGGTTTGGTCTTTTGTGTTGCTGAGTTGTAAGGATTTCTTTTTTTAAGATTTTTTTATTGGGGAATTGAGGGAGGGGAACAACCACGTTGTTGTCCTTCAGTCTTAGTTGTGGAAGGCACAGCTAACTCAGTTCCAAGTCCAGTTGCCATCTGGCCACCCATCTGCAGCTTGCAGCCACTCAGCTTAAGGTGCCGTGTTCAATCTTAGTTGCGGGGGTGAAGGGGTATGCAGCCCACCATTCCATGCGGAAGTCACGTGCTTTCATCAACTGAGCCATCCAGCTGCCTGTTGGCAGCTCAGCTCAGGTGCAGCTCACTTGCCCATGTGGGAATCGAACTGGCGTCCCTGTTGCTCAGAGCTTGTGTTCTAACCAGCTAAGCCACCCAGCTGGCCCCAGATGCTTGTTGATTTTTAAGAATGAATTCTGGGGCCGGCCGAGTGGTGCGGTGGTTGAGCGCTGGCTTGGGATGCCAATGGCCCCGGTTCGGATCCCACATGTGAGGGCCAGTGACACTGCCCTTAAAGGGGAAAGAAAAACAACAGAATTTGTGGTGTCAGTGGGGAGGAAAGAAAGCAGCTGTGAGAACCAGGACAGCTTAGAAAAAAAAAAAAAGAATGCTGTATGATTAATATTAATAGATCATCTCATAAGATGGATCTACTTTTGGAAATATGGCCATCTTTTTATATATTATTTATATAGTAATTTTTTTTTAATCTTGTTACCAGGCTTTTGGAATGTATTCTGTTTGGGTTTTCATGTGTATATGCTTTCTCTCTGTCCTAATCTAAACGCTTTCTTCTCTCTTCTTCACGTTTATTGAAACATAACTTCCCTGAATATGTGACCTTCTTTGCTGCCACAATCTACTGGGTACGTCCCCCTGTATACACATACAATTTTAATGGGAAATAAGTGTAGCCTTAGTTTTTATCTTGCCTGCTGTCAGCTCTAGACCATCCGTATAGTCTTATTTGTGTACAACTTTATCATCTGAAATCAGTGCTCATCTATCTGAGAAAATTTCATTATATTAGATTACTGCTTTGATACTCAGTTTTTCAGAAAACCAACTTCTACTTTCACTGATAACTTTGGTACTGGTTCTTTTTTGTAGAGGGCAGTGTCACTGGCCCGCATGTAGGATCTGAACCTGGGCCGCTGGCGTCCCAGGCCAGCTCTTAATCACTGGACCACTTGGCCGGCTCTGGTACTGGTTCTTGATGCTGCTTGATCAATGCCTGCCATCCTTCTTCCTGATCAGGTTAACATCTTGAAGTTTGATCCAAATCCATGAAGCTCATTTATTGAATTCCTTGGCTATAAAAACCTTTTCTTCCCCTACTCATCATTCCCAAACAACCTGGAGCTTGAATTTGATAATCACAAACTCCTGATGTACTGAGATCTTGAACAAGGCCCTTCCCCTCTAGCAATTTATATTCTTACCTTTCAGTTTTAACAGGACTTCATATCTACCACTTCTCGAAGTTTTAAGGGAGAGTATTCAGTCATTCACAGTATTCAACTATGGGGACACTACTGTTAATTTAATTTCTTCTATGCTTTTCTACTGAGGTTTTTACATAGATGTACTTTAAATCTACCAGGAATTTATATATATATTTTTTACTTTTTGGTAATTAAATAAGTTATTTTATAACCATTTTCAATTTGCTACTTTATATTTACCAAGTTACCAGCGTTTTTTCATTTGTCCATTTAAGTTGTTTCCAATTGTTGATTATAAAAATTCCATGAGCATAAAAGTTTTTTCTCCCTGCTCTCCCTATGCCCCCTCCCCCCTCCCCTGCAATGTCTTTTGGAGATCCCATAATATAATAGGTTAACAAATATCAGCATTTTCATGGCTTTGCCTGGTTGACAAAATTATTCCCAAAACAATTATACAGTATCATTAGCAGTGGATGTTTTAGTCACACTATTTTATTTTTTATTTTTTATTTTTTTTTCATTTTGTAAGTTAGGATATAAAATGTAACTATTTTTGCTATGAAGATGATTTTGTTTACTAGTGATATTGCCTTTTTTTCTGTGTTATATTCTTTTTGTGAATTTTCTTTACACATTTATCCTTGATGATTTTGGAGACTTTCATAATTTATATGAGTTTTCCACATATTAAACATTAATCTCTTGACATTCATTGTAGAAATTTCCCTAAATATATTTTATCCTTTATTTGATACATGTTTTGCAAACCTAAGTCTCAAATTTTTTTGTAATCAAACCTGATAGACATAGGATTTTTGGTGATTCTAATGAAGTAATTCTATAAAATTTGATAAGATGAGGGTTGGGGTGGTATTAGTTCCTTACTTTATCTCTTTTTCACCCTTCTATTTAGTTCATGTATTCAACGGAATCATTTTAGTTGTTAATTGAAACTTTTTTTTCTGAGTTGTTAGCCTTTGGTTGATGCCATTGACTTGGACATTCTTTCCCTTGTTCAGTGTACTGCAGTGTTTCCCCCATGCTTATTATTTATTAAGGTCTTACACACTATAGGCCTTTGGTATTTGCAGATTTAACATTTACAGTTTCAGGTATTCTCACCTGACCTCAAGGTATATGATTCAGTAATTTGTAGTTTTGCTGAAACTGAAATGTTCGCTGCTGGGCGTGCAAGTAGGAACTGTTGGAGTAGCTCAAAGAGGGAGCCTATTAGACAGGCCAGCACCCGCATCTCAACGCAGCTTTGTTTTTCTCTGCTTGTCGTCGCGTACACAGTAACTCTCGAAGTGGTAAAAGCTGTTTCTTTGTGAAATATGGGCCCGAAAAGAAAACCAACTGCTAGTGCTGGTGATGGAAGTGAAGAGAAAATGAAGAGGTCTAAGAAAGTGATGGTTCTTAGCGAGAAAATAGACGTTTTGGATATATTAAAGTGGTTTTGCAGTTTCAGGTAAGTTTGTGGTTGGTTAATGTTGCTACAGTGTTTATATAGTAGTTTATATTTTTGAGTGCCAGAATTTATTTTATAACTTTGTAAATGACTGGTAATATATTTTTAGAAGCACTTAAGGATTTGAAGATGTCAGCTATACTTCACTGAATTTTATGGGGGGAATTAGATCTATAGTAATATTTGAAAACTTGAGAACTTGGGGAATCGTGATGGTTTTATGATATATAATGACTGGGTTATCTTATTCCCATAACATTTGTGCTTTTGGCACTACAAAACTTTTGTTTAATGTATTTTTGATGTACCCTAAAACTCATCCCCTTGGCCTCTAATTACTGGTCTTTTTCTCCTCCCCCCAAATTATGCCCTTTATCATACCAGATGAACAACAGTAGGATATTATCAAGTTAAAAAGATCTTGATGTTATTTTGTTTGTAATTTTGTTAGTTATGTAATAATTTGAGTAGAGGCCTTTTGAAATATCTGTTTTTTTCTCATTGGGAACTGTCTTTTCAGACATTATCTAAAATAGACCCAAAATAGTTCCACCTCTCTTATGAACTTTTTTAGCAAACATTTTGAACATTTATATGAACTGGGATTTATATTAGATGTTGGGTGAAGAATAGCTAATGGTAATTTCTCAAGGAACTTGCAGTCTAGAAGAAAAAGATAATATTGGTTGATCTTTTTAAAAAGATAACAAGTGTGTGTGAAACATTATTGCAACAGGGAAGTCTGGGGGAGGTAGATACCTACTAAATCGGGTGGGATGAAGGATGGCTTCTAAGAAGAGTTGAGTGAATTGATTGTTCTTTGTTAATATGATTGGGATCCATTCTCACAGCATAACACTGAAAACCTGGTTATTGCATGTATGGTAAGGCTACTGACTTTGAGGTGTTCCATCCAATTTAAAGAACTCATGACTATCTGCTTTAGCTGATACCTTAGGATTTTCATGTCAGTCTGTCTCCAAATAATATCTCTTTCCAGTAATTTATACTTTTTCTATTATATGGATATCCAAAATGATGTTAAATAATGGTCATGGTGGACATTCTTATTTGGTTTCTAGATGTAGAGAGACTGCCTAAGAGCTTTGCTATTGAGCAAATTGCTGATTTCAGGCTTAAGGATGGAATGGACACTTGATAAATTTTAAGGAAAAATCCTGTGTGTATATAGCAATGGATATTAACCCTAATACTCTTGTAATTTATTTAAATAATACATGATTTTTCTTTCTTAGCCTACTGGTGTAATAGCTTTGTATTTCTGAAAGAATCTCTACTTGGTCATCAGCTGTTGTTTTTTAAATGTATTTGTTGACTATATTTTATTTGTCATTTGTGTACATGATTTATAAAATAGATTGGTGGCCTTTCATGACGTATTTAATTGGTTTGAGAATCAGATCACATTTCATTTGAGGCAACATTAATAATTATTTCCCTGAGCCTAGAGTTGACTTATGGAAGTGTAAATGAATGTTTGTACTACCGGTGCACTTTGTGGTGATAGAAAAGATAAAGTCTGAATTGCAAAGTATAACCCAATTTTTTTTCAAGTTGCATCAAACTGTAGTTGAGAAAAGGCTTATATTTTGTGATCCATTTCTGTGTTCCTTTTTATTGAAAAAGAATTACTGTCTTGGAGGCTTAATTTTAAATGTTTAAAAATATTTTTTTATTTGTATTTATTATTTTTATTTTTTTTAGCGGAGCCATCCTGCCACCTGTTGGCAGCTCAACGGCAGCTCAGCTTGGGCTGGGCATCAAACTGCTGTTGCTCAGAGTTCAGCTCACACTTTTGAGCAAGCTCTTAACCAACTGAGCCACCTGGCCGGCCCTAAAAATATTTTTTGATTCTACAGGAGAGCCTTTCATGGAAGTGACATAGTGCTCTCTCAGTATCCTTTACCATAAATCAGGATTTTAGAAAATGGATATTTCTGCTAATTTTGTATGGTAAATGAAGTTTGATGAATTAGAATATATATATTTTTTTTTTTGTTGTTGTTGTTGTTGTTTTTGTTTTTTTTTTTGAGGGCAGTGTCACTGGCCCTCATATGTGCGACCCAAACTGGGGCTGCTGGCATCCCAAGCCTGCATTTAACCAATGCGCCACTCGGCCGGCCCATAATATATTTTAAATATGACTGCACTTGTGAGAATTCACAGAAATATTTATTAGAATGTAGTCCAAAATACATTTCCAATTAATGTTTGCAAAATTGAGATTATAGTCACTGATAATAAAGCCAGCAACCAGTGAACCTAATAAAAATAGCATGAGAAATAAATGTTATCCTAATATAAAAGATGTAATATCTAATTAAACTTGGCTTTTCTAGCATATTTCATATTAACTGGTGAAGCCTTCATGAAAGATTGACACCATAGATAAACTGCTACAGTTTGCAGAAATAGATTATAATTTTCTTACATGATAAAAGAGTTTTAGAAAATTTTAATAACTTAATTCCATGCCTCTTTGGGAGGAGCTGAATTACCACATCTTGAGCTGAAACGAAAAGAGAACATACCAACTTAAGATGAATGATAGAGCATCAGTAGTGTAACTAGCAAAGTTAATGTAGGAAAGGAACCAAGGTGTGGTTAGTTTTGGCAAGCATGCTACTAAAAATGGCTGTGTGTAGATCTTGTTCATAAGTATCTTTAGTGCAGCTAGCTATACTTAGACATTTACTCTAATATTTGACATTTTAAAATATAATTCATTTGATTATAACCTAACTTTTATAGATATTTATTTTTCATGAGTATCCATTGCAGTGTTTTTACTGATGTTTATTCCTTGGAGCCAAGAGAGTTATATTTATTAGATATTTTACTTTACACTGTTCTCATGAAGCAATTCTGAAAGTAAGTGATACAGTAATATTTTGCAAAATTTGACAGCAACCTCTTAATTTTAAAAGCAAAATATCATTATTAAGTGATATTTTATTGTTAAAATTAAAATCTAAGAAAAGAGGACATGAAAAAGTACAAATCCAAAAACTCCTTATGTCAAGTTAAGAGCTAGAAGTTAATATTGAATCTATTGTATATTAATAACAAATTAAGTCTAGGTTGGGGTGATGATTATAAAAATTAAAGCATCATAATGTTTTAAAGGAATATAACTAACTTTTAAAGAATGTATAAAACTTTCAATCTGATTTTATAATGAAAGTCTTATATGTAAACAAATGCATCCAGCTTTGAAGCACAGATCTTGCAAGTATTTAAAGCCACTGTTAACTGTGGGTATGCAATAATATATCAGGTTTCCAGGTGTTTTCTATATTATAAAAATATTAGGGGGGAAATGATAAACTTATTGCAGACATTTTCTTCTTTCAGCTGCTTTTCTAACCCAAACTGTGTGCCTTGATGACACGACAGTAAAGTTTGAAATATGGGATACAGCTGGTCAAGAACGATACCATAGCCTAGCACCAATGTACTACAGAGGAGCACAAGCAGCCATAGTTGTATATGATATCACAAATGAGGTAAGTAGAAGTGCATACTATAATGAAACTAGTTTGAATATCTGTTTTGATATTCAGAATTTTTATTAGAAAAAAGATTTAATCTTTTTTTGATAGCCCAAGTATGATATTTCTGCCAACGCTTTTATGAGTTAGAAAAGCTGATTTAAAAAAATAATAAGATGAAAGTATTTTAAATAATACAATAGTCTTAAGAATTTCTTTCCAAGAGTTCACATTGGACAGTCTTTAAAGCATTGTCTCACAAAGATGCTCCCTAACCATTTTTTGAGCCTGTGCCTCAATATAGCTGTTTCTTTGTTTCCCAGGAGTCCTTTGCCAGAGCCAAAAATTGGGTTAAAGAACTTCAGAGGCAAGCCAGTCCTAACATTGTAATAGCTTTATCGGGAAACAAGGCCGACCTTGCAAATAAAAGAGCTGTCGATTTCCAGGTATGTTGAATTTAACTGTCCCTTAGAGGCACATATTTATTGTAAATTTTTCTTGTGTCCACACTTGAACTACAGTTATAATTTTAAAACCAAGCAAATAGTGTGTAATAAAATACAAAATTATTAAACAAATGTGATGTACTATATGTAATAAAATATTTCTTATGATAAACCTGAATTTTTAAATATCTTCACGAGTTATATATAAATTGATTTAGATTTTGTTGACCTAACTACAAAATAATTCACAAATAGTGCAGAAATAAGTAAAAGCTAATTGCCTCTTAACCTTTTCTAACCTTTTTCTGTTTATCTAATTATATCTCAACACACACACACAGCTGTATATACCTACACAGGTTTGTAGTACACATAAAACCTATATTCACATGATTGTTCTTAAAATAGCCTTCAAAAATAAAGGCTCAAAAAATTCAATTTGTATGTTATCTAATATAGCTAATTAGGAATGTTGCCTGCTGTAAAATAGAGTAAGTACAATCATTTAAAACAAAGCAGATGTCTTATTTAGACCTTTTAAAACTTCCCATTCTCTTTTTTCTTCAGGTTCTCTACCAGACAAGTTTGGCTGTGTGTGTGTGTGTGTGTGTGTGTGTGTGTGTGTGTGTGTGTGTGTGTGTGTGTGTGTAAAATATCAGTGATAGAAATGTTATTTTTGATGATGGCTATAGATGGAGCACATGGGCTGAGAGAAAAGGAACTAATAGTTCTTGCACTGTTAGGTGTAAGCTGAGCATGTTGCACATGTGGTTTCATTTAATTCTGGTGGCAATCATGTGGGGTATAGGATCATCTATTACTCTTTCCCAGCATAAAGTGGTAGATAGATCACTTAAATATAGTCAAAAGTAGCCTTGTCACATAACAATTCCAAGGAACTTCCTTTTTTTCTTTGTCAAATGGGAAAGATAATTGGTTGCCCTTCACAACAGCTGTGAGGATCAAAGGCAATAATACATGTAAACTGTAAAGCGTGACAAAAATGTAGAGTAGTGATATAACTTTCAAAGGAATGACTCATGACATATTCAAAATTAAATGTTGCTTGTAGAAGTCATTTAGGATTAAATTATGAGGGTGCCACTTAGTGGCTGAAGCCAGTGTTAGATATTTGGTTTCCCTTTAACGTCATTGCAAATAACAAGTGTAAGTAAAATTTTCAATAGATCAAAGAGAGCTTTATATTTAGAATGGGATAAATTATCCCCCCTCTGGAACTCATCATTTGAAAGCAGATTTAATGTGAAACCAGATCAGTCAGGATGGGATAGTGCAAGAAGTTAAGGCAAAAAGAAAATTATAAACATATCTTACACAGCACTCTTACCTTTGTTTTACCTTTAGTAATAATTGTTGGTTATGGGTGATTAAGTTGAAGTAATGCTAAGGAAACCTCTTTTTTTCTATAACAAAAATAAGGCAGGTATAATATATGCAAAGGATTTATCTCTTTTTTTTGTTCTGTAAACAGGAAGCACAGTCCTATGCAGATGACAACAGTTTATTATTCATGGAGACGTCAGCTAAAACATCAATGAATGTAAATGAAATATTCATGGCAATAGGTAAGATTAACTTTTTTTCCAACAATAAATATAGGCAAAACAATTATACTGGGACATATTTGGTTTGACTCTTCTTTTTTAAAAATTTTTGGATTTTCTTTCTTTTTAAAATGGCTTCACAACTGTTTTAGATCCCTTCCACCAAGCATTATTTTGTTAGTAATATTTTTAAATTTGAAAGATTATTATCTTTTAGGTTGTAATACTTGCAGTTTTGTTTCTTCTAAGTGAATTGAAACCTGGACTTCAAACTGATGAATGCAAGTGGATAGATTTTCTAAAGATCTCTTTGAGAAATTTGGATAAATGTGTGTTTTTCTATTAGATTATACTTTTTATACAAAAGGAAGGTAAACTCAGAGCAGTATTTTTCAGTGCAACATGTAGGTATATGGATATTTCTTTCTCATTGATCAGTAACTGTTTTCATGTCCTTTGCTCTGAACAGAGTACTATTTATGTTTTCCAAGCTCTTTTTAAATCATTATTGACAAGTATAACATAGAAAAGTACATGATATATGTATAAGTATACAGATGTGTAAATTTTTTTAATGCAAATAATTGTAATGGAGAAAGCAAAACAACACCCATTCTGTATATGACCTCACTGGTCATCTGATCGTATGTAGCACTCTTTCCTTTTGTTTAAGGTACTTTTAACTGATGATGGGTGCCATTCCACAGTTGTTGATTATAGGTAATGAAGTTGGAATAGTAATAAGGAAGTTTTCTTTTTTCTATAACAAAAACAAAATTATTTCTATTGACCCTAACCTCCTTCCAGTAGTTTTTATGGTGCAGATTCTATGGGAAGGGTCTACTTACATAGGTGGCTCTTGATTTTCTGCCTCCACACTATTCATGTCTCAGCACTGTTTTTGTCCTATATATCTTTTATTACATAGCAGTGATTATTAAGTGGGTGTCCACATTCCTATCCCAAATAATAAATATATTGAAATCATAGAAATTACCAATTAGGAGCTGATTCAGAGGCTAAAGAAAACTCAGTAAAAACTGCAAATACTTTCATAATATCTTTAACTAGGTGGGAAAATTTAATGGTGGCTCATTTAGGAAAAAACTTGCCTGTTTGTTATAAAAGGTATTCTCCTGAGAAACTCAGGCTTGCAGTTATTAGGGAAATACTAGCACACTTGTGAAGGATTGTGCTACAATATGTTCTTTTTATAAATGGGACAGATTACACCAAGAACCACATCTGGAAAATTAACAGGACACAAAGTAATAGGTCCCTCAAATCAGGTTGAACTTCAGAACTTTCTGATAGTATTAAGACTACCAGATGGGCTTATTTAATTTGTATTTTTTATTCAGATGTGCTAGTAAGGTCATTTTTCCATTCAGAAAGGAGCCTACATAGTAAAGCTTTCAGTTATTTTTCTGAATTAGATTGTTTCTTGCCTTGAAAGAAATCCCAAGTGTAAATTGAATTGTGGCCTTTCCATTTTTTTTTTTTACCAGATTAATAACTTAAATAAATCACAAGTGTGCTCATATTTTCACTTTCGATGACTTCCCGAAGGGAATACATTTAGTTCCTGGAAGAAACTCTACAATAAATTGATTGTCTGCTTTTAATTTTATAAGGTCTTGAGTGGCTTCTTTAATTACACATCTTCATTAACTTGATCTAGGATTTTTAGCTTCTCACATTCCTAATCAATTTAGGTACAAAGTGAGAAGCTGCAGTTAACTGTATACAAAATGGATAGTACCATCTTCACTTTGGTAACACTCAGTAAGATAGAGTGTCTTTCGAGGTCTCAAAAATGCGTTTTAGTTTATCTTCAAGCAGTAAAAATTAACTAATAGAAGCTAAAGTTCCATTCCAGTTTATTTTCTTCTGCCTCCTGATTTCACTTATATCTAATCACAGAAAGCCCTTGGAAAAGTGTGCTACAGGGAGAAATGATTGCTCAATCCAAAACCTAACTTATTGTAGTATTTGTTGTGATAAAGTTTACAATGCTAGCCTACTCTTTGTCCTTTGGGACTTTATGAATACAGTTGACTGGAAATTACCATTTTATTAAATTTACACTACCATCCCTAGAGCGATTCCTAGAGAAGTGGCCCAAGGTGATGACTTTTCTTCCCAAACACCAGTGCTCTTGGCTCCCAGATCCTTTGCTCAGCCCAGCATCTAGAATTCTAAAGATAATGCTGATGCGAAACTTCACAACAAATAAAAGGATAGATGATCCAAACCACAGCTAAGCATTCAGAATTTGAAGTAGAGTGTGTTCCACTTTGTGTAAACTGAGCCAAGGTTAAGTTAAGAGTTTTACCATAGTAGTCTGTCCCCAAGGTTGGTAGAGCCCAGAGTGTCCGACCACCCTTACAATCTGGACTCTCAGAAATGTTTAATGTTTAATGAATCCAGCATATCAGGGATCTTCAGGATCCATGCACACTACGTTAGCAGGTAAATTTTTTCATCAGGGGGAGCCATGCTCCAGAGAACAGTGGTTGTGCAGAGCTTAGCAGAGCTGCAGCCATGGCTGCTGGTTGAGGAGCTTTGTTCAGATGTGGCAATCCATGCTCATCTAACTCAAAATTGAGAATTGAGTTGTGGTTTTTTTTTGTGTGTTTTTTTTTGATAGAGCCTCAGGAACAATTGCACTTACGTTAAGTAGAGCCACTGGTGAATCAGATTAGGGTTATTAATCAGCCATAAGAGATGGAAGTGGTAGATGTTTGAAAGCCAGGAGGAAAATAGGAGATGTGATCTGTCCTAATTTGGGGTAGTAATTAGGTTGCACAGTAGAAGACAAGTTCTGCTAGGTTGATGGCGATGGTATTTCTTTATATTCCAACTTGTTCCAAAAAGTGTTTTTGTCTCAGTTCAGAGGACATTAATACAGGCTGAGCTTCTGTATAAACATTGGCTGGCCATCATCTTTATTAACTTCAATTTTCTTTAAATAATAAAAGTATTAATGATTATGAAATAAACCACAACTTTTCTGGTATTAAGTGAATCTATATAAAGAATTAAACATAGGGCTGGCCAAATGGCGCGTTGGTTAAGAGTTGGCTTGGGACACCAACTCTGAGCAGTAGGGCCCTGGTTCGGATCCCACATGAGGGCCAGTGACACTGCGCCCTCTACAGCTAAGATGGTGAACAGCAGCTCGACCTGGAGCTGGGCTGCCATGAGTCACCAGCAATGGTGTAGGCTGCAATGAGGCTCCAGTGGGCTGCCGTGAGCTACCGTGAGTGGCCGGCAGCCAGCATGAGCGGCCGGCAGCTGGTGTAAGCTGCCAAGAGCTGCTGTGAGCAGCTGACCAGAGGCCGGCGACTGATCTGCCTCACCAGAGAAGAGCACAATGATGATACCAACATGGGCCAGTGAAGCGACATCCTCCACTAGACTGAAGAATAAAAGGACAGCAACTAGTCTGTTTTCCTTCCCAGATTCCCCAATGCTGTCCCCCTTCCCAAATTCCCTAATAAAATCTTTAATAAAAAAAATAATTACACATAGCTCTAGTTAAGCTTTAATTGTGTATCCACAACTGGTCCCACACTTGTGGTTATGTGATGCTTTGGAGTGACCTAACTGAAAAGGAAGATTATAAGTAAGCAGATGAAAGTAATTCTAATATGAATATTCTGATTGTGTTTATTTCAATAATTTATCTCTCAGCTAAAAAGTTGCCAAAGAATGAACCACAGAATCCAGGAGCAAATTCTGCCCGGGGAAGAGGAGTAGACCTTACTGAACCCACGCAGCCAACCAGGAGTCAGTGTTGTAGTAACTAAACCTCCAGTTGGAGCTAGCTGGAATATTCTTCTGCTTCCTAAATGTTAACAGTGGATTTGGAGCATTTACCAGCTCAGTATGACTTCCAAAAAGAAGAGACTTACAACAGAGTCAAGTTTCTAATACAGAGTTATTTTAAGTGTTTTGAACTTAATTTTTAATAACATGCATGTGACCCTCTTGACTAATGTTTCATCAGTAGAAGGGGGAAATGAGAGCTGTGTGTACACTTGTTTCCTTGGAAGGTTAGGGGGAATCATTTCTTATCACCAGGGATATAGACAAATGACTGTCTGAACCCACAGTTAGCCAACTGGTTCTATGAAAAAGATTTGGAACTTAATAAATTGAGCTTTTCAAAAACATTCTTTTTTTAGAAGCAGGTTCTAAAGATATTTATGCTTAGCTACAGTATTCAGGCAACCAGTAATTTCTCTTAGTATCCATATTTAAAGTGTACATTCCACATTTTAGCAAATTACCCACAAGAAAAAATAGTCCCACATCTTCATGTGGAAAAAAAATGAACATTAATGGCATTTAAATTGTAGCCAGTCCTGTTATTTTTTTAAATGGGGTAAAAATAATAATAATAATAATAACCCCATCTTGTTTTAGGAATATGAAAACTGATAAATGCATCTTAATGGGTAGTGTTCCCTTCAGACATGTGAGCTCTTCAGCAAAAGTGAAACAAACCAGGTGTCTGTGATTTCTGTGTAATCACTGCTGGCCATTACATAGGTTTTGTTGTTTGGGGCAGGGAGGGGGCTTTTGTTCCCTTGGACATAAATAGTCAATGCACTAACAATTATGTACATTCAAACTTGATTATTTTAAATTCGATCTTCAGCTGTACTGTAAATAGGGTACTGCATTGTAGTTTCCATATGTTTATTACTTTTCTGTAATATTTAAGAGTTGCTTAAAAGTATACAAAATGTACAGTTACTAAAACAGCTAATTTTTTCCTTCTCACTCCCTTTGAAAGGAAGGGCTTCAGTTCCTACATGACTAGAACGATAATAAACAATGTACCAGTAATTTGTAACAAGTATTTCGATATGTTAGTAACAACCTTGCAGGCTTGTTTTCCAAAGTTCATTTTATTTCGATCAGTTCAGTATATTGCACTAATTGTTTTAGGTATTTTCATTATATGAAATCTACCATGTGTCAGAGATGATTTAATCTATTTAAGTGTTGAACTGCTAGCAGAACTTGTAAATTTACAGTAATTCAGAATTAGTAAGGAAAACAGTTCACCAGTGTTTAGTTTTATATTGAGGTGCTCAGGTTGGAATAAAGTGGTATAAAAAGCAAATACTGGTTTTTCTTTTTTGGGGGCATGGAACAGTAAACATATATCAACGTTATTATGTAACCCAAATCTGCTTTTGTATTTTCTTTACTACCCCCTTAGAAATGATTTACGTGGTATGATGTACTATCCTAATATCTGGTTCGTTGAAGAATTATCTTTATATTTTTATATTCTAGATAATCAGAACTTTATCTTTTATATCAGAAACTGATACTCACTTCCATTGAGAAGTATTACCATAACTGTAATGTTGTCTCTGGAGCCAGCTATTAAAGCAGCATTTACAAGTTCATGGCTGATATATTCAGCTGCACCTTCATAAAAACTCTTAGTGCATATCTTTTCTTTTTCACTTGATTTTTTTGGCACACCATCTACATTGGTTGGTCTATCAGCTTCTTTCTTACTGCTAGGATCACGATTGGTCATTCCTGGTAGAAATGTTTGTGCATTTTCAGAATCACAAGTGAAATATTTAGAATATTTTGAGTCAGACAGATTTTCTTTTGAATTTGACAGACATTCTTTAGATTCAGATTTACACTGAAACAGTACATGGATATTACTTCCTGATTTTGTAATCCTTGTTTTATTGATTGGGAAAAAGAGAGGCCCTTTGAATGATGAAGATTTGTTTGGGATGATAGAACAGTACATTTCTTTATATACTTGAAACATTGTCATTGCAAGTGCAGTGACTTCCTTTTTATCCAGAACTTCCCAGAGTCCATTAGTAGCTAAGATAAGGAATTGACATAAGTCATCAATAGGGACAGAAATAGTTTCAGGTGCTGGAATAAAGAATTTTTTCAGTTTGGGATTTCCATGAAATCCAAGTCCTCTTGTGGTTTTTATTTGCCCTTCTAGGAGCCCAAATGGTTCATTTGAACTAATTATTGCTCCATCCTGAAGTAGTCTTCTTTCTTCATTTATGTTTTGTGTAGTGTGTTCTTTGGTTAGGCAGAAACCTTTCCCATTTCTGCATAAGACTGCTTGCACATTACCTAAAAAATTATTAGAAAAAAATTGATCCTAGAGATTTAATAACCAATTATATCAAAGTTTGCTGTTTATTCTGTTTCAATGCATAACACCATTTAAAAATATTTTTAGGACCCGCCGAGTGGTGCGGTGGTTAAGAGATGGCTTGGGACGCCAGCGGCCCGGGTTCAGATCCCACATATGAGGGCCAGTGACACTGCCCTCTTAAAGTAAAATAAAAAAATAAAACTACATGATCTCTTTTATTGTATTTTGGTTATTGATATATTAATGTATCTTTTCTGCTGGTCATTGCACTGACTCTCTGCAAAGGGTAAATCAGTAAAATAATTCTTGGCTTTTGCTAGTTGTAAATTATTGTACCAGCAAAGCAGCATGGAATGATATTGAACATGCCAGCTGGGTAAACTGAATTGTATAAGGAGGACATAGGATTAAATACTCTTGGGGTTTTTTGTTTTGTTTTGTTTTATAGCTGAGCCATCCTGCCACCTGGTGGCAGCTCAGCGGCAGCTCAGCTCGGGCTGGACATCGAACTGCTGTTGCTCAGAGCTCAGCTAAATACTTCTTTTAAGTTAAATTTAAACTTTTTTGCTTGTGTCCACACACATACAGAGGGCAACCATAGCTCTGAAATCGGGGGACAAAATTTGGCTCAGGATAGTCAGATCCACTGACTTCCTCAATGTAGATTTGTATGCCGCAAGCCAAAGCCCTTTCAGCAAAACGCAGCAGCATTGTGTCTCTACTGCGTGATTTGAAAAGAATTTAATACAATTATGTAGCTAACAATGCAAGGGTGGTAAACGGGTATTTTGATTTTAGTTGCCTCTACAGAGCTTGGTGAACATAGCTTTGTGCACTATTTGCTTTTTTGTGTTTTTAATTGCTGTGCTGGAGAGTGGGAAATGCCATGTTAGTTTTTGGTGTTTTTTGTTTTTATTTTGAAATTATTTTAATTTAGAAATAGAAAACATCTTGGAAGGGGGAAAAAAAGGAGAGAAAAACACGAAATACGTAGGCAAACTTTTACTCCATGAGCTTCGCAAATCCTCACTTGTTCAGCAATCCCCAAGATGAAAAACCCTCCTCTAAAAAGGTATTTCAGCCACCAACAATGATGTTATTAATAGGGATATGGATCAATTTCACAAAAAAGCCAATAAATCCCATTATAGCAAATCCTATTGCTATTGCCCTGGCAATCTTCTGGAATTCTTTTCTATCAGGTTTGGTGCATCTCTTAACCAGTCAAATCGAGTCCTTCACAAACTGCCAACTTGGCTCAACAAACTGCATTACCTGATCCATGATGCTTGTATAAAAAAAAAACTGCCCGCCAACACCTTGGGTATCACAGACACGTACCACAGGAGCAGACTCCCATGTTGGTTTTTATTACTCTTGTATTACTATTTTCTAGAAGGGACATTAAATCCTGGTCGCAGTTTTTGCCCTGCCATTGACTTGCTGTCTGACTTTGAGTTACTTAATTTCTTTGACAATTACTCATCGTGATAAAGAGGGAGATAATGCCTTCTGAGTAACATAACATCCTTACCTGTGTGAATGGTGCATGAAAGAAAGACACTGAAGGAGGGGCACCTGGTATTTGTGAACAATTCATGCAGAGCCCAGAGAGTAGAGGAATAAGTAAGTTTCAGGTCTTGAATATTAATGGAACAGATAAGAAAAATTCGATATGTGGAGTAATTTGTTGTAATATCTGGTCCTAGGATTGCATATGACGCTGTCAGGTGCAAATGGGGTTGTTGAAAAGAGTTGACTATTAAGCTGAAAGAATTAATGTACAAAACAGCCCAGGGAAGATGCAAAATTGAAGGAAGATATTTAAAAACAGTATGTCCATGTGTCTCAAGAACTGAAGGAAAAGAGAACAATTTCAGTAGCTGCATAGATTGTGCTCTTCAGAAAACATCAGAACAAAAACAGTTACAGGAGGAGCAATGTTTGGGGATATCAATCATATGCGGATTAAAAACTGCTCTGAGATGTTACTTAGGCTTTTTTAGGATGGCATGTATAGTCAGGCAAAGTGTAACACAAGCAGAGGGCACTGATGCAAATACCTGCTGCACTTGCTGAGTTATCCACAACTTGTGAGAAGGAAGGGCATCCCTGTAAACTTCAGAGTGACCCTAGAATTCCCGGTGAACTCTAGATCTGAATAGGCAAAGGCAAGATTTTTTTCAGATAAAGCCAGCAAAGCTGCCTACTGTTGAAGATAACGGAAGATTTAAGAAAGAACTAGAAAGGGGAAGAAAAGTTTTATATGATGGTGAGAAATAGAAACATGACTGAGATGCATGAGTGCCCTGGGATAAAAAGATGGCTTATTTAGAAGACACAGCATGGGGCAGTGGAAAGACTTGACACACGTGACCTTTAATTCCAATTTATGTCTGTGTGACCTTTATTAAATCACTATTTCCCTGAGTAACAATTTTCCACCTGCAATATTATTTTTTTCCGCCTGCAATATTATTTTTTTTTTGTCTAAGTTATTGTGAGGATTTAAGAAGATAATAAGTAGATAAGTAGATACTTCATAAAGGTTATTTTTCTCTGAGTTCCATGAAGGGGAAGCAGGTGAAGTGAAGCTATCCAAAAGAGGTTGAAAGGAAGCTATAAATGCTTCATTTCACATGTAATTTAACAGTCTTGAGATGAAATCATCCTGGATTATCCAAGTTGGTCCTAAATCCACAGAGCAGTATCCTTGTAAGAGTCAAAGGAGAGACCTGGAAAAGATCAGAAAACCATGTGGGGATGGAGGCAGCGTGGGAGTTTACAGCCGCAGGCCAAGGAGTGCCTGGAACCACTAGAAGCTGCAAGATGCAAGAGTTTTCCCTTAGAGGTTTCAGGAAGCATGGCCTTGCCAATACCTTGATTTCAGACTACTGGCCTCCAGAACTGTGAGAATGGAGTTTTGTTGTTTTAAGCTGCCAAGTTTATGATAATTCGTTATGGCAGACCTAGGAAACTAGAATACCAGCCATGCAAACAAGCCGGAAAGTACTACCCACAATAACATGAAAAAGCAATCCATTGAAACTGACACTGATCTTGGAATTAGTAGGCAAGAACATTAAAAGCTATAACTGCATTCCCTATGTTTGAAAAGGTACAGGGTGGGCAGTTAGCTCAGGTGGTTAGAGTGCAGTGCTCATAACACCAAGATATTTGGTTCGATTCCCACATGGGCCAGTGAGTTGTGCTTTCCACAACTAGATTGAAACAGTTACTCAAGTTGGAGCCAGGATGGCCGGTTGTCAGGTGGTTAGAGTGCAGTGCTAATAACACTAAGGTTGCCAGTTTGATCCCCGCATAAGCCACTGAGATGTGCCCTCCACAACTAGTTTGAGACAACTACTTGACGTGGACCTGATGGGTCCTGGGAAAAACATGCTGTTCCCCAATAAAATTTCTTTAAAAAAACAACAAAAAAAGTTAGGTCCAGACATGGAAGATAATTTTTAAAAATCTTCTGACCATGAGAAACGTTAGAAGTGAAAAATAATGAATGTGACGGTCGGCCGAATGGCTCAGTTGGTTAAGAACTCGCTCAAGAGTGCGAGCTGAGCTCTGAGCAACAGCAGTTCGATGCCCAGCCCGAGCTAAGCTGCCACTAAGCTGCCAACAGGTGGCAGGATGGCTCAGCTGAAAAAAAATAAATAATGAATGTGATTAGTGGAAGATTAAACATTTCAGAAGAAAAGAGTAGTGATTTTGAAGACATGAATAGAAACTCTAAAACAGAATAGAAAAAGTTTTTAAAAAATGAAAAGAGCATTGTGGAGTTTTGGAACCATTTCATTTGGCCAAAGTACATAATTGAAATGCCTTAAGGAGAGGAGAACACTGAGGAGAAAAAGAAATGAGGTATTGGGTTGTCGGGAAAATCATGACACATTTTTGCATTGAAAATCAGAAAAATACATCATGATTTTCCCGATGGCCCAATATATCACAGTTTTGCTTAAAACCAATGAAAAAACCCTTTAAACTAGGCCAGGAGGTGGGAGAAGAAGGATACTATTATAGACATGGGAACAGAGATAATAGACAACAGATTTCTCATCATAAACAATTCAAGTCAGTAGACAGTGAAGCAATGTTTTTAACACACTGAAAAGGAAAAAAAAAAGTAAAGCTGGAGTTCTATTCCAAATGACCACATCTTTCAAAAACAAAGGTGTAGGGGTCGGCCGAGTGGCGCATTGGTTAAGCGCTGGTTTTGGGATGCCAGCGGCCCCGGTTCGGATCCCACATGAGGGCTAGTGACACTGCCCTCTACAGCTAACAACAGCTCCACCTGGAGCTGGGCTGTGCGAGCCCCGGTGATGGTGTGGGTTGCAGCCCCTGCTGCAGTGGGCTGCCATAGGCTGCAGTGAGTGGCCCGCAGCCAGCGTGAGCGGCTGGCAGCCAAGCGTGAGCTGCCAATAGCCGCGATGAGCGACATCCAGAGGTCAGCGACCGATCTGCCTCATCCGGGAAGAGCGCAATGACGATACCAACAGTGAAGCAACATCCTCCGCAACTAAAACTGAAGAACAAGAAGACAGCAACTTGTCTGTTCCCCTTCCCCGATTCCCCAAAGCTGTTCCCCTCCACCAATTCCCCAATAAAATCTTTGAAAAAAAAAAAAAAAAACAAAGGTGTAGAATCTTAAGAACTCATCACCAGAAGACACATGTTACAAATCATGAAGTAAAATAATACCAAACACAGATCTACAAGAAAGGAATAAGGAGCACCAGGTATGATAACTGCCTCGGTAAATATATCAATTTTTCTTACTGGACACTACTTTAAAAAATAATTGAATGTTTAAACAAACAAAAATTATGCATTATAATATGTTATATATTTTGTCTTGTTCAATGGTCTGCAGAGTCAACACAGGCTCTACCAAAATATTAGCTATTAATAGAACTTTTTGAAAAATTGACAAGTTGATTTTAAAATTCATCGGAAAGCAAGAGGTCCAGAATAGGCAAAACAATCTTAGAAAACAAAGAGACTCACACTTTACAATTTAAAATCCACTACAAGGGCCGGCTGAATGGCTCAGTTGGTTAAGAGCTCGCTCAAGAGTGCGAGCTGAGCTCTGAGCAACAGCAGTTCGATGCCCAGCCCAAGCTGAGTTGCTGTTGAGCTGTCAACAGATAACAGGATGGCTCAGCTTAAACAAACAAGAAAAACAAAATCCACACTACAAAGCTCTAACAATTAAAGACAGTATGGTACTGGCATAAGGATAAGCATACAGATCAATGGAACAGAATTAAGACTTCAGCTATATACCTTTACATTGGTTAATTGATTTTCAAAAAAAATGACAGTACCATTCATTGGGAAAAGAATGTTTTCAGCAGTTGGTGTTAAGACAACTATATCCACCTACAAAAAAAAAAAATGAAGTTGGACCCTATGACATATAAAACTAATTCAAAATGAATCATAGAGCTGTGTGTAAGGAATAAAACTATAAATGCCTTAGAAGAAAACACCGGTCTAATATTTGTGACCTTGAGTTAAACAATGGTCTCTTAGATTTGACTCCAAAAGTACAAGCAGCCACCACAACAAAGTTGATAAATGGGATTTCATCAAAATTAAAATCTTTTTATTTCAAAGATCAAATCAAAAGAGCGTAAAAACAAGCCTTGGAATTGAAGAAAGTATAATATTACCTAATCATATATCTTATAAAGGACTTGTATTCAGAATATAAAAAGAACCTTTACAACTCAACAATAGACAACCCAATTGCAAAATGGACAAAAGATTTTGGTAGACATGTCTCAAAGGAAGATATTCAAGTGACTAATAAACACATGAAGGGATATTTGACATCAAAATCGCAGTGAGATAACACTTTATACCCACTAAGATGGTTAGAATCAAAAAGACAGATAGGGGCTGGTCGAGTGGCGCAGTGGTTGAGAGCTGGCTTGGGACGCCAGCGGCCCTGGTTCGATCCCACATGTGAGGGCCAGTAATACTGCCCTCAAAAAAAAAAAAAAAAACAAGAAAGAAAAGACAGATAGTGTTGGGAGAATTTGGAAGAATTAGAACCATCCTACATTACTGGTAGGATAGTGAAATGATGCAGCCACTTTGGAAAATAATTTGGCAATTCTTCCAGTGGTTAAACAAAGTTACCTTATGCCCCAACAACTCCATTCCTGGGTATTCATCCAAGAGAAGTGAAAATAATATCGATACAAGAACTTGTATAAAATGTTTATGACAGTATTATTCATAATAGCCAAAAAAGTGGATATAACTCAATGCCTGTCGAATAATAAATAAGCAAAATGTGGTATAGCTGTACTATGGAATATTATTCAGCAATAAAAAAGAAGTACTGATGCATGTTACAACATGGATGGACCTTCAAAGCATTATGCTAAATGAAAGAAGCCAGTCACAAAAGAACACGTAGCATGTGATTCCATTTATATGAAATGGCCACAGGAGAAAATGTATAGATACAGAATGTAGATTAGTAGTTGCTGAGACCTGAAGAAATGGGATGATAAGGAGCTGAATACTAAAGAGTACTGGGTTTCTTTCTGAAATGACAAAAAATGTTATAAAATTGGTGATTGTTGTAATATATATATATTAAAACCATTGAACTGTATACATGGGTGAATTGTGTGCTTTGTGAATTATATCTCAATAAAGTTATTGAAAAGAAAAGCACTGGGGAAAATGATTAAAGGGATCAAATAAGAATTCCTTCTGTTTATAAGGAACTAGTGTGTTTAATTAGAAATGTAAAAATTGTTTATTTGATGGTAGCGAAAAATTGTAATTATGTATTCTGTATAAATAAATACATTTGTTAGTGTTTAAATCCTGTGAGGAATAATTGAAGTAAATTAAGAACACCAAGAAAAAGTACAAAATGCAATATAAATGAGAAGTGCTAAGAACAAATAATCAAGAATGTCAGTTTGGAAATATCTTATTCCACATGCACAAAAACAGCATTTATTCAATAGCTTCATCATTGCCCTTGTGTTTCTTTATAAAGCGAGGTTTGTTTTGTTTGTTTTGTTTTTTTTAGAGGGCAGTGTCACTGGTCTTCATACGTGGGATCTGAACCGGGGCCGCTGGCGTCTCAAGCCAGTTCTTAACCACCGCGCCACTAGGACAGCCCTTTGTTTTGTTTTTTTAATTCCAGAGTAGTGATGACACTGGTATCTTACAAATTTCAAACAAGAAAAATGAATTCCCTTGCTGTAATTATAGGTCTTGTTTTTTAAAATATAAAATATGCTCTTGATAAATTTCGATGAACATTTATTTTCTATACCCCATTTTAATTGTTTTGTTTTAGGAATACTTTTGTAGCATAAATCATGACCTCACTTTCACAAGTTGGATTTCCCCCCCTATATTTTTGTTTCCATTAATATGAAGGATGCCTAAATAAAACGGTACAATTACATAAGCCTTGAAATTAGCCAAAAAACGTTTGACCAGGAGATTAGAACGAACCAAACAGCTGTGAGCCTGGAAGTAGTAAGTCATAGTAAACTAGACATCTAATGGCCTTATCTACTCATTGACAATCTCGTAATTTCTCCTTTAATTTTTCAAGAGCCCTGATATCTAATGCTATTTTCTAATAATGGTCCCAAGTCCAAGAATATGGGTCAATTCCCTGATTAGGCTGAAATGTGAAAACTGTCCAATGAAGTTGACCTACTACTCTGAAGTGCTTTGGAACCTCAGGGTAGAATCTGTGAAATGACAAAGACTTCGAGGAAATTGGCATTACACTTTTTTCTTGGTATTGTTTGGTATTCTCCTTTGGGGCTCAGAACCAGAGCTAGATCAGAAACAGGCTGACTTCCAGGAACCTTGACATTGTAATGGTCATTGTGATTATCTGATTCTTTTTCTGAGCCATCTCTGCCACTAGGCCCCACTCCATGAGTCCGTCCTCCTCAGGCAATGGAAGCAGTCCCCTTCAGAGGCAGCGTGATAGAGGGGGCTTGAGTTCCAGCTCCAATTCCTATTACCTCTGAGACCCTGAACAAATCATCTCACCTCTCCCAGCTTCAGTTTTCTCATCTGGAAAGTGGTTTAACAACTCTTAGATGTAGGAGGTGGGAGATGAAACAGTTGTTGTTTAAGGGCACAAACTTGCAACAAGTAGCAAAGAAGTCCTAGAGTTCTAATGCACAGTCTAGGGAATATAGAGGACAATATTGCACTATAATCATCTAACTTGTAAAGAAACTAGAACTTAATTGTTCCCACTAGTAAAAAGAATTATGCAATGTCATAATTATCACTACAATGGCAATCATATTACAATATATAAATGTATCAAATTAACATGTTATATACCTTAAACTTACACAATGTTTTATGTCAAATATTTAAAAAAAAAAACAAAAAAAAAAACAATACTTAGGGCCAGCCAAGTGGCTCATTGGTTAAGAGTTGGCTTGGGAGCGCAAGCTCTCAGCAGGAACGCCACTAGTTGGAATCCCACATGGGCCAGTGACACTGCCCTCTACAGCTAAAATGGTGAACAACAGCTCCACCTGGAGCTGGACTGCTGTGAGTCCCTGGGACGGCATAGGCTGCAGTGGAGCTGCAGTAGGCTGTCGTAAGCTACTGTGAGTGGCCGATAGCCAGCATGAGCAGCTGGCAGCTGGTGTGAGCTGTCTTGAGCCCGTGAGCGGCCATCCAGTGGCTGGCGACTGATCTGCGTCATCCGGGAAGAGCGCAATGATCACAATGTGAACATGGGCCAGTGAAGCAACGTCCTCCACAACTAGACTGAAGAACAAAGGGACAGCAACTTGTCTGTTCCCCTTCCCTGATTCCCCAACACTGTTCCCCTCCCCCAATTCCCCAATAAAATCTTTTAAAAAAAAACACACAAAACAATACTTAGATGTCAGGGTTCCTATAAAACTAAATGAGACATTAATTACTCTGTTCAATATTCAAGAAGTGGACATGATCCTTAATGATAACTCTACTCATGAAAGGGGTGGTGGGACCCTAGCTGAGCATCTCATGGAATTCAGCACGTAGCTCAGGTTAACTTGTGAAACTCTTTTACCCCCGGACTTTTCATTTTGGCAAGCTCCTTAAGCTAGAACTTCAGCACTGAAGGTCAAATGAATTGCTTCCTGAAATAGCAATAAAATAAAAATATGCCAAATATTTAGAGAAGAGAATACGTGCCCATAAAACTGAGGCATGAACTATTGTTTTCTCTAGGATGAAACTGATGCTGCTTGGCCAGTGAGCACAAGTGTGAGCTATTGTATTAGTTATTAGAATAACTGACCAACAGATCAACTGAACAACTATATTAACAATACTCAGAGAACTTTCCATTCTCCTGGAAAGGGGTCTTGTGAGAAATGGGTTTTTTGTTTGTTTCATTCAGATCTAAACAAATGTAATATATTTGATTTGAATTTTTTTTTTTTTTTTTTTTTTTAGCTGAGCCATCCTGCCACCTGTTGGCAGCTCAATGGCAACTCAGCTCAGGCTGGCCTCGAACAGCTGTTGCTCAGAGCTCAGCTCGCACTCTTGAGCGAGCTCTTAACCAACTGAGCCACTCGGCAGGCCCTGATTTGACTTTATCAACAGCTATATTGCTACCCATTTAGAAAATTTAACATTTTGGTCACATTATTTCATATATGTACCTCCTTGAAAAATAGTGATTTTTTTTGTGCCTGTGATCTGCATTGAAACTGGTTATTGATCATTTCTAAAGTTGGTCAGTGAAATTTCTAGGCATTAATAAGTCACTAAATAATTCTGGGAGCATAAGAGGCTTTGCTACCAGCAATAAAGAATGTTAAGGTGTAACCTGGCACTGTTCAGTGTACATACCAGTGTTTGCAATGTGCAGTACTCCAGAAATGATTTGTGGTGTCTTCTGAGAAGGGAACCTCTCTACCCAGCCATCATGATCAATTATTCTTCTCCAGTTGGCATCGGGACTTTTAATGTGGCCTTCTAATATACACGTAACTGCAGAACAGCCACTCCATCGAACCCTGGATACTTCATTCCTTCCAAGACGTAAGAGCCTATCCATTCTCCAAAACGCTTTTGCAAAGGCTTTGTGTATGTTCTCATGTTCACATGTCAATTCTTTTGTTCTTTTCTTTAGAGAGAAGAGGCTTTCTATAGTTATGTATTCTTCCCTAAACACTGTGTGAAAGGAATTGATTAGTTTTTCCTCTTCAGGGGTCATGTGATAGGAATGATCAAATCTGGAAAGCTGATGGAGAAGTAGAATAGGGAGTTCCACTGATGTCAAGTCTGCGGCTGAGGCACCATGATGCCCATCAAACAATCCAAAAAAACACACATTGGTTTTATTGCCATAATTGTTCACTATAGTGAATTTGTCATTCATGGCCACTCTCCATGTAGAATTCCTGTCCTCACAAATGGCTACTCCTTTAATTAGTAGATGGCAGATTGTTTGAGAATATATAGAACTGCTGTTAATGTTATCAGTAATCTTATAGTATGGTGGTATTTGTTTCTTCCAAAGTAGCTCAAAAGCATTATCGATGCTCCGTAGGACTTTTTCAGTGAATGTGAAAGATGACAATAGTTTAGTAATTATAAGCTGTCTCTGAGCAGCAATCGTTGAGGGCCCTGGTTTCTTTTCATCCATCCACTGAAACCCCAGTGTGTCCAGAGCTACATGTAGCTTTTTATGGAGGCAAATTCCTGGCAGGTCAATTTCGTGCTGGCATCTGGAACAGGGAGATGTGATCGCTTGACCACAGCCTTGCTCATAATAGTCCTCAGGGTCTCTTAGTGGTGTCTCTTTCTTCTTCCTCCTAAAATGCTTTCTTCTAGATGGAAGTGGAATTTCCCCATCTGACTCAAATGTCGTTGTTTTCTCATTCCATTCTTTCGATTTCCAAAACACTCTGCAAACAGGATGAAAGATATTTACATGCCAGGAATGATGCAATGAAAACCTCTTCAAGAGGGCCCTTATCTTTCAATTTGCTTGGACTCCTTATGATTTTATAGATGCCTAGAGTCAAATATTCTGAGGCACCCGTCTGTGATTCCCAAAAAACACATGGTAAGGAGTCAATAAATTGGTGATTGACCTGTGTATGACTGAATGAAGTTAGGCAAAACCTCCACCAAGTCAGCTAGACATTTAAGAACAAATACTCAGAGAAATCAGCACAGTATTTTATCCCAGGCATGTGGAGGCACCTGCTTGAGACCTCGGCATTTGATTTGAAATATGAGCATAATTATTTTTGTACTCCATTTTGTCTTGCTTGAAATACTTTTCTCCTAAATAAAAGGCTTGCAAGAAAATGATTGGGAGATGGCAAAACCAAGCAGATTAATGAAAAGAATTGATAGTAAGAACAATATTTTAGGACTACAAAGGACAAGAGATATGGGCTGAGGAAAGGGAAGGAAAGATGAGGAGCTAGGTGATAACATTTCTGAAGAGCTAGCACCCTTTCTTATACTCCTTCCTACCAGAAGCATCTAGAACAGTACTCAGCACATGGGGACATTTTTATTCATTTTATGCACAATTCCTAGGTTATGGGATCTTTGCAAGGACCTATGGAAATATTAGGGGACCTGCAAATATGCTTTGGATATAAAATATTTTTAAACCTGAAAAGTCAAAGTGAGTAGCTTAAAATGCTTATGAAATGTGACGTTCAGTTAACTCATATATAAATTGTATTTGATATGGGTACATTTAATGTATTAGACTACAAACCATAGGGATTTAAAACATCCCAGATATAATAATAGGTAGTATTAGATATGTTGATAGATGTTGAGATAAGAAATGAGCCCATTTAGTATTAATGACAAAATTATGATATTTTTTAGCATAAAAGCAATGCATCATCAATTTTTAAGTTCAACACAGAAGGATACAAAGTAGAAATAGTCTTCTTGTCTCTCCACCTCACTTCCAACTCCCACATCTCAGTCCCAAAAGTAATTAACAGCTTGTTATCTATCTCTCCAAATATATATATAGATATTAATATACTAATATATAATAATTGTAATAATATTACTAATATATATTGATATATACTATAATTAGACTATGTTAATATATTGGTTACATAAATATGTATATATGTAATATAATACGTATGTAATCCTTCTGAAATATAAGTGGGGTCATATTTTGCATCCCATCCTAGAATCTGCTATTTTCACTCAATACCATATTAAAGCCTAGTGTTGAAAGTCTAAGTGTTGAAAATTTGACCGACAATATACTGTGAACAATGTAGACTTCGGATGTTTTTTTAAAAACTGCCTTGGGCCGGCCGAGTGGCATGGTGGTTAAGCGCTGGCTTGGGAAGCCAGTGGCCCCGGTTCGGGTCCCACATATGAGGGCCAGTGACACTGCCCTCAAAAAAAAAACTGTCTTCACTTACTAACCATATGAACTTAGTCAAGATACTCAGTTTCTCTGCGCATCTGCTTTCCTATCTGTAAAGCAAACAGGGCTGTTTTTAGCATTGAATGAAACACGGTAAAGCAATTGGCCATAGGGGACACTCAGAATGCCTGCTCCTTCTACCCTAAATGACAAGGACACTGCAAACTGGACCAAATGAAAACATGTACATAAGGACATGAAATGGGAATGCTTAAGGAGAAATATATTCTATCTAAAACAAATTTAAATCCAGAGGCCAGCGACCGATCTGCCTCATCCGGGAAGAGCGCAATGACGATACCAACAGTGAAGCAACATCCTCCACAACTAAACTGAAGAACAAAAAGACAGCAACTTGTCTGTTCCTCTTCCCCGATTCCCCAACGCTGTTTCCCTCCGCCAATTCCCCAATAAAATCTTTTTAAAAAAAAAAAAAAACAAATTTAAGAAAAGATCAGTAAATGAATGGGAGAGGATTTTTTTTAAACAGCAGAACCTGAATCTGAGTATTTCAGAATTGTATAATACACCTCTATATTAATAGTAAATTGTATGTATCATCGCTTGGGTACAGTGATGTTACACAGTTTAACAACTAATAATAAACTGAACAAATAAAATAGAGTACAATTTTGAGAAATGTATTTAAATTTAAAATGAATGCATAAATAATATAATGGCTATAGAAAATAGGCAAACATCTTTAAGATTCTTGCCAGTAGAATTTTCACCCTACAAAACTATGTGAAAATCTTATCTCTGGGAAGGAAAGACTTCTATGATGAATGAGAAATAAAAGGTTATACTATGTGATTGGCAGAAGGGCTTTTGCAACCTTCATGTATGGCTTACACATGGCAATATAATTAAAAATTAAAGAAACGAGCGAAGCTCTGACAAGTGTGAAGTGTTTTGTTGCTTTCTTTATTTGTATTTAATTCCCTGAAATGAACAACTGTATTGGCTATAGCTACGAATCCCTGCAGAAGAATTTTATTTACAAATTTCTATTTTATAAATGCTTCTAGAAGTACTAGCCCATTAGTGAGCCTTCCTGGCTTTGCCTCATCAACAAATTTTTGTTCCTTTTTTTAATGGAAAAATTTTAAGTTACACAAAAATAGAGAGAAGAGTTTAATGAGCCCCCATATACCTACCCATCACCAGCTTCAACCATTATCAACATTTTTTTCACTCTCATTTCATCTGTGTCCTCAGCCACTTTATTTTATTCTGTTTATTTTTTAGTGGAGAATTTCAAAGCAAATCCCCAAAGTATATCAATTTCACTCATCAATACTTCAGTTTCATCCACAAATTTGAGCAGCATCCATTCACTTCTTCAGTACCTATAAGAGGCCAGCTACTGTGCTTGGTGCTGAAGACACACAGGTGGGTAAGGCTGTGTCCTGCCCTTGAAGCTACGAGGGGAGGAATTTATTGTGTCATCCATATGTTATAAAAAGGGTTAAACAGGTCAGATGGAGCCCAGGACAGAATGTCATCACAGTGCCCAACCAGGGACCTAACCCTTCATCTAGCTGGCAATGGCATTATGAGACCTGAGAAGCTGACCTAGAAAAACTCACAATTGAGAGATCTCAGCAGGGGTCCTGGGTAAGTCAAAGGGAATCGCCAGTTCGATGGCAGAAGGAGAAAGGTCATGGCAAAGGAAATGGACAGGTAAGGAGAGAAGTTGGGGAAGAAAATGGGTACTGGTTGGGCCAGCCCAGTGGCTCAGTTGGTTAAGAGCTCACTCAAGAGTGTGAGCTGAGGGCCGGCCGAGTGGCGCAGTGGTTAAGTGCTGGCTTGGGAAGCCAGTGGCCCCGGTTCGGTCCCACATATGAGGGCCAGTGACACTGCCCTCAAAAAAAAAAAGAAGAGTGTGAGCTGAGCTCTGAGCAACAGCAGTTCGATGCCCAGCCCAAGCTGAGTTGCCGTTGAGCTGCCAACAAGTAGCAGGATGGCTCAGCTAAAAAAAAAAAAAAAAAGAAAATGGGTACTGGCAAAGCTTTTAAGCTCTTCTGATCAAAATGTATATCAAATATTTTTAATTGCTATTATTTCATAATATGCAGGTAAAGGATACAGTTTTTCTGAGGCATGGTAAGCTGTTGGGACAATATATATGGCGCTCTAGTACTATGTTTTGACCTTGACTCAATCCCTTACATCAGAGCTTTGATTTTCAGTACATAGGGGATAGCCAGATTACAGCTCTCTCTCCCGTGGAGCCATGCTTACAGTGTAATGCATCATTCACATGTTCATTCATTCAACAAATACTTCAGTATCTGCAATATGCCAAGTACTGTTTATTTGCTGGGGACACAGCAGTGAACAAAACAGGCACGAACTGCAATGAAGATAATATTCTGATATGAAAGACAGACAAAGGAAACATGTAAACATATAATTATCAGAGGTAAGTACTATTAGGAAAAATAGAGTCCTTTCAGAGTACAGAGAACAGAAGCCCTCGTTTGCAAAGGTGGTCTGGGGAATATATCACTCTTCCATGTGCATCAACTAATAGGGAGCTGTTTCATTTGATTAAAAAGAAAGTGGAGGAAAAAGAATATTGCAGATAAAATTGTTCACTGACTAAATTTATTATCCAATAAAAATGAAGGAAATTTACCTGAAAGCCTTAATCTTTTCCATTCCTTTGGAACTGTTATTTTCCATTGTTCTCCTTACCACCTTTCCCCAGCCTCTGTTCCTCCACCTTGGGTAGCGATGGTGATGGCAGTAGTGGGGAGGTGGTGGTGATGGTGGTGATGGCCTTGGTGGGGATTCCACATACTTGATAGTACAGCTGCCTATGGAATGTTTACTACATCATCTGGAACCTCAGTCAGAACTCACTTTGTGATTCAGATGGACTATTAAGCAGTAAGGTCACAAATTAAGTAACAAACTTGTCTTTGAAATTTCTGAAAAAAGACTATTTCATTAAATATAAAAGCCTTATGCCTGCATAATAGGATAAAACCAAAATAAAGGGAGTGACTATCAAGTGAGTATTTTTTTTTCTTATTAAATTGTAGCATTTCAAAATAGTGATTCCAGGATCCCCCGCCGGCCTCCCGGGCACCCGTGGTCGACCCTGCCACTCTGCGACCCTGCTGCGGCCCTGCTCCCAAGAATTTTGTCTTCACCCTGAGGCCGAAGCCACCTTCCCTGCCGTGACCATTCAGCGGGGTAGCGTCGGGCAGGCGCCAAGTTGCGGGAGCCGCGCCAGGTGGAAACCTAGCGGTGCGTGGTGGAGCGCAGGTGCAGCCTGCCTCCCTCTCCTGCTTAGCTGCAAGCGTGTGAGTTACAGGCGACTGTACCTGAATTTTCCAGCTGCAGAATGTGTAGTACCTTTAAAGGTTGGCAATGATGAATAAGCTGGAATTAATGGAAGACAAGATGCTGGAGGTTCAGTTTGTGGGAGATGATGATGTTCTTAATCACATTCTTGATAGAGAAGGAGGAGCTAAATTAAAAAAGGAGCGACCTCAACTTTTGGTCAACACAAAAAAAATAATAAAAAAGCCGGAATATGACTTGGAGGAGGATGACCATGAAGTCTTAAAAGATCAGAACTGTGTACAAGTTTTAGGACAAAATGCTCAAGAATCTTTGAAAAACGGCTCTGCTACAGATGGTGGGAATAAAGTTTATTCTTTTCAGAATAGGAAACACCCTGAAAAGATGGCTAAATTAGCTTCAGAACTGGCAAACACACCAAGCAAAAATGTATCATTCAATTGGAAGAATGATCCTGAAATTATGGTTAACATTCCTCAGTGTAGCAAGGGACATTCGACTTCAGACAAGGTTCAGTTGAAGAACAATGATAAAAGTGAAATTCTGTCAACAGCGCCTAGTGGTCTAAGGAAAAGATTAATAGTTCCAAGGTCCCATTCTGACAGTGAAAGTGAATATTCTGTTTCCAACTCAGAGGATGATGAAGGGGCTGCACAAAAATATGAAGAGAACACTAACGAAGTCATACCGAGCCCAAAGAGTCAAGCTCAGAATAGAGCTGATTCAACTCCTGTTTGCAAAAAAATACCGTCTAAGAAAATGAAAAGAGATAAAACAAGTGACTTAGTAGAAGAATATTTTGAAGCGCACAGCAGTTCAAAAGTTTTAACCTCTGATAGAACGCTGCAGAAACTAAAGAGAGCTAAACTGGATCAGGAAACTTTGCGTAATTTATTGAGCAAGGTTTCTCCTTCCTTTTCTGCTGAACTTAAACAACTAAATCAACAATATGAACAATTATTTCATAAATGGATGTTGCAGTTACAACTGGGGTTCAACATTGTGCTTTATGGTTTGGGTTCTAAGAGAGATTTACTAGAAAAGTTTCGAGCCACCATGCTGCAAGATTCCATTCATGTTGTCATCAATGGCTTCTTTCCCGGAATAAACGTGAAATCGATCCTGAATTCTATAACAGAAGAAGTCCTTGATCACGTGGGTACTTTCCGCAGTGTACTGGATCAGCTAGACTGGATAATAAACAAATTTAAAGAAGATTCTTCTTTACAACTCTTCCTTCTCATCCACAATTTGGATAGCCAAATGTTGAGAGGAGACAAAAGCCAGCAAATTATTGGACAGTTGTCATCTTTACATAACATATATCTTGTAGCTTCTATTGATCACATCAATGCTCCTCTCATGTGGGATCATGTAAAGCAGAGTCTTTATAACTGGCTGTGGTATGAAACTACTACATACAGTCCTTATACTGAAGAAACCTCCTATGAGAACTCTCTTCTGGTTAAACAATCTGGGTCATTACCACTGAGTTCCCTAACTCATGTCTTACGAAGCCTTACCCCTAACGCAAGGGGGATTTTCAGGCTACTAATAAAGTATCAGCTGGATAACCAGGATAACCCTTCCTACATTGGACTTTCTTTTCAAGATTTTTATCAGCAGTGTCGGGAGGCATTCCTCGTCAATAGTGATCTGACACTTCGGGCCCAGTTAACTGAATTTAGGGACCACAAGCTCATAAGAACAAAGAAGGGAAGTGATGGAGTGGAATATTTATTAATTCCTATTGACAATGGGACATTGACTGATTTCCTGGAAAAGGAAGAAGAGGAGTCCTGAAGCTATCCTTTACTCTTGGATCGTCTATGGAAGGGTTCTTGTACTCCAGCTGCCACTCCTCTGAAGTGTTGTGTTCACATCCAACATTAGACTTTTTCCAATGTACAAGATTTAATATGGGAAGTGGGGAATATCATTTTAGAACCTTGAGTAGCCTGGCTGGTATACCATCTCTAGTACCATGCTATTCAGTGATCCTCAAGTTGGAGAAAATGTGCCTTTCATTCATTACCTCTCTGGAGACTTCTTGTTGGAATGAACAGTGTGCTCAGGGATTATCTGGAACTGGATGTTTGTGAATTATTTTATACTAGAGATGATATGACTCCTAAGTTTTTGAGGGCCTTTTAACACTCCCGGAACTGACTACAAATGAGCTTGTTCCAAACTGTGGAAATACAAAGACACTGGCATCATGTAAATCTGCTTTCTTAGGTTGTTCTGTGTGTCAGACAGGAAGGCAGACCATCTTCTATTGTCTCTGAAATGGCTTAACAAAAGGTGTAAGACAGGAAAAGTAGGTGATCCCACACTCTGCTTTGGAATTTAGGCTCCTTACTGGTGGGTGGGAGGGGATATGACACTATTCAGTTAGGATAGTGGGAAAAGCCTATCAAGTATATAGTGTGTATACGCACCCTAGAAAGCACATGAACAATAGAACATGATATTTGGAACAGTTAATGTCTGTGCCATCACCTTCAGGAACAAGAGAAATACACTCCTGAATTACATTTTAGTTATTCAAGATAGCAGAAAAAATTTAATTCTTGTATATCCGTATTTTTCTTGTTTTGAATAACATGCATATGAGTAGCATATTAATGACTGGCTTTAAAATTATCTTGATTTCTCTATCAAGTACACCTAAAACCCACTGTAAGACATTTCAAGTTTTTTCTTAAAGTGACAATTTCAAGCCTCCTAAATATTTTTTTTTAGGAAAGGAAAAAAGCTAACCTTATCGTCTTCACATACTTGGAAATTCTTCATTAAAATATCACTGTAATAAAGTATGTACTGACTGCATCAGCATTTTTCACTCATTTTATTTGTAAACCCCCTTCATGAAAATATTTCCCAAAATGCTGAGCCCTTTTTAAATCATTGTGGCATATAATTTGTTAAATCCATGTATTAAGGGCTTAGTCTTACATATTAGTCAAAATATTTAAAGAAATTTATACATGCTTATGATTCTAAAAAATCTGAGTTGTACCAAACGCTATTCAATGAAGAGTTTCTTTCCAATTCCCTGATCTAATCCCGTAGGCAATCACTGATAGCAGTTTACTCTTCCAGAGGTATTTTATGTACATGTGAGGGTTTTTGGTCTGTTTCTCCTTTTAAAAACACAAATGATAGCATATGATACTTGCTGATTTGCACCTTGCTTTTTTTGGCTTAAAATAATCTAGTTTATAATAATAGTATAAAAAGGTATACAAAATCTTCAGATGACCTAATGTGCAAACTTTACATTTGCCCTTAAATATCTACTGGTTTATTTTTATAATTTTTGTGTCTATACTATTTGCAAGCAGTATGTGTCAATATTCTTTATTATTAATAAAAAGCCAATTTGGATAGAAAAAAAAATAGTGATTCCAGGAGGCTATCCTTAATATACTTAATCCTTAATATAATATTTGCCTTCCCACTGACATATATCTCGGGCCATTTCTCTAAAGCACTGTCTCCCACCTGCCCTGTATAACCTGCCCACTCCATCTTGCTATTGTTCTAAGACGTTGCCTGAAAGTTTTAGGCCTTTTTTGGACTGTCTTTTTGTTTCTTGAGCCTGCCTTCACCCCTGGCCACTATCTTTAGTTCATAGGTTCTTCATCTACAACAGCATTCCACTCTCTCACCCCAGGCTAGATTAGAACTAGAGTCCTGGAGCAGCTTGCTTGCACAATGAAGAAGTCAGGACAAGCCCCAATGCTTACTGGACATCTCCATGGGAATGGATCATAACTCAAAATCAATATGTCCACAATGGAACCCACTACCTTTCCTCCAGAATTTTCCCCCACCATTAATTAGGTTAGGCTGGAAGCTATATTTCCCAGAATACCTTGCCTCTATGGTTTCCCAAGAGAGGAATCTGAGAATACCACATCTGAACGCCACCATGGTTCAATGAGATCGCCCACAGAGGCAGAGCTGCCTAGGCAGCTCCAGCTTGTCCTTCGTCCCTCCACTCTGCATTCAGCTCTTCCTCCAGGCTGCAGGCAGGCCCTGCTGACCAACAGTAGCCTCAGACCCATCAGCAGATGCCTGCCTTTGGACCCACCAAGTCACCTGCTTCCTTTGGACTTTTCTATCAGCCTCTCCTTTGTGGGCCTACTCTTGTGGCTGGACACCCTCGGCTTCGCAGACTGACTGGTTGGGGATATCTCTGGTCCTTCAACTCCCCTCCCCAGATGTCCAATTGCCCAGCAACTCCTACAAACTAAGTAAGGTCTAATTTCAACAATGAATTTTTTATTCCATAATTGCTAGGGTTCGGCTTTATTGATTGAACCCTATCTAGCTGAAACAGGCACCACCACCACTACCCTGTCCTCCCTTTCAGGATATAAACATTGATCATTAAGGCCCATCAGAGCTCTCTCTTCAATATCCCTCTAATCATCCACTGTCTCCTTCCCCACAGCGATCACACTAGTTCAGGGTGCCAAACTATTTTGCCGGATGTACCGCGCCACGGGCCTCCTAGCTGCTCCACCCACTTTCAGTCTGGTTGCGTCTCAGTGCGTTCCCCTGGAGCAGCCAGACGTGATCAACTGCCTAAGGCTTGTTAGTGGCTTGCCCTCCTTCTTGGGATAAGCTCCTTAACAAGCTTGACAAAGCTCTGCCTCCTTGTCTCCTGCTAACCTCTCATCATTGCTCCCTCAGCCCATTCCAATATTGTGCACAGCCATTAAACAAATATTGGCTAGTTTGGTAGGAAATGGGATTTGATTGTTTTACTCTGAGTGTCTTATTATTCAATTGCTTTTTCATTCCCACCATGTATGCATGTACTGCTTACTTCTTTCCAGCAGCTGCATCATCCCCGTGCCACTGTGAGTGTCTGAAGAAGTGAGGCATCTCCTTCAAGCAAGCACCGAGCCTCCTGAGGCTTCGGCTTCCTGGGGTGGGGCATCTTACAGGGAGGCCGTGTGCTCATATCTCACTTCCGCGTGCAGCCCTGAGGCTGGATGGTGTTTCAGGTAGTAGGACAAACCCCTTACAGGCGTTAATCAGTGACTTAATGTCAACTTCTTTCCAGAGAAGCAAAAATAAAGAAAACATCTTCCATATGAAATTCTTCCCAAGAGGGAAGAAGGTGGGTATATCTCTACATGGATGGATTCTCAGTAGCTTCTTTTACAAAGTGTATTTGTTGTAGGTTCATTTTGTTTAGCTATTATTTTATTTATGTTATTTTATTGACTTAAAAACATGTTGCACTTTTGTTTATTTATTTGATACCCAATTAATGCATTCTCCTTGTTTTATTTTTATTAATTTTTTACAGAGAATAATTCAAACTCCATTTATTATATTTTGCCTATGCTACATATAATCAAATAATTAGTTTTCTGTATCAAATGGATAACATTAAGGTATCTGAACAAATTCAGTGCCAAACACTTTATTCAATGCTATTTATTTTTCAGCAGTTATAGAAAGATGAAGATCTCGAGTTGCTGCCATAGCATTGTTTATCTGCATTCTTCTTTTTTAAATATTCAAACAATAAAGAAGTATGCAGAGGAAAAGCAGAGGTCTCCCTTTCCCCAAAGTAACCACTGGCAAAAATTGGGTATGTGTTGTTCTGGACTGGCTTCTGTGGATTTTCATATATACATGAAAACACAGACACAATCCATTTTTAGATTTAGGTGTAATTTACATACAGTCAATTGCACAAATTTGGAATGTATAACTTGATGGATTTTTTTTATAGGAATATACTTGTGGACTTCATTAAGCTTTGTTTTCCTTTTTTTTTTTTCCTTTTTTTTTTTTTGAGGGCAGTGTCACTGGCCCTCATATGTGGGACCCAAACCGGGGCCGCTGGCTTCCCAAGCCAGCTCTTAACCACCGTGCCACTCGGCCGGCCCTTGTTTTCCATATTTTAAAAGATAACTTGGCAACATAATCATAATATTATTTTGTAAATGTTGTCTGTCACTAGTATGGGGTGGGGATTTTTCAGGTTAGTGCCTATCAACCTACTCCATTCTTTTTAACTGCTCTATTCTATCCCATAGTAAATGTAAAGATGTAACATAGATTATTTAACCATTTACCCATCATGATGGAAATTATTTTTTGTTTTAATAATTAACATTATAGTGATCATGAACGCATGTGTACCAGCCTCTTTGTTCACATGCTGGTGCTTGTGGAATGTTCAAACCATAGAAAGCCTGCACACAAGTGGAAGGAACAAGGCATTAGGGGCAGGCAGGCTGGACTCAAATCCCAGTTAGCTGGTGCTTTTAGATTAGTTAGCCAAGTTTGGGCCACGATTTTGTCAGCTGTAAAGTAGAGATAATAGTAACCTGGCTGGGTTGGTGTGCTATTATTAGAAGTGTCTATCAAACATTGAGCACAGTGTACAGGGCAGATTCTCAATAAGTAATTGTTATTATCATTAATATTAACCTGGTAATATTATTTACCATGCCAACATTTAACAATCCTCTTTGCACATGTGTTTCCATTAAACAATCTTCCCCTGGTCTGCTTTCATCTATTTGTATCTTTCTGCTCACTCTGGGTCCTCCTCCCTTATGCCTACTTCTACCCTCATCACCCTAGCTCCACATCACCTTTACCGATACACACACACACACACAGATATAAGTATTTATGCAGACAGACACACGCGCACACACACAAACTTAAAAAGCAACTTGAAAGAGAGACTGGACAGGAAACATAATGTAGAGCTATTTCAGAGTCTGAAGACTTTTATATTCTCAAGAATATGTGTCTAGTAAAATGGTAACTTGTATTACAAACTTTTTTTTTTTTTTTTTTTAGCTGAGCCATCCTGCCACCTGTTGGCAGCTCAACGGCAACTCAGCTCGGGCTGGCCTCGAACAGCTGTTGCTCAGAGCTCAGCTCGCACTCTTGAGCGAGCTCTTAAACAACTGAGCCACTCGGCCGGCCCTTGGTAACTTGTATTAGATTTGCTAAAATAATAAAAAAAGTAAGGTAACTTTCTAAAGTGGAAGATTACATAATGTGCAAAAGTTAATTTGAAAATACAAAAAAGGAACATATTAAATATTACAACAAGAAAATAATTTCATTAGAAATAAAAATTTATGAGGAAAAAATTATATGAAAAAACCATAAAACTCTACCAAGAGCATAAAACAACATATGAATAAAGGCAAAGACTCCCCTTGTTTTTGGATTAGAAAACTCAGTATTAGATAGATGTCATTATAAAATGGGGGGAAGTATGGCTGGCCGAGTGGCTCAGTTGGTTAAAAGCTCGCTCAAGTGTGCGAGCTCGACAGCAGTTAAGCGCTGGCTTAGGAAACTAGCAGATCCCACATATGAGGGCCAGTGACACTGCCCTCCAAAAAAAAAAAAAAAAAAAGAGTGTGGGCTCTGAGCAACAGGGTTGCCGGTTGGATTCCTGGCCTGAGCTGAGCAGCCACTGAGCTACCAACAGGTGGCTTGCTAAAAAAAATAAAAAATAAAAAAAAATAAAAATAAAAGGGGAGGAAGCAAACCATCTACAGGGAGAAGATATTTACAACACATAGGCTTGACAAAGTATTTAAATCCAGAATATGTAAAAATATAAACAATGCAAACAAATCAATAATAGAAAGAAAACATTCCATTCCCCCAAAAAAGCAGAAAACTTGAGAGACATTTCAGAAGAGGAAATATGTTTAATTAATAAATATGAAAAATTACCTCAATAATAATCAGGAAGATGCAGATTTAAATCATAATCAATTAATATTTCATATGAAATATGCCAGCAATGGAGAGAGTATACAAGCAACACTGGGTTTTATGTAATAGAATCATGGGAGTCACTTTCACTTTTGAATGACGGACATCCCATCTCCTTTGCTGTTTTCTAATGGTGAAAAGCAAGTCATAGATCTCACCCACACACAAAGGGAGCGGATTTCACAAGGATGTGAAAACCAGAAGGTAGTGATCATTGAGGGTCACCTTCTGCCACCAGAAGAATGAATAAATAAATTGTCGTATATTAATACACTTAAATATGCCTCAGTGGAAAGAACAACTCCAATTACCCACAACGTAGAAGAATATCAGGAAGTATATATTGATCGAAAAGCACAACATGTCTCAAGGAGTATATAGAGGAAGATTCCATTCGTGTGAAGTACATAAATTTGCAAACTAAACAATATATTTGTAGGATGCAAACATATAATATAAATATAAAATGATAAATAAAAACGAGGTAATGATAAACCAATCTTCAAAATAGCACTTATCAGGGCCGGCCGAGTGGTGTGGTGATTAAGCGCTGGCTTGGGAAGCCAGGGGCCCCGGTTCGGGTTCCACATAAGAGGGCCAGTGACACTGCCCTCAAAAAAAAAAAAAGCACCTATCTCAGAGAGGCTAATAAATAATAAATGGAATTGAGGTCTTCAAGGTAATCCTCACTGGAGGATGGATACTTTATACTTCATAATATCCTAACTTAATTTTTTTTTTTTAGATTTTGTTGGGGAATTAGGGGAGGGGAACAGCGCTGGGGAATCCGGGAAGGGAAACAGACAAGTTTCTGTCCTTTTGTTCTTCAGTCTAGCTGTGGAGGACGTTCCTTCACTGGCCCATGTTAGTATTGTCATTGCGCTCTTCCCAGGTGAGGCAGGTCGGTGACTGGCCTCTGGATGGCCACTCACAGCGGCTCTTGGCAGCTCACATCAGCTGCCAGCCACTCACTGTAGCTTATGGCAGCCCACTGCAGCAGGGGCTGCAGCTCTGCCATCCCTGGGGACTCACAGAAGCCCAACAACAGGTGGAGCTGTTGTTCACCATCTTAACTGTAGAAGGCAGTGTCACTGGACCGCATATGTGGGATCCGAACCAGGGCCCTGCTGCTCAGAGCTGGTGTCCCAAGCCAGCTCATAATCAAGGCACCACTCGGCCAGCCCTCTAATGTAGTATTTTGTATATACATTTAAAATGTTACTTTGTGGGCCGGCCGAGTGGTGCGGTTGGTTAAGCGCTGGCTTGGGAAGCCAGCGGCCCCGGTTCGGTCCCACATGTGAGGGCCAGTGACACTGGCCTCAAAAAAAAAATTTTAAAAAAAAGCCAAGTTTTAAAATGTTACTTTGTGCCTATTCACTATTGTAAAAATGAATGAGGCAGCATTGTTTACAGTGCTCAAAAACGAGTTGATTAATTTACTAAATGAGTCATAAATACAATGGAATACTATAAAACCTATACAATCCAATTTATTAAGAAGACGATTAAATGTTTGATGAAAAAAAACCAACTACAGAACACATAAATAGGATGAGTCCATTAATGTAAAATTGTATAGATGCATAAAGAAATAGCTTAGAATCATGTTTACCAAATCGTTAACCTTAGTTTTATCTTTGTAAGAGATCTTTTACTCTCTTATTTTTGCTTTTGTATGAAGATTTTGAGAATGTATCGGGCCGGCAGAGTGCCACATCGGTTAAGAGTTGGCTTGGGACACAAACTCTGAGCAGCAGGGCCCGGTTTGGATCCCACACAGAGGGCCAGTGATGCTTGCGCCCTCTATAGCTAAGATGGTGAACAACAGCTTGACCTGGAGCTGGGCTGCTGGGTGTCTCCTGCGATGGCGTAGGTTGCAGTAGGGATGGCATGCAGCTGGCATGCACTGTCTTGAGCCACTGTGAGTGGCCATCCAATGGCCGGCAAGAGACTGCCTCACCTGGGAAGAGTGCAATGATAATACCAACATAGGCCAGTAAGTGATGTCCTCCACAACTAAACTGAAGAACCAAAAGACAGCAACTTGTCTGTTCCCCTTTCCCGATTCCCGAACTCTGTTCCCCTCCCCCAATTCCCCAATAAAAATCTTTAAAAATAAATAAATAAAACGAGAATGTATCATTTCCCTACAATAATTAAGATACTTTCAAATTAAATAAATCTATCATATATATATATATATATATATATATATATATATATATATATATATATATAAATAAAATTTTTTTTTTTTTTTTTAGGGCAGTGTCACTGGCCCTCATATGTGGGACCCGAACCGGGGCCACTGGCTTCCCAAGCCAGCACTTAACCACCATGCTACTTGGCCGGCCCTCTCCTTTTTATATTTTTACTTAAAAACTTTCATGCATTTAAAAAATTGTTTTTTGTTTTTTTTTTAGCTGAGCCATCCTGCCACCTATTGGCAGCTCAACGGCAACTCAGCTCAGGCTGGCCTCGAGCCGCTGTTACTCAGAGCTCAGCTCACACTCTTGAGCGAGCTCTTAACCAACTGAGCCACTCGGCCGGCGCATTTTTAAAATTTTTTTAAAAAATAAGTCAATTTAAAAGAAAAGTCATAAAAAATTGTACTTGCTTCTTATTAAAGTGGAAAAAATAAGCAACTAAGTGAGCTTTTTTTTTTTTTTTTTTTTTTTACTGAGCCATCCTGCCACCTATTGGCAGCTCAACGGCAACTCAGCTCAGGCTGGCATCAAACCGCCTTTTGCTCAGAGCTCAGCTCACACCCTTGAGTGAGCTCTTAACCAACTGAGCTACTCGGCCAGCCTCTAGGTAAGCTTGTAAGTGAAAGTGTTCTTTTCCTCCTCCTTCAATCAATCATCCAAAGATAGACTCATTGGATGACATGAATCCTTCTGAGTCAGAAAACAGATTGATTATCTTTCACATATTCTCATATTGATACTGTTCTATAATCTGCTTTTTCACTTAGCAATAATATTGTTGATACTGTTTCATATCATTTCATATAGACTTACCTTATCCTTTATTTTTTTGTTTTTTATTTTTTTAGGTTTTTTTTTCTCATTTTTTTTGTTTTGTTTGTGTGTGTTTTTGTTTTTTGAACTATCTTATTCTTTTTGATAGCTACATAATATTCCATTATATCAGTATACAAAAGGTTATTTAATGTTTTCTGTATTGATGGACCTTTAGCCTGCAACAACAAAATCCTTGTGCATATAATTATAAAGTAAATTCCTAGTAGTGGAATTCCTCTGTCAATGACTAAGTTCATTTTGAATTTTTCAAATTTATTCAACAAAACTTTATTGAGGACATACTCTGTGCCAGGCACTGTTTTTTAGCATTAGGGATTCCATGTGAAGAAAACAAATTCCTTCATGTAAAGAGCACACACACATTCAAAATATTGACCCCTATACCTTTTATACCAGTTTACACCATTTTTTGAGTTTTATTTCCTCTGTCCTGATTAATAACGAGAATAAAAAAAATTAAAAAAATTAAAAAAAAATTGGGGGCCGGCCGAGTGGCGCATTGGTTAAGAGCTGGTTTGGGGATGCCAGCGGCCCCAGTTTGGATCCCACATATGAGGGCCAGTGACACTGCCCTCTACAACTAACAACAGCTCCACCTGGAGCCGGGCTGCGAGCCCCAGCGACAGTGTTGGCTGCAGCCCCTGCTGCAGTGGGCTGCCATAGGCTATAGTGAGTGGCCGGCAGTCAGCGTGAACTGCCAATAGCCGCGGTGAGCGACCATCCAGAAGCTGGCGACTGATCTGCCTCATCCGGGAAGAATGCAATGAAATACCAACATGGGCCAGTGAAGCAACGTCCTCCGCAACTCGACTGAAGAACAAAAGGACAGCAACTTCTCTGTTCCCCTTCCCTGATTCCCCAATGCTGTTCCCCTCCCCCAATTCCCCAATAAAATCTTTTAAAAAAAAAAATAGGCATAAGGTATGAACAGACATTCACTAAAGAAAACAAACAAATGGCAAATAAGCATATGAAATGATGCTTACTGTCATAAGTCATTAGAGAATTACGAATTAAGGCAACAATGAGATTCCATTACATACGTAGTACAGAACACTGACACCACCAAATGCTGGAGAAGATGCCCAGCAGCAGGAACTCTCACTGATTGCTGGTGGGGATTTAAAATGGTACAGCCTTGGGCCGGCTGAGTGGCACATTGGTTAAGAGCTGGTTTGAGATGACAGCGGCCCAGGTCGGGTCCCACATATGAGGGCCAGTGACACTGCCCTCAAAAAAAAAAAAACACTATTGTGTATGATGTTGTAATGGTGGATCATGTTATACATTTGTCAAAACTCCTGGAATGTACAACACAAGGAATGAACTTTAATGGTAACTATGAATTTAGGTAATAATGTATCAATATTGGCTCATGAAGTATAACAAATGTGCCACACTCATGCAGCATATTAATAATATGGAGGCAAGGGAGTGAGGGCGCACATGGAAAATCTGTACTTTCTGCTCAATTTTTCTGTAATCCAAAAACTGCTCAGAAATATTTCAGTATTTAAGTTTATTAATATACGTGTGTGTGTGTGTGTGTGTGTGTGTGTGTGTGTGTGTGTGTGTAAGTGGAAACATTCCAGGAAAATATCTTTTTGGAAGTGTATCTAATAATTTTATTTTCCTAATTCATGTCTAAAGCAAATAAACTGTAAAGTTTGTAGGAAATTAGAAGATTGACTATATTGGAAAGGCTAACAGTGAAAGAGAAGAATTCCTTTCCTATAAGATGGCTATATCAATTATTCAATTTATATATTGAGCATCTACAGGAGTAAGCACTAGACCTACAGACCAATGGCAGGTCAGTGTCATGGGGAAAACAGACATACCCATACAGATGCATTACTGGATAATAACATCAGTGCATACCATGTACAGGAAATGGTTTCTAAGCATTCCATCCACATTATCTCATATCCATACAATGCTGCAAACAGACAATATTAACCCATTTTACAGATAAGGGCACCGAAGCTCTGGTAGGTGAGTCAACTTGCCTAGAGGAAGTGGCAGAGTTAGGAATCAAGCTCAAGCGTGTTGACCGGCAAAATGGGTAACTTCTATTATACCAGGAACAGAGGTAAAATCAAGTCATTTTGGAAGAAGAGGACAATCAATGATTCATATTGCTTAAGGAGTAGGAGTCTTATTACTTGAAACTTTTCAAGTTCAAAATACATTCACGTCTTTTCTCTGATTTTCACTCTTCTTGCCTTTTTCCTACAGGAATACATTCTTTGGCTTGTCATTCTCCCAACTAAAGGTCAGTCAACCTCATGTGGCTCAGTGGAAAGGTGGCCAGACTAGAAAATGCTGAAAGTCAACCTCTCTAGTGGGCTGCCCTTGTTCAGCTTAAACCTGCCCATGAAATCCAAGTTTACTAGATGTTCCACAATAACTATGATCCTAACAGTTAAGGCAGTAGACAGCAGTCCCGTGGAAGAGAGTTATATTTAGTAGTCCTTTAGGATCTGTCTCTGGATATCACTGAGATTCTAGTACAGGCTGTTACTGTTTGAGGGCTTCTGGGCCTGCAGTGGAGAAAATGGAGTGGGTGGTTTGCTGATAGTTTTTATAAATACCCCAGTATTTATTTAATGGCAGAAACACACAGAACACACAGAGCTTTAGAGGAAAGAACACAGCTTAGCTCCATTCATCCTCTGGGCCCTGGACCAAGCCCTTCTGGACTGTTCTGAGGATCTGCCTCTGCAGCCAGCTGCAGCCCTGTGTCTGGGGGAAGTCACCTGCCTGCCTGCTGGAGGAGGAAGGAAGGAAGGAACAGGGAACAATGAACCCTTTGTTAAAAGCCAAGTTTGGTGGTTTTTTTTTTTTGGTTTTGTTTTGTTTTTTAAGTTAGTTTTCTGATCATGTCACTCCTCTGCTTAAAACCTTTGGGTAGCTCATCCCTGCTTTTAGGATACAGGTCAAAAGCCCTAATATGGCAGACAAGGCTCTGCTGAGCCTGCCTCTTGTGTTCCATATCCCCCCACTTTCCTTTTCACTGAAGTTTCTCAAACATGTCCGCACACTGCCCGCTTCAGGCCTGTACATGCTATTTCCTCCCCCTTGAATGCTTTTCCCTTCACTGTCACTAATGCTAACTCATTCTTCATTGCCCAGCTAAAAACATCTCTTCTACAAGCTGAACATTAGCACTGTCAGAAAGATAGTTCTCAGTGCCTCACACGAATCCTCCATCCTTATCAAACACCATCCCAACTCCTTATACTTGCATTTATTCAACTTTTGAATGATGTATCTGTATGATTATTTAATTAATGTTTCTCTGGTTCTGTCTTGCTAGCCATTATAAACATTTTAACCCTAGAACCAATGCATAGATTTATAGTAGGTATGCCTGCCATGTAAGAAGAGTTCTATTGTCAACAAAAAATATCCAGCCTAAGAGAAAATTTATGAGTTTATTTGAGCCAAACTGACGACAATTGCTGGGAATCAAAATCTCAACAGATTGAGAAAATGCTTCAGAAAATGGCCATTTGGCAACTTACTTTATAGGTTAGAATCAAAAGAGGAAGGTTGCATGAAATCCATTGGTTGTAGATTAAGAGGGTGGAGAAAGTAAAGTGGGGAAATCTCTGGGACTGGATAAGAAGTAAAATGGAGGGCCGGCGAGTGGCTCAGTTGGTTAAGAGTTGGCTTAGAGCTCATGCTCTGAGCAACAAGGCTGCCAGTTTGATTCCCACATGGGCCAGTGAATGCCGCGCCCTAGCTGAGCTGTCGCTGAGCTGCCAACAGGTGGCAGGATGGCTCAGCGGGTGTAACAACAAGATCGTCTGTTCAATGGTGGGCTATGCCCACCCACAACTAAAGATTGAACTCAGCACCTTGAGCTGCCGCCCGGATGGTTCAGTGGATAGGGTGTGCGTTTTTTTTTGTTTTTTTGTTTTTTTTTTGAGGCAGTGTCACTGGCTCTCATATGTGGGACCCGAACCAGGGCCGCTGGTGTCCCAAGCCAGCTCTTAACCACTGTGCCACTCAGCCAGCCCAAGGGCGTGTGTTCTTAACAACAAGGCTGCCGGGTTTGCCTACCGCATGGGATGGTGGCTACGCCCACCCATAACTAAGATTTACACAGTACCTTGAGCTTAGAGGCCATGAACTGCCGAAGGGAAGCCAGATGGTGACTGGCACCCTCCACAACGATAACTGAAGAACTACAACTTAGCTGGGCCCCTCCCCAAATTCCCCAACGCTGTTCTCCTCCCCCAATTCCCCTATAAAATCTTTAAAAAAAAAAAAAAGAAGTAAAATGGAGTGGCACACGCTTCTTTTACATTGGTGGGTACAGCATAATTAATAGCATTTTGCAGCACATAGAGATAGTATTTGGGGGGCCGGTCAAATGGCACACTGGTTAAGCGCTGGCTTGGGAAGCCAGCGGCCCCGGTTTGGGTCCCACATATGAGGGCCAGTGGCACTGCCCTCAAAAAAAAAAAAAATGAGATAGTATTTAGGGAACAAGATAACAATGAGAAACTTTGTAGTATCCTGCTCTGGTGTGGTGGGTTGTGCCCTCTGGGGGGTCTGGAAAAAGAGATTAGTCTGATATTGTAAGAGTATGTTATCTTAGATGCAAAAAGACTACAGACAGGCTTAAGGTAAAGATTGACCTTTGTCAAGGAAGCTACTGGCCAAGGATGTGACTTCCATCCATGGCCCATCTTTGTTAGGAATTTTTATGTTCACGCCATCCTCTGTAGTTATTTTCAGTCTCCTGAGCTTGTCAGGTTTAACATGTGGCTCCTTTCCCGTTCACATTATCAATATTTATTAAATAAATAAATGAACAAATGAAATAAGTGTTTGAGCACTGAAATATTTAGTTTTTTTGTTTTTTTTAAAGATTTTATTGGGGAATTGGGGAAGGGAACAATGTTGGGGAATTGGGGAAGGGAACATTGTCTTTTTCCAGGACCCATCAGCTCCAAGTCAAGTTGTTGTTCTTTAGTCTTAGTTGTGGAGGGTGCAGCTCAGCTCCAAGTCCAGTTGAGGCTTTCAATCTAGTTATGGGGGCGAGGGGGCGAAGGGGCGGGTGCGCAGCCCACCATCCCATGTGGGAATTGATCCAGCAACCTAGTTGTTAGGAGCACATGCTCTCACCAGCTGAGCCATCCTGCCTCCTGTTGGCAGCTCAGTGCCAGCTCAGCTTGGGTGCAGCTCACTGGCCCATGTGGGAATCCAATTGACAACTCTGTTGCTCAGAGTTCGAGGTCTAACCGACTGAGCCACCCAGCCAGCCATAAATATTTAGTTTTAATAAGCAGAGTAAAAAAGATTCCAATTCTTTACCCGCTTCCTTAGTTCTTAGCAGTGCCCCAGTCTGAAGACACACATTCCAGAAGCCGGCCAATAGGAGGGCTAAGAAAAGGAGAGTGGAGAATCAGAAACTCTTAGACTCTGTTGGGAGCTTGGCCACCAAGCAATCTGACCCTCTACAACTGTACTGTCCAATATGGTAGCCACTGGCCACATGTGCTACTTACATTTAAACTAGTTAAAATGAAATACAATTAAAATTTCAGTTCAGGGCCGGCCAAATGGCCCTTTGGTTGGGAGCTGGCTTGGGACGCCAGTGGCCCTGGTTTGGATCCCACATGTGGGGGTGGGTGACACTGCGTACTGCAGCTGAGATGGTGGGCGTCAGCTCCACCTGGGGCTGGGCTGCTGTGAGTCCCCAGCGATGGCGTGGCTGCAGCCCCTGCTGCAGTGGGTGGCTGGCGGCCAGTGTGAGTACCTGGCAGCTGGTGTGAGCTGCCGGGAGCCACTGTGAGCGGCCTCCCGGAGGCTGGCGGCTGATCTGCCTCGCCAGAGAGGGGCGCAATGATGATGCCAATGTGGGCCAGTGGGGCAATATCCTCCACAGCTGGACTGAGGAGCAGGGGGACGGCGACTTGTCTGTTCCCCTTTCCCGGTTCCCCAACGCTGTTCCCCTCCCCCAATTCTCCAATAGAATCTTAAAAAAAAAAAAAAATTCAGTTCATAAGTCTCAGTGACCATATTTCGCATGCTCAGTGGCCACATGTGGTGTCACGGGCTTCCATCTTGGACAGCACGAATGCAGAACATTTGTGTTATCACAGAAAGTTCTATTGAATAGTGGAGCTCTAGACTAAAACATCTCTTCTTCACGGAACATAGAATTCTCAACAGGGTGAAAGAAGAAAGCCCTCTTTCCCTTCTGTTTTCAGGTCAGGAGGTTGGGGAGAGAGACACTGCACCAGTTACATTATTGCCTGGATCCCAGGTAATCCCAGGTGCTACAGACAAAGATTCTTCTGTTAACAGGACTCATAGGTGCTCCTTATTGAAGTTCTTAGGAAGATTAAATTAGTTACAACACCTGTTCAGGCCCTCAGTTCTCATTAAACAGTAGTCACTTTCATTACCAGCTGAGAGTTCAAGTAGTAAAAAACAGGAAAGAAGATAGTTCCTTATTGTTAAAATGGGAATAATAACTTCAACATCCTGGTAAGGATTACATACGCTATTTTGCCAAAAGGGCTTAGCACACTGCCTGATATGTACTAAGTACCAGAAAATTGTTGGCTATCCTTATGTTATTATTGTTGAGTGATATAACCAATATGAATTTCTCAAGAATCACCTCAGAAATGGGATTCCAGCTGTGAAAACATTCCAGGTATGTGCCTGAAAATGTGGGAACATGGCCAGTAGACCTAACTTTCTAAAACTTTCATTTGGTTTTGCTCAGGGCTGCCAGCCCACCGCGTGAGTTAAAATGTTAGTAAGAGTCAGTTAAATCTCTGACATGCCCATGACTTCTCAGTAAGCCAACAAGTGCCTCATGTAGGTGTCAGAATTCTACTAGAAAGTATTGGTCACCTTAAACAATTGAACTTTTATCTAAGTTTTCTATTTGGACTCAACCAAATTTCTCTAACGTCTCCCCCTGTCAATTGTGCTGTTTCTGTTTTCTTCCAAATTTTAGACTTGTTTCCATCAGGCAACCAAATTCCAAACAGGATATGTATGTTTGTCTTTGGAGGGCGGAGAATGAGAAAGAAGGGGGACTGGGGGTGGGGTGGGGCGGGGAAATGATGTGTAATCTGATGTCAAGTTAAAACCAAGAGAAGAAAAGTGGAGGTGGCAAAAAGGGATCCCTAGTATTTATTATTTGCCAGACAAATGCTTTTTTGTGGACTTCCTTTTTAAAGTTTTTTTTTTTTTTAAAGATTTTTATTGGGGAATTGGGGGAGGGAACCAGCCAAGTTGTTGTTCTTCAATCTTCGTTGTGGAGGGCACCAGTCACCATCTGCTTCCAGTGGGCAGCTCTTGGCCTCTAAGGCCAAGGTACTGTGTTCAATCTTAGCTGTGGGTGGGCATAGCCACCATCCCATGTGAGAGTGGAACCAGCAGCCTTGTTATTAAGAGCGCACGCCCTGTCCACTGAACATCCAGGTGGCAGCTCAGCTCAAGGTGCTGTGTTCAATCTTTAGTTGCGGTTAGGTGTAGCCCACCATTGAACAGGCAATCTTGTTGTTAGGAGCATGTGCTCTCACCAGCTGAGCCATCCTGCCACCTGGCAGCTCAGCGACAGCTCAGCTAGGGCACAGCATTCACTGGCCCATGTGGAAATTGAACCGCCAGCCCTGTTGTTCAGAGTTTGTGCTCCAAGCCAACTTTTAACCAACTGAGCCATTCGGCTGGCCCCCTTCTTTTTTAAGTTTTAAAGTAATACATGTATATGGTCAAATGTAATTGTATTTAAAGTTCGTAAATTTTTAGTGTGTTGTTATTCCCTAAATGTGAATGACAGTAAATGTAAAAAAATGCAAAAATTAAAATTATTTTTTATGTTTTGAAAAATGTTATCTTCTAAAAAAAGAAGATATTGGGCCGGCCGAGTGGCGCGGTGGTTAAGCACTGGCTTGGGAAGCCAGCGGCCCCAGTTCGGGTCCCACACTGCGCTCAAAAAAAAAAGTAAAAAAAAGAAGATATCAAAATGAAAAGTCAAAATGAAGTTACAGTTAATCACTATCAAATTTTTATCTAAAGATATTAAAATAAGCTAAATATTTTATAATTTCAGAAAATTTAATGTCTTTTAAAATAGTTTTTAAAACCTGTTCACAGTTTTTGTATTCAATGTTCATCTATTTGCCAATGAAAAAAATTAAAGTCACACTTCCCATATGTAATGTTTAGATCTATGTGCATATAAATTTAAGGGTAAAATGAATTGCTTAATATTACAAAATGTTCCTCAGACACTGTGCAATGTCAGTGAATACTGTGCTAATTTATAAGTATCTTCAAAAGCATGAATTGGAACACAAAGAAAAGCAAGAAAATGGCTGCTTGGCTCTCTGGGAAACAATACTTTGTTATGCAAGAATCTTTTGCATTCATGCTAAGAAGGAGGATCTGACAAGTTAATTAATTTGTCTTTTCTCTTACCTAAGCATTCCTGCCACTCAAATTCTGCTCTCCTGAAGGGTGCCTCTCTCAAATGCAAAACTCCTCTGTAATCTGATGCAGGCACCTTCTGCTTTGAGGAACTAGGATGAGATGCAAGATTCGAGGAAGTGTGTCTCCCTAGGGCTTGATAACAGTTTAGTAGAAGGGTGAATGTCTAGGTGTACAGGGGTGCCTTGTCTGGAGCTCATACCAAATGACATGTGACAGAGATGCTCCCCTCACCCCGACTCGGTCTTTCAGTGTTTCTGACCTGAGTAACTCTTTAAACTATGGGTCCCAGCATAGGGCCTCCTCTTGCCTGAGGCTAAGATGTTGCCTTAATAACTAAGAACATGCAAACTTAAATTGGGTAAAAGACTTTTTAAAAAGCATTGCAGTGAACTTTCAGTAGATTGAGTTATAAGGTCATGCTAGGAGGCACTCCTTTCTCCAAACATTTTTTTTTTTTTCTCCCAGGGCAGTGTCACTGGCCCTCACATGTGGGATCCGAACCAGGGCTGCTGGTGTCCCAAGCCAGTTGCGAACTACCGCGCCACTTGGCTGGCCCTCCTTCTCCAAACATTTAACACTGATGGTTTAAAAATGAAATACAAAGAGAATATTTTAATAAGATGGTGACTGCTGCCTCGTATTATCTTAGCAATTGATTAGGATGTAACAGGGACTTAATTGTGAAAGATAAGAACACAGAAGACTACCCTTCACAAACATGGGCTAGGCAAAGAGGTTTTAAATGGGACAAAAGAGCACTAAATATTAATTGATAAATCAGACCAATAAAAGAGCTTCTGTACATCAAAGGACACTATTAGGAAAGTAAAGTTATTCACTAAGAAAACATTTGCAACATATAGGAGGCCTGACAATTAAGTTTGTGAACTTGTTGCAACAATGTTGCTAAACTTTTTTGCTATCAGAGGGATTGTTCATTATGAATTTGTACCAAGTGGACAAACAGTTAACCAAGTTTACTATTTGGAAGTGCTGAAAAGGCTGCATATATCCATTGAAGGATTCCAATCCAAAATATAGAACATTTATCACAAATCAATAAAAAAAAGACAAACTAATTTTAAAATGGGCAAAAGATTTAAACAGGCATTGGTTTCACAAAAGAGGATATCCAAGATGCCAGTAGGCAAATAAAAATGTGTTCAACCTTATTACGCATGTTGTGTTTTTTGTTTGTTTATTTTGTTTTATTTTTGAGGGCAGTGTCACTGGGCCTCATGTGGGACCCGAACCGGGGCTGCTGGTGTCCCAAGTCAGCGCTTAACCACCGCACCACTCGGCCGGCCCCTTATTACACATGTTGTAAAGGCTGATTACAACCACAAAGAGAGGGCCGGCCGAGTGGCGCAGTGGTTGAGTGCTGGCTTGGGACGCCAGCGGCCCTGGTTCGGATCCCACATATGAGGGCCAGTGATACTGCCCTCAAAAAAAAAAAAAAAAAAAAAAAACACAAAGAGATACCACAAAAATGGTGAAAAATAAAGAGATTGATGACATCAGAGTTTATGAGGGTGTTCAGCACTGTAATTTTCATACCTTGCCGATAGGTGTATAAGTTGGTACAACACTTTGCAAACTGGCATTACCTATTGAAGTGCAACGTACAATTTTCCTATGATCCAGCACCTATACTCCTTGCATACACCCTGGAGAAATGAGTGTATATGACCACCAAAAGGCATCATATCATATTCATAGCAACTTTATTCAAAGTAGTAAAAAAATGGAATTGTTCATCAGTAAGCGAATGGATAAACTGTGGTATAGTCATATAATGGAATACTACACAACAATACAAATAAGTGACATATGGCTATATAGAACATTATGGATGTCATTAACTTAATGGTATTCAACAAGGGTCCATGCTGTATGATTAAGAACAGGCAAGATTAATCTATGATGAGAAAGCCAGAGTAATAATTACTTTAGGGTTCAGTCAAGGAAGGGGCAAAAGAAGCCATCTTGAGTGTTGGGAATAGTTTATGTATTGATTCAAATGTTGAAGAGATAAGTATATGCATGTAAAAATTCATTGAGCTGGACAATTAAAATTAGTGCACTTTGGGCCGGCCGAGTGGTGTGGTGGTTACAGGCTGGCTTCGGATGCCAGTGGCCCCGGTTCGGGTCCCACCTGTGAGGGCCGGTGACACTGCCCTCAAAAAAAAAAAAAAAATAAATAAATAATAAAATTAGTGCACTTAACTAAACATGTTATATCTTGGGGGAAAAAAGTCTTTAAAAAAAGAAAAGGATAAATATCCCAGAACAGAGAAACAAAGGAGTAAAAGCAGCTGAAAATACAAACATGATGGACTCTGACTCTTATTTTTTTCTTTCTTTCCTTTTTTCTTTTGGTGTGAAAGAAACACAAATGTATATTTTTTAAAATTACATAAGGGACGACCGAGTGGCTCAGTTGGTTAAGAGCTCGCTCAAGAGTGTGAGCTGAGCTCTGAGCAACAGCAGTTTGATGCCCAGCCTGAGCTGAGCTGCCGTTTAGCTGCCAACAGGTGGCAGGATGTCTCAGCTAAAAAATAAATAAATAAATAAAATTACATAAAATACCATTTCAATGTAGTCATCATTTTTCATTATAGACTTTCAAATAATATTAAACTCATCCTGCCTAGCTATAACACATTTGTTGCAAATATTTCACCTTTTATAGATTTAAGGCCTTTCCTCAATGGAAGAGTAGGTAATTAATGAATTAAATCTTCTCTGAAAGTACAACTAAAAGGCATGTTCAACAAGAAAAAAAAAGCAAACCTAGATTGAAGGAGTACAGTGCAAGAAATGGTGAGCATGGGAATTGTTAAAATATGCTGGCATAAGTGTTTGGTATGTTAATACAGTATTTATTGCATTTTTTGCATGTTATGGACTGAATTGTGTCCTCTACCCCAAATTCATATGTTGAATTCCTAAAACCCTAGTACCTCAGATGTAATTATACTTGGAGATAGGGTCTTTAAAGAGGTCATTAAGAAAAAAAAAAAAGAGGTCATTAAAGTTAAATGAGGTCATATATAACTGGTGTTCTTATAAAAGGAGGAGATTAGGACACAGGCACACACAGAGGCAAGACCACTTAAAGACATTGGAGAAAAATGGCCAACTCTGCCAATACCTTGATCTTGGACTTCTAATATTCTAACTGTGAGTAAATAAATGTCTGCTATTGAAGCCACTTTGTTATGGCATCCCTGGTACTTTGTTATGGCCTCCCTAACAAACTAATATAGTAACATAAGAAGTTGGTTTCTGTCATAAAAAATATGTAGAGCAAAACAACAGTAACAAGCAAGTAACAAGCAAGATGGGAATGTTTGGTGGGTAGTTATAACAGGCTAATATCCTTCTTGGTTTCCAACTATGTAAGAGAAAGAAGTGTTGTTTTCCAGAACACTATACCTTGGCAGAGCTCAGTAGTTGCAATAGAGACTATGACCCACAAAGCCTAATCTACAATCTAGCCCTTTACAGTAAAGCTTCATCCAACCCTTCTCTACAGGGTTTATTATGTAAACGTTAAAAAACATGAACAAGAAGGACACAAGAATACTTGGGAAATGAGATAAAGAGAGATATGAAGGGTTTCTTTAATCAATTATTATATACAGTATAACTGGCAAATGAAAACAAGAAAATCTGGTTAGTGGATATCGACATTATATCACTCACTGTATTTTTCTATGTGTTTGAAATATACCAACATACAGATTTTTGTGTTTTGGGAAAATATCATGTTACTATACACAAATATGTTTGTGCTTTGGGAGGATATCCTGTTAGCATAGCATAGTTCCCGCGACTCATTCCTCCGGTCGTGCCTAACAACTGTACTGTACTCCTTTGTATTTTTCTTCTTTGGTTTCTTTACCCAAAGTGGTTGCTGATATATAACGCCTATTTCATGAGTTGAAACACCATGCTCTCAGCTTTGATGTTAGACCTAGAGGGTCAGCTGCTGTGCTTAGCCAACCAGTATTCAAAGTTTAGGGATGGAGTTAGTTGGGAAACCTAAACTTAGAAAACCTGTGCTGATAAAAATTTTTTTCTTAATTTGTGAAATGATGTGTATGAACATTTTCAGAGTTAGGGCAGTAGAATCCTCTTAGTTTTTTTTTTGGTTTGTTTTGTTTTTTAAAAACCAATTACCTGGCACTAACAGGAATAAAATTCATGATATTCAGGTTGTTACAGAAAATTTGGGTTATATTCAATGCTTGGTTCTTTGGAAATTTTATTTTCTTCTATAGTTTTCAAGTTGCTTGAAGAGATAGATACTCAGATATTGCTTTAGAAAAGCTGTCAGCCATTTAGCCTGAGTTCAGAAGAAAGGAGACTTCATTTCTTCTACTTAACTTTGTACTTTCATTGTAAGTGGTAGGTAGGCTGGTAGAACAAGCATATACGTTAGTATTTAAAACAGAAACAATAGGGAAAACCGTCTCTCTCTACAAGGGCAATGCTCAGCCAACACATTTAGGCCTATTATTTTCCTATTTTCCATATGAAATATGGAAAATTGATATTAAGAACAATTAAAAATAAAAATGAATAAAGTGGCACTAAAGGTATTTGAGGCCAGCCATGCTGTTTAGGGGTGAGGTAGGGCGCGGGGTTCAGGCAGCAAAACAGATGCAGAGGCCCTAAGGCAGGAAAGAGCTTCCTGAGTTTGGCTGGAGTATATACCACACGGGGAGAAGGGCCAGGAGAGATGGGTCTTGCCAATCAGGTTATAGAGTTGAGATTGTATTTTAAGTGTTAGGAGAAGCCACTGGAACGTTTCAAGCAAGGAATTATGGAGTAAATTTTGCATTTACAATTTTTTTTTTTTTTGAGGGCAGTATCACTGGCCCTCATATGTGGGATCCGAACCAGGGCCGCTGGCATCCCAAGCCAGTGCTTAACCACTGCACCACTCTGCTGGCCCTGCATTTACAATTCTAAACCTCTGTACTACTGTGAAGAGGAGATTGTGGCAGAGCAAGGGCAAAAGCACAGAAACCAGTTAGGAAGTAGCTGTCAGGGATCAGGGCAAGAGATGATGGCCATGGAGATAGACATGAACAGATTGAAGACAGAATTTACAGGCAGAAATGAGTACTAGTGTTTAATGAAAACTTTCTTTGAGTGAGGAACTGGGGGATACAAAAGTGAGAAAAATAAGTTTTATTGTCAAACATACCCAGTGAAAGGCAACGACCTTTAAGTATTTGATAAATTCTTGAGAGACACGCATGTCTCTTTCTAAATCTTTCCCTTGCTTTTGCATTTTTATATGCATTGTTGAACACATACAGAATTATGCTTATATGCCAATGAGTTGTTTTTTTGTTGTTGTTGTTTATTTTATTTTAAGGGCAGTGTCACTGGCCCTCATATGTGGGATCCGAACCTGGGCCACTGGCGTCCCAAGCCAGCTCTTAACCACCGTGCCACTCGGCCGGCTCCGAGTTTGTTTTTAGTATACATGATATTACACTGTACAGGGGTTCATTCAACAGTATTTCTTGGAGATCTATCTATGCTGTTACGTTTATATAAAGGTTTTTGTAATAACCTCATAATAGTATTAACCTGCCAGAAGTTACCTCCAGTGGTCAACCTGACCCCTATAATTCCTACTCCCCATGCCCTTTACTTTGTAATTGTGGCTTCTCTTTACCTCAGTAAGTTGTAAATACTATGTTAACTAAAACATTGCCTTTTATTTTCCTGGTACCCATTTCCTAAAAGGGCCCTGTACATAGGAGCTAAATGCTCACAATAGCCTGATTAGGAAGTCTCCAGAGTCCTTTGTCCTTGAAATGTCCTTGCCTGGTGCTCAGAACACACTTTGAATCGGCTTGAAACTCTAGGCCTTCAGCTTAAGGCAGTATGTCATTTGGGTGCCCTGAGCAAGAAAATAATGAAAAACAATGTTCAGTTGATGTCACAAGCCATTCACCATTCAGACAGTGATGGTTTTCAGGGTATATTGAAATGAGGTTGTTTTCTTCTTCAAACATCCTGCAAATAGCCTGCAATCTGAATTCAGGAGTCGCTTTGGGAGAGGGAAGTGATGGGTGAGTTAATGGGAAAATTGCATTTGCACCCCCAACATTTTATTCTGGAAAATATCAAACATACAGAAAATTTGGAAGAATTGTGCGGTGCAAACACTTTTATATCCACTACCTAGATTCACTCATAACATTTTACACTACTTTATTGTATATCTGCTCATCTGCTCATTTGCCCATTCATAGATGCATTGATCTATCTTATCTTTTGATGCATTTCAAAGCACATTGCAGATATCAGGGCACTGCACACCTGAACTTTCAGCATGAGAAACATTAACTAGCGTTCAATATTTGTAATTTAAAAAACATATTTGAGGGAAATTTATATCCAGTGAAATGCACAAATACCAAGTGGACCAGTCAGTCCATCAGTTTCACAAATGCCTACACATGGAACACAAACCCCTATCAATATCTGCTAACATCATGGTGTTAGATTTTGATCAGGGGATCAAAGCCTTTAACACTCCCATTCTGCTTTGGCAAGAATGGCAAAAAAACCCTACAAAGCACCTCAGCAGAGTCAGGAGGGAGTAACAGTGGTAAAATGAAGCACCACAAACTAGCTAAGAAAGGAAGCACCCAATCAATGGAACCTGATGAGGGTTTCCCATTTCAGACCTTCAGATTGGACTCAAGTTGGGAGAGGATATTTCCTTTTGTCTAAAGTCACTGTTTAGATTAACGAAGTTTGAAAACGTTTCAATTTTTACATATCACTCTGCATTAAAAATCAAAAGAATGTAGAGAATCTAGAAAAAAAGGCAGAGTAAATTAACTGGCCAAAACAGGATGGGAAGGGGAATATTTCCAGGGAAAACCACATTCCTTAATGTTTCTGGCTGGATTTGGGTGAGAGTTACATGGCATGCAAAGAATTTGATAATATGCACATTATGACCCATATTACATGAAAATGGTCACTCACATGATGAAAGCAGGGCACTTGTGAAGGATCCTGAGGAATAATAGCCCTGGGCTTTAAAAAACTGCTTTAGAAAGGCTGACCAAGGCACAACTTTCAAACGAAAAATTGAAAAGTTCATTCCACATGACTAAACACCATCCTCATTGTTATCGACAAGGGAAACGATAGTTTTCAACAATTTAAACGCCGAGTTGAGATTGTTTTTCTCAGTTTGAGGCCAAAATCAGTAGTCACTTTTTTTGGGTGATTTATTTAATGGTTACTACGTATGCTGGTGGTATCAATTTAGAAAACTATGGAACATTATAGAAAAGAATATAGCAAGATTATAACCCCACCACCATAACGAGATGAGCCCTATTAACAAACTTTTTGTATTCAAACTTTTCCCACTGCGCAGTTTTCCTTTTGACAGTGTTTTTAGACAACCGTTTTGTGTGTGTGTGTATGTTTTAACAACCCGCACTTTCAAACAAACATTTCAGAAATATTAAGTCTTTTTTTTTCCCCCACCCCTCTGGCAGATTGGATCCAGACATTGCTATAGGAAGCAAGCGTCCTTCATTTAAAAAAAAAAAAGTTGGGAAGAGAAGTGTTTAAAAAGAGAAACAGAAAACATTACGCCTTTATTTTGGTGAATTAGCAACAAAGAAAAGGATTAGCACGGACGGGTCCTTTTAGAAAAATATTTATTTTCCTCTGGCTCCCGCTAGGGTGGAGGAAGTTCTGTGTTCCGAGAGAGGGTGGAACAGAGTGGAAGCACAAATGACGGGGAGCCCACTCCCCCCACCCCGCACCCCACCCCCGGCTGGGGAGTGCGGGGGACCCCCGCTGCAGGGGCGGCCAGCAGGTGCCTGGGCTGCGGCCCCTACCTCCCCGCCCCCACCCCTCCCCCCGCCCGCGCTTGGCCTCGCCCCCGGGCGGGGGGGGGCGCGCTAGGCGTCCAGGCGCGGGGGTGGGGGGCGCAACCCCCGCGGGCAGCGGGGAAGAGGCCGCGGGTGGGGGGGGGCCTCCCGGAGAGGCGGGCACCCTCCGTCCGCAGCCCCGAGGAGCATGTCCGCGGCTGGGGCGCGCGGCGGAGCCCCGGGGAGCAGAGCCGGGGGAGGGCGTGTGCGGCGGCGGCCGCGCCGGGGCCGCTAGTCCCCTCCCTCCTGGGGGAGCCGCCGCCGCCACCCTCAGCGCGCGGGCCGCGGCCGGAGCGAGCGGGGCGAGCGGCGCGCGCGGGGGCGGGCGGGGGCGGGGAGGGGGGTGGGCGCAGGGGCGGGAGGGCGCGGGGGGAGGGTCTCGCGCTCCCTGCGCCCAGAGCCCGAGCGGGAGACCCTGGCGGCGGCGGCGGCGCCTGACACTCGGCGCCTCCTGCGGTGCGGCGGGGCGGCATGTCCGAGGCTGGCGCGGCCGGGCCGGGCGGCGGCGGCGGCGGCGGCGGCGGGGCAGGGGCCGGGGCCGGGCTCGGGGCGCTGCCGCCCCAGCCCCCCGCGCCGCCCCCCGCGCCGCCGCAGGGCTCCCCGTTCGCCGCCGGGGGCTCGGGCGCCTGCGGACCGGCGACGGCAGTGGCGGCGGCGGGCACGGCCGAGGGACCGGGCGGCGGCGGCTCGGCCCGAATCGCTGTGAAGAAAGCGCAACTGCGCTCCGCTCCGCGGGCCAAGAAACTGGAGAAACTCGGAGTCTACTCCGCCTGCAAGGTATCCGCTCGCCGCCCCCGGGGGGCTAGGGCGCCGCTCGCGGGACCCCCGCCGCCTCCCCTTCCCCCGCCGCCCGCCTGGGGCCGCTGCACCGCGGAAGTGCCGCTGTCGCCCAATTAGCCGCTGCTCGGACCACAGCGCTGCTCGCTTGGAAGAAGGGGCCTCCCCGAGACCTCTCCATTCCTCCCATTTGCAAGGACGAGCCCCTGCGCCCGCGCTCCTGCGCTGCCCTGGGGCTTTGTTGCTCTGTAGGAGCTCGCCAAGGGTGCCTTCCAAGGGAGTGCAGCAGAGCTTGCGGTGCAGCGAGCGCCCCAGGGCCAAGGAAACATCTTTGGGGGGGTACCTGAGCGCCCCCTCGTCGCGCATCCTCTCCCCGTGCCCCATTGGGAGGAGCTGGAAGCAGGAATGAGGGTGGAAGGGGCTGCGGGACGCCCCGCGCTTGGGGAGATCGAAGGAGTGGAACACGCCGGGTGAGAAGGTGGGCACATCCCCCGCCCCCCAATGAGGGTCCTGTAGCTTTGGGCTCCCTCCACTGAGGGTGGGGGCGCTGCGGCGCGCAGCGACAGCCCCGTCGTTATTGTATTATGACTTGTTTAGTTAAAACGCTGTCCCAGCTGCTCGGGGTGTAAACAGGATTTGGCAAGGTGACAGCCCAGCACGGCAGGCGCTACTGCTCCGTTTGAGGACACACGTTTCTTGCCATCTCCCCCCTCCACGCCAGCTCTCGGCACCCCGTAGCCCCTCAGCTGCAGATCCAGATGTGGGCACCGTGCTCCCGCGGTGGCAGGATTGCCCGAGGCCGCGGGGCACCCTGGCCCAGCGCTGTCAGCGGCGGCTTTGTTTTGACAGGGTGACAGCTGAGGGGGGCGGGGACTTGGCCTTGTCAGCTCCTGCGGCCTGTGGCTGAGGCAGGGAAGAGACACCCTCACACACCTCTCCTGTATTCCTCCCGCCTGCCGCAAACAGGGTCAAGTTCCCAGTTTCCCACAAGCGAGCTGCAGTGGCCAGCTTTGAATTTTGGTGTAAAGATTATTAATCCTGCCAGAACCTCTCTCCCCCGGTGATGGTGTTTTTAGTATTTACAGGAGCTTCTGAGCTGCAGTTGTTAAGCGTGTGTGCTCACTGTTTTCCCACGCCACTCACATCCTCTTGTATAGCCTGCTGTGTGCCTGACACTGGTTCAATAAATATTTGTTGAGTGGATGTAGGATCGAGCGCAGCAGTCCTCAAACTTTTATGTGCACAGGAATCACCTGGGGAGCTGTTTGAAAATCATGATTCTAAGTCATAGAACTGGGGTGGGGCTGAGAATCTGCATTTCTAACAAGTTTTAGGGGTTGTGATGCTGCTCCACTGACCATACTCCAAGTAGCAAGACCCTAGTTCATTCAGACCTGGACAATATATTATTCGACTCTTTGAATTCTGAAACTGTGAAACAGTAATGCCAGGTAGTTGGTATTTCTGAAGAACGAACGCAAAAAAGATAAAATGTGGAGTGTGCTTCTTAAGAAAGGTGAAGGGCCAGCAGTTGGTTATGAAGGGCCTTAGTTTAGAGTAATCAAGAACAAGGTCAGTTCCTCAGTGGACTTGGTGTTTTGCAGCCCAAGTGGGCTCATGTCGAAACTGTTTCTGCTCAGTGTTTCTGTCCTGCCTTTTTATTGGGTTTCCATCATGAGCACTGTCTCTTCTTGTTGCCTGGCTGCTATTGCCTTGATGTCCAAAAACTTACCTGAAGTTTTGGTCCTATCTGAAACTATGACCATATGTGTCTAGCATTGATATTTTGGATCCTTTCAAATTTCCAAGAGTGAGATATAGCACCCTTTGTAAGGTTTGTGACTTGAGTGTTCCATATTCACATTCACAATCGAACTTATAGGAAGGGAAACCTCCTTTTTTTTTTTTTTTTTTTGAGGGCAGTGTCACTGGCCCTCATATGTGGGACCTGAACCGGGACTGCTGGCTTCCCAAGCCAGTGCTTAACCACTGCGCCACTTGGCCGGCCCAAGAAAGGAAAACTTCTTAATAAAGGCCTCTCTTCCGGCTCCTGGGAGACTCTGAAAGTGTCAGTTTGTATTGCTTTTTTTTTGTCTTTTTTTTTTTTTTTTTTTGAGGGCAGTGTCACTGGCCCACATATGTGGGACTGAACCGGGGCCGCTGGCTTCCAAGGCCAGCGCTTAACCACTGCGCCACTCGGCCGGCCCAAAAATATGACCTTTGTTTTGTTTTGAGGGCAGTGTCACTGGCCCTCATATGTGGGACCGAACCGGGGCCGCTGGCTTCCCAAGCCAGCGCTTAACCACGGTGCCACTCGGCCGGCCCTGTATTGCTTTTATTTAATAAATATTTAGAGGGCCGGCCGAGTGGCGCAGTGGTTAAGATCTGGCTTGGGACGCCAGCGGCCCCGGTTCGGATCCCACATGAGGGCCAGTGACACTGCCCTCTTAAAAATAAATAAATAAATAATTAAATATTTAGAGAGATCCCAACTGGGTGTCAGGCACTGTGCTGGATGCTGGGGCTATGACCCCCAGAATCTATGCTTCTGGAGCTGCTGTATGTGTGTGTGTGCGCGCACACACATGCTGGGGGCTTGGGGAGGTGGGCAGTGAACCAATTACAATGAAATGAAAAAAAGAACTGCTTTCTTAAAGTGATGCTGGAACTCAGAGCTCGCAATTCATGAGCTGGAGCATGGTTGAGGTAGGAATGGCTTCCTGGAGGAAGTGTCAGTGAGTGCCAAGGAATCTTGGCAGAGCAGAGTGGGGTGAGGTGAAGCTTCTTGTAGTGGAGAAACTGAAAGCAGTTGTGAAAGCTTGGAACTGTGCCATCAGGATCTAGCGCTCCATTGGCCAGGGCCACCAAATTGGGGTGTGTTTGTGTGGCTAAGAGGGCATTGGGGAATCCAGGAATCTTAACACCTGGGGAGTGACATTGTCTCAGATATGCTATTTTTTAAAACTGTGCTTGATTGGGAGTGTGGGATGCAAGAGAACAGAATCTGTGATTCTTTCTTAGCTTGTCTGTATACTTCATGTAAGAAAAGCCCAAGAGGACAGAGTGCCCTGCCTTTTGGTACTGACCGGCCCCTTGACAAGTCAGAGAGAGCAGAGAGGTTAGGGAATGAAGAGGGACCTGGAAAGAGGTGAAGTATGTACTTGACTGGGTGACATTGAAAGAAGAACAGGTCCCAGACCTGATAAAGGATCTGGCCTTTAAACTTCACAAGTGAAACAGAAAAAGAAGGGAGCTAGTTCACAGCCAGGGTGGTGCGCCACACCCTGGAGAGAAGAAAAAAACAAACAAACTTGTTTTGCAGGATCGAGGGTTCTTTGAACTGTGTGCTGGGGAAGATTGCTTCAGAGAGTCACTTGGCTGGTCTGTGATACAGCTAGAGTGATCATTAAATTGGCTGGTCTGTGATACAGCTAGAGTGATCATTAAAATTGTTGATCTGACCATGTTTAACCTCTACTTAGAACCCTTCAGAGTTTCTCTTTACTGGAGTCCACAAGGCCCTGCATGGCCTGGCCACGGCCCTCTCTGGCTCCTTTTCAGGGCTTTGGGTGCCTCAGGGCCTTTGCACACACTGTTCACTGGGATTTAAAGCTCTTCTTGCCACACTTTCAAATTAACTCCCCATTCTTCTTGCAAATCTCAGACTCCTTGCATTTCCTTTACCAGCCTTACCATTATAAGTTTTCTGAACCCCTCTGTACATACTTTTTCTTCCTGGTGCTATTATCATGATTATACATTGTGTGATAATTTGATATGTGTTTGTCCCTCCGAAGAGATTCTAAGTGAAGTGGTTATTGACTGATGAATGAACTAGAGAAGAAAGAAACTGAGGAAACGATTAGCTGTTAGGAGAGCAGTAGTGAGATTTTACAATAGCTTGACCACTTCTTGACAATTGGGGAGAGGGGATTTTCACTTAGGACAGTTCTAGGTATCTATCTCACAGATGTCCATAGGCCTGAGCTTTTAGTGTTATAAAAGAAAGCCAAAGTGAAAGTATGAGTAGCCCAATTCCAAATCTTCTTGAATTAAAGTGTAATTTATCTACTAAAAAAACAAAACTCATTGGCTGACTCTTCTTAATGAAATAGGCTGTTTATACAGGAGGGGAGGAATAGTGGCCAAGAATATGTGCTTCAGTGCGTAGGCTGACCGGAGTTCAAATTTCAGGATATCCAGCTGTGTGACCTTGGGCAAGGACTTCACCTTAGTCTCCATTTCCTTGTCTGTAAAAGTAAGAATAATGCTCCCCTCAGGGCAAAGCAATGAGGATTTACAATGGGCTAATAATATGTATGAGGCATCCAGCAGGGTGCCTGGCCCCTGGTGAGCCCTCACTGCAGCTCAGAGTTGGGGATATTTTTTTAACTTGGAAGTCAAGAAAGAAGGAGGGACTTAGAGAGCCCTGAACCCCAGCCCTGCCACTTGTGTGATCTTGGGCACCAATCCCTTAGTTATTCTCTTAGCCTTGATTAATTCATTTATAAAATGGGGACCATGACTTTAACCTTGAAGTTAAAAGAGAGAAGGTCCCCAAAGTCTCTGGAACCTAAAAGTTCTGGCTAAATGGAATTGCCTGGGGTTTTACTCATTCATTGTTTGTTGGAGTCATTGGCCACGAAGCATTTATAGAAAACCCAGTTGCTTCGATTCTGGGCTGAGTGCCATACCTAGAGAGTTACATGGGCACAGGGCTATACAATTAGCCTTAATTTTTAAAATAATGGTTTATAGTCTAGAAGTAACATTGACTGTGGAATGTGCAGAGAGTGGAGGCAGCGATGCCACCATGAGAAAAAATTGTCCTGTGTGGGCCAGGGGCTGGTGAATGGTGCACTTGAACTAACCTTGAAGCCCCTACACCTTTGTATTTGTTAAGTTACTCCTTCAGAGAGCAAATATCTGTTTCAACTGTCTGGATCTAGAGGAGTGGCTCTCCCTCAGAGCTGTTTTGCTCCCCCAGCGGGTATTTGGCAATGTCTGGAGACATTTTTGGTCATTGTAATTGGGAGGAGTGTGCTACTGGCAACTAGTAATTAGAGGCCAGGGATGTTGCTAAATATCCCATGATGCATAGGACAACCCTCCCCCATTCCCCCCCCAAACAAAGAATGATCTGGCTCCAAATGACATCAGTGCCAAATTTGAGAAACCCTGCTTTAGAGGAAAATGTGTTACCCCATAATGCCATAAATTCATTGGCAGTATAGGAAAAATTAATGCTTTTAATGTTAATTTGAATAACACTCAAAATCGGAAATATCTCACTTTCTGAATCATGGGCATATTTTTATTTATTTATTTATTATTTTTTTATTTTTTTAGCTGAGCCATCCTGCTACCTGTTGGCAGCTCAGCAGCTGCTCAGCTCGGGCTGGGAATCCAACCTGCAACCCTGTTGCTCAGAGCTTGCACTCTTGAGCCAGCACTCTTGAGCCAGCTCTTAACCAACTGAGCCACTTGGCCAGCCCGGGCTGGGAATCCAACCGGCAACCCTGTTGCTCAGAGTTCGCACTCTTGAGCCAGCTCTTAACCAACTGAGCCCCTTGGCCAGCCCTTGCATATTTTTAAACAGCTTTATTGTGGTATGATTTATAGCTAATAAACCTCACAAACTTAAATGTATAGCCAGTTGCTTTTGAGTAAATGTATACAGGTGTTCATCCATCACCACAGTTCAGTTTTATAACTCTTCTATCTCCTGCAGTGGGTACCATTTTTATAAGGTGATATTTTGTATCAGTTGATTGTGGGTTTGCAAACAGAAACAAAAGGTATCTTTTTGGAAACTCTTTAGATAAGTAGTATTGTTACAACAAAGCACAAAACATGGCGGGGGTAAATAAAATACTTTAAGAAAATCAGTCATTGGGTCCATGAGTCTCGTAGCATACAGTTATTTCATGTGCAGTGAGTTCTCTAAAAGGCGGTATAATGGAGCCAACACACACAAGAAAAATGTTTCATTTGGCAGGCACAATACAAAAAGCCTGCGAGAAAGAGGAACACATTTAATTCTGTTTCCTCATAAACTTTCAGGGAAGATGGAAATTCAAGCCTGCAAAAGCCTTCAGACTGCAATTTGCAGTTTTATGTAACTGAGAAAATAGTTTATAGGGCAAAATGGAACAAAATCTGCTGAGGACTGTTTTGTTTTAGAAACATGTGCTTGCAAATAACATTTTGTGATGCAGTGCTGGTGGGTTTTGTTGTTTTTTTACCACTAAGAAGATTTTAAACTTAGTTACCTGTCCCCATTCTCAAGATTTATCCAGATTTATCCTGTGCTTGTCAGGTAAATCCATGGCATCGGCCCTATCATAGGGAGTCTTGATGGTAAAATACACAGTTTCCTGGGAGGTGCCTTGCAACAATCAGAACATCTGCTTCTCAGATGAAAGATCTGGAGACACAGCACATTGCCAAGATGGATTTCCAAGGCTCAGTGGCTCCTGATTGAGTTCATTTGTCTCTTCATGAGAGACAGGTAGATATTTAGGAACAGTTGTCAATGGTTTCCTACTCTTAATAGTTTCCTACTCCTAATCTGATTCAAACCCGAAGGCATCTGGGGCAGAAGAGCAGGCGCGTGGACTACCTGGCAACCTGGTGAAAACCTGAAGCATCCGCCCTCCTCGCTCCCTGCACACTGGGCGCCTTGGGCACCTGCTTAACTGCTTTGTGTTTCAGTTTCCTCTTTGGTGAAGTGGGGAGTCAAGGCGTCACCTCATTACTGTAAAGATAAAATAGTTTAGCATATGTGAATAGTTCTTGGAAGATAGGCGTTTCACAGATGTCTATTTTATTTTTAAAAACTTTCCATTGGCCTTAGCAGTTCATGTTTAGCTAAAGTGTTAGGCCTCCTGTCACTTGATTCTTCTACCTGGGGTAAGAGGGAGGTAAGGAAAGTCATTTTACTGGCAGGGAATTGAGACCCAAAGAGGTGAAGCAATGTCCTCCAGCTGCTGGCTGTTCAGGAAGTCTCCTTCCAGTGCCCCACTTTGCATCCTCTTTCCATCTTTCTCAGGCAGTAGAGGGGCTGCAGTGTCTCCAAATGGTTTACAGAGAGGATTTCATTTGTTTCAGGCCTTCTACTACTCTCGCTTGATGTTTATTGTCCCCCTATTGAGAGGTATGTTCAAAGCCTTTTCTAGTTCATTGAAACTGTGCAGGCCATAAAGCACACAAAATAAGCGTTTTTTATTATGGGCCCAGGGCAGACAGATGCATGCCCTCGATTGTTTTAAAGCTGACAATCAACAGTGGTAAGTGTGCTGGCCCAGTAAAATTCCCTGTAGGAAGGAAAGAAGATGAAAGAGACACCCATTCAGGCTGTAGAAGGTGCCAGATACGCCAGAGAGGTGAGGACTTGACTGCCCTGGAAGTGTAGACGTCCCCAAACAGCCCTACATACGACCCCACACCCAGCAGTATTCAGATCCAGAGGAAAGTCACTTCTTAACATTTAATTGTACAATCAGGAAGTAAAGTGCTGAAATCCTACGGACTGTCTGTATAGCCCAATGCATTTTTTTTTTAAGAACTTTATTGGGGAACAGTGTGTTTTTTTGGGGAAACAATGTGTTTTTCCAGGACCCATCACCTCCAAGTCAAGTTGTTGTCCTTCAATCTTAGTTGAGGGCACAACTCTGCTCCAAATCCAGTCTCCACTTTCAATCTAGTTGCTGGGGGGGGTGGGTGTAGCCCACTATCCCATGCGGGAGTCGAACCAGCAACCTTGTTGTTAAGAGCACGTGCTCTCACCAACTGAGTCATCTGGCTGCCCATTGGTGGCAGCTCAACTCAAGTTGTTTTCGATCTATTGTAGCTGCGGAGGTTGCTGCTCTCTGGCCCATGTGGGAATCGAATCGGCAACCCTGTTGCTCAGAGCTCACGCTCTAACCAGCTGAGCCACCCGGCTGCCCTAGCCCAGTGCATTTATACATATCCATGAATCCATGCAGTTGCCACCCAGTGAATGCTATATAGAGCATTTCCAGCACCTCAATGGGCTCCCTTGTGCCCTCACCGTACCTCTGGTAATCCATATTCTGACTCCATTACCAGAGAATGGTTCTGCCTTTCTTTTTTTTTTTTTAAAGACTTTATTTATTTATTTATTTATTTATTTATTTTATTTATTTAGGGCAGTGTCACTGGCCCTCATATGTGGGACCCGAACCAGAGCCGCTGGCTTCCCAAGCCAGCGCTCAACCACTGCACCACTCGGCCGGCCCTGGTTCTGCCTTTCTTAAAGGTCCCACAAATAGAATCACACCTTAGGAACCCTTTTGCATCTGGCTTCTGTCACTCAACATGATGCCTGCGAGCCTCATCCATGTTGTGGCATATAGCAGTTAATATGTAAAAACACAGATTTTTTGTTTGTTTGTTTTTTTGAGGGCAGTGTCACTGGTCCTCATATGTGGGACCCGAACCGGGCCGCTGGCTTCCCAAGCCAGCGCCCAACCACCGCTCCACTCGGCTGGCCCAAAAGACACAGTTTTAAAACTAAAAAACAAGTTCAAAATTGTCAACCATTTTCAGGATGGAAAGCATTGGATGGGGACAACTTTATAAAATAAACTTTAATGAGGCTTTTGAAAGAAAAGATAGGAGTTTGAAATTCGGGTATACTGGGAAGAACCCACGTGGGCAGGAATGTGGACAAGAGACCAGGGAATGTGGACCTGGCCATGCACATGCAGTTAAGGATTGGAATGGAGGAGAGGCGGACCGTTGGGGAGGCGGGTGCAGGAGACCGTGATGTCACAGCTGGTGGAATGCTCAGCCTACACAGCTCCTCTCCCATGGCGTCTGTATTGGTGAGTCCTTACTGGTAGATATGCGTATGAAGTCCTGCTGTCTGTCACCCAGTCTCGTTCTGGAAGGCGACTAGAGTTATATACATTGAGCCTTGCAAGCCACACAGAACCCTACACGTTGGGAGCTGTGGCAGGTCCTAGAAGACTGGCCAGAGCCTAGTACCTAAAGCTCCAGCAAGCCATTGACATCTCTGTGATATTGGCAATAATTCATCCTTGAAAACTTGTATTGAATGTATAAGACAAACTTATTATTTAATGGAATCATGTGGACCCCCCACTTATAAATTAATTTTCCCATAATTGATATATAAAGGGATTTTTTTCTTATTTCCTTGTGTATGTCCATACACAGGGCTGTTATGCCTAGTACCACTTATTCATTTAACATTTATATCCATGGGCTGCTCAGGTAACTCCTGTCCAAACTATTTTTTTTGAGGGCAGTGTCACTGGCCCTCATATATGGGACCTGAACTGGGGCCGCTGGCTTCCCAAACCAGCGCTTAACCACCACACCACTCGGCCGGCCCACTCCTGTCCAAACTCTTGATGACAATTCATCACCTGGTGATAACTGAAATAGAAGTGAATCCTTTCTAATATCGAATTCTTTTCATCTCTGGCATCTCATCGTGCATGCCGGTACCCCTTGCACTGCCACTTTTCTTTTCCGGGTATTGGCATGGCTTGTTAAACCTTATTCCAATTTGTTCCCGAAGGCTAATTTCTCAGAGTAGCTTTCCTGACACCCCCTACCTCCTGGTCTAAAATAGCAGCACCACATCACTTGGTAATTTTACCTTGTTCTGCATTCCTTTACTGCATTTGTCAGTTCTTGAAAATCATATATATATATATATATATATATATATATATATATATGTGTGTGTGTGTGTGTATATATATATATATTTTTTTTTTTAAGATTTTATTGGGGAATTGGGGGAGGGGAACAGACAAGTTGCTGTCCTTTTGTTCTTCAGTCTAGTTGTGGAAGATATTGCTTCACTGGCCCATGTTGGTATTATCTTCTCTGGTGAGGCAGATGGGTTGCCGTCCTTTGGATGGTCGCTCACAGCTGCTCTTGGCCGCTCACACTGGCTGCCAGCCACTCATGCTGGCTGCCAGCCACTCACTGTAGCCTCTGGCAGCCCACTGCAGCAGGGGCTGCAGCTATGCCTTCCTGGGGACTCACAGCAGCCCAGCTCCAGGTAGAGCTGTTGTTCACCATCTTAGCTGTAGAGGGCAGTGTCACTAGCCCTCATATGTGGGATGTGAACCAGGGCCGCTGGCGTCCCAAGCCAGCTCTTAACCAACGGGCCTCTTGGCCGGCCCTGTATTTTTCTAATAATGTCTCATCCGTTTTCTTTATGACAATAGAAGCTCCATGAAGCAGAGACTTGGGTTCATTCCATATCCCAGGTCCATGGACCATGCCTTGCACTATAATAGGTACTCAGTACATATTGTTGAATAAATGGGCCATTTCATATGCACAGTGAATTTCATATTCACTTTGTGAGATGGGAGGAAACAAAATCGTTCTTAAAGACAAGGAAACCGAGGCTCAGAGAGGTTGAGTGACTTACCCAAAGCTACATGGTCAGCAGCAAGGTAAGCTGGGGATGGAATAACAGCTCCTGACTTGTACAGGAGAGAGTGGTTCCCGTGAACTCTCAGCGGGCCTGATGGTATGCACTACTTGTCTGATAGCCTGGGCATTTGCTGTAAGATGAAGCAAGGAGAAGTCACTCCTGCTTTTAATTCTCTGAACAAATCATATGAACTTCTGTGACCACCATTTATTTCCTCTTCCTCAGATGAGAATTAAATTATCACAAGGGTATCATGAGTATTGTGAGTCCAGCGAGTTAAAACCTATGAGCTGTGGGCCGGCCGAGTGGCTTAGTTGGTTAAGAGCTCACTCAAGAGTGTGAGCTGAACTCTGAGCAACAGCAGTTTGATGCCCAGCCTGAGCTGAGCTGCCAACAGCAGAATGGCTCAGCTAAAAAAACAACACAATAATAATATTAAAAAAATAAAACCTATGAGCTGAGCAAAAGGCCCTACGATATATTCTAAAAGTCAATGTTATGATAGCTGGAAACAGAAATCACCTATAAAGTCATGTTTTCTAGCTACTGTTTATATTTTTTGTTGCTTTGCTGCCAGCTTTAAACTAAAGGCTACAAGAGGCTTTCTTTAATTTGTTCTTCTGTTTGCATCCAGAAGCCCAGACACAGGGCATGTTTTTTATTTTGTTTTTTAGCTGAGCCATCCTGCCACATGTTGGCAGCTCAGTGGCAACTCAGCTTGGGCTGGCATTGAACTGCCTTTGCTCAGAGCTTAGCTCGCACTCTTGAGCGAGCTCTTAACCAACTGAGCCACTCGGCTGGCCCAAGGCTTTTTTTTTTTTAATCAGGAGATGAATGCATTTGTTTTGGAAAATAGTGTGAATAATATCTTTAATGATCCGCTTGGAATGTTATTTTTTTGTTGTTGTTACACCACCTACCCTTAGGAGAAGGCATTGAGTCATCTCATAAGTGACCCGGGGAAAGATGTGTGGGATGGTTCCATGAATTCCACACCATCCTAATCAGTCCCCACTCGTTAGGTGCCCGTGGCCTGTGCTGAAGCTGCTGTGGTATGCAGCAGATTCCAGAAGTACAGGGATGGGGCCTGAGTAATCGAGTGCCTGATGGCAGCGACTCTAATTTGCATCAGCTCTAACAAGCTGGTGTTGAAACTGGATGGCAGGATGCCACGGAAGTCAAGGTCAGCATACTTTGAAATAGCAAAGTGAGTCATATAACCCAGGATTTGCACATACCCACAAGGGCTACCTGACTAACCCCACCTCCAGTGAACACGTCCACAGCATTGGTTAAGGGCCTGCGCCCAGTTCTGTTCTAGGCGAATGGTGAGTGACAAAAGGCAACAGAACCTCACTAGAAGCCCCTCATCTTGCTGGGAGACAGGTATAGAGGGAAAGAAGAATTAAAATGAACAATCAAGCATGAGGTCAATACACAGAGAAGCCATTATGAGCTGGGGGGAGGTAGAAGCATAGGAGAGAGGCCCAGCCTGGTGGAGTGAAGAGTAGATAAGAAAGCAGAGAAGCAAAACTGAAGGGAACAAGACCTCAACTAGGGTTTAGATGTGTGAACCTGGGCAACAGATGGGCCCCGGGTTTGAACCCTGACGTGCTGCTTTCTTGCTGTGTGACCATGAGAGAGATTACTTAACCCTTTCCGAGCCTCAGATTTCACAGCTGTAAAGTGGGGATCGGGATGTCATCAACTTTTCCCATTCATTCAGCAAATTTGTTACCGAACGTGCCAGGCGCTGCTTTAGATCTGGGGATACAGTGACAGATGGGCCCTTACTCTTGCCGAGCTTGCTTTCTGGTAGCAGAAGCAGACAGTAAACAACAAAATAACAGAAAATGGCAAGTGCCACAAAGAGCATGTAAACAGAGAAGTAAATGAGCATGCCTGGGGAGCTCCTTCAGATGTGTGCCCAAAAAGGTCTCTGTGTGGAACGGACAGGGTCTGGGGCCTGAATGCTAACAAGAAGCCAGGGGGGACCATGCCAGCTGGGGAGTACAAAGACTTGGCCAGAAATGGCTTGGCATGTTCAAGGGCTGCCAGGCAACCATTGTGGCTAGATGGGGGTGGAGAGGGGGGCAAGTGTAGGAGATGAGGTGGAAGAGGTCTCTGGCGGCCAGCTTGCCGAAGTAGAATTTTCACACAGTGAAACGGTCTGATCTTCACTTCTGATCAGTGTTGACAAGTGCATATCAAGACAGAGCATTTTCATTGCCCTGCAAAGTTCCTTCCTGTTCCTTGCCATTCAAATCCTTCTCCCCCAGAAGCAACCCCTGAGCTAAATTGCTGTCACTCCAGGTTAGTTTTGATATTCTAGAATGTCATATAAATGATACCGCATGGTATATAGTCTTCTCCTTTTACTTAGCATAGTATTTTTGAGATTCATCCATGTTGTCTCACGTAGCAGTAGTAAATTTCTTTTTTTTTTTTTTAAAGATTTTATTGGGGAATTGGGGGAGGGGAATATAGCATTGGGGAATTGGGGAAGAGAAACAGACAAGTTGCTGTTCTTTTGTTCTTCAGTCTAGTTGTAGAGGACGTTGCTTCACTGGCCCATGTTGGTATTGTGATCATTGCACTCTTCCTGGGTGAGGCAGATCAGTCGCTGGCCATTGTACGGCCACTCACGGCGGCTCACAGTAACTCAAGCCAGCTGCTCTCCGCTCACGCTGGCTGCTGGCCAGGTTGCCTCACGGTAGCCCAGCTCCAGGTTGAGCTGTTTTTCACCATCTTAGCTGTAGAGGGTACAGCGTCATGGGCCCATGTGGGATCCGAACTGATGGCCCTGCTGCTCAGAGCTGGTGTCCCAAGCCAACTCTTAACCGACAAGCCACTCGGCTGCGCATAAATTTTTTTTGCTGAGTCTTCCACTGTACGGTTGTACCACGGTTTGTTTATCCATTCACCTGTCATGGACAGACATCTTGATTGTTTCCAATGGATTCAGATTAGATTTTCATTTTAAAGCATCCCCTGTGGCTATTCTGGGAAGAATAAAGTGTACAAGAGAAAGAGTAGAAGAAGAGGGTACTGGGAGTTACTGGAGTCTAGGTGTAAGTGTATACTGGTGGGTTGGCCCAGGGTGGTAACAGCGGAGGGGGTGACAAGTAGACAATTTTGGGTTATATTGTGAGTGTAGCAGCAGCAGGACTTGGTGTGTCCAGGGGTGGGGATAGCGTGTGAAGAGAAGACAGAAATAAACCTACTGTCTAGGTTGCTGGCCCGAGGACCTGAGAGGATGCTGGTGCCATTTACCAAGTTGAGGAAGACCATGGGAGAAGCAGGTGTGGGGTGCGAGAATCAAGAGTTCTCTTTGGGATGTGTTAAATTAGGTATGTCTCTTTGTAGTCAAATGTTGTTTTGATAATAAAACGAAATAATCCATTTAGCAGCTTGGTATAGTATCTGGAACATTCTGATGCTCAGGAAATGGTAGCTATTATTACAGTTAAAAGCAGTGCTGAATCATAATAAATTATTGAGCTTATGAAAGAGACTAGCCAAATTGGAGTAAAAGGAAGAATGAGTAAACAGGAACAGTAGGAGAATAGGACCCACTACTGGGTAAGGAAGAAATCAGTTTCTACTGTAGAAGGTCTTGAATTTGAGGTAGAAAAGTTTGAGCTGAATCCAGTTGGTAATAGTGACTCTGCACTTTAAGGAGGAGGAGACACAAGACATTTAGAGTGCTAGCAAGGAGTTCTAGGTTTTGGGCCACTTACTCCTTTGCTAGCTGGGTGAGGTGAATTCAGGCAAGCCCCCTCCCCACCCCTCTTTCTCTAAGCATTGAATTACTTGTCCTGTGGGGTTGTGGGGAGCGGAAAATAAGAGATGTAGGCTAAAATTGTGTTGGAAAGTATCAGACAGAAATGCTCAACATTATTAAATGGCTTCTAAATGTAGGTTGATGTGTTAGACAGTGGGTGTTAGATGCAGGGCTGGGAGTGGGAATGAATTGTAAGTAGGGAGGAAGCTGTTTTTTCTTTTAACTGGCTATATAGGGCCTAACCTGGGGCCCTGGTAGGGAGAATAGAGAAGGTATAAATCTGGGGGAGACTTCTAAAGAAGAATCTGATGGCCTAGGGTGAGGGCATTGAATGCAGATGAACTGGGCCTCAGGATCTGGGACAAAGATAATGCCAAGGAAGAGAACAGGATAGCTGAAGTGGGGGTGAAGGAGTTGAGGGCAATCCTTCCTGTAACACTCACTGGATCGACATGCCAGACGAAGGCAGTTGGGAATGTGGGCTGGAAGTTCTGTTTTGCAGGTTGGGCTGGTTATGTGGATTTACGAGTCGTCAGCCCAGATAATGACGAATACCACGTGACCGCAAGCTGTCCAAGGAAGCAACATACATGGCGCTGTTTATTTTGCTCATCCTGGTTGACTTGGTGCCAAAACAACAGACTGAAGAGTGAAGAAGTCTGTCAGTCAGCTGGTTGTCTGGGCTGCTCAGCGCCAGCTAGTGTGACAAATCTTTCCACTGTGCTGAAGACCGAGCTGACTGCTTTGGCAAGTTTACCGATAAAGCCTTGAGGTTGGATGTGTGCATTAAAAGAGATTCCAGGAATTGTCGCAAGGAACTGGGACACCAGTTTCTTGGCCCTGGGGTGTCACTCAGGGGTGGTTCATGTTTGGGTTTGGTCCTGGAGAGGTGACTCAGGTGTAATGAAGGGCCTGGCCCACCTTTAGGACATTTGGTAGCACTGGAGTCATTCTAGCATCTTCTGAGATAATGTCTGAGGGTCCTGGGCCTTTCATTCAGTCAGACCTGATTATTTAACACAAAGAGGGCAGTTCTTTATTCAACTAGCACAAACTTCTAGACTGGGATATCCTGATGATTTTCTGTTGATTTTGATGTTGGGCTAACCTTGGAGAGGGTAGAAAAGAAGCACTCGACTAGGGTGTTTATCCCTGGGTTATTGCTTCATGATATGATTGCTATCTCCTTCTATATTCTTGACCACTCTCTTCGGTATTTGTTTTTGTGGTTCCTTGTGGCTTTCCACACCAAAATGGCACTCTTAATCGAGGGGTTCAGAGAGTCTCCCGCTACTGAATTACCTCACCGGTTATCTTTTCTCCCCTTCTAGTTCTCGTTTCACTTTCAATTCCAGGCAAATTGGATCTCCTGAGATAAGGCCTCCCCCTCTCCCACTTTCTTTTCACTTGTACCCAAAATCCCCAGGTATTTATTTATTTAAAATTTGTTTTATTTGGGAATTAGGGGAGAGGAACAACATTGGGGAATCGGGGAAGGGAAACAGACAAGTTGCTGTCCTTTTTTTGTTCTTCAGTCTAGTTGTGAAGGACGTTGCTTCACTGGCCCATGTTGGTATTATCATAGCGCTCTTCCTGGCTGAGGTAGTTGTTCGCCGGCCATTGGATGGCTGGTCACGGCCTCTTTCTGCAGCTCATATTGGCTGCCAACCACTCATGGTAGCTCCTGGCAGCCCTCTGCAGCAGGGGCTGCAGCCTACACCATCTCCAGCGACTCACGGCAGCCTAGCTCCAGGTTGAGCTGTTGTTTACCACCTTATCTATAGAAGGCAGTGTCATTGGCCCTCATTTGTGGGATCTGAACTGGGGCCTTGCTGCTCAGAGCTGGCATCCCAAGCCAGCTCTTAACCAACGCGCCGCTCGACCGGCCCAAAGTCCCCAGATTTTTAAAGTCCCATTTTTTTTTTTTTTTTTTTTTTTTTTGAGGGCAGTGTCACTGTCCCTCACATGTGGGACCGAACCGGGGCCGCTGGCTTCCCAAGCCAGCGCTTAACCACTGCGCCACTCGGCCGGCCCTAAGATTTTTTCTTTTTTTTTTTTTTTTTTTTGAGGGCAGTGTCACTGGCCCTCATATGTGGGACCCGAACCGGGGCCGCTGGCTTCCCAAACCAGCACTTAACCACCTCGCCACTCGGCCGGCCCCCTAAAGTCCCATTTTCAACTCATAGCTTTATGATGTCTGCTCATCTTTCATGTACAACTAACTGTGTGACCTGGATGTATTGTCACACAGTAGAGGAAGAAAAGGGATTATGTCCCAGAAAGTATTACTAGCTATTAAAATTTAAGTGGTATATAGAAAGCTGAAGTTAATAAAGTAGGGAGAAGAGAGCAGTATTGACACCCACATCTGTCAGACCATTTTTTTTTCCCTTCAAATCTTTGCTGCTTAAAAAGTGTGGGAACCTGTGGGCTGTCCTAGTGGCGTGTTTGTTAAGAGCTGGCTTGGGATGCCAGCGGCCCCGGTTCGGATCCCACATATGAGGGCCAGTGACACTGCCCTCTACAGCTAAGATGGTGAACAACAGCTCCACTTGGAGCTGGGCTGTGTGAGTCCCACCGACATCATAGCTGCAGATCCTGCTGCAGTGGGTTGCCAGAGGCTACAGTGAGTGGCTGGCAGCCAGCGTGAGCAGCGGGCAGCCGGAGTGAGCTGCCAATAGCTGCTGTGAGCGGCTGTCCAGAGGCTGGCAACCTATCTGCCTCACCAGAGAAGAATGCAATGACAATACCAACATGGGCCAGTGAAACAACGTCCTCCACAACTAGACTGAAGAACAAAAGGACAGCAACTTGTCTGTTCCCCTCCCCCAATTCCCCAATTAAAAAAAAAAAATCTGAAAAAAAAACCAGTGTGGTAACTTGTGAGAAATGCAGAACCTCAGGCCCCACCCTGGACCTACCGAATGAATCAATCTGCATTTTCACAAGCTTTCCCAGATGATTCCTGAGCAGGTTAAAGTTTGAGTGGCACTCCTCCAGATCCTGAGAGCATTATTCAGACTGCCTCCAAAACAGTTCACTTACAAAGGGGAAATTTGTTAGGATTGTAGGGGCACACAGCGGACTCCAGGTGTTGTGGTTTTAAAAGAGGATTAAATTTTTTTTTTTTTCTGAGTAATATATGCGCACCATCAAGAGGGAAGTTCAGACAGCCCATAGTGGTAGCAAATGAAAATGGAAACCCTTTTACTCTCTTCCTCCCCATCCCCAGTCTCACTCCTCACTCCCTTCTAACCATTCCCAGGGATTGTCTGTCTCCCCTCCTTCACCCTCATCATCTGTGTCTTACATTTAATGCTACAGCTCAAGGAGGGGAACTAGATACATTGTACAGAAATCCACTTTAGATTTTAATTAGGCTCGGATGAATTTGTGAACATGCCAGAAAGTTGGATGTCAGCAAGTCAAAGGTGTTGAATGAGGGAGCCCAATAGCAACACACTCAACAGGGCCTTATTATTAGCGAGTTTTAATTGTTTCAAACTCTCCACTAATTTTAAAAACAGGGCAACCTACTTAGTGACTCACTTATTCCTGTCATTTGCTGTTTCTCCTTTATGGAGACAAATTCTGAGAGCGGAGGAGTGGACACCTAGTCACTGTAACTTCTTTTACTCTTTTATTTTTTTTTTTGAGAGCAGTGTCACTGGCCCTCACATGTGGGACCCGAACCGAGGCTGCTGGCTTCCTAAGCCAGCGCTTAACCACCGCGCCACTCAGCCGGCCCTGACTTCTTTTATTCTTTTAGATCAGAAAAGGACAGATGGTGCCCGCCATGTGCTCGTTTTTTTTCCCTAACCCCAAATGTAACTTATTAAGTTCGTTAATTTGTAAGGAGAAAATAACTCAATTTTGGGATACACTTTAGGGCCACTTTGCAGAAGCTGTTCTTGCCATTTTAAAAAACAGCTTTATTGCGCCGGCTGAGTGGCGCGGTGGTTGGGCGCTGGCTTGGGAAGCCAGCAGCCCCGGTTCGGGTCCCACATATGAGGGCCAGTGACACTGCCCTCAAAAAAAATAAAAAACAGCTCTATTGAGGTATAATTTATATGCCATAAAATTCCCTGGTTTTAAGGTTGTAAGTCAATGTGTTTTAGGACATGGACGGAGTTGTACAATCATCATTGTAATTCAGCTTTAGAAGTTTCTCATTGTACCCAAAAGATCCTTGTGTCCGTTTGTGGTCAGCCCCTTTAGCTCCCTCAGCCCTGGCCTGTTAATCTACTTTCTATTTCTATAAATTTGCCTTTTCTGGACGTTGCTATAAATGGAATCACACAATATGTGGTCTTTTGTGACTGGCTTCTTACACTTAGCATAATATTTTTGAGGTTCATCCACATTGTAGCATATATTAATATCAGCATCTTGTTCTTTTTTATTGCCAAGTAATATTCTAGTATATGAATGTGTCACATTTTGTTTATGTATTCAGCAGTTGATGGACATTTGGGTTCTTTCCCTGTTTAGCTGATATGAATAATGTTGCTGTGGATATCCATGGCAGTCTTTGTGTGGATATGTGTACGAAGTGTAACAATTAAGTCGAACTCATCCTAGAAAAAGTGCTGCATACCTCATTGCTGAATATCACTGCAGTCACCTTCGAACTACTTTCTTGGGAAGCTATGCACTGATGTTAAGGCCTTGTCCACTCTCTAAAGCAATTTTAGAACTCTTTTTGGAGTGGCCATCAGAGCTGTTGTCATCTTACACTTCATGTCCTGAACGTCATCAAAATGTCTCCCTTTCAGGGCTGGCCGAGTGGCATGGTGGTTAAGCACTGGCTTGGGAAGCCAGCCGCCCTGGTTTGGTCCCACATATTAGGGCCAGTGACACTGCCCTTAAAAAAAAAAAAAAGTCTCCCTTTCAATATTTTATCTTTGGGTAAAGAAGTCATTGGGGGCCAGATCAGGTGAGTAGGAGGGAGTTCCAGTCCAGTTATTTGTTTACTGGCTAAAAACTCCCTCACAGACAGTGCCGTGTGAGCTGGTGCATTGTCGTGATGCAAGAACCATGAATTGTTGATGAAAAGTTTAGGTTGTCTTTTTCATGTAGCCTTTTCAGCACTTCCAAATAGTAAACTTGGTTAACTGTTTGTCTAGTTGGTACAAATTCATAGTGAATAATCCCTCTGATAGCAAAAATAAAAAAAAAAAAGGTTTGGAACATCCATGCAACAAGTTTGTGAACTTAATTGTCAGACCTCATATATGTTACCATTTCTCTAGGAATGTTAGATACTAGGAATGGGTTTGCTGAGTCATGTGGTAAATTTAACTTAAAAAACATTTTTTAACTTTTAATTGTGGTAAAATACACATCACATAAAACTTGCCATCTTAACTATATATATATATATATATATAATTTATTTATTTATTTATTTATTTATTTATTTATTTGAGGGCAGTGTCACTGGCCCTCATATGTGGGACCGAACCGGGGCTGCTGGCTTCTGAAGCCAGCGCTTAACCACTGCGCCACTCTGCCGGCCCCATCTTAACTATTTTTTAAGTGTACATACAGTTCAATAGCATTAAGTAGTTCACATTGTTGTGTAACCATTACCACCATCTATCCATAGAACTCTTTTCATCTTGCAAAACTGACATTCTGTACCCATTCAATAATAACTCCCCACTTCTGTCTACCCTCAACTCCTGCAACCACCATTCTACTTGGGTTTTCTTTTTTTTCTTTCTTTTTTTTTTTGAGGGGTGTCACTGGCCTTCATATGTGGGACCCGAACTGGGGCCGCTGGCTTCCCAAGCCAGTGCTTAACCACTGCACCATTCGGCTGGCCCAAATTATTATTTTTTTAAGTTACAGTGTTCTTTTATATTAGCTTCAGGTGTACGGCATAGTGGTTAGACCTGATTCTACTTTGTGATTTGACTACTCTAGGCACTTCATATAAGTAAACTCATACAGTATTTGTCCTTTTATGACTGGCGTATTTCACTTTTCATGATGTCCTCATGATTCATCTCTGTTGTAGCATGTGTCAGAATTTCCTTTTTAAGTGGAAATAATATTCCATTGTATGCATATACTGCATTTCATCTATCCCTTTGTCAGTTGATAGACCCTTGGGTCATTTCCACCTGTTGGCTGTTATAAAAAAATGTTTCTGTTAACATGGGTATGCTACTGTCTCTTCAAGTTCCTGCTTTCAATTCTTTTGGTTGTATACCCAGAGGAAGATCATATTGCTAGATCATATGGTAATTTTATTTAAAAATTTTTGAGGAACCATCATATAGCCTTCTACAGTGGCTGCACCATTTTGCGTTCCCACCCAGATTGCACAAGGGTCCCAGTTTCTCCACATCCTCACCAACACTTGTTTTCTGTTTGATAATAGCCATCCTGTTTGGTGTGAGTGGTATCTCATTGTGGTTTTGATTTGCATTTCCCTAGTAATTAGTGATGTTGAACATCTTTTCATGTGCTTATTGGCCATTTTGTATGTCTTTGAAGAAATGTCTATTCATCATTTGCCTGTTACTTTAACAGGTTGTTAATTTTTTGTTAAGTTGTAGGAGTTATTTATTTATTCTGGATCTTAACCCCTTAACAGATATTTGATTTGTAAATATTTTCTCTCATTTTGTGTGTTGCTTTTTCACTCTGTTGATTGGGTTCTTTGATGCACAGAAGTTTTTTATTTTGATTGCCATTTTACCTATTTTTTCTTTTGTTGTCTGTCATTTTGGTGTCATACGCCAAAAAATCATCACCAAATCAGTGTCATGAAGCTTTTCTCCTATGTTTTCTTTTAAGAGTTTTATAGCTTTAGATTTTACATTTAAGGCTTTGATCTACTTGGCGTTAATTTTTGTATATGATGTTAAGGTAAGGGTCAAGCAGCTCATTGTTTTGCCTGTGTATATCCAGTTTTTCCAGCATCATTTGTTGAAAAGATCCCTTCCTCCATTGAATGGTCTTGGCACTCTTGTGGAAAACCATTTGACCATATATGTTAGGGTTGGTTTTTAGGCTCTCTATGCTATTCCAGTGGTCTGTATTTAACTTTTTAAGGAACTGCCAATCTGTTTTCTAAAGTGGCTGTGCCATTTTACACCGTGTCCTGCAACTTATTAGGATTCCCATTCCTCCACCTCCTTTGACAGCACTTGTCACTAGCTGTGCTCGCTCTCTCTTTTTTTTTTTTGTTTTTTTTTGAGGGCATTGTCACTGGCCCTCCTATGTGGGACCCGAATTGGGGCCTCTGGCTTCCGAAGCCAACGCTTAACCACCGCGCCAGTTGTATCTCATGGTTTTGGTCCTTGACTTTTAAGTATTCTGCCTTTGTCCAACCTAGAGCAGAGAGGTAGTAAAAATAGCTTGAGGACCTCCCCTCGCACAACCACAGGACCATTATCTGCCTACACTCAGTTCTTCTGCCGCATAGACTGAAGACGCTCAGGCAAGTCTCTTCACATCTTAGATCCTCCAGATCTTAGATCTTCTGAATGATGGACATAATGAACACTTTTCTCATACAGGGTGAGATAAGACCAAGTAGACAGTGCCTTTCTCATTTTAGGTGCTTAAACATTGGATTCAGTTTTGCTCCATGCCTTTCTAATCAGTGGGTTCTTGTTGTGGGACATCCCTGTCATTGATTGAAGTTTTCTAGCAAATACGACTTTCCAGTATTTTAAGCATAACAGGTTCTTTCTAGACAGCTTGGCTGTCTTTCTCCTATTCCTTTGGATGTTACCCAAACATCTCACACCCATCTTACTCATCCACACTGTGTGAACTGCATGCGTCCTCCTCCCTCATCTGTCATCTGGGTCATGATCACTTATTTCTCGAGTTTAGCTTCCTTCTTGTCACCCATCCTGGCTGCTGCATCCTATGACCAAGTCTGTTGCAGTCTCTTGACCTCTAACCTTGGATCTTGTTGGGGCATAAACATTTTGATCCTAGCCCTATCAAAAGCAATGCAGTGGCCTTTTTTTTTTTTTCTTTTTTCTTTTTTTCTTTTCGTGGTTCTGCCACGTCTGCAGAGACTTGCTCTTGGGAGAGATGAAGTCATCTGGGCAGTCTTCTCCTTGTGCCTGGGTTGCTAGCTTCTGCTGTAATTAGCTTGGCAGCACCCTCCCTATAAGGCTGTCCTTCAGCTGGTACTTTGTTCAAGCTGCAAGGCCAGTCCCCTTGGGAGTTCCCTTAGACAGCAGCTGTCTTGCCTAATTAAGGCACCACATGGGAAAGGTGTTTTGAAGGAGACCTCTTTATCTCAGAGAGCAGTGGAGGGGCCTGAACATCTGCAAGGGAGATATGAAGGCCAAGGCAGAGGGCATGGTTGCAGCAGCTTGGGACACTTGGCAGAAAATGCTTTGCTGGCAGTCAAAGGATAATGTTTGAGTGCTTTCTAAAGGACTTAGTATGCCCTCTTTAATATAATATATTGGGTAATAAGTCCCACATGCATTAAGAATTTTATGCACTCAGGTTTTGAAGTGTTCCGTGGGGCATGTACACATGTAGGAAGTACTTTTCATATCCTACCCCAAAAACATTCTAAAACAAGTGAGCAGAGCTCAAAGGACTTTCGGATATCTCCATGGGGTATATCTTTAACCACTTAGAACCACTCAGGAACTCTTGGGACTATTCTGTGCCTAAGCTGTTAGGGCCCAGAGTGAAGACTTGGGTTTTGGGGGTAGATTCCTTTTAAACACTAGTGCAGTGAAGTCCAACAGAAATACAATGCGAGCCACATTTATTAATACAAGTTAACAGTTTTTTTGTTTGTTTTTTTAAAGATTTTATTGGGGAACCTGGGAAGGGGAACAGACAAGTTGCTGCCCTTTTGTTCTTCAGTCTAGTTGTGAAGGATGTTGCTTCATTGGCCCATGTTGGTATCATCATTGCACTCTTCTCGGGTGAGGCAGATCAGTCACTGGCCTCTGGAGGACTGCTCACAGCAGCTCACCCAGGCTGCCGGCCGCTCGTGCTGGCTGCCAACCCCTCACAGTAGCTCCTGGCAGCCCACTGCAGCAGGGGCTGCAGCCTACACCATCACTGGTGACTCACAGCAGCCCAGCTGCAGGTTGAGCTGTTGTTCACCATCTTAGCTGCAGAGAGTGCAGCATCACTGGCCCATGTGGGATCTGAACTGGGGCCCTACTGCTCAGAGCTGGCATCCCAATCCAACTCTTAACCAATGTGTCACTCGGCCTGCCCCAAGTTAACATTTTCTAATGGCCACACATATTGGTTTCCTAGGGCTACCATAACAAATGATCACAAACTGGGTGGCTTAAGCCACAGAAAGTTCCTTTATTCACAATTTTGGAGTCCAGAGGTCTGAAACCCAGATGTCATGCTCCCTCTGAAGGCTCTGGGAAGGCTCCTTGCTGGCCTCTTCCTAGCATCTGGTGGTTCATGGCAATCGGTGTTCCTTGGTTTGTAGATGTATCACATCACTCCAGTCTCTGCCACTGCGTTCACATGGCTGCCTTCCCTTTGTGTTTGTGTGACTTGGTGTCCAAATCTCCCTCTCTTTTCTCTTATAAAAGCACCAGTGATTGGTTTTAGGGCCCAGTCTAAATCCAGGATAATTTCATCTCAAGAACCCTAAGTAATCATATCTATTTCCAAATAAGGTCCCAGGAGGATATCTGAGGTTCCAGGTGGACATGAACATTGGGGGACGCTATTCAGCCCACTGCATACACATTATAAAAAAATGAGAAAAACCAATAATTGCATTAATTTTCATGTTTTGTTTAGCCTAATATTCCAAGATATCATTATAACATGTAATCACTATAAAAGAATTCTTAATGAGATATTTTAATTTAATGCCCTTTTTTTGGGTACTAAATCTTTGAAATCCAGTGCGTATTTTACACTTACAATGCGTCTCAACCTGGACCTGCCCCCTTTCAAAGACGCGATATTCATATGAGGTTCTCAGCCATGGGTAGGCCAGCACAGCTGGAATCCTGTGCGGCTGACAAAGCTTTTACATTTCTCAGTGTTTTGCCCTGTTTTCTGCTCTCTCTCTTCCTCTCTTCTTTCCTTTATCCTCCTCTTAGTTCTCAGGGCATTTTCCATTTATTTGGATAAAGTCTCAGTCGTTCTGAACAAAAGAAATAAAAATCTACTTTGTAAAAGCTACTGGGATCCCAAGACTCCTTGGAGGAAGCAAAGCTAGCCAGTTTTAAAAGGAAAGTTCTTTTATTCAGTTACATTTTGAAGCATCAGTGTTTATTGTTAGTAGAATTCATCAAGCACTTCAATCACCAGTGGCTTAAATAAGCGTTTTTAATATTTGGGATGTAACATTTTTATTGAGTAAAGGAAAGACAAGACTTTATTATTACAAATCTCCCTGTCATGAGATCTGTGACCCACTGATTTATCTGCCCCCATGAACACTGCCATTATTTGAAGTTAAGACAAGAAGTGGCCTAAACTTCTTTCTGGGCCAATTGCTGTAAGTCTGTTGCAATGATGAAGTTAAGATTTATATCTTTAAAAGTCTGTATTGTGTCTCCAAGAATTGCAAGCTTGTTACTTTTTGGCTTGAACCTTAATGAGGAATGGGGAGCTTTATAAGCAGCTCCACAGGGGAAAACGTTTTGGATCTTTGAATTCTTAAATGTGGTTTGTGATAAGAATGTAGTTTCCACTAACTGATTTAGCTGAGCCTCTGTTACTGTCATTGGAATTTTGCTGGAATTTTCCCCTCAGAGGAATTAATGTTAAAGAAAATTAGCAAGCAACCCATGAATATGAATATCAGAGAACAATATAAAGTACAATGTGAATGTCCCTCCCCCTACCCTTCTCTTGCCCACCATAAGTATATATCTATCTAGTTCCTCCACATATCCACGTACATATATATGTAAATTACTTATTCATGTATTTAAAGAACAATTAGATGATGCTATGTATTTCTATAGCTTGCTTTTCTGCTATTCACTAGGATCTAGAGAGGTTGCATGTTGGTACAAATAGCCTTATTCTTGATAGAGGTGACATAATAATTTGTGGTACCAATCTACATAATTTTATAAATACTTCTCATTGGTAAAATTTTAGGTGATATTTTTCTTTTGTGCTAATAAATGTTATATAAATATCACTGAGCACATGTGAGTATAAGAGCTTCCTAGAAGTGCAATTGGACCAAAGGGCCTGATCATTTCAACCTGGCTCCTGAAAGGCTGTAACCAGTGTGTTCTCCCACACACGGTATATGAGGGTGCGTGTTTCCTCAGGTCTTGGTCAACGTTAGATATTATTATCAGTGTCAACCTTCTATTTTTTTTTTTTTTTTTTTTTTTTTTTTTTTAGAGGGCAGTGTCACTGGCCCCCATGTGGGATCCGAACTGGGGCCGCTGGTGTCCCAAGCCAGCTCCCAACCACTGCGCCACTCTGCCGGCCCCCTCAATCTTCTATTTTTATTTTTTTGCCAATCTAATTAGTATGAGAAAACATTTCACAGGGCTTTTAATTTTTCATTTCTCCATTACTAGTTATTCTGACCATTTTGTACAGGTTTGCCATTAACATTCATTTTTCTTTGAATCACCTGGATTTGCCTCTTTTTTCCTATTAGACTGTGCCTTTTTCTTATTGTCTTATAGATGATTTTTAAATATCCCGGGTATTAATATTTTGATATATATGTTGTAAGTGTATATTCTCTCAACTGATCTGATTCACAAAATTTATAGATTAATTTGAGAATTGATATCTTTGCAATATTGAGTCTTCCTATCAAGAACAATGCTTGTTTTGAAATTTATTCAATCTTTAGTAGAAAGTTGTAGTTTTCTGTACATAGGTCCTACTCATCTCCTTGCAGATTTGTTTTAAGTATTTATGACTCCTGCTATTAGGATTTTTTTTTTTCCTATTACGTTTTATAGGTGGTTATTGCTGATGTGGAGAAAAACTGAGTTTTATGTGTTGATCTAACTGATTTATTGATTTCTTTGTTAGTTTTGGTAATCTCTAAGAATTGCCTACCAATTTTTATACTTTTTGTGTACTTCTAATACAGTGTTGAGCAGTGTACATATTGAGGGCTTCCTTTTTTGGTGACTTTAATAAGACTGATTTTTATGTGTCTCATGTAATGTTGGTTTTCAAGTTAATGTCCTTCTATACATAATTGGCTATTTTTAAAAAAATCAGTAATTGATGTTGGATTCTATGAAAAGCTTTTTTTTTTTTTTTTTTAGCATCAATTGCAATTATTTTTTTCTTTCTTTAATTTGTTAATGTAATTAATTTGTTCCCAATGATCTGCCTTTGTCTTCCTGTAATAAACTTCCCTTAGTTATTACATAGCAGTGAAGATACATGATTTTTAATTGTATCCTGTTAGATTTGATTTGCAAATATTTTAATTTTTGTTTTTGTGAAATTGGGCTAGTGACTTTTCTCGTGATTTTTTGCTGTCTGTGTTCTGCTTTAATATCAGGGTTACACTGGTTTCATAGACTGACATGTGAGTTTATTGTTTTCTAATGCCGTGGAACAATTTGCGATACAAAGGAATGATCTGGTCTCCCATTAATTGTGGTGGACACTAACCGCAGGTGACTAAGAAGTGCCTGAAATGTAGCTAGAGTGAATTGAAATGTGCTGTAAGTGTGATATATATATATATATATATATATATATATACAAGTATATCGCTTAGATTTTGAAGACAGCATCAAAAACTCTGTAAAATTCCTTATGAATATTTTGTACCAATTACATGTTGAAACAATGATATTTTGGACATTTTATGTTAAATAAATTATGGAAATTAATTTCACCTGTTTTTTTGTTTGTTTGTTTTTAAATTTGGCTAAGAGAAAAGTAAAAATTTTATATGTGGTCCACATTATATTTATGTTGGACAGCTGAGAGTTAACTAGAGCTTGCCTATAAAACCATCTTGACTGAGAACGTTTAGGAGTAGAGTTTTGACTACGTTTTTATTTTCTTCTAGGGATGTTAGAAAGCTTTACTACTTATTAGCACATTGAAGACGGGGCGTTTAAATGTATAGACGCAAGTCTACATCACTGGTGCACAATAAATCAGTTTTGATCATTTCTGTTTTCCTAGGAAGTCACTTGTTTCACTTAGTTTTTCAAATTTATTGGCATAAAGTTCTAGAGTACGATTTATAAAATAAATCTTTTTTCTTCTTTTTCATTCATCTTTTTTGTAGCCTGTGATTTCTTTTTTCCTTATTAGACTTGCCAAGAGTTTTTTTTATTTTAATTGTCTTTTCAAAAACTAACCGTTGGTTATAATGGTTGGGTATATGATTTTGTCTGTTATCGATTTCCTTACTTTGTTACAGTGATTCCTTTTGTCTGTTTTCCTTGGGTTTATCTTGTTATTTTTTTTCTAGATTATTGAGTTGAATGATAAGTTCGTTTATCTTGAATCTTTCTGGCTTTCCCATAAATCTTTTTTTTTTTTTTTTTTTTTTTTGAGGGCAGTGTCACTTACCCTCATATGTGGGACCCGAACCGGGGCCGCTGGCGTCCCAAGTCAACTCTTAATCAACGCGCCACTCAGCCGGCCCTCCCATAAATCTTTTTAAGGGTGTATGTTTTCCTTTAAGTGTTGCCTTAACCCCCATCCCTATTGGATATATTTTGTTCTTACTGGATGATTGTGGATGTATAATTTGGCTATCTCTTTCTCCTCACTTCTGCTTTGTTACAAAAATCTCCATCAAGATCACTCTGAGTCTTTTTGAGTGACTTCCCACTGCTATCACCTATAGTTGGAATGGAGCCACTTCTGTCAGTAACATAACTTCAGATTTGTAAGCCATCCAATCATTTGTTTAGTAAATGCTGTGACCTGTTTCATACTGATTGGGGCCAGGGGTATCCTCAGGCTACTTTTCAGTGGTTGTATCCTCTTCAAACCTTTGCTTTCAAGTATTAATTGTTATAGGTCATCATGACTTAAAAAGCCCTCTCCCCTGGTCACCCTTTACCTAACAGTGCACTCCTACCATATTATCAATGTCATCATCATCTTGATCCGTAGTACCCACCCACATTCATCATTTAATGTTCCAGCAGTCTTGTGTGGTGCTTATTTTTATACCCACTTTATAGATTGGGAAGCTTGGAGAGGTTAAGCAATTTGTCCAGGATTCATTCAGTTAGTAAATGTTGGAGTTAAGATTTGAAACCATGTATAACTGCAAGGCCTACTCTCTTGGGCATGTCTCTGATCCTAGACACTGTCACCTGCATCCCTACTACCAACTTCCACCTACGCTGAGACATTTTGCTGACCATGACTTTGCCTCCATTCCTTCTCTTGTTGCTGCTGTGGGTTGGTTGAACGCAGGGTGTTGACGGAGTGGAGAAAGGGAACAAACCTTTGCATGTGTGCTCAGCAAGGACCCCTTTCCCAGAGTCTCTTGTGAGGGAAGATAATCCCCAGCTTCATATCTCCTAACCCCTCTGCCCCCTTTCTTTACCCTGGCTTCTTTGCTTCTCTGGAGTCTGAGGAAGGCAATATATTCTGAAAGAACCTTCTAGTTCTTAGGCTTTGCTGCAAGGAGATCCGGTCTCTTTTCCACAAAATTATCTGGGAAGATTTCCAGGAATCTATTTGCTAAGCGGAGCTTCCGAGCTTTGGGAGGGATAGGTATGCCTCACCTCATTGATTCAATTCCAAAGTCTTATCTATTCTAGGCCAAAGGTTCTCAGCCTTTTGTTTTTAACTTAGGTTGAATTTTTTTTTTTTTTTTTTTTTTTAAAGATTTTATTGGGGAATTGGCAGAGGGGAACAGCGTTGGGGAATTGGGGAAGGGGAACAGACAAGTTGCTGTCTTTTTGTTCTTCAGTTTAGTTGCGGAGGATGTTGCTTCACTGTTGGTATCGTCATTGCGCGCTTCCCAGATGAGGCAGATCGGTCGCTGGCCTCTGGATGTCGCTCACCGCGGCTATTGGCAGCCCACGCTTGGCTGCCAGCCGCTCACGCTGGCTGCGGGCCACTCACTGTAGCCTATGGCAGCCCACACCATCACCGGGGCTCGCACAGCCCAGCTCCAGGTGGAGCTGTTGTTAGCTGTAGAGGGCAGTGTCACTGGCCCTCATGTGGGATCCGAACCGGGGCCGCTGGCATCCCAAAACCAGCGCTTAACCAATGCGCCACTCGGCCGGCCCTGAAGTTTTAAGATAAATATCATAACTAAAAGAGGCAGGGATAATTTTATTTATAATACATATGTTTACAGTGATACTTTTAGAATTTCGAACTACCTATATTCTTCTATCCGCCTTCACAAAAACCCTAGAAAAGTCTGACGTAGGGAAGGAGTTAGCGCCTCTCTTCCCCTCTGTTATACTGCTTCAGATGAGCTCACTGGTCTCATCACATAAAAATGTTCTAAAAAAAGCTCATACCTACATGTTTAACTGCACGTGAGGCAAGTGGGAAGAGGTGTTCCAGTCATGCACATACCACTTCCTTCTGAAATGAACTGCCCCTCCTCTCATGATACTGTAAGCTCCCTTCTCCTGTTTAGCTCTCCCTGACATGCCCCTGTTAGCATGTCGTTGCTTTTTTTAATCGAGGTAATATTGGTTTATAACATTATGTAAGTTTCAGGTGTACAACATTAAAATTTGTATCTGTATACACTATAGTGTGCTCACCACCACAAGTCTGTAGTTTCCCCCTGACCCCTTCCCCTCTGGTAACCAGCAATCTCTTGTCCCTGTCTATAAGTGTATTTTTGTTTTGTTTGGTTTCTTTTTGTTGTTTGGTTTATATTCCACCCGTGAGTGAAGTCATATGGTTTTTATACTTTTCCGTCTGACTTCTTTTACTTAGCATAATACCTTCAGTCCATCCATATTGTTCCAAATGGCAATATTTCATCATTTTTACGGCTAAATAGTATTCCATTGTCTATCTAAACTACATCTTCTTTATCAGTCGATAGACACTTAGGTTCTTTCCATATGTTAGCTGTTGTAAATAATGCTGCAGTGAATGTAGGAATGCATACTGTTTTGAATTAGTGCTTTCATATTCTTTGGATAGATACCCAGACATGGAAACAACACAAAAAGGCAACCAACCACATGGAAAAAGGTATTTGCAAATGATATTTCCAATAAGGGCTAGTATCCAAAATATATTAAAAAAACTCATACAGCTCAACAACAAAAAACAAATAACTTGATTAAAAAATGGGCAGGGCTGGCTGAGTGGCGTAGTGGTTAAGCGCTGGCTTGGGAAGCTAGTGGCCCCAGTTCGGGTCCCACATATGAGGACCAGTGACACTGCCCTCAGGAAAAAAAAAAGATAGAGGATCTAAATAAATATTTTCTCAGGGAAGACATACAGGTGGCCAAAAGGCACTTGAAAAGATGTTCAACATCTTTAATTATTAGGGAAATGCAAATCAAAGCTACAGTGAGCTATCACTTCATACCTGTTAGAGTGACTATTGTCAAAAACACAAGAAAAAACTAGTGTTGGAGACGCTGTAAGAAAAGGGAAGCCTTGTACACTGTTGCTAGGATTGTAAATTGATGCAGCCACTATGGAAAACAGCATGGAGGTTCCTGAAAAAATTAAGAATAGAATACCATATGATTCAGCACATTGTTTTTTAATGAATCCATTACTAGTATTCTTTGTTTTTTATTTTTTTTTTTTTTTTTTTTTTTTTTTAAAGATTTTTTTTATTGGGGAATTGGCGGAGGGGAACAGCGTCGGGGAATCGGGGAAGGGGAACAGACAAGTTGCTGTCTTTTTTTTGTTCTTCAGTTTAGTTGCGGAGGATGCTGCCCCACTGTTGGTATCGTCATTGTGCTCTTCCCGGATGAGGCAGATCGGTCGCTGGCCTCTGGATGTCGCTCACCGCAGCTATTGGCAGCTCATGCTGGCTGCCAGCCGCTCACGCTGGCCGCGGGCCACTCACTGCAGCCCATGGCAGCCCACTGCAGCAGGGGCTGCAGCCCACACCATCACCGGGGCTCACACAGCCCAGCTCCAGGTGGAGCTGTTGTTAGCTGTAGAGGGCATAGCTGTAGAGGGCAGTGTCACTGGCCCTCATGTGGGATCCGAACCGGGGCTGCTGGCATCCCAAAACCAGCGCTTAACCAATGCGCCACTCGGCCGGCCCAAGTATTCTTTGTTTTTTAGATCAGAGATGCAAAACCTTGACTACACATTGGAATCATTAACTTAAAAAAAAAATACTGATGCTTCTAGAGATTCTGGTAATTGGTCTGGGGTCAGATGTGGGTATTGAATTTTAACGAGCTCCTCAGTAATTCTAGTGTGTCTTTAAGGTTGAGAACCACTGGGGTCAATTTTTATTTCTGCAGAGATTTCTTGTGTCCTCAGTATCTGGTCCTGTCATTGACATGTAGTAGGTACTCAGTGTTTGCAGAATAAGTAGGTAGATGAGATGAGAGGTGCATGAGAGAATAGGAGAGGTTCATGTTTTGTTTATCCTTCTCTCTTTCCTCCCTATGCATTTTCCCACCCACCCTCCAAATTCAGAGGAAACACTCCCCCGTTAGCATTGTCTTCTGAGATGATGCAGCCCTAACACTGTCTTGTTTGAAAAGCAGTGATTTGGTCCCATAGGTATCAACCCCAACCAAGCACAGTACCGAGAGATTTCTTAGCTGTGGATGCATACCTTTGAATGAAAAATGGTGTTCTTTGAAGGTTGATGGCTGTTCCTATAGAAGAATAATATATTGGCCAGCTTTTGGATTGATTCAGAGCAAGCTGGCTTCTCCCGCTTCCCTGTGATGAAGGAACCTCATACTTAACTAGGTCACTGTCTCTCTGAGAAACTGGAGAAACCCTAGCTATGGCAGGTCTTATTCTGGTCCATACAGAGTTCCTGATGGTTTTACTTCTGCCTGTAGACAGCCTGCCACAGGAGACTTTAAGCTGTGGTTGCTAATGTGCCCAGATGCAAAATACATCATGTTTGTCAAAAGCTAAAGTAGTTACCCAGCAAATGAGGACAGACTCCCAACTTTGTACATGGTTCTTTAGAGTTTTGAACGTTAGCCATTACCCACCTGACCACTAACTCTCAAGTAAATCTTGGGCCTTAATAAATAATGAAACCCTTGACTTGGCATCTTTATGATAATTTAAGGAGAACCATGTGTTCTCTTGGTGGGCCTTGGTGAAGGTATTCGTGTTCCTTTCCACCTAGATATCAAAGAGATTAGTAATTTCTGGATTGTATTAGTAATTAATGTGCTTTCCTGTGTCATAGAATGCATAGGTTTTCTTTCTTTAACCAAAGTCCACTTTGGAAAGGGCAGCTGGATCAGACCCACTGCTCAGAGAAGCCGAATAGCTGTGCCACTATTAGGGGATGAGGGGCCCACGACGGGGCTGGTTTCCCCCATCCCTACTAATATTTCAGGGATGCTTTCTTGGGTGCAGATTCTACTGAGAGTCTCCCTCAAGAACGTGTCCTCTGAGACCTTGCCAACCTCTGAAGGTGGATCATTGCAGAGAATTTTAAAGCCTAGTTAGCCTAGTAACAGAGCAGTGGGGGTGGGGGTAATAGGTCTTGCCTGATGTCTGGCTACACAAGGGGGGTCACTGGAGCTACTCACTAGGGATTGTGCTATTGTGGTCACTGATGTAAGGCCCTTCTTTTGGTCCTGTCTTTCCCATGTTCACTGTGGTGAAGTGTGAAAAGCAGTCAGGTTGGGCTTGCCAGATTCATAGGGCCCACTGAAAAAGGACTTAGGTTCAAAAGTGGATTTTTCAGGGCCCGCCGAGTGGCGCAGTGGTTAAGCGCTGGCTTGGGAAGCTAGCGGCCCCGGTTCGGGTCCCACATATGGCCAGTGACACTGCCCTCAAAAAAAAAAAAAAGTGGATTTTTCCTCTTCCACCTTGACCCTTCTTGCCTTTGCCAATTATTCTTTCTTCTCGGACATTCTGTACATACACATGTTTCAGAAACTGTTCCTGTTTTGGAGAGTTTTCTGTATGAGGTCAAGGCAGCAGCCATTCTGGTGTTTTCTAGAAATCAGATTTCTCCCAACTTCTGCCTGCGGGTATGTGGCAGGGCTTGGGGATTGGGTTGTAGGTGTGGGGAAGCCCATGCAGGGAAAAAAGACCTAGGAGGGAACAAAGATCTAGCACAAAGCCCAAGCACAAAAAACCTATGCAATTTGTTTTATAGACTAGTGCTGTCCAGTAGAAGTATAATGTGAACCATATGTGTAGTTAAATATTCTGGTAGCCACGTAAAAAATGTAAAAAGAAACAGGTCAAATGAATTTTAAGATCTTTTATTTAACTCCATATATGTAAAATACTAACATTGTAGCATGTAATTGTGAAAATTATTGAGATTTTATTTTATTTTTGTACTAGTCTAATAAATCTGGTATGTATTTTATATCCACAGTGCATTTCCATTTGAACTGGTCACATTTCAAGTGCTCAATAGCCATAGGTGGCCAGTGGCTGCCATATTGACCAGTGTATATGGAAGGCTGTCGCCCCGAGTGAATCAGCCTATGTTACATGTTATTTTAACAATTCATTTTCTGGTTTTCTCAGCCACAGCAGATTTGAAGCAGTAAATAAATGGCGAGAGCAGTTGAGTGGTAAAGGACGGCAGGGAATGGGCAGAAGAATTATAAGTGGCTGGAGTCACTCAGTTGCAAGCATGCTGGCCTTCCAATCCTCAGGACCCCAGAAGTACTCAATGTAGTAGCTTGGTAGAGTGAAAAGAATCGGTATCTTTCCATGCTTGTCCTCTACTTCATAATCCATCACCACACACAGGCTAAATAATATTCACTGTTCTCTAAGAAGGCAGGGAAGTGTGAAGAGTTTGTGGGAAAAGTAGGAAGATTTCTTTAGCAAATGTTGCTAAAATAACAGTGTTCTAGTACAGGACACTTGGAAAGTAGACACAGGTATACATCCCATACTACATGATGAGGCCCTCTCCATTTCTAAAGCTGGGAGCCCACAAAGGACTAGGAGGGGCCCGCAAGTGTGGCTTCAGCTGGGCGTGTCCCTCTTCATGTCCTGAAGATTGCCAACTTCTTCATTTCTGCGGCTTTCCCTCCTGGTCCCTGGAGCACAGTTGCAACTGCAGTCTTGGAAGGCTCACCTGTGGCCTGGGCCCCGGCTGTGTCCCAGGGACCTCCAGACTCTGACTTGTCACTTTGGGAAGCTTTCTGTATGGACTTTCTTCTCCATGGACACGTACTTGGGGGCAGCTGGGACCAAAGTGTGTGGGCCTGCATGACTCAGATTCCAGCCAGCAGAACAAACAACATAACAGAAACCCAAATGCCTGAATTTGACACCCTGTTGGCCGTTTCTCTGTTTTTGTTTCTTCTGCAAATATAGAAAATTATAAAGTCAGGAGCAGGGAGAGTAGCCATCATATAACTAGTGTGTATGGTTCTCATGTAAAACATTCAGTCCATTGCTGCCTGTTACATAACTTGGTCTCTCTCTTTATTCCTTTTTTAGGCTGAGGAGTCTTGCAAATGTAATGGCTGGAAAAACCCCAACCCGTCTCCCACTCCCCCCAGAGCCGACCTGCAGCAAATAATTGTCAGCCTGACAGAATCCTGCCGGAGTTGTAGCCATGCCCTAGGTGAGTTCCTAAATCTTCAAGGAAACTCCAACGACGTCATTGTTGCCTGAAAGTTCTAACTGACACGAATTCTGAGGGTTAAGCAAACTTGCACACTATTTACCTCTCTATGAGGCAACAACAAAAGAGCCTCTTTAGTTGCGTGAATTTGCTGGGGAGTCTTCATGTGAGACAAACCCTGCCCTGTTTGCACTGACTCTTCCCCTTTCCCCCAAGAGCTGGGTTGGAGTGGGGGATTTCCAACCAAATAAGATGAACCGTGGACACGGTTCTGAGCTCGTTAGAATAATGTGTAACATAATCCTGATTCATCCTGATGGGGGCCTGAGGGTCTGTGACTCTCCCCACCCCGTAAGGTTGAAACCTCAACCAACTGGTTCATTTTCTTATTTTTATTATTATTGTATGATTCCCTGAACTTTCTGGAAATGCTTCATTTTATTGTCATAGCCTTTAGTTTCCTGCATCTGGTTGCTCTTTCTTCATGGGGGCTGTGTTCAATAAATGTTTACTTGTGATTTCTCTTTCAACTTTATCTGTTCCTGCAAGATAATCAGTCACTCTTGGCAAGATAGACTGCTAGAGTTACTCAACTGGACTGTGCTCATATGTTCTTGTCCTGATAATAGTTTTAGGATAATTTTTTTTTTTAAATTGTGTTTTGTTGGAGTAGATAAGAGTTAATGGGTAATTAGTTTCCCTAGACATTAAAATTCCAGTTTATGAAGGATCTTGGAGGATCGTACTTACTTTTTTGCCTTCAGTTATGCAGTCTCCCAAAGAATGTCCTTATGTCCAGTTTACTGTCCAGTATTACAAGGGCATAATACTTAACTGGACAGAATGTTCTCACTAAAGTGGGTTTTTCCATCTGACCATTTATAAGTGAGTGCCTTCTTTTGCCACGTCTTTCTCACAAGCTTCCAGCGGATATCAGATGGTGCAGCATCAGCCTTTAAGGTCAGCATGGTGTTCGGCCGAGTCCGAGGTTTTATTTTGGACTCAGCTGGAGAGTATCTCGATACTTATGGAGCAAAAAAGTAGATAGCGTGATCTTCCCAGGAAGTTACTGTGCTGGAGTAACCTTCTGAAAAAGGAAAGAGAACATTGATTTCACAAAAGAAATAAACACACTAATGATTACTCATTGTGTTGCTTTAACTGGTGTGTAGAGTAATGTAAGTTCTGGGTTTTTTTTTTGTTTTTCTTTTGAGGGCAGTGTCACTGGCCCTCATATGTGGGACTGAACCGGGGCCGCTGGCTTCCCAAGCCACAGCGCTTAACCACCGCGCCACGCGGCCGGCCCAGTAAGTTCTGGTTTTTGAAGCACCCAGTGCAAGGCAAATATTTTGAAGGTTACAGAAACACCTTTACTTATAACCTACTTTTTTCACAATTGATCCCTTTTGAATTGCCTCAGGCAATATGATGTAATTAAAAAGCTGGGCGTAAGAATTCCCTAAGCATTGGGCTTGAACTGTATTTGGCATTGATTGGGGAAATCCGATTAGCCTACATCAATTCACAGTTAAAAACAGCCTCGTCTTAGCTGAGCAGATTGTCTCCATTCTGATCATGTAAACACACATGAATCCCCAAAGGCAGAAACAGCCTTTCACAGAGAAAAGCCAGCTTTGTTCCCTTTTATAGTTCTTAACAGGCTTTGAAAACACATATACCTTTATTTGACAATACATAATCAAGACTGGGGAAAGAGGGTACCTACCTTTGACCTGGCAAATCTATGCCAAAAATTTAACCTATGTAGAAGTTAAGTGCCTTCAAATGAACTAATAAAACAGTTATTATAGACTTACTTATTCATGATATTAAAAAAAACTGGGGCCGGCAGAGTGGCGCGGTGGTTAAGCGCTGGCTTGGGAAGCCAGTGGCTCCGGTTCGGGTCCCACATATGAGGGCCAGTGACACTGCCCTCAAAAAAACAAACAAAAACTGGAAACTCAACTTGAACTTCCCAGTGTAACAGATAATTGGTTGAATTATGAAAATCTACGTTATGACATTTAATATGACCATTAAAAAAGATGCATTGTCCAACATGGAAAGACATTTTTCATATATTATTAATGGAAAAGCAGGTTCTAAAGCAGCTTAATTGGAGGTTTTGTAATTTAGGAATCACAGTCCCTGCCAGCCCAAGTTCAGTTCCTGGCCCTACAGCTGGTAGCTCAGAGTTGGATGGAGCTTCTTATTTAATTTGCCTGGATCTCCGTTGTCTCCATTCAGAAATGGAGTTAACAGTAGTTATCTACCTCTTAGGATTGTTGTGAGGCTGAAATGAGATAACACATGTAAAAATTGTAGAACAGTGCCTGGCAAATTAATGCATTATTATGAGCTTTTTTTATTGTCTCTCTCCTGGTTCTTTCACGTCAAACAACAGATATGAACTCTGTATAGTTTCACTAAGAAAACAGTGTTTATAAGAAGGGTACTGGTAGCTCCTAGAAGCTGAAAACAAAGGGAAACCGGTTTCAGCCTGATCTGAGGATCAGCTACAGGAATTCCTGAGCCTTCTGTACTGGATATTGCCGTCAGGTGAATCTGTTTTAATGGCCCCGGTCCCTGTCAGTATTGGTTCAGGATTTAAATCCCGGAGGAGGAGATCTGATTGGCGTAGTGCCTGTCACATGCCCAACCCTCAGAGGGTCAACCTCGGGGAACTACATGGAAGGTGGTCATTCCCAAATGCAGGAACAGCATCGTGTCATCTCATTGTCTTAGCTCAGAAAATATGGCGCATGTGTATATATATATATATATATATATATATATATATATATATATATATAAACAGGAGAAGACCTGGAAGGATGTATGTTGAGTTTCTCACAGTAATTTTTCTCACGGTTTGGGCGTTTGTTTGTAGGTGTTTTAAAAATATTTTTCCCCTTTTTTCTGCTTCTTTCCCCCTCTATCCCTCTTCAGTCTGCTTTCTTAAAATTGAAATGTCTGCACCTTTTCAAGTACCCTGGGAATTATTTCCAGAGTGCCATATCTTAGTATCAAGGCTGTTGAAAACCGTTTTTTCCCGAGATTGCGCTTATTCCTACCCATCCCCTCATCCCCTTTATTTACTTATTTATTGAAATTTCAAAATACATTTATTAAATATATTTATTTAAGGTGATATTAAAAGGGAGAAAAGTTATGAGCATTTCAACTAAGTTCTCTAAATAAAATCTGTTTTCTGTTCCAAAACTTAGTTACAGTACAAAGATAAATGTTTCAAAATATGATTTCAAACATTTCCTACCACTGTATCATGTTATTATGTTTGTGTGTGTTATTTTTTTTCATTTTTTTACACTTTATTTATTTTGACATCCAATATTATTTGGTGTACAGCATAGTGGTTAGACATTTATATAATTTTTTTTTTTTTTTTTAAGATTTTATTGGGGAATTGGGGGAGGGGAACAGACAAGTTGCTGTCCCCCTGCTCCTCAGTCCAGCTGCGGAGGACGCCACCCCGTCGTCCCATGTTGGCATTCTCACTGCGCTCCTCCCGGATGAGGCAGATCGGTCGCCGGCCTCTGGACGGTTGCTCACCGCGGCTACTGGCAGCTCATGCTGGCTTCCAGTTTATATATATATGCCACTCACGCTAGCTGCCGGCCACTCACTGTAGCCTATGGCAGCCCACTGCAGCAGGGGCTGCAGCCTACACCGTTGCCGGGGCTCGCACAGCCCAGCTCCAGGTGGAGCTGTTGTTAGCTGTAGAGGGCAGTGTCACTGGCCCTCATATGTGGGATTCGAACTGGGGCCTCTGGCGTCCCAACCCAGCTCTTAACCAATGTGTCACTCAGCCCGCCCCACATTTATGTAATTTAAGAAGTGATCCCCCTGACTAGTACTCACATGTCCCTCATCCCCTGTAAAAAATTGTTATTATGGAAAGTTTCAAATATGTGTAAAGGTAGAAAGAATAGTGTCAAAACTGTAGAAAAGCCTTTTTCTGAGAATTGGCTTCTTTCTACTTCCACCCTCTCCCTTTTAAAAAACTTTATTAAGGAAAGTTTCAAACATATGTAAAGCAGAAAGAATAGTTTAATAAACCTCCTTCTACCTATCAAGTGGCTTTAACAATTATTAACATTTGCCACCCCCCCCCCCTTTATTTGCTAGTCTTTTAAGTACGTCTAGGCATCTTTTGTGCAGATTACTTCTATTTTTTTTAAATCTTTTATTGTGAAATAAACATTTTTTTTAAAATTAGTTTTAGGTGTGCAACGCAGTGCAATAGTTATACTTTTTACCCCTCAAAGTGACAACCTCCCTCCCCCAATTCGCCACCCCACTTACCCCCGCCCATATCGTACATATCTATTACAATTCCCTTGACTCCATTCCACATTGTTCTCCACATCCCGTGATTATATATATATATTCAATTACAGTTGACATACAATGTTATACAACCTCAACCCCAGGTGTACAGTGCAGTGATCAAGCCTCTACTCGATCCATGAAGTGGTCTCCCTAACAAGACATGTGACCATCTGACACCCCACAAAATATTTACAACATTTTTTATTCTATTCCCCAAACTGTCTTTCATATCCCTGTGGCCAGATTACTTCTTAATGATTACCAACAAAGTAAAGGTTGGGGGTCTAGGGAATTCTATCAAGCTTCATGCAAGCCTGAATTCTCCAATACCTTTCAATTTGTGTACACTAGTATATTTTCACAGCCACTATTTTGAGCATGGTTAAGTTAGTCACCAGTAATCATATACATGTGTCAATATGTAACGTTGCTGGATTTGTTACAACAAAACATTCACGCTTATTGATGGAGATGATGTCTATTCTATTGACTTGCTGTTGGGCACCATTTGGCTCAGCCATGCATGTTCTTTTGACAGTGAGCTCCGATTTCATGTGGCCTCCCGACAGTTACCTCCATCCCAGGTGTCCTTGGCCTGCCATCATTTAATACTCCCCTGTGTCTCCTGGGTATAAAACACAGGACTGACGACAGTCTGATCAAGTGGAAAGAACATTCAACCTGGGAGTTAGGAAATAAGACTTCTAGGCCTGGCTCATCAGTTTACCAAGTCCCTTAACCTCTTTGTAGCTCATTATCTTCATCCACAGAATGAAATGGTTAGTTTAGACCTACTGTCTGATATTATAGCTGCTCGATACATGTGGCTAATGAGCGACCCTTGAAATGTAGCCACTCCAAATTGAGATGTGCTGTAAGTGTAAAATACACAGGAGATTCTGAAACCATAGTATGAAAAAAGATACCTTATTTATTTATTTATTTATTTATTTTTGAGGGCAGTGACACTGGCCCTCATATGTGGGACCCGAACAGGGGCCGCTGGCTTCCTAAGCCAGCGCTTAACCACCGCGCCACTCGGCCGGCCCGACAGATACCTTATTAATGTTGATTACGTGCTGAAATATTTTGGATATATTATGTTAATAAAATTTATTAAAATTAATTTCACCTGGTTTTTAAACTTAAAATACATGTGTGGCTTACATCGAATTTCTAGTGTATAGTGCTGACCTAGAATATTCTGGTTCATTTTCTGAAATTATTTGACATTTGGGAGTGGTACAGTTAAATTCATTTGAAAAAATTTGACTAAAGATTTAAACAAAGCACTTCAGTGGGCCCACATGTTTCTCCTTATTTTAGTATTAATAAAAGACTGCTTGTTTAAATAACAACCTGCTTTTATCACCAGGAAAGGAGGCAACATGCCCTTTTGATCAAAACGGTTGGATTTTTATTGTCATTTTTGGGGTTCATTGTTGTGAACTGTGCCAGAACTTACTGATTATTAAAAAATTTGACTAGTGATAATTTTTTTTACAGTTTTATGTAGGCTTTTGATTATTTTTCAGTGCCATCAGTTTTTTTCTGATATATACAAATATATCATATATAATATATGTATATATGTATATTTAATATTTATATATACACACACAGACATTACAACATTACATTGGTAGAAATTCAAATTCTTTATCATTATGGTTACCTCTTCTTGCTTACTTGCTTATTTACAGTAGAAACTTTCCAAGGAAAGTAAAGAGCTAGCATTGAGCATTGATTACACTGGACCTTATTTGTTTTTTTTTGTTTTGTTTTGTTTTTAGCTGAGCCATCTTGCCACCTGTTGGCAGCTTAGCGGCAGCTGAGCTCGGGCTGGGCATCGAACTGCTGTTGCTCAGAGCTCAGCTCTCACGCTTGAGCGAGCTCTTAACCAACTGAGCCACTCGGCTGGCCCCTGGACCTTATTTCTTGAATAGTATGAAGTAGGAAGGACTGCCACTATTTTTCTCATGGACTGTTTCAAACATTTAGATCATAGGCAAATCATGTGACCCAACACATTTCCTTTGGCATTATCACATTTGCATAGACCTCTGCCACTTAATCACCCCCCAGTTCCCATTTACACATGTGCTGTGCAGAAGCCAAATGACCTGGTGCTCAGCCAGCACACTGACACAGCCACCTGAGTCAGCATGTTTCTCTTGGCTGCGTGTCCTCTGTTCTTCTAATGCTGCCTTTTATACACAGGTTTCAGAGTTGTCAGGAGCTGTGAGCCTGGTACAGCAAGAATTAAGGGGATGATAAATTGTTCATCGTTTTCCTACTTGGCATAAGTTGCGTTTCCCTCCCTTCATCTGGTCACGAAGTCCTGTTGGTTTTCCCTCCATGGGCCTCCCTCGAGCACTGCCCCAGTTCAGGCTTGTTCTCTGTATTGGATTGTTTCTGCACCAGCACCTGGAGAACCTGTCTCCATTCTTGTGTGCCCACCTCCCCAAGGAAGTGGTGATCTAATCTGATCACAGTCTTCTGCTGAGCCCCTCTGAGCTTCCTGTTATTCTCAGAACAAAGTCCATCTTAAGCTGAGCATGTGGGATCCTTTAGGCCTCGACTCTTGAGCCTTTTCCCCCAAACCCCTGCTGGTGTTGCATTTTGGCCCCTACCCTGCTCCATGCCCTCTGAAGTTCTTTACACTTTCTCCCACCTGTGCTTCACTTGTGGAGGCTCACATCACCTGCAGTGTCTTTCTTGCAGTTTCTGCCAGGGGAACCCTACTCACCTTTAAGGCTCAACTACTTGAGAACTTAGTAGAGAGAATAAAAACCTTCTTGGAGCTCGATTGCAACGTTTCTTCTTGGATAACTATAATTATCTAAACCCCTGGTTTTCTATACTGGACCAAGATTAAGTATTGACTAAAAGGTGGCTGGTTGCATTTATTTGCAGAGGAGCTTTCATAGTTTATCATCTGCACCTGCACTGGCCAACTCAGTAGCCACCAGCCACATGTGGCTGCTTAGCATTTGAAATGTACTAGCTTGAATTGAAATGCTGCAAGTATAAAATGCACATGGGTTTTGAGGACTTAGTATGACACAAGAATGTTAAATGTTAATAATTTTTTATATTGAATACATGTTGAAATGAATAATCTGATATATATTAGGTTAAATAAGATGTATTAATAAAATGTCACCTATATCTTTTACCTTTTTTTTTTTTTTTTGAGGGCAGTGTCATTGGCCCTCATATGTGGGACCCGAACCGGGGCCACTGGCTTCCCAAGCCAGGGCTTAACCACCGCGCCAGTCAGCCAGCCCTTACCTTTTTTTTAAAGTGGCTACTACAATGTTTAAATGGACATAGGTGGCTTGCATTATATTTCCATTGGACTGAACTCATCTAAAGGGGTCTTGATCTGAAATTTCTCTTTTTCTCCCTTCCAGAGCTGAAATTACAAAAGATGAAACCATTTTTAAACTATATGCCTTTTCCACATAGTTCAAAAGGTTTCATTGAGGTAATTTGTTTTACCTCGTTGTGCCTTGACCTCAAATTCCCATGAACAAAAAATGCATTTGAACATCTCACTGATCCTATGAATGTAGCGCCGTTTGCGTTCCAGTCAAAGGGAGCAGAGACAAGTTAACTGCCTGTGCAGCTGCTGCCGGTTCACTCTGCAGGGCCTGTGAGGACTGGCAGGCAGGCTGTCCTCAAGAGAAGTGCAGGCCAGTGATACACGGAGCCAGAGCTTAGGGAGGGTCACGGCACTCCGTGACAATGCGCTTCCTGTTCCCAGCAAGGCAACAGCTGCACCCTGGTTCTTGGCAGCAGGCTTTTGGTGGTTCACTGTGTGGCACCCTGGGTATTTGCAAGCCTGACACAGCACTGAGAGGTGCCAAGGTACACCATGCTGGAGAGAGGGAAAGGCAGCAAAGCCTCCTCCAGTCCTCCGACTCACACCTTCCTGCCGCCTCCCCCCTGCCCTCCACACAAGACCAGGAGTGAGCTTTTCCTGTGAGTCAAGTGTTGGCCATCCTTCGGTAATTTTATTGATGCTTGGTACCAGGCTCTTGGAAGACTATTTGAAATGAGAGCAGGGTTGTTTATGTTTAATTCTCAAATTCCAGGTGGAGAGACAACTTAAAAAAATTTTTTTTATTTGGAAATAAATTTCAAACTTACAGAAAACTCATGAGAATAGTTAATGAAGAGCAGCCTGTATCTTTTTTTGCCCCAGATTTACAATCTATTGCTAATATTTTGACCCTATTTGCCTTATCAGTTGCTCTCATAGATACACAAGGTGCCAAAAAAAAAAATGTATGCACATTTTTTTTTAAAAAAGATTTTATATTGGGGAATTGAAGACGGGGAACAGCGTTGGGGAACCGGGGAAAGGGAACAGAGAAGTTCCTATCCTTTTGTTCTTCAGTCTAGTTGTGGAGGACATTGCTTCACTGGCCTATGTTGGTATCATCATTGTGTTCTTCTTGGGTGAGCCAGATCGGTCGCCAGCCTCTGGACAGCCGCTCACAGGAGCTCTTGGCAGCTCACGCTGGCTGCCAGCCACTCACTGTAGCCTATGGCAGCCCACTGCAGCAGGGGCTGCAGCTATGCCATCCCCGGGGACTCACAGCAGCCCAGCTCCAGGTGGAGCTGTCGTTCACCATCTTAGCTGTAGAGGGCAGTGTCACTGGCCCTCATATGTGGGATCCGAACCAGGGCCTCTGGCGTCCCAAGCCAGTTCTTAACCAATGCGCCACTTGGCCGGCCCTGTATACACATTTTAAGAAAGGTAAAAACTGTATTAAAATTGTAATGCTCAATATATACCAATAACAAAAGATGAATACAAGTCATGTGTATATATTTTTTTGGTACCCCCACTAGATACAAATAGACACACCTACAGACAGACATATATATATATATATATATATAGTATGTATATGAGTCTGTCTGTACATGTGTGTATTTGTATGTATATGCTTGTTTTTCCTGGAGTATGTGAGAATAAGTTGCGTAGACACCATGATGTCTTTCTTCTAAATTCTTAAGTATGTATTTCCTAAAAATAAGGATATTCTTTTGTATAACCTCAGTTCAGTTACCAAATGCATTAAATTTTAACATTGATGTGTAATACTTTACCGTTTTCCAGTTTTGATCAGTTGACCCAAAAATGTTCTCTATAGCATTTTTTCCTCTCATTAAACATCTAGGCTGGAATCACTCATGTATTTAGTTGTTCTATGAAAGGAAGATAGTTTGTATGCTCTACTCAAACTCAACAGTTCTGACATCCACTGTGTGGCTTTTCCACACCCAGCAATCCTTCAGCTCTCACACCGACTGGAAGTCCTACAATTTAACTCAATTCTAAACTGCCTGAAGTTAGTACAGACCCCACAGGCTAAGGGCGCAGTCTCCCTCCTTTTCCTCACTTAAGATGTCAGCCACACATCTGACTTCTGTCTGACCCACTATAAATTGGAGGTTCCCATGACCCCTTCTCAAGTTCGATAATATTCTAGAGTGGCTCACAGAACTCAGGAGAACAGTTTATGTACTAGCTAGATGGCTAGTTTTTTATGAAAGGATGCAACTCAGAACAGCCAGATGGAAGAGATGCATAGAGCGAAGTATGGGGGAAGGGGCTTGGAGCGTGTGCCTCTTCACATGTGTCCCCCTCCCAGCACCCTGACATATTCACCAACCCTGAAGCTCTCTGAGCCTCTTCAGTTAGGGTTTTTATGGAGGACTTATTATGAAGGCACATTTGATTAAATCATTGTCTACTAGTGATTAACTCAACCTCCAGACTCTCTCCTCTCCTGGAGGTGCAGTGGATGGGCTGAAAATTCCAACTCACTAATCAGTTGTTCGGTTCCTCTGGCAACCAGCCTCCCATCCTTTGGGGCCTTGCAAAAGTCACCTCATTAACATAAACTCAGGCGTGGTTGAAAGGGACTTGTTACCAGTAACAAAAGACACTCCTTTCACCTTGATTGCTCTCTTACTTAGGAAATTCCACTGGTGTTTGAAACACTGTGCCAGGAAAGGGAATATAGACCAAATATATATTTGTTCTTTTGTATCACAGTTTCACAGTGGGTCTCTTTAATCTCCTAATCTGGAATAGTTCCTCAGCTTTTTTTTTTTTTTTTTGGTGGGGGGGTCTTTTATGACTTTGACTTTTTGGTAGAAGGATATTTTAAATTTTAAAAACAAACCTGTTAAAGAACTGGAAAAAAATACATTTTTCTTTTGTTACTGTAGGAAAGATCTTTGCAAGAAAGACCTTAAAGAAATGCCAAGCATAGATTTTGGCTTTCTAAAAAATTTGAAATTTCTATACAACCAAACAAACCAAAACCCCCCAACAAAATCTAGGCGCATTGGCGATGAATACAACAGACAATAAAGCTCTTTCAAGGCCATAAGAAAAAGACCAACATCCTAAAGAAGCAGGCAGAGGACATGACTAGGCAGTACACAACAGAACAAATGCAGATAGCCAGGAACGTGAAAAACAAACAACTCCAAGGGCATTCCAGCGAATGCAAATCAAAACAGCGGGGGATCGCATTCAGTTTTTGAAACATTGAGGAAATTACTGAGAATGATTCTCCACTGTCGGCAGGAGTGGGGAGAGGGGTATTGTCACACTGCTGATATAATGTGCATTGATGCAAACTGTTTGGGGGGAGGGGAATTAAGGAGCATATATCAAAACTCTAAGTAACAAGGAGAGCGTTATGAGCCCTGTGGCAGGTTAGCTGCTGTTGATCTGTGCATTGGAGTTTACAGATTTTCATTTCATTTTATTAAAAAAAAAAATTAATAATATACTTGCAAACTTACATGGGGAGGAAGAAAGTCTCCTCCACCCTCTTAGGCTCTTTTAGCTGGTCTAATAATTAAATCGACATGAGCCAGATTAACAAGAGAAAGTAACCAAATTTAATTACATGAGTATGCATGGGAACCCCACATACAAGTAAGTACAGGAGAATCAGAGACCCTGTATACCTGAGAGGTTCCAAGACAGAAAGGGAAAATGAGGTAGATGGGACATTCTGAGCTAAGGGTGAGGTAAGGCACCTGGGGCTTCAGAGGGGACGAAGGTCATAGCAGGACAATAAGAAGAGCAGTAATTAGTAGTTTGCCCTGCCCTACAGATAGGCCAAAAAAAAAAAAAATCATTTCTAGTGATAACTCGTACTGTGCATAAGGCCCTTAATTTAAATTCTTTAAGTGAGAGGAAGAAGTTTTCTCATGAACCCACAAGGTCTTGATTGCCTTCAGCTCAAAATAATTCACATGTCAAAGTGAAGCATTTTGGGGTGGCCTGTTCTAAACCAGTTCTAAACCCATACACTGGTAAATAATAGAGGCATATCTATTTAAGAAAACATACTTTTAAATAATTAAAGGGAACCTATTTACATCAAAAAGGCTTCTTTAGAAAAGATGAAGAGAAGGGTTTCTTTCAATAATGACTGACCCTTTTTGGTTAAATATGAGTTGATTATCAGTACATTAAAAAAAAAAAGTTTAATTTTGCAGATAAGCGTGAAAAAGGCCCTGGCTTGGGGTTGGTTGTGGCTCCTGAGTAGGTCTTATCTAAGCCCTGATCAGCAGCCCCAAAGAGCTAGGAGCAGTCTTCAGATTTGGGGCTGTTTGGCAGAAATGGTATTTTGGGAAGACTCCCGCGCAGAGGACAGAACAGTCTGGGGGGGGGGGCTGTTTTGGTACTGCAGGCCCGAGATCCCAAGGACCACAAAGGGAGGGATGGGGAAAAGGGATGACTCTGAGACAATGAGGAAACAGCTGAATCTGGTGACTGGTAATATGTGAAAGGTAGAGGATAATGAAGGAATGCATGTTGGCTCTTTGGCAGAAACAGGGCTGGCAAGAGGGAGTCACCATTTTGAGAAAGGCCATGAGTTTTAGTCTTAGAGTCAAGTTTGCCACGATGGTGGTACACCCTGCCCCCATGATGTTGGGGTGGGAGGGCTGTGAGGTAGGGTGTGGGAAAGATCTGAGCTTGAGGAGTTTCGCTGATGATAGGGATTTGATGAGGGAAAAACTGAGAAGCCCAGAGATTGAAAACGAGTCTTGGTCCAAAGGAGCCCATAATGGGAGACGGTAGGAACATGACAGCCCAAAGACAAAGACTAAGTATTTATAGTGTAGTCATAACTGCCCTTGTCTGGCTCTCTCATCACAAGAAAGGTTTTTTTTTTCCCACAGCAACTTGTCCAGATCTCCTTTTTTCCTTCTCAAGCAAATGGGTCATTCCTTCTATTTTCACCTTATCTTCCCTCACCTTATCATTTATTCCAGCAAGCTTAACCCTTTCCATACAGTGTCACCCTTCTGCCTCAGTAGATCCCCTTCCACCCCTGCCCCATCTTGACTTCATTCTCAGAGGAAGAGATACCCTCCTGCTGTAAAAGTCACCCTCATTTGTCCAGTACAGCCTCGCCCTTCCTCCTTTCTGGGAAACTTGCTGTTTCGTTTATGTTTCGTTTACATTTCACCCCCATCTCAGCTCCTTATTCCTTTGTACTTTGGGTTACACACAGAGCTTGGAAGAGAGATCACGGATTTCCTCATGGGCAGAGTCAGAGGGGAATTAACCTTCTCAGGTCTCGCTTCTAAAGCATTTTACGTTTAATCTGGTCTACTTTTAAAAATGTGTGAAAAGATGGTTCCAAACAGCAGTTTTCAAGCCATGAAGCTCCAACAAGGGAAGGAGCTGCCTCCCTCTCCCCAGCCTTCTGAAAATAGAAGTTTCCACCTCTGTTTCAGAGCAACTCTTTCTAATCCTGATTAAGAATTCATTTGGGTAAAGTGTTTTGTGGGTTAAAAAAAAAAAAAAAAAGCCACTGGTTTCAACAATAAATCATGGCATGTTTTTCTATGGGAGTATTACCTGTTATGGGTAATTGGAAGGAATTTATGTTATATTGTAGACTGATTGCTTTCATAGCTTATCACTGGAAAGAGATGAAAACATTGCAAGGCAAAAATAGTCTTAAATTATTTCTGTAAATAAGTGACATAAATATCTTGACCCAATTGTCTCTAGAATGAGGGCTGCCTCCCAAAGGCTTCAAACTGACCTCAAGGAAAATTTTGCAGTCTTCAGATAAAAATGACCTGGCAAATGTACTATATAAAAGGAAGTCTAATTTCAGGCATCTTTCAGAAAGTGATGAAGCCACATATTATATAGCCAAGTGTGAAGTAATAGATTTGAATATTAATTTTTGTGTTTACACAAACATATTTGTAATTTTTCTGTGATGTAAGTCATTTTTGCTCTTAGAAACAGTTTAGGCAATTACTCCTTTTCCATTTGATAATATAATAATATACTGTTAGCATTTTCAGGTTTAGATATGTCATTAGATTTATTCTGTAATACCCAAGGCCAGACAGATGACCAAATTTCCCTCCTCCCTCTTACCTTTTGTTTTAATTGGAGAACAGTGTGTCTTTTCCAGTATCCATCAGTTCAAGTCAAGTAGTTGTTCCAGCTGAGCTGTGAAAGGCGCAGCTCAGTGGTCCATGTGCGGACCGAACCGGCAACCTTGGTGTTACGAGCACTGCTCTCTAACCCACTGAGCTAACAGGCCACCCTCCCCTCTTACCTTTTAGAAATGCTCTATAGTGGTGCACACGCATGCACCTGGAGGTGTTGCACCTGCACACTCATCACCAGTGTCCCATGACTCTACCTTTCCATTACTTTTCTGCATTAGAAAGACATTGAACTTGGGTGGCCTCTGCAACCTCTAATTTTAACCCCACTAACTGGCTTCCTCATGGACCTTTGGAAGGCCCACCCTCTTGGCTTTTAATCCTTTTAACTCTGAAATTGCTTTTGATAAGATATCTTAGTTTGAGCTCCTTCAGAAGCCAACTGCAAGGCAGGGATTTGAATGCAAGTAGTTTATTTGGGAATAAGATAGGGAGTGGACAAGTGAGATGAGGAGGGAAAAGGTGGTCAGTAAAGGGTGAGTTACTAAGCCACTGTGGGGTAACCAGAGCTTCGTTCTGTGGGGGAAATGGGGAGGCTGGTGTAGAACACTTAGCTCGCAGTTATTACACCCACAGGGTAAGAGAGGGGTGTTTATATTCTAACTTCTTTAGTCTTTGGTTGAAGGCTGCTCTTGAAGGGCAAGTGGGTGGTGGAGCAGATTATAGTGACAGGAAAAGGCCTTATATGGAGTAATGGAGCTGCTGGTAGCTGGAAGCCAGACAGGGTGCCCTGAAGTGGCAGGAGAGGAATGTGCTTAGGGTACCAGCAGCATTTTCTCTCCCAGGCTCCTGATTGAGCTCCGTGGTTTAATGAGAAGAGCACCGTAGTTTCTGGAGTAGACTGACCCATGCTGACACCTAGCAAGTATTCCTCAATAACCTTCAGTTCCATCTTGCTTTGAAAAGGCAAGGGAAAGTTTGTCACGCTTCTACGCATTTTAGTCTTTCTTCAAAGATCGTCTCAACCCTGGTGTGTTCAAACATTTTTAAGCCAGCACGCCAAGAGTTACACCAAGAGGATCACTCTGCAAGTGCTGCCTCCTCCCGTTACGCAGCAAGCATAGTGGTCGGTGCTGGGGATACAGAAATGAGAGACGTGATCCCGGCTCAGAGGGGCTCGTGGGCTGGTGGTTGGTTGGTTATTGGATGGCTTATCTAGACAGTGAGAGAAGATTTGACATGCATTAAGTAATCATTAAAAAAATAGGTTTGTGGGCATGGGCACTTTAGAATTTGGGTTGAACAGTCTTCTCTTTCAGACCCTGGTTCTTCCTTATTGGCTGGGTGACACTGGATGAAACAGCATTCAGTCTGTCTGAGCCTCAGTTTCCTCAACTGTAAAATGGGATGACTGATACCTCTTTCTTGGGATTATTTGAGGATTAAATAAGACAACCTTGAAAAATGGACTGGATATGGGTAGAGGAGAGGACAGGGACATGGGGAAGGAGGAGGTGAATAGATAGGTTATTAACTATAGTAAGACAGTAGAACAAAGGTAGGAAAAGTGGGTTTGGGGGCTTGATCATGGAGGATGTTGAATCTCAAGCTCTGATAGGGACTTTGCTGCAGAGACATTGAGGTTTCAGCAAGGCTCATAAAGGCTGAGATTAGGGCCTTCATTTAGTCTTTACACTAATATGCTATTCTTGGCTGACCAAGCTATTCACAGGAACTAGAACTAAACTTTTAGGGAGCTTGGTTTTATGCCCCTCTGAACCACAGACACATACATCCTGGAGACCACAGAACCCTCTTACGCTGTGGAGAATTTGCATTTATGGAAACATATAAAAGTTTAATGCTATCACAACCAGACTTGGTGCCAACAAGTTCTGGATCTTAAATTATACATTAGCATCAGAATACAGGAGCTACTGGTCCATTTTTGGTGTCGGATGGAGAAGCTAAGGCTTACCAAGGTGGCCGTCTCTTAATTATAAGTCAGTTTTGTGAAAAGACTTAGATCTACAGGGGTTCACAAATTTCGTCTATTTTTACAATACAATCTAATGGATTGATGATCTGGAAGATTGGTGAGAGAGAACCTTCCATTTTGAAATTGAGAATGTTTGCGATTTCCAACTAACTTTCCACATATGTTCCTTTGGTCTTTGTCTTCAGCTGCTCATGTTTCCCACTTGGAGAATGTGTCAGAGGAAGAAATGAACAGACTCCTGGGAATAGTGTTGGATGTGGAATATCTCTTTACCTGTGTCCACAAGGAAGAGGATGCAGATACTAAACAAGTATATTTCTACCTATTCAAGGTATGATTTTAACATGTTAAAAGGCTTTTCTTCTTTTCTTCTCTCACTGTTCAGATGTGCTAAGTGTCTGTACTGCAGGTCATGGGTGGGCAGGCTCTCAGCTTGTGGTATGTTCTGCCCTCAGCATTTGCTGAAGCATGTGTTTCTTCATGAGGGAGTCTCTAAAATGACACACCATTCGCTGAACACATCACTGTCCTCGAGAGCCTTCATACTTGTATGCAGAGTTGGATATGTTAATTTGCTTATGCTTACGGATTTCTTTCCATGCACCCATTCATTCATCCATCCAGAAATAATTCTTGCACACCTGCTCCGTGCATGGCACTCATGTAGGCATGAGGGATAGACCGTGGGCAAAACAAGAGTCCTTGCCTTCATGGAGTTTACATTTCATTAGAAGAGGCAGACAACCAACAAGTAAATAATATATTTGCAGGTGGTGCTAAGTGCTGTGAAGAGAAACAAAGTAGGGTAAGTGGAATCAGAATGGCAGGGACGGTAGTGGGTGGGGGGATGTGGTAATGAGGAAGGGCAGTTGGGAAAGGCTTCTTGGAGGAGATGACAGACAGTTGAGCGGAAACTGAAGAGCGGGGAGAGGAGCCATCCCTGAGAAGGGCTGTGGGAAGAGCCTGCCAGGCTGCACAAAGAAGAGGCATCAGAGCACGTGCCCTGAGCGAGCTTGATGTGATGTGGGACCAGCAAGGAGGCCAGCTGGTGGAGCCCAGTGAGCAAGGGGGAGGGGCTGGGAAGAGATGTGGTTGTGGGGCCGTGCTCGGGCCTTGATTCTTACACTTCAAGGGGGAGGGATCAAGAATTTCCAAATTTGTTTTGACATCTTAACCACTGTTCTCTGTGTCTCGTTGCCACTAGTCACTGATTATTGCTACCAGTCCCCATAGGTAGCTGCTCCTTCATGGCTCTCCCTCAGCTCCATTTGGGTCACGTCCCCTTTCATTCCACACGTGTATATCTCTCCAAGCGTTTGATTGTAGTCAGGACTGACAGGGGAGATGGGGGGAAACTGGTGGTAGGAACCCATAGAAGAACTTCAGGCTTCCAAAACCAGATGCACAAAAGAGGATGACAGAAAGAATAATTAAAAAAAAAAAAATCCTGCTATTGAGGGCACTGTTAATTATGTTACAGTGTATAACCCTTCTATGGATCTTCAAAAACAAAAACAAAAAGCAAAACACTCCACTCAGAGCTTACAGCCAGGAAAAGTTTGCCTCTTCTAATGAGCGCTGTGCTTCATTTTATATGACAAGGATAGATAAATTTTCCATTGAGTTTCCTCTTTTGCTTTTGCTGCTAGGAATCTTGGTGCAAATTTTGTGTCCAGTTCCTATAGCTTTTTCCCCCCCCCCATTTTGGTCAGAATTTATGCGATACATAATTTCCCCTTCTCCCTTTTTATTAACTTAAAAAAATTGTATTGGGGGTTTTGGGGTGGGTAAATAGGGTATGATAGGAGTGTGAGGGAGAAGTACATTTTTAAATTTTGGGGTCATGTGATGATATTAACTCTAAAGAAGTTAATGGAGGGGAGAAAGAGAGAGAAGAGACACAGACACATGCACGGGTGCCGGGGGTGGCGGGGGGGGGGGAGAGAGAGAGAGAGAGAGAGAGAGAGAGAGAGAGAGAGAGAGAGAGAGAGAGAATATGGACAACCGAATTCCACACAGCCGTCAACAGACACTGGCTACTCCAGGTGACAACTTGTTGACCTGGCTATGAGGCCTGAGTCATCCAGATTGCACCCTGGCAGGTTCATACTTTTTAGAGCTTCTTTGGAAAAAGACCTTTGTTGAAGAAAAACAACATCTGCATGACTGCAGCTATTATTTGTCTTGGAACTAAGCTCCCTGGCAGTCCCCCTCCGCCCTGTTGGAAGCAAAGGTGGTGTCAAGGTTTCCATCCTGTCAACCTCCTCTTGAGTCTGTTTATAAGCAACCATCTAGGCCAGAAAGCACTGCTCTGTTCTGAAGCACATTTTCTCTCTCTCCCTCTCTCACCTTGCACAGTTCAAATATATTTGTTTGGGGAACAAAATCCGAAATATTCACCATTGTCTCCCTCCCCTCCCCCCAAAATCATTCTTTGGGCAAATCAGTTCTAAATTATCCATTTCTTAGCTTTTACAAGGCAGTTCCTGTGTCTCATATGTCTCAATAAGTGAATTAAAATGAATTATACATTTTAGTAGCATTTAAAAAACTTCAGGCTTAGATGTAGAAAATGAAAATACACTCAGTGAAAAGCTGCTTTTGAAAAGCTCGCTGTATCCTAGTACTGTAATGTCTCTGGAGCCCAACTATCTGGGTTTGAATCCAGCTTTATTACTTCATAAATGTGACCATTGGCAAGTTATTTTCCCTCAGTTTTCCTTATCTGTAAAATACAGCCAATAATAGCAAAAAGGTGGTTATGAGCATTAAATGAAATAATACATATGAAGAACTACAAAGAGTACCTGCCAAAAGTAAGGATGCAGATGTTTGCTGCTATTATTAAATTGTTTTTTTATATGTCCACTTATCCCAGCTCCATCCTTTGGTAGATGAAGAATCTGAGATTCCACATCTCCCTAATCCACCAGTGTTATCTCCAGATTGAAATCCCCAATGGGCCATGTTTCCAAATGGTCTTTTTTTAACTAGGCAAAAAAAAGTAGGGCACCAGAATTGTTTATATTTAACTTTTATGATCAATCTTTGTATGTGATCCTATACAATGACTGATTTGTTTTTGTAAAGATGGGCATAATACATTGACAGGATCAACAAATGCCCTGTGCTGATAATTTACGTGACACCTCTAGAGGGAACTGAGTCCCTTGCAAGACATGCCCACTGGGGGGACACATGGTTATCTTCAACCTGTGTGTGTGTGGGGAGCGCATCTATTTCCATTAACCCCTGGGAGAATGGTTGCCATGTTTTATTTCTACTGAAATGGCGGAAAGTGGAGAAAGGCGGAAAAAAAGTAATTTACATGGATGCAGGTCATGTGTCAGCCAGCCCTCATATAAAGGCTACAGAGGATTCAAGCAAAGATGGATGGTAAAGAATTTCCATATTAAATTTATTTTCAAATTAGGTCCTGATTAGTGGCTCTATGTCCCCTTTTCTCTCTGATATTTGCTCTTTGAGGGCTTCAAATTCCAATGGCAGGGATTAAGAGCAGTGTTTTGTTTTGTGGGTATTGAGATGCCAGAATACTTGGCCTGCATTCTGTGGAAGGAGAGGAAATGAAAAAGACGCGCAACAGTGAAAGTTGCCAATTGAGAGCCCTGCAAAATTCCTTCCCAAAGAGCTTGGGCCCTAGCTTGTGCATATGACACGCAGCTGCTACAGATGGCACCTCTCCCAACCCTCACCGTTTGTGCAGAATGGATCTCACCTCAGCCTTTCAGGGGCTTGAATAAGGCTCTCTAGAGTGTCAGCACATCTGCACTAGTCTACAGGGGCACATGCAAAAGCATGCACAGTGGATACCGGGCCCCTGGGTCAGTGGGAAGCCAAAAACAGAGCGGGAAGAGGGGAAGGTGCGTAGGATAGAGGTGTCTGGTGGTCACTGCTGGGTGCTCTAGGCTGCCCAGAATGGGAAAGGTGTCTAGTTCTTCATAGCTTTGGGACTGAGGGCCAACAGTTTACACTGGCAGTCAACCCTTATTGATTTAAGGATTTATTTACATGTGGTTGAGATAAATAGAATATGGTGACTTCCCTTCAAAAGGCTGTGTGTGTGTGTGTGTGTGTGTGTGAGAGAGAGAGAGAGAGAGAGAGAGAGAGAGAGAGAGAGAGAGAGAGAGAGAACGAGACACACAGACTAATTTTTTTTTAAAAAAATGATTTCTTTGCAGCTCTTGAGAAAGTCAATTTTACAAAGAGGAAAACCTGTGGTTGAAGGCTCTTTGGAGAAGAAACCTCCTTTTGAAAAACCTAGTATTGAACAGGTAAAAAGAAAAGAGAGAAGCCCTTTTTTTTATTGCTTTAAGGCTGAATAAACCTTCTAAACTTCCTTTTACGTGTCTAATCATCTTTCTTCCATCCTCCTTACGAAGCCTGTAGAAATTGTCTTGCACCCTTTAGTTCAGAAGTGAATACTTAATAAATGATCTAGTTTGTGTCTTTTAGGGTTGCTGTGTACTGGGAATTCATTGTGTATTTGAGGAAGAAAATATTAAGTAGAACATGTGGTTTGTAAGAACACGTGAAATGTGCTTTTTCATGGTGTCGATCTTTTAACATTAAGTCTTTGTCCTTTTGTTTGGCACTGTCTGAAAAAGCTATTGAGGTGAGGGAATTCAGTAGGAGTGTGAAAAACATTGTAAATCCAGCAAAAACACACACAAAAAATGAGATTTTGTATCCGAAAATTGACTTTCTGCTCCATTATGATTCCTGGAAAGAAGCCTGCTTGCTGGGGAATCTGTTGACACGTATAGATTTTTTCTGTTAGATGTTGTCAGTATCTCTCATCAGCATCACTTTTTTTTTTTTTTTGAGGGCAGTGTCACTGGCCCTCATATGTGGGACCCGAACCGGGGCCGCTGGCTTCCTAAGCCAGCACTTAACCACTGCCCCACTCGGCCGGCCCATCGGCATCACTTTTTAGCTTATCATTGTTTGCTGAATAAATCTCAGCTACTCTTGACTGAATTTCTTGATGAGAATGATTATAGAAGACATGATATTAGGCTCCTTGCAAATAAATGCATTTTTAATCAGTCTTAAGTAGAAGAAATTTTATTTTGTCTCTTAACTCTATTAAATAAGAATTCATTGTTTTTTTATTGGAATTGAGATTAGATTGGAGAGTTATGCAGAAAGATTAAATTAATTCACATATTCTTTCAAAATCTCTTAATTTGGAATAAAATTTTTTTTCTTTTTTTATGGGAGCTTGCTGAAACTGAGAGTGATAGTAAAGAGTTTATATTCTAATGGAGTGTTAGCTCAACAGAAGCCATGCTAGTAGCTTTCTGATTAAAATTTGCTAATGTAAAAACGTATTTTTTATTCAAGAACCTCATTATACGTGAGCTGCTGTGTAGATAGTACAGCAATAATTATTCTGCAAAACAGTCATTTTTTTATTGTGTAAGGGGTTTGACCTTTTCAGTCTGTGATTTTGATTTTTTCTTTAAAGCCTCAGAATTGCAGCAGGCATTGACTTGCAACTCACAGCCTCTCTGTCTTGTCACTTTTCATCCACTGTGATCTGAGGCATGATTCCCTCTGGGCATTCCTGTTTTCCAATAGGGAAAAGGAAGAGATTTTTGTGACTAGAGAAATGGTAGTTCTTTTGCTAATAAGCTACTAATGGTGCCGACTATGTGGGTGTTTGGAATTAGTATACTTGCATAGCTACATGACTAAACTACCTTCCCTCCTTTTCAGGGTGTGAACAACTTTGTACAGTATAAATTTAGCCACCTGCCCTCCAAAGAAAGACAAACCATCGTTGAGTTGGCAAAAATGTTTCTGAACCGCATCAACTATTGGCACCTGGAAGCGCCATCTCAACGAAGACTGCGCTCTCCTGGTGAGGATATTTCTGGATACAAAGAGAACTACACAAGGTAATCAGATGAGTCCTTCTTCCCATTGGCTGCATAGAGCACCGTACAGGCACGAAGCTGCTGCTTGTCTCTGTAAGCAGAGGGTTGCACAGGTATCATGGTGACTCCATCAATTCAGAGAGAATGTCTCTGTAATTTAACTCTCCAGACTGCTTAAGTTAATATTAACATTAATATTAATACTTTCCATTACTGTGATGTTTTGGGGCGTGAGGGAGACCTGAACTGTCCAGTGTGATAGGTGCGAGACACATGTGGCAGTTGAGTACTTGACGTGTGGCTCGTATTCAGATTTCTAAGACTGTACAAAAAAAGAAAGGATGTAAACTATTTCATCAGTAGTTTTTTTATGTTGATTACATATTAACATGGTGATATTTTGGACATATTAGATGAAATAAAATATAGTAATTTTAGCTGTTTCTTTTTACTTTTTTAATGTGACTACTGGAAAGTTTTAAATTTACATTTGTAGCTCGCGTTGTGTTTCTATTGAACATCATTGATCTAGATAACCATACTGTGACTCTAATTATTATACAAAGACCTTGCTTGTTAAAAAAAGAAAAGAAAACAATGACCACAAATGTAATAGTGTTAAATAACTTTTTTTAAAAAAGGGAAGATGGGCCGGCCAAGTGGCGCAGTGGTTAAGCTGGCCTGGGACGCCAGCGGCCCCAGTTCGGATCCCACATATGAGGGCCAGTGACACTGCCCTCTAAAAAAAAAATAAAAAATAAATAAATAAAGGAAATGTCACCCTAGTTTCCCAGCATCATGATGGAACTAATATCATTATACATATTGTCTTCCAGTCTTCACCCCTTTAAATAAATATTTTACATTAGTTAGAATGAAAGAAATAACAGAATTGACATCCTTTTTCTGTTCCCACACTAAACATGATATCAAACATTTTACTGGTTACATCACAGCCTGTTGAGTTGATGTACCATAATTTATCTAACGATTTCACTATTGGTGGACTGCACATATTCTTGGGTTGCACATATATTTTTTTCTAAATTGGGAATTTATTTTTAGTGCTTATTAACTGCAGCATAATAACATTGTCTTTAAAAATCTGAAACATAGGCCATACAAAATAGAATGACCTACATTTATTTTCATTTCCATAAGAAAGTGACTAGGCTTATCCATTCTGTTTGTCTTTTTTATTCTTTCCCCGTATATTTTGTAGGCATATCAAGCTTGCTCCGGGGGGCGGTATTATGGATTTCTGATTTAAAGTAGGCAGTGTAAGGGCTGGCCGAGTGGCTCAGTTGGTTAAGAGCTCGCTCAAGAGTGCGAGCTGAGCTCTGAGTAACAGCAGTTCAATGCCCAGCCCGAGCTGAGCTGCCGCTAAGCTGCCAACAGGTGGCAGGATGGCTCAGCTGAAAAAAAAAAAAAGGTAGGCAGTGTATTTTGATAGCCTGTAAAGACCACTTGTACCCAGGTTATTTTCTGTAATAACGGATGACATGGAGGAGTGGGTGTAGATAGCTTAAGATAAGCTTTCCTCTCTGATCACTGATCAGATTTCATGAGGAATACCCTTTTTCCCTCTCCTGCCCCCTTTTACAGTATATACAATTTGAGTTAAAGTATTTTCTCTTAATTACTGACTTTTAAAGGAATTACAGATTTCTTAAAAAATCAGTTTTTCAATTATACCTCCTTTTTACACTTTCATTTCAGAGTTTTATAATAATAACAGCTCCTATATGGTAACTTGTTTATAGTGAGTTGAGATCATAAATCTCTCAAAAATAAATTTCCTTTAACCCCATCTGTGAATGACTGACAAAGTGAATGTTTGTCAAAGCCAAACCCCTGAAAGTGTTTGCCATTCTTCACAGAGGAAACATTTTCATCAAGAAGGAGAATTAAAGGTGAAGTCACACGGGAGATATTACTGTATTTTAGAAAGCAGAATGAAAGTACTATGTAGCACTTGGGATTTCCAAGACATGAGTGGAACTTAACGTATAAATACTTAAGGAGTAGTAAAAATATAAATGGAGCTTTGGAATGAGTGATGGGCTTGAATCGTGGCTCCATCCCTTCCTTATTCTGTGCCCTTTAGACCAGTCATTTCACCTCCTTGACCTTCAGTTTCTTCCTCTGTCCAAGCCTCATATGTGTTGTGGTTGTTCCATGAGGTGGTCTGTGCATAGTGTCGGGCACACACCACAGGTGCTGGGAGGGTGCTAGTCATCATTTTCCCCCCACGCATGTTATTCTCTCAAACTCAGCCACTGCCAGCATGGGACTCTTAAGCTAGAGCATGGACAATTGAATGAGGGTGTAGGTATTAGAATATCCCTTTGGAAACTAAGATGACAAGGAGTAGAAAGACGGTAGCGGAGCCCTTTCTAGCCCAGCATCCTGAGCCGACCGCTGAAGGCCGAAGAATGGAGTTGCACAACGGTGAAGAGAAACCTGCTGAGAGACTGAAATGAAGATGCCTTGATGAGTTCTGAAACCTGCTGATTTCTAGGTGGAATGTAGAGACCAAGAGCCTCTGTTAATAATAAATAAGGAAATGAGGAAATGAAGGTAGAAAATACCTCCCCCACTTACCCACCATCACGCCATGTTGACAAAGAAAGGGAAGTAGAAACAACCTGTGAAAATTATGAGAAACAATAATAGTTTCAGAGTAAAACCTCACTGTCATCACCGCTTGGGAATGTAAAAACCACACACCACTGCAACATGGTGTCTCACTGATAGTCATCTTCTCAAAAATGGGTAATATTACAGGCTGCAGGCACCACTAGGCTTTATCTTGATGTGTAAGTGAGCCTCAGGCCCCGGAATGCTGGTTCAGCATATAATTTACAGCAGTCGTCAGGATTAGAACAAAGGGGCCGCAAACTTCTGGAGCTCACAGCAGCATGAAAATGGGGTGAAATAGGATTCTCTGTGGAAAAGACTGGACTGGGTAAATGATTATGTTCATTACAGAGCTAACCTTTGAAGATTTATCCAATAAAAAATTAAATGCAGATTGAACAGTAGAACTGCTTAAATAACTTATATGCTCTTCTCTGAATAAAGGAAAAAGATAAATTTTTATATATTGAAAATATTTGATATCTTAACGTTAACATACTTAATATTAATAATATTAATATATTTATATTATATATATTATAATTAATATAATTAATATTAAGTATGTGTTACATATTCATTATATCTACATATCTCCCAGAAGTCACGGGTTTGAGAAGAAAAGCTGGACAAATATTTTGAAGTTCCCCGAATTTCATGATAGTGCATTAATATAATTCCATGACGAAGTAACTGGAAAATAAAAGTTTCAGAGTAATATGACTCCTTAAAACACACCTGACCAACAGAATTTGCTAAAGGAAAGTGGCAGATAATTAATCTTATTAGATTCTGAGTTGTGCAGAATACTTGAAAGTTAATGTCATCCTGTATTGGGGAGATGTTTCATAAGAATATAGGGCAAGTTAGATATAAGTAAGTTGATTTGGGTGAAACAGTTTTATGTAACTATTCCATGAAATATAGCCAGTCACCATGCTTACTGTGAGTATTCATAATTAGGCCTGTAAGCCTAAGACAGTATCAGGAAGCATAGAAGGAACAGTAGATTAGAGGATAGGAGACATAGCTCTTAGACTGGACTCTAATAGTAACTAGCGTTTAGTTGAGGTGAGGTCACTTAATTCCTGAAACCTTAGGACTTTCAGTCTAGCAAGTAAGTAGGATGACATGTTCTTCTGACCTCCAGCTCTTCAATTCTATTCATGTTTTAAAACAAGCAAGGTGGTTGCAAATCATTATAATACTAAAAAATCTGAGAGCATTGTTTTTTATTTTTTTATTGGGGAACAGTGTGTTTTTCCAGGACCCATCAGCTCCAAGTCAGGTAGTTGTTTCAATCTAGTTGTGAAGGGCGCATCTCAGTGGCCCATGTGGGGATCGAACTGGCAACCTTGGTGTTATGAGCACTGTGCTCTAACCAACTGAGCTAACCAGCTGTCCCCTGACAGCGTCATTTGAACAATCAGTAAAGTGCATACACATACCATCTCTATTAGCCATGCAAAAATGAGTGAGCTGGCTTTCACGTCTTTTTAGAAGACCTGAAACAAGTCATTTAGATAAAATCTTTTTGTACAGTTAAATCTTTGGAGGAATGTGTGTGCAGAAACAAGGCACACAAATTCCCATTTTCTGCTTTCCATCTCACTATGTGCAATGACCATGTCGTTTATTAAAATAGCGCCAGAAAACCACATTTTGATTCAGCCTCTGTATTAGCAAACCATATACTTGACAGATTTATAAAATAAGATTAATCTTGGAAATAAAAACAAAACTAAAAAGAATAAACTGAGGTCTATAAAAAATTCTCCAGGAAATGAAAAGGAACTTATTGTCTGAAACATTTTACTAGATAATAACAACGTATGCTGCCTTCCTGTGTCCTGGGAAGATTAAATAACCTATTAAACACTTTTGGATAACATTTTATGATTTTATGGTGATATTTATAACTTACTGTTGCTATAGCAGAACTAATATCAGTCTTAAGTAGTTTCATCTGTGACTCCTCCACAAATGGAATTGTTCTTTAGACTCAAAATCAGCACTGCCAATAGATATATAATGTGAGCCACATATGTAATTTAAAATTTTCTAGTAGCTACATAGTAAAACATAAATAGACATAGGACATTAATTTTAATGTTTCATTTTACCCAATATACAAAAAGTAATATTTCATTTTTGTGTAATCAATATAAAAAAAATGTATTTTTATTTTGTTTTTGCACTAAGTCTTCCAAATCCACTGTGTATCGTACACTTACAGCACATCTTAATTAATTTGCTAAACTTGGAGTGGCTGAAGGTAAATGGAGTCCTACTAAAACAATAAAGTTGTGTTGAATGGAAAAATATTGGGTTGTCGGAAAAGTCATGACGCATTTTTGCAACAAAACAGAAAAAATACATCATGACTTTTCCAACAACCCAATGTTTCACACTCTGATCATTTAAGAGTAAATTTTTAATTAAAATGAAATATAATTAAAAATTGAGCTCCTTGGTTGTACTAGCCACATTTCAAGTGCTCAGTAGTTAACGTGTGGCTGGTGGCTGCTGCACCACCCAGATCTAGCACAGCCTGTCATCATAGACAGTTTTATTGTCATTATAGACAGTACTGGTCTGAAGCATTAAAACCTTACATCTTCCATTGCAGAGATTGGACATATTTCAATATTAAATCTTACAAATAGTCTTGTGATAGCCTAAGAAACAGAACTTCTGATGATTGAGGTTTGTGACCGTTGAACTCTTTCACTTGTAGTTTCGTAATTAGTTAACTGGGAGCTGGCCTCCCTTTAGCTCCAAATAGTCTTTTAACTTCATTAAGTGGCCACAGACTAACGTTCCACAAATATTGGTCTTCGAAGGTGATGCATTTCTATATGAAGTGCCCTATGAATTACAAAATAAATGCACTTTCTAGCTTTTTCTGCCACCAAGAGCATTGTTTCTGACTTGACAAGATACAGCATAACACCTAAGATGCCCATTTTGGTAATGGAGTCATAAAATGAGATTTGGGTGTACGTTATTAAAGACAGAAAAATTGAGAGAAGAATAGACATAATAGCAGAATTCTAAGGTTAATTTTGAATCTAGACAGATGGACTAAGACTAATAAAAGTTTTCTTTCCCAAAGGTGAAACACCACCACACATACAGGGGAAATGCGAAGTAATGCAGATTAAGAAAAAAAAAAGGTCAATAAGCTTGAGTAAATGAATATTATTCCACTCTTTATTAAGAGGTTACAAGTTCCTGGGGATTTTCCTGGAGCTGCTTGGGCACATGGGAGGCCTTCCCTCCAAGTTAAAGGAGTTCAGGAAAACACACGGGGAGAGAAGTTTTCATTTTTAGACAGCAGGAATGTCCTGAAGAGGATGTTTGGATCTGCTACATGGGAATAAGGATATGTGCAGCAATGCTTCCGACCCTCCTCTGGCCTGGTGCTGTCCTCTGTACCTGCCCCCCCTCCCCCCCACCCCGCCCTGGTAAATTCATGTGGCTAGGTCCTGGGAATTTGAGACCTTGCAGCTCTGGAAAAACGAAAAACAAAGAGGGTTCTTTTTGAATAGCTTCTCTGGGCTGAACGTACTTTCCAAATGGTATGGCCTACATAGCCAGTGTACCCCAGAACTGTGGTCAGATCTCAAGAAAGCCTTTGGTTTCCCTCTGGGTCTGGGCACTCCTCCAGCCTCGTGCAATGTTGGAGTGCATTTTTGACTCTGAGTCATTGAAAATGTACCTAAGCGACAGATGGTGGAAGCTTATTACTTCCTGCGTTTTGACTGAGTTTTGAAGTCTTAAAGATCTTTATCTTCCCACCAAAGCTTCAAGGGTATGTTGAGTGCTGCATAGGCATTTTAAAGAAACCTTAAATTTTACTCACAGGACTACATGATGAACTAAATTTTTTTTTAAATTTATTTTTATTTTTTCAATTACAGTTGACGTTATTATTTTCTATTAGTTTCAGGTGTGCAACATAGTGGTTAGATGTTTATATGATTTATGAAGTGATCCCCCCTATAAGTCTAGTACTAGATGGTGAAACTCTGATTCTTTCACAAAAGGGACTTCTTTAGCTGCTGTTTTTTTGTTTTTAAAGATTTTATTGGGGAATTTGGGGAGGGGAACAGTGTTGGGGAATCGGGGCAGGGGAACTGACAAGTTGCTGTCCTTTTGTTGTTCAGTCTAGTTGTGGAGGACGTCGCTTCACTGGCTCATGTTGGTATTGTGATAATTTTGCTCTTCCCGAGTGAGGCAGTCAGTTGCCAGCCATTGGATGGCTGCTCACGGCAGCTCACAAAAGCTCACGTCAGCTGCTGGCCAGCCCCCTGCAGCCTATGCCGTCAGCTGCTGGCCAGCCCCCTGCAGCCTATGCCGTTGCTGGCGACTCACAGTAGCCCAGCTCCAGGTCGAGCTGTTGTTCACTATCTTAGCTGTAGAGGGCGCCGCGTTGTTGGCCCTCATGTGGGATCCGAACCAGGGCCCTGCTGCTCAGAGCTGGTGTCCCAAGCCAACTCTTTTTTTTTTTTTTTTTTAAAGATTTTACTGGGGAATTGGCGGAGGGGAACAGCGTTGGGGAATCGGGGAAGGGGAACAGACAAGTTGCTGTCTTTTTGTTCTTCAGTTTAGTTGCGGAGGATGTTGCTTCACTGTTGGTATCGTCATTGCGCTCTTCCCGGATGAAGCAGATCGGTCGCTGGCCTCTGGATGTCGCTCACCGCGGCTATTGGCAGCTCACGCTTGGCTGCCAGCTGCTCACGCTGGCTGCGGGCCACTCACTGTAGCCTATGGCAGCCCACTGCAGCAGGGGCTGCAGCCCACACCATCACCGGGGCTCGCACAGCCCAGCTCCAGGTGGAGCTGTTGTTAGCTGTAGAGGGCAGTGTCACTGGCCCTCATGTGGGATCCGAACCGGGGCTGCTGGCATCCCAAAAGCAGCGCTTAACCAATGCGCCACTCGGCCGGCCCCCAAGCCAACCCTTAACCAATATGCCACTCGGCTGGCCCTAGCTTCTTCTTTAATTTCTTTTATTTAAATTATCATTCATGTGCCAGAAACTCAAATTGCATTATGCACTTTCTATATAATATCTCATATAATGCTCATAACATCCCAGTGAAGTAGGTATTATTGGTGTCCCCATTTTACAAGTAAGGAAATGGAGACTTAAGAACATAATTAAATCCCCAAAGTCATGCAACCAGTTAAGTTACAAAACAGGGTTTGGATCTCAGGGCTGTCTAACTGCGGAACTTATTGCACGATACCACAGAATGGAAGGAACAATTTTCATAGAACTGGAACCAAGTAATTGCTAAGTTTCACTAGCTGGTGGTGAGTGACACCACTGCTTGTTACTGAAGCCCTACTTTCCTCTGCTGTGGTTAATGGTATGACAGCAACCATAGTTGGTTACTTCAGATAATCGGAGGGTTTAAGAGATACTGATGGTGCTTGTCTCCTCTTGTCACAGGTGGCTGTGTTACTGCAATGTGCCCCAGTTCTGTGATAGCCTGCCTCGGTATGAAACCACGCAGGTGTTTGGGAGAACACTGCTTCGCTCAGTCTTCACTGTTATGAGACGTCAGCTCCTGGAACAAGCAAGACAGGAAAAAGACAAACTGCCACTTGAGAAACGAACTCTAATCCTCACCCATTTCCCAAAGTAAGGGGTTGTTCTTGCAAGTCTTTGTTTCCTGCAGGGGCTTGAGATTGGTAAACACGTGCCAAAGCCCGCATCAATAACAAGATCAGGAATGACAGGAGACACATCCCAGGGAGGAGGGAGAAGGGACTGTCTCCTTCTCAACCCTGGTTTCAAGTCCTCTCGGGTATTGGACAGTCCGTCTATTATTTGAATTTGTTTTGACTGCAGTCGTAGCTCCCTTAGTCCCACCTCCATCTTTGTCTGAGTCTCATAGAATGGGTGGTGCTTTGTTTTGTGTGTTCAGCTGCCAGGAAACTAGAGGGGTATGAGGGGAGTGTGCAGAGCAGTTTCCATTTACTCAGAAGTGGTGCAAGAGAACTCAAGTGGCTGGTTTTTTCCATCCCAGGTCTCCAACTCTTTCTATGATATTTCTATGATTGGCAAATCACTCCTGCCTCAGCTATAGTAGGCCTGCCCCCTCACTGTTTGTAAACTGGATCCCAAGAAGGAGGCTGGACAGAAAGAGAGAGGCCTCCTTCAGAATGACCTTTGTGTCTCTCTGCTGGGTTTCTTACAGAATATACATACTCTTGTGCACCTTGCTGCTTGCACCTACGAGAACTCCAACACGTAAATAATCGTTCAGCTATTTTTCAAATGAAGGCCACGTGTCAAAGGAGTAGGAAGTTGTAGGGTTGCACCATTGACCTTGGAAATGTTTTTTCCAATCTGAGAACCAAGTATTAGATAAGAGTCCGGCTGCTGGTGAGAGGGGCTGGGTGTGCCATTGATGACTTGTCTTGGAGCAATGATAGCAAGACATGAATGAGACAGTTCATTTTATGGGTGTCATTCTGCCTGGAGCCGTACTTGATGGGGAAGGTTAGAAGTTACAATTTGAAAAGGTTTTTGCATAATAGAGCCTTCCTTCCCCATGCCATTGAGAACTACTGGTGTAGAGAAAGAGCCTAAGAGAGGAGGAGGTATTATATTATTTGACCAAAGATGGATGAAACCCTGTTTCAGTTGAGAAAGTAGGTTTTTATTATTAAGTATCACCGGATTACCTAATTTGTATCTCAAGAAAGATAATTTTTTGTTTTTTGAGGGCAGTGTCACTGGCCCTCATATGTGGGACTGAACCGGGGCAGCTGGCTTCCCAAGCCAGCGCTTAACCACAGCGCCACCTGGCCGGCCCTCAAGAAAGATAATTTTAATTTTTAAAATTTAAGTTAGGTCCAAAACAACAACAAAAATGGTTTCCGGATAGAAATGGACTAGACATTCCTTTGCAGTTTAACACAAATCCTAAGCCTTAGGTAGAGCATGTCACGGGGAATTCTGATGAGCTTTCGCTGAATGTGCAATCTTCACACAAAAATCCTTACACCCTGATTTTCTGCGTTTTCTTGAGGAAACCAACACCTGAGACTGAGGCGTGACATGAACATTTTGGCTTCCTCCTGGAAGAAAGACTCCAAAGCACTTCACTGCCATTTGGATGTTGCCCCTGACGGGTTATGAACTCTGTGCAAGCTCATGTATTTCATGGCTGCTTTTTAACTGGTCTAAGTTCCTTCCCTTAGAGAGTAAAACAATTTTCTTATTTCTCTATTCCATTTGCCACATAAGCAGCATTTTATGCTTTCATATTACAGTTGTCATTCTGTCTCTAAGGGACAAAGAAGACCCCCCCCAACCCCCCGCCTTTCATAATGCTGAAAAAGAAAGTTTAATCACCTTGCATATTAACAGTTTTTTCCCCCCACAGCAAATGTATTTCGCTTCTTGCAGATATTTGCTAATTATAGTGTGTTTTGTTCCTTCAACCCAGAGTTCTGGCATGCTTATGCTATTGAGCTAAAAAATCAATGCTGCTTTCTTTTCTTCTCTGTTACTAATGGTAGTGTAAAACTACCACCCACTTCTCCTTTTAAATCCCTTTTCATGGTCTCGGACAACATATGAGGCTGTTAGGGATTTATGCATACCAGTTTGGCAGCAGAATCACATATACAGAGAGTGCCAAAAAAATGTATACATGTTTTAAGAGAGGGAAAAACTGTATTAAAATTGTAATACTCAATATACACCGATAACAAAAGATGAATACAAGTCACGTTTGACTTATGCAGTTACAACAGGTGCTCAAAGTGATTACCATCAGGGTCCAGACATTTCTGATTACGGCGAACTACTGCTTGAGCAACGTTGACCAAAGTAAAGTGTCCACTTGTATCGCTGTGCGTGCTGTTTCAATTTCTTCACACAGTACCATGAGTCTCAAACTTATCACGAATGTGTTAGGCGTTTTGAAGGTTCTGTTGCATTCTCACGACTCTACTGTTGTACTTCTACAATGCTCTCGAATTTCAAATACCACTTTCAAATGGTCTTATGCTCCTCCAACAACAACTGTGCTTCTGCCATTTTCTTTGTCCCTGCCTATTGCATGGTGATGCTAGCATTCATTTGATTAACGGCATCTTTTGAGCAATTGCCATACTACACATTGCTACTGTAATTCAATTCAACTTCGAAAAGTAATACATAGATAACATCTCCTAAAGTGTGTATACATTTTTTTGGCAGCCCTGGTATCGAAGCCTGAGGTGCTGGTTGACTTGGGCACTGTCGCAAAATGAGAGTTGCATTATCTAGTGAGGACGCTGTGGTTCTCAGATACATATTTAGGGCTTACCTCCTTATCTGCCTCCTCTTCATATGTTGCTTTTTCTTCCACTTGACTTTAACTTGTGCCTTTTCCCCCATCCACCTATTTAAAAGGTTGTTCTTAAAAAGGTTTAGTATCTACATTTCATTCTAAAAGTGATAAAAGTACATGTTGATGAAAATTTGGTTAAAAAGCAAAACACCAGCGATGGCCCTACCACTCTGAACTACCTTTAGTGCTTTTAGATATTTCTATTTTTTCTCCCTGCATGTGTCCTTTTATTCTACATATAATTTTGTATCCTGTGTGTATAAAACAAGTACTTTTTCATGTCATTATTTGAGACTTTTTTAAAATTTTTTTAAAGATTTTATTAGGGAATTGTGGGAGGGGACCAGCCAAGTTGTTGTTCTTCAGTCTTGGTTGTTGAGGGCACCAGTCGCCATCTGGCTTCCCATCCGCAGCTGGTGGCCTCTAAGCTCAAGACGTTGTGTTCAATCTTAGTTGCGGGTGGGTGTAGCCACCATCCCATGCGGGAGTTGAACCTGGCAGCCTTGTTGTTAAGAGCAGACGCCCTATCCACTGAGTCATCCAGGCGGCAGCTCAGCTCAAGGTGCCGAGTTCAATCTTTAATTGTGGGTGGTCACGGCACACCATCATACAGACAATCTTGTTACACCAGCTGAGCCATCCTGCCACCTGTTGGCAGCTCAGTGACAGCTCAGCTGGGGTGTAGTGTTCACTGGCCCATGTGGGAATCAAACCGGTGGCCCTGTTGCTCAAAGCTCACACTCTAAGCCAACTCTTAACCAACTGAGCCACTTGGCTGGTCTGAGACTTTCTTTATTATAATGAAATAACTATATATGTATACACATATATAGCACAAATAATTATTTCCCTAAATCATTAATGGAATTGTTCTTTGGTGAGTCTCTAGCAGGTTTGTGAGGAGTGTTCTGATTATAATATTACTGATAAAGAAGAAGCCTAGAAGAGGAAAGGGAATCTATTTTCGTATAAAGGGCAGGTGGGGAAATCTTGAGGGCTATGTAAGGGAAGGGCAGGGTCTGCTTAGGAAAATGCATTAAGAATCTTCTCTCTCATCAGCGAGATCAGAATATGATCTCAGTATGGATTTTGCCTCTTATGACTGTCCATCTTTCTGTGTTTGTTATGAAACATACTGAAGTGTTTTAAAACGTACTTTAATGGTGGCTTGCTGAGCAAGAAGAAGTGACTTATGCATTTTCTATAAGCCATGAAATGAATTACACTATCAAGTGTGGGTAGGTATTCATTCAAATGGTACCTTGTTCTTGAGTCTTCTATGAGTAGCAAGTCAGAAGACCCTCAGGATGTTTTCACTTGTAAGAAACCAACCTCCCCCTCCCCTGAAACCATGTAAAATCTGGCAGGCATTGATAAATGAGAAGAATAGTGGTACTTTCAGTAATAGTGATGATGATGATGGTACAGGCCTTTGAACAGTTATCTAAAACCTTGGTACTAGACATGTTTCACAATTCAAAATTTAAAATATTTCTATGAAGGTAATATAACACCCAGGTACCCATGTACCAGATTCCACAGCTTCAGGGGTGGGGGCAATTCCCCAAATCAAATCCATTTATAATTATAAAGACTAAATAATCTTACGTATGTTAAGGTCATATTTTTGTTGCCAAATGGGTTATGGAAAATCTTTTTCTTAAGGGCTTTGGGATTTTACAGTTTTAGAGAACGGATAGTGGGCTTACTAGCTAGTCTTTATTACATCATTACAGTGTAAACTTCATGAGGGTCGGGGTGGTGGTTTTGTTCACCCCATTCTGCCAGCACCTAACACAGTGCCTGGCGCGTGGTAAGCATTCACTCAGTATTTGTTGAATGAATGAATGGAGCGCCTACCAGGGGTCAGGCATGCCCACTAGTTTATCCCTCACTACCACCCTGTGCAAGAATTACTATTGATGTTTCCATTTTATAAAAGAGGAAACCAAGTGAGAGGAAAGTTTAAAAACTTGTTTCAAGAACATGCAAATAATAAGTGGTGAACTTTGCAAATGATTTCTTAGCCATTATTCTGTACTTCCTCACTAGAGCAAATGTGCCTTGAAAGAGGCTTGCAGGAAGATATTCCGGTACCAGAAGTGTAGATTTGTGTTGGTGTTTTAACCATAGGTCTTCAATTTTGGTGTAGATAAGAGCAGTCTAAGGTACTTAACAAAAATGTAGTTACCCAGGCCCATTCTCAAAGCGCTGATTCAATAAGCACAGGTGGGGTTTGGGTAGCTGTATTTCAAAAATTTCTATGAGTAATTTCTATGGGCCCCTCAGACTTGAGATCCACTTGGTTTATAACATGATAGGAAAGCATAGCTTAGTAATTAATCACTGGTTCAAACTTGGCCTTGAGTTTACGAGTTGTGGGACTTGGTACCAGTTAGTTAACTTTTCCATGCCTTATTTTTTTTCATCTGTGAAGTTACGAAGATCAAATGAGTTAAAATCCATCAACCGCTTTGAACAATGTCTGTCATAGAGTAAGAGCTATATGTATATGTAATAAATAAAAATAAAATACGTAACTCATTAGGTTGATGTGAGGATTGAATAAGTTCTTAGAACAGTGCAGGCACATAGCAAGCACTTGATACATGTTAGCAACTCTTGTTATAATAATGATAGTGATAGTGACAGGTACCTGGAGGGCTGAAATCTTTCTCTGAGACTCATGGAGGAGGAATCAGTGGAATGCATTTCCATTGACATAATGCTCTATGTTGTGTCAATCTATGCAGATTCAAAGGAAAATAAATGTGTAGAAATGCATTTCTGTATTTGAATATACCAGGGCTGCCCAACTCAAATCATCATTTGCATCATAATTTACCACCATATTTCTGAGTCGAAGGTAACATGCTGATTCAGGTTATTGCCAGAGATGGATAGGGCTTTTGTCCCTCTGGTAAGTACATGAGTTTTTTATCTTACTATTCCTTTTATTTTTGTGTCTAGGTTTCTGTCCATGTTAGAAGAAGAAGTTTATAGTCAAAACTCTCCTATCTGGGATCAGGATTTTCTCTCAGCCTCTTCCAGAACCAGCCAGCTAGGAATCCAAACAGGTAAATGTCTTTTTTGCATAAATCATAGAACAACCAGGAAGTGTTACTTTCAGCTCACTCTGCATTTATTTGTGTTTTTCATCAAGAAATTGAAGACTGGAGCTGGCAAACAAGTAAACACTTTGGCAGATTTTGCGTCTGCGTCCCTGTTAGCGAGGAGAGCAGGTGCAAATCAAACAGAAAAAACAGCCACCACTGCCACTCCTATTATTGGGTTTGCTTAGCCTGCATGTTACAGTGTTATGGGAGGTGTAAAGTACCAGGCAGCTCAGCTGTGTAGTCAAATGCTGACGCTTTTTAAAGACACTTATAGTCTCATTCTGTGACCAGACTGGCCCAGGAATCAAGTCTCAGTCTGGTTTCTGAATCTATGTCTGTTTGATGCATCAAGTTACTATCATGGATAATGATAGGACGGTGAGTGGAAGGTGGCAATCTTGAGTCTCAGGACACGAAGAACTTCCCTGTGGGCCCAGGACACCCTGGCCATTGCCTTGAGTCAGGCAGTGATGTCACCTGGCATTTTGTGAGGACGGAAAACATGTGACTTCTGGAGTCACCCTGATCCCAGCGAGAGGATCTGAATTCCTGTCTTTGACACTAGGAGGATTCGGAGAAGTTTGGCAGGAGGTATCAAAGCAGTGATTTATATGTGGCAATGGGGAAAGACAAAAGGCAGAATTTGGATGTCAGGTTTTTTTTTTTTTGTTTGTTTGTTTGTTTGAGGGCAGTGTCACTGGCCCTCATATGTGGGATCTGAACCAGGGCCACTGGCATCCCAAGCCAGCTCTTAACCACGACACTACTCGGCCGGCCCTGGGTGTCAGTTTTTAGTAGATCTAGCTCAATGTGTATTATGGGGACTTACTAGTATCGCCTCCAGCAAAGAGCATTAGAAAATGATCTTTGCTATATTTTTCTCCCCCCCTCAAAAAAAAATATTTTCTTTTTACATGCAGTGAAAGTTACTCTGTTTGGTATATGGTTCTGTGAATTTTGACAAACACATATTAGTTGTGTAACTACCACTACCATAAAAATAGCGAACAGTTGTATCGCCCCCAGTAAATTCTGTTGTACCCCTGGGCAGCCCATTCATTGCCCTAGCCCCAGCTCTGGCAATCACCGATTCTTTTTTCCTATCATTTTTTTTCTTTTCTAGAATATCATATGAATGGAATCATATAGGTTTTTTTTTTTTTTTTTTAAAGCTGAGCCATCCTGCCACCTGTTGGCAGCTTAGCGTCAGCTCAGCTTGGGCTGGGCATCGAACTGCTGTTGCTCAGAGCTCAGTTTGCACTTTTGAGCGAGTTCTTAATCATCTGAGCCACTTGGCCTGCCCTAGTACATAACTTTTTTTTTATTTTCTTTATTTTGAGGTCAGTGTTACTGGCCCTCATGTGGGACCCGAACCGGGGCCACTGGATTCCCAAGCCAGCGCTTAACCGCTGCCCCACTCTGCAGGCCCAGTACATAACTTTTTGAATCTAGCTTCTTTTACTCAGCATAATGCATTTGAGAAGGTGGTTAAAAAAATTTTTTTTTTCATCTAGACCCCAAATTTGAATGTGAATATGATTAAAGTCCTATGAAGCAGGTCACTTAGGGAATGTGGTATTTTGGTGTGGATCAAACCCTTTTTGTTTGAATTCTTATTACCAAAAACATGTCAAAAACATCTTTGTATGTTTTTCTTTTTCTTTTTTTCTTTTTTTACCTTAGTTTATAGAATATAATTTCATGTTTATCTGGTCCCAAACCTACAGAGCTTTGGGGCCCATTTGTGCATATAGCGTGCTCCCTCCAGACTCACGTTTACTGGACATGTTCTCCGTGGTGAGTGGGCTTACCCGCTGTATGGTTCTCAGTACTGGTCCTGTTCACTTTACATGTGTCTTGATCTCAGCTAGCCTTCACATGGCATTGCTCCCACAAACTCTTGCCTGATTCTTCCTGTGCTTTCTAGCCATCACTGGAACTCCTTTCTTCCGGACTTGCACAGAACCTTGAATATACCCTGTCCTTAGTTCTCAAACTTGGTGGTGCAATGGCATCACCCACAGTGCTTTAAAATAAGTCCCTTCCAAAGGGAGTGTGATGTAATCTGCTTAGGGTGTGGCCTGGATGGCAAGACTTTTAAAAGTTTCCCAGGTGACTCTGAGGTGCAGCAGTATTTGAGAACCGCTATGTCACACAACACCTCATGCTATCCTAGCCCCATTTTTTCCTGTACGTTGCCTCTCTCCTACGAGTGTGACTCCTGGATGGTCAGAGACCCAGTTTTGCCACAGTAAAAACTAATAGTTCTCTTACGTGCTTATCCATGAAGTTTGCTTCATATATTTAAGTCTTAGCACAAATCCTGGGAAGTTGCTATTATTATTCCCTTAACATAGATGAGAAATAGAAGCTCAGAGAGGGGCAGCAAGTGGCCCAAGATCAGATCTTGTTAAATGATGGAACTGAGTTTTACACCCAGGTCTAATTCCTAACTACTATGCCACATTACGATCCAGAGCTCTGACTGATAAGTTGTGGGACTCTGCTGTGCACTGCAAATATGCAGGCGGATGCTTACAGAAGGAATGAGAGAAGAATGCAGTTTCCTCCTTCAGGCAGGGGGACACCAAAGCTATTCAGCAGGGTCCACTTAGTTCTTTTCTGGAGGGTCTTCTGGACAGGATTTCTTTCTGGGTGACAACTCCCCCTGACCTCCTTCTCAAAATGCTTCCCAGCCTGTTCCACTTCTAGCTCATTACCTGTCATCGCACAGGATGGAGAAGGCAGAGGTTGTCCCTGACCCTCTGGGAATTTCATGTTTATTTCCGTGGGTAAAGCTGTGATCCAGTTAAGCTGGATTGTACTCTTCAGTATTACCTGAAACCGTCAGAAACAGGCTGTCTTCTCCTGTTCTACCGTAATTGCAGTGTGTTCTCTGGGGGGGAAAGAAGAGTATAATCATCGACTTAATTTGCATGTCTGCACATCTATGCAGCTGTGATAAGTGACATTCATAATGATGGCTCTGAAGTTGTGCAAGGTGCTCTTCGTGTAGACTCACTCCCCTGTACTTTGCAATGCTGAAGGCCTGTCTGCTGGAAGGAAAACCACATAGCCTGGCACTTCAGCGTATCCTGATTCTTCACATACCGGTTGCTATTCAGTTAGGAATGCTGTAGATTGGTGTGTCTCTGTTGCTTGGTTTTCTTATTCTGTCACTTTCTTGGCTGCTGGAAATGTTCTCTGTGGACTGAACTGTGACTGTGTAGAAACTTTGATGAACATTATCTCTGGGTATCTGTCTGCACAGCCATACTATGTCATATGTGTGACAAATGTCACTGAGAATGTCTGTATTCCTCATTAACTCTCAGCTACAGATCAACAGCACACTAGCAAAGCAACATCCTGTTTCCTACAATGGCTTTAAAAGAAGTTTTTTGTTTGGGAAGACTCTCAAACTTACAGAAGAGTTATAAGAATAGGACAAAGAAACCTTGTATATTACATATCCTTTACCCAGAGTCACCAAATCACCAATTGTTAACATTCTGCCATGCTTGCTTTATTATCCCTCCTGCCTTCTCTCTCTCTCTCTCTCTCTCTCCCTCTCCCTCTCTCTCTCTCTCTCTCTCTCTCTCTCCCCACCTCTCTCCCTCCCTCCCTCCCTCTCTCCCTCCCTCCCTCCCTCCCTGCCCCTCCTTTCCCTTCTCCCTCTCCCTCCCTCCCTTCCCTTTTCCTTCCCTCTATATTGATTGATCAATCTACTTTTTTTCTAATCATGCTCCTTAGCCAACTTCTGTGGATATCGCCCAAGAACAAGGACACTCTCTTACATAGCAGTGTAGTTATCAAAATAAGGAATTTTAACCTTGATTCAATATTATTGTTTAATCTACAGGCTATTGTCCATTTTTGCCTCTTACCTCAATTGTGTAGTTTATAGCAACTTTTGCATCACATCAGGAGGCACATAATGTTTTCCTCTCCCATTATTGTTGGTGTTAAGTTTGATTACTTGGTTAAGGTGCTGTTTGCAAGGTTTCTCCTCTGCAGTGTTACCGTTTTTCCTTTTGTAATCAAAAAGTACTTTTGTGGGGAGATACTCTGAGACTGTTCTGCCTTCATTAATATACTCACAAGTGTAGCCTGGACAGATGATTCATCCCTGAATCATTTGTTATATGTTGGCTGCTGAAAATTCTTTTTCTAACTTCCATCATTCCTTCCTTATTAAGATGTTGGCATTTTCCTGTAAGGAAGAGCTTTCTTATTTATTTATTTATTTATTTATTTATTTATTTATTTATTTATTTGATTTTTATCAATATGGTGTCAGATAGTCTATTCAATGGGTTAAATCCATTACTGTCTTTATTATACATTGACCCCATTTCTTTTATTTTAAAGTTGACTTCTTTGTGATGTTGGGCAGGAATGGGATGGCCTTGCATGTACTTGGTTCCTTATTGCATAAGAAAGGAGTCATCTAATGCCTTCTTTTCCCTTTATTGGGGCAGTCATCAATCCACCTCCTGTGGCTGGGACAATTTCCTACAATTCCAACTCATCTTCCCTTGAACAGCCGAATGGAGGGAGCACTAGTCCTTCCTGCAAAGGCTCTTCGGGGCTTGAGGCAAACCCAGGTAAGCTCTAAGGGGGCATAATAGAGAGCTGTGATTTGCCTTAGAAGCTCGATTATAACCTGAGGAGCACCAGAGGTAGATTTAGGCCAACTACAGACTGTGCATGTCAAGATTTTAATGGTTGGAAATCACTTTGAGTGGTATTAGTTAGTTACTACTGTGTAACAAACCAACCCAAAATGCAGAGCCTTAAAACCGTAACCATTTATTAGCATGGCTCACTCACTCTGTGTGTTGCCTGGTCGGTGGCTTATCTCAGCTGCCTCATTCAGTCTCGGCTGGGCTGCCTCATGAATTCTTCCTGTTGACTGGGGCTCTGTTCTGGGCTTGGCAAGAACACTTAAGGTAGAAGATCTGGGTTTCACGTATTTCTTATCCTCCTCCTGGGATCATTGGGTTTCTTTTCCTTTTCTTGGAACAGAATATGTCTTTTTTTTTTTTTTTTGAGGGCAGTGTTACTGGCCCTTATATGTGGGACCCGAACTGGGGCCGCTAGCTTCCCAAGCCAGCACTTAACCACCACGCCACTCAGCCGGCCCATTGTTTTTTTTTTTTAGTTTGTTTTTAAGATTTTATTGGGGAATTGGGAAAGGGGAACAGACAAGTTGTTGTCCTTTTTGTTCTTCAGTCTAGTTGTGGAGGACGTCGCTTCACTGGCCCATGTTGGTATTATGATCACTGCACTCTTCCTGGCTGATGCAGATTGGTCATTGGCCATTGGACAGCGGCTCACGGCAGCCAATGCCAGCTGCCGGCTTCTCACGCTGGCTGCCAGCCACTCATGGTAGCTCATGGCAGCCCACTGCAGCCCCACTGCAGCCTACACCGGCACCAGCTACTCATGGCAGCCCAGCTTCAGGTGGAGCTGTTGTTCATCATCTTAGCTGTAGAGGGCGCAGTGTTACTGGTCCTTGTGGGATCTGATCCGGGGCCCTGCTGCTCAGAGCTGGCATCCCAAGCCAACTCTTTACCAATGAGCCACTCGGCCAGCCCCAGAATATATCTTTACTATGATGGTAGAAGCACCAGAGAGCAAGCAGAAATCATTTTTTGAAGCCGAGGCTCAGAGCTGGTATACTATTACTCCTGCCTCTTTTTGTCATCTAAAGCAAATGGCATAGTCAGACTCAGAGTCAAAAGGTGGAGAAATGTACTGTACTCCTTTTGTGGGAAGAGCTGCAAAGTCACATGACAAAGTGTGGATACTAGGAGAGTAAAGAATTTGACCATGGATGTAATCTGCCGCATGAGCAAAAACATCTCAATCCTGAAGGCATTTTTCAGTTACAGACAGTTTGGAAGGTTGCATTTCTGTCCACAGGCTTGACATCAGACAAATCTTAGATATGACAAAGTTTGACATAAAAGAGAAGGAGAAGAGGATTTTTATATGAAGTAGCAAATATTTAGCATGGATGTAGCCTAGATGCTTTTTTCTTCTAGGCGTTTATGTGAGCCAAACTGATGACCTGCTAGGAAGCAGGATCCCAGATGTTCCCTCAGATGCTTTCTTATCATAAAACTATTAGCAGCCTATCAAGTATGGGGCTTATTACCAAAGGTGTACACCTCAGCGACAGAATAAATAGTTCGTAGCATTACTCTTGGGGAATCATGGAATTTGAAGGCTTATTGAGCAAAGGACTGCAAATATTTTCACTCCTTCAACAAAGTCCATTTAGTAAGTGACACATAATACTCCTGGAAACATCTCATAAGAACAAGCTACTGTATATTGTTCTTCTCTTTTTTAACTAAAGGGAGTGATATTGCTATATGGAAATGTGTTTGATGGGATTCACACCTGAAGAATCAATTAGATTGGAACATCTAAAATTTTAAAAATTTAATTGTAAAAATAAACACATGTTATGACTGAAAAAAAAAGGAAAACCAAATATGATAGTAGAAAAAAACAAAACCTACCATATGATCTAATGAGGATTCTTTGCCTGGCTTTTCCCAGCATGTGACATGTAGAGAATGGCCCTGCTTACTTTGCGAGGCATAATTTTAGGCACAAAGGCATTGTGAGAGATAAAAAAGAGAGTCATTTTATAATGAAAAAATTAAATTCACCAGCAAAATAAAACAGTTCACTAGTGTATTTCAAATATATATAGACATATACATGTAATATACACACACACCTAGATACATACATATAAACTATGTGAAAGAAAGGATTAGCAGAGCTACAAGGAGAACTAAACCAGTAGTTAAAAACTTGGAGAAATATCTCTGAGTAATTTGTAGTTCAAGCAGACGAAGCTATCAGTACAATATAAAAGCCCTGAAAACATGCTCAACAAGCATAATCTAATGATTGTATAGAGATCATTACTTCTAAAATTTGGAAAATACGTACTCTTTCTAAGAAGACACTATACATTTATAAATATTTGGTCATGTTTTAGGCCATAAAACAAGTTTCAAAAAATGTCATTTTGGTGTTACATGGACTATGCCCTCTAAACACAAAGAAACTAAATTAGAGATTAATAAGCAATGATAACTAGAATCGCCACTTGCCTTTGCACACGAAGAAATGCAATGATTTATATATCAAGTTAAAAAATTATCACAGAGATTAGAAAATAATCAGAGTGAATCTATTGTTGGCAGTTATTGTGACCTCCTTTCTTCTCCTTCCACTTTCTATTGCCATCCCTTCCCTAGGTAAATGGAGCGTTGACTTTCATATCCATTAGTGTTATTAGAAAACTGGTTGGATCAGTTGATATGTGTTATCTGCTGTGTGTTTAATCCATTATTTGCTCTTTTACGTTGATTATTACAGGAGAAAAGAGGAAAATGAATGACACTCATATATTGGAAGAGGCCAAGAAAGCCCGAGTGATGGGGGATATTCCAATGGAATTAATCGACGAGGTGATGTCTACCATCACGGACCCTGCGGCCATGCTGGGACCAGAGGTCAGCAGGGTGAACCTGGGCAGGCAGCTGTAGACTTCTTCTCCCCTAGTCGCTCCAGTTGTCAGAAATGGGGATGGTATCATGGAGAGTGAGCATGTCTGTTACCCTGGTTTGCATTTAACCTGTCGAGGAGGGCCGGAAAACCCAGTGGGGAGGTGATTCCACTTGATGAATATCACATCACAGGGAAACATACTAATAATTTCACATAGTTGAAGGCACCTTCCTCCCCCAACGTTTTATCTTAGAAAATGTAAACCCTCATAAATATTGCAAAAATTGCATGATAAAGAGCCACGGACTCTTTTATTTAGATTCACCAATTGTTAACCTTATGCTGTATTCACTTTCCCTCTGTCTCCCGTGAACCATTTGGAACCATTTCAGAATTAAATACAAATGTGATAACACTTCACCCCTAACTATCTCTGCCTGTATTGCTTACGACTAAAACTATTCTTTTATATTAGCACAATGTAGTTATCATTATCAGAAAATTTAGCTAGGTTACAATATTGTCTAACATGTGGGTTGGCAAGCTACAGTCAAATCTGGCCCACTGGGTATTTTTGTAAATAAAGTTTTATTGAAACATATTGTCTATGTTTGCCTTGTCCTACAAGAGCAGATTTGAATAATTAATAAAGGATGTATGGCCCACAAAGCCTAAAACATTTGTTATCTGGCGTTTAATAGAAAAGTTTGCTGACCCCTGTCTGGCCTAATGTATAGCCCATATCCAAATCCCCATATACCCACATTATGTCCTTGATAACGTTTGTTGCTGTTGTTGGAAGGACAGTTAGGGAGCGTGCATTGCATTTAGTTCTTATCCCTTCATCCCTTTAGTCTCCTCTAATCCAGAATAGTTCCCCAGCCCTTTTATGGCTGTGCCATTGTTGATGGGTCCTGGTCACTAGTTTTGCATAATGTTCCTCTCTTTGGATTTGGCTGTTTACTCAGGATTAGATTAAAGTAAAGCATTTATGGGAAAAATACTGCTGTCATCTCATGCATTGCATCCAGGGGCTGGGCAATTTCAGGCATTTCTGGCAGACTCGAGGAAATCAGAAAATAGCTTGGAGATGATTTTGGAAAACATCTTTCTAAATCTTTTGAGTGTGGCTCTGATAGATGAAAGTATCAATTTTTAATTTGTCATGTTTCCTTAGATATTTATTTTATGGTATTGAGGATAATTCAGAGAACTGGAATGCTGTGAGAGATCTCATTATAAAATTGTCCTTTCCGTTTCCATCTAGATACTGAGTCTGAGGGACTAAGACTACAGTACCTTTTGTATACTTGTCTTTCAGAGATTTAGTATCTTCACAGATTAGCCTAACTCAGTTTTTTTTCAGCTCTAAAAATATAGATGCAATCACACATTTCAAAATTTGTTGGGTGGGTTTAATAGTGGACTGGAGCTGGTGTGTACAGGTGTGCATGAGACAGTTGTTAGAATTTCAGGAGTTTTGTGAGCCAGTTGTTAAATATGTTGGTAGCTTGAAATTGCCCACAGTGGTACCTGGTCACCTGGGCAACTAGCTGTGGATCAATGATATGAGCACGTGCTACCAGTTACAGCTTTACTTTCCTGGCTACTTGCTTGTTGAACATTTTACATGCACACTACTGGGTGGATTAAGAGGATGAGGAGTAGAAAGTGCTGGCATAAGACTGTGCTGCCAGCTTCGGAGGAGAGTGGGTCAACAGACAACTCTTCTGGAAAGAAAACTGTTTTCCAAAAACAGGCGCAAAGAATATAAATGTGACTGCCATTATTGGTCCTGAGAGTTTGGGATCTGTCATCCTGAGGGTCCTGTATAGCTCAGCTAGATGTGATTCCTCTAAACAAGGGGCTGGCAAACCATAGCCCATAGGCCAAGACCAGTGTGCCCTTCCTCCTGTAAATAAAATTTTATTGGAACACTACGACACCCATTCATTTATATATTGTTTGTGGCTGCTTTGACACTACAACAGCGTGGACTAGTTGCCACAGAGACCTTATGACTTGTAGAATCTAAAATATTTACTATCTGGCCCTTTACAGACAAGTTTGGTGACTTGTAATCTACACCAAATATCCATGTACATGTATAATACTCTGACTTCTCAAAATCCTTTGCCTACTCTTTCTACGTTATTTTCATAACCTTTGTATGTTGTTTGGGTCCCTGAAAAATCCACAAACGTAATACCTTCTTAGAAAAAAGAACGGACGTGTTGATACATCCTATGTCCACTGCCTTATGAGAAGAGCTCTCTAATGCTTTCCTGTCTCCTGCATCCCAGACCAACTTTCTGTCCGCACATTCAGCCAGGGATGAGGCAGCAAGGCTGGAGGAGCGCAGGGGCGTGATTGAATTTCACGTGGTCGGCAATTCCCTGAACCAGAAACCCAACAAGAAGATTCTGATGTGGCTGGTCGGGCTGCAGAATGTCTTCTCCCACCAGCTGCCCCGGATGCCAAAGGAGTACATCACACGGCTTGTTTTTGACCCGTAAGTGGTGCATGGCTCTTCCTTCCTTTTTAGTTCCTTTTTTAAATGAAAGAGGAACTACTCGGAAAGTGAAAGTCAGCTGTAGTCACCCACCCACCAAATCTACAGCTTCTTGTCATACTGTGACTACAGAGCTACAGTAAGATAATTGCCATGTCTAAAAGTATTAAGATGAATTTTTCAACAATTCAGTTCTTTTTTTTTTTGTTTTTTTGTTAATAATAATGAAGCTCTATATTTTAAGTGGCTGATGACTATCCTGGGCTTTATTCATTAGAGCAGTGTAAGAATATAGAAGAGGATTGCCCCACTTTTTTCATAGTCAAAACATTCTTGATTTTGGTATCTTAACTAGGTGCCACTGTTGCCCAGGTCTGTGAGCCCTGGGAAAATTTTTAGATATCAGACAGGTTAACTTTGAAAATCTATTGCTTTAAAAAAAAAAAAAAAAAAAAGACCCCCCACTAAAAAAAACACCCCAAAACACTGAGCTCCTCTAATTTGTGTATTTGAAACATAGCCCAACAGCCTATGTGGACTGTGATCCAGCTCATGACATGAAATGTCAGAGTGACATTTTAGATAGAGGGAAGGATTCTATAATGCAGGTTTTGGCAAGTTGTGCATGTGCATTTTCTGTTCTTTTCCATAATGTTTCTGAGTAAAACTAATCTTCAGAAACATATGCTACATTCGTCCATGACCTTGTGTTGTCTCTCTGACTCCCCCTACCTTTGGTCCTTCGGCATTGGGTGAACCCCTGTTCCAGTATTCTGTTCTTTATTTGTAAACCTCAGATGTTCCATAGGTGGCAAGCATTTTGCTCTGGTAGAAGCTCTGATAAAAACTTGTGCAGACAAGCTTGCTCTAAAAAGTTCACACTGAATTAAAGAATGGCCTAGTGAGATAGTGGCTAGATAAAAGAGGTTTCCATAGAAATTCAAGAAAAACACTGCCCTCCTTCCTGGTTGGTTAGTAACAAACACCCCAAAAAGTATATAACCAAGACAGATAAAACTTTGATATAATCTTATTCTTTCAGGAAACACAAAACCCTTGCTTTAATCAAAGATGGCCGTGTTATTGGTGGTATCTGTTTCCGTATGTTCCCATCCCAAGGATTCACTGAGATTGTTTTCTGTGCTGTAACCTCAAATGAGCAAGTCAAGGTAAGTGTAACTCAAGGGCTTCGAAGAAAAGTAGGACGTGGTGCCTCTCACTAGAGCTGCAGAGCTTGGGAAGGTGTCTCTGTGCCATGTCAAAGTTTCAAAGAAGGTTCAAAGTGGAGTTTAGAACTTTCTGAGAAGAGTCCTCTCACTGTGTGTTGTGTGCAAAGAGAGTAAATGGTTCCACATACCAACAGATCAGGTTCCACCAAGGCTTTGTTGGTCCTTGGGGCAAAGTACAGGGACCTTGCACAACCCCAAATGCAACTCAAGTATAGTCTATGGCAAGTGAAGGGGTATTTGAAAATAAATCGCAGTGTTCATTGTGAGTGTACACATGCACACAGATACATACACACACCTGGTGACACTGAAGCACCAGAAAGGATGTGGAGTGATGTGGATTAGAAAGATAATTTAGGTGGCTTCCACTTCAGAAAGATTTTTTTATGACCTTGTCCCGGAAGGGGGACAGCGACTAAAGAAACTCTTTAAGGGAAGTTGTGAAAAACTTGAAACTTATGACTCAGTTGCAGAAATATCTATGCAGGGTTTGGAATGTAGTGTTTTTTAGAGGTCGGTTTGTGTGGCTAGTTTACCTTCCTGGTTATTCTTGGCATCTGTCCCTTCCTCCCTAGGAAGTATGGCTGTTTCATTGGTAATCACAGTCGGTATCGCAGTCTGACTGGAATAAACTAGACCCTGACTTGGCAGAAAGAGCTCTGATCTAGATTATGTTGTATTCTACTCTGCTGCCCTTAGGAAAATGGAAGGAAGAAGTATGTCTTTAGAATATTATTCATTTGGTATTTTGAGAGCCCTAACGAGGATCATGCAAAAATGCAGTTGTTGGTGAAAACATAAGGAGCTCAGGATTCGATGGCTGCCGAGAAAAATCATGGGAAGGTCTGAGGCAGTGTTGCCTAGTGAAATGTTACGTATCATGCAAATGTCACCAGATATGTGATTTTACATTTTCTAGCAGCTACATTAAAAAGAAATAAAATTCATTTCTTAATATATTTTATTTACCCAGTATATCCAAAATATTTTCCTTGCAACAGGTACTCAACGTCACAAAGAATTCTTAATAAGACATTCTTTCTTTGTTTTGTACTAAGTCTCTGAAATCAAGTGTGTATTTTACACTTAGTACCTGTCTCAATTTGGACAAGCCACATTTCAGGTGCTCCCTGGGCACACGTGGCCAGGGGCCCCTGTATGGGACAGTGTAGGTCTAGGGATGTTGTTGCCTCCCTAGCCATTTACATAAATGCCATTTACATAAATTAAAAATCATTCTCGCTTGAGGGCTACAGCTAGTCGTGTGGGTCCTTTTGCTTTCATTAACAATTTTCCTCTGGTCACAGTGCCAATTACAGCCAGTGAGATTATTTATTCTCATGTGGCTTTTGTACTTGTATTCATAATCCTAAGCATCAAAGGGCAAACAGAATTCATCAGTCTTCCATTCGTCATTCTGACCGGGAAGGTGAGAGCCCAGATTTCCTTGAAACTGATCTCTGGCTCTTTTTTGAAGGAATTCTGACAGTGTGTCTTTAGATGGTGCTGTTGTTGTATTTATCACTTTTTAATTTCCCTTTAGCCAAAGTGAGAAACAATTCCAAGCGTCCAGAGTTTAGGAACTTATTTAAAAGGAAAATTTTGTTTGGCTTTTCATAGGGAGAGGAGCCGGAAAACGTGTCCTTGGTTTATAATTTCAGAAAATGTTGCATAATTTTTGTTTTCAAAGAAAGTGTCACCAAGCACGTTGTGTGGAAAGGTTGATTAAGGTTGACTTGGACACTTTTTCAGGGATACCAAAGAAAAACTAAAGGGATTTAGTATGAATTGGATGCTTTGTTTATTACTTTCCAGAAGGGCACTTTTTCCCCCCCAAAACGATGTAATTTTCTAAAGACGTGAAGGAAGGTGGCCAAACATCACAAACTCAGTGGGAAGAACTAGGAGAAAAACCAGTTTTTATAAATGACTGAAAACGGTAGTTTGAGAAAATAAAGATTATTCTTTCAAAACTGAAGAGAGTGGATGGATGAGTTTGGTGGAAGCCAGTGCTGGTAGCACCTATTTGTGAAAAGAGCAATTTCATCAGTGGAGGTTTAAAATTTTTATTTAACGTATTAAAAATCTTGATTAAATAATATTTTAAAATTTGTATCCACTCATTTTTTGGAGTATCATACTTACAACCAAATTTCTGTGAATGCTTTAAGTAAGATTCGTATGTGGATTTATCTTGCTCAAAGTACACAAGATAACATTTGAGAATTTACTTGAGGTTCCTCAACTGGTTTTAGAATATCTTGTCAACTGAGAATTATTTGGATTTGATGTCATATACAACTTTCAAGTTATATACCTAATACTTGTTTAACATAATAAACCTTTAAATAAACACTGAAGTTCCCAGATGGATTTGGAAAAGAATCCTTTTGATGACCATTAAAAATAAAGACGTATAAACAAGGGAAATAGTTCTGGGGTAAAAATCTAAACATTTCCTTATAATAGCTTAACGATGTCAATGCCTCTTTAACCAAAGAAATATTTAAGCTACTACTGTTGCCAGTCACAATACTTACCACAGAGAGGATTCAAGTTAAAAGATGTAGACCTTGGGGCCGGCCGAGTGGCTCAGTTGGTTAAGAGTTGGCTTAGAGTGTGAGCTCTGAGCAACAGGGCCTCCAGTTCGATACCCACATGGACCAGTGATGCTGTGCACAAGCTGAGCTGTCACTGAACTGCCAATAGGTGGCAGGATGGCTCAGCTGGTGTAACAAGAAGATTGACTGTTCGATGATGGGCTGCACCCAACCACAACTAAGACTGAACTCAGCACCTTGAGCTGAGCTGCCATCCGGATGGCTCAGTGAATAGAGCGTGAGCTCTTAACAACAAGGCTACTGGTTCAACTCCCGCATGGGATGGTAGCTACGCCCACCCGCAACTAAGTCTGAACACAGCACCTTGAGCCTAGAGGCCACGAGCTGCTGACGGTAAGACAGATGGCCATTGGCGCCCTCCACAACGAAGACTGAACAACAACTTGGCTGGTCCCCTTCTCCAGTTCCCCAACACTGTTCTCCTCCCCCAGTTCCTCAATAAAATCTTAAAAAAAAAAAAAGATGCAGTCCTTACTCTCAAGCAACTTAGATTGTGGAAAATTTCTTTGAAGAGGTGACAAATTAGTGGCCACCTATAAGAAATATCTAGGTTTTGAGAATCTATTTACAAAAGACCCATTATTGTTGTTCTTGAGTAAATCATTGGATTGTGGGTGAATGGGAGAAAATTTATAGTTCTATTAATTCCTTACAAGATAGTGTATGTAACAAAAATCTAGTTGTCTTTTATCAACCACATATACGTTAGAGAGTTTCATCAGAACACACATTTTTTACTAATTTCTAACATTACTAGTCCTCTAGCTAACCCTTCTCTTTCCTCAGGTTTTTTCATTTTTCTTTAAAAATAATTTTAGGCTGGCTGAATGGCTCAGTTGGTTAAGAGCTAGCTCCAGAGTGCGAGCTGAGCTCTGAGCAACAGCAGTTCGATGCCCAGCCCGAGCTGAGCTGCCGTTGAGCTGCCAGCAGGTGGCAGGAGGGCTCAGATAAAAAAAAAATTTAAAATTACGTAGGTCACACATATATACATTTTCAGATAAAACAAAAATCCCCTGCCCTCTTCCGACCCTGCAGTTCCACTATTGTCAGCTTGGTGTGCGTCCTTCCAGTTGCTTCTCTACTGATTTACATACATGGAAATGTACCTGTATGTAAGAAGTGACTATACGTTTTGTAGTTGTTTATATAAGTAGAATTCATACTGTATGTACTTAAATAAATACTTTCCATTATGTCTTAGGGACTTTCAATGTTAGTTTAGATATGTAGTTATTTACTTATTTATTTATTTATAGCTGCGCCATCCTGCCACTTGTTGGCAGCTCAGCTCAGGCTGGGAATCGAACTGGCGACCCTGTTGTGAGCTCGCACTCTTGAGCGAGCTCTTAACCAACTAAGTCATTCAGCTGGCCCTTACATTTGTATTTAGATCAACTAAAATTAAACAATTTAAAATTTTGTTTCTTAGTCACTCCAAATACTCAATAGCCACATGTGACTAGTGGCTACTATATTGGATAGCATAGATAAAGAACATTTTCATCACTGTAGAAATTTTTATTAAACAGTGCTAATATAGAGCTATATTATCCTTTTTATTATTATTTTTTATTTTTTAAAGATTTTATTGGGGATTTGGAGGAGGGGAACAGTATTGGGGAACCGGGGAAGGGAAACAGACAAGTTGCTATCTTTTGTTCATCAGTCTAGCTGTGGAGGACGTTGCTTCACTGGCCCATGTTGGTATCATCATTGTGCTCTTCCTGGGTGAGGCAGATCAGTCGCCGGCTTCTGAACGGCTGCTCACAGCGGCTCTTGGCAGCTCACACTGGCTGTGAGCCGCTCACGCTGGCTGTGGGTCACTCACTGTAGCCTATGACAGCCCACTGCAGCAGGGGCTACAGCTTTGCCATCCCAGGGACTCACAGCACCCCAGCTCCAGGTGGAGATGTTGTTCACCATCTTAGCTGTAGTGTCACTGGCCCTCATATGTGGGATCCGAACCGGGACCGCTGGCGTCCCAAGCCAGCTCTTAACCAACGTGCCACTCGGCACGCCCTATATTATCGTTTTTAGATAGCATTTCGTAATGTAGATGCATCATAATTTATGTAATCATTTCCTTATTGACATTGATGTTTTCTATCACAAACAGTGCTCTGTTTGGAAATGTTTTTGTAGAAACTGAGAAGCAGAAATGCTGCATGAATGAATATGGCCACACTAAATTAAAAAAATATATTTCCAGATTACCCTTTTCAATGGATTTACCAATTTACATTTTTACCAGTGGGACTGAAGAACTGAAGAGTACCATGTTCTACTGATATTTGCATACTTTTTTTTTTTTTTTTTTTAGAGGGCAGTGTCACTGGCCCTCATATGTGGGACCTGAACCGGGGCTGCTGGCTTCCCAAACCAGCGCTTAACCACCGCGCCACTCGGCCGGCCCAATATTTGCATACTTTTGATTGATGTATTGCATCTACTGATGGAGTGCTCTGATTACTAGCGAGGTCACATATCATTTTTTATTTATTGGCAATATTTATTACTTGTTCCCTTAACAATTTTTCTTCTAGGCTGTCTCTTTTTCTTGTATCGATCCTACAGAAATTTATATATTATTGATACTAAAGCTTCATAATATATTTTGCAATTACATCTCCCTTTTGTCATTTGTCTTTTGTTTATAGTATCTTAAATTTCTTATACTATCTTTAAGAAGTTTTAAAATTTGAAGTAGCCTACTTAATAATCAGTCCTTTCCTTTATGCTTTTACATTTTTTATTTTCTTCAGAAAGCCTTTTTCTACTCCTAGGATATCAACCCACTTTTCTGTATCTTTTTATACTTTTTTTTTTTTTTTTTTTTTTTTAAAGATTTTATTGGGGAATTGGCGGAGGGGAACAGCCTTGGGGAATCGGGGAAGGGGAACAGACAAGTTGCTGTCTTTTTGTTCTTCAGTTTAGTTGCGGAGGATGTTGCTTCACTGTTGGTATCGTCATTGCACTCTTCCCGGATGAGGCAGATCGGTCGCTGGCCTCTGGATGTCGCTCACCGCGGCTATTGGCAGCTCACGCTTGGCTGCCAGCCGCTCACGCTGGCTGCGGGCCACTCACTGTAGCCTATGGCAGCCCACACCATCACCGGGGCTCGCACAGCCCAGCTCCAGGTGGAGCTGTTGTTAGCTGTAGAGGGCAGTGTCACTGGCCCTCATGTGGGATCCGAACCGGGGCCGCTGGCATCCCAAAACCAGCGCTTAACCAATGTGCCACTCGGCCGGCCCTCTTTTTATACTTTTTATAGGTTGATTTTCCCTTAAATTTAGATTTCCAATCCATCTTCTTACCTTATTTTCTATTTGACATACTCTTTTAAGGTCTAGCTTAAACATTTTTCTTTTACCTCCTATACCCTCTCCCTTCTTTCTGCCAATTATCTTATAGCATTTTTCTCTATTATAGGTACAAATATATCACTCTGTACCAATGCTGTGCAATAGAAATACCTTGTGCACCTCAAATGCAAGCCACCTGTGTTTAAAACTTCTAGTAGCCATAATTTAAAAAAATAGAAAGAAACAGTTGAAATTAATTTTGATATTTTAAATTTAACCTGACATGTCCAAAATATTGTCATTTCAACATGTAATAAGTATAACATGTTTCTGGTGAGAATTTTTTTCCTGGTGTATTTTACACTCCAGTACATCTCAATTTGGATTAGTCTCATTTCAGTTGCTGAAAAGCTACGTGTTGATAGCACAGCTCTATACTGTAATTATGTGTTTATAGGTTTATCTTCCCCATTTAACGATCTTCTCCTCAAAAGAGAAGGTATTTCATTCATCCTTTATTCAAGTTTGATTCAAACTCACAATGTATCAGTATGTTTGGGAAAAGCTAAAGTGTCTTTGGATAACATTGATGGAGCAGTAATTTCCAGAAGTGGGAGACTTCCAGCCTCACATGGGATAGATAGATCAAATGACTTCCAAAGCTCTTTCTCAACTCTTGAAGTACAGTTTCATGAGATCATACCTGTAAGCATGTTCGAGTTCTTTAGAAAAGTGTGTCACCAAGTTCTCAACTATTTATATGACTATATTTGTATCTGGATGCTTGGATTTACTTTCACCTGTTTTTATGAGGTTCTAAAACAATCACTTTAATAGGTTTTTTTTCTAAGCTTTATACATTACTGAAAAAACTGGTAATTGCATTTTGTTTTCCATATTCCATTTATTTATTCAACATTGTTGACTATCTTTGATTACTGTGTAATGTGTTCTGGCTCCCTGAGAGATTCTGGGCTACTTAGACCTTGTTTGGAAAGTCCTGATAAGACCAACTTGAACATCCTCTGTATGTGATGAGACAGCTGAAGGATTGCTGATTTGCACTGTACAGGAAACACTTGGATTAGTTAACATTCTAGTAAAGATTAGCACTTTTCATTTACATTGCTCCTTTCATCTTAGGCTCTGAAATACTTTAAAGATAAGCGGAAAGTCATAATCCATATTTACTCCAAAAACTTCTTTATTAATATTCAGCAAGTAATCTTTAGGATTGAACTAGTAGCTAGTAGTCTGTGTGTGTTATTTTCTTTTTTCTTTTTTTTTTAGCTGAGCCATCCTGCCACCTGTTGGCAGCTCAACGGCAACTCAGCTCGGGCTGGCCTCGAACCGCTGTTGCTCAGAGCTCAGCTTGCACTCTTAAGCGAGCTCTTAACCAACTGAGCCATTCGGCCGGCCCCTGTGTGTGTTATTTTCAAAGAACCAGGAACTTGTATTTCTAAATAATCATTATATCTCAATTCAAGGATTTTGAATTGTTTGGTATTCAAGGATTTTGAATTGTTTGGTTTTCTAACCCATTTTCAAAGTTCAGACATGCAAGAAAGGGTGTTAGTTTTTAATTGGTAAAATATATCAAAGTACAAATTTTTTTTTTGTTTTTTTAAAGATTTTATTGGGGAATTTGGGGAGGGGAACAGTGTTGGGGAATTCGGGGAGGGGACCAGCCAAGTTGTTCTTCAGTCTTCATTGTGGAGGGTGCCAGTCGCCATCTGGCTTTCCCTTCGGCAGCTCGTGGCCTCTAAGCTCAAGGTGCTGTGTTCAATCTTAGTTGCGGGTGGGCGTATCCACCATCCCATGCAGGAGTCGAACCTGGCAGCCTTGTTGTTAAGAGCGGACGCCCTATCCACTGAGCCATCTGGGTGGCAGCTCAGCTCAAGGTGCTGAGTTCAATCTTTAGTTGCGGGTGGGCATAGCCCACTGTTGAACAGGCAATCTTATTACACCAGCTGAGCCATCCTGCCACCTGTTGGCAGCTCAGCGACAGCTCAACTAGGGCACAGTCTTCACTGGCCCATGTGGGAATCGAACCAGCAGCCCTGTTGCTCAGAGCTCACTCTCTAAGCCAACTCTTAACCAACTGAGTCACTTGGCCTGCCCAAAGTACAAACATTTTAATGTGCTAATATTTCCCAGTGAATTTGTAGGACTTTCTTTTCTTTGGTGCCTAATCATAATATTTGTCTGTATACTAACTTTCTCATAGGGCTATGGGACACACCTGATGAATCATTTGAAAGAATACCACATAAAACACAGCATCCTGAACTTCCTCACATATGCAGATGAATATGCAATTGGATATTTCAAGAAACAGGTAGGTTTTTCACTGTGCAACACTGTTTTGGCATACCTTTTTTAAATATACCCTCAGGTAGCCTTCATCCAAATAGGTTTCCCTCTAGTATTTTCTACTTATAAGAAGGACATACCTTTATTTTATTTTGTAAGCCTTAAGCCATAAGTAAGCTTCAGGCTGGGTTAGAGGTTAGGACCAGCACATAGTAAGCACTAAATAAACATTTGTTTAGTGAATGAGTGAATGTCATCTATAAGTGAAGTCTAAGACTGCATCTGACATTCTAAATTATGGTATCCCTCAGGCTAAGGAGAAATTCCCAGTGCTGGGTGAGTAGAGTTCTCCATGCCTGAGAGAAATCCATCCAGTCTGTGGAAGGCCTCCTTTTACGACAGCAGAGAGGAAGTTCTGACATTTAGGAAGAGCCTCAGACAATCCTGGTTCCACAGCACACAGCAGCCTGGGAGCTTGGCTGCCATCTCAGTCCTTTCTCACCAGAAGTTTTCAGAAAAGCTCAGCTTTTTTTTTTTTTTAGCTGAGCCATCCTACCACCTGTTGGTAGCTCAGTGGCAGCTCAGCTCAGGCTGGGCATCGAACTGCTGTTGCTCAGAGCTCAGCTCACACTTTTGGCTGCATATTTTTTAAATAGGGCTTAATAATTACTAAACATTTTTCACTTAATCTAACTACAAAAATAATGTGTAGTTATTGTAAAAACTTGGGAAAATATAGTGAAGCACAAAGAAAAGAAGAAAACATGGCTTGTAATTCTACCAACCAAGATAAATTTACTGTTGATGTTTTGACATATGCCTTTCTACTATTTTGTTCTCTCTGTGTATATATAAATATAAAAATTGGCTCATACTGTAATTTAATTACTTGCCTTTTTTATTTAATATATTCTGATTCTTTTTTCATGTGATTTTTGATGGTTCTCTGAAATTTTGTTGTATAAATAGAAAATAATTTATTAAACCAATACCACATTTTGGGGACATTTAGGTATTTCTTGTATATAAGTGTACATGTGCGAGAAAGAGAAAGTGTGTCTGTGTGTGTGTGTGACCCTCATCTATGGTAATTTATTTAGAATAAATGTCTAGAAGTAGAGTTCTTTTCAGACAGATTTAAGATTGTGTTATGCATTGCCAAATACTGGAACAGTTTCTGTTCTTGTCAGCAGTATATTAGGGAGCTCAGGAAAGTAGTTGGTAATTAACAAAAATATTTTTTTTTACCGCTTTCCTAGGTAACAAATTGTGTATGTTTGCATTTATTTGATCGTTGTCAGGTTTTACTTGTTTTTCTTTGTTCATTGATCCTTTGTATTACTTTTTCTTTTTTTTTTTTTGAATTGCCAATTCATTGTATTTTACCTCTTTCTATTAATGTATTTATTTTCACATTGGTTTATGAAAACTCCTTGTATATAAGGATATTAACCTTTTATGATTTTTTTCCTCCTGCTTGTCATTTGTTTCAACAAAATTTTAAAGATTTTATTACATAAACTCTATTAACTTCTTTTTTAAAAAAAATACAAGTACTTATATGACTAGAAAGCTTTCTGATGTCAGATAATTAATCTCCTATTTATTTTTTTCTCATTCTTTGTGAATGTTTGTGGCTTTTATAATCAAGCTCACTTGATAGTGGGATTGTTTCACTGAGAACTTGAGAGTCAGCTTTCCTAGGCTGTAACAACATTGCAAAGCATGAAATCCCAGGCACAGTTCTTAAATGACTTGTTCGTAGTGAGTGCTCTTTAAGGATGGTGGCAATAATAGCTTGGAAAGTAAGTTTTTGCTGGAAGAGGAGGCAGGAAACTGCTGGTGATAGTTGTGAAGCCCAAGTCATTTTCTGAAAAAAACTGAAATAGGCACTGGAAGGAAAATTATGTTTATATTATAAATATATGAATATATATACCCTACAGCTTAAATTCTGTAAATGACTGTACTGCAAGCAATGTCACTGAAACAACCACACATTGTAATGGTACGGAAGTTTTTTGCCTGTAAAGTCGGGGTTTCATGTTCTCAACATCAGGATTCTAATTGCTGTATTTTTTCACAAGCTTCTCTTTCAGGATTTAGATCATTAAGTATCAATTTGTTGAGAATCCTGGGGACCCTTTTCACCAATTTGGGAAAAATTGTGCAACTTATTGCAAAATTAAACCTAATTTTTACTGAATTGCCGTTTCTATTTAAAAAGATTTTAATGTTGTGCTTTACTGGGATTATTTTTTTATGTTATCTTGCTTCCTAGTTGCACAGTTTGATTTTTTATGTTTTTGAATTTCCTGGAAGAGTTGCATGCTAATCCTTGCCTTAATAATATGATGAGAAGGGCCGGCCGAGTGGCGCGGTGGTTAAGCGCTGGCTTGGGAAGCCAGCGGCCCCGGTTCGGTCCCACATATGAGGGCCAATGACACTGCCCTCAAAAAAACAAAAAAAAAACAAAAAAAACAAAACAAAACAAAACAAAACAAAACAAAAAAATAATATGATGAGAACTTGAAAGAAATGTTTGTTGATGCTGAGTACAGTACCTAGCACATAGTTAGCACTCAGCAAGTATTTGATGTGCAGTGCCCATATGAATGAATTCATTTGCTTTGCAGGGTTTCTCCAAAGAAATTAAAATACCTAAAACCAAATATGTTGGCTACATCAAGGATTATGAAGGAGCCACTTTAATGGGATGTGAGCTAAATCCACGGATCCCATACACAGAATTTTCTGTCATCATTAAGAAGCAGAAGGAGGTGAGCACGTGACTGACTCATGTTCCCTCCATACAGGCCAGTCTTAGTCGGGGTGAGTTGCATACTACTGGACTGTGTGTGTAGGTCTCCTGGGTGTCGTAATCTCAGTGTGCTATGGTGTGTCTAGATTTCTTCTTTGAAGGCATACTTGACCTATCTCCTTTCTAGATCACTGTTCCTAGGAGCGTTGACATGTGTTAATTTGGTATAAAATACAAAACTTGGAAAATATGATGCCTCATGTGGCCTCAAACATCCTTTCCAAACTTATTGGGTTGTTGGAAAAGTCATGACATGTGTTTGTGACAGATGTCACTAGCTCATTTTTGTAAGTACTAGAGTCGTTCGCATCTATGTTATTGCTATGTCATTTGACAGCTGAAAGTTCCAGCTTCATTCTAAAAAAAAAATTGAGCGATTTGGTTGAATTTTGGAGATTTTACAACAAGTTGAAGATGGAAGACTAAACTGCATTTTTGCCATATTTTACTGTTTTACTTCCATAAAGAGAAGAATGAGCGTCAAGCTTGTGTAAATCTGTATCAAGTTTATGGTGATAATGCTCTACAAGATTGTCAGTGCCAACGATGGTTCACGGAATTCCGTGCTGGTGATTTTGATCTCAACTACGCTTCTTGGTCAGGAAGGCCCACCAAGGTTGATGACGACAAAATAAAGGCATTGATCGAGTCAAACCCACGTTACACGACATGAGAGATTGCAGAAACATTGAACATCCATCATTCAAGCGTTCAAGACCACCTGAAGAATCTGGGATACGTAAGCAAGCTCGATATTTGGGTTCCGCATGAACTCAAGTTCATTTGACGGCGTGTATAAACATCTGCAGTATGCTTATTAAACATGAGGAAAACAATACTTTTTTGAAGTGACTGATAACTGGTGATGAGAAGTGGAGTGTTTTTTGTTCTTTTTTTTTTATTAGTTTCAGGTGTACAACACAATGCAATAGTTATACTCTTTACCCCCCAAAGTGAAAACCACCCCCCCAGTTCACCTCCCCACTCCCCCTGCCCATATCATACATATCCATCACAACTCCCCTGACTCCCCTCCACAGTATACTCCACATCCCGTGACCATCCACATATTCAGTTGCAGTTGGCATACAATACTATACAACACCAGCTTCAGGTGTACAGTGCAGTGATCAAGCCTCTACTGTATCCATGAAGTGGTCTCCCTAACAAGACATGTGACTATCTGACATGCCACAAAATTTTTACAACATTATTATATTCCCCGAACTGTGTTTCATATCCCTGTGGCAATATTGTAGTTGTCTATTTATGCTGTCTAATCCCTTCCCCGTCCCCCATCCCCACCCCCCTCCCAACTAGCAACCCTCAGTTTTTCCTCTACATCTACGAGTCTGTTTACTTTGATCGTTCACTCAGCTCTTCAGACTCCACACACAAGTGAGATCACATGGTACCTGTCCTTCTCCGATTGACTTATTTCTCGCAACATAATAGTCTCTTAACAACATTATCAATTACATTCCCAGAACTGCTCCCATATCCCTGCGGCAACATTGTAGTCCCACATACACTGTCCAAAACCTTCCCCCTCTCCCTCTTCCCCACTCCCTCCCAGCCAGCAACCATCAGTTTTTCCTTTATATCTGCTTGATATGACTTCAATCTTCTTAAATTGTCTCTCTGGGTTAGCTTTCTTTTGTTTAAAAAGCCCTTTTAACATTTCTTGCAATGCTGGCTTGGTGGTAATGAATTCCTTAAGCTTATTCTTTTCTGAGAAGCTCTTTATTTCTCCTTCAATTTTAAGTGATAGCCATGCTGGGTAGAGCAATCTCGGTTGTAGGCCTTTATTTTGTGTCACTTTGAGTATCTCCTGCCACTCCTTCTGGCCTGCAGAGTTTCTGTAGACAAGTCAGCTGTTAGTCTAACAGGAGTTCCTTTGTATGTAACCTGCTGTCATTCTCTTGCAGTCTCTAGGATTCTGTCTCTGTCTTTAACCTTTGCCATTTTAACTATGATGTGTCTTGGTGTGGACCTGTTTGGGTTCAGCTTGTTTGGAACCCTCTGCACTTCCTGGGCATGTATGTTGATTTCCTTCACCAGGGTAGGGAAGTTTTCAGTCATCATTTTTTCAAATACATTTTCGACTCCGTGCTTCTTCTCTTCTCCTTCTGGTATCCCTATGATTCGAAGGTGGTTGCGCTTCACCTTGTCCCATAGGGCTCTTAAACTATTTTCATTGTTTTTTATTCTTTGGTCTTTTTGCTGTGCCAACTGGGTGAGTTCTGCTATTTTATCTACCAAATCGCTGATCCGCTCCTCTGCTTCATCTACTCTACTGGTGATTCCTTCGAGTGTGTTCTTCATTTCAGTTATTGTATTCTTTAGTTCTAACAGGTTGTTTTTTATGGTTTCCCTATCCTTCTTTATGTCCTTGCTAAGTTCCTTAAACATTCTTATCATCAGTGTCCTAAGCTCTGTCTCTGAAAGGTTGGATCCCTCTGTTTCATTTAGTTCCATTTCTAGAGGTTTCTTCTGATCTTTTACTTGTGACATGTTTCTTTGTTTCCCCATTCTGGCTGTCACTCTGGGATTGCTTTGATGTATTAGATAGATCACCAGGAGAGCCCTGGCTGGATCAGGCAGGCACACAGCTCACGGCCCAACACTCCCAGGAAAACTCCCAGTCTCAGCCTGTCCCCAATCAGCCGCTCGCAGATCAGGCCGAGCAGCCCGACAACCAATCACCAGCCTGGCAACTCTGCAAGCGGAGTGTGGAGAGCAGGGACCCGAGGCGGCTTGCACACTCCTGCCTCAGTGAGCACCCTGTTGGAGCCGGATCACTCCTACTAGGCGTTTCCCTGGCAACGCAGCACAAGCCTAGCGGAGGGTGGGGATCTGAGGCGGCTCGGGCACTCCCGGGTCTCAGTGAGCAGCGTGTTGGAGCCGGAGGGCACCCGCCCTGCATTTCCCTAGAAGTGGATTGTTTACAACAATGTGGTGCGCAAACAATCTTGGTCTCGACGTGATGATTTGCCTCAAACGACATCAAAAACAGACATTCATCAGAGGAAGATTATGCTCTCAGTGTGGTGGGATTTTAACGTGTTGTAATTTTGGAGCTCTTACCAAGGAACCAAACAATCAATTTGAATGTGTACTGTCAGCAATTGGACAGTCTAAACGAATCCATCGTCCAGAAACATCCAGAGCTTGTTAATTGTAAAGGAGTTGTGTTCCATCATGACAACACGAGACCACATACAAGTTTGATTGCCCATCAAAAATTATTGGAGCTTGGATGGGATGTGTTGCTACACCCACCATACTCATCTGACCTTGGGCCATCAGACTTCCACTTGTTTCACTCTCTTCAAAATTCCTTGCGTGGTATAACATTAAATTCAGATGAGGCTGTAAATCAGCACCTTGTTCAGTTTTTTGCAGATAAAGACAGATCCTTCTATGAATGAGGAATTATGAAGTTCACTGAAAGATGGCAAAAAGTTATCAAACAAAACAGGCAATATATCATTGATTGAGCTTTGTTCTTTATATAAATAGTGACCTTTGAAAAACAGACAAAATACGTCATGACTTTTCTGACAACCCAATATCTCTTGATTTTCCTCTCTAAACTAGTTTCCAGAGGTCATTACTGATGCTTTCCCCCTCTTGCTTGGTGTTTTCATCTGTTACCCACCTTCCTCTCCCAATGCATACACACATCAAACCACTTTAGCCTGTGTTCCAGCTCCTTCTTTGAACTTCTCTAGCACTAGTTTGATCTGCCCATTAAAATTTCAATCATTTATTATCATCTCACGTAGACATTTATCTTAGTGTGTATTAATCTCTCCTTTTACGTTGCAAATTCTGAAGGCTTACACTTCTAGGCATTAAAGCGATTGGTTAATATGAGGGTGAAGTCTTTTATGCATATGAACTAAAAGAGAAACAGTAAAGGGAAAGGTTCATAAACTTGACGACGCAGCAATTTTATATTTCTCTAAGATGGGAAAAAGCATACAATGAACATAATTGGGGAGTTGCACAGAGGCCATTTAATAAAGAAATGAATTTTATGTGTTAAGCCCAGGATCACTTCCTTGCTCCCTGAGTTTGTTGGAGTTCAAAAACTGGGAGTTTGCATCTTTGTCATCCCACATCAATTCTGCTTTATACTTATATTATTCATTCTAGTGTATTTTTCTCCAGAAATAACTTCTAGAAGCTTTGTTTTTGCTCTCTAGTTTCTACAAATGTCCCTTAATCTCAGTCCTTAGTTATGTGTGAGACATCACCACTTTTACAGACACAGTTTACACAGTGGCTGGTGCATAGTAGGTGCTTGATAAGAATTTTCTTTTTAAAGTGGCTCAGATTTGTTCTTAGGCTTCTTAGGGAAGTGAGCAAAAGGCATTTTTTTTTTTTAACTTAGAAAATAAAAACAACCTTTGTTGTTTCATGGTCCAAATGTCAGCCTCAGAGAGAATTCCAAATAGCGTACTTGGAGAGTTAATAAAAGCACAGCAGGCTCCTCTCCCTGCCTCTCCCTCTGAAGAGCTGCTTTCTTCATTGTTCTCTTTGGGGCTTAATGAGAAGGTCTGAATTCAGCAGCTCTTTGTTCAGCATTCGAGGCTGCTGGCCAGCTAAAGCCATCGTAGCGCTGTCAGCTGCTCTTTTCCTCATGCCTCCTCCCAGCAGCACCAGTTCATTTTCAGAGTATAAGCTGAGAGCAGGGTACCCCTGGCAGGGTCTGCACATTCACATAGTCCAGATCTATTGGCTCTTCCTCCATAGAAGGGAAAGCCATAAGCACAGAGTTAACCAAAGCAGTCAGCTTTTGAGAAGGCAGATCTCCTTCTTCTTTCCTCTTTTTCCTCTCTTCTTCGATCTCTTTTCCCTCTCTCCTCACCTTCCCTCTTTACCTCCAGCCTTCTCGAACACATTGAATAAATGATGAAGGCGTGGAGCTGTGAACCTGGTTCTTTTAAAAGAGATCTGAAGTCACCATAATTAATTATTTGGATTCACATAGTATCTTCTTCTCAGAATTCAAATAATTTTTGCAAGTATCATTTATCTATTCCAACCTTAAAAACCCCCTTGAGGAAGGTGGGGGCTGATGGTGATAGCAAACAAACTCTAAATATATGGAGGACTTTCCTGGCCCCTAAAAGCAGAAAGAGCAGCATAAGCTGTAGTTAGGGTTAGTGGAGATGGAGAGAGAAATCTAGTGCAGGGGGCCGGGTGGCACAGAGATGGAAAGCTGAGTCCTACTTGGTGAGTGTTGACTCCAAGGCCATGGTGGGATCCTAGGGACCTGGCGTCATCGGGAGTGGCTTTGTGGGAGGTGGGTTTTGAACTGGATAACCTGTCGGGTAATCAGCATGAGCAAAGACTCAGAGTCCTTTGAACTGGATAACCTGTCGGGTAATCAGCATGAGCAAAGACTCAGAGTCCAAGTAGATGCATGGGCACATGGATAACTAGGACCATCGGTGGTGGGTGGAGAATGAAAGCCATTATTAGAGAAAAGTGTGAATGGGCTATGAGGAGGCAGAATTGGGTGCTTAGATGTGTGCATATGTGTGTGGACTGGGTGGGAGCGATAATTCTTAAATCTTAATGCACATGTGAGACTGCAAGGGACTGGGTTTGGAGGAGCCATAGTCAGGATGAGGCACAGAAATGAGATATTTTGTAAGAAGGCATGTGAAGACTTGGTGACACAGTCACAGTAGAGGAGTCTTCCCAAATTTTCTGCTTGGGAAGACTAACGCTGACAGCAGTGGACTGACACATGGATTAGAGGAGAGAAAGATGACGGTATAGTGGGGAAGTGAAGACATTTTCTAGGGAGGTGAAGAGGTTGGAACATAAGTAAAATGTTCCCTTTCTCCAAAGTGAGGCACAGAGAGATTTGGAAGCACCCCATTCTCATTGGCCAGGAGCCCATCCACCTTCAAGGTGTGGCGTGGAAGCCACCTGGTGGGTCATCATACTGGAGAGTCCCTTGGTGAGGAGAAAAACTTTTCAAATTATATTCAAAATTATATTTTCTGAAGGCTTTCATTTAAGAGATTGCCATTGGGAGTCTTTTTTAAAAAAAGACTTGTACTTATAAATAAATGAAGGGGAAGCATCCATCTAGATTTGCCCTGTCCAGAGTGGCAGCCACTAGCGACATGTGGCTAGTGAGTATTTGATTTATGGCTAGTCCAAATTGAGATGTGCTATAAGTGTAAAATACATTTCAATTTTGAAGACCTAGTATGAATAAAAGAATGTAAAATATTTCATAATTTTTCTGTTGCTTATATGCTGGCAATGAGAATATTCTGCATATATTGGTTTAAATAAAAATATATTGTTAAAAGTTAAAATCGGGCTGGCCGAGTGGCGCGGTGGTTAAGTGCTGGCCTGGGAAACCAGCAGCCCCGGTTTGGGTCCCACATATGAGGGCCAGTGACATTGCCCTAAAATAAATAAATAAATAAAATGGAAAAAAAAAAAGTTAAAATCAATTTCACCTCTTTTTACTTTTTAAAGAAAATGTGGCTACTGGAAAATTGTAAATGACATTGAGTAGTTTACATTGTGAGGTGAACGTGCTAAGCACTACACTACGGAAACATCGCAGTTGACGTATTTCTATTGGATGGCACTGAAGGAGATGTACAGGGATCTACTTTTACTAGTCTCGCTCATTTCATGAAGTTCTTTGTTTAATTGTTAGGATTATGAATTCATGCTGCATTATTTACCAGTGATAAATTTCAGATCAAGCAGTTTGGAACTAGAATATTTTTGTTTGTTTTCTTTCATGAATTCAATCAATGATTGCTACTGTTTTTGGTTTTTTGTTTTTTCTCCAAAATGTGTGTATCGGTTATGATATGGTTAATTTCAGGATGGCAACTTTTTAGTATTTTTTTCCCTTTCTTTCAGTGAAGGAAAACTTCACTGTTTTGGAAATAATTACCTCAGGACATCAGGAATTAGTTTACAAAACAAACACACACCTCAATATTCCCTCACATCATGGTGGTGGTGCCTTAACAAACAACTCCTCATAGTTGCTTTTTGGATGCAAATGGCATCGGTTGGGGCTGCAGCCCTGAAAAATGTGATGAGTAAGGCTCTGAAGCCTGCTCTTTTGCCCTCTCGGTAAGCAGGAAACAGTTCCTAGTCAGGGGCGTTGGAGAGGCTCTGACGCTTGTCTGGATAGCAGCTGCTTAGCTGCTTTGCTGCTGCTCTGCAAGAGGGTCCCTGAAGAAGCAGGGCAAAATAGCTGGCTCTCAGGCTAAGGACGACAGCGGGCTCGTGGGGCAGGTGCTCTCTCAATATTGGCTTTTCTGATGGCAGGGGACAAGTATTTTAAAGAAGGTTGTATAAGTGACACTAAATGGGCATGAAGGCCCTGTTTTCATGCCTTTACCTGTTCAGTGGCGTTCACCCTTTTCTCCCTTTTTGTTTCCTAAATACTTTATTTCGTTAGGAAAACGACTCCTTTAGGTTGGCTGACTGAAGCTGTAGCCACTGACTTCTGTCTCTGAAAACACATTTTCTTCTTTTGCTTTCCAGATCATTAAAAAGCTGATCGAAAGAAAACAAGCCCAGATTCGAAAAGTCTACCCTGGCCTTTCGTGTTTTAAAGATGGAGTCCGACAGATTCCGATAGAAAGCATTCCTGGAATTAGTATGTATAGATCTTTTAAAAGCAAAATCTTTCGGTAATGCCACCGGATGTGTTTGAAACAATTACCAGAGTGCAGTACTTTGAAAAGTTATTGCCCTGCCTGGCTCCATTTGTGGTATTTCTGGTCTTTTAAGAAAGGAGCAAATGCTTTCCTGTTGCACCTTTTCTCCACTTCCCAATGCAAACCAAAGAGAACCTAGATGCCCCTTTTTACCTATTAATATCCATCATTTATTGAGAGAGCCTGCTATTTGTAGCATAGTACTAGGCACGACCCATATGTGACCTTGAAAGTGGGGGCATTGAGGCTCTGAATGGTTGAGTCCTTGAACCCTGCTGGCACATGGCCAGTAACTGTCAGAACTCGAAGCAGTCCAATTCTGGTCTCCAAACATCTTGCTTGTTCGCACCGTCTCCTTGCGCTCTTGGTTGTAACCTACATAAATCTGTACTCGACTAAACTAGATTTCACAAACTTCTCAAACAGTGATGGGAAATCATATAATTTGCTTCAAGTTCCCTATTTTACAGCAGCTTTTCCAAGGTTCTTATCTGTGTGTGAGCAGTGAGTTGCACTGGGTTAAAACATACAAAATAGCTGTTTGTGTCGATCAAAAGCTATCAAGTATTGGTGCTTTCGTTCAGTTCAAGTCCAGGATCTTCTGGTATGTTGAAGATTTAAAAAGCCAAACAAAATCAAACAAACTGAAAGTTTCCAGGAAAAAACACAAGACATTATTTGTTTCTTCATTATGTTTCATATATGTTTCTTCATTAAAAAATCTACTCTGTAGCAGATCTTGGTTTCACTGCCTGAGCCAGAAATTTTACTTTCCTGTATTATACCTATTAATGGCATAATTACTACCATATCACTGCATGCCCATTGGTATCAGGCCTTTTTCTGTGGGATTACATCATGTGATATTTAGAGTTCTGTTTTATAGATTGATAAACTAGTTGAGAGGCAAAAGGTTAAATAACTTATTTATTGAAGTTTTTATAGGATAAGTTAGCTTTTAAGGAGACAGGAAGAAATCAAATCCAGTCCTATTGGACTCCAGGCCTTGTTTTCTTTCTGGTACACTCAATCGTCTTGTATTACAAGCAGGGTCTTCGCCAAATAAAATAAGAGACCAGGACAGAGTTTGTTCTAACCAAAAATAACTGCTTCATTCTTTCACATGGTAATTGGCAAAGCAATGTGACATTGAGTTTAAAAAATACATGTGCCCACAATACTGGACGTGTTTATTTTTTATGCTTTTCTTGGAAAGATTGGAGTTCCTTTAAAACACACTAACATATAGAGAACAGGGTTGTTAGTCTTGGAAATGTGTCATATGGTTAGCTGTATAAGGAGATAACTGCAATTAATTTTAGTCTCTTCTCAGAAGTAGACTTATTGAGGCATGGCTGTGATTTATTGCATTTTTGATAAGTATTAACTGTTATTCTCTTGACCGAAAGCAGTTCTCATTCAGTGTTTAATTTCGTTGATGTATAGGAGAGACAGGCTGGAAACCCAGTGGAAAAGAGAAAAGGTAAGTAGGATGGGTCAGAGGCTATTAATGGAAGTGATTTTTTTCCCCCCTCCTAGCAACTTAGAGAAAGCGGGCAAACTGATTGTAATCACCAATACAACACTTGTTGGGTTCCAATTTTCATAAAAAAATTCTGGAATAATTCCAGTTTTAAGTTTTTGTAAAAATGAGCTGACTAGGAATCAACTGGCAAGAGGGTAAAAAAACTAACCGTTGTTCCTTGTTGTTCCCTCTTTTCCTTTCAAGTAAAGAACCCAAAGACCCTGACCAGCTTTATAGCACACTCAAGAGCATCCTCCAGCAGGTGAAGGTGGGTGTTTTCTTTTCATTCACCTCCTGCAGATATTTTGAAATGATTTCCCACATGGAATTTCCATATTAGATACCTGACTTTTTTTTTTTTTTTAACCCAAGAGCCATCAAAGCGCTTGGCCCTTCATGGAACCCGTGAAGAGGACAGAAGCTCCGGGATATTATGAAGTTATAAGGTTCCCGATGGGTAATGCCATTAACATTTTCTAAGTATAGATTTAAAACTCTGTGGATGGCGGTGTTGGGGACAAATGGTTGCTGAGTTTGATGAGTACTGTTCCGTAGTAGGGTAGGGTGTATATGATGGGCAGTGGAATTCCATGTACCTGTGGAGGGCAGTGATGTCAGAGCAGGGTGACAAAGGGAAAGTGAGTGGCTATGTTCATGAGTGACATTCTGCAGCTGTATTTGGGAGCCCTGACACCATCAAACTAGATGCGGAAAGCTCAGCTGGGGATTGCAGACAACATTAGATAGAAAAACTGGCTGTTTGGATATAACCTTGCTTGTTATATTCTTCCTGTTGGGTTGCAAATGGAAAAGCATCAGGTTGTCCTTTTGATGTGCTTCGAGTCTGAGAATTTTTGAAGGCAGTACAAAAGAAGTTAGATAAGGCTACTTGACTGCTCCATTTTCAGGGGAAAATATAGTTAATGCAATCCTTGAGTTTTCATGCCCTTGTACACTATTGCTGTCCCTACTTATTCCTATTTTTAAGCTTTGTCCCACATCCAAAACCGAACAATCAAAAAATGCCTTTAGAAATGTAGACTTGTGTAATTGACTGCTGTGCCTGCACTGTGCTAAAACAAATGATTAACTGAATCAGTTGAGAATCCCCAAATCAAACAAATTTGGTATGGTGCTGATGACAGCTAGCTGAGGTGTTTTCAGTTGGTTGTGAGGCCGTTTTTTTTTGGAGAGCGCCTCGGTCTTCTGTCGCTTTTCTACCTGTCTATTCCTGGTACTAAGAAAGGATTAAAATGTAGAAGGAAGAAAGAAAGGAAGCCATTAGCTCCCTGATAACAGAGTTATTTGTGGATTTTTTCTTAGGCATTGATTTTTACATGAATGTTTTATACAGTCTTTGTAATACCAGTAGTCTGTACTCTTTAAAGTGGACACACATCCATATGCTTTTCTTCTCCTTTTGTCTCTGCCTTGCTTTTGTGTTTTTTGCTTGGTCCCATCTGAGAAGGGTGTGAGTCCCTCCAGTTGGATACCACTTGTGTGTATAGATGAATATTATACTCACAAAATTGACCACATTGAGGAAGGCCAGTAGAGGGCTGATGTGTGTGCTGGACAAAGTTCATTAAAACAATAAATGGTTCTATTTAGAGGAGCTAAAATAATTTTGTTGGGATGCCTTTAGATGCTGAGCGAAATATGTAGTCTTATCCCTAAGATGGTCGTGTTTTTGAGGACAAAATTGACAAGTCAGTAATTTTACTTTTCCTTGTTACCTTCTTGGCTTTTTCCAAAAATGTTTCTTCTCTTTTCCCCTGTGCCCTAGAAAAACTCCTTTCTTCCAAACGAATGAGGTCTAACCATTTTATTTCGAAACATTGTCTGAGTAGTCTGGTCCAAACGTGTCTTCGTATCACACATGGATTGCTAGGCAGGGTTTTCTGATTTATCCAGAATTCCCAAGTTGGTGTGGGGGGAAGAAAAATAGAATAATTTAATGGTGTCTCCATATTTGGTATCACTAACATTTAATCATCTTTTTTTTTTTTTTTTTAAGATTTTATTGGGGAATTGGGGGAGGGAAGAGCACTGGGTAATCGGGGAAGGGGAACAGACAAGTTGCTGTCCTTTTGTTCTTCAGTCTAGTTGTGGAGGACATTGCTCCACTGGCCCATCTTGGTTATTATTGCGCTCTTCCCGGCTGAGGCAGATTGGTCGCCGCCCATTGGATGGCCGCTCATGGCGGCTCACGGCAACCCATGCCAGCTGCCGGCCGCTCACACTGGCTGCCTGCCACTCAGTTGCTCACAGCAGCCCGCTGCAATCTATGCTGGTGCCGGTGACTCACAGCAGCCCAGCTCCAGGTTGAGCTGTTGTTCACCATCTTAGCTGTAGAGGGCGCAGCATTACTGGCCTTCATGTGGGATCCAAACTGGGGCCTTGCTGCTCAGAGTTGGCATCCCAAGCCAACTCTTAACCAACACGCCACTCGGCTGGCCTTAATCATCTTTTTAAATCCATGCTATTTGGTCAATTGAAAGAATATAAGAAAGCTAGGGAAGAAGGATAATATCTATCACTTTAGGCTAGAAAGGAAATATGCAGAATTGGTTGTAATTAATCAGAAAGGTCCAAACACTTCTATGATCCTTGTTTCATTTCTGCTATATTTTAGGCTCTCCCCATCTCGTCTTACCCTCTCCCTTATAAAAAATAGTTTGATGGGCCGGCCAAGTGGCACATTGGTTAAGAGCTGGCTTAGGACGCCAGCGGCTCTGGTTCGGATCCTACATATGAGGGCCAGTGCACTGCCCTCTACAGCTAAGATGGTGAACAACAGCTCCACCCGGAGCTGGGCTGCTGTGAGTCCCCGGACGGCATAGCTGCAGCCCCTGCTGCAGTGGGTTGCCATAGGCTACAGTGAATGGCCAGCAGCCAGCGTGAGTGGCCGGATGCCCATGTGAGCTGCCAAGAGCAGCTGTGAACGGCAGTCCAGAGGCCGGCAACTGATCTGCCTCACCTGAGAAGAGCGCAATGTTGATACCAACATGGGCCAGTGAAGGGACGCCTTCCACAACTAGACTGAAGAACAAAAGGACAGCAACTTGTCTGTTCCCCTTTCCCAATTCCCCAATAAAATCTTAAAAAAAAAAAAAAAGTTTGAAAAGCTTTCAGATAAACTTTGTGTCAAGTTTCATCCTTTTTGTCCCCTCTTACTTTTCTTTTTTGGGTAATACATCTCTTTGTTCCAAAACATTATAAACATTGTATCTGGCAGCATATATTAAGTTGCAGGCATCGCATGAGAGGACATCTTCAATCTGTTCAGTTTTAGGTGAGACACTTAGTGGGGTCGTTTTTGAGCCTTTGTATATCTTAACACTTTCCAATTTTTCTCTCCCTCCAAACTATTTCAGTTTGAGAAGAAAGTTAAAAATTGAACTCACAGATGTGATGGTGTACCTCTTTTTTTTTAAGAATTTTCTTTCTTTCTTTCTTTCTTTCTTTCTTTCTTTCTTTCTTTCTTTCTTTCTTTCTTTCTCTCTCTCTCTCTCTCCCCCCTCCCCCTCCTCTCCCCCTCCCCCTCCCCTCCTCCCTTCCCTTCCCTTCCCTTCCCTTCCCTTCCCTTCCCTTCCCTTCCCTTCCCTTCTCTTCTCTTCCCTTCCCTTCCCTTCTTTCTAGGGCAGTGTCACTGGCCCTCATATGTGGGACCGAACTGGGGCCGCTGGCTTCCCAAGCCAGCACTTAACCACCGCACCACTCGGCCGGCCCGACTTATCTTTTAACTGAACTGATGTTAGTCAAAGGAAATAGGCAGAAGCAGACATTTTCCATTTTTTGTTTGGTGGCTTGTGGGAGATTAGGATTTTGATGCAAATGCAGTTCTTCCCATTTTGGGATGTTGAACATAAATTTATTTATTTTATTAAATGATAATCCCAATGTATTTGGTTATAAGTTTCCTTCCCTCTGGAAAATTTGATAATATCATGGGAATTTGGGCTATTGATATTCAGAAGTATTTATTTAGTAATTTTGACTTATTTTTTCTATAATTTTTCTATAATTTTTAATTATAGAATCAGACTTAGGGATAACTAGGGACCTATAAGTAGACAATGTTAATAAGTTAATCTTAATGAGTAGAAGATGTAAGCATGGTCTAATCTGCATGGAATTCTTTAAATTAGTCCTGAGACTGAAGATTAAAGAAGCCCCATTGTATTCTTATAAATTTAGGTGAAACACTGTTTTCATTTGTAAAAATAATACAATTTAATGCAAGTAGATGTATTGGGGAACTATTCTTTTTACAATAGTCTCACAAGTCTTATTTGCTTTTGAAAGTAGATTATTAAGTAAAGTTTGTCATTCATATGTCATTGATGGAGCATGAAACTAAATTCATTTGAACCATTTTACCTGCAGGGTCACTGTTGTATTGGGTTGTCGGAAAAGTCACAACATATTTTTTCTATGTTTTTCATTGCACAGATGCGTCATGACTTTCCTGACAACCCAATTTGCAAATGTATTTATGATCAGTTTCTCTATTTTAGTTCTGTCTCTACAAGAAAACCAAAACAGCTTTGACTTTAGTGAAACAAACTCAGTCTGAGTGTTTTAAGTAATGAAATGATTCAGTACACGTGTTCCACGTGTTCTCCTCATGTAGATAGGGCCTCTTCATTCAGAGTTCTGAATGAATAGTTAACAGGGCTTAGTTCATTACACTTATCGCTGCTAATACTTAGCTTCTTGTGCTGAATAGGGGAATCGCCCAGATGACTAATAATGGTCCCCTCAAAATTAAAATGCTGTGATTTTATACAAGAAACCCTCACAAAAGAAAGAACATGAAGATTTAAGAACCGTTTCCCCTGAACATATGAATTTCTCTTAAATAAAGGCAATGGGATGGTAAAAATGTAATCAAATTGATGACATAGGTTTCTTTTCATTTTACTTTTGTTAGTTAATGTGTAAAAGGAGTCAAAGATAGCTAATATTTCTTTTTTCCCGTGCAGATCTGAAAACCATGAGCGAACGCCTCAAGAATAGGTACTACGTGTCTAAGAAATTGTTCATGGCAGACTTACAGCGAGTCTTTACCAATTGCAAAGAGTACAACCCCCCTGAGAGTGAATACTACAAATGTGCCAATATCCTGGAGAAATTCTTCTTCAGTAAAATTAAGGAAGCTGGATTAATTGACAAGTGATTTTTTTCCCCCCTCTGCTTCTTAGAAACTCATCAAGCAGTGTGCCTAAAGCAAGATGGTTTAATTTTACAAAGAATTGGATATAATGTGTTGAAGATATTTGTAAATGTAATAATTAGCACTTTTGAAAAACAGAAAACCTCCTCTTAGCTTTTCAGATATGTATTTAAATTGAAGTCATAGAACATTTTTTATTTTATGAAATAGATTTTAATCTATTTACTACTATTCATGTAAATTTTCTATGGCATGTCCATTAGCTGAATATTCAATAATAGTTGATCAGGGGTTTCCTCAAAATTTGTACATGAGGAAATTGCACATAGTACCGAGATTTGGGGGAATCCAGAAAATTTCAGACCATGAATGTTTCCATTTTTTTCTAATGGAATGTGAGAGTTTATTTTTATTTTTTTCTGAAGGACTTTAAGGAAGGGATACATGATAAAAAGCCCGTAAAAGGTGAAATATGTGATGTTTGAAGTCTCATTGTAGACTTTTTATATATATTTTTTAAAAACACTCATCTAGATGAGGTGCTTTGAGCAGTTCTGAAAAAATGCAGTTCCAGAAAAGCAACTGCTTCGATTCCTAAGGAAGAAATTCTAAATAATGCAAACTTTTTTATAAGCATCTGGGTTTTTGATAATTCTGTCTACCTACAACAAACTCGTGAGTACACAACCACTATTTTAATAATTATTTTCTCCACACAAATGTGTAATGTTGTATTTGACTTTGCTTATGCAGGCCATAAGTTCCAAAAGGCAATTTCTTGGGCCACAAAAGCATAAATTTGAAAACACTTGAAACTGAATCAACATACTTTAATAGGAAAAGAGGTATATTCTATATAACAAGTATGGTGAACCCTTGTTGTAATAAATAAGGATTTTTTTTCCTCCTTTTTTAGATACACACAATCTCACTCATAATGTACATATAGACATTTTTCCTTTTGCCTCTCCAGACTATGTATATTCATTATCTAAGGTAAATTTCCAGCAAGATTTGCTGTCAGTATTTTCACACCGACATTGATTTATAGACCCAGGGTAATACCCCACTAAAATCCATCCTACAACCTTATTAACCTGTTGTGGGATTCCAGGTTAGTGCTTGGATTTATTTCCTGATTAACACTACATAGAAAAAGTGGGACATCTGCCATCCCAACTCTGGGAGAACCAACTAATATAAAACAAATGAAGGCCATGTTGATGGTCTCGACACTAATTTTTATGATACAAATTTATAAACTGATTTTTGTAAAGGACTAGCTTTTAAAAGTGTATTTAACTTGATGTTTTCTATCAGCATAAATAAATTAAGATGATCATTTAATAGTCATTAAAAACAGTTGCCAGAGATAATCTGTATGAAGGAGAAAAATCTGCAAATGGCTATTGAGTTAGAAGTATTGTTTTTAATGTGTAAGAGATATTCAGAATGCTCACACTGAAAAATGCCTCAACTTTTTTAAGTATAAGAAACCACCTTGAGTGGCATCTAGATTTCTATGAAGAATACTGATACAGTTTGGATTAAGTATCTCAGACTGGTTGTAAACAGTGCTTTGTACTGGATCTGCCGAAGCATCTGTCCAGCTTGGTATCCTGTGAAAGTTTGTTATTTCCTGGGTAGACATTCTTATAGAGTATTGTCTTTAAAATCAGATGGTCTCTTCTATATTGAAAGCATTTTTATGTTTTCTAATTTAAAAATTAATATTTTCTTATAGATATTGTGCAATAAAGCTGAAGTAGGATGTGTGGTTTTTGCAAATGCTTTAACAGCTGATAAAATTTTACATTTGTAAAATTAATATATTGTACTGGTACAAAATAGTTTTAAATTATATTTTGAAAAGCTCTCAACCTGGTGGTGTGTTTTCTTTTTCTAGCAGACTGATTTTAACAGGGAACATGTATGATCCGGTTGATGACCATCAATTGTATATTTAACTCTTAGTTCGTCAGTATTTTGTTGAAGATGTTTAGAATGGTTGCATTTGTGGGAAGTTTCCTAAAAATCCATAGTCCATCAGTGACAGATTTTCAAGAGGGGAAACACTCACTGTGTCTTTGTCTTTTCAGCTGTCCATTGAATCTTGCCCGCTGTCACTCATTAAACAAAGAAAAAAATTACAGCCAAGAAGTGTTAATCAGTTTAGAAATTAAAAGCTCCCCCACACCCCCCAGTTTTTCTACTTGGCATCTGTGAAACATGAAAGTCCTGTAAGAAAGTCCTTGGGTTTGGTTGATGTCAGCTGTTTGAGTTGACTAGAGGACACACTTGATTCATAGGAAGTTTGTGATCAGGCTCTAATTCAAATCTTTTTTTCCACAGTTATTAAGTGTGCCAGCATTGCTCCTACTCCTCAGCACACCCACACACGTACACTGTGGTAGCTCTGTGTACAACTCAGCCTCCCTCCTGTATGGTTTTTAATATTTTATAAAGATAAGTTGCCAGCTTTTAAGACTTAAATCTATTACTGGAAATGAAATGTAAATTGTGTGACAAGGTAACATCTGTGAACTCAGAGGTAAGGGGTTAATAAGAGGTTGGGTGAAGTTGATGATGGGGTGTGGGGATCAGGTTGAGAGGGTCATCAAACACCTCGGTAAGGAGCCCGGGCTTCAGTGATAGGCTCATAGAGCCACCGTAGGTAAAAAACAATCAAAGTTGCATACATTTTCATTTGGGAGGTCAGACATTGATCAAGTAATTACAACTGTTAAGAATGTCACAATGGAAGGTAGAGCTTACAGTGGTAGCACCAAGGGTGGCTTCATCAATATACAAGTTAAATTAGAAAGATACTTGTCATGCATGTGTGGTTTTAAGCAGTTTCCTAGGCACTCCCTGGTTCCCTTCCCCAATCTCAAAAAGTCACCAGCTCAGTGTCCACTCTATAGGGAAATTCAGGAGCTTCCATTGATATAGTGCTATGAGACCATAAAACGGAAGGCACAATCAGGTAAGTGGGAACTTGGGGAAAGCTTCTCAGAGGAAATGACTTTTACGCTGTGTGCTGAAAGATAAATGGGCATTGACTAAGGCACAATTTGGAGGGAGGAAGGCAGGGACAAAAAGGCTGAGAAATCCCTGAAGCAGAAAAGAATTAAAAAATTGAGAGAGGGCCGGCCGAGTGGCGCATTGGTTAAGCGCTGGTTTTGGGATGCCAGCGGCCCCGGTTCGGATCCCACATGAGGGCCAGTGACACTGCTCTCTACAGCTAACAACAGCTCCACCTGGAGCTGGGCTGTGCGAGCCCCTGTGATGGTGTGGGCTGCAGCCCCTGCTGCAGTGGGCTGCCATAGGCTACAGTGAGTGGCCCGCAGCCAGCGTGAGCGGCTGACAGCCAAGCGTGAGCTGCCAATAGCCGCGATGAGCGACATCCAGAGGCCAGAGACCGATCTGCCTCATCCGGGAAGAGGGCAATGACGATACCAACAGTGAAGCAACATCCTCTGCAACTAAACTGAAACAAGAAGACGGCAACTTGTCTGTTCCCCTTCCCCGATTCCCCAACGCTGTTCCCCTCCAATTCCCCAATAAAAAATCTTAAAAAAAAAAAAAAAAAAAAAAAAAATTGAGAGAATCCAATAGCATAGGAGTGGTAGAGAGCAAAGAGGAATGCTGTGAAATGGTATAGCACCATAATAGGCCATTTTGAGAATACTGAATTTTATTCTAAGGGAAGTAGGAAATGGCTGGTAAGCATGATCAAATTTTGTGTCCCATGAAGGATGACTCACAAAAAATTAGGAAACATGAGCAAACAAATCATAATCAAGTCAGCAGATCAGAGGCATCCCAGTCGGGACCCCTCTTGTTTCCAGAGCTGTAATTTTCTGCTCTAATAAAACTCTCCTTTGCTACAAACTTGACCTCTGGTTCGTGTCTCCATTCTTTGGCTTCACGAGACCACGATCCCAGCACAAGAAGTATCGTACATTACTAAACTCTTACAAATACTGGATAGAATAATAAATTTAATTTTTAAAAAATTTGATAAAGGGGATCGGCCGAGTGGCTCAGTTGTTAAGAGTTGGCTTGGGCCGTGGTGAGCGACATCCAGAGGCCAGCGACTGATCTGCGTCATCCGGGAAGAGCGCAATGACGATACCAACAGTGAAGCAACATCCTCCGCAACTAAACTGAAGAACAAAAAGACAGCAACTTGTCTGTTCCCCTTTCCCGATTCCCCAACGCTGTTCCCCTCCCCCAATTCCCCAATAAAATCTTTAAAAAAAAAAAAAAAGAGTTGGCTTGGCAGTGCGAGCTCTGAGCAGCAGGGCCACAGGTTCGGATCCCACAGAGAGCTAGTGATGCGCCCTCTACAGCTAAGATTGTGAACAACAGCTTGACCTGGAACTGAGCTGCTGGCGACGGTGTAGGCTGTAGTGGGCTGCTGTGAGCGGCTGGCAGCCAGTGAGAGTTGCTGTAAGCAGCCATCCAATGGCTGGCGACCAACTGCCTCAGCCTGGAAGAGCTCAATGATCATAATACCAACATGGGCCAGTGAAGCAGTGTCCTCCACAACTAGACTGAAGAACCAAAGTCCAGGAACTTGTCTGTTCCCCTTTTCTGATATTGGGGGATGGTGTTCCCCTTCCCCAACTCCCCAGTAAAAATCTTAAAAAAAAAAAAAAATAGCAGACTCAACAAATACCAAGTTTACACGGTTAATGTGAGAAAACACCAATACTCCAAAAAAAAAAAAATACATGCTTATAATTGTTAAAAACAGCAAAACATTAAGTGACAGGTTAAATATGCTATGATACAGCCAAGGATAGAATGAGCGACCTGGCATATAGAACAGATAGAACATAGGCAAAGAAATAGGAGAAATGAGTTAGGAGAGAGAGGATTGGGTGTAAACAATGTGAATTCCATTAGGGCAGAATATTTGTTTTGCTCACTGAGGTATCCCAAGTGCCTAGAACAGTGCCTGGCACAGCTGGTGCCAAACATTAGTTAAGTCAAAGTCCAATAATTGTTAGAAGTTGCATAAGGAGAGAATGGGAAAAGGCAATGTTCAACGAACTAAAAATTTTTTGTTTTACAATCAATGAAAGACATGGATATTTATAATCAGCGAATCCTAAGCAGAATATTTACTTCCAGTTCTGTCCATGAAAGCGTAACTACTGTGGCGTTTGTCACCCATTATAAGTGAGAAAATCAGACTTAGTATATTAATAAACGCTTTCCAGAAATGGGGCACTAGGTATTACAGAGCTATCATCCCAGAATGAAGAAAAAAAAAAGCAAGTGAACCCTATGTTCCTCCCATATTTCTTCCCAACACAGTTTCAGAATTGTGGCCAAAGGAGGGGGAATCCAGTACTACTAGGTTGAGAAGATTGTGACTGAAGTTTCAAGGAAGGTAGAATTTGCTAGTAGAGTAATGGAAAAGGAGTTATGCAGAGAAAGAGCTCCAGAGTTCTGCTTAGGGGTCCCTGAGCCTTAGTTGAATACTAATCTGCACATGTATAGGGCGAAACTTCATGAAGCTGGGGAAAGAACAGCTGCGGGGTGAAGAATAATTATAGGGAATGGTAAACCGAACAACTCTCAGAGTGTGTACAGGGCTGGGAATGATTTATGCACCCAGCAGCCAGAGTGGACAGACCTTATTAAATACATCGGACATTCAGTGGAGACCTTAGCTGCGTCATATCGTAGTGCTGGGGATAAAGGAGACTTCGAGTAATAGCTACCCTAGACCTGCCCCCAAAAGCTGAAAACCAAGGCTAAACATAATCAAGCTGATCTCCAAGTAACTTAATTGCCTGACCAAAGTTCAAAACTCTTTAAAAGGGACCGGCCGAATGGCGCGGTGGTTAAGCGCTAGCTTGGGAAGCCAGTGGCCCCAGTTCGGGTCCCACATATGAGGGTCAGTGACACTGCCCTCAAAAAAAAAATAAAAAAAAATAAAAAAAACCAAACTCTTTAAAGGAATACAATAAAATATATCTTATAAAAATGTTAAATTCTCAATGTACAGTATCCAGAAAAAATTACAAGGTATGTGAAGCAGGAAAGAGATACATAATTAAAAGAACAATTGACCAATAAAAACTGATCCAGATATGAAAGATAATAGAATTGGGAGGCAAGGATATTAAAATACATTTTTTTATAAACATCAGTGTGCTCAAGGTATAAAGAAAAACATGAGTAGAATGAAGAGGAAAATAGAAGATACATATAAAAAGAACCAAACGCAGTTTCCAGAGGTGAAAAAGTCACTGTATGAGATCAATAGAAGATTTAATAAAGCAGAAGAAAATGTAAGTAAACTTGAAGATATGGCAATAGAAACTATCCAAAATGAAGCACAGAGGGAAAAGAAAAGTCACAAATGAAATTAGAAAATATCTTGAGCTAAATGAAAGTGAAAACACAACATATCAACATTTGTAGGATTCGGCCAATACAGTGCTTAAGGGGAAAATTATACCCAAAATACTCATATTAAAATAAGAGGTCTTAATTCAGCCTACCTTAAAAAAAGAAGAAAAAGCAAATTAAACCCAAAGCAGAAGGAGCAATATGCAGTACAAATCAATGTAATGGGAAATGAATGAAAAAGATAAACCAGTGAAATAACCAGGTCTTTAAAAAATTGATAAACTAGTTAGACTGATGAAGAAAAAAAGAGAAAGCTCAAATTACCAATATCAGGAATGAAAGGACGTAACTAGTGCTCATGCAAGGTATTAAAAGTATTCATAAGGTATTATGAACAACATCGTGCCAAATCATTTGATAATTTAGATGAAATGAAAAAACACCTTGTGTGACACAAATTAGCAAAACTAAAGAATATAAAACCTAAACATCCTTGTATCAACTAAAGAAACTAAATTCATAATGAAAAACTTGTCAAAGAAAACTCAAGGCATAGATAGCTTCAGTAGTCTGTCAAACATTTAAGGAAAAAGTAATATTAAACCCACACAAACTCAGAAAAAAGTGTTTTGCAGGAAACATTTTATGAGACCAGTATTGTTATCCTGATACTAAAGCCATGGTGGGGGAGTGGAATTTACAAGAAAACTATTAAACCAGTAATCCTCACACAGATGTGAAAATCTTTAACAAAAGATTAGCAAGTGGAATTCAGCAATATATAAAAAAAGAATAGATTATAACCAGGTGGAATTCATCTCATTAATTCAGGATGGTTTAACATTGGAAATCCATTAATGTAATTAACTATATGAACAGAATAAAGGAGAGACCACAAGTTCATCTCAATAGATGCATATAAAGCATTTGACAAAATTAAACACCCATTTACGATTTAGACAAAAAAACCCAACTCCCAATAAACAAAGAAATGAAACTTCCTCACTATGATAAGGTTTATCAATAAAAAACTACAGCCAAGGGACGGCCAAGTGGCTCCTTGGTTAAGAGTTGGCTTGGGAGTGCAAGCTCTGAGCAGCAGGGCCACCGGTTCAATTCCCACACGGGCCAGTGATGCTGCGCCCTCTATAGCTAAGATGGTGACAACAGCTCGACCTGGAGTTGGGCTGCTGTGAGTCTCTGGCGATGGTGTAGGCTGCAGCGGGGCTGCAGTGAGCTGCCGTAAGCTACTGTAGGTGGCTGGCAGCCAGTGTGAGTGGCCGTCCAATGGCCAGCGAGCGACTGCCTCAGCCCAGAAGAGTGCAAGGATAATACCAACATGGGCCAGTGAAGCGACGACTTCCACAACTAGACCGAAGAACAAAAAGATAGCAACTTGTCTGTTCCCCTTCCCCGATTCCCCAATGCTGTTCCCTCCCCCAATTCCCCAATAAAATCTTTAAAAGCAAACAACCCCCCCTCCCACAGAAAAACAACAAAAACACAAAAAAAAACTACAGCCATCATCATAGTAATGCTGAAATACCACATGCTCCCAAGGTTGAGACTAAAACAAAGATGTCTGCTCTCATCACTTCTACCAAACATGATAGCGGAGGTTCTAGTGGGCACAGTAAGGCAAGGAAAGGCATAAAAGACAGAAGTGAACTGTATTTGTAGACTATAGGATCATGGACATAAAAATATTCTAAGGGATCTACAAAAGTACTAGAATTAGTGAGTGAATTTAATAAGATCTGTGTATGAAAATCAATTGCATTTCTATAAACTAGCAAGAAATAAGTGAAAATGAATTTTAAAAATACATTTATTATAAGAATATTAAATGCTTAGGATAAATTAACAAAATGAGCAAAATTTAGAGTGACAAAACTCAACAGCAAAATAAACACCATAAGAAAATCAAATGGTGGGGGAGGTAACTCAACCTATATTCAACAATTTAGTGAGGGAAAATTAAATTAATTTCTGGAAAAAAGACTGAGAATTTGACTTATCAAAATGACATAGAAGAGGGGTGTCAGATGGTCACGTCTTGTTAAGGAGACCACTTCATGGATGGAGGAGAGGCTTGATCACTGCACTGTACACCTGAAGCTGATGTTGTATAATACTGTATGCCAACTGTGTTTGAATATATATAGTCACGGGATGTGGATTATACAGTGGAAGGGAGTCAAAGGAATTGTAATAGATATGTATGATATGGGGGGGAGGAGTGGGGTGGAGAATTGGGGGAGTGGGGTTGTCACTGCGGGGTAAAAAGTATAACTATTGCACTGTGTTGTACACCTGAAGCTAATTTAAATTTAAAAAAAATGTTTATTTCACAATAAAAAAATAAATAAATAAAACCACCTGGGGTGGGGAGGTAAAAAAAAAAAATGACATAGAAGATATGAGTATACCTCAGAAACTTGGACTTTGGAAAAGTCAAGTATACAAGGTAAGCCATTTAAGGATGACCATTTGAAAAAAAAGACAACTCTATCAATCTAGTGGTAAACAGAAAAAAAGAAAATGGTAAAGTAAATAGCATAAAATATTTGATAGAAGTAAATTATAGCAGTTATCACAATAAATGTAAATGGATTGAATTTACTAGATAACAGATGACAATTTAATTTGGACTAAAAAAACCCAAATCTAATATGCTTCTTAAAGAGACACATCTAGGGGCAGCCGAGTAGCGCGGTGGTTAAGCGCTGGCTTGGGAAGCTAGTGGCCTCGGTTCGGGTCCCACTGCCCTCCCCAGTGATACTGCCCTCAAAAAAAAAAAAACAAAAACAAAGAGACATCTGAAACGTATCAACATAAGAAATAAGAAGAAGGCTTAAAGAAATGAAAAAGAAAAATGATATAGCAGGCTAATAACTAAATGCAGGTAAATATTAACATATAAGCTGCCTTAGCTATATCAGACTTTAAGACAAAAAACCATTATAAGGGAAAAATGGAGTGACTACAACAGTGACAAAAGCAGCAATTCACTAGGAAATAAAATTGATAGATCCAAAAATATCATAAGATACTATTATACTTTTAGTAAATAAGAGAACCAGACAAAATTGGTAAAGATATAAAAATTTGAAAATGTATGTAACATTGCACTCAATTAGAGAACTTACATTTTTCTCAAGTACAAAAGCAAGTACAGGGCCGGCCAAGTGGCGCGGTAGTTAAGCGCTGGTTTGGGAAGCCAGCGGCCCCAGTTCGGGTCTCACATATGAGGGCCAGTGACACTGCCCTCAAAAAAACAAACAAAAAAACAAATGACCAAAAGCAAGTACAAAAATAGGCAATAAAAAAGTTTAACGTGGGCCAGCCAAGTGGCTCAGTTGGTTAAGAGCTCACTCAAGTGTGCCAGCTGAGCTCCGAGCAACAGCAGTTCAATGCCCAGCCTGAGATGAGTTGCCGCTGAGCTGCCAACAACAGGTGGCAGGATGTCTCAGCTAAAACAAACAAACAAAAAACATAACTACAGATAATATAGATTTGAAAAATATTTTTAAATACTATAACTTAAGCCATTACATAAAATAGATGAAATATACAATTCCTAAGAAAAAGGTAAAGAGAATCAAGAATTAGAGAACCTGTTAGACTTATTAAAAAACTAAGACAAAAATTTCCCCACAAAAGCACATGATAAATGTTTTTTTTTTAATAAAGATTTTATTTATTTATTTATTATTTTTATTTTTTAGAGGGCAGTGTCACTGGCTCTCATATGTGGGTTCCGAACTGGGGCCGCTGGCATCCCAAGCCAGCTCGTAACCACCGTGCCATTCGGCCTGCCCGATAAGTGGTTTTAATGGCAAGTTCTACCACACCTTCTTTAGGTATAATTTGTTCCATAGAGCAAAAAGAGAAAATATTCTCAACTAATTTTTGAGGCTAGTATATTCTTGCCACCCAAAATATAAGATGTATATGGGAAAAGATATAGGCAAATTTTACTTGAAAGAGGATAAAGGATAATATTAAACTCCTGAACATTGACATTATAAACAAGGTATAAAGAAAGAAAAGGTAGAAACTGAGGAAAGATTGTTATAATACATGTAAATAAAGACAAGGAATAGTATCTAGAATAGATAAAGAAGCCATACTTGAAAGATATAACAAGCAATTCACAGAAGGAATGAGTGACTAACAAACACTTGAATTCTCACCAGCAATTAACTCAGTAAGATAAAATCATCTAAGTAATTAAAGAAACCATCGCATCCTTATTGGCTTGGTTAATTTTAATGTTCCTTAACACCAAGTGATAGTACGTGGGGAAACTAGAAACATAAATTGCTGTTAGGAAAGTGATGCATTCCTTGTGTCAGAATTGGTGCAACCACATTAGAGAGCCATTCCACTTCTAGGTATCAACTTCATGGAAACTTATTCATATGTGTACCAGGATGTAGAATATCCACTGCAACATTGATTTGTAATAATGAAAAAGTGGAAGCAAATTATCTCTCAAAAGAAGAATAAGTCTGATTTATTTATACAACAAAATACTGTACAATGAAGAAAATAACCTACAGCTGCCAACATGGAAAAGTCTCAAAACAATGGTACATTAAGTCAGTTGCACAAAGAGACACATGATATAACATTCATGTTAAATGTTAAAATACAAAACAATTCTTAACAGTCTATGGAGAAACACTACAGCTAGAATACAGAAATATTAAAAGTACAAAAATATCAAATTTAGAATACTATTGTTTTGAAGATGAGGGTAAGGATCAAAGCAAGCCTAGAAAATGTGAGAAGAGAAAGATTTATGAAGTAAAAGTAAAGGCAGTATATGGTCTAGAGCAGGAATTGGCAAACTTTTCCCATAAACGGCTGGAGAGTAAGTATTTTTAGGCTTTGCAAGCCAAAGAGGTAAAAAGCAAAGATATGTAAGTAAGTATTTTATTGGGGTTCAAATTTAGTACCTGCTATCATCAAAACTGATAGCAATTGTTTTATTTTTTTCCAACCACTTAGAAACATGACAAATCATTTGTAGCTTGCAGATCATGCAAAAGCAGACAAGGGCTGTATCTGGCCAATAGGCTCTAGTTTGACCACTGCTGGCTTAGAGCAGCATTGTCTGATAGAACTTTCTCTGGTGATGGAAATATTGAATATCTGCATTGACCCCAATATGGTTACCACTAGCCCTATGTGGATATTGAGCATTTGAATTGTGGCTACTATGACTGAGAAATTTTAAATTGTATTTAATCTTACGTCTAGCCATTCTAGAGTAGTTTTGTTTTGTTTTGATAAATTTAAAGAACAGGTGGAAAGGGGGTGGTTGAACAAACACTGGAAAAGTAAGAGATTGTGATGCGAGATTAAGAGACATGAATCACTGATTCTATCAGGAATAGAAAAATTTTGGCTGATGAAAAGGATTTTGGGTATGACTAATAAACAGAATGCAGAAAGATACAGACTACACAGTCAAGAATAGTTGAGGTCCAGGTTGGCAGAGTGTCCCTGTAAAATAGAATTTGTTGATCATGGACATGAAGAGTCCAGAAAGAAAAGCTGAAAGAAAGAAGTGGTAGGTTGAGAGTACGGTGTGGGGCTAGGAGTCTCATGGCAGTGACAAGGGAGAAAACTAAGGTGTGGGGGCAGAAATGTCTAAGAAGGATGAGAACAGTGAAGGCTAGAAAGTAAGACGACCAGATGCATACTCTTTGATATTTAAACAATAGAAGAAAAACGCAAGCACTATCTTATACAAACTTTATTGCTCTTTAAAACTGGATAACCTACAGTGCTATAGGTATATACAAGCATTGGTTTTGAACTTGCAGAACTGAACTAATTCCCTCTCATTAGTTGATCAAAAGTACAACAAAAACTTTGGCATTTAGACATTGAACATTTGAGGTTTCTGACTAAATAAGGAACTAACCTGAAAGTCCATGACATAATAATTTGTGATTTTGCTGACGGATCACTTTGAACAATATACATCTAGAGGTTGGGGTTCAGAGTTAATTACCCAGTCCCTCAGCCTAAGCCACCATCAATTCTCTATAATTGTGAACTCATACATGCTTTTATCTAAAAAATTAAATACAACGATGGTATAAGGGATCCACAAACAGTAGGGTATCCCCTACTGTGAATGTCAAGAATTTATTTTATTCAAATATATATATAAGGCGTTTGAAAAGATCCTCAGCCTGTGTTCAAAAAATCATCGATTCTTGCATTCCCCACTTAAAGGACAAAGAAAAATGCCAGAAGTTTATAATTTAATTAAAAAACTTAATTTGAATAATCATTAATTTCCAAAATGTTGGTATAAGATACATTTTGACTAAAATTAAGGTTTTTAGGCAGTATAAGAAATCTATGATAGTGCTTAAGTCCAGTTTTTATATTTAAAAGAAAGTCAACTAAATCTATTAAAGGTTTAAGAAAAAACATCACATTTGAAGTGTAGTTTTGAAGAAATGTTCATGCTCTAGAGCTCTGCCAAGAGAACATTGTATGGCAATAGTTCAACACCCTTGTGTACTAGCTTACGGGTTCTCTTGGAGCAATAGAAGTGGGTGGAGGATGAATTTAAACAGCATCTGACAAATGCATCATTGTACTTGCTTCATACGTTTTTTTTTCTAGAACTGCGTCTGGAATCCTTCTTTTGCTTGAAAACAGGTGAATTCAAGAAACACAAATCTGTAAAAGGGTCCCCTCTTCTCAGTTTCCTATAAAGGTAAAAAGAGCTTGTTAGCATCCCAATACTCAGTCTTCAGTATAAAGTGATTGTAAAATGTGCCAGTGAAAGGTGAGTTCCCACAAATTAAATACTTACGAAGCCAGTGTGGGTTCCTTGTAGTTCACACTGGCCGTGCACCTCCGCTTAGGCAGAGACACTGCTGGGCTTTCTTTATTCTTCGTTGGAGAAAGAGAAAGTTTTCTGATTTTCACTGCAGGATGACAGGGGACATTGGTGATGTCCTTTAGGCCAAAATGAGGTGACTGGTGAGTTTCAGGTAGTGCACCTACAAAAGCAACTTTTACTCAATATGGTTGCCAAAGTATACAAAATCCAGCACTTTATAATACATTTTTTTAAACTGTTCATTATTTTTTCATCCCAGGTAATCTGAAATATTAATTGTAGATGTGAAGAACTGACACGATAGTTTACTAAAACTTAAAACTTAAAAATTAAAAAAAACGATTAAAATTCTAGGATAGCTTGGGCATAATAAATTAGTTTAAACTATGGAATTTTATTGTATTTTAGTCACACCTTGCTCTTCAGAGTCATCATGGCCTTCATCTCTTTCAGTACTAAAACTTATCAAGTGGCTCCCTATATAGTCTTATAAAGCTACTTAAACTCATTCTATTAATAAAGGAGAATTCTAAACCGTAGCCTTTGTGTAAACCAGGAGAAAGGGGGTTCCTTTTAGTAAAGCTAGTAGGTTAAAGTTACCCAGTGTTTTTCCTATAACAAGCAAATTATTCTAGTTTGGAGCTACATCTATTTTGGGAGACAGGTACCCAGCACACAGTAAAGTCACCGCAAGACAAACAATATTTTCAAATAGTTTCAAAAAGCAAATCATTCCTGGGCCGGCCGAGTGGCGCGGTGGTCAACCGCTGGCTTGGGAAGCTAGTGGCCCCGGTTCGGGTCCCACATATGAGGGCCAATGACACTGCCCTCAAACAAACAAACAAACAAACAAAACAAATCATTCCACAAGAAAAACAAAATTGTAACTGTAAAATGACTACATTTAGCAACTGTGTTCTCCAAGGTTATCTGAGTTTCAAATACTTTTGTTTGTCCCCACATAAGCATTCTGTATCGTACTAATTATTCCAACGTTATGGAAAACATGGTTAAGCAATAACATTAGAACAGTTGCTATGTTCTGGAAGAATGCTTCTCAAACTTTACATACAAATCCCCAAGGAACTTGTTAGAAAGATGCAGATTCTGATTCAAGAGTGTGGGGTACAGCCTTAGATTCTGCAGTTCTAACTAGTTTCCAGGTCATGCTGATGCTGCTGGTCCAGGGACCACACCCCGAGTAGCACTGATTTAGAATGTACTCTTTTTCTTTTAAAAACTTAAGGAAATTTTCAAATATACACAGAGATAGAATCAACAGTATAATGAACCCAGTTTTCTAGCCTCAAAAATGATCCACATTTTGCCAATCTTGTTTGCTTTACTGTAACATCATTACAGCATATCACCACCTAACTGGTTTACCCTGGAAAGTCATTTAACTCTTTTTGGCTTTAATGGCCCTGACATCTATACTTCATAGAGTTGTTCTTAGGATCAAATGAAATATCATATGACAAAATTTTGGGAAGGATACAGCCTAACTATATGTTGGTTTTACCATAACTAAAATTCCCAGATGAGTATCTTGGTGACAGGTGCAGGCGGTATCAACAGCCTTTGAACCATGCTGACTTTTGCTCTAACAAAAGCAAGATTTTCTAAGCCACCATTTTTTAGATGTTTTGCAAATGTCTTATGAAAGAATACGAGGCCTGTCAATTGAGGAGTTTTTTGGTCTTATTAGGCCACCTTCACCAACTAGAAAATTATTTAAAATCATGGTTCCTGTCCAATTGAATATAAAACAAAGCCGTTAAAATGACAAGTCACTGGATTCAAGCTTGATTTCATTTTCAAGGGGACCTTTCAGGTGAGTGTATAAAAGATATTTTAATTCAACTTAACTACACCGAAGTGTTTTCCTCGCCTTGGCAGGCTTCCTTTACTAAAAGTAAAAAAATGCTTTTTCCATGACAAGTAGTATTTGCTCATAAAGAGGATTTAAATTAGCTTAAAGCAGGTCAGAGTAACACAACTGTGATTCCTACCCCCAGTGCCCCACTATTTAATCAGGCTGCTGTTATTTCCCTCAGAGACAGATGGTAAGTCTCTGACCTCCCCCAGAGAAACAGATGGCAAATGTAGTATATAAGCATTGGGAGTGATCATTTATCATAAACATTAAAAGCGCAGGCAAACAAGTAGATCACTTACTCGCAGGAGTTTCTGTTGGCTGAAAATCCTTTGTCTCTTCTTCATCCCTACATTTTAGTGTTCTCTTAGATCGACGCCTGGTGACTGGGCTTCTATTTGATTTGCTGGAGAGACCTGGACTGTACTTACAAGTGGGCAAATAGAGGTCATCAGAATCATCTCCTGAATCACTTGATTCACAGATGCTCACTTTGGATTCACTGCTGTTTTCTTCTCTTATAGAATCATTGCTCACTTTTTGTCGGAAAGGAGTGAGGTGAACACCCTCTTCTGAATTAAAATTGTAAGCATCATCAGAAGTGACAAAATCATCCAACTTCTTTTTGGAAACTGTTTTTTTATTTTTCCTTTTTCTCTCTTTACACTTAGATACAGATTTTGATTTTCTCCTTCTGTTAGCTTTTCTTTTTTCTTCTCTTTTTCTTCCTTGTGCATTGCTACATTTACTCTTAGTTTGTTCGGATTTATACTCTAAAAAAATGTCTTCTTTTGTTTTAGTAGATCTTTCTGGGTGAATCAGCTTTGGTGATAAGTTAATTTGATCCTTGTTCCATTGACAAACATTTTGTTCTACATTTTCAGATAAGTGCATGTTTACTAGTGATATATGACTGATTTCAAAATTATCCAAGGTACTGAATTCACATCGATCATTAAAATGTGTCTTTAAATTGCGACGGAGAGATACAGTTCTAGGTAAGACGTTATCAGTAGATATATCTTTGCCTGAATCCAAATCAAAACCCAGTCTGTCTTGAGAAATAGTAGGTATTTGCTCTGAGAATTTAAAAAATAAATGAGAAAAAGTTTTACTTTATGGAAATTTTAATTTCAAGAATCTTAGAATTCAAAGTTAAAAATAGAATGAAATCATTCTATGGTTTCCCCATATTTACTATAAGTAAATAAAAATCTGGGGAACTTATTACCATCTATTTATTTGGCAATGTTCAATTGATGGCTTATATCTGACTTGTGATAGAATCTTATAACTTTCAAAAATATTCTAACTTGGGGTTTTATGTGCCCCCGGTTTAAAGAATAACTAGCAATCTATATGTATCTTGCATGTACAGGATACAGAGAAAGAGAACCTGATATTCCAAAGTAGGACAAATACACCAAGAAAGTGGGGGCTAAGTTGTTCTTTGAAAAATCATTAAAATTGGGATAATTGGAAAACCTTTCAGGTAAGAAATATAATCTGTATTTTCAATAAAAGTGAGGATATTGGTTCAGCTTATTCAAATACTATCCCTTCTTCAAGCTTAGTTCAAATAGAGAGGATGATATTTGAGAACAGGGATATGTCAATTTAAAAGTAGAAAGAAGGGCATCGTTTTGGAGGTCAGCTTTGAGTTTAAACCCTAACTCTTACCATCTGGGCTACTTCTTATGAGATACTTTCCTTCTTTGAGTCTATATAAAATGGGATTGAGTGTACCTATATTCCAAGGTTGTTATGAAGGTTAAGTGAGACAATATATGTAAAATGCCTAACACAGAGCTTGACACATAGTAGGGCTCAGTAAATTGTAGCCATAGTTATAGCCAAGGTTTCTGATTACACAGTTGGCAAAATAAATGGATGCATTTTAAGTCTCTTATGACTCTGTATAAAATAAACAGATTTGCTGTGGGTAGACGCATACCAGGCAAGCAGATATCAAATGCTAAAAAGAAAAATTGGAAAATTGAATTATGTTACGTGTTCTCAAAGATCTCATCTTGCCCTTAATCATATTCTTAGGTTTTCTCTTGAATTACCTTGCATTTGGAATGATTCTCCTTGTCCTGGAAGGTGAACTTCCTGAAGAGCAACTTGCCTTAGAAAACACCATTGAAAAACAGAAATTTATTTAACAATTATGCAATGAAAATAATTTAAGACTTTTCTTAAAATTAAGTTTTTTTCTTTCAGTATTATTTCATAATTCCATTCTAAATCAGTACATCTGTTCTATATCAAAGGAAACCAAAAAACATTTATACTGATTACATGGAGGCAGATTTGTTACGGCGGACATTCAAATTCTGTTGGAATAACTAACATATCAAACTGGAAAGATCCTCCTTAAAAATATGCCATACACTCATAATTTCATATAACTGGAGAAATAGCCAATCAGAACGTGATTTATAAAATATACTAAGGAAATGAAGTTTGATTACTCAGCTCTTTAGGACTCTGCTTTATCATCAGCTGAGCTGTCATTTTTTTGATGGTAAATGCTTTTATGGTGCTTAACTACTGATTCCTCCGATGTAAACACTGTTCATTTAAAAAAAAAACTTGTCCTCCTTTGGTTCATAGAAAAAGAAATTTTCTTTATGCTCTAATACTATTACTGGCTGTTATATTTTAATTATAATTTTATTTTTTAAAATTCTTTAAAAGTTTTGCCTCTAGACACCAAAATTTAAATACAGGTTTAGGGGGCCGGCCGAGTGGCTCAGTTGGTTAAGAGCTCGCTCAAGGGTGCAAGCTGAGCTCTGAGCAACAGCTGTTCGAGGCCAGCCCGAGCTGAGTTGCCGTTGAGCCGCCAAAAGGTGGCAGGATGGCTCAGCTAAAAAAAAAAAAAAAAAAAAAAAAAGAACCTAAATACAGGTTTAGGTAACAGAGGTATGGTAAACAACTAATTACAATTTTAGAAATTTTACAAGAACTCAATTACCTCATCTTACTTTTTTGCCTATTACATAAATATTTTGTCAGATCTTAAAGTTCAACAGTTTTAAAACTATTCATGGTAAAAATTAACATGGAGATAGAAATCATATTTGTGATTACTTCTGCGAGGAAGAGGGCATACACTAGAAAGGGATCTGAGGGAATGACTTCTGGCAGTAGTTCCTACTAGAGGATAATTATACGCCCCCAGGGGACATTTGGCAATGTCTGGAGACATTTTTGGTTCTCCTAACTGGGGGAGACGAGTGCTACTAGCATTTAGTTGGGTAGAGGCCAAGGATGCTGCTAAATATCCCACAATGCTTAGAACAGCTCTCTACAACAAAGAATGATCTGGCCCAAATATCAAAGTGTTAAGACTGAGAAAGCCCCGTAGAGTGATGGCAATGCTCTATATCCTAATTGAGGTTTTGGTTCCACAGGTGTATGTATTAGTCAAACTCATGGAACGGTGTAACAAACATCTGTGCATTTTACTGTACGTAATTATATCTCAGTAATTCATAAGCAAACAAAGTACACTTGATCCAAGTGAAGGGCATGAGTGTATACGGGATCTGATTATATTTAAGAATAAACTGGTTCAGCAAGACAGTGTGACAATGGTGTTAAATATGATGTCTTATTATATTTCTTTTCTAAACCAGAATATTTGTAGTACTAGCAAAATGCCATCATTTGAATAACCAATCCTTCTTAGATAGAAATGTGATATGAGAAAAATAATTGAAGGGAATAATTTTAAAATTTTAGGAAAGTTTCTTATTTCTAAACATCAAAAAAGTAACTAGGGGCCGGCCGAGTGGCTCAGTTGGTTAAGAGCTCGCTCAAGAGTGCGAGCTGAGCTCTGAGCAACGGCAGTTTGATGCCAGCCCGAGCTGAGCTGCCATTGAGCTGCCATCCTGCCCTGTTGGCAGGATGGCTCAGCTAAAAAAAAAAAGTAAATATAAGAAAGCTTTGGCTTGGCTGTATATAACAGGATTTCAACATATCAAATGTTCTTAAATATGTTCTCAGTAGAGAGAAAATCAGATTCCAAATATAAGAGTCAATTTGATGCAAATATTCTTTTATAAATGGATCACAGAATTAAAATCTTTCTTGGTATTAATAATCAAAATAATGAATTTAATACTAACGGTGAATCTTTCACAAATAAATCCCCAGAGTTGTTGTCACTATTGGAGTCCATCCCAAGGGGACATACTTCATGATTCTGTTAATGTATTAAAGCAAAAAAAAAACAAACACTGGTAAATTGAAATATTCATAGCAAAGCATTCATTTATTCAATAATAAACACTTATTGACAGGCTACCATGGTGCTAGGCACTCTTCTAAGAGCTGGGTCTATAGTAGCTAAAAAAGAGATTAAGTCCTGCCCTCTTAAAGCTTACATTCTAGTATAGGGAGAGAAACTTCAAAAAAGGAAAAGATATCTATATATTTCTATATCTATAACTCTATATCTCTAGCTATACAATTTCAGTAGTGTTAAGTGCTATGAAGGAAATACTCAGGGTGAAGTGACAGAGACTAACCCAGGTGGAGGTTAGATAGGACGACTTTCATCTGAAATCTGAACAATGCAAAGGAGCCAGCCATTGAAAAAGCAGGGGGAAGAGAAAGCTGTGGAAATAGCAAATACAAAAGTTATGATGTAGGGAAAAACTTGCTGTGTTTAGAAAAGAAAGGCCATTGTGGCTGGAACATAGTCACTGAAAAGAACAGTAGGAGATGTGCACGTAGAGGCCAGACAATGTAGGGCCTTGGGAGCCATGAGTTTGGATTTTAGTCTAAGTGTGATGGGAAGTCACTTAAATATTAAGCAGGGAATAAAAGGATCTAACTTTTAAAAAGATCAATCTAGCCACTGTGTGAAACATGGATTGAAAGGAGCCAAGGGAAGGAGTTAGGAAGTCATAGTAAATCAAGCAAGACATGCTATTAGATAGGACTGAAATCCTGTGGCTATGGAGGTGAAGCTGAGTTGGTCTTGAGATAACAGTGCGCTCAGATTGAATAGGGGTGGAGGTGGGGACAAAGAGGGAGAGGGTAGCCTCTTATGGTTTTGACTTTAGCAAATGGGTAGGCTGTTTTATTCAGATGCGTAAGACTAACAGAGGAAGGTAGAGGTACACAATATCTTTGGGAGGGGGAAAATAAAGAGTTGTGCTTTGTACAAAATATGAGGTCCTTTATCAATATTTAAGTGGATATATCAAGCAGTAGAGCGCGCCCTCTTTCTCTCTCTCTCTCTGTGCGTGTGTGTGTAGGTCTTGAAGGATATATTTGGAAGTTACCAGCAGATATTTAAAGCTATGGAAGGGGATAAGATACGAGGTGTAATCACAAAATACAGTGAATGTTTACATTAAAAAAATTTATTACACTGAAAGACACATTACTATTAATCCTCCTCCAAATAGTCCCCGTCGCTTCAAACACACTTATCCCATCATTCTTTAGTCCCCGTCGCTTCAAACACACTTACCCCCTCATTCTTTAGTCCCCGTCGCTTCAAACACACTTATCCCATCATTCTTGCCACTTTCTGAAGCAGTTCTGGAAGTCCTCTTTTGTGAGTGTCTTTAGTTCCGCTGTCATGGCTGCGTCAATGTCCTGAATCAATTCAAAATGTTTTCCTTTCACGGTCATTTTGACTTTGGGGAAGAGCCAGAAGTCACACAGTGCCAGACCAGTGAACAACGTGGATGAGGACACACCGTAATGTTTTTGACAGAAATTGCAATGCCAGAAGCGATGTGTGACACAGAGTGTTGTCATGATGAAGGATGAAGTAGACACTCATGAAAGAGGACTTCCAGAACTGCTTCAGAAAGTGGCAAGAATGACGGTATATGTCATCGAAATGAAGGAGAGTATTTTGAGGGGGATTAATGGTAATATAATGTGTCTTTTACTGTAATAATTTTTTTAAAATTTAAACATTCACCATATCTTTTGATCACACCTTGTAAGATGTGTCTAAGACAATTGACATTTCAAAGTAAAGAAGCCAGCAAAAGAGACTGACATGGAACAGTCAGAAAGGTAGAAAGAAAAGTAGGAGAATACGGTGGTAAGAAAAGTAAGAGATCAAAGTATTTCCAGCAAAGTGTAAACCCTGTGTTGAATATTACTTCAAGGTCAAAAAGAAAGAAGTGACCACTGAATTTGGCAACATGGAGTTTTTGGTGACTTTGACACACATTGACAATAGAATGGCATGGGTAAAGAAAGGCCCAGTAAGAGTGAGTTCAAAAGTGAATGTAAGCTGAGGAGGTGAAAACACTAAGTGCTCTGTTCTCTTTGGATAAGTTCTGTTGTGAATGGAAGCATAGAAATAAACATAGAGAGATATGAGATTAGGAGAGGTTTCATTTATTTTCTTTTCCTCTTGAGGTGAGAGATTCTGAAGCACTTTTGTATGATAACTAGAATGATTCAGCAGAGAGGGAGATACATGTTGAAAGACAGCACGAACTGTTAGGAGCCAAGTCCTAGCGGAGATGAGAAGAAGGGAATTGATGCACAAGGGGAGCACCTGGACTTAGATAGGAGCAGGGACACTTCTGTCACTGCAACAAGAGGGAAGATGGAGAACACAAGTATAGATTAAAGGCAGATTTTGTAGACTTGTGTTAGGAAGATGAGAGTTCTAGTCTGATTCCTTAGAAATCACTATAATTCATTTTAGTTGTTTTTTGATATTTGTTGCACATATAATGTGCTAATGTTATAATGAATAGGTTAAAATTGTTCATCAGAAACAACACGACTAGAAATTTAATCCTGTTAAATTTTAAATTTATTATCAGCATAGCTAATGTTCTAAAACTAGTATTATTACCGAAGGTAAATGAAAGAGACTATTTAACTACAGAGTGATAAAATTTAAAAAGAAATTATTACCATTATAAAGTTCAGGGACTCAAAGACTACTAGAAATTAATTTCTGATTAATCTTTATAAGCTAAGTTAACAGTTGGTAGGCAAGAAAAACATTCTTATTAAACCATTTTAAGCTTCTCCATCACTGCTAAATTGACTTAATATGAAAGCATGAGTGTAGAGTGATGGTTGAGAATGACTGACATATGAGAATATATGGCAGAAAACAAACTTTGATGCTTTAAATATAAGAACACTTTCGCCCAGCAACTAACAATATGTTTTAACAAATTCTCAAAAATCATTGATAAATATCAAAAGGCCTGCAATAACAGAATTTTCACTTCACTGTTTTTGTGAAATTTTTTTTTTTTTTTTTTTTGAGGGCAGTGTCACTGGCCCTCTTATGTGGGACCGAATCGGGGCCGCTGGCTTCCCAAGCCAGCGATTAACCACCGCGCCACTCAGCCGGCCCGTTTTTGTGAAATTTTATTGGGTACTTACGTTACACTATTCTATGTGTGTTTTCAGCCAAAACTTTGGAAACGGAAGAGGAAGATTCGAATTATCTTTGGAGGGATTTTTACCCCCTCACTAGTTGACCAAACAAGGAAAGGAAAAAAATGAGGAAAGATTACATTCTGAAAGAAAATTATTATTTTTTTTTTAGCTGAGCCATCCTGCCATTTGTTGGCAGCTCAGTGGCAACTCAGCTTGAGCCGGGAATCAAACCGGCGACCCTGAGGAAAATTATTTTTTAAAATAAGCTAACCCTCGGGCCAGCCGAGTGGCTCAGTTGGTTAAGAGCTCACTCAAGAGTGCGAGCTGAGCTCTGAGCAACAGCAGTTTGATGCCCAGCCCAAGCTGAGCTGCCGCTGAGCTGCCAACAGGTGGCAGGATGGCTCAACTTAAAAAAAAAAAATTAGCTAACCCTCACATGAAAGTAAAGAAGTATCTAATCTTTATAGAGACTATTTTCTATTACACTATATATGTATATATTCCATATATGTGTGTGTATACATATGTATGTTTATATTACACATATTTTATTACACATATAAATATATGTATGTATATACACACACATTCTATATATCACACATAGAAAACATATGGAGTCACCTTAGTTGCAGGGGAGCAAGAACTCTCTCAATGACTCTTAATATCTACAGAGAAGTGACTCTTCTCAAGTCCATAACCCTACCCTAATCACTATGGTCTGGCTTTCTTCTCTGGTCTCCTGCCAACACAACTGTATGCACTGGCACAGCAAATGAATGGCCACCTGGGAAGAAAGTCAACTGTTCTGTGAACACCTGATGCTCAACACTGCTTTTCTCTTTCTCTGCCCCATGAGTTTCCCTGGCAATGGCTTCTGGGAAAAGGAAAGGAGAAATTAGCTAATCATTATACTTCTCAGCATTAATGGGCAATGAGACACAAAGAATATTCTAAAACAAGCTTTCTCCATGTGTTATATTTTGGCTGGCCCTTCTATACAGCATTGGACACAATCAGAATCAGATTAAAATGTAGACAGCAAAATGTTCCGGACATTTCTTGCTCAGGAGTTTAATGTAGAGTCTTCTTTATTTAGCCCCCTAATAGGTAAAAATTCTCTAAAAAGCACTTAAATTCTTCCCACTCCCAAATTAAGGTAGTTCTTATAAAAACCCCACTGGATGTAGCAAAACTACACAGAAAAGCTAAGATTTATAGCACTGATTAAAACTTTTGGACTAATCTGCTACAACTACCACTTTTACTTTTAGCCTAGTTACCCTACCCCCCCCCCTTTTTTTTTTTTGAAGGCAGTGTCACTGGCCCTCACATGTGGGACCCGAACCGGGACCGCTGGCATCCCAAGCCAGTGCTTAACCACCGAGCCACTCGGCCAGCCCTAGTTACCCTATCTTTGTTTTTATTTTTTATTTTTATTATTTTTGAGGGCAGTGTCACTGGCCCTCATATGTGGGACCGAACCGGGGCCGCTGGCTTCCGAAGCCAGCGCTTAATCACTGCGCCACTCGGCCGGCCCAAGTTACCCTATCTTTGATTCACTTAGCTCAACGATCAAAATGACCAGCAGTACAAAAGACTAACCTATTTCTTCTTTACATTGTCTTGCTACATGCTTTCAGAACCAAGTTATACAAGCACAAGCATCAATCACCTATATTGCTTGAAGCATTCTTAACTGCCCACACGCAATAGCTGCACTGGAGCACTGAAGAAAAATGCTTTGATAAATTCACTTATAACAAACAGAGTTATCAGTAATTAATTTAAATAATATAATCTAAGTCATAGATTTACAATTGATTTACTAATTCATAGCTTTACCAACTTTTCCTAAGAAATCCAGCCTTTGTAATGAAAATACCTGAGCGGGCTCTTCTGTTTGTTGTGAAGTAAGTTTTTCTTTCAATGCGTATAACTGACATGTGAGGTAGTAACATTCTTTTCTCAGCTGTAGGATGATGTCTTGGGCTTCTCTTACTTTGGATTTTTCATTTTCCAAAGCCAAAACTAACATTCTGTTGTTGTCTTGGTAGTTTTTTAGCAGTGTAGAAGTGTTGGCTAAAAGAGGATAAAAATGTTTTATTAGTTATTGATTCTAAACTTTAAAAAGTGATGCAAAAGGACATGAAAATCTTACTGATTATTTGGCATGGCGCAACCATAAAAGACTTTCGTTTGCCAATCTCTGCCAAGTTTTTATTCCTTTTCTCTTTCATTCGTTTCTTAATGTCTTCAAGACTATCTTGAAACGACTTTTTGGGGATCCTTTCCTTGGCCATCTTCTGCCTAGAAATTTAAAACAATAAAGACAATTATCATCAAATATAAAACAAGACAAAAAATACAGGATATTCATAAGGAATAATTAAATAGAGATTAATAATTAAATAGTAACTGAAGAATTAGTTCAAAGTACATAGCTAACCTGGTAATAACCTAGATTTTGCAGCTTTTAAATCTCAATATTTTTGGCATAATATCATCTTCCTCAGGTATTTCATAGGAAAGGTCTAATAAATATGGATTTTCAATCCAAAGACTATAATATGCCACTTATTTATTCTTTAACAAATACTTATTGTTGGGGGCTTAACTATATAGTAGGCACTATGGGAAATGCTTAAAATTACATTATGATATTATTGTTTACATTTCCTACAGGAAATGTTTATGACCAACTTTTAGTGTTTATTAGGCTTATAGCATTAGTTTAGAGGTAATCATATATTTGCGCTTTGTTTTCCAGTTTTTCTCTATAAATTTATCAGATTAGGTTACCTGAATATTGTCTCCTCTTCCACACTCTTTTAATCCAATATTCAGATATGCACACACTCTCTAGAAAGTCAAAGTGATCTTCAGAGGTTTAGTTAAACTATGCAGGGTTACATACAATTTTAATAATATATTATAACCATGATAGAGCTAGAACCAGTGGGAACTGGGGCACAGGAAAATGTCAGTTTTCTCAGTTATTCTAAAACTCAGGTCTGCTTACTCCCAGTACATCATGAATATAGTAAACCAGACTAAGTAATGATTGTTTTACATACAGTTAAAAGTAGCAAAACATGCAATCACTGTGGAATATGCTATTCAGTATATTAATAAGTCTACTGAAATCTTTCAGTGCTGCAAATTGGATATATTTCAGTATTCTGCTACTGCCTGTCACATTCCTTTTCATAAACATCTTTTACCTGGGTTGCACTTTGTGGATCTTAAAATTGCAAAAAAAATAAATAATTATTTCCTACAACAAGCTGTGTAGACAGTTTTCACTACAAAGGTTACGTACATATTCTTAGTCAAATATTTTCCAGGACCTTACATTTTCTTGAGGACTTCTCCAGTCCTTACTTATTTCCCTCAATGTGGTGTCTGGGATCTTAAATATAAATATTGTAGGTCTCATTTAAATATTTCCTTTTTGCCAACCAGGTACAATATATACTGGGATGTTTCCAGGAGAGCAAGCACAACTATTTCTAAAGCACTTAAAAGTGAGTTGTATAACCAAAATGCCCATCGTAGATGACTGGATTAAGAAACTGTGGTACATTTATACAATTGAGTATTACTGCACTATAAAGAAGAATGAAATCGTACCATTTGCAATGATATGGATGGACCTAGAGACTATTATGTTAAGTGAAATAAGTCAGTCAGAGAAAGACAAATACCATATGATCTCACTCATATGTAGAATCTGAAAAACTGTATGAATGAACAAAGTAAACAGAAACTGTCTCATAGATATAGAGGAAAACTCAGGGTTGCTAGTTGGGAGGGGTGTGGGGATGAGGGAGAAGGGAAAGGGATTAGACAGCAAAAATAGGCAACTACAATATTGCTACTGGGATATGAAAGACAGTTTGGGGAATATAATTAATAATGTTGTAAATATTTTGTGGGGTGTCAGATGGTCATCTGTCTTGTTAGGGAGACCATTTCATGGATGGAGAAGAGGCTTGATCACTGCACTGTACACCTGAAGCTGAGGTTGTATAATATTGTATACCAACTGTAATTGAAAATATAGTCACAGGATGTAGATTATAATGTGGAAGGGAGTCAGAGGAAGTGTAATAGATAATTATGATATGGGGGGGAGGAGTGGGGTGGACAAATGGGGGACGGGGGGTTGTAACTTTGAGGGGTAAAAAGTATAACTATTGCACTGTGTTGTACACCTGAAGCTAATTTAAAAAAAAAAGAGACATCCACATATACAGAAAGTTTCACACAAAACAATAATAACAACAATAACAGTAAAGTATCTCTCTAAACATCTGCAGTTAGGACACTCATTGTTAACTGCATTAATTAACTTCCCTCATGAAGAACCTGCTGAGATTTCTACAACAAGGAAAAGAGAAAGAGAGTTCCCAGAAATGCCTGGATTAACAGTTTCCTGTAGCTTAGCCTTATTAGCAGCTCCCTGTGCATTAGAATGGAGGCATATTTCTGCTGAGCTGCCTGCCACCCTGGGTGGGACCAGGACCAAACCATTCTTCTGCAGGCCACGGCCAATGCAACTGCAAGTCAGGAAGCCTAGAGAGATGACTACAGGTTATGGACAGCCAGTCCTACCAAAATGCAATAATAATAGTAATGCTTGAATTTAGTCCAGTTCTCACGTCTCCAAAGCAAGAGGACTCACAGAGCAGTCTGTCCTGCTATAGTCTAAGGGGCCTTGTCTTGCCCTTTGAAAGACAAAACAGGTGAATTTAGTGGAGTCCTGGTCCTAAACATTATTTTCCCTTTCCCAGTAGTATAAAATGATTTGCATGTTTTGCTGAGATGCACAAATATATCATCCTCACAAGTCTTGCTCCAGGGCATATGATTATCCTATTGTAACAAATGAGAAAAACAGAGCATGACAAGGAGGCATTTGCCTTTTCCCAAGTCACTGTTACTCAGAGCTGGTACCAGGGTTTGGGTCTTCTGCCCATGCTCTGTAAGCCACTGTGTGTATGACCACTATGTCAAAATTTAAAAAAAACAATAGGAAAGAAAATGAAGTGACATGAATGAGCCTTTGCTTCCTGCCCAAATAACTAGACCCTCCAGGTTTATCAAAATAGTTTCTTTAATTTGAAGTAGCAGCTCTTATACTAATTCTCCATCTTTGGTAACTTGGCTAACATTAATTTCATTCCACTTTTTAAAAATGATGAATAATAAAAAGAATAAAATTTCATATATTCAGTCAACAACAACAAAAAAAAGTGGGTTGTATAAAACCCACTTTTGAAGTTGGAACAGATGTGTGAGAGCCATACAGATTGAGAAACTGATCAAGTTAGTTTCGTTCATGTAATTTTAAAAGCACAGCGTTATATAAAATACTGTTATTACATTGAGTCAAGTTAAAAATCACAAAAGAAATTTGCCCGTTATCAGAAGTTTTATTTCCTATCTAGGCCGAGGGTGTTCATGGGGGTGTGGGGGGTGTGGTGGAAAGAGCGAATGACAACAGGTCACAGTGCGGGATGACAGTGTCGATATGTATAGTATTTGGGTTAGGGGTCTGGATTCAAAAGAACCTGTTTGATCTCTGTCATAATTCTTGGATCATTCCTGGCGCTGCGGCAGCCAGGTAGGTCGCCGGTCAGTACCTGCTTTTGCAGGATCACCGAGGAAGCATCAGTATTGCGCGGCACAAAACAGAGCTGCGAGGGCCGGCCAAGGGGCGCGGTGGTGAAGCGCTGGCTTGGGAAGTCAGCGGCCCGGGTTCGGGTCCCACATGTGAGGGCCAGGGACACTGCCCTCAAAAAACAAAACAAAAAACAAACAAACAAAACAGAGCTGCGATTTGGGGCGCCCTTCGGTTTAGCCTGGCGTTTAACTACTGTAAAATGCTCTATTTACACATCCCTTAATTCACACAATTCTGCAAGGCAGGAAAGGAGGTTCGGGTCCCCATTCATGTCACCTAAGAGGAAATTAGATCATCGGAAAGCGCGGGTCGGGGTGGCTGAGCAAAGAGAAGACCACCCGGTCTGTCCGACTGCACAGCCTGAGCTTTTGGCCACCAAACTTAGAACGACGGAAAGAAGAACAAGGGTCACAACACGCCAGATCCACACCTGAAAATCCTGCGGCCTCTTTCTCCGAGGGGCTCCAGGAAAGACGGGAGGCGGGGGAGGCGGGGTCCGTTGCAGAAAAAGGGCCAGGAGACCCGCCTCCACCAGGGGCGTCCACCGCGATATGTTGGCCACCACTTCTGCCGCAGCTGTCGCCCTTTCCCTCACATTCCAAGGCCGCGTGAAGCTGTCCGGCTGTGTATTCTCGGTGCTACGAGCCTCCAGAGCCAAGGCACGGTCTCCCTTCACCCGCCTGCTACTGCGGCCACATTCGAAATTCGCCGCCGCGATCATTCATTGGCTGGCTAGGAGGCGGTCACGTGAGGCTACGGCGCAGCCCCTCACGCAGGCAGAGTCCCCGCCCCGCCGGGCGTCCTCACGTGACACACTTGCGGAGAATCCACATCCGGGTAGTCTCCACCCGGCCCGGGAGGTGGGAGCCTGTAGTTTGGCAGCACCGACCTGCAGGCACGTCTCTGAGTAGTTGACCTTTAGAGGTGGAGCCGCTCCCCGTCCTTCCAGGGGTGGGTGGGTATTTTAGGGCGTTGAAAAGCTTCCTGTTTCTTTAGTTTTTTTAGCTTTCCATCATCGAGATTGTGCTCAAGGGTTCCCTCTTGTGAGAACAATCTCTCTGCGTGGTTGCCCGCCCAAGCAGTCAACCCGCTGCACGGAGGCAGATTTTAGGGATAGTAAAACCAAAATAGGGAGCAAATTTTGGATTAAGGGGATATTATTAGGTAAGTTGCAGATACTTGAAATATTCAGCTCCAGGTTCATTTCTCTTTGCCTGGTTACCTCTGGCTCTTTAAACCCTCAGGAAATGGAACCAGCATCCATCCAATGAACAAATCCAGAAGTCTGGGGACTCCTTATTGATTATTTTCTCGTAGCCGTTCCGCATCCGTTCAGTCACCCAGTCCTGGCAAGTCTACTTTCTAACTCTTTTCTCACAGCCAGACCTCACTACGTTCCACTCCCCAGTCCAGCCAACTACCTAATCTCTATCAGCTGCACAAGTACCCACTCTCCCTGCAGACTCCACTCCCTTATGTTCTTCATAGAGGGATGTTGTGACAACGCAAATATGATGGACTATGAAACTCTTAAATTAAGGTTCCCCTCTGCGTTTAAGAACTCCTTAAGGCGTTTGATTCTTAAAGAACCCCGTGCTTTCTGATTCCACCTGGTCTGAATTTTCTTTCATTTCATTGTAATTTCTCTTGCTGCTTTTGCCCATGTTTGTTAAGAATAGTCTTTTCCTCCCCCTGGGCCCCGCTTACCATCCATGCTGCAGGTTTCATTGTAGAGGTGAATTCCAGAAGCCTTATCTGTCCCCAAAGACCCCTTAGTACCTTGCTGTGTACTCTGTCAGTGCCATGTACGTTCCCTTTGGTCTGACTTGTGTCATTCATTGCCTATTTATTCAAATGGCTTAAAGGTAGGAACTAGGTCTGCACACTTACATCTGCATCTATTTAGCAATTTGAAGTAAGTCAGTAAATATTCATTGGGACAATAAAATAGTAGATAAATGAAACCTAAACAGGTGCTTTGAATTTAGGATTCAATTTATTATAAAATTGTTTTTAGTTTTTATTTATTTTATTTTATTTTTTAAAGATTTTATTGGGCAATTGGGGAAGGGGAACAGCCAAGTTGTTGTCGTTCAATCTTAGTTGTAGAGGGTGCAGCTAGCTCAGCTCCAAGTCCAGTCGCCATCTGCTCGCCCGAAGGCAGCTCAGTGGCAGCTCAGCTCAAGGTGCTGTGTTCAATCTTAGTTGTGGGTGGGCATAGCCCACCATCCCATGTGGGAGTCAACCCAAAACCTTGTTGTTAGGAGCACGTTCTCTCACCAGCTGAGCCATCCTGCCACCTGTTGGCAGCTCAGCGGCAGGTCGACTAGGGTGCAGCTTACTGGCCCATGGTGGGAATCAAACCTGTTGCTCAAAGATCGTGCTCTTAATCAACTGAGCAACTTGGCCAGTCCCAAAGTTGTTGTTTTTAAAGATAACTAACATTTATATCCTTGCTCCAGTCTAAGCCTCACTTCAGACCTTCCTGGTTTACATGGAAGAGATTAGAACATCCTTCTCTAGCCTGCAACAACTTGTTCTCCAAGTGTCATCCACCATATTACCTCTATTAGTCCTCAGTTTACTGCTACTGGGCAGTGTGGTTCATATATGCAAAAGCATCAAACAGGAAGGAGGAGAGAGGTTTTTTAATTACTTGAGGTTAAAGGGTATGATGTGGAAAGTGAGAGCAGTACTGGATTCATGGACATGCGAGCTAGACTCAGAAAGGCCCTGCACTTAACTTAATGCTCTGCTCTTGCCATCTTGAAATACTTAATAATTTATCTTTGAGCTTGTGACTTGTAAGTGAAGTCTGATGAGACAATGGAGCATGCATATGAACATATGAGATACCTGTAATATGTGTGTCCCTCCCTGTCTCTTGCTGCCTCATTGCTATACCATGTTTAGGATGCTAACTAAATGCCTTTCATGACATGCTTACTTTGTACTTGGGGCCCTGTGTTCAGGACTTCAGAACACTTGGTTTAATGTTCTGCAGCCCTCTTGAAATTCTTAACAATTTTACCTTTGAACTGTGTGCTCATTTTGAATCTCATTGAACTTTCATGTGTCTTAGCCTAAAGAGACTATTAAAAACTCTATTCTGAGATTTTTTTTTATTTTTAAAGATTTTATTGGGGAATTGGGGGAGGGGAACAGCGTTGGGCAATCGGGGAAGGGGGACACACAAGTTGCTGTCTTTTTGTTCTTCAGTCTAGTTGCGGAGGATGTTGCTTCACTGGCCCATGTTGGTATCATCATTGCACTCTTCCCGGATGAGGTAGATCGGTCACTGACCTCTGGATGGTCACTCACCACGGCTATTGGCAGCTCACGCTGGCCACCAGCCACTCATGTTGGCTGCCGGCCACTCACTGTAGTCCATGGCAGCCCACTGCAGCAGGGGCTGCAGACTATACCATCGCCAGGGCTTGCAGTCCAGCTCTAGGTGAAGCTGTTGTTACCTGTAGAGGGCAGTGTCACTGGCCCTCATATGTGGGATCCGAACCAGGGCCACTGGCGTCCCAAGCCAGCTCTTAACCAATGCGCCACTCGGCCGGCCCTATTCTGAGATTCTTTATTACTAGACAATTTTAAGACACTAAAATTGACTTTATGGAGTGAATAAAGCCCCTTGGGTATTAGCAAAACTTGAACTGAGGTAGCATATCTAAAAATGTGCATAAGTTACTATCCTTGCTATATTTAGTTAAATAACCAGGGCAAATATAATGAGACCAGACTTATTTTACAAACAAATTAATGTGACTGTGAATATCTTTGTTAAAAATAGGGTGACTGGGGCCGGCTGAGTGGCGCGCTGGTGAAGAGCTGGCTTGGGACGCCAGCGGCCCTGGTTTGGATCCCACATATGAGGGCCAGTGACACTGCCTTCTACAGCTAAGATGGTGAACAACAGCTCCACCTGGAGCTGGGTTGCTGTGAGTCCCTGGGATGGCATAGCTGCAGCCCCTGCTGCAGTGGGCTGCCATAGGCTACAGTGAGTGGCTAGCAGCCAGTGTGAGCTGCCATCCAGAGGTTGGTGACCGATCTGCCTCACCTGAGAAGAGCGCAATGATGATACCAACATGGGCCAGTGAAGCAACATCCTCCACAACTAGACTGAAGAACAAAAGGACAGCAACTTGTCTGTTCCCCTTCCCCGGTTCCCCAACACTATTCCTCTCCCCCAGTTCCCCAATAAAACATCTTTTAAAAAAAATAGGGTGACTGTAGAGAGAAAAGTTATATTTCAATAGAAAACTATTGTGTGCCCATTATCAGAATCGAGCTGTGTTTTTTGCTTTGGAGGCTTTGTTATCTACCTGCAAACTGGATTTGATCCTGAATTATTCTACTTTCCTTTAACATCTGGCTACAGCTCTCCAAATTAACATTTCCGTTTTTCTCCTACCCTCTGACTTAGAATCATTAAAAACTAAACTGTCCTTTTCCCCCCAACCCTAACTAGCTAAAAGGGGACAACTAGATAGAAGCTTCAGAGACATCACCGCAACAGATCATATATGCGCCATCTTCATGTTTACTTCTGTGTAGGCCACTCAAAGAGTTCACCAGAACACCCTGACATCATCAGACATGCAAACTGCACACTGGAAAATTTATCGGATTGAAACTGTCATCCTCACTCTGCCATCTAAAGATGCTTCGAGCTCAAATCTAGAAAATTTCTCCACTGACTGTCCTTTAGACTCAGAAACAAAGTTTATAGTTTGCTCCAACTGTTAACCTTTGTTTTTCTTTTGTTTCCTTAGAAATACCTCTTAGTAAATACCTGATTGCTCAGACTGTATAGAGACCTACTCAGATGGGAGCTGATCTGCAATACCACCTTTTGAAGGTATGTGTGTATAAGAAAAATATATATATATAGGGTTTGGTACAACTTGTGGTTTCAGGCATCCACTGAGGGTCTTGGAATGTATTCCCGCCCCCTTGCCCTGCAAAAGGGAGAATATGATATTTTTTAAAAATCTGTAGTAGAAGCACACTTAAAACAATTTGAAGCATGTAGTAATTAATCATCACAATAGAAAGTGATTATTCCTCTTATCGATTTTCTGAAGGATGTTATTCGTTCAAATATTGGGAATTACTTATTGCCGTGGTTAAATGTTTGTGTTTCCCCAAAATTCACATGTTAAAATCCTAATGCCCAATGTGTTAGTGGCAGGAGGTGAGATCTTTCTGCTGGTGCTGAAGTCATGAAGGCAAGGCCCTCATAAATGGGATTAATGCTCTGTAAAAGAGACCCCACAGAGCTCAGCTCCCCAGCCCCTTCCACCATGTGAGGACACAGCAAGAAGTCACCGGTCTATGAACCAGGAAGCCCTCACGCAGCACTGAATCTGCCAGCACCATGGTCACAGAATTGCCAGTCTCCAGAGCTGTGAGAAATAAGTTTCTGTAGTTTATAAGCCACCCAGATTACGGTATTTTGTTATAGCAGCCTGGATGAACTAACACACTTTTTTTTTTTTTTTTTTTTTTGAGGGCAGTGTCACTGGCCCTCACATGTGGGACCGAACCGGGGCCGCTGGCTTCCCAAGCCAGCTCTTAACCACTGTGCCACTCGGCCGGCCCTCTAACACACTTATTAAGAGAAATACTTGATAGTACACTAAGAGTATTCTATAAATAAAGAGAGAAAGATATACATAGGACTTAATCTAGTTGGGAAAACAAGGTACAGCCCTGTGGAAAGTTATGAAACAGTTATTTAATAACTAAGAATGCTAATGACCTAAGATAAGGAAATCAGTGTTGCCAAGTGAGAATTAGAAAATAAACGAATATATTAGTTAAGGAAATCAAGATGATGGAGTGACTTTAATGATTTTTATTCATTCACAGCACAAATGTATTTTTTTTTTTTTTTTTTTTGAGGGCAGTGTCACTGGCCCTCATATGCGGGACCCGAACCGGGGCTGCTGGCTTCCCAAACCAGCGCTTAACCACCACGCCACTCAGCCGGCCCATAAATGTATTTTTAAACACTAAGACAGAGACTGATCTTGCTTACATGATGTTTCTTTTCTTTTAATAACAGAACCTCAATATTCTTGGGGTAGCAGTGTGCTCAGCTATAATGGACATTTCAAATGTCCCTTTCACAGGAATGGCTAATGTGAGTGGGAGGCCTTGTATGGGGAACTATGGAAATTTTGGGACATATTTTCTTAAGCTTGTAGCTTAAAAAGAGTCTAAATCCTAAACCAGCTATAGCAAAAAAAAGTTTCATCTTTCATGCCATATTTCATCATGATGTAATTACTTGTTTCAATATTTGTCTTTCCTAAAATGTGTAAGCTTTGTGAGGATAGGGGCTATATCTGTCTTATTTTATATTGGATCCCAGAAGAGGCAGAAAATAAATATTTGTTGCATGAATGAATGAATGAAGCAATGATTGTTGAACTTTATATTGAGAAGGATTCTGAGTTAGTACTATACTCAAGGGAATGCATCTCATTATCAGTTTATTGTGACTGTCATAGGCATGCCATAAGGGAGGGGATACACACATGCCAGAGATGTGTCCTTTTTATTAAAGCCTTATGTTTTAAATACTGATCACTAATGTGCTATTTTATTGTGTTGATGCAATGAACTAGTAAGCACACACACACTTATCTATATATCTGTGTCTATCTTCATATATATATATATATATATATATATATATATATATATATGAAGGTCTGACAATTAAGTTTACGAACTCATTCTAGAAAAAGTGCTACATACCTCATTGCTGAATATCACTACAGTCACCTTCAAAATACTCCCCTTGGGAAGTTATGCACCGATGTCAGCACCTAGTCCACCCTTCAAAGCAATTTTGGAGCTCTTTTTATGATCTTAATATGATCTAACAGAATATTTTAAAAGGCAATTGTGATGAAATTATACTATAGAAGGAACCAGGGTAGAAGATAATCACAGTTTTGAGGACAGAGATGATAATGGCTCAGACCAGGATGGGAGCAGAGATTTGCATAGGAAATGATAGGATTTTGGATTGAGTTGCCATCAACTGAGATAGAAAGACTTGTAAGTAGAGCAGGTTTCGGGGCAAAGGTTGGGAGTCAGGATTTGATGATGTTAAATGTGAGAGATTTACCACATATCTAAGTATAGATGTTAGGTAGGCAATATACACACTTGAGAGTTCAGGGAAGAGATCTGAGCTGGAAATAAATATTTAAGAGTCATTAGTATATAGACTAATGTATTTAAGGTCATGTGACTGAATGAGATCACCAAAGGAGTGAGTATGGACACAGAAGGAAGAGATTACAAGACTGAACCCAAGGCCTCACCAACATTAAGAGGTGGAGGAGAAAGAAGTCAGCGGAGAAAGCTGAGGAGTGCTCAGTAAGGCAGGACAAGCAGTGGGGTTTTAGATGTCAGGTGATAGAATGATAGGGATGAAAGCCTGATTCGAGTGGGTTTAAGAGGAGATGAGGAGAGAAATTGGAGAGCGTGAGCACATAACCCCCTTTTAAGAAGGTTGCATGGAAAGGAGGATGGAGACGATGGCACGGGGAGGAGGAGAGAGAAGAGATGACGCTGTTGCCTGGACAGTCATGCGCTTTTTGACTAACTACAAGTTTTTGGGTTGGTGTTCCGCACAGTGTGTCCAGCATGCTGCTGTTGGTATGTGAAATGATTTTAAGTAGTACTTGAATGCATATGTTAACCATTTTATTTGTCATATTTTTGAGTCTAACGTGTATTTGAAAACTACAGCTAGCATTTATAGTGATATAGAAGTAATGGTATAAAGTGCCTTTTGAAATAAATTTATTTCAGTAGAAAAGGTGAATCAATTGAAAGCAAAAAACCTAAAAGCTCTACAGGTAGTTTATAAATGCAGTAGGGTTACACAAATAATTTAAGTTTAGAAAATACATACTTAGCTCTTTGTCTGACTGAAGTCACAGTTTCTTTCTCAGCCTTCCTAGAGAATCCCTCTTATCACTATTTATTCTCTCCCTGACTGCCCATAACATGTCTTCTCTCTGAATCCTGCATTTTTGACATTTCTGTAGTGTATCATTTGCGCATTTTATCTTCTCAACAAGAATTTCCATCAGCTTCTATCTTCCCCCACTCCAACACACACACACACACACACACACACACACACACACACACACACACACCTCTTTGGAAGTATATTTGCTATGGGGCCTGCTAGAACCTTTGTAATGTTGGGGTCTGTGGGAAGGTTGAAAAGCTAGATTTAGCCTAGTGTCTGCAAGTTGGGACCTAAGCTGCTGACGCGGCTGGTGTGGGCTAGGAGAGCCAGGCAGTTCTAGGCACAATGTCCAGAGGGTTACAACAATCACAGAACCAGCCGAGGTAGTCATCAGCATAAGGGAATCAGGCGGTGATCAGAACATGGCAGCCAGCACTCCCAGATAGTAATCAGTGGGTAGTCAGGCAGGGGTGATTGTGAAAGCAAGGGAAACCACACATCCTCCGTTAGGACACTTACTTGCTGAGTTACAGGAAGGCCTCGGGATGGAGGCCCAGTGGACCTGAGTGAGAGTCAGGATCTCCCATCATTAACGGAAGAAGACACCTGGTTCCTAGAGGCTTATTTTAACAGAGTAGATCTGGATTTGAATCCTAACTACGTCTAGCTATGTGGCCTCAGTTTCCCATCTATAAAATAGGGATAATAATTCCTAATAACTATTAGTTAATTAAATTAATTGCATGTGAATAGAACCTGAAATAAACATGAAACAGTATTGATAATGATACTTTAATTATTAATGGAGTTAAAAGAAAGTGGAGAATTCTAACAGAGAGACTAGTGAGTGACCAGGTAATGGCTTTACGAGAACTCAGAACTTGGGAACAATAACTTGAATTACGGTCAGTAAAAGGAGAAGCTATTGTATTATCTTAAATAATTGTTAAGATGAGTTGGTGATGTAAATCAATATGCAAGTCATCCAATACCATGAAGGGGCAGTATTATTGCTAATGCAAATAGGACATATGGGGTCCTGGGTGCAATTTCACTGCTGTATTCAGAATGTTAGACTGCTTTTGAGTGCTTTTTCTAGTTTTAAAAATAATGTGTAGAAATTAAAGAGAACCCAGTCCCCATAAATTATTAAATGTATTTGGTCATTTGTTTAACCCTTCGTCGGGTGCAATGCAAAAGTTACGAGTTGGGGCGCAGTGCATCTACTAGATGCGTATATGACATTTATTTATTTAAATTGAAAATGAATGAAAATAATGTGTTAGCACGGTTATTATTTATTCAGACTGAAATTTTAATTTGCTCCAAACAATGTATGTTTATTACATAAATTCAGTATAAAAATCAACTGAAATTCAAAACAATCTGTGAGATCAGTTGCGCCCGACGGAGGGTTAACAAATATTTTATTGAATGCCTACCTATGAAGGCACTACACTAATAGGCCCTAAGGAAATGGTGATGCATAAGATAGGGACTGTCCCTGCTCTTATGGAGACAAATAAACAACGCATGTATAGTTAGTTAATTATAATTGTCATGCATGCTAGATGAATTACAAGATGCTAAGAATACTTCTGGTAGGGGAACCTGATCTAATCTAGGGGTGGTTGTCAGGGTGTTTAAAATTAGGTTTGGAAGATGAACAGAAGTTAGTTGAGTATAGTAAGGGATAAGAAGAGTATTTCTGGAAGGAAGAACATATGCTACGGCCCTGAGGTTGAAGGAGCATGGGTTTTCCGGAACTAAAAGATTTTAATACAAGAACCAGTGTTGCAGAACGTGGTTGGGATGTGCACACAGGCCAGCAAGGCAAGGCCTTCTGGGTGATATTAAGGAGTGTGGATTTTGCCTTTAAAAAAATGGGGAGGCCAATGCACATCAGTGAAATGAGCACGAGGTCACTCGGGCAGCAGTGTGGAAGGAGGTGGGGGCGGTGCCAGAATGAATGGGGGGACCATTTAGGGAGCCACTATAGTGCTCCAGGTAAGACAGGAGAGAGGTGTACACAAAGGTGGTAGCAGCAGAGAGAGAGGTGCTGACCAATTCACGATATGTATAGCAGCTCCCTTGGGAAGAGAGGCAGCTTTTTCTAGAGAAGAGGAAGGCAAGGTTTTACTTTTCAAGTGTGATTATAAAGAGGATATTGGCTGATTGTCTTCTATGTCTACAGATAAGGAAAGAAGAAGTCATCTTACAATTTAATGAGGGAGAATTTTGAATTCTGTATGATGGTAATAGACCTGCCAGTAGAAACTGTGTAATTTTTATATGAGGAGCATTTAATGTAAGATATAGAAATCAACCCTGGAGGCAAGGAGATGAACCCAGTGACCTCTTGAACTATTTTCTACTTCATAATTTATTATTCCTCAGTACATTAGCCAGTGTTTCATAATCTCTTATGAACACTAGGATATTTTATTTAAAAGTAGTCCCAGTCTTGAGCACTGAGTATTCCCAGAAGCTTTGTTGAAGCACTTACACATTTTCTCAGTATATGAGACAGAGAAAAGCAGGTCCAGACAGCCAGGAATGGGCTAGGCCATAGTTATCCTGTGGAACACAAACACCAACACCAGACAAGGCCACTCTGTGACCACGATAGATCAAGATAAAAATAAGACATAGACAAAAACATGAACAATATCCATACCACAAAAATGACCAAACATTCCCTGTATCTTGGCTGATATGAATGACTGCTACTTCTTTCCCAATGACAGCTTTAGCCTCACTCCAGGAAATTACCCCATTTCCTGATAATATCCAATCCAGAGCAAAGCCCTCCTTTCTTGAACTCTTGTCCAAATAACATTACACAAGCCCAAATCCAATAGTAAATCCCTTCTAATACCTCTCAGTGAGATTTCCCATGGTTCCTCACAGGGTATGTTCTCCATTGTTGCAGCAAGTCAAGAAACCCAACTTTGTTCAACTACAGGTATTGAACACTCCATCCCCTACAGGGCTACAGAACATTGGCACCCCCATTCTGTGGGTTTTGTTTCTTTCCCCACCCTTTTGCTATTGGAATAAAAAGTTTGAATTTTCTATGTCCTGCTATATCGTATAGCCCGTGTCTCTTAATTTCCTATGTGACTCCTTGATACCTATAAGATCACAACATTCCGGCCTGGTTCTTTGTTAACACTGTAATCCACTTCTTTGTCTTTTTATATCACTAAGTTCTTATACAGGGGTTTCATACTCATTGACAAAAACCTTGTTTTTTTTTTTTTTTGTGTGTGTTACCATTTTGTGTATGGAAATAAACCTTATACAAATTGTATAAAAAGTGAAAAATTGTAACCACTCAGCCAAATCATATACCTTCTTTGTAATTATAAAGTTTTTCTATTTGCAGCAAAGGTAGCTTTTTTAGATATGTCCAAGACCCTTCATTTGTCCATATCTTTGAGAGAATTCCTAAAGGAACTTATATCTTGTGTATCCATGAGCGAATATTCGTGGATGATACTTATGGTTCAGTAACTGCACATGGGCAAACTGCTGAAGAGTGACGTCTTGTGCATAACTTCTCTTTCAGCTAGTTCCCCCTGCAGAACACAGTACTCAGCTATATCATGTACACAGTAGATTTGTGACAGATTTTGGGGAGACTTGTGCTGTTTGTAGGATCCCACATTAAGTGGCTCTCAGTGTTTGAGGGCTGTTACCTGGGGGAGACATGTTGCAAAGCTATTCAAACACTTATTTCAGAATTACACAAGCCCTCACTGTAACTAGTATTACATACTGTGAAATATAAATACTCATGTAAAAACGTAATCTTTGTTTACATGGATTTTGTGGTCTGTTTGCATAATAATTAAAATGATAGTGTATATCCATCCCTCTCATTCTTTCCTTAAGTCAGTACACAATACCCCCATCCCTCCAAACTTCCGGATGGACAGCTCTCCCTTTTGGAGTCAGCCTGTCAGGAAGGTCAGAAGAACTGAAGAAAGGAAGCAGTAGGGGATTATTATATGACACTGGCTGCTCCAGGGTAACTCTGCTTTATCACTTTACCATTCTTTGGGGATCAGAATTGGGACAGGGTAGAGGAAAAGGTCTGAGGAAAAATATTTTTTTGCAGCTAAAACTATTATCACTTCCTCCCATATAATATTTTAAATACTGAATACTCTGAGGAGGTCACCCCATTTTTTTCTAACAGGGAGGAAAGAGAACCAGGAATATGAAAAATGATTAAGACAAGTTTTTGAATGTATTGAAAATCATTTCTATTTTATTTTATGAGAAAATATAAACATTATCTTGAATAAGACAATTTAAAGCCTTTGAACAGTCATGAACAGATAGTAAACATATTTGTTAAATTGCTTATGATACATTAATTCTCAGATATAAATGCTAACCATTAAAAAGTTGGTTTTATATTACTAAATCTAATGTTTTAAGAGAGAGATTGGTTTTATAATCTGGAAACGTTTTTTCTTTAATTAAGAAAAAAATCGTGGAAGGTTTTCCTCTGAACAGTTTTATAAAGAAGAGGATGGGACAAATATAATTTTTAATAGTCTCATATTAAAAAGTTATTAATATTTTAATAAAATCAATATGTTATTTTGTACTATTATTAAATGGAATGCTTTAAAAGTAGTTTCTATTTTTCTCATCTTTTAAAAGGATTTTTGTTCTATTTTATTTATATTAAAATTTTAACCCTGTTCTATTTTATTTAAATTAAAATTTTAGCCTAGAAATAATTTAAAATTTACAGAAAAGTTGCAAAAGTAGTACAAAGATACATAGAATTCTGTATATCCTTCAGCTAGATTTTCCAGTTGTTAGCATTATTCATATTTGCATTCTCTTACCCTGTCTTTCTCTCTACACACATACACCCATACATATTACTGTGGGTTTTGTTTTTCCCTGAATTATTTGAAAATATGTTGCATATGTGATGTTCTGTAACCCCTTAATATTTTGCGTGTATTTAAAGTGCAAAGATCAAAATTGTAAAGTTGACATTTATCCAACATTGCCATCTAATCCACAGATCCCACTCAAATTTTGACTATATTCTCCAAAATCTTATTTATGGGTCCAAAATGATGCACTGCATTTAGTTGTCACTCCAACTTGGAATAGTTCCTAAATCTTTGTCTTTTATGACTTTGAGATTTTTGAAGAGTAAATGCCACTTCAATTGCACAACCTCTCTTCATTTGGAGTTGCCTGATGTTTCCTCATAGTTTATGCATTTTGGGCAAGAATTGTCTTTTTTAATTTCTGTCTTTGTGTATGTTATATAATATAGATAAGTTATCAGAAGAGTAACACGTGTATAATTTATAAACACATAAATGTGGGGATGTGCCCAAAATTTGTTTTACGGATGGTGATACATGAAGATAAAGAGCTACAGACCACTGTGCTGAGTGATAAGTGAGGGTAACCAGCCACAGTATAGGAATGGGACCTAGAAAGAAGAGAATGGGCATTTCAACTTGGGAATGTCTGTAGGAGCCCAAGAGCTTTGAGCGGCTGAGTTACCTGGTTCTGGATGAGTACATAATTCTAAGCTTTGCATCGTTTTGTGATCAGATGCTTTACTCCAATTCAAAAACTTGGTTTAACATTTTGTTATGTAGAAATTTTTAAACCTGTGTTTTCAGTTTATTTAGATTAGATACTTGATTTTAATGGCTGTTATAGTTGAAAAAGTTCTGCCAGTAACATGTAAACCCAGATGGAAAAAATATCTTGAGGGCCGGCCGAGTGGCTCAGTTGGTTAAGAGCTTGCTGAGCTGAGCTCTGAGCAACGGTGGTTCGATGCCAGCCTGAGCTGAGTTGCCGCTGAGCTGCCAACAGGTGGCAGGATGGCTCAGCTAAAAAAAAAAAAAATCCTTGACTATACTTTCCAAATTGTAATACTCATCTTTCAAAGCTAATCCAAAATTATGTAAATATATTTTGTGGAAAAATAACTAGGAAATTTTTATCTAATGAGGTTTATAATTTTAAAAGTCTTATTATCTAGGTTTAACATGCACTGAAACTATTGTAATTTTTTTTTTTTTAAGATTTTATTGGGGAATTGGGGGAGGGGACCAGCCAAGTTGTTGTTCTTCAATCTTCGTTGTGGAGGGTGCCAGTTGCCATCTGGCTTCCTGCTGGCAGCTCATGGCCTCTAAGCTCAAGGTGCTGTGTTCAGTCTTAGTTGTGGGTGGCGTAGCCACTATCCCATGTGGTAGTCGAGCCAGCAGCCTTGTTGTTAAGAGTTCATGTTCTATCCTCTGAGCCATCCAGGCAGCAGCTTAGCTCAAGGTGCTGAGTTCAGTCTTAGTTGCGGGTGGGCATAGCCATTATCCCATGTGGGAATTGAACCCAGCAGCTTTGTTGTTAAGAGGGCATGCCCTATCCACTGAGCCATCCAGGCGGCAGCTCAGCTAAACGTTCCGAGTTCAATCCTTAGTTGCAGGTGGGTGTAGCCCAGCATTGAACAGGCAATCTTGTTGTTACACCAGCTGAGCCATCCTGCCACCTGTTGGCAGCTCAGTGACAGCTCAGCTAGGGAGAGCTTTCACTGGCTCATGTGGGAATTGAACCTGCGGCTCTGTTGCTCAGAGCACGAGCTCTAAGCCAACTCTTAACCAACTGAGTCACTCAGCCGGCCCCTCTATTGGAAATTTTTAACAAGTTAAAACAATTTCCCAGGTTTCTCAGAGTTTTTTTTTTTTTTTGAGGGCAGTGTCACTGGCCCTCATAAGTGGGACCCGAACCGGGACCACTGTCTTCCCAAGCCAGCGCTTAACAGCGGCGCCACTCAGCCGGCCCTCAGAGTTTTTATAGGCTGCATTATTTTTGGAAAGAACATCATCTAGCAATGGAAACACTTCCAAACTTTTGTTTTCAAAAAGTTCTTGCCATAGTGTAAATGTTTGTCAAGAAGTAGTTGCTTTCTCATTTATTGTTAGACTGAATTTTTTGTGGTGTCATATTCTCATATTGGCTAATTGTCACTATAGCAAAGGTTAGCCATTTGGATCATTTGATTTTTTTGTAAGAGAAAAATGAAGAACTCATCTTTATGTCTGTCAACTATTTTAAGGGCTATGCTGCAGTCTCACCTGTAATCCTCTGTGTGTGATTGTTTTAGGGGATACTTTGGTGCACTGCTCACAGTTCTTTACACTATGTTGGTGGCTTACAGGTCATTCTCCTGGTATGGCACTCAGTGGAAGAAAGATGCCTCACCCAAAGTCATCCTCCCCCCAGCCAGGGCAGCTGTCATTCAGTAACTGGTCAGTACTAGATATAAAGGAGGACCGGCCAGCTTGCTGCAAGATGGGTGGGACCACACAGAAAGGTCATCCCAACTCCAGAGCTCTCCATGGGGCTGATTGCAGACATTGTGGTAACTGCATCGCAGTTCAGTTTCTCCTTCTGCCTAATCCTGCCTCCTTCACTTCCCAGACAGTTGATCCTGAAGGCCATCTCCAGTAAAATTTCTATATGTGACTCTCCTTAGAACCTGCTTCCCAAGGAAACTGATCTAAGAAAGTTAATCTTTGCAAAGGAGTGTGAAGAGTCCCCTATATTTTAAAATTCTTGTTTTTATAAAGTTTACCTCACCCGTAATATCCTGTAGCACTTTGCTCTCTCATGGCTTCACCATCTTTGCTGCAATAGCTTGCCTGTAAATGACAGAGGGAATGCATTCTGTGCGTGGGGTTTTATCTGAATTCTTGCCTGGGAATTTTAAAATTCCAATTCAAATAGTTGCCCACAATTTTCCACACATCATAATTTTTCTGAAAGAAATCATTTATTAATGAGGGAAAATATTATTTGGTCCTTTTTTTAGTGGCTCACAAAAATAGTTCTTTATGTATTTTATTATTGGAAACACAATCCAGAGAATGCAATAAGCTGAAATGTGTTAGAAACATCAAGGCTTCATTCAAATATAGAGCAAACCATCAACACTATGTAATTTGTTCCAACATTTGTTTCTTCACTCTTCTATAATGCTTTCCATATATCATCCAACAATATTTGCTGACAAAGATATACATTTTAGGTTTTACCACATGCTTTTTGGGGGCATTATTTTAGCCATTTTAACTGTGACAGGAAGAACACTTATTGCCCAAATGGATGTGGCTGTGCTTTTTACCTTTGCTTGAAAATGAGAAACCTCAAAAGAAGCTTCTAAATATTTATTACCCTGTTTCATGACACTGTAAAATTCAGTATTTAGTGTTGCATGACTTTATCAATCCCTGAAAAATTATAATGGTTTTGCTTCAGGTTTACAATGCTTAGTTTTAATATATCCTACTAATATTTATGGCATCATGCTACCATTTGCTACTTCTATTTCTGGCATTATGGCAAACTAGATTACATAGAAAGCTTGCTGCTATAAAACACTCACACATACTAGATGAAATATAAAAAATATCATTTTTGAATGTGTAGCCAAGCTAGAAAGCATTTAAGGCAATTCCCAGCGGGCTGAAAATGAAGTACAAGCTGAAAACCAGAGCCAACCACAGTGGATGGTGCTTTGAGAGCCTAAGGAATGGGAGCAGGAGAGGGTGATAGAATCCTTCACTGAGTTGCACAGAGGTTAGATCTTAGTGCTTACACAAGAATAGGAGATAATGCCTTGGGATTTCATTTGAGACCCTCATAGAAAGCTAGGTCATTTGAAATTTCGTACTAGAAAAACTACTCACTGCTACACAATAGTGTCTGAAGGACACTTGTATGTCTTCGTTTAGATTTTAGATAGAAAAAGTCTTTCTTGAAAATTCTTAACTATGTACTTATCCTCACCCAGAGTTGGGGTTAAAATATTTCTATCTGTATGGCTCTGGAAACTCCAAGCGAGTCAGTTCACATGAAAGAGGTCTGAGCTTGTGAAAACCCTGGGCATGAAGCAAAGTAGATGTAAAACCTCTCTGGAAGGACACCCTCAGTCCAGACAGTACAAGATTCCCGCTGACTGAGTCCTGAAGACTGCTGAAGAGTTCACAATACAAAATTACAAAGCACATAAAGAAAACATATCACCCTTGAGGGTTAGCATACACAGTAAACACCAGTAATATATTACCAAGAACTTCAAATAGGAGAAATACTGAATAGTAAAGATAAAATAAGTATGCTTAAAACAGTTAAGGATATAACTGGAATCAAACCATGTGAAAGAAGCAGATACCATGAAAAAGACCAAGAAAACTGGAAAAAAGAAACAAATGCAACCAAACAGAACGTTTAGAAATGAAAAATAGAGTCACTAACATTAAAAACTCAGTGGACAGACTGAACAGTAGATTTGATCCAGCTGAAGACAGAATTAATAGGCCGGAAGATAGATGTAATTAGAAACCTTCATGCAGTGGCTTTCATTTTGCCTTTGGACATTACACCTTGCTCATCTGGCGGCTCTTTGAAGTGAAAGCTTGTTTTATTTCTTCATTTTTTGTTCAAATCTCATCTTAGTGTACAAATCTCATGTGTTTCTGACTCCATTCCCTCTCAGTCTGTGTTGATATGGGTGAACTATTTTGCCGGAGATACTCTTACCTGTGACCTACTTGGACATTCTAAATGAATCTGCTTTCTTATTGATGAACGATAATATTGAAAGAAGCTACAGTTTAGATCACTGAGTCAGTATTGGTCATCCTGGAGGCAAATAAGGAAACTAGAGATGGGCAAATAGTCCTGGTTTAAAAAGGAAAAATGAATAAAGCATATTCTATAAAATAGATAATCTAAATTTGGTTACTATCCTGAAAAGATTCTAAACATGATAATTAAAATAATTTTAAACAATTATATTAAGTAACTCATAGGAACTAACCTTATTTCAAAGCAGCAACTTATTCTATCTATCTATCTATCTATCTATCTATCTATCTATCTATCTATCTCTATTTAATTTACTGATAGATTAGTAGAGTGTTATAGATGGAATATATGTAATTTTTTCTAGGCAAGTTAGATAAATGTGCATGATGTTAGTCGAGGTGCAGGAAATAGACACTATTCTAGGTATTTCAAGCAGAAAATAATTTACTATATTTCATCAAAACTTCATCAACTGTCAGATGCTCCACTATTTCTAAGAAATCCAAAGTGCTATCAAACTATGCCAAAGTGCCTTACTGAATCTTGAGTGAATTCCTTATGTTCACCTTTTACTATTTTGAAGTTATTTAATCTATTTTGAGGGACCTGGTTATTTCTCCTGCTTTGGGTTTCATTGCTTGACATGAGATAGGCAGTTCTTTTACATAGATCTCAGTAACAAAGCTGGAAAGTTCTGTTGCAAGATAGGAGGTTGGAACACTACAGCCCATGGGCCAAATCTGTAAATGAAGTTTTACTGGAACACAGCCATGCCTTTGTGCGTTTCTATAGTCTGTGGCTCCTTTTGTGCTAAACCAGCAGAGTTGAGTAGTTATGACAGAGATGGTATGACTCCCAAGGAAAGGCTGACCTTTTACAGAAAAAAATTTGCCAATTCCTGCTGTAGGGAAATACAGAATAACAACTACCATTTATTGATATTGTGGCACATTATACCAATACTTTATGTGGAATAGAAGTCTCTTATCCAACATGGCCAGGACTGTTAGACAGCAAATAAATATAGAGCAACTACTTCTACTAGACAACATATTATATTTAAGGGGCTTGGAATTCAGGGAGTGAACAAAACAAACAAAAATCACTGTCTTTACAGAGCTTACAACCTAGTTGACTATGGTAGGGCAGGACAGAAGGCAATACAGAGAAGGTAGAAAATGACAATTCATATGTAAAACAAATATTATGTCAGTTCATGACAAGTATGTGTGAAAAATAAAGCAGGGAAGGAAGTGCTAGAGGCAGGTTTTTATTTATTTATTTATTTATTTATTTATTTATTTATTTATTTATTTATTTTGAGGGCAGTGTCACTGGCCCTCATATGTGGGACCGAATCGGGGCCGTTGGCGTCACAAGCCAGCGCTTAACCACTGCGCCACTCAGCCGGCCCGAGGCAGGTTTTTAAACTGAAAGTAGACAAGACAGGGAAGTCTCAATGAGGAAGTGGCTTTGGAGTGAGGATCTGAAGGAGGTGAGGACAGAGTTTGCAGGTAGAGGGAACACCCCCTGCAAAGGCAGTAAGCAGGGGATGTTCCTCATGTTTTGAAGAAAAAGTTGGAAGTGTCATGTGTTTACATGAGAGAAATAAGTAGGAAAGAAGATCAAAGAGGCAAGAAGAAACATGGGCAGGGCTGGTGCAGATTATGGGCCATGGTGGTCTTTGATTTTTCCTCTGTGTGAGAGGAGAAGCTCTCGGGAGAGTTCTGAGCAGAGAGGTTATGTGAACCTTCGTAACTGGATACCTCTGTTGCTTTGCAGAGTAGATGGAAATGGGGCAAGACTAAAGCCCATTATATCGGGCTTTGGAGGCAATTAAAGAGCATTTATAATAATGCATGTAAGAAATGGTGGTTGCATAGACCAACGAGGTGGTGATGATATGCAGACTTTTCATAGTGGAAAGCTCTGTATATATTAAAAAATTGAGAGAATATAATGAATCCATCCAAATAAAAAAAATTATTAGGACCAGTTTTCTTCTATAACCCACTCAATTCTCTCCCTACCATATTATTTTGAAGAAATTGTAGACAATTCTGGATCTATTTTGAAGGTAAAACCAACAGGATTTCCTACCAGTTTGGACGTGTGGTGTGAGACTTAAGGGCAACTTTTAAGTGGTAGAAAGGATGGAACTGAGACTTACTGAGATGGGAAAGACTAAAGGAGGAACAGAGCTTTTTGTTTTGGTGGTGGTAGGAGTGGAAGTCAGGAGTTTGGGTTTTTACATAGTAGTTTTGAGATGTCTATTAGCTATTCAAGAAATGAGATTTTAACGGGCAGCTGGATCAATGATCTCCTATCTATCTATTTATCTATCTATCTATCTATCTATCTATCTATCTATCTATCTAGTCTCTCTCCATATACCTATATCCAGACTTCTTAGTGTGGATATTTGGGGGAGGGGGATATCTTTATAATTGGCATCTGCTGACCTCTCCCATTACATTCCCTCCGATTCCCCACAGGCATTGGGCCCGCTTTTGGCCCTCTGAATGCCAGTGACTCTCAAATGTTGTATATTAGAACCATGTGGGGGAGATTTTAAAAATGCTGGTGCCCAGGTTGCATCCCATAGCTGTTAGATCAGCATGCCTGGATGTGGAGCCAGGCATCAGGACTGTGTAAGAGTCTCCAGGTGCTTCCTGTGTACAGCAGAGCTTGGAAATGGACTGCTGTAGCCCCTGGCTACTCAGTGTGGTTCTCCATCCAGCAAATGTGGTCCTTCTACCACCAGGGTTGGCCTCACTTGACAGCTTGTTAGAAACACAGCATCTCAGGCTCTGCTCTGGCCTCCTGAATGAGAACCAGCATTTTAATAATGTCTTTGAGTGATTTTTGTTCACATTAATGTCTGAGAAACACCTTGTCTTGTCTCTTGCTTTTATGTCTTTGCAGAAGCTGTCCGCCTACCCATTCTGCTGACTCATTCCCATTTATCCTTTAAGGTTGGCCTCATTACCCCCTCCTGAAGACTTCCTCATCCTTCCTTTCATATACCCAAGCTTTTCTTCTGGGACATCCTCTGTTTACCTTTATTATATCCCTTACTACAGCTTCCTGTAATCATTGGTTTGGCCTAAATAGCCTCCTAGATTTTGAACTAACAGTGGCAGAGACTGTATTTCTGGTTGTAGGTACTCATTCAGTGTTTGCTGGATTGAGGGCTGAAGCAGAAATCGGTCAGGAAGGACTCACAGGTCTAGATGTCAAGGTCTTGGATCTGCCAATGGAATCACTGGCGAGACTGGCTCTGACAAGCTGCAGGCCTTGATGTGTGTGAGCTCTGATCTCGGGGCTGCGTGAGGTTGCTCATTCTCTTTTATCTTCCTTGCTGTGGGGAGGGAGACTGTGGCTTGCAAGGCGTGCCCTCATAGCCAGAGGGGAAGTCCGAATTCTTTAGATGTGACTTCCTTATAGCTGCAGCTAAGAACCAGGGGTTAGGATAGCTTGGATTTCTTCTAAGACTTCATTACAACTGTTTCCTTTGATAACTTCTTTTCTTAATTGTGGAGGAACAATACTTCCAGTTATAAGATAAATAAGTACTAGGAATGTAATGTATATGATGACTGTAGTTAATGTTGCTGTGTGATATATAGGAAAGTTGTTAAGAGAGGAGATCTTAAGAGTTCTCATCACAAGGAAATATTTTTTTCTTTTTATTATATCTATCTACATATGATAGATGCTAAACAAACTTATTGTGGCAATCATTTCACAATATTTGTAAGTCAAGCTATTATGCTGTATACCTTAAACTTACACAGTGCTGTATATCAATTACATCTCATTAAAACTGGAAAATAAAAGAAAGGCACAAAAAATATAAATTATTCATAATCCTGTCACTCAGGAAAAAAAAATCAATCTTTTTGGCTTGCACTTTTCTAGTATTTATATAGGGAAAATATTCCTACCTCCTGCATTATAAGGACCCCTGTCGTCTGTCCCCCCTCAGTGCTTCTCTGACTTGCTTTATTTCCATGTGTTCCCTCTGCTTGAGCCACACTCCTCTGAATTGTTACAGATGCACACCAGGCACACTCTACTTTCAGGCATTTTCTCTGGCTCTTTTCCAAGGGGGACCATCTTCCTAAAAACCCCTCACCTTCTAGTCTTTGCTCAGATCTCAAAATAGCTTGGTCTAACAATCCTGTTTAAAACAGAAATCCACCCCCACATTTCCTTACATCCATCACTTCTAATCCCTTAGCCTGCTCCACTCTGCTTTTCTTAGCAGAATTTGGGATTTTTTTCTGACACACTATAGAATGTATTTGTTTTATTACATGCATTGCTTATTGCCAGGCTTGCTTCCCCTCCCCTCCCCTGCCTCCTATTTCTAGAATGTAAGCTCTTCAAGGGCAAAGGATCTTTGTAAGACAGTGATTGGCATACAGTATATGGTCAATAAATATTTATTAAAGGAATGAATGGATATATAATTATAACTAAAATAGTAACATACTGTGGCATGCTGTTCTGTGGACTTAGTGATAAACGTGTTTTGTTTGTTTGTTTGTTTGTTTGTTTTGAGGGCAGTGTCACCGGCCCTCACAATTGGGACCGGAACCAGGGCCACTAGCTTCCCAAGCCAGTGCTTAACCATCGCGCCACTCGGCCGGCCCCAAAACGTGTTGTTTTTCACTTAGCAATATACTGTGTCTATCTTGTTACATAAATAAATATTATTTGACATGGCTACATCCCTGAAAGTTTTTATGATTTCAAACAGTTCCTGTAAGCATTATTAAGCTCAAACATTAGTAAATATTTGAAGCAAGACTAGGGAAGAGCTGACTGTACCCCATTCATTACATTTATTCATATATTTGTTGAATAAATGAATATATTTTTATTATATAAATATGTATTTATGAAAATATATTTCATATGGTAGAATATATATATTTTCATTTTTATATAGAGATATATATTCATTTTACACACACACACACACACGCTTGACCCTTAAACTATGTGGGTTTGTACTGCATGGGTCCATTTATATGTGGTTGTTTTTCAATAAATACTGTAAATGAATTTTCTCTTCCTCATGATTGTCTTAACATTTTCTATTATCTCACTTATTTTATTGTAAGACTACAGTATATAATACAACATAGGTGTTAATTGACTGTTTATGTTACTGGTAAGGCTTCCAGTCAGCAGTAGGGTATAATTAGTTAAGTTTTGGGGGAGTCAAAAGTTATATGCGATTTTCAACTGCATGGGGGTGGTCAGCACCCCTAACCTCTCTGTCATTCAAGGATCAACTGTATATAAATTCTATCATATGAAAAAAATGGTGGTAGAGAAGCGGAATTATGTATTGAAATCATATCCTTTCAGGCAGAAACCATAAGTGACTTAACTTTTTTCTCGCCAGTCAGTGGTGTGTAGTAGAATCTCTCTCCAGCTCTGTTTGGGGTCACCCCATTCTCACTGCAGTGACTGCTACCTGCCTTGGAGATGTCTGTGACGATAACTGTCTCTGCCCCTACAGGAGAACAAAAACAGCAGCTTCTGTCCTCCCTGATCTCTGGTTGTGTTTCCCTGGGTGACTGGCCCTTTGGTTGAAGACAAGATGACAAGATGACTCCACACTAAAATGCATTTTTTATTCTTAGATATCATTTACAGGGTGGGAAGACAGAAGCAAAGACTTTTGGGATTAAGGAAAGAAGTCCATTTTGCCTCTAGTCCCTTCCTTGGTTTCTGGTCTGGCTTATTCTCCCTCATCCATTGTCCTGCCAGCTGAACATTGTGATGTGGGACCACCTGTAGCTTTTTCATCTATTTACCAGCAGAGTTCACACATTCCAAATAACAGCAGAGACATTAGGAACTATAACTCAAACAGGGAGAATGACTCATCTTTCTTATTGTTATTCTTTGGCATTTGTGTTGTTTTTAATTACTCTTTCTTGCTAATTATCATGGGAGACAGTGTGAAGGGCTTAGTATTTGACTACAAATGAACTCAGAGAAGGCTGGCATCTTCTATTTTCAGAAATGAGTTTTTTCTTTTTTTTTTAAATGAGCCTTCTGAAGTGTATATTACTCTTTTCATTAGACTGAGGAAAAGTTCTGAGAAGGCTGACTTGCTGAATGCCTTAAAGAACTTCAATTGAGATGCCAGATGAAAGTGTAACAAAAATTTCTTAAGGCTTACATAACGAGTAAGAAGCATCAATTGTTACTAGCCTGTCCATTTTTTATCTTTATTTTTTTTATATTGTATATTTGTCATCTTTTCTAAAAACTGTATTTCAAAACCCATCATATCCTTCAGCCCAAAGAGATTTCTGAGAAGTCCTATCTGTGATGGAAAGATGGATTTACATGATAAAATACAATTCATAAAGATAATTTGAACATAAAGGAGACTGCAAGATTATCATTTCTAGTGTTGCAAGATGAATTTGGCAAGTCTGACATATATGCATAAAATTATATAATGCATATTTGTGAGAAAAGAGTAGAAATATTCTTTTTGAGTAGTCCAGATAATTAGAAAAAAAGTAGAGGGGAAAAACCCAGTAGAAATAAGATTTAATTTCATGTGTAATCAGAAGAAATATGTCAAGTAATTCATCACTAATTCAAATAGTCAAGAAAAATCTTGGAAAAGCCCTAGGAAGCATAATTAGCCATGCAGTAGGTTGAAACATTTGCAAAGTGTCACAGTTATAAATTGCCATTTTTCCTCCCCTGAGACCTGAGCAATGCTTTATCAATAAATCCTAAAAGACTTTTTAGCAAATCTCAACAGTAAATACTTGTGCTTGGTGCAGATCTTTTCACCCAGAGAGAGAAATGGCTGACTTTGGAAGGCTCACTTCTTATTTTCTAGAAATCTGACACAGTTTCTGGGTTTCATTTCCTCTTCATGAAAAATGGGAGGAACTGTGCCTGTCACCCATTTGTCTCCCAGGGGTGTTGTAGAGCATCTGTAGGAAGTCCATTTACACACAGTGCTGTGCTGTGAGTGACAGGCCAGTGGGCCTCTCTGGCCCAATAATGTGTTCTTGGTTTCTTCTGCTTCAGGGAAGGGAGTAGCTTATTACACTCTAACCTTCTATAGATAATATTTTTTTGCTACAGTTCAGACAGCTTTTGATTGAATATGGAACTCGAAAACTTATCTGAGACAGGAAACTTGATCAGAGGACTCATTCCTAGGCCTGGCTGCCATAGTCCTCTTCACAAAGTATGCTGGGAATGAATCAAAAGTTCTGATCTCTGCGATTTCTGGGTGTGCTTAGGACTCTTCCTTGCTGTCACTGGTTATGTCTGAGACTGTCTAGCTAAACTGGAGATTTGGTTAGGGTAGAGGGTAGAGGTAGTCTAGGACTGTGGATGCTTTTTGTTTCTTATATTTTCTTTCTGGTGCTTATAAAGCCACTGGACTGTGGTTTGGATAGTAGGTAGGGGCAAATTTATATTCCCATTTCTAGAGCTACAATAAGAAGAAACAAGTACTATGGCGTTGGGGGTAGAAGTTGGCATCCATTTTCCCTGAGAAACAACTCTGTCAGTAATGGGTACATTCTGTGGGCCTATTAATAGCAATATAATTCATCAATGGTATGGGTTAAGTGGACTTCTGTGGGCTGTTCTGCAGTGTCTTAACAATTATTTTATGACATTAATGTACCCTGAGTTCCAAAAAATAGACTTAAAATCATTTGGAAGGCAACCCATTTCTCAGTGGGGGTTGGGGGATTGATATGTGGCTGCCATAAAGGAGAATTATGGCATTCACTAGCACTTACAAATTTCAGTCTCCTAGTGTTAATTAAGTGTCTTGGTAGCTCCTCATTTCTTTTCTTGGTTTAGGAGGTTGAATGTATGCAATTCTTAGGTGAAGAATTTTATTTTCTTTTCATTCCCCATCCATGATTGACCTAAAACTTTTTTCTTTTTTTTTTAATGGAATGACATTTTATTTCTGTACTATGGTAAAAGGGTTTCTTTTTAAAATTTAATTAAATGATGAATGAATGCTGCATTATCTTGGTTGTAGAGGTGAAACTTTTAGAACTACCCTTGTCTTTTCTTTCTCTGAGACCTCATACACAATCTATCAGCAAAGAATGTTGTCTCTACATTCAAAATATATTCGGAATTCATTGACTTCTCATTCCCTCAGTATTCCCATTGTGGTCCAAGCCACTATCATCTCTTGCCTGGATTATTGCAGTAGCGTCTTAATTTGTCTTCCTGCATTCATCCTTTTCTCCTACAATCTATTCAGATACAGTTGTGAGAGTGATCCTGTTAAAATATAGTCACATCTTATCACTTTTTTTCTCTCTTTTTTAAAAAACTGCTTCTTCAGTGGCACCCCATCTCCCTGGCAGTAAAAGTCAAAGGCCTTACAAAGCTCTGTGCAAGCTGATCTTATTTCCCACTCTCTGATAATATGCTGTACACTGATATCAACTCCTGCAAATGTCACTTCTTCACTCTGCTGAGACACATAGGTCTTCTAATAGTACAGGCACCCTCTTGCCCAGAGCAGTTGCACCTCCTTTTCCTTCCGCCAGAATTCTTGTTTCTCCATATATCTCTGGGGCATGATATCTGCCCTCCTTCAGGTCTTCTCAGATGTAACCTTCTCAATCAGGCCTTTACTGACCATCTTTTATAAAATACTAACCTTTTATCCCTTTTGGGTATCCTGCAATGCTCTCGCTTGCATAATTTTTCTCCATAGCATGTAACACTGTCTGAAATACAAACTTCATAGAGGCAGGGATTTTTTTCCAGTGCCTGGAATAGTGCCTGCCACATAATAAGCAAAAATAAATAACTTGCTGAGTGAACGAATGAATGGAGGAATGAAATATTTTCTCATCCTATTGAAATAATCATATGATTTTTCCTCCTTAAATGGTAATATAGTAAATTGTATTAAGTTTTGTAATGTGAAACCAACCTTACATTCTTGGGAGGAATGTAAAACACATGTGTTATTTTTAAAATTAGTTGCTGGATTCAGGTCACCTGATGTTTTATTTAGGTTATTTTTATCTATGTTCACTGGTGATACTGTCCTTTTCTTCTATATAATTCCTTATATAATACATATTTATAAAGTAAAATTCCTTATGTAAGTTTTTTCTGTAATATCAACATATTTTAGTTCTGTATATTTTTGCTTTGAAATTTAAAGCTATATTTTAGATGTGTACAAGTTTAAAATCTTTATGTTATTTTGGTGAAATGGCTCTTTTAAAAAAAATAATCTTTTATTTTTCAATTACTGTTGGCATACAATATTATATTAGTTTCAGGTATACAACATAGTGGTTAGATAGATATTTATATAATTTACAAATTGATCACCCCGATAAATTTTATTTTATTTATTTTTCTCTTTTTTTTGAGGGCAGTGTCACTGGCCCTCGTATGTGGGAACCGAACCGGGGCCACTGGCTTCCTAAGCCAGCGCTTAACCACCACGACACTTGGCCGGCCCACCCCGATAAATTTTATATCCATATGACACACCATACATACAAGTAATTATTACAACATCATTAACTATATTCCATATGCTCCACTTTACATCCCCATGACTATTTTGTAACTACCAATTTATACCTCTTAATCTCTTCCCCTTTTACCCATTCCTCCTAACTCCCCTCTTATCTGGAAACCCTCAAAATGAGTTTGTTTCTGTTTTGTTTGTTCATTTATTTTGTTCTTTAGCTTTTACATATAGGTGAAATCATACGGCATTTGTCTTTCTCTGTCTTACTCCATACTGCACAATACCCTCTATGTCCATCCATGTCGTTGCAGATGACAAAATTTCATTCTTTTTCATGGCTGAGTAATTTTCCATTGTATATATGTACCATCTCTTCTTTATCCATTCATCCACTGATGGACACCCAGGTTGTCGCCATATCTTGGCTCTTATAAATAATGCTGCAATGAACATATGGATGCACATGTCCCTTCGAAGTAGTGCTGTGGGTTTCTTTGGATAAATACTCAGAAGTGGGATTATTGGGTCCTTCTTTGTCTTGTATTATAGCCTGTGTTTTTGATGATGTTTATTTATTTATTTATTTTGTCTCGTGTGCTCTTTTAGTGTTACACTTTAGTGTTACACATTGCCTAATCCAAAGTCACAAAGATTTATATTTAAGCATTTTCTTCTAAGAGTTTTATAGTTTTTTTTGTTTTGTTTTGTTTTGTTTTGTTTTGTTTCTTTTGAGGGCATTATCACTGGCCCTCATATGTGGGACTGAACCGGGGCCGCTGGCTTCCCAGGCCAGCACTTAACCACCACGCCACTCGGCCGGCCCTAGCCTGTGTTTTTGAGCCTGTTTGTCTAGTATAAGTATTGCTAGCCCAGCTTTTTAAAAATTTTTTTCCCATTTTCAGGAAATATATTTTCCATCCCTTTACTTTCAGTCTGTATGTGTCTTTTGATCTGAAGTGAGCCTCTTGTAGGCAGCATATGTAAGGATCTTGTTTTCTTATCCATTCAGCCACCCTATGTCTTTTGATTGGAACATTTAATCCACTTACATTTAAAGTAATTGTTGATAGTTATGTAGTTATTGCCATTTTATTATTCACATTTTTGATCTCTCTTCTTCTTCTTAAAGAACTCCGTTTAACGTTTCTTGTAATACTGGTTTGGTGGTGATGAAATCCATTAGCTTTTTTCTTGTCTGGGAATCTCTTTATCTGTCCTTCTATTCTAAGTGATAACTTTGCTGGGTAGAGTAATCTTTCTTGTAGTTCCTTGCTTTTTATCACTTTGAATATTTCCTTCCAATCCCTTCTGGCATGCAAAGTTTCTGTTGAGAAATCAGCTGATAGTCTTGTGGGAATATTAATTGCTTTTCTCTTGCTGCTTTTGAGAGTCTCTCTTTGTTTTTAACCTTTGGCATTTTAATTATGATATATATTTGTGTGGGCCTCTTTGGGTTCATCTTGTTGGGGACTCTGTGCTACCTGGGCTTGTGTATTTATTTCCTTTGCCAGATCAGGGAAGTTTTCCATAATTATTTCTTCAAACAGGTTTTCAATTCCTCCTTCTGATACCCCTATGATGCAAATGTTGGTATGCTTGATATTCACCCAAAGGCCCCTTAAACAGGCTCCATTTTTTAAAATTCTTTTTTCTTTTTGCTGTTTTGACCTTTTGTTTTCTTTTAGCTGAGCCGTTGTGCCACCTATTGGCAGCTCAGCGGCTGCTCAGCTCGGGCCAGGAATCCAACCGACAACCCTGTTGCTTAGACCTCACACTCTGGAGCAAGATCTTAACCAACTTAGCCACTTGGCCATACCTCTTTTTGCTGTTCTGATTGGGTGTTTTCTGCTACATTATCTTCCAAATTGCTTATTTAAACCTCTACTTCATCTAATCTACTGTTGATTACTGTATTATTTATTTCAGTTATTGTATTCTTAATTTCTGACTGATTCCTTTTTATGTTTTCTCTCTTCATTCTTATGTTTACTATCTCTGTTGAAGTTCTCACAGATTGTTGAGTATCTTTATAAACAGTGTTTTGAACTCTGCATCTGGTTGATTATTTGTCTCCATTTTGTTTAGTTCTTTTTCTTGAGCTTTGTTTTATTGTTTCATTTGGGACATGTTTCTTTGTCTCCCCATTTTGGTGCCTCCCTGTGTTTATATCTGTGTATTAGGTAGAGTTGTTATGTCTTCCGGTCTTAGTAGAGTGGTCTTATGTAGTAGGTGTCCTGTGGGGCCCAGTGGCACAGTTTTCTTGGTCACCTGAGCTGGAGGCTCTAGGAGTGTCCCTTGTGTGGATTGTGTGTACCCTCCTTTTGTAGTTGAGCCTTGGTTGCTGTTTGCACATCAGTGGGAGACATTGACCCTCAGGCTGATTGGTTGTGAGGACTGGCCTTGCTTCTAGTGGAGGAGCTGTTGTGCAGGGCCTGAGCTGTTGTGCAGGGTCTGACCTTATGGATCAGGATCCCCTTTAGTAGATCTCTGGTACCTGCCTAGTCTATCCTTTGGGTGTTCATTTGTGGAGGTGGTTGGGTGGTGCTCTGGTGTGGTCTGAAGCTGGCAACCAGGTGTGTTGGCTCTGGGGCTTCTTGGGGGTGCGCTATGTTGCAGATCATTGTCAGCACTACCTGGGGCCACTTGGTATGAATTACAAGGTGATCTATAGATGGTTGCTGCTTGTGCTGGGCTTGGTGGTGCGTGGGAGAGGCACACCTGGAAACAGAGGCCAGCTGCCAGGCTTGGGGCTGCTTAGTCAGAGGTACCAGGCATGCAGAGGCCAGATGTTGCTTGTTTGGGGTTTGTGAACCTTTGAGAGGTATTAGGAAAGTCCTCAGCATAAGCCAAGACAGGCCATTTGTATGGAAAACCCACTGGGTGTTGCTTGAGTGGACTTGCAAGTTGGGTGAGGTGGGGTCTCAAGAAACCACCAGGGCAGGGCAAACAGTGATTGCTAGATTGATAGAGACTTGAATATGGTGCCCACCTGTGTCTGCATGCTAGGTTGGGGGCGGGCTCAATGAAGGAACAATGGCTTCTGCCTTCTATCTGCCCCGCCAGTCCTCTCCCTGAGGCTGGACAACTCAGTTCCCTCCTGTATGTTCCTGGTGCTTTTTGAGCTGCTGTCCCAGTGCTGAAGCTTAGACCAAGTGAGTACACCAGTGAGTAAGTCCATGCATGGACCCTTAAAGAGGAACACTGATACTTCAGCTGGCCTCCATTTCACTCAGCCATAATCTCAGCTGGCTTTCACAGTGAGAAATTATGTGCTCTTCTCTTCCTGGCACTGGAATCCTCAGCTGGGAAACCTGGTGTGGGGCTGTGACCCCTTGCTCTTCAGGGGGACCTCCACAGCTGAGATATCCCTCCTGATTTTTAACCACCATGCATGGGTGTTGGAGCAGCCCACTCTGTGTCTCTGCCCGTCCTACTAGTCTCGAGGTGGCTTCTTCTGTATGTCCTTAGTTGTAGGACTTCCATTCAGCTAGACTTCAGGTAATTCTCAGTGATGGTTGTTCTGTAGTTTACGTGTAATTTTGATGTGTTCATGAGAGGAGGCAAGCACAGCATTTATCTATACTGCTATCTCGACTGCAAACTGAAATGGCCCTTTTAATCATGAAGTAGTAATTCTTTTTTTTCTAATAATGCTTTTTGCTTTAGAGATTATTTTATCAGATATTAATATAGCTACACCATACAAAATTTTATATTTACAGTTGTGTGTTGTAGAAAAAAATTGACAGCAACAAAAATATTTCACAATAAGGCATTGGATATACAAAGGATAATATATTAATGTTTTGGAACAATTGTACATCTATACAAAACAGTTATATTTTGTAATCTTTAAGAAAAAAGAAAACTAGAAAATAACCCGTATTATAGTATTACCATGTTTGTACCTTTTAGATGGATATGTGAATATAAATAGCATATATATATATATATATATATATATGAAATGAATAGACTGACACTATCCACCAGAATGTAAATATCAGTTACTTTTGGATGGAGGAATTATGAATGGTTTATAAAATTTTTTGTTCTCTTTAAAAAAATATATTTCATATCATGAGTTAATTATTTATTTTGAATAATGAACGTGTATTACTTTTATAATAGAAATACAATATAGCTTTTTATTTGGTAAAGAAGGCCTCCCCCATTATTCTGTAGTTTATTAATAGGAATTTTCATCTAGAAAAACTCTTGTTTTTCAAAAGTTATATTTAAAAACTGTCCAGATGCTCTCTTATATGTTGTGTAGAGTTTTTTAAGAGTAAGAGGACTACTCTGAGTTATATAAACTTTAATTTCTAAAATGCAGATATCTAGGGAGCATAAGAAATTTGCATCTATTTTTCCCTCAATAAAAGTAATCATAAACTCAGGATGAAATATGAAATAAGGAATTACAAAAAATCCTGTTATGTGATTTTCTATTTCAAACTGATATATTTTAGGAAGGCTGAGTAGAGGATAGAACTGTAGAAGGTCAAATGCAAATGTTTTTTTGGAGCCATGAATAAATGGAGAGAAATCCCTTCAAGTCTGACCAGCTGGATGAGCATGTTGTATGTAGAATGTATTATGTTGTTAGTATCTCCCTCAGAGGTTAGCAGATAAGCAGCAACATAGCAACAGTATAAAACTGTCACTTGGGGGAGCTAGAATACTATGCAATTTTAACATACTGTTTTAGCAGATTTTTTTTTTTGAAAAATGGTTTAATGGCAAAATTTAAGACTCATACTCCCAATTGCCAAATATTGGGATACATAACCTTTGGGGAAACCTGTTTTTATGGCTTTCTTTATTATTGTGCCAGAGTTTAAGTAAATGTCAAACTTATTGGGCATAAAGTGCTTTTGCTTATTGTAGTCTATAAATTACAGTCTTTCCTTTAAGCTGAATTCAACATTATAACCTCCCCAAACCTCAAGAGTCAGTTAAATGGGTATATATCCCTTACTGATTCAGTGACATCTTAGCATATTTTATATGGTACATAAAAGCCCACCATCATTTCACTTGCTATGTCAATTACTATAAAATCAAGGTAGGCTTCTAGGTAGTGTATGAGGCCTAGAATGAAAGCCCAATAGATGTTACATTAGTGCTTGTTAATAGGTACCAGCCTTTGGGATTCTCTGGGCAAGTTGGAGATTTTAGGTCCACTTGAAATATTGACCAAAACCTTAAAGATGAAATTTTAGAGTGGCCATTGGGAAATCTTTTCCAGGAATGAATTAGCTTAAAAGGCATAGGTATTTTCTTATTATTATTAAAATTGAACACTTTTGGAAAACTCTGGATCAGAGCCTTTCATATTTTGACCTTCCCAAGCCTGAAAAATCAAACAGATTTTAATACTTATATTTATGTGTGGGTAGGTAGAGTTTGTCCCTTTATTGAGGTTACGTTTTGTGAACTTTTCCTCTCAGGTGGATATATTTCCAAAATCTTATTAATTCTAAAAAATTACATACTTAAGAGGTCTTAGCTGAGATGAAATCATTGTATACTTTGATTATACAAATGGAATGATAAAATTAATGTAGATATGGACCTTACAGTGACATGTGAAAAAGAATATTTGAGAATTTATAAAGATTTCTTAATTTAGCTTGATTCTGATACTCTCAAACTGTTTTTTTTTTTTTTTTTCCATAAAAGTTCTGTTTCAGTCGTGAGAAAGATTTCATTTGACCCTGTAGGTTTCCCTATCTGGGAGGAGTGCGGAAATATGATAATTAGCCTTCTACGACACATTATTGTCAAGGTAGATCCAGGTTTTGTGGGACTTGACCTTAAAATTCTATGCAGTTTAAATCTCTTTTATGTAAAAGGACACAAAGTTACCAATGCAAAATTAGGTACAAAAGTCCACTTTTATTTAAAATAAGAAAAAAGTACCAAATTGAAAATTTAGAAAAGCTGAAAAAAGAAAACTCGAAAACATCACAAGATCTGGAGAAATAATAATTTTTAAATTAACTGCTGACACACCCATATAATAATTTTCCACATACAATATTATGTTAGTTTCAGGTATACAACTTAGTGATTAGACATTTATATACCTTATGAAGTGATCACCTCGATTTTATCATTATACATGTATAATTTCTGTCTGCCACCTTAGTAAAACAATGTTGGGTAATTCACTATAGTGTGCAGTGGGCGTATTTTGCAATCCGTTTGTATAGCAGGAATGCCTGTAATAACTATACAGGGAGTGACTGCAAACCACATAATTCCCACTAAACTCAAACTAAGTGTATCTCCAACTCAACATCCCTGGGCCCTAGAATGGCCTCATGCAAATGAGGATCCCTCAAATGTAAACTGCATTAGCTCCTCAAATAATTACACCTTTCAAAATCAGTATTCTATCATAATGCACATCACTTGGTTAAAGTTCTCATTGTCTTTAGAGGAACTGAAAATTTGGAAGCCACTAACAATACTCACAAATGAAGGATGGTAAATTTAGGTAAAAATATTTTTAAGAGTATTTCTTTCTTTTTTTTTTTTAAAGATTTTATTGGGGATTTGGGGGAGGGCAACAGTGTTGGGGAATCGGGGAAGGGGAACAGACAAGTTGCTGTCTTTTTGTTCTTCAGTCTAGTTGTGGAGGACATTGCTTCACTGGCCCATGTTGGTATCGTCATTGCACTCTTCCCAGATGAGGCAGATTGGTCGCCAGCCTCTGGACAGCTGCTCAAGGCGGCTCGTGGCAGCTTACACCAGCTGCCGGCCGCTCATGCTGGCTGCCGGCCACTCACTGTAGCTTACTGGCAGCCCACTGCAGCAGGGGCTGCAGCTACCTGCCGTCGCCGGAGACTCACAGCAGCCCAGCTCCAGGTGGAGCTGTTGTTCACCATTTTGGCTGTAGAGGGAGCAGCGTCACTGGCCCTAATGTGGGATCTGAACCAGGTCCCTGCTGCTCAGAGCTGGTGTCCCAAGCCAGCTCTTAACCAGTGCGCTTCTCGGCCGGCCCTTAAGAGTGTTTCTTGCATAAATAAGGAGAACATACACATAGAGGAAGTTACTTCAAGATGTTCTTTTCTAAGAATTGTTTCTTGGTTTTAGTATAGTGTTGAGGGAAATAAAGGCATTAGGACTTTTAAGTCTTACATATTTTTCTGATTCATTGTCATTCATTCTATATACCATTAGAAAAATATCATTTAAAAATTTAGCTTAAAATGCATAGGTTCTGTCTTATTATTTAATTTGTATTCTTAATATATCAGAGAGGTGTGCAGCTCTAGCAGTAAAATTATTGGTTATTTTATGGAGCATATCCACATTATTCAAAGGCTTTCTTTTTTAGTGTTCAAATAAGAAAACAAAACGAAACCCAGACCTACCCAATTTTGTATCAAATATGAAATTGGTTTTGTTTTGATGATGCTAGGGAAATCTCTTGACTTTTTTTTTTTTTTTTTTTTTTTTTTTTTAGCTGAGCCATCCTGCTACCTGTTGGCAGCTCAGCGGCAGCTCAGCTCAGGCTGGGCATCGAACTGCTGTTGCTCAGAGCTCAGCTGGAAATCTTGAGCGAGCTCTTAACCAACTGAGTCACTCGGCTAGCCTCTCTCTTGACTTTTTAATAGAGCAGCCTATGCATGCCCTCCCTTTGTTGAACATTAAAGCCATACTAATAGTAATAGTCAACATTTATCAAGTGCTTGCTATGAGCCAAGCACTTAGCTAAGCACTTCACATGCATTTCTTCTTTAAGCCTCAGAACAATACTATGCAGTAAGTACTACTTTACAGACGAAGAAACTGAGGCTTAGAGAGTTTCAGTGACAGGCCTACATCCACGCAGTTTGTTAAGTGGCAGACACGGTGTCTGAGCATAGACTTAAAAAAAAATCTATCTTGCAGTATTGTCACAGATGCAGTGAAGGATGGCAAGAGGATTTGAAAATTGTAGATAGCACTTGAGTGACTACAACTTTCAAAAGGGAAAAGTCCTAAATTTAAGAGAGAGGATAGAGCAGGAAAAGACAGTAGATGTCCAGCACTAGAGTCAAACTGTGTGGGTTTGTATCCTGGCTCCATCATTTACTCGCTGGTTGACCTTTGGCAAGTTACTTAGCTTTTCTGTACCTCGGTTCCCCTTCTGTTCAAAGTGGATGATATGAATAAGGCTTGAACATTTAATGAGGTAATGGAAAGCGTTTCAGCCAGTGCCTGGCTTAGTAAACCCTGAGAAAGGTGTAAGCCATTATCGTCCACTAATATTTAAGCTTATTTGTCCTTTGAATAGAGTATGTGGCATGTGCAATGCTAAGTAAACAGTACAAACAAGGGCCGGCCGAGTGGCGCGGTGGTTAAGCGCTGGTTTGGGAAGCCAGCGGCCCCGGTTCGGTCCCACATGTGAGGGCCAGTGACACTGCCCTCAAAAAAAAGAAAAAAATAGAATACTAAAACAGTATAAAACAATTTCTTTATCTTGTCTTACTTTTCTGATATGTATATTATTTGGTTAAGGACCCTCTAGGTATATTGGAGAATGTATTCATAGCAATATTATAATATCATATAAAAATGTTTTCTGGTTTTAAAAAATGAAAACGCTTTCCAGGAAAATCAAATTTAAAAAGTTTGTACCATATTTATTTATTTATTTATTTATTTTTTGATTTAAGGATATTGCCACGGTGTGGAAGAATTTCTAGTCCAGGTATGTTCCTATAGATGTTATGAATTTTCAAAGCTTAATCTACTATTTATGTTATAAAATTAATATCTTGTAGCTCAGCAGAAACAGTAATATAACATAATGAGAAAAGTTGCATCTGTGCTCCTGATACTCTTAATAAACACATTATTCATTTTTTATTCAATTTAACTGCAAAAAGCTATATTGAAAACATTGCCACAGGGTACGTTTCTATTTTAGGGTGACAGGAAAATAACTCCTGAAGAGTCTCAGAAGTGAGAAACAAAATATAAATTGTGTATTAGATGGAAAAACATAAGAGTCTGGTATATACGAATAACTATATTCCCCAGAGGAGTAAACATTAATGGCTTTGATTAGATTATAATTGCTCTTGAGAGCAAGCTCTTGCATGAGATAAAAATACGTGGCAATGCATTATGACTGAGCTTTTCTGTCAGCAGCTCAGGATGGATTAATGGCAATGCCATTTAAAGGTGGGGCATTCCCTAAATGTAAACTAAGCCCATAATCAGTGCCAACATGATGAAGAGCCACTCTTACAATTAAGTCACATTCTATTTGCTCTTGACAGCTTTACATCATTTTGGGGTTTCAGACAGAATTGTCTATGGAAGACTCCAGAAGGTTATTTCTTATGAATATTTCTGATTTTACAAATGGTATAAAAATAAGTAAATGAGGATATTTATATTTTTCAAAAATTTCTTTCTATACCGTTCCTCTCATTTGTTTGGAGAAGCTCTCTGGACATAATCTGGTTGGACTTCGATGTAGGCGTTTTCTTTTATTTCTTGAGCACAGTGTTGGAGTCTGTATTTAGTCCATTAGTCACCATTGATCCAGGGGCTCTTTTAAGAGTAGATGCATTTTGCAGTTTCCTTAGGTATTAAAATGACTCAATTTTGTAGGCTAGTAAGATTTAGTCAAAGATTTTCAGGCTTTCTTAGAAAAACAGGTAGTATTTAGTGACATGCTAAATAACTTAAGTTTTTCATGATGTCTTAATTTATCTTGTTTTGATACTTTTAAAGGGGAAAATAGTTGGGTTGGGCAAATCTTGTCCCTACAGGACTTTCATGGATTATGATGTTTTGAAATCCATCTAGTAGTCTGGGCATGACGGATTTTATTGAGATTTTGTAGAGTCCATCCGTCATCAGATTCAGCATACTTCACTCTGTTGAATTGAATTTCTGTGTCACCTTTTAGAGACCATTAAGTTCTTCCAAAGCCATAGAGTCCATCTTTGACACAAAAACAAAAATCAGGGAAGCAGGTGAGGTGAGAGTGAACTGGAAAGACATGCCTCTGTCTACACAGGGACAACAAATACTCAGCCTTGTGGGGTGTGGTGCCCATTGCAACCAGATCTTATGATTAGAAAGATACTGGAAATCTGGGTTTTTATGTAAACTCTTTGGTAGTTAAGTGTTAGCAACGAATTAAAAGAAAAACATAAACCAATTATGCCAATGCCTGCTATCCTTTAATGACATCTTTATACGGAATTTGCAAAAAAACCAAAAAACCCTGTCAATCTTTATTTATTATACTCCTTTTATACACTGCAGACGAGTGCTGAAATGCATTTGAAGAAAAGCTGTCCACACCAACATATTGCTGTAGCATAATATTCTACTTTGCATTCCACTTCCAGGTATTTCCTAAAATTAATGCAGTTGTATTTTAACTACGTATGTTTTTATATGACCAGGAGTACAATGGATCAGTGATAATGTGCAATATTCTAAGAGGAAGGATAAGTGAGAAATTTACCCCATTGATGAATATCTGGTTCTCCTGCGTATTTAAACCTTTGGGCATCTATGCTGGCTGGGTGGATTAAAGAACAGATGGGGGAGCTGTGATTTAATAGAACAGTTTCAGTGCCAATTCTGCCTCTAACTCCAGGTGCTCCTTGGTAAAAAAAATAAAATAAAATAAAATAAAATCAACCTGTGCTGTAATACCTTGTTTTGAAAAGCCACTCAAAACAATTAATTTACTCTGCAAATATAAAATGGTATCTAAAAGCCTTTAAATTGTGGAGGATGTGGTTCTGGATAAACCAATTTTTTTTGGTTTTGTTTCCTACACAGAATTTTATACACAGCTAATATGGTTATGTGTACATAGACAAAGGCAGACACACAGTCATAAAACATGTGAAAATCTATCTCCATATGGAATAAAAGTCTGTATTACTCCATTACAAGTGCCTGATGTTGACTTAGTGCAAAAAGAAAAGGATATAGAGGTCACAGTGAAGCACAGAATTGAAAATGAATCAGCAAGCAGTGGAATCAAATGGAGAATAAATGAACTTAGGCTAAAAGTAGAAGATACTGGCCAGTTGTTAGTAAGATATATTTTAGTTATTTCCCGTCCTAAGGAGTAAATTGTGCATCAGAAGCAATTATCTCCTTCTAAATAATGTCTACATACAGTTTACTGATTGATTTAATTTTGCAACATGTGAGCTTGGAATAAAGTTTTTGTTCTCACCTCCTGTAAGACCAAATATAAATCAAACATAAGACCGAACTTAATTAGCATGGCAGGGAATAAGAATGACATTTAAGGATTTGGCCTACAGTTCTGAGCTTGAATAACAGCTCTGCTTGATATGAGGTATGTACCATTGGGGAAAACTTCACTTTTCCAACCTTCAGTTTCCTTAGCCACAACTGGAGACAAGAATATTATTTACATCATGGGGTCATTGCACGGTTGTAGAAAATAGTCTGTTTCCATGTTTACAACAGCACCAGACACATAGCGAGTGTTCAGTAAGTGGTGGCTGCAATTACTGTTACTAAATGAGCGCCTTTGCCTGTCTAGATCCATTCTGAGAAGTGCAATTGGAGAAATTTGGTCTTGATTAATGCCCTCAATAAACACTCAGAGAGAAACAATAGGCGCAAGGTAAAGAATTGACAAACTACTGGAAAACACTATTAAAGGGATATGCATTATTTACCAGGGAAAAGAAAGCCTGATAAGTGTCCTGGCATTTTAAATAATATTTAAAAGGATTTAAGAATTATTGAAAGGACACTTCTATTTATTTGCAGTGACTGTAAAGAAAAGATTGACATTTACTTAGATTGCATTAAAAGATATGGAATAAAATTGAAACCTGATGTGACATACTGAAATGAAATTGTGATAATTATAGACCTTGAGGGTTGAAATTGTTAACCCTGAGGTTAATAATACCACCAATATTGTACTTTTGTCCAATGGCAAAAAGGTAGAAATTCAATAAAAAATTTAGATAATAATAGAGATGCCATTGAAAAATAATAACTTGTGGATTAAACTTAATTAGCACTGGCACTTTGCACTTGAAATCACGGTGAACAAGTCTTGGACTCTTACAAAATTTTAAACTTTAGTTCTTATGGGAACATAAAAAAGAAACGGAGTCCACTTTTCAGTAGTGTGGTTATAAGTTCACAGTGCATGGTTTGTATAACTAAATGCTTTCAACCTGGGATTTGAAAAAGTAGTCTCTGGGACAAAGATCAGAAGTTTCTATAAGTGGATTCGGATTATATATATATTATATATATATATATATAATATATATATGATTAATAATATATATTATTAATATTAGTTTCAGGTGTACAAAACAATGCAATAGTTATCCTTTTCACACCTTACAAAGTGACTCCCCACTCTCCCCTCCACTGCCCCTTCCCCCGATATCATAGATATCTATTACAATTCCATTGACTCCATCCCCACACTATACTCCACATCCCATGACTATATATGTGTTAAATTATAGTTAACATCTAATATTATTCAGTGGCAGCTTCAGATATATAGTGCAGTGGTCAGGCCTCTACACCGTCCATGAAGTGGTCTCCCTAACAAGACATGAGTCCATCTGGTCCCCTAAAAAATATTTTCAACCGTATTGATTATATTCCCCAAACTGTCTCTTTTATCCCTGCGGCAATATTGTAGTTGCCAGTTTATGTTGCCTTGTCCCTTCCCCTTCTACCTCATGCCCACCCTGGTCCCATCTAGCAATCATCAGTTTTTCCTTTGTGTCTCTAAGACTATTTCTGTTTACATTGCTCGTTTATTCAGTTCTTTAGATTCCACATATAAGTGAAATCATATGGTATTTGTCTTTCTCTGACTGACTTATTTCACTTAGCACAATGTTCTCTAGGTCCATCCATATCGTTGCAAATGGTATGATTTCTTTCTTCTTTATAGCTGCGTAATACTCCATTGTGTAAATATACCACAGTTTCTTAATCCAGTCATCTACCAATGGGCATTTCGATTGTTTCCAAGTCTTGGCTATTGTAAATAATGCTGCAATGAGCATAGGGGTGCATATATTTTTTTGAATTAGTGTCTTGTGTTTTTCAGGATAAAATACTAGGAGTGGAATTGCTGGGTCATAAGGTAGTTAGTTCCATTTCCAGTGTTTTGAGATACCTCCATACTGACTTCCATAGTGGCTGCACCAATCTGCAATCCCACCAACAGTGCAGCAGGATTCCCTTTTCCCCACAACCCCGCCAGCACTTGTTGTTTGTTGATTTGTTGATGATAGCCGTTCTGACAAGAGTGAGGTGGTTCTCATTGTGGTTTTTATTTGCATTTCCCTAATGATCAGTGAGGTTGAACATTTTTTCATATGCCTGTTGGCTGTCTGTATGTCCTCTTTAGAGAAATGTCTCTTCATATCCTTAGCCCATTTTTTAATTGGGTTGTTTGTTTTTCTGGTGTTGAGTTGCATGAGTGTTTTATAAATTTTGGATATTAACCCCTTATCAAATATATCGTTGGCAAATATCTTCTCCCATTCAGTAGGCTTCCTTTTTGCTTTATTGATGATTTCCTTTGCTGTAAAAAAACTTTTTTTTTGGTAAAGATTTTATTGGGGAATTGGGGGAGGGGAACAGTGTTGGGGAATTGGGGAAGGGGAACAGCCAAGTTGTTCTTCAATCTTAATTGTGGAGGGCGCCAGTTGCCATCTGGCTTCCCGTTGGCAGCTTGTGGCCTCTAAGCTCAAGGTCCTGTGTTCAAATCTAATTGCCTTTGGGTGTAGCCATCATCCCATATGGAAGTTGAACCCAGCAGCCTTGTTGTTAAGAGCGCATGCCCTATCCACTGAGCAATCTGAGCGGCAGCCCAGCTCAAGGTGCTTAGTTCAGTGTTTGTTGTGGGTGGGCATAGCCTCCATTCAACAGGCAATCTTGTTGTTACACCAGCTGAGCCATCCTGCCACCTGTTGGCAGCTCATCGACAGTTCAGCTCAGGCGCAGTGTTCACTGGCCCATGTGGGAATCGAATCTGCGGCCCTGTTGCTCAGAGCTCACACTCAGCCAACTCTTAATCAACTGAGCCTTTTGGCTGGGCCAAAAAAACTTTTAAGTTTGATGTAATGATTCGGCTAATAATTTAATATAGAAATATGTGGCAACAGAATACAGAATATGGAGTATAACTTGGAAACAAATTCTAAGTCCAAAGCAATTTGAGGTTCACAAGTGAACATTTTTGAAATCACTAAAGGGAATGCTTTATTGAAGAATCAAGGGAAGTAACTGCACAGGCACATATTTTTACTTTCCTGTAAGTTAACTTCTTATCTAACATGCCAATGGGTCCACAGGGCAAGACCACATTCAAAATAGTTGGCATGTTTTGTGGAATGATGGATTATTATTCAGAATAGCTATGTGAGAAAGGAAAGATACTGGACCCTAAGGGCATTTGAAACAGGCAAAAATAATATTAGATACAGCAACACAGTTGAACGCAAGAGTGTTTTGGCAAACTGAAAGTGGCAGACAGATTAGAGGCCCAGCAATGTCTGTAAAAATCTATGAAATATGTGTATAGATAGAATTCAGTCATGCAGTCAGTTGCAGAAAACTTAAAAAACATGCTGGGTAGTCAACATTTAGTGAGCACCATGTACTAGGTATTGAGGGGAAGGAAAGCAAATGAGTTGACAAAAGGTAGAATTAGAGGTCAGTGCAATCTATGCATGGCAATGAAATCACCTCGCAGAGGCATCTGAGGGACTGTTATTTTGAATAAGGCTGAAGTTGCCAAACCAGGAGGTACTCTTTCAGAGTGCAGGCACTGTTTTTACAAAAATATTGAAAAATATTAAAAGTACAGAGTGAATCTGTACATGTTTTAAATGATTATCCCCTCCCTTTGCCTTTTTTGGGGTCTCTGTTTTACGTGGTCCAAGGACCACCTTCATGTACCAATCTTAATATTTATACAATAAATACATGAGAAATTGGCTTTTTTACTAAAGAAAGTCTATATAATTTTCATAAATGGGAAACTAGTATCACTAGTTATAAACACTTGGTAACTTGACTTAAAAGTAAAAAAAGTAGAAATAAAGGAAATGTTATAACCCTGGATAACTACTGTGGGTTGTTGAGGGCTTTCATTTTGAGGCATATTATCTTTTTGTTAATATAAGTATAAAAAAAGTCCATATCCTTTTTCCCAGCAAATATACTTTTATGAATGAATACTGAAGATTTATTCATGACTGCTCCAAATAATCTGTGTACAAGGTTATTTATTAGAGCATTGTTTGACATAGCAAAAGATTAGAATAAAATAAATGCTCATTGACAGTGACAAGTAAAAAGTTATAGTGCATCCATACAATAAAATATAATACAGTTGTTATAATTCTGTGGAAGGTGTCATGTAAAGTATATTGGTATGTGAACAAGATTCATTTGTAATACACACCCATACACACAGGTTTTTATATATTTGTTTATTATATGTGTATAATATCTTTGCAAGGGTTTACAAAACAACAAGAGACAGTGGCTGTCTCCTGTGGGGAGATGAGGGTGGGTAGATGGCTGGGAGTAGAGTAGACGAAGCCTTACTCTTCACCATATATGCTTTTGGACCCTTTTCATGGTAGAATAGTAAACAGCATAGGCTAGTTTGCCTGGGTTCAAATCCTTCCTTTGTTGCTTAGCAGCTGTGACCTCGAGCAGGTTACTTAATTTCTCTCCACCTAAGTTTTTAATCTGTAGAATGGCATAAATTGTATTTACTTCACAGCATTGTAGTGAAGGTGAAAAAAAATATGTGAAAATGTTTTGAACAGTGCCTGGTACATTGCAAAACTATATGAACATTTGCAATTATTTTCATTATTGTTCCATGTGCTTATTTGATCAATTAAAAAATCAAGTACTTTTTTTTTTTTAAATTGGGGAGTTGGGGAAGGGGAACCAAGTTGGGGAATCGGGGAAGGGGAATAGACCAGTTGCTATCTTTTTGTTCTTCAGTCTAGTTGCGGAGGACGTTGCTTCACTGGCCCATGTTGGTATCATAATTGCGCTTTTTCTGGATGAAGCAGATTGGTCGCCAGCCTCTGGATGGCAGCTCACCGTGGCTATTGGCAGCTCACACTGGCTGCCAGCCGCTCATGCTGGCTGCCAGTCACTCACTGTGGCCTATGGCAGCCCACTGCAGCAGGGGCTACAGCTATGCCATCCCAGGGACTCACAGCAGTCCAGCTCCAGGTGGAGCTGTCATTCACCATCTTAGCTGTAGAGGGCAGTGTCACTGGCCCTCATATGTGGGATCCGAACCAGGACCGCTGGCATCCCAAACCAGCTCTTAACCAATGTGCCACTCGGCCGGCCTCTCCCCTCCCTAAAAGAATATCAAATACTTTAAAAAAAGAGATTTCTAGCAAGAATTGACAGTTGTGGCTTTCTATTGGTATCAGAGGGAATAAAATAAACCAAAAGGAGAATAGTTGCCTCACTCTAATATTCAATGCAATTTAACGTTAGGTCTGCAAGGATTTAAAACCACCTTTGCTTTTTTTTTTTTAATCTCCACTTCTAGAACCTCTGCATAAGGGAACCAATAGATGAATACAACATTCTGCACAGATTTGGCCTTTGCTCCATTTCTGAACACTTGACTGTGAGCATTTTGTTATTTGCTTGCTTTTTAAAAATCTTTTTGTCAGTTAGCATCCTTATTTTCTGGTCCAATGCTTTTTACCCTGAGGATCAGGACCCATTGGAAGCTCATGAAGTCAATTTAGAGTGGGTTACAAGAAAAAATAACAAAAGAAAGAAAGAAAAAAAAACAGAACAGAATAGAAAATACCAGAGTATTTACTGCATAGTAAAGCTAAGTATTGTTTTGTGAAACTTTTGCTTCTCCCTTGTCCCTCTTCTCCCACCCCCGAAAAATCAGTTTAAAACTGTTACTTTTTTTCTGAAAACCCAGTAGGAATTCCCTGATGTTTAGGGGGATGATTGTGCGAGTGTCTAGTGTTGTGTGTTTGAGGACAGAAGTCACACTGAACTAGGAACTCCTTGGAGCAAGTTGGACTCTCCAGTAATTCTGGAACTGACAGGGCCATCTAATGCCCAGAGCAATCTCAGTGGCCTGTGTACCCCAGCAGCCTCAGGAAATAATGGAGGGACTGGAAGCAGGATCATAATTTTTCATCCAGAGGTTTGGGTCAAAATGACTGGGAAATATGAAAATAAAGACACAGAGACTATATACAATTGATTGGTTGACTCTTAAAATGAGGATACGCCAAATAGCCCAGCATGTTCTCTTGTTTTAGTATGTCCTCAGATTTAATATGGCAGTCTATTTTATTGTCTTCTGTGAAATATCAAAATATCAGCCAACATTAAAATTTCTCATGTATTTTTAAATTAGTTCCAGGTGTACAAAATAGCATAATGTTTAGACATTTAAACCCCTCATAAAGTGATAACCCCCCCCCCCAGTCTAGTACCCCTCTGGCACCGTACATAGCTATTACAATATCATTGACTATATTCCCTATGCTGTACTTTACATCCCATGACTCATGTATTTTGAATACTTAAAAGTCCAGATGCGTTTAAACATTTCTTATATTCCTCTGTGTATTATATTCACTGTTTCCTCTTGTGTAAAAAATTACATTTCTCTCCTAATTATAAGAAAAATTAGAGAAACGAGAGAAAAATATAAAGAAAATAAAATTATATAATCGATGGTACCAGAGAGATTAGGAAATTAAGAAAACTAAAAGGAAGAAAAATAAAATTTATCCATAATGTCACCACTTGACCATAAATACTAATTTTTTTGTGAATTTCCTTCTAGTCTGTATGTGTGTGCAGAACATGTGTGTCGATCATTTCTATTTTTTTTTTTTTTTTGCTATTATTACCAACACTTTGACAAGTAGCCATACACATAAATTTTCACCTGTGTATTGGACAAAGGAAATGACCACTTTAAAGGTTCTTTTTGTACGTTGCCAAATCTCTTTCCATGAAGCTTGTATAATTTACACACTCATCAGTGGAGCTAACAGTGTAGTCTATACCAACACATTCTCATCAGCACTGGACATTATTACCTGTTGGATTATTTGCTAATATGATGGCAAAAAACTTTCCTTATTAATCTTTTTTGTTTGTTTGGCCACTAGAAATGTTGAATTTAAAAGTGTATTTGTTAGCTAATTTTATTTTTCTTGGGATTGTTTATTCATAATCTTTGCCTTGGTTCCTTTTAGAGTATTAATGCTTTCTTGTTGATTCTTGTATCTCGATTAATAAAGACCTTAACTTTTCACTCTTGTATTTATGGCAAATAACTTTCCAGAAAGTTCTTTTAATCTTTCAATTATTTTGGAGTTTTTAAGCAGAAGATCTAAATTTTTCTTCAATCAAATTTTCAAATTTATATTTTTTGGTCTTTGTAGTTCTTTCATTTTTTTTTTTAGATTTTTTTTATTGGAGAATTTGGGGAGGGGAACAGCATTGGGGAATCGGGGAAGGGGAACAGACAAGTGGGTGTCCTTTTGTTCTTCAGTCTAGTTGTGGAGGACACCACCTCATTAGCCCATGTCGGTATTAAGATCATTGCACTTTTCCAGGCTGAGGCAGCCAGTCGCTGGCCATTGGACTGACGCTCACAGTGGCTTACAGCAGCCCACTGCAGCAGGGGCTGCAGCCTATGCCGTTGCTGGCCACTCAGGCAGCCCAGTTCCAGGTAGAGCTGTTGTTCACAATCTTTGCTGTAGAGGGTACAGCGTCACTGGCCCATGTGGGGACCAAACTGGCGGCCCTGCTGCTCAGAGCTTGCACTCCCAAGCCAACTCTTAATCAACTGAGCCACTCAGCTGGCCCTGTTTCATAGTTTTTTTTTGTGTTTTTTTTTAAGATTTTATTGGGGAATTGGGGCAGGGGAACAGTGTTGGGGAATCGGGGAAGGGGAACAGACAAGTTGCTGTCTTTTTGCTCTTCAGTCTAGTTGCAGAGGACGTTGCTTCACTGGCCCACGTTGGTATTGTCATTGTGCTCTTCCCGGATGAGGCAGATCGGTCGTCGACCTCTGGATGGTCACTCACCACAGCTATTGGCAGCTCACGCTGGCTGCCGGCCACTCACTGTAGCCTATGGCAGCCCACTGCAGCAGAGGCTGCAGCCCACAGCGTCGCCGGGGCTCGCAGCCCAACTCCAGGTGGAGCTGTTAGCTGTAGAGGGCAGTGTCACTGGCCCTCTATGTGGGATCCAAACCGGGGCAGTTGGCGTCCCAAATCCGCTCTTAACCAATGCGCCACTTGGCCGGCCCTGTTCCATAGTTTTTATACTTAGAAATTCGTCTTCCATCCTGTGATAAGATAGGTATTTACTTACATTCTTGTTTGATTTTGGAAGAATGGTCTAGTTTACATATTGAATTGTACACTCCTGTTAGAGTTAATTTTACTTTGTGTGTTTAGGCAAGGATCTAAACTTCATTTCACATCACCCCCATAATTAACTTACTGATTTAGCACCATTTGTTGAGTGATCCTTATTCTTTGGTTATGATATAGAATTTGTTTGTTTAATTCTGTTTAATTGCTTCATCTATTACTATTTTGTCTCCGTTATTTAGATTATTGTAACTTTACTGTATGTTTTCATATCTTTTGGGGAACTTTCCTATTCTTTTATTTATACTTTTTATTTTGAAATAACCTTAGATTTACAGATTTGCAAACATAATACAGAATTTCCTGGTGTCCTTTACTCAGCTTCCCTCTCTCTCTCGCTATATATATATATATATATATATATTTTTTTTTTTTTTTTTTTTTTTTTTTTTTTGAGGTCAGCGTCACTGGACCTCATATGTGGGACTGAACCGGGGCTGCTGACTTCCCAAGCCAGAGCTTAACTTGGCCTGATATATATATATATATATATATATATATATATATATATATTTATATTTAAGATTTTATTGGGGAATTGGGGGAGAAGAGCATTGAGGAATTGAGGAAGGAGAACAGACAAGTGGGTGTCCTTTTGTTCTTCAGTCTAGTTGTGGAGGGCATCGCTTCACTGGCCCATGTTGGTATTATCATTGTGCTCTTCCTGGGTGAGGCAGCCTCTTGCCGGCCATTGGACGGCAGCTCACTGCAGTCCACGGTAGCTCAGGACAGGTCACAAAAGTGCACGCCAACTACTGGCCAGCCCCACTGCAGCCTATGCTGTTGCTGGCGACTCATGGCAGCCCAGTTCCAGGTGGAGCTGTTGTTCACCATCTTAGCTGTAGAGGGTGCAGTCTCACTGGCCCTCATATGTGGGATCTGAACTGGAGCCCTGCTGCTCAAAGCTGGCGTCCCAAGCCAACTCTTGACCAACACACCACTCGGCCGGCCCTGCTTCACTTAATATTGACATTTTTCATAACCATAGTGCAATTATGAAATAAGAAATGAATATTGGCACAAAATTATTAACTAAACTTCAGACTTTATTTGGATTTCCTCTGTTTTTCCATTGATCTTCTCTTGGTTGTCACAGCTCCATGGTAAACTTGAAAACCACTTTAACACTTTGTAGAAAACCTCTTATTGAGATTTTGATTAGAATTTTATTAAACATTTAGATTAGTCTAAGATTGACATCTCTATGATACCTAGGTTTCTAACCCAGTATCATGGTATTTATTTCAGTAACAAGAAGTGCAGAAGCAATCTCTAACCTTGCCATAAGCTATTCTTCCCATTTTCGGTTTATGCAATTATGTCTTCTGATTTTGTCAAATCATCTTTCATGTCTCCACTAACATTTTGTAATTCTCTTCATTTAGGAGCTATGCATTTTGTGTTAAAGTTAATTCTAGATAATGAAAATATTTAGATAGATAATCCTGTATTACAATAATTTTGCTTTCTCCATCTAAGTATCTTGACCTCTTATTTTTTCAGGTTTTATTGAATTGCTTATCATTTTCAAGATATTGGAAAATCACAGGAAAAATAACAAATCATAGAAAATGATGATCTTATCATGCCTTTACTGACCTATCCTTGCACTCCTGGGCTACAAGAGAGCCAAAGAATGTGATGCTTTTTTAGGTGAAATGAAGAAAGGCTTTCAAGAAGAAAAGCGGGATAGACAGTGTGAAATACTGTTTATGGTTCAAATAAGAAGATGAAAGAAAATTAGTTTTTGTATTTATTAATGTGGAGGTCGAAGATCTATTTTGGTGAAGTGACTGGGGTAGTAGTGGTCTGATCAGAATGCTGTAAGAGGAATGAGAGGCGAGAGCTTGGACACACCAGGTATAGACAAGGATTTCTAGGGGACAAGAAAGAAGGCTGTAGTCAGAGAAGAATGTGAGGACAGATCCAATTTTTTAAGGTAGGAGAAAAATATGAAGATGGGAGATATAATAGCAAGGTCTATGCTGATAGAAATAACCACGTAGAAAGAAAAATGCAGGAAAGAGAGGGAAGAATTGCTGGAGAAATATTATCTTGGGGGGACTGAATGTAGTAATGTATAGGGGTTGGGTTTGGCCATCAATAGGAGTTCATCTAGAGAAGGAAGAATTCATGGACACACACATTGGTCTTCTGATTCCTTCTATTTTTTTTTATTTTTTTTTTAAATTCGGCTAAGAAGGAGGACCAGGCAGGAGGTGGTGTAATTTGAAGAAAGACATGAAGTAGCTGGCTAGGAAAGTAGAAGAGTGGATGAACTATGGATATGAGATGTTATTAGTGGACTCCATGAAGGGCCCTTGAGGACTAGTGGGAAGGAATTTAAGTCGGCCTGTTCAATCTGGTTGAGTGATTTTCTCTGTCAACTTTCAGGTTCACCAGACAGTTGAAGCATTAATGCATTTAACTGAAGTTGGGGGTTTGCCAGGCAATAAAATCAAACAAAAAGACAAGGGAGGGATTATAGAGATTGACAGTATAATTTAAGGTAAGTGAGAGGAGAAGTGAGAACATGAGGGGGTTGAGAGTGAAAAGGATTGATGGATTCTTGGTTGATCAACTGATCAAATGATCAATTATATCTTTGATTTTTATTCTGTTTGGAATATGTGTTGAAATATGGGGACAAGTAGAGTTCACAGATCATTGCTTAGAGAGAATATCACTCACACAACAAAAGATCACTGTCCAGTTCTCTGTTTGATGAGGACTTGAATCTATGAACTAGGCTCAGGCAATGTAGTCCCTCAGTTTAACATCCCAATCTGTATAACTAATAGTTCACAAGGGAAATAACTCAGCAAGTTCATCCTTGAATGATAAACTATTTTCAAAAGTTTCAGAATAATTTATTAAGAAACCATTCTCAGATATAACCAACAAATGGTGCCCACATTTCAGCTGTCCAAGATAAAAGTGAGACTTTGAGTGCAGAAAGTCAGAAACAGAAAGAAATGTAGAAAATTAGAGAGAAAATAAAAATCAGACTGGAAAATAAGAAACAGAGATAAGCATGCCTCATATATTTGTATTTGGTTCTTTATCTTCTTATGTTAGTTGGTAAGAAGAGGTTGAGCAAGGATATGTGCAGGGGTGGGGAAAGGATCAGCCAGGGCAAACAGAGTGGACAGAAAACACATCTTACAGAGAAATTCGTAAGAACATGGGCAAGCTGCCTTCTTATGCAATTAGATTTACCTTTGGGTGGGATGGAGGTAACAGAGTGAAAAAGGGGGACAAGTTTTAATGGGGTGTTTTTTTTTTTTTTTAAAGATTTTATTGGGGAATTGGTGGAGGGGAACAGCGTTGGGGAATTGGGGAAGGGGAACAGACAAGTTGCTGTCTTTTTGTTCTTCAGTTTAGTTGCGGAGGATGTTGCTTCACTGTTGGTATCGTCATTGCGCTCTTCCCGGATGAGGCAGATCGGTCGCCGGCCTCTGGATGTCGCTCACCGCGGCTATTGGCAGCTCACACGTGGCTGCCACCCGCTCACGCTGGCTGCGGGCCACTCACTGTAGCCTATGGCAGCCCACTGCAGCAGGGGCTGCAGCCCACACCATTACCGGGGCTCGCACAGCCCAGCTCCAGGTGGAGCTGTTGTTAGCTGTAGAGGGCAGTGTCACTGGCCCTCATGTGGGATCCGAACCGGGGCCGCTGGCATCCCAAAACCAGCGCTTAACGAATGCGCCACTCGGCCTGCCCTAACAGGGTGTTAACAATTATACCTTGTATGTATCTCAATCTCACAAAAAGTAGTTGGCATTAGGAAGCTAGCCAGAAGATGGAATTATATATATTGTTTTCTTTAGCTTCCTAGCTTTGCCAGGTTTCCTGGAATTTTTTTTTTTTTTTTTTTTTTTTTTAGCTGAGCCATCCTGCCACCTATTGGCAGCTCAACGGCAACTCAACTCGGGCGGGCATCAAACCGCCATTGCTCAGAACTCAGCTCGCACTCTTGAGTGAGCTCTTAACCAACTGAGCCACTCAGCCGGGCCCTTCCTGGAATTTTAATTAGATTCCAGACATTCCAGCAATAATTTTCAGACAGCTTCTGTTCACAATATCATTCTGCATGTTTAGCTCATTGTAATCAAGCCTGTTTCTTTAAGAGTAATGCCTGTTTATTCCCAGTGCTTTTATGTTCTGTAAAACACAGACATGATCAATAATTATGGTAAAATACTTTAATTTTGGATGTCACTGGCGCCACTGAATAATAGAAAAGTTATCTAATTGTTGTAATTACTTTCCAAGGAATTCCCTTCCCCCTGCCTTTCCTAGTACATTTATTTTATTGAACTTCCTAGAACGTATGCAAAACATGCTGCTAGTTATTTCTGTTTTTGTCGTGACATGGTAATTTTTTAGTATTATATATGGAATCTAATTAGCAAGCTATATATTATTTTATGGCTTTAAACTGTTATTTTTTATCAGGTTTTTTTTTTTGTAATTTTAACTAAGAATCACTAAAAAAATCCTCAATTATCTCTACATGGTTAAACATTTTAAGGGGAAAATTGATATATAAAACAAAACAGATGGCACATTTTCCCAAGGGAAGTTGTAAATCTTTTTATGTTTTAGATTCTGAAAGGTACATCAGAATAAAATAATGGAAAATTGCAATTTAATAATGGAAAATTACACTTAAAATATAGATGCATTTTTCTTAGTGTGATCGATTGCAATTTTAGGTAAAGGCCAAATGCTATTTTTAAAAAATCCCCTCCCTAAAGGGTTTTGTAATATGCTTATTTGAAGTCTTATTCAACTGTCTTCAACACAAGAAGAAATATATAAATCAAGCTATATTCAAATATATGACACTGCAGTGGCAAAAAAATGCACTTCCAGAAAAGTGACTGTAGACAAATTGTTGTCACACATTTCCAGGAGAAATACGTGGGCAATCCGATTAATGGACAGAATTAAAAAATGCAGTGGATGTTTCTGGGCCATCACATTACCAAATATTGTGGAGTCAAATGCATTTCCTACTATACTTTTTGTTTATACCCCTCTCTCCATTAATAAAATTATTAGAATGAAGTGTAAATGCTATCAGAATGCCTTTAAAACTAGATATGGTGGTATAGTGTGTAAGAGTGAATGGAATTTGAATTCCTTCATTCTTTTTCTATGTTCAATTATGTCTAAATCTGACCAGGGCAAGACCTAGGAATCCTGGGCTTCTTAAAGCTGGGCTTATTCCTGTATCTGTATGAGAACTTCTGACTGCTAAAATGTTGCCATGACATTTATATGGCTGTGATTTCAGTGGAAATTTTCTAAACATCCTGATTTAGGATGATTTTATTTTTAAAATCCCCAAATATTTATTAAATCAGTCCTCACCATACATCCCAAAGTCTTATATCGAAAGTCATTTTCAGAATAATCACCTTGGAAGATTCCATGTTCATGTTAGCATGGCTCAAGTCATTTTTACAATTGTGTGGATGTGCGCATGTGTGTAATTACCTTCTGAGTAGTTTCAGTTATGGCAAATATTTATTCTGAGGACAGACTTTTTTGTTTTTACTCTTTTAATACAATTTTTCCTCTGATTATGAAAGTAGTAAAATTTATTATAAAGATGTTAGAAAGTGATCATCTTTCATATTGTGTGAAAGAATCTTTGGAGCCCAAAGAAAGCCACACCAAGACACATAATAATTAAAATGGCAAAAGTTAAATACAAAGAGAGAATATTAAGTGCAACAAGAGTAAGACAACTTTTACAAGTTATGTACAAAGGACATAAGCAGATTTTTCAGCAGAAAATTTTTTTAAATTAGTTTCAGTATACAAAGCAACAAAATAGTTAGACATTTGCACCCCTCACAAATTGATAACCCCTCCCCCAATCTACTACCCCCCTGACACCTCATGTAGTTTTTATAATACCATTGACTACCTTCCTCATGCTGTACTCCACTTTTTGTGGCTGTATATACATACATACATACATACATACATACATACATACATATATATACTATACATTTTATATTTACAGTAATATAATATATACATATATGTATATATATATAACTGTAGTTGACATACAATATTATTTTACTTCAGTTCAATTGTACATTACATTGGTCATGCATCTATACAGTCTATGAAATGATCCTCCGATAAGTCCAGTGACCATCTGGCACCCTGCATAATCTTTACAACATTGTTGATTATATCCCCCATACAGTATTTCATATCCACATGACTATACTATGTCTACTAATAACCCCCATCCTCCTACCCTTCCCACCTAGCAGCCAACAATTTTTTTTTTTAAAGATTTTATTGGGGAATTGGGGGAGGGGAACAGCATTGGGGAATCGGGGAAGGGGAACAGACAAGTTGCTCTCTTTTTGTTCTTCAGTATAGTTGTGGAGGATGTTGTTTTACTGTTGATATCGTCATTGCGCTCTTCCCGGATGAGGCAGATGGTCCCCGGCCTCTGGATGGTTGCTCACTGCGGCTATTCCCAGCTCACGCTGGCTGCCGGCCACTCGCTGTAGCCTATGGCAGCCCACTGCAGCAGCGGCTGCAGCCTACACCGTCGCCGGGGCTTGCACAGCCCAGCTCCAGGTGGAGAGGGCAGTGTCACTGGCCCTCATATGTGGGATCTGAACCCGAGCCACTGGCGTCCCAAGCCAGCTCTTAACCAATGCGTCACTAGGCCCGCCCAGCCAACAGTTTTTTTTTTTTTTTCTAAATCCCTGAGTCTATTTCTGTTTTGTTTGCTTGTTTATTTTGTTCTTTAGATTCCACATATAAGTAAGATCATATCATACAGTATTTCTTTCTCAGTCTGACTTAGCTAATATTCTAAGGTCCAGCTATGTTGTTGCAAATGGTAAGAGTTCATTCTTTTTTATGGTGATTAATACTCCATTGTATACATGTACCACAGTGTATTTATCCAGTCATCTATTGATGGGCATTTCAGTTATTTCAGCAGAAATTTTATAGGCCAAAAGGGAGTGGCACAATATATTTAATGTATTGAAAAAAAGTTGCCAACCAAGAATACTCTACCTGGCAAAGTTATCATTTAGAAGCGAAGGAGACAGAGTTTCCCAGACAAGTAAAAGCTAAAGGAGTTCATCACCACTAAAGTGGCCTTACAAGAAATATTAAAGGGACGTCTTTAAGCTGAAAAGAAAGGGTGGTAACTACTAACAAGGACACACATGGAAGAATAAATTTCACTGGAAAGGTAAATACAAAGTGAGGGTAGTAGATTAATCGCTTATAAAATTAATTTGGAAGTTAAAAGTCAAAAGTATTGGGTTGTCAGAAAAGTCATGATGCATTTTTGCAACAAAAAACAGAAAAAATACGTCATGACTTTTCCGACGACCTAATAGTTAAAATAACTATGACTGCAATAATTAGCTAAGGAATACACAAGATAAAAAGATGTAAAATGTGACATCAAAAACATAAAATGTGTGTGGACTTTACAATGTTAATCTGTTATTAACTTAAAATGGCCACCCTCGTGGGAAACAACCAGAGTGGGAGAAGGATCATGGAATTCAGGAGACAAGAATATTCCAATTGTGATGGAGAAATCAGGGGTGTCAAAAGCATCAGAGAAGTCCAGCAAGATAAGAATGGGAAGTAGAGGGTTGGCCAAGTGGCTCAATTGGTTAAGAGCTCGCTCAAGAGGGTGAGCTGAGCTCTGAGCAACAGCGGTTTGATGCCCAGCCCAAGCTGAGCTGCCAACAAGTGGAAGGAAGGCTCAGCTAAAAAAAAAAAAAAAAAAAAAAAAAGAAGAATGGGAAAGTATTATGTTTATGAACACAATTGTTCTATTACTTTTGTGAAACTAGCATCAGTAGAGAAGTGTTGGGCAAGATAAATTATGCAAGACAACTGGCAGAGGAGGGACTGAGTAGCAGATGCACATGTGGAAAACAGGGATGAAGAAAAACTTTTCGAAATGCTTGACTCCGAAAGTAAGGGAAAAGGAAAGAAATGACAGGGGTGGTCAAAACAGAGTTTGAATTTTAACTGAGAACTACTTCAGCCTGTTTAAACAGGAAGGAATCTATAGAAGGGTAATGATTGAGAATATAGGAAAAGGAGGTGAGAATATAGGAAATGAATGATGGTGTCTGAGGAAGCCAGGGAGCAGTATCAGATATATCTCAGAGACAAGGAAAGATACTTGTCCCACCCTGACAGGAGGAAAGTGACCATGTTGGCTATATATTTTGAGTTGAGGAGGGAGACAACATGTGAATGCATTCCTGAGTGATGACTTCTCTTTTTCCTGTGAGATCAGAGATAATGCCATGCCCTAAGATTAAGGAGGATGGTGGAGGATGGAAGTGTTTTGAAAGAGCCACACTGGGAAATAAGGGAAGGAGCTGCTTAGGAACACAAAGGATTGTTGGATAGAGCTGAAAACCTATTTATCCTGGAAACTGGGAATTCATAGTGACACTAATCTATGAAAAATGAGCCAGCTAAGTATGCTGTACATGTGGGAACCTCAGCTGTCTTGTTCACCACTGTACCTTCCAAATCTACCAGAGAACCTGGAACATAAAAGTTACTCTATAAATATTTTTTAATTTTCCCTGAAGACACTCAACCGCCTGATATAGGAGATGAGGCAACAGAATATTGGCATAATCTAGAAGGGTGTTTTTCCCCTAAATCTGAGTTTTATATTACTGGATACATTAGAATGTATTTCTAGAGGTGGTTATGGGAACCAGTGTATTTTGAATCTCTGTTTGATCTTTCTGTATCAAAAGAGGAATGGACTGCCTGCCTGAATCAGACATTGGGCAATGACTGTTGTATGCTGGGAGAGGGAAGGCAGGGACTAACTAAACAGACCTAGCGGAGAGAGAAGAATCTAAAGGTTAGAACATGCCTTTATTGCTCAGGGTCAGTCCTTCAAGGGAATGGTCTCATGAAAAATGTACCAGAAGCTACGTTCCAAGTAGTGAGATTGGATTTTGGAGGAGAGATCTAAAAACACTTGAAAAGAATTCTCAAAAATCTAAATAGAATTCCAGGGTGAGTAGTATCAATTCAAGACAGGACAGAAATGCTCTGAGCTTCAAGGAATAGAAGCAATCCAGATGGTGCCTCAGGGCATTCAAATACCAGCTATCAGATACAGATATGGGCCATAGATATCCAGTTTCTGAGGGATTAGGGAATAGAGCAGGGACACTGTAAGTGTGGGGTACCTCAGAAATTGGGATTAATTCATCTTTTCCTGTGACAAATATTGATTGAAAAAATATGTAAGGAACCGTGGGAGACAAAGGAGGAATGCACCTGGGACTAAGACCACAACACAGTGATGGAAGAATTATAGTGTTAAGTTTAGAAATGGTTCAGCAGCAAAAGTGATCTAGAATGATCTACCATTGGGGTGGGGCTGATCCCTCAGGTAGGGTTTACATGCATTAGTCCAGTCCTGAGGTTACAGCGTGCTGAGCAAGTTGACACAGAGAGTCATTGGTTTTCAGTTGCTTTGGAGGATGGTGGTTTAAAATGGTCAAGGCAGTTGAGTAGACCAAGGAAACAAGCTTTCTCAAAAAGCCTTGGTTCTGTGGACCCAAAGGATGGAGTAGTTTCTGGCTAAATTTCACAAATAAAATCCTAACCTGCTAAGAAGGAAACAATTTTTTGTTTTTTTTGAGGGCAGTGTCACTGGCCCTCATATGTGGGACCCGAACTGGGGCCGCTGGCTTCCGAAGCCAGCGCTTAACCACCACGCCACTCAGCCGGCCCAAGGAAACAATTTTTGAACAAGACTTTAAGGGGCCAGAGCCGCCTCCACATAGATGATTGGTCAAAGCATTATTTCATGGGTAAAGGAAGATATTCCCCTACCTGTCTGCCAGATATTACAAACAATTTTCTTATGATGGATGTTGATGCTTGTAATTTCACTGTGACTGCTCATTAGTCTAACTGAGAACAAATGGGACTTGAGTGGTGAATCAGTTCAAGATCTTTCTTATTTTGATCAGTGAGGAGAGGTTAGGGTGTGTATTTTAAAAGAGTAAGTGAGAGAGGGAAGAGGAATGTTACTAATGGATGACTAAGATAACAAAAGGACACATGTGGAATGCCCTCTAATACTATCTTTGATTATTCAAAACACTCTATGGGAGATAGACTCAAAATTCTTGAGTGGACCCCTGTCATCCTATGTTTCTTGAAATGATAAGTGTATTTTTGTCTTATGCCAATGGTGTTCTTGTTTATAGATTCCAAGTTCCCTGGTTAGCCTGATGAAAAGTTATTTTGTTGCACATAGAGCCCAATAAAATGATTGATTCTACAGTGTTTTTAGGGTTAATCTCAATTCAGTGAATACTAAAATGAATAAATGACAAATGAATCGAAACATAATAAATTAATAAAACTTCAATGTAATATGCCTTTATGCATTTAGGAGGGAGTGTTTCAGCTGTTAAATGTATTGCAGTTAAATGAATTAAAAAACAAAATAAATTTTAAAATGCTCCATTATTCATTACAGTACTTTAGTACCTCATTAATCTGTTTTGGATCACTCAAGCCCATAAGTGCCTACTGTCAAAGCTGAGAAAGTGTGAGGAATTGCTTTTTATACCCTCAAGTCAACTGAAAGCAGTAACACTTCCTATGGTGTTAGGGTCAAGTCTATAGGACATAAAGTAAGTGTCTTTGCAGCTTGAAAACTTTTTAAAAGCAACATTTGGAGAAGTTATTTTCATGTTTAGAGATAGTCACATTTTAAAATTGTTGTTCTTTAAAAATATTTAAAAATGGAATGGAAGAAACATCACAATTTTAAACAATTCCATTTCCCCCTTGTCCAAAGAGAGCACTATTAAAGTGAGATGTATCAATGGGCCAAACTGAAAGATTTCCAGAGCAAAAACTCAACTGCAACTTTCATTTTTTTTTTTTTTAGCAGTCTTATAGTCTCTGAGAGAGAAATTATGTGTCCTTGAAACTGTGGGAAATTTAAGATAAAAATAAATGTTTTAAAATGACTTTACAGGCAGATTTACACTTTTGTTTTTAAAGATTTTATTGGGGAATTGGGGGAGGGGAAGAGCATTGGGGAATTGGGGAAAGGGAACAGACAAGTTGCTGTCTTTTTGTTCTTCAGTCTAGTTGTGGAGGACGTTGTTTCACTGGCCCATGTTGGTATCGTCATTGCGCTCTTCTCTGGTGAGGCAGATCGGTCGCCGGCCTCTCTGGACGGCCGATCACAGCTGCTCTTGGCATCTCACGCTGGCTGCCGGCCCCTCACGTTGGCTGCCAACCACTCACAGTAGCCTATGGCTGCCCACTGCAGCAGGGGCTGCAGCTATGCCATCCCCCAGAACTCACAGCAGCCCAGCTCCAGGTGGAGCTGTTGTTCACCATCTTAGCTGTAGAGGGCAGTGTCACTGGCCCTCATATGTGGGATCCGAACTGGGGCTGCTGGCGTCCCAAGTCAGCTCTTAACCAGTATGCCACTTGGCTGGCCCCAGATTTACACTTTTAAGTTTATAAACATGTATGGTGGAGAGAGCACTGGACACTACTATGTTCTTGTGGTCAGGGTAAATCTTGGTCTTTCTGAATTTTGTTATGCTGTGAGGTCAGTAGAGGTCAGATGACAGACTGAATGACAATGATGCTCCTTCTAGACCTTCTGATTTCTGGTTCCTTTAAAAGAAATGCAGAATAAGCAAAATCATACAGTTCAAAAATTGAGCAACCGGGGGCCTGCCAAGTGGCAAGTTGGTTAAGAGTTGGCTTGGGATGCAGCTCTGAGCAGCAGGGCCCCTGTTCAAATCCCACATATGAGGGCCAGTAACACTGCCCTCTATAGCTAAGATGGTGAACAACAGCTCCACCTGGAGCTAGGCTGCTGTGAGTCTCCAGCAACGGCTTAGGCTGCAGCCCCTGTTGCAGTGGGCTGTGGTAAGCTACCATGAGTGTCTGGCAGCCAGCATGAGTGGTTGTCCAATGGCCGGCGAGTGACTCCCTCACCTGGGAAGAGTGCAATGATACCAACATGGGCCAGTGAAGTGACGTCCTCCATAACTAGACTGAAGAGCAAAAGGACAGCAACCTCTCTGTTCCCCTTCCCCATTCCCAAATGCTGTTCCCCTCCCCCAATATCCCAATAAAATCTTAAAAAAAAAGAAAAAATTAGCAACCAGAATATTAGAACAGTCATAAAAGAACAAAACCAAACTAAGAAATATGTTATTAGAATGTCTTTGGATGAATGGATTGGAGATGCTTAAAGATGGTAACTCTTTTTTTTTTTTTTTTTTGTTACCCATAATCAGTTAGGAACATTTGCTTTTACTGTGGAATGCTTACATTACCCTGAACATTCTTTAGAACAAACCATTTTTCTGAGGCTTAGCTCTGATTTAACAAGAGTTATAAATCTAACCAGTGGGAAAATCCATACCATCTGGGATTCTCTGTGTGCAGTGTCACCTAAGAAGGTGTAGTGGAAATCCTGATCCTCTTTTAGTTACCTCCTTGGCTCCACCCCAATCCATCACAATCACAGGCTTTGTCAGATCTCTCAGGAAAGTTACCCTCTCATCCTTGGGATAAACACTCAGGACCAAGTAATCTTTGAACTACTAGGAGGTCATTTTTCCTGCTGTTTGGAGATAGCCTGCCAGGGGTGGAAGGTCGGGAGCCAAACTACAGGAGAGATGGTGCAAGATGCAAAGCCTTGAAGACATCAGTGAATCTCCTGGGTCAAGCCATGCCTCAACTGCTAGCTTTTTAGTTATGTGAGCAAATAAATGCCTTTTTCAGCTTTAGCTAGATTGAATTATTTTCTGTCATTTGCTCCCCAGAGAGCTATTGTTAAAAAAGAGAATAACAAAGAATACTGGCCATTTATCTATCAATATTAATCATTCTGTTTCTTCCCTTTTAAGGTACCAATGTTTGCAATATGTATCATTTATTTAATAATATTTAAGGGGTATGTAATGCTGCTATATTAAATATATTGATCAATTTTTAGATAAATCCATATTTCAGAAATATTAAATGCAAAAAATATACCTCAAACTGGAGAAATATGAAAATTTAAACTGTGTGTGTGTGTGTGTATATACATAAACTTTCCTGAGTAGCTTTGTTTTTTTGTTTCTATTTTTTTTTTTTTAGCTGAGCCATCCTGCCACCTGTTGGCTGAGCTCAGGCTGGGCGTCGAACTGCTGTTGCTCAGAGCTCAGCTCACACTCTTGAGCGAGCTCTTAACCAACTGAGCCACTCGGTCGGCCTGTACACATGAACTTTCAGTTCCTTTGGGTAAATACAATTGTTGAGTTGTATGGTAACAGTATGTTTGGTTTTTTTGTTTGTTTGTTTGTTTTTTTAAGGGCAATGTCACTGGCCCTCATATGTGGGACCGAACCGGGGCCGCTGGCTTCCCAAGCCAGCGCTTAACCACTGCGCCACTCGGCCGGCCCAGTATGTTTGGTTTTATAAGAAACCACCAAACCGTCTTGCAAAGTGGCTGTAGTTTGCATTCTCACCAGTGATAAATGAGAATTCCTGTTGCTCCACATCCTTGCCAGCACTCAGTGTTGCCAGTGTTCTGGATTCTGGCCATTCTAATGAGTGTGTAATGGTATCTCATTGTTGTTTTAATTTGTATTTCCCTGCTGACATACGATGTGGGACATTTTTCAATATGATGATACGCCATCTGTATATCTTCTTTGGTGAGGTGCCTATTAAGGTCTTTGGCTCGTTTTTTAGTCTGGCTGTTCATTTTTGTATTGCTGAGTTTTAAGAGTTCTTTGTATATTTTAGATAACAGTCCTTTATGAGATATGTCTTTTGCAAATATATTCTGCCAGTCTGTGATTATCTTCTCATTCTGTTAACATTGTCTTTCACAGACTAAAAGTTTTTTTTTTGTTTGTTTGTTTTTAAAATTTTATTGGGGAATTGGAAGAGAGGAACAGCACTGGGGAATCAGGGAAGGGGAACAGACAAGTTTTTGTCCTTTTGTTCTTCAGTCTAGTTGTGGAGGACATTGCTTCACTAGCCCATGTTGATATCATCATTGCGTTCTTCCCCGGTGAGGCAGTCACTCGTCGGCCATTGGACGGCCGCTCAGGATGGCTCAGGGCAGCTCAGGAAAGCTTATGCCAGCTCTCAGCCAGCCCCACTGTAGCCTACGCCATCTACGGCGACTCACGGCAGCCCAGCTCTAGGTCAAGCTGTTGTTCACCATCTTAGCTGCAGAGGGTGCAGCATCATTGGCCCTCATGTGGGATCCGAACTGGGGCCCTGCTGCTCAGAGCTGGCTTCCCAAGCCAACTCCTAACCAATGCGCCCCTTAGCCGACCCAAAGGTTTTTAATTTTAATTTTAATGAAGTCTACTTATCAATTACCCTTTTATGGATTGTGTCTTTGGTGTTGTATCTAAAAGGTAATCATCGTATCTAAGGTCACCTGGGTTTTCTCTTATGCTAGCTTGTAGAAGCTTATATATAATTTTGTGTTTTTTGCTGTTAGTTCTGTGATCCATTTTGAGTTAATTTTTGTAAAGAGTGTATGGTCTGTATCTAGATTAATTTTTTTTTTTTGCATGTGGATGTCTACTGTTTCAGCACTATTTATTGAAAAGGTTGTCTTTGCTCTACTGTAGTGCCAGAGAAGAGTTTTTAAATGTTGCTAAAATGTGTGTTAATTCTAATCAGATTGTGTGTTCTACAGTTACACGGCAAATTTTACTGAATAATGGCCAAATTCACTGTTTCCAATAACTTACAAAAGACGAAGATACAAATTGGGTAGGCAGTAATTATTGGTAGATATAACAAAAGTGCTAGAATAACAAAAATGTATCTTTGTTTCCTGGTACTGCAGAACACTCAGCTAAAAATAAGAAAGCTTTTTTCCTTTGGCTCTCCCACTATGTTACACTAGCTCCTTTGATATACCATTTAGTCTTCCAGAACTTTGTCTTTTTTCTCTGTAAAATGAAAAAAGATGCTTGACTAAAATAATCTTAAGATCCTGCTACTATAAAAGTTCTCCAAGTTTGAATATTTTCTCTTCTGTTTCTATCTTCTTTGTCTCTGTCTTTCATGTATTCTTTTCTCTTCCTCACTTCTTTTTCTCTCTTTATTCCTTTTCCCCTCTCATTTACTCTTTTTTTTTCCAGAGAGAGAGAGAGAATATAAAATTTCCTTTTTAATACAAGTACAATTTATGTTAAAAAATTTGTTCAATTTTGAGAATTTTTTGAGCTACAAAAAATTTAAAGTTACATTCAATTTGTTCATAGAAAAGCTGGTGAATGATCCAAAACAGAGTCTGTTAATTTTTTTAGAATTGGCTCGACAACTAGATAGAAATATGCACAATGAAACATATACTAAATCTAAAGTATAAGTGCACTTGTATTGGGTTTAATGAACAGCTTGTTTGAAATAGCAATGTTGGCAAACAAGTCCTGAAAATATATTCATTTCTTTTCTTTTTTGATATCAACATTTACCGAATGTGTCACTGACAGTGAACTGGCCTACCTTCTCAGCCCTGACAGCCATGCTTGCTCTGGAGGAGCCTGGGTAGAATGGCCTTTTCTACAGCCTTGCAGACACATCCTATTATGCACTGGTCCATTGTCCTCAATTTGTATTACAAGCTCCTTGCGCTTTATGCACTTATCTGATATCACGTATTCCACCTTCTCATATCTTCTAGATTAGAAAGGCTGCCTTTTTGTTCATGACATCTCAGTTGGTGTCAGTGAAGGTAGAGTGGACACAATTGAGTGCAGAGAAATCAGATGGGCAGAGCAGATGAAACATTCCTTGGTCTTTCCTGTCTTGGCCTATATGTGAAATGACTGCATAATTTTTCTCCAGATTAGGGCTTTGTTGAGACACTCCATCTAGAAGAATCTGCATGACCTACTTTATACTTATATCTTCAAACTTTTATCAAGCTCTCCTCCTCTCACCGTGCTCCAACCACAGTGGACTCTCTTTAGTTCTGGGCTCAGGAGTTAAAGGCAGCAACTTGAGAGATGCCAGAGACATATGGGGAATAGGGAAAGTCTGAGTTGTATGGCTGTGGGATGAGAGCTAGAGGGACAGTCTCCATTCCACTTTATTTTTTCCTAATTGTAATAGTTGAAATTATTCTTTTCATTAAATGAGAAATTTAAAGGGTGATTGGGAGACTAGGAAGAGAAAGCAGAGTAGAGCTTTGGAATAGAAGCTCTTGTGTGAAATGAGATATCATGGAGGGAGACTGGAGTGAGACAAACTCTCCTCATATGCAGACTTTATAAGAGAATAGGGAAAACCTGTTTCATAACTTATAGATCCCTTGGAAACATCAAAGCTATAAAATATAACCCAATTATGACCTTGAGTTATAGTGCTTAGATGCAAGTGGCAAGATAAGAGTAAGGTAATATAATGCTGGGCCCAGGGCTGGGCACAGAAGGTGTATTGGCCACCATGGCATTTGTGGTTCCTGTCCTCGCTGGGCTCCCAGTCTATTGGGCCAGGCTAGTGGTTTCATTGCTATTCCCGGTAGTCACTTGCATCTTCTCCCTCAGGTCCTGGCTTCCAGTCTCTTTCTGCTGAGTCTTCTCCTCCTGTAGTGAGCCCTATTGACAAGACCCAAGTCACCCCATGCTGGCTCTTTCCAGAGAAATTTCTTTACCAGACTCTCAAAAAATCTGCTAGCCAGACTCTTTTTATAGCTTTGATCTTTCCAAAGGATCTATGAATTATAAAACAGGCTTTCTTTGTTCTTTTATAAAGTCTGTATATGAGCATGAGTTTGTCTCATTCACCTTGATATGCTACTGACAAAACCAAGGCGGAATCCTGTTTTATCTTTATTTACTGAATGCATTACAGTTAAAATTTATATTTATTAAAAATCTCTCTTTTGTAACAATGTGTAATGATAGATGTTAACTAGACTTACTGTGATGATCATTTTACAATATATGTAAATATTGAATCATTAGGTTGTACATCTAAAACTAATATGTTATATGTAACTAATATGTCCAAAAATATACTTAACAAATCTGTAATTAAATACATTTAAAATGACATTGCTTACTGATATCTATAATGACTATTATTGACTTCAAATATCATGTTTCTGTATGATAAACCCTTCTTATAATTCAGAATGACGAGTTTCTTGTATAACAGTCTTTTTTATTAGAGAACTAATTTTATCAAGTCTTTTTTGTTGTTGTTGTTATTGTTTTTTTGAGGGTAGTGTCACTGGCCCTTATATGTGGGACCGAACCAGGGACGCTGGCTTCCCAAGCCAGCGCTTAACTACCGCGCCACTCGGCCGGCCTAGAGAACTAATTTTAAAAGCACTTGTGTTTTGTTTTTCTTTTTCATACCTTGGATATAAGAATTTTAGAGCTAACTTTTGTGATTCATTGCAGTATCTTCTCTTTCATTGGTTTTATTTTTCTAGATTTAACCTTTTTCCCCCTTCTGTCACTTTACTTGATTCTTATCTTTTACTCTCCTTCAGAGATTCTCTTAAATTGTACTTGTATCTCTGTAAGCTGCTTCAAATTCTTTCTTTAATTAGGCTGGGCATAATGAATGTAGAGGTTTCCATATATCAGATTGTGCTTTGGAATACAATTTAATAATTAAACTGATGTACTGTGTAATTTTGGAAAAAAATTTAATTCTAATTTGTCTGTCTTATCCATCCATCCATCCATCCATCCATCCATCCATCCATCCATCCATCCATTCATCCATCCATCCATCCCTGTTCTTATTCTCCCCAAAATATCAAGTGGTTTTCAGGAAATATATGTAATGAAGAAGCATAGTGTTCACCAAGACATATTTGAGATATTAATAGATATCATGACAAAACTGTTCCATGTGCAAATTTGTGTGAAATTCTGATTAAATGAACTTGAATGGGTTTATTTAAAATTCAGTACAAAGTGACTCTTGGGTATGAGTTGGGCCTAGAGTTATTATGTAACATTTCCCCAAACACCTTTTAAAGGGAATATTAAAAAAAAAAATAAAACACCTGTTAACATACATAAGAACTAGTGTTCTAGGAAACCCAGTTGGAGAGATGCCTAATTAGTTAAATATAAATAAAATCAATAGCAGGAAAAGCCAAAATAGAGTAAATTATACCAGGAAGAAAAAAATATTATGTCTCACATGATTAAGGTATAAATTTATTTCTGAACATTCTGGACGTCAAAGCAAAAGAGAAACATAGTTCACTGTATACTTTTGACTGTACAGGGAGGAAAAAGAATACATTATTTCCTTGGGGGCAAACACTCTGCCACTGGATTAGGACAAATTTGTTTTAGTTGGATCACATAAGGTCTTTGGGTCTCTTTTTTGTAGCATTTTTTTTTTTTTTGAGGGCAGTGTCACTGGCCCTCATATGGGGGTCCCTTAACCACTGCGCCACTTGGCCGGCCCTTTTTTGTAGCTTTTTAAATGTCAATCTTTGCACAGGTGACAGGAGAACAAGCTGGGTGGGTTTTGCCAGAGCCACGGGTCCAGTAATCAGGCAGTTTCATCCTACCAGATGTGAAGTCTAGTGAAGCCAGCTCAAGTGTAGAGCAGGAGACAGGTAAGAGGCAGACTCTGAACATCAGAAAGATACAGAGAAGTTGCTGGACAATATCATATAACGACACACCACCTCCTACTCTTAAGATTCAATTTGAATATAAATCCACCTGAGTCAGAAACAGATATTATCTATACATCCATCTTCTATTTAGTCATCCATTTAAGGGGATGTTGTATGTCTTTTAAGGCATCATTTTTGAATATTAGGGTAGGATAGTTTTCATATGAACTTTTATATGACATGTGTTTTATGTATAAAGTAACTCTGAAATCGGGCCAGCCGACTGGCGCGGTGGTTAAGCGCTGGCTTGGGAAGCCAGCGGACCTGGTTCGGGTCCCACATACGAGGGCCAGTGACACTGCCCTCAAAAAAAAAAAAAAAAAGGTAAAGTAACTCTGAAATAAAAATGTTGACCCAATTATGAAGTCAACAGAATTCTTCATTTGTGTAGGATGTGGGAGTTAGGCCATCTTCTCATGGAAATAGTAGCCTTCAAAAAAAGTCACTCTATGAAACTTGTCAACTTTCTAAATGTTGGGTAGACCAATCCTAATTTTTTCCAACAGACATAGAACTTGATCACTAGTTCAGTACTTTATTGATGATATTGTGGAAGAATAATTATTTGCTATATTTCTTTATGCCACAAAAATAAATAATACCCCATTTATCATTCTTTAAGAATTACAACCCAGGGGCTCAAATGAAAACCTCAGAAGTTAGAGTAAATTTTCAACATTAAGAAATGTTAGATTTCTATGGGTCAGAGTCTAGCTACAATTATCAATTTATAGTCTGTGTGAGAACTAAGGCAATTGCCTGAATCTCTCAGAACCTCAAGTTACGTATCTGTAACATGGGGAAATATTACTACACTCCTTACAAGGTTGTGGTGAGGAATACATGAGACAATACAAGCAAAGTCTTGGACCCTGGAACATAAAAGTCACTCAATAATTTTTAGGTATTATGATGATGAGTAGGTGTTTTATGATGAAGCATAGACTCCCCGACGACTGTAGCACTGCTTTCAAGATTGTATAAACAGCAGACCATTCATTTGTACCCAAATGAGCAAAGATAAGATCAACTCTCCCCTTCTTTTATTTTAAAGAACAGTTGATTATTGTAAAATGACAGAGATAGATCTGTATTAAAACAGCTTTTTTTTTTTTTTTTTTTTTGAGGGCAGTGTCACTGGCCCTCATATGTGGGATCCGAACCGGGGCCGCTGGTTTCCCAAGACCAGCGCTTAACCACCGCGCAACTCGGCCGGCTAACACAGCTTATTTTTAAAGGATTCTCCTTCCCCAACTCTGACAGCCCCAGAGGATACTGGCACTCGGCACTAAAATTCTGAGGTTCAAACTGTTTTTCCACTATTTATTTAATAAAGATTTTGGGCTTTTCAGAAATTATAGTTTGATCGTTCCTGTGTCAAATTCCATTAAGAATGTCATGTTCTTCTAATTTTAAGGTCTGCTTTCAGAATTTGTCATCATTTTGGGATTTAGGAGAAGGGCATTGATTAATTGGGTTAGGGGAAAGATGGCAGTTTTAATGTGGTAGGTGGGAAATACTAGAAATTGAGGGCACAATGAAAACGGAAGGCAACAGTCTCTGTTATGGCATCAGTCCATTTTTCTGTGAACATTTATTAAGAGCAAGTTGTCACTTGATAGAACCTTACTGTATTTATATATTTTCTTTTATATAAGAGAGTCATTCATGGTAGAATGAAGCCCTCAAGAAATCAAGTTAAATACTTTATCAGAGCAATTGTTTTCATTGCTTATGGTTTGTAAGTAGAACAACAACAAAAAAAATCAATGAATTAATTTTATATTGAGAAAAGACTCCAAAACAAAATGTTCATGGTCCTCTAATGCTTGAAGGTTGTTGATCCAGACCACGAAGAGACTGACTTCCTCTCTAGGTTAATATTGTTTCTGAGGTTCAGAGGGCATAAATTCAATAGAGCACAGGATAGAGAAAATACAAGTTAGCATATTGTGTAGGTGATTGTGTTTGCACCAACAGCAGCCCCATCTATGCCAAGTGGCACTTTAGTATCCCAGCGATACTATGCTGTATAGTTCCTAATTACTTCAAAGTATTTTGAAATGTCCCACAAAGTGATTAGTAACTCTCATTAACTGGTATAGTCACATACTGATAATTTCTAAATTAAAACCCTAATAAAAAGAAAGAAAAAAATCCAACAAAATGAAAAAGAAAATTCTATGTAATACTATGGCAGTAACTATAGTGATTATGAGTAAACATGCCTTCACAATAGGGTATTTCACAACTACTTACTTGTTCTGTAGAATTTTTAAAAAGTAATAATAAATCCTCATTTAGTGTTAGCATTTCATTAAGAGAAGGGATGGTTAGTCTATTGTTTCATATAGACTCAGACATATCATTTGGTGAAAGCCTAATTTACCTGACTTCATTGATCTTTTCCTTTTTAAAAAAAATTTTCAAATGGAATCTCAAGTGAATAAATTAGTAAATTTATCATTTTCTCTATTGCACTGTCATAAGGACAGTTTGATAAAATAGCTAATTATAGTCAATGATGTGAAATATGAGTTCCATCAGCATATTTTCATCAAATACAGCTACAGAAATTAGTTTGCTATTATCAAGGACTGTGGAATGCAAAAATAAAAATTAAGCATGCTATTATACTGGTTAAATTTTAGGATTGACCCAAATGAATTTAAAAAACAAAACAAAACAAAAAAAACTGTAGTGACAAAAGAAAATCAAAGAAATCATCTAAAATTAACTGACAAGTGATAATGCTACTCATGTAATAACTATGTTCAAAATAAGTTGTCATCCCTTTTAAAGGCGGCCTTTAGGTCTACTTTTTTTTTATGCAGCCATAATGCTAAAATGTGATTTTTAAGTCTTCTTTTGGTAAAGCAAATCAAATCCTATATATAGTAGGACTTCTTGTTATTTATAACTATTGTTTATGTGAATTAAGCAATTAGCAGTACTTACTGTATCTGTATTTCAAACATTCGTTTTCTTAAAATGGGACATTTAAGAAGAAGTAATGTAGAAGTCTTCTCAATTTTGACTGGTATATTATTGGTTTATGGTGAATAGACATATCAATTATGACTGATAAGTACTGATATTAGAGTATTTCACTCTTATATATATTAACTATTGTTATAAAAGTAGCACATAGCCGCAGACAATAATAACCATTTATTTAGCTCATGTGCCTATAGGTAGATGGGGTTGGGTGTCCTTGGCTGGGATAGCTGGCTGGGTGAGTCAGCTCCATGAACTTCTCATCCTCTCTCTAGAATCAGCAGGTTTTTCTAGGTATATTTCCTCTATAGCAATGGTAGAAATGCAAGAGAACAAGTGAAAATATGTGAAGCCTCTTCAGGTCTAAGCTCAGAACTGTCACATGATCTTTTCCAAAATATTGGTCAAAACAATTCATATGGCCAAACCCAAAGTCAATGGGTAGGGAAATATACTTTACTATTTGAATGGGGCAATCTGCAAAGCCATATGGCAAAAAGTGTGGATATAAAGAGGGGTAAAGAATTGGGGCCGAGGGGTCAGCCAAGTGGCTCAGTTGGTTAAGAGTTGGCTTAGGTAGGGCGTGAGCCCAAACCTTAGATAGGGTTTGATTCCCACATAGGCCAGTGAATGCTGCGCCCGAGCTGAGCTGTCGCTGAGCTGCCAACAGGTGGCAGGATGGCTCAGCTGGTGTAACAACAAGATTGCCTGTTTGATGGTGGACTACACTCTCCCGCAACTAAGACTGAACTCGATACCTTGAGCTGAACTGCTGCCCGGATGGCTCAGTGGATAGAGCGGATGGCTCAGTGGATAGAGCGTGCACTCTTTACTACAAGGCTGCTGGTTCAACTCCCACATGGGATGGTGGCTACACCCACCCGCAACTAAGATTGAACACAGCACCTTGAGCTTAGAGGCCACAAGCTGCCTATGGGAAGCCAAATGGTGACTAGCGCCCTCCACAATGAAGACTGAAGAACAACAACTTGGCTGGTCCCCTTCCCCAATTCCCCAACACTGTTCTGCTCCCCCAATTCCCCAATAAAATCTTTAAATAAAAAACAGAAAAGAATTGGGGCCAAGGATGAGGTTTACCATAACATCAGTTCCATAAAGAAAACAGTTAATCTTAAAACACATTGAGTCAAGCCTTGATGAGATAAAAGGGAGATAAAAGTTGGTATGACTGGCCAGCTTTTTTCATATACTCATGTATTTGTGGGTGTCCCACAGTAACCCACTGTAATTTAAATTCCTAGTGTATCATAACTACAAATGAATCAATGGTAGGTACAGACATACCTCATTTTATTGTGCGTTGCTTTATTGTGCTCCTCAGATACTACATTTTTTACAAATTGAAGGGTTGTGGCAATCCTGTGTTGAACAAGGATTTTTTCTAAAAACATTTCCTCACTTTGTGTCTCTAAGTCACATTTTGGTAATTCTCATATTTCAAACTTTTAAATTATTGTATTTATTATGGTGATTTATGATCAGTGGCCTTTGATGTTACTATTGTAATTATTTTGGGGCACCATGAACCATGCCCACATAAGATGGTAAACTTAATGAATGCTATGTGTGTTTTGACTGCTCCACCCACCAGCTGTGCCTCCGTCTCTCTCCTTCTTGGGTCTCCCTATTTTCTGAGGCAAAACAATATTGAAATTAGGCGAATTAATAACCCTACAATGGCCTCTAAGTAATCAAGGGAAAGGAAGAGCCTCAGTCTCTTAATTTAGATCAAAAGCTAGAAATGATTAAGCTTAGTGAAGAAGGCATGTCTAAAGCTGAGACAGGCCAAGAGCGAGGCCTGTTACACCTAACAGTTAGTTACGTTGTGAATGCAAAGGAGATTAGAAGTGCTATTTTAGTGAACACATGGATGATAAGAAATCAAACCAGCCTTATTGCTGATATGGATAAAGTTTTAGTGGTCTGGGCAGAAGATCAAATCAGCTACAACCTTCTCTTATGCCAACACCTAATCCAGATCAAGACCCTAACTCTCTTCAATTCTGTGAAGGCTGAGAGAGGTAAGGAAGCTGCAGAAGGAAAGTTTGAAGAAAGCAGGAGTTGGTTCATGAGGTTTAAGGAAATAATTCGTCTCCATAACATAAAAGTGCAAGGGAAAATAGCAAGTGCTGGTGTAGAAGCTGCAGCAAGTTATCCAGAAGATCCCTCTAAGATAATTAATGAAGGCGGCTACAGTAAACAACAGATTTTCAACAGAGACGAAACAGCCTTATATTGCAAGAAGATGCCATTTAGGACTTTCCTAGCTAGAGAGGAGATGTCAATGCCTGGCTTCAAAGCTTCAAAGAACAGGCTGACTCTCTTGTTAGAGGCTAATGCTGCTAGTGAATTTTAAGTTGAAGCCAATGCTCATTTACCATTCTGAAAATCCTAGGGCCTTTAAGAATTATGCTAACTGTACTTTGCTTGAGCTCTATAACTGGAACAACAAATCCTGGTTGAGAGTACGTCAGTTTCAACATGGTTAACTGAATATTTTAGCCCACTGTTCAGACCTATTGTTTAGAAGAGAAGATTCCTTTCAAAATAGTACTGTTCATGGACAAAGCGTCTGGTCACTGAAGAGCTCTGATGGAGATGTACAATGAGATTCATGTTTTCATGCCTGCTAACACAACTTCTATTCTGTAGCTCATGGATCAGAAGTAATTTCAACTTGCAAGTTTATTTAAGAAATACATTTCGTAAGGTGATAGCTGCCATCAATAGTGATTTCTCTGATAGACCTAGACAAAGTAAATTGAAAGGATTCACCATTCTAGCTGCCAATTAAGAACATTTGTGATTCATGGTAAGAGGTAAAAATATCAATGTTAACAGAAGTTTAGAAGATGTTGACTCCAGCCTCATGGATGTCTTGGAGGGGTTCATACTTCAGTGAAGGAAGTAACTGCAGATGTGGTGGAAATAGCATAAGAACTAGAATTAGAAGTGGAGTCTGAAGATGTGACTGAATTGCTGTAATCCGACGAAAAAACTTGAACAGATGAGGAGCCGCTTCTTATGGATGAGCAAAGAAAGTGGTTTATTGAGATGGCATCCACTCTTGGTGAAGATTCTGTGAAGATTGTTGAAATGACAACAGATTTAGAATATTACATAAACTTAGTTCATAAAGCAGTGACAGGGTTTGAGAGAATTGACTCCAATTTTGAAAGAAGTTCTACAGTGGGTAAAAGGCTATCAAACAACATCTCATGCTACAGGGAAATCAGTTGTGAAAGGAAGGGCAAACTTCATTGTTCTTATTTTAAGAAATTGCCACAGCAATTTCTTACCTTCAGCAACCACCATGCTGATCAGTCAGCAGCCATCAACATTGAGGGACGACTCCCCACCAGCAAAATGATTCTGACTTGCAGAAGGCTCAGGTGATGGTTAGCATTTTTAGTAATAAAGTGTTTTTAAATTAAGGAATGTGCATTTTTTGACATAATGCGATTGCATACTTAATAGACTACAGCATAGTATAAGCAAGATGTCTTTTTTTTTTTTCAGCTGAGCCATCCTGCCACCTGTTGGCAGCTCAGTGGCAGCTCAGCTCAGACTGGGAATTGAACCAGTGACCCTGTTGCTCAGAGTTTGCACTCTTGACTGAACTCTTAACCAACTGAGCCACTCTGCGGGCCCTTAAGCAAGATTTTTTTGTTTAAAAGTTTATTGGGGAATTGGGGGCTGGGAACTGGGGAAGGGGAACAGACAAGTTGTTGTCCTTTTGTTCTTCAGTCTAGTTGTGGAGGACATTGCTTCACTGGCCCATATTGGTATCGTCATTGTGCTCTTCTCGGGTGAGGCAGATGAGTCTCCGGCCTCTGGATGGCCACTCACAGCGGCTCTTGGCAGCTCATACAAGCTGCCGGCTGCTCACGCTGGCTGCCGGCCACTCATTGTAGCCTATGGCAACCCACTGCAGCAGGGACTGCAGCTGTGCAGTCCCCGGGGACTCACAGCAGCCCAGCTCCAGGTGGAGCTGTTGTTCACCATCTTAGCTGTAGAAGGCAGTGTCACTGGCCCTCATATGTGGGATCTGAACCGGGGCTGCTGGGGTCCCAAGCCAGCTCTTAACCAATGCACCACTTGGCCTGCCCAAACAAGACTTTTATATGCATTGGGAAACCAAAAAAATTCATGTGACTTTCTTTATTGTGATATTTGCTTTATTGAAGTGGTCTGGACCTGAAACCACAATACATCTGAGATATGCCTGTATTAGAACATAAAATACTTTCTATAATATTGTGTGCAAAGTTAGAATATTTATGTAGGCTTACAAATAAAAATATATGTAGGTTCTTTTGATTAGATCAGAAAGAAATTCTTATACTCTTATTTGGTTTACTTTTCCAATTTGAAGTTTTCAGCAAAAATGTTTTATTTCCTTTGACCCATCTTTTTTCTTGACTTTGTAAGTGAACTATAAAAGTCAAAGTACATAAAGTATCATAGCTCTTCTAACCCAGCCCAAATATACACTGTGACAGATGAACTGAAGCAAATTCTGTTTTGAAGCAGGTAGAGAATAAATTGTAACTAAAAGTGAACATGAGCACTTTTATAGAAATAATTATTTAGTAAGCAGAAAATCTGAAATCTCAAGCAGCTGGAATCATGTCATATTTGAAAATAAACAAAAAAATATTGTGTTTTTTTTTGTATGTAAAAACTAAAAAAGTATTGAGAGAAAACAGAAAAATAAGTCAGAATAAGGAAAAATAGAAGAATCCAGAGCAGAGGACAGAGGATGGCGGATACAGAGTGAGTATCAGAAGAGTCCTGAGAGTTAGAGATTCAGGGTCTACATGTTGAAGTGTCCTGATAGCAGAGAAAGGGAAGCTAGGGTTAAAATGTCAGAAAGTAGAGATGGCAAAATATAATTTAGATTTTAGTCATTTGGTAATGGTTTAATGTATGTCATTATAAAACCACTCCAGCCATGGGACAGCTCAGTAGACTGGAATAGGGGTTATTTTATCGAAAGGCAAGCTAAACCTCATGGGACACCATTGTTTTAAGGTGAGATTATTCTGAAGACACATAAGCTTATACAGCTGGACCCTGAGAAAGCTTTTTGTCTGAAGTTGAGTGACAAAGTGAGATACAACAAAATAGAAGAACGTGGTATATATTATAGTGTAAAGTTTAACATATACAAGCAACAGAGTGATCGCAATATTTTAATTTATACCATGGGATATCGACTGTCTTCCTGGAAACACAAAGGCAGAAGTATAAAAACGCTGTGCTAACCTTAACAGAGAAAATGTAGATCTATCTGAACATGAAGTGAAAAGTAAAAATAAAGGGAAACGTTGACAGATCTACAAAATATTGACTGGTCTGTGTTATATGATTAAAAGCCTCAGAAAGAGCCACAATAAAGATTCTTTGTGAAATCCAAGGCAACTAAATCACTTAGTAAAATCATGCACTTTGGACCCAAATAGAATTGGGTTTGAACATTGGGTCTACTTCTGTTTCCTACATAGTGTGGGTGACATGGGGCCTGTCATTCCACCTATCTTATCTCAGTTTCTTCATCTCTACAATAGGGATAATAATATCTACTTCATCATCTTGTTATGAAAATAAAATGAGTATCGAATCAAATCATATAGCCTAGTGTATGGTGATGGAGTAATATCTCAACAAATGTTAGCTATTATTATTACTATTATAAGCATTCAGTTAATACAAAGAAACTAGGTTTAAAAATGTGCGTTTCTCATTCTTAGAGAAAAGATTAAAGCGAAAAGAACCTTCCGTCTGGCTTATTATTAATTAAAATGGTGAAAGATTTTTTTAGGTATTAAAAATGCTTCTCAATCTGCTGTATGCTTTTTCAAAAGACAAGCTTTGCATTTCAAAGTCAGATTTCACCTGCCAAGACTAAAAACAGTATCAAGAGTCAGTACTTAAGAAAACCATAAAAAAGTTCTATGACTTTTTTGGAGTTCTCGCCCATGAGAAAAACAGTCCTTGAACAGTAATTCAGAGAAAATAAATGGAGGCTAATTTAACAATGATTTCCATCTTCCCCAGGGCACGTGGGTCTACATAGCATTGACTGTTTTTTTTTAAACATTTTATTAGGGAATTGGGAATTGGGGTAAAGAACAGTGTTGGGGAATTGGGGAAGGGAAACATTGTGCTTTTCCAGGGCCCCGTCAGCTCTAAGTCAAGTTACTGTCCTTCAATCTTAGTTGTGGAGGGCACAAGCTCAGCTCTAAGTCCAAGTGGCCACTTTCAATTCTGGTTGGAGGGTGGGGTGCAGCCCACCATCCCATGCAGGAGTCAAACCAGCAACCTTGTTTAAGAACACACACTCTCACCAGCTGAGCCGTTTGGCCATCTATTGGCAGTTCAGCGGCAGCTCAGCTCCAGCACAGCTCACTAGCCCGTGTGGGAATCGAACCAGCAATGCTGTTGCTCAGAGTTTGTGCTCTAACCAACTGAGCCACCCGGCTAGCCCTGCAATGACTGTTTTTAATATTGCCTTACCTCTATATGAATAAAATCTTTTAGAGACTGGAAAATTTATTTCACCAGTAGCATTTGAAGTCAGAATATATTGCTTATCATTAAAAAGCTAATGCCTGGATGGAGTAATAAATATATTTTTAAAATTCTTATCCTTTCTATCATTGCTGGAAGAGTCTGATTTTTATTGCTAGATGTTATAGTATTTAACTTGATGAGACATATAATGAGAGCATGATATTTTGCATTATCCTGATTATACTTTATTGTTTCAACCCATTGGATGATCCTGTTGTTATGCAGGATGACATATTAATATAATTACAAGATAAATAGCATGAGAAATTTTATTGCTTATCCAGCTACTATGTATACCTCAGACTCCTAATAGCACCCTGGAGGGAAATTTGAATGCCACCTGTGCCTAGATTGTCTTAAAAACTAAAAGATTTGTTGACAGTTATGACTTGATGTCATGTTTCCAGTGGCACTGTCTGGAGTTTGTAGGCCTTGAAGTAACGTGTTACTATATTATTCAAGTCTAATTTCTTGACATATTGACATATCCTTCTGATTGAAACCAGTAAACACAATTCCAGGGAGCTTACAAAGATTAGAGATGAGGTGCTTTATTGAATGCAAAGCCTCTTGTTCCCATGTCTTTCTCTAGCCTTTGCAGGGGTGATCAGTACCCAGAAAGCACTGGTGAGCTTCTGGCAGATGCACCCGGATAGTGTCTCACCCCAAACCCAAGTATTTCTACCTCTCACTTTCTGCCCCCGTCTGGCATGGAGTGTCTGTGACAATCACCTCAGTAGCCACACGTGAACTGGGGCTGAGTTAACGCCATTGGGCCATCCTTGATCAATGAGGGATGGGAGCTGATAATCAGTACGTCTCCGTTTTGTCCCAGTACTTCTCTCTTTTGTCCCTTGTGAACCAAGTACTATTTTTATCCCCATTTTACAGATGAAGATACAAGGCAGACAAAGGTTAAGTGACCTGGGTAAGGTCACTTAGCTAGTAAGTGACAAAGCAGTCTGCTGCAGTCTGTGATCCCAACCACTCCACTCCACTCCCTCTGGTTTCATTAGCAGAGCTATTCCTGATCCTGTTTATTATTGCACAAATTCATGAAATGAGAGAATTTGGGGAGATGTTATTCTTTGTCATGTGAAATTCTCTTTGCGAATGCCTGAAAAGGAATGCTTCTCTTCTGAGCTACTATAGCTGTGGGAAAGAAATCTCAGAAATGACTCCTAGAAAGGAAAAAAGACTAACTTTTGGACAGAGCAGTCATTTCCATTGTTAAGAATTCTCTTCACATAAGGATTGTTTCTTATCTTTCCCTTAACCACACCTTCCAAAAGCACACACACACACACACACACAGTAAATTTGACTCTTGTTTTTTAGCACCTAAAGTTATGAAGAAGTCTGCAGTCAGCTTGTTCTCTTTTCTTTGTAAAAAGGTCATCTATAATACAAAGAAGTTTGTGGAATTCTTTTCTAATTTTGAAATGTAAAAACTTCATCAGGATATATCTTGAAGTTTTTCAATTTTAATTAAACTTCTTTTTTTCTGGGAATATTTTGAGCTCTTTCTAGTAATATATTTATGTCCTGCATTTAGAAAAATTTTCTTATGGTACATTTTTACCCGTTTTTTAAAGGCGTAATACCTCTTTTTAAAGGCTGTTGTTTCTATAGTCTGTCTGCTGGCTACTATTTTGGGTCTTCTTGCTCTTGTTCTTTTCTCTGTGGTTCTCTAAAATCTGTCCTTCATGTCATTGATTAAGATTTCTGAAGTACTAAGTCCATTCTTTGCTGTTTGTAGTTTATTTTTAAGTTTGGCAACAATATTATTTTATGTTCTCTTTAATTTCCTTAGCATTGTCAGATCTTGTTTTATCTAATTCTTGTGTTCTTTTTTAAAATTTGCTATTTCATGAAGTCCATGTTTTCTTTAATTTGTTTGAAAATTTGAAGAACTTAAAAAAAAAAGCAAATGGAAAGAACTAGTCTTACTCTTAAAAAATTCCTTTTGTATCCTGAAATAAATCTTGCTAATTGCTATCATACCTATTTTTAAAATTCCGTGTTTCTTATCTTAACTTTTCTTCCAGAAATTTTGTGCAAGTCTAAAACTTCCTTTCTTGCTTCATCTTTGAATGCTGCTCTAATTGATCTTCCTTTCTTTCTTTTTTTTTTTTTTTTAGGTTCTCCACTTAGAAATGAGCTGGATGCCTAGGAGATGGCAGCATGTATTCTCTGCTTATGTTTTAATGACCTGAATTTGAGTCACAGTCTGACAATTATACTTCCTTAATTTGTTGTAACTTCCGCCCAGTGGGCCAGATAATTTTGGTGTGTCCTATTGTGATGACATTTTAGGAGGATTGTGATTTTGAATACAGATGATCTCCCTTTTCTTGGTAAGCTGTGTTCTTTGGTAAAACAGTTGCGTTAAATGATGTTGGGCCAAAGATTGACTTTTTATTTTCTTGGTTGGAATGCTTCCTTCTTAATGCAGGTACCCTGATTCTTAGTTGAAAATTGGGCTATCATCAAGGCCATAGCTCTCAGGATACGTATGTCCTCCAACTCTTCCTTTACTGCTGGAGAGAAAACTCGAGTGAGAGGTCTTCTTGCATTTTTGTATCCTCTTCATTGTTTGGGTTATATATTTTTGGAGTTGAAAGCATCAGTGAAAACCCGGAGGGCATTCCCCGTTTCCCTGTTGCAATGCTGCATGGTGCTCTTAACTGGGAGATAATGAGTTGGTTCTTATTATGTGTACTCATCTACTCCATATAGTTTGAGAATAAGGTTGGGTCCTTTCTGGTATCAGTAGAGATTGTTGGATTTGACATTTTTGTTATTTTGGCTCAATTAATTGGACATTTAGGGAAGGTTTTAAATAAATGTGTTTGCTCCAACATCCTTCTTGTGAATCATTTATGATATACTTAAAAGTATTTCAATTAAATTTTTTTAAAAAGGTTAAATTATGCTTTGGAGATGGGGGGAATCATCTCGTTTAGTGAAATTTGTCAATACTGTAAGCCCCTCATTAACTGAAACGTTGCTATTTTACATTCTCATCTATCCATACAGTCATTGTTATTCTTATAAATATAATTTGTAGTTCCTATCATACTTAAAGACTTCACAAATTCTTAAAAATTACTATAATAACTACAATTAGTCTTTTGCTGGTATAGGCCAAATGATTAGTTCATTAGCCCTTATTTTTCATCTTTTTATCTGATATCACTTGGTTTTTACTAAGTTATTATATTTAACTAGATATGCATTATGGGAATTACTTGGATCATAATAGTTCATACCCAACTGTTTTAATTTTTCCATTATTTTTCTATTTGCTCATTACTATTCTATATCTATTCTATTCTTATTTTGAGCTATTTTTCTAATTAATTTTGAGTTATTACCAGCCTAATGATAATACAAAATACTGAAATAATATTCATCATAAATACCAATTTAAAATTATCTTTTTCCAGGCAATAGCACAAGATGTTTTTACTTGTGAAAAACTGTGGAGGCCTGCATCTTAAATCTATAAGAATTAGAATTAAAAATGGAAACAAGTGCAATAGAAAATGAACTTTCAGTTGGTAAATCAACATAAACTGAGGACAATTTACAATTATTTAGGTGATTTGATGAAAGTAGATAGTCAGGCTGGCTAGTTCAGGTAAAAAGAAAAATCTACATTGGGATGAATAATATCATAGATGAAATATCCATTTAGAAGGACTGAATTTCTTTCATTTGGAGTAAGCCTGCTATTCATGTATTCCTTTTTCAGATGAAGGTACAGGGACGAATCATTTGAAAAAGATCACATGATGCTGTCATCTGAGCCTGGATAAGCCCTTATCATTGTGTATTGTTTAGCCTGTTTAGCTATTCTTTCCCTCCCAGAGTTCATTGCTTAGAGATTTCATGAAGCAGTAATTTGATTTTAATGGATTTCCTACCAGTGGACTAAAATATCCCACCCAGAAAATTTAGCTATTGTGCAACAGTGTTTCAGAATTGTTCTTTCTCTAGAAAATGAGTTATACTCTCTTTTCAAGAATATATTTTTGTAGGGTACCATGCTTAGGTCTAAAAGGACTGCTTCTCTTCCTGTGTTCTCTCTCTCAGTGAATGGCACCATATACTCTCCTGATATCTAGTGAAATACACAGGTGTCTTCCTCGGTATCTCCCCCACTTCACTCTAATTATTGAGCCCATCATCATATTCCTTTTATTTTATCTTCCAGATTTTTTTTAAAATATCCACTTTATTTTTTTAAAAGTCTTTACTGTCAACACCCTGGTCTAACTTCTCATCATCTTTCATCTGAACAATTGTAATAACCTCCTAACATGGTTTTCCTATATCTCTTGTGGTCTACCTTCAATCTTCTTTCTTCCAGTTATCATTTAGCAATAAATCAAATCAATGGCTTCCCTTTGATTTTAGATCAGGCATGGACTGGCATGGTCATCTATCATCACTCTCTCACTCCATGCTATCACCCACACCAAACTTCTTGAGTATTGCAAGCACACCTGACTCCTTCCAGACATAGGGGTTTTCCAAATGCTGTTACATTTACCTGGAATGTCACATCTCTTTGCTTATAGATACCTAGGTGATTACAGAGGTCTTTGGAGAGGAGATGATGTCTGAGTATGGATATTAAGGATGCATGATGGAATCTCTGGGATGTGAGAGTGGTGGGGGCACCACATAACCAGGTAGGCCTATCATGAATGACCTTTTATGTTATGCTAAATACTTTGGATTTTTATCCAGAAGGTGATGGAGGAAACATTTTAGCTGTTTGTTACAGCTTGTACAAAAGTTTAGAGGACAAAATCAGCATGTGTTAAAAGTATTTTTTTAAAAAGTAAAATTATACATTGAAAAGATCATATACCATGATCAAGTGGGATTTATGCCAGGGATACATGGATGGTCCAACATCTGCAAATCAATGTGATACACCACATTAACAAAATGAAAGATAAAAATTATATGATCATCTCAATAGATGTAGAAAAAGAATTTGACAAAATTCAATATCCATGCATGATAAAAATTCTCAACAAACTGAATATAGGGGGAACATACCTCAATATAATAAGGGCCATATATGACAATCCCATAGCTAACAACATAATGATGAAAACATGTAACCTTTTCCTCTAAGATCAGGAGCAACACAAAGATGCCCACTCTCACCATCTTATTCAGTACAGTACTAGAAGTTCTATCCAGAACTATCAGGCAAAAAAAGAAATAGAAGGCATCAAAATCAGGAAGGAAGAAGTAAAATTGTCTCAACTTGCAGATGACATGATATTATATATAGAAAACCCTAAAAAAGAAAAAACTGTTCAAAGTAATCACCACATTTACTAAAGTGTGGGATACAAAATCAATAAAATCAGTTGTGCTTCTGTACACTTATACTGAACTATCAGAAAGAGAAATTAGCAACACAGTCCCATTTACAATTGCATCAAAAACAATAAAATGCCTAGCAATAAATTTAACAAAGGATATGAAAGACCTGTACACTGAAAACTATAAGACATTGATAAAAAAATGAAGACACAAATAGATATTCTGTACTCTGAATTGGAAGAATTTATATTGGTAAAATGCCTGATTTCAAGCAATGTTACAAAGCTATAATAATCAAAACAGTATGGTATTAGCATAAAAACAGAAACATAGCTTAATGGAACAGAATAGAAAGCCCACAAATAAACCCAAATATATATGGTCAGTTAATTTATGACAAAGGAGCCAACAATATATGATGGGGATAAGATAGTATCTTTAATAAATGGTACTGGGAAAATTAGACAGCCATGTGCAAAAGAATGAAACTGAACCCCTATCTTATACCATAAACAAAAATCAACTCCAAATTAATTAAAGACTTGAATATAAACCTTAAACTATAAAACTCCCTGACACCGGTCTTGGCAATGATTTTTTGAACTTGACACCAAAAGCAAAGAACAAAAGGAAAAAAAAAACGAAACCAAGTGGGATTATATCAAACTAAAAATCTTTTGCACAGCAATGGAAATCATCAACAAACTGAAAAGGCAACCTACTGAATGGGAGAAAATATTTGCAAATCATGTATCTGATAAGGGGCTAGTATCCAAAATATATAATGAAATACAACTCAATAGAAAAAAAAGCAATCTGAGTAATAAATGGACAGAAATGCTGGGGAAAGTGCTTTTGGTCAGCTTCCAGTTGTGCACAAGCTGGTGCCCAGGCAGAACCCCCTGATGGTACTCTCAGAGCCAGAGCTTATTGACCAGGAACCCAAAAGGGAGAGGTGGAGAGGCTTCCATGCCGGGCTCACCCACATGTAGAGTGACGTCACCTACCTGAGTTGGATGCAGAACATCTGGGTGTTGAACTTGGAAAGCAGAGATGCAGTGTGGAAAAGGTGCCTCTGGAGCAAGAGAGAGAAGGGGGTGGAGGGCCAGGCTGGGTGCTCACCCAGCCTCGTGATGGACCACAAGAAAAACCTACCCTTCGCAGGCTTTTCTCCACTGTTCTCCACGCAGTTACTTCACTTTAGAAAGAGTGTGTCCTGTGGGCAAGCAAGCGAGCCTCCTCAGCCCCACCCCAAGTGGGCCTCTGTAGGGCCAGCCTTTTTCAGCCTTCAGGGAGACTCAGGCTGGCCACAACCCAGTGTTTGGAAGCTCACACTTATGTGGAAGAAAGGTAGACACCCGCCGCGTAGGAAGTCACAGGCAGCACTCAGTTTGTACGACATGAGGAGCTCAGTTTCAGAAGAAAACATTTTAGACCTGTGGTTTAGATGGATCGATGGAGATGTGAAGACCAGGAGGACCTGGCAGCGATACCAGTGAATTCAGTGACACCTCTGTGGAGAAGGGAGGGGGAGCCCAGCATGGAAGGGCAGGGGCCTCCAACTGCGCGCATGCTTCCTGGTTTTCAGTGTATCTGTGGAAAGCAGTGTATCTGTGCGTGTATCTGTGCGCGTCTGTGTGTGTATAGATAATGCTTGTGATTAAAAGGAGAGAAAACTGGAATCCACCATATGTCGCCCTGCACGCTAACATGAAATGATGCTTTTATTTAACAGATGTGTCGTAGTAAATATGACTTCTGTAGCTTTTTTTCTGGTAAATTAATTAAATTGCTGTAAAAAGTATTTTTGGCAAATGTAGTTGTTCCATTTTGTAGGGCTTTCCTAATTGCAGTTTTCTGTGGTCTCTCTGCAATCTTAGATTAGTGAGCACTTGATTCTTAACATCACAGCCAGGTTTCAAAGCCAGTAATTACCGGGGAAATTAAAATCAAAACCACAATGAGATGTTAGCTTATACCTGTTTGAGTGGCTATTGTCAAAAAGACAAGAGATAAGTGCTGGCAAGGATGTGGAGAAAATGGAAGCTTTGTGCACCATTGATGGGGACCTAAGTTGGTACAGCCACTGTGGAAAACAGTATGGAGGTTCCTCAAAAACTTTAAAAAACAGTAATATCATATCATCCAGCAATTTCTCTTCTGGGTATTTACCAGAAGGAACAAAAATTACTATTTTGAAAAGTGTCTGTACCCCTTGTGTTTTTGGCAGTGTATTTATAAAAGCTAAGACATGAAAATAAGTTAAGTGTGTATCAACAGATGAATGGACAAAGATGTTGTGTATGCAGACAATGGATAATTACTCAGCCATAAAAAAGATGATAATCCCGATATTTGCAACAACATGGATGGACCTTGAGGGCATTGTGCTAAGGGAAATAAGTCAGACACAGAAAGACAAATACTGCGTGATTTCATTTATATGTGGAATCTCGAAAAACGCAAACTCACAGGTACAGAGAACAAGTTGACATTTGCTAGAGCAGGTAAAGTGGGCAAAGATGGCCAAAAGACACACACTTTTAATGATCATATAAATAAGTCCTGGGGATGTAACGTACAGCATGGTGACTATAGTTAACAATACTGTATTACATGCTTGAAAGTTGCAAAGAGAGTAAATCTTACAAGTTTTCATCACAAGAAAAAAATGCATCTGTAGTGGTGGATGTTAACTGAACTTGTTGTGGGAATTATATATAAACTGTGTTTATATATAATAAACACAGTTTAAGGTGTGTTGGACACCTTAAACTTATATAATGTTATATGTGAATTATATCTCAATTGAAAAAGGTTAAATTATGAATTGCATAAAAATATAAAATAAACACATTAAAGATATTATTTATCTTATTAATTAATAAGGGAATCAGCAAGATGTCATAATTGATGAAAAATTAAGAAAACACATCAGATATAGCAATGAGGAATGGTGAGATGAATTTACAAATAGATGCAAAATTGGTCAGTTTTCAAAGACAACAATCAACTGGACACAGTGTATTTTCATTTGTATAGGCAAGAAACATGTGCATTAGCATTAGTTTTCTTTAATTTATAGAGTTGAAAAATAGCTCAAACACAGTGAAAAGTGAAGATAATCCCCAAGGGCATGTTAGTCAGGACAACTCGTAATCTCTCTCTCTCACTCTCTCTCTCTCTCTCTCTCTCTCTCTCTCTTTTTTATTTTTTATTTTTGACTGTCATAAAGTCACAATTGTTTCTGACCAATTTTATGTGCCCAGAAGTATAAATAATTTATTTTTGTGAAGTATTTAAGGGGAGAAGTGATGGGAAATAAAGCCTGAGATTTTTGGTAGGGCTAAATCATGCAGGATCTTTGATGTCATGCTAAATCTCAGATTTCATCCTGAGGATGGTGGAGGAACCATTGAAGGAGTTATGTAGAGGGCTTTACTTGCCTATTATTATTATAACAGAAATTTCTGCTTCGAAAGATACATATCTGGTAGAATATTTTAGGTCAGTTGTGAAGTTCACGGGTGAAGTGGAGATCAGGTGGTCATCTGCAGGAGTGCTCAGTGTTGGAAGCACATCATCGCCTAGTGTATAAGCCGTCTTTGATCATCAAAAAAAACCCAAACTACTTTGCATTAATTATCTGTTACTGTGTAACAACTTAACCCAAATTTTAGGGGCTTAAAACAATAATAAGTATTATTTCACTTTTTCTGTGGATCGGGAATTCAGGAGTGATTTAGCTTGGCTGTTTTGGATTGGGGTCTTTCATGAGATGATAGCCAAGAAGTTGGCTGTGTCTGTAGTTTTCTGAAGCTTGATGGAGTGGGTGGATACAGTGGCAAGGTGGCTTACTCATGAGGCTGGCAAGCTTATTGTTGGTGGGAGGTCTCAGTTTACCCCATGTGAGTTTTTCCACAGAACTGCTTGAGTGTCCTCTTGACATGCTGCTGACTTCCCTTCAGTGGAGCAATCCAAGATACAAAAAGAGCCAGGTAGAAGCCATCCTTCTTTATGACTCAGCCTCAGAATTAATGTGGCATTGTTTCTACCACATTCTATTTATTAGAATCAAGTCAGTAAGTTCAGCCGACGTACAAGTGGTGAAGAATTAGGCTCCAGCTTTTGACGGGAAGAGTTTCAATGAAATTATGAACATACTTTAAATCTACCATGTGTTATGATTAATCTTTTTTTCTTTCTTTTTTTTTTAAAGATTTTATTGGGGAATTGGTGGAGGGGAACAGCGTTGGGGAATCGGGGAAGGGGAACAGACAAGTTGCTGTCTTTTTGTTCTTCAGTCTAGTTGCGGAGGATGTTGCTTCACTGTTGGTATCGTCATTGCACTCTTCCCGGATGAGGCAGATCGGTCGCTGGCCTCTGGATGTCGCTCACCGCGGCTATTGGCAGCTCACGCTGACTGCCAGCCGCTCACGCTGGCTGCGGGCCACTCACTGTAGCCTATGGCAGCCCACTGCAGCAGGGGTTGCAGCCCACACCATCACTGGGCTTGCACAGCCCAGCTCCAGGTGGAGCTGTTGTTAGCTGTAGAGGGCAGTGTCACTGGCCCTCATGTGGGATCCGAACCGGGGTCGCTGGCATCCCAAAACCAGCGCTTAACCAATGCGCCACTCGGCCGGCCCTGTTATGATTAATCTTAACTCACCCCTGGGAGTTGTTCATATTAACACAGTTGTATCACTGTGCTCATCTCCACTTTCAGATTAATTCCTGTTTGAGCAAAGAATAGAGGTTGTTATTTTAAACAGTTCCCCATTGCATGACCACTATGGGTTGACACAGGTTCGGTACATTATCATTACAGGTTTGATTTATATTATTGTACCCATATAAAGCACTATCCATATTGTGTATATATATATATATATATATATATATATATATATATATATATATATATATATATCATCACACTGGAACAGGCCACCCTCTTTACAGAAGTGACAGGTTTATTTGTTTTACATCAGGTTTAAATTTAGAGTGCACTGGAGGTTTTCAACTGCACTTACCTATCTTTGCACACTAAACTCCCAGAAAATCTATCAAATCTACATATTTATCTACTTTATTTTATACTGAACTATTGCTGCCATAATATTTGTAATATTTATATCTGTAAATTAATAAATTTTACTGATAAAGGACCTATATAATTATAAAATTGATTTAGATATTCATTTCTGGATTTTACCTAAGTTGCTTCCATTTTGCTTAAATGTTGATGTTGGTATGTTAACCAGCTCTCCTGGCCCTTGTGTACACATCTTGTGCCATTTCACTTTTGATGTCTTCATGTTAACTTACAGGCAAAGTACCCCTTTGGAGAGAAGCTGTATTTGTTTAATATGCAGGGTTGTTGCAAGGTGAGGACAGACATGTTACCCTCTACTCGTTCTTGGGGAAATGTAGCCAGCCAGCACTACCCACCATTTCACTTCCTGTGTAGAGCCTTGATGACAGGTCCCTGTGAGCTTGTTGACAGCAGTTTCCTGCTAAGAAACAGCCCCCTGTACCATATGGTTATTGTTGGCTGGGAACACTCCTCAAGCAGTAAGCTCTAATACCCCAGGGTGCCTCTAATTATCTGAAAGTAGATGATAAAATTCTCAATCTTGTCTCCAAAACAAAGATCTATCTTAATTCATCTTATTAAAATATGGAGAACCAATAAATAATCTCAGAGAAAGAGCATGTAGAGGGAGTGGTTTTTTTCTGAAATTGAAGAAAGAATAGGCGGTCAACTCCTAAACTTGGGAATCAGGGCCCAAGAGGGAGAGGGACAGGTAAGCTCTTTGAAAGTATTTAGATCACAGGCCTTGGCGGTCTTGGTCTTGGACTTGCCTTTTTTTTTTTTTTTTTTGCATTTTCTGGAATGTGCTAACCTGACCTGGAAACCAGAAGTAATTTTGTATGTCCATTAATTAAAATTTGAGCAAGAAGCTTTGTTTAATGCTGATATATGGATTAGGTGTAGGGTTGATTGATTAGATCCTGCCACACAATAGGAATAACACTGACATAGCCTTGACCTTCCATGTTTGGCTCATGGACAGTTGTATTATGGAAGTCAAGGTGAACGCCTTGCCTTAGTACTCACAAGCAAGCATGCTTGTTGAGATATAATATTAAATAAGCTTCACAGTTTTATAAATAGCTACTGATATAAGGATTTGATTTTTTAAAACGTGTTTATTATTGTGTATTAAAAAAAAACTTAAAGCTTACCTGCCACCTTTATTTATGACCTCATTTAGACATGAATCTAAGTAGATATGGCCCTGTGAATAGTTTTTGTATCATTCTGTTGTCATTGTTGATGGCATTTAGAGAGAAGACAATTCCTAAGAATATGCTGAGTGGAAACATGTACTTATTAACCACATTGTTTTCTGGGAGACTTGTGTATTAATGTGTCAGATGCTGTGTTTTGTTTCTGGAGAAGTCCTGAGAACTTCCATCCTCATAATAAACATGTCTCCTTTAATGCTCTCTGAAATCTCCTCAAATAATTTATCCTTTAAGGGTCTTTTATTTTAACATTGATTAAGGCAATTAGATGTCCAGGTAATGCACAAGACTTTTGCAGTCTTATCAGATTAGTCCAGGATTAACAGGTATTTAAGGAAACAGGATTTGAAACATCCACTTTCAGTGTAAAAGAAGAGGTTATACATCAGCTTCATATAATTTACCTTTAAATGTCAGATGCTGGAGGATCTGAGACCTTCCATGTTTCAGAGTTCCAGCACTACTCTTTCCATCATTCAGTGAATGAAGTGTTGATGCATAGTATGTCTAGTGGAATGGCAGTTGTTTTTTGAGCAGGCGGCAGTGCCTAGAATCTTCACATTTCAGTCTTTGGATCGAAGCTCATGAATGGTATGCTATTCTGGGTAGTCAAACCATAGAGGTGGGTCAGCCATTGGAGGCATAGAGAAAGGCTATGCCACATTGTTTACCCATTCACCAATTGATGGATTCCCCCCCCCCCCCCGCCAGTTTTAGGCTCTTATTGATAACGCTACTAACAACATGTATAGAAATCTTTCTTGCCTTTTATTTTCATTGTGAACTTTTTTTTAAAGTGGTGTTTAAAGGCAGTTTATTAGAAGAAAAAGTACATTTCAAAGAAGTAAAAGTGGGCCGAGCAGTAGAGTGTGGCTCAAGGGCCATTATTACAAGAGAAAGTACACTCCAAAGAATTTGGAGCGGCCCCAAGCAGAGGCAAGGCTCAAAACGCTCAAAGGGCCCATTGTTAACTTTTTATTGTGGCAAATTTCAATCATAAATAAAAGTAGACAAAACAGCATAATAAATTCTTATATGCCCATTATCCATTTTTAACAATTATTAAGTTATGGCCTCCTCTATCTCACTCACTTTCCCCATGACTATATTATTTTGAAACAAATCTCTGATGCCATCCAAATATATTTCAGTAAATACCTCTAAAGATAAGCCCCTCTTTAAAAAAAATATAATGAAAATACTATTAGCATACTGAAAAAAAATTGATTCCTTAAATTTCTCTATCTAAATCTAAAATGGATATTTTCTGTGTTCACATTTACAATTTTCTTTAAATATAAATTTTAAAGTCTGTTTAGTGTACAAATAAGGCCCACATACTGTACTTGATTAGGATAAATATTCAATGTCTCTTAAAGCATAGACCTCCACCCCCATCTCTGTCTCTGTCAGTCTCTTTCAGAATTCATTTATTAACAGAAGTGGGTCCTTTCTGGAGTTTCCTGTCGCCTAACTTTTACTGATTGCGTTTTCATGGTACACTTTAACATGTGTCTGTGTTCCCTGTATTTCCTACAAACTGGTAGTTTGATCAAGCGGTTTGATCAGAATCCAGTTTTATTTCTTTATCTTTTTTGAAAAAATACTTCATGGGGGTGCTGTTTTTCTTTATGGAGGTACATAATGCATGTTTTTCTTTCTTTTTTTTCTTTTTCCAGATACCAGCTACCTTTGTACCTCATTGATTTCCCCTCAGTTCTTTAGGAATTGCTACATGATGATATTCCAATAGTCCAGAGCTGCATCTACTTCAATTCCAAGAGACTCTCCTTAGTTGGTTACCCAATGGTACAGTTAGCAAAAGAAAACACAATGAATGCTTTGTTCTTTTCCTTTATTTGTCAGTTTCTAAACAAGTGAGCTGATTCCCTAGTATTCTCCAACTTTTCTATTCCCATCTTTTTAAACATAGCATTATGGATTAAAATTTAGTCACATTTGATACAATTCCTTTTAATATTGGATACATATATAATCGTTTGTATTATGACTCCACATCTACTTCTGTGTCCTCAGAGTATCTGAGCTTGCCTTGTACAACTCAGATGGGCATCAACATGGTCCTCTGCCCCGTCCTTCCCTCTCTTCCCTCCCAGCAGGCTCTCAGGCACCCATTTTACTAGGACAGAGAAAGAATTGTGCAAGAAACTGAGAATGGAGCAGAGGAGAAAGTTAGGCAGAATATCCTCATCTATTGGCAAATCAGAGCTGCTTTCAATGGAGGACAAGAGACATTTTAGGGGGATGGAACTGTACTCTATCTTGATTGTGGTGGTGGCTGCATTTATCAAAACTCATAAGACTGTACATTCACTTTAAAAAGGTGAATTCTTGAGGGCTGACTGAGTGGCTCAGTTGGTTAAGAGCTCGCTCAAGAGTGCGAGCTGAGCTCTGAGCAACAGTAGTTCGATGCCCAGCCCGAGCTGAGCTGCCACTAAGCTGCCAACAGGTGGCAAGATGGCTCAGCTAAAAACAAAAAAAAAAAACTAAAAAGGTGAATTCTCTGTATATGAATTATATCTAAAAGAAACCATAATTCTAAGTTGCTTTTTAAAATGCATCCATAATAATGTACATTTGTCCTATTTTCCAATTATTTGTAGTGGCTTAATAAGAAAACTATTATTAAAATGCTTGAATTTAGAAAAAAATACATTCATAACTCTGACTTAATTATGGTGATTTTATGACTTAAGGTCAATTTTTTTTTTTTTATAGTGTGAAAATTTGAGCTAGGTAAGGCTCAGTTATTCTGAAACTTTGTTGCATATTATAGTCACCTGGGAACCGAAAAAATCCTCATGATCATAATGTCTGGGCATGGCAGCCAGGCATCAATATTTAAAAATTTTTTCTTGGTCATTCCAGTGTGTAGCTAAGGCTGAGAACCAATGATGTGGGGGCCTCATTGGCTCTCAATCTTGGCTGCACACTGGCATCCTTGGGGTCCCTTAAAGAGACTGCTGTCTGCGCTGGCCCTCCCCTAGTAAAGATTTAAATGGTCTGAGTTGTGGCCAGAGCATAGGAACTTTAAAAAAGCTCCCAGATGATACTATTATGCAATCAAAGTTGAGAACCTCTGGGTTATATAGTGCACCCTCAAATGCTTTGTAGGGCTTGCTGTTCCCCTACCACTTCTCTAAAACTGTTCTCAAAGTGTGGTCCCCAACAGCATCAGTATTACCTGGAAATGTATTCTCAAAACCCATTCCAGACTTACTGAATGTGAAACTCAGAGGGTGGGGCCTAGCAATCCGTATGGTTTAAGCCCTCTGGTTGATTGTGACACACAGGACAGAATGTGTAGCACTGCTCAGGGAGCTTTGGTGGCCATTCCTCAGCTATTGGTGGTGGGGTTGGACTCCGTCTCTACCAACACCTGCGGGAGACTCCTCATGTGTTTGGCCATCTGGCATCTGAACCCCAGGTCAGAGAGACAGTGTTTTGATTATGTCTAGGAATGGGGCTCTAAGAATAGTCGCCCCATTCACACAGGATTTTTTTTAATGAACTATGGAAAATATGAACGATAGTATCTTTTGGGTGCACCCAATTACACTGCATTGCTGTTAATGTGGCCTAGTTCTTGTGATTCTGTTTTAAAATCTGTAGGTCTTCCTTTTTTGGACTTGCTTTGATTAAAAAAAAAAAAAGAGTCAAAACTCATCTTAAAAGAGAACCACATTTATAGAATCCTGACCCATATTTTTTTTTTTTTTTTTTTTTGAGGGCAGTGTCACTGGCCCTCACATGTGGGACCGAACCGGGGCCGCTGGCCTCCCAAGCCAGCGCTTAACCACCCGTGCCACTCGGCTGGCCCGAGAACCACATTTATAATAGAAAGCCCAGAGACTTCAATGATTCGTCATCACAATGTCTTCTATTTTAACATTGCTCCAATTTTAGATTTTACTGTAAGACTTCATAGAAAGTTTAAAGAGATAATTCACGGCATCTTCATTTTATACTGATTTAGGAAGACTTAAACACGTGCATCTACTATGTGAACAGTTTTATTCTATGTGTGGGCAGGTTGGGGCATAGATCCAATCATTTAAAGGCTATGGTTTGGGGTGATGGTGGAAACCAATAACCTTGAAGTGGACCTGTCTTATGGTTTGTTAAAAATAGGCATAAAAAATAACACTGACTCAAGATTCTTAATAATGAAACTCTAACTGAAGACCATAAATTTGATGATCTCCAGTGTTGTATGGCACTTCACCTCTTCCTCCGACAAAGGAAGATTTGCAGACTCTGAAACTGAATCACACTTCACCCCTTTCTCTCCACCTATGTATTATATTTAAAATATATCATCAACAGGATAGAGCAGTAAAACATTTCTTAAATTTAGCCCCAGCCACCCTGCTAAGCATGTATGCCACCTGTGTATTTGGACTTGATGTTTGAATTGCTCTAACACAGTTTCATTTCATCTCAATCCTGTCTGTTTATTTAGGCATTAGTAACAATAATTTGGGAATAACGGAACTGAATAAGACTTGAGTGAATGAGCTAATGATTAAAAGGAGATTAAGATTTTGAATTGTTACAATGAAACATTTAAAAAAAGAGGTTCTGAAAGGTTAGAGTGTGAAATTTAAATCTCCATGTTCCAGGTCGTTTAATCTGAATATTACCTTTGGTAAATAAGAAAAACTAATTAGCAATTAGATTACTTTGTTAAAATAATTCTTATTTTTGGATGGCAGTTGAGATTAAGAAATGGTATTGAATATTTTAAAAAAAATTTTGAATTGTGGTAGAATTAAATTTAGGGATGGTGCCTATGAGTCAGAATGAAATCTTTGGTGGTGAAACTTTTTATTCTATTTATTTCTTGTATTGAAAGGACGTTTTGCAAACTAAATTGTGGCTGTAATTTTCATAGAAATAATAAGTGCTTTGTAGCAACTTCAGAATACTGTCTCTGTGAATGAGGGTCTAAGATTTGCTGTGCCAGTTGCAACTTTTGGAGGGCTTGTAGGAAAATTCCCTCTGGCAGCTCAGGGCTTTGGCACAGTGAGAGGAATGTGACTGTGTAAATAGCAGGTACCGGATTAGTTAACCCTCCTGGGACGTGCAGAATTTAGCAGCCTGGTTCTGTAAACATGGAAACCAGTATAAAGAGAACCCAAAGGATGTAGATTTTACTGGAGCTAACCTAATGTCGACTTAGAATCTTTGCATTTGGGGCTACAGATTTTTTATTACATTTAACTTTAAGCTAACTTTTCCTTTAGCATGCTGACTGTGACCTAAGGATTTAGATTTCTCACCCTTCTTTGTTGAGCTATGGAAGGTTATAGTAGTTTCAAAGAAAAAGGAGGTGTATTTTTGGTGAAGTTTGAGGCTCTAGGTATGCATTGGGCATGTGGAACTGTAGGTATGCATTGGGCATGTGGAATACGTAATGTAGAGTGTGTGACAGAAAAATGCAAAAAAGAAGAGAATAATAGAGGAATTTGAGAATTACGATTTTAATTTAATCTCTTAGAACTGAATGTAAATTAAGTTTAGCTAAGGAGATATATTTTTATGGAAAATTGTTTCGATTTATTTTCATACTATTCCCTTCTAGCCCCTGAGTTCTTTAATTTCAATTTTTAATCTCCATCTTTCATAAAGATAAATTCTGTGCCTGTTGAATTTTGTAACCATAAGTTAGTCAGATAATATTATGGCCTATGAAAGACTCAGCTACCTAATGCATAGAACTGTGCCTTCAAGAAGGAGGCAGTGTTTGTTGGTGGCCTGTTTCAGATCTGTACTTCACAAAGTGTCCACATTGTATTCTTTTGTGAAACCAAGAACTGCATTTATTCCCTGTTTCTGAGTGAGATAATAAGTTACATTTACAACGTTAAAGCTAGTTCCTTTGAAACACTCCTAACATTTTTAGGTCCTAGTTTTTTCATGATCAGTGTGCCTCCCTTTTATTATACCAGTATTTTTGTGTCAATAACACAAAAACCAAAGCCAAAAAGTGAAAAGATAACAACTACCACAATTGAAAAAACCAGCTGCTCAATAAACCCCTGAAGTGTGTTGAAAAACAAAAGAGACAAATCTTTGTATCATATCTGAGCCTCTGAAAACACTTGGTTATCTGTTTTAGGCTCTGCAAGGAGCCTATTACAGATGGATTAGTTATCTTTCACTGCATAATAAGTTACCCTAAAATTTAGCAGCTTAAAACAATAAGCAGTTCTTATCTCATGCAGGGAACGGCTTAGCTGGGGGTTTCTGACTTTGTGGTCAAGATGTTGGCTGGGCTACCAGCTCTTCTGGGGCTGAAGGATCTGCTTCCATTGGATGACAGGTTAGTGCTGGCTGTTGGTCGGAGGCCTGAAATCCTTGCTATGGATACTTTTGCATAGGCTGATAGAGTGTCCCCACAACATAGGCTGATAGAGTGTCCCCAGAGCAACTGATCCAGGAGAACAAGGTTGGACTCACAATGTTCATGGCCTAACTTTGGAAGTCATACACTGTCACTGTCACAGTATTCTCTGGTCATGCAGATCAGGCCTATTGTAGGGGGAAAGGTATGACTACGAGGAGAGGGAGGTCATTGGTGACCTGTACGGAGACTGGCTACCACAACATGCATTTCCAAAGACCTTGAAGAAAAATGAGACCAGGACTGTGGGTTTGGAATCTTTCAGTGGACTATAAAAATGGATTGATTTTCTCTATTTCAGGAAGTACATAATCCCATTCCTTTAAATGTCATGTTTAGGACTTTGCACTCTATCTTAAAAAAGAATAAGGAATTGAGGACAGGAATATAGCTTATAGGTCAAATCACTTAAGGGTCAGAAGGGAGCTAACAATCCACTCTAGGTCAAGCACTTTATGCTATTTATTTCTCTCTTTTATGTCTCGCAACAACCCTTGGAGGTGAAGGGTGTTAGTCCCGTTTGGCAGTCACAAATTGTGGTCCAGAGAAATTCAGTAATTTGCCTACAGCCATTAAGATACTATGTAGCAGAATCCTCATTTAGATGTAGGTTTTTTGGTGCTAAAGTCTGTGACTTTCTTTTTTTTTTTTTAACCTCAAAAAACTGGAAATGAAAGTGTGTGACTTTCTTACTGCGTCATACGGTAAAGGGATGCCCACTCCAGGTGGGAGGGTTTCAGTGCCTGTCATCTTCATTGGTGAAACCAGAGCTCCTTGCAGGCATATAGTAGGCAGCTGATAAATAGTTGTTGAATAGGTGAAATTCATTAATGCTTGTGTATACTGAAATTACTGCCTGAAAGATGCATTTAATTCTCAGATATGATCAAAGTTAGATAAATTCAAGACTTCAGATGTAACTGAATTATATCCCAGAACATTAAAAAAAAAATCTCTGCTAATAAGTAGATTAAATAACATTTATAAACTTGGTTAGCAGTGTCTGACATATATTAGGTGCTCAAAAATTGTTTTATTCCCACTTTGCCTTTGTAGAAATTTTATTCAAATCATTGCATGATCAAGAAAACATGTACATTTAAAAAAAAACAAGAAAGGAAAAAATCCTACTTTTTCAAAAAAAGGAAAAATGAAAAATATGGATTCTGAAGATAGTTATTTTTGCCTACAACTTCTGGCAAGATTATAGGGTAAATTGACAAATGAATACTTTAGGTGCTCTTAGAAAACAGTGATCGTTGGGAGCTCGCTTTGGTGTACTGGCAAGCCAACCTGCTCCTAGACTGCCTGTTTTTATTTTTTTGCTCCAGTTTTTAAAATATTTGTGTCCTCCATCATTGCTTTTTCCCATAGTCTAAGAATGTGATTTATGGTGGGGACTTAGGACCATGTGGTATCAGCTCGACCTTCAGAGGGGCTTGAGACTAATGGTCAGCCACACAAACAGTCAACCATGTCTGTGTGATAAAGACTCAGTAAAAACTCTAGACACCAAGGCTCATTGAGTTTCTCTGGTTGGCAGTACTCCAGGTGTATGATCACACATGATTGCCAAGAAAGTTTAGTTCTGTCCGTGATTCTACTGTACAAGGATAACTGGAAAGTCCATGAGTGGGAATCTGGGTTCTTCCCCATACCTCTCTAGCCTTGGCTGATTTTAACCTATATCCTTTCACGGTAATAAACTATAATCTGGGTATAACAGCGTTCAGTGGGTTTGGTGGGTCCTTCTAGTGAATCATTGAACCTGATGGTGGTCTCAAGGACCCCTAAACTTCTAATTGGTGTCAGGAGTGAGGGCAATCTTGGGGACTTCTCTAACTCCAGCAACTGGTCATCCAATTGCACTTGGAGCAAAACTTAAGCATTTTATGATGGCCTTGGGTGTCCTCCATGGTAGTCTCTACCTACCCTATCAACTTTATTTTGTACTACTCTGCCTCACTCATTACTTACAAACCATATTGTCCCTTTATTCGTTTCTCAAATATGGCCTAACATCTTTGCATGCACAGTTTCTTCGTTGCATCACTCTGGCTCCAGGTACTCACAGGATCGATGATTTTATTAAGGTCCCAGTTAAATGTTATCTCTTCCAAGAAGTCTTCCCTGATCACTCTAAAGTAGCTCCATTTACTCACTGCTCCAGGCATTTATCACTTTTGACATAATCTTAATCATTTATCGGACTAGTTGTTTATTATCTCTCTTCCCTGTGGAATGCAAAACCTTGTCTGTTTTGTCATTGCTGCATCTAAGTGCCTAGAACAGCATAATGCGCAGTGAAACTAGGGCTTGGAACAGTGGAGAAAAGGCAGATTTGGTAAGAGGAGTATTTTAGTCGAGGTGTTCACAGTGAGAATGGGCAGCTTGAGAAGTATTGGCCTGCCTTGATGTCATTTAAAGCATTTAAACCTGATCTAGGTGACTAGATGCTAGATTGATGAAAAGGTGAACTGCATGCTTTTTAAAGACCTTCACAAGTCTCAGAGCTCTTATAGTTTAGAGAATCTAGGGGCCAGTTTCTAGGAGCTTAGAGAATGAATCTAAGCATCAGATCTTTAAGACAGGATGATATCGCAAGGTCAGTGATGGCACGTTCAGCAAAAGATAGACACTCTGGCCACAAATTCTTTGACACATCTCTCATTAAAAAGGAGACCAGCCTTATTGACTCACTTCTAATGGGTAGAATGCAGCGGATGTGATACTCTATGATTGGTGATGCCAGATTAGGGAAGATGATATAGCTTCCACTCGACTCTCTTGGTGTGCCCTCCCTCGGAACCCAGCCTGTGCTCAAGTCCAGAATTACATTTACTGAATGGCTTGCCTAAGTCGTTTACCTCTCCCACATTTAGCAGTCACATGGCAAGCCCACATGTATCCAGCCACATCTCCAGCTAAGGTCCCAGCTGGAAGCCAGCACCAACTGCAGACATGTGAATGAATAAGTGAACCTTCAGATGGTTCAGTCACCCAGTCTTTGAGCCCCTCTCTCCCTCTAGCTGGTGCTGCCAAAATGGCAGGATTGTTGAGTGTTTTGACCATATTGCCCTCAGTGAGGTATGGTGAGGCCACGTGCAGATCAAGAGAGAGAAACTGAAAGGAGTTTCTTTCATAGGTTTTGTTAAACTCACAGTTCCCTGGGGAGAACATGGCCAGGCTATGCTCAGAGGAAGCACCATGGCCTGTCACAAGTCAGAGGGAGATGGGGAACAGTGGGGAAGCATGCGTATTGTGGTTTCTGTGGGAAGGAAAAGGCAAGGCAGGGCAACAGGCAGAGGGTTGGTTAATTTGTATAATATCAGCAGGATCTGGGGCATAAGGGCTGTACCTGCTTTTCTGGTACTTGGCTCTGGGTGACTAGTGGGTTTATAGTGGTGGAATGTGAGAACCAGATAAGGGGGTGTGGAATTAATCAACTACTCACGGCCTCAAAACTGGGTCAAGACAGAATTTATCAAACTATATTACTGTGCAAGGCAAATGTGGACCTTGTTTTAAGTCACTAAGTTTGAGATAGTTTATTATATAGCAAAAGATAATTGGGCTACTTTGACTCTTGGTCATCGCAGAAGCCCACGAGATGGAGAGTCTGTTGAGCTCTTCTGGATTCAGGCAGAGTGTCTTATCCTCCATGGGCTTCTAGGGCCCTTTATGGGCCCCAGAAGGGTCCCTCTGAGCTCGAGTCCAGATTTACTGGATTACTGGGTCAGAACATGGGCCAGAAAACCTGGCCTCGAGCTATTTCTATGGCTCCTGTGAATCGACAGTGTGCTTTCTATAGGTCCTCCTAGAACCGCAGTGAGAGAGGTTCTTTCTGAGCTTTAGAGGTTTTGGGTTACTCTGGGGATGAAGGTATCTGTCTCAGCTTGGGTTTCTCTCAGTGTAAATCTTGAGAAAAGAGGTTGGGTGCTTTGTTTGGGAAGTGATGCCAGGAGGCAGGAGTGAGAGAGTGGGAGAGTTAGACAGAGATGGAGGAAAATCCAATATAAGGGTATTATCAAGCTTGTATAGAAAACAAGAACTTGATTTTTCTGGGACCTCTTGAGAATCAGACATCTCAGAAGTATTCTCCCAGAAGATACAAGTCAGAGGTATTTATCCAGCCCTTCTCATTTCCCTTTGGGTTGAGGGCTGTCCCTGAGAGCAACCTCTGGACTGTGCTTGCATATGGGCTCAGTAGGCTTCTGGGGCATCAGCAAAGGCCTTTTGGGAGAAAGCAGAAAGATGAATGACATGCCTTGATGGGGACACTGTTACCCTGAGGATAGTCTATGCTCATGTAGATTTCAGCTGAGACTGAAATGCAGCATGTCCAAGGCAATGTGCCTGGTCCACCAGAGGTGTGTGCCACAAAATCAGAAGAGAAAAGTCCACTGGAACTGGAGTCGAAGGCCTGGGTTCCAGCCCACAATTATACTGAGTAACCATGACAAAGCCATTTAACTCCCAGATTTCGTTTTCTCACATGTAAAATGAGGATATACATGTAAAATGAGGTGACATTTGTTGGAAGATAGGGAGCCAAGGGTAGTGCATCATGGGGAGAGGTGAGCTGGCTGGCTTCTGGGGTGCCTCAGGAGGAATTCCCCACCATCTGTGGAGACTCGGGTTTCGTCCCCTGAATGTGGTATCTTCTAAGGCAAGATTTGTTAACCAACTTCAGGAAGACTTATGTATAAGCTAGCATGGTAATTTATTCATTTAGAATGAGAAAGGTACAGGTCACTGGGAATGGATAGTGATATTCTTTGGCTAGGCATACTGTCTTTGAAGGCAAGCTATTTTAGAAGTATAGTCCAAATCAGAATGGTAAGCAGATAAAGAATTCAAGTAAAGGGAGCTGGTTGCATGGTTAGAATTGTGGAGCAGCAGGGTAAGTAAGGGTAGCCTTAGGTATCCTTTCTGCAATAGGGAGGTCAACTTCTCTGACTTTTTCAGTGACCTTCATTATGAATGACCCACTTATTGGTAAATATCTTCAAACTTGCCTTATGCATATCTGGGATTCAATTGACTTTTATAAATCAACTTTGCATCTCTATCACTATGCTTTGTATTGATTTTGCAGTGCAATTCTCAGAGGACTTTTTTTTTTTTTTTTTTTTTAACCAAACTCTTTAGGGAGCAATTCATCCTCTACACACTGTCGGGACATGGGCCATAAAACCTGGCACCAAACTATTTCTGTGGTTATTGTAGAGTTTAAATGACATTGTTATTATAGGGTTATTGTGGAGCTTAAATGACACTGTTAAACTGATAAAGGCTGTGTGCATTATTCTTCATGTTATTAAATCAGTAGGCAGTAATGGGCTCTGCAAGTAGAGGAAAGAATTTGGTAATCAATGAAATAGAAAAGTACTTTTAAAAATTCCTGTTTTGTTGAAGAGTTAAGGACTATTGTATTTATGAATAGCAGAGCTTATGTTATTTTAGTTTTTCATTAGCCAAATGCTGTGCTTAAAGTGTTGATCAAATTATAAATTGATCCACAAACCATTGGGAAGGGTTTTATTAGAATTGTCAAGTTTAGTAAAAAGGAAAACAAAACATCTATAAGTTTGGGTTTATTGAAAACAAAATATAATTTTTAAAAGATACATTTTTTTAAAAGATTTTATTGGGGAATTGGGGGAGGGGAACAGACAAGTTGCTGTCCTTTTGTTCTTCAGTCTAGTTGTGGAGGATGTCACTTCACTGGCCCATGTTGGTATTATCATTGCACTCCTCCTGGGTGAGGCAGTCGGTTGCCCACCATTGGATGGCCACTCACAGCAGCTCTTGGCAACTCACACTAGCTGCCGGCCACTCACAGTAACTCACGATAGCCCACTGCAGCAGCGACTGCAGCCTACGCCCTTACCGCAGACTCACAGCAGGTGGAGCTGTTGTTCAGCATCTTGGCTGTAGAGGGTGCAGTGTCACTGGTCCTCATGTGGGATTTGAACTGGGGTCCTGCTGCTTAGAGCTGGCGTCCCAAGCCAACTCTTAACCAACGCGCCACTCGACCGGCCCTAAAAGATACATTTAAAAGAAATTAGCACTAATCTAAAAATTGGGAGACTTGAGTATTTGCCTTGTTCTGCTGACTAAAAAATTGTATGACTTTGGTCAATCACCTCTCTGAGATTCACATTTCCTTACTGTAAAGAGAAGACTAGTTTTATTAATTCTATTTATATTTCAGGTCTAAAACTTTTGTGATACAATTAATTAGGGATTCTTGGGTGGGGATGATAGGAATCAGATAAGTTTTAGAAGTGTGAATAATTTGGAGGGAAGTGAAAAATGGGAGGAGCTTCACGTTTTATAGACGGGAAATCACAAACCTCTATTCCAGGAAGTTACAGTCTAACATTTTCAATTTTCTGACACTAAACTATAGGAAAAACACTTGAAAATGTATAGGAAGTCCCTAAAAATGTGAACAACCATTCCAGTTTGACTGGAACTGAGAAATTTCCCAGCAATCAAGACTTTCACTATTAAACAGGAGAAGGTCCTGAGCAAAATGGGATGAGTTGATTTCTTTACTCCTAACATACAATCTGTATTTGTCTTAGTCTGTTTTGGCTCTTATATCAAAAATACGTAGACTACAAAACAAATAGACTCGTAGATACAGAGAAAAAAACTGATGGTTGCTAGATGGGAGGGGGTTTGGGGGATGGGGAAGAAGGTGAGAGGGATAGGAAGTGCAAATTGGTAGTCACAATATTGCAACAGGGATGTGAAATACAGTATGGGGAATATAAACAATAATGTTGTAAAGACTATGTGGGGTGTCAGATGGGTACTAGAATTACTGAGGGGATCGCTTCATAGATTATATAAATGCCTAACCACTGTGGTGTACACCTGAAGCTAATCTAAAATAATATTGCACACCAACTATAATTATACACACATACACGCGTGTGCGAGTATACATACAGAGGGTGCCAAGAGAAATGTATACACATTTTAAGAAAGGAAAAAAAAACTATTAAAATTGTAATATATATTGATAATAAAAAATGAATACAAGTCACTGCAATTACCAGAGGTGCTCAAAGTGGTTGCCATTAGCTTCCAGACACTTATTACAGTGAACTACTGCTTGAGCAACGTTGACCAAAGGGTCCACTTGTATACATTTGTTTGGCACCCCAGATAGATAGATAGATAGATAGATAGATAGATAGATAGATAGATAGATATGTCACGGGGATGTAAAATACAGCATAGAGGATATAGTCAATGGTATTATAATAGCTATGTATGATGTCAGAGGGGTAATAGACTTGTGGGGGTTATCACTTGTAAGGGGTGCAAATGTCTAATTATTATGTTGTTTTGTATACCTGAAACTAATAAAAAATGCACATTACCCATTCTAAACCAATATGATGTCATAATACTGTTTATTTTATTTTTTTTCTATTGTTTTCTTAATGAACAATATGTGGAGTAAGCATCTCTCAATGTCAATAAACATAAAACATCTTTGTTATTTAAATAAAAACTACCATAGACTGAGTGGCTTAAACAACATTTATTTCTCATAGCTCTGGAGACTGGGAAGTCCAAGATCAAGGAACCTGCAGGTTTGTTGTCTTTTGAGGACCTGTTTCTGGTTCATAGACGGTCATTTTCTTGCCATGTCCACACCTGACCAAAGGAGCAAGGGAACTCTGTGGATGTCTTCTAGAAGGGCACCAATCCCATTCATGAGGGCTCCCCCCTCATGATGTCATCACTTCCCAAAGGCCCCACCTCCTAATGTTATACTGGGGAATAGGCTTCAACATATGAACTTTGGGGAGACATAAACATTCAGTCTATAGCAGTATTATTTCAATACAGGCTCCAAGTTGTCCCCTGGATGACAGTCAATTGGTAGGGATAGTTGCCATGAATAAACTTCAAACTCTACAAATGGCACTATTAAAAGGCACTATTTAGGTGATGAATACAGTTTCAATGTCACAGGGCAGGGGATATACAGAAAGGGGGGCAGATTATAAGATAAGAGGACAAAAACAAGTTTGTCTCCAGTGTTATACATCCAATTATTTGTTCATTTGTGTCTTCAATATCACTGAGTACGCCCTCTGTGTGAAGCACCATGCTGGCTGCTGGGAATGAAAACAAACATAATACAACAGGAAGACCTCTCTCATGAAATTTATTGGAATCGACCTTGTGGTTATTACATTTGTCTTACCATCCCTCCTCCAGATCGCTGTCCCATAAGCACCTCACACATCTTGGTACTGAGCCCAGGTCCTAGTACTTGGTAGGCACTCAACACATATTTGTCAAACTGCATTTCTATTATCCCTTGCTCTTTCTGCCTTTAAAAAAAAAAAAACCAAACAAACAACCTTTTTCCTTTGTCGTCTCAAAGGAACCCACTAATATTTTTTCTCTAGAACTCAAAGCACTTGGCAAACATTTTCCAAGATCTTTATAACCTGTCTCTGAAATAGATAAGAAGTACCCTGATAGCAATTGTACCCATCGCTGGCTGTGGTCTCTCTTGGTTCTCTTATATTCTATTATGGATGGTTCATTTCAGTTTCCACAGCAGGTCAAGACACACTTTAATAGTTCTCATGGCTCATTTTGGGCATTTGCAGGGCAGAAGTTTCAGGAAATATGTGGACTTCAAAGGTGCTTATTGGAAACAAATTCAGACCAAAGCAAATGGCTCAGTAAATACGCCAAGTGTAGGCCTCGGGCTCCACAGCACAGGGCCTGTAAAGGTCTCCCGAGGACATACGGCAGAAAGAGCCACCTGGAGTTGTAATTTTCCAGTCCTTCTGGAGATTTAGGTGAGGTCATGGCTGTTGATTCCATTTCAGAGTTTGGCAGCAGGAAGGGATCTTGGGATTTAACTCTGTCTGAGTGTCACCACATTGAAAATAGGACAAAATAGTAAGACATGTATGACAAGGCTATTTGCTTTTTGTATAATGTCTGGAATTGAAGAGCTAAAAATACTGCTAAGTTAAAAAAAAATCCTTAATTCCCACCACATTCCAGAGAAATAGATAAAAATATCTTTTTTTTTTTTTTTTAAAGATTTTATTGGGGAATTGTGGGAGGGGAACAGCGTTGGGGAATCAGGGAAGGGGAACAGACAAGTTGCTGTCTTTTTGTTCTTCAGTCTAGTTACGGAGGATGTTGCTTCACTGGCCCATGTTGGTATCGTCATTGCGTTCTTCCCGGATGAGGAGATCAGTCACCGGCCTCTGGCTGGCTGCTCACCGCGGCTATTGGCAGCTCACACTGGCTGCTGTCCACTCACTGTAGCCTATGGCAGCCCACTGCAGCAGGAGCTGCAACCTACACCGTCGCTGGGGCTCGCACAGCCCAGCTCCAGGTGGAGTTGTTGTTAGCTGTAGAGGGCAGTGTCACTGGCCCTCATATGTGGGATCCGAACCAGGGCTGCTGGCATCCCCAAACCAGCTCTTAACCAATGCGCCACTTGGCCAGCCCCTTATTTTTTTTTTAATAGAAAGGACAACTGAATCCCTTCGCAATTATTGAGTGTCACACATCAAATTTACAACAGTAATATACTTACACAGACAGCTTGTATAATACCACAAACATTTCTCAGTCTCAGAAAGTACTGAGCATTTGAAATATCTAAACTGTTGGACTTTGCTCAGATTGTAGAGTCACAACCTATATAGCAGATGCACTGTTTTATCTAATTTACTTATCAGTCGGTGTGACCTGATACTTGCATTGCTAAGGGCACTTAAGTGTAGATCTCTCTAAATGATTGCAGACAGTGTGGATAGATATGCCTTTCTGCAATTGGGCAAACTCCTGCACACGGGCAGGAAAAGTCCTTAAACTTGGAACTAGAAGTGGGAAAATTAATTTCCTTGATAACAAAGCAATAAAACCAGTGAGTCCTTTATACATGCGTGTCATTATTACAGGTCATCAGCAACTCTTAAGAAAAAACAAAACTATTTACAATTTTGTAGGGTCTTGATGAGAAAGATGCAGTGGAAGCAATTAGCCATGGGTATAATCCTTTCTAGCCACTACTTTGGAGACAAGCATGCTTTTTAAAAACGTCTGTCTATCTATCTATCTATCTATCTATCTATCTATCTATCTATCTATCTATCTATCATCATCATCTATCTACCTATCCACCCACCTATCCACCCACCTACCCACCCATCCATCAGTTAATAAATTCATGTGGTTAAAAAAAAATCACAAAGTGTAAAAAGTTCACAGTTACAAGTCTTTCTCCTATCCCTTATCTCCCTCCCACGTGCAAAGAACCTGCAGTCATAGGTAATCACTCTCCTTAATTTCTTATACATCCAGATTTTCAGTTTAAAAATTTATATAAAAGCCAATCAAAATTATTTCTTTCCTCCTCCCTTTTACACAAAAGGGAACATTACAGACACTCGTCTGCCTCGTGTTTTTGTCACCTAGCAAAGGACTGTGGCATTCTTGCCTTAGCAGGTATAGAGAGCTTCCTCATGATTCTTCCAGCTGCATGGTACTTCAATGTTTATTTAGATCAGCAGTTTTCAAATACTGATATGCATCAGAATCACCTGGGGGGCTTGTTAAAACACACGTTACTGAGCTCTATCCTTAAGTCTCTGATTCGAGGAACCTGGGGTGGGGTCTGAGAATTTACATTTCTAATACGTTCCCAGGAGATGCAGATGCTGTTTTCTGGGGACCACACTTTGAGAACCACTGGTTTAGATATGCCATAACATACTTAGCCTGTGGACAGACAAAAACGATTTTTCCACCCACTTACTATTACAAATTGTGCAGCAATGAATATTCTTGTTCATATGCCATTTCATACAGATAGAGCTATTTCTGTGGGATAAATTTCTAAAAGAGGATGTTTTTGGTTGAGTGTTATGTCAATTTCTAATTTAGATATACAGTGCGAAATTGGTGGTGATTCCAATGTATACATGTACCAGCAATATATGAAAGTGCCTATTGCAGCACGCCAAGAGTCTATTATAAAACTTTTTTTTTGCCATTCTGATAGGTGAAAATATTTTATTTTACATTTATCTTTTCATATAATTAAGAACCATTTGTATTTCTTTTCTGAAATTTACTTTTTTGAGTCAGTTGCTTAACCATTCTAGACCTCACTTTCTTTATTGGTAAAATGGGAATATTAGTAATTCTTAGGTAGCCCAAACTGTCGGGACCCCTAAACTTTATTTTTTAATCCTTAATGATTACTTAAGTTTCACTTCATTCCATGACAAACTTTCATTCATTTGCTCATGCATTTTATTCATAAAATAATTATTGAGAACTTATAATATGTTAAGTACTGAGGATAAAGAGGTGAGAACCTTATTGTCAAGGAATTCATTGTATGCTAGGGAAGACCAACATGAAAGGGTTATGTTACAATCAAATGATGGCTATAATGAAGGTGCCTATAAAATCAAAGAGGAAAGGACAGAAAATCCTAACTGTCCCTCAAAGAATCAAGGAAAGCTTCATGCAGAAGGTGGTTTGAACAGACATTTAATGAAAAAGAATTTGCCAGATGGATAAGTGGAGGAGGGTACCCCAGACGGAACAGCCTGTGCAAAACCAGAGGCATGAGAAAATAATGGGTATTAGCAAACTATAGTGGTGGTAATGTTTAAGAGTAGGAATGGAATCAATAAATCAACAAACAACAAGTGCTGGCGGGGCTGTGGGGAAAAGGGGACCCTGCTGCACTGTTGGTGGGATTGCAGATTGGTGCAGCCACTATGGAAGTCAGTATGGAGGTATCTCAAAGAACTGGAAATAGAGCTACCATTTGTCCCAGCAATTCCACTCCTAGGTATTTATTCTGAAAAAACCAAGACACTTATTCAAAAAAAGTTATGCACCCCTATGTTCATAGCAGCACAATTTACAATAGCTAAGACTTGGAAACAACCAAAATGCCCATCAGTAGATGACTGGATTAAGAAACTGTGGTATATTTATACAATGGAGTATTACTCCGCTATAAAGAAGAATGAAATCGTACCATTTGCAATGATATGGATGGACCTAGAGACTATTATGTTAAGTGAAATAAGTCAGTCAGAGAAAGACAAATACCATATGATCTCACTCATATGTGGAATCTGAAAAACTGTATGAATGAGCAAAGTAAACAGAAACTGTCTCATAGATATAGAGGAAAAATCAGGGTTGCTAACTGGGAGGGGGATGGGGATGAGGGAGAAGGGGAAGGGATTAGACAGCAAAAAAAGGCAACTACAATATTGCCACTGGGATAGGAAAAACTGTTTGGGGAATATAATTAATAAAGTTGTAAATATTCTGTGGAATGTCAGATGGTCATAGGTCTTGTTAGGGAGACCATTTCATGGATGGAGTAGAGGTTTGATCACTGCACTGTATAACTAAAGCGGAGGTTGTATACCTACTGTAATTGAATATATATAGATAGTCACGGGATGTGGATTATACTGTGGAAGAGAGTCAGAGGAAGAGTAATAGATATATATGATATGGGGGGGAGTGGGGTGACAAATTGGAGGTGGGGGGTTGTCACTTTGAGGGGTAAAATGTATAACTATTGCACTGTGTTGTACACCTGAAACTAATTTAAAAAAAAAGAGTAGGAATGGAAGAAGGACCACTCAGATGTTCTAGTTCACATTTGGGATAGGAGAAGTACCTCAATCCCTTCAAATTGGCTCATTCCAAACCCCAGACTATAATATGAATGTTTCCAGTAGCCAGTTTTCTTTCTATTATATTAGTTCTCTCATCTGGTCCTCTTTTGACCATGGCATTTGTGGTTTGGACACGCTTTTGTCTTAAATGAAAATTTATTTGGAGTTTTGCTACATGAGCTTGCCAATTTTATGTTCCATCCACTACCACATAATTCTTAATCAGAGAGTCGGACGTTAATAGCAAAATAACTTAGAGGGAACATGTCTTATGCTATAACTTTTGAAGAGTGTGTGTTCTCAAGGACTATTTGTGGAAATGGAGAGATGCTCAGAACATATAAATGGATAAAGAGAGGGGATACAGAATGTCTAAAGATATAATGTGTTGTTTCTGTTATTTGCTATTTTTTATATATAAAGCCATCTATCTATCTATCTATCTATCTATCTATCTATCTATCTATCTGTCTATCATCTATCTATCATCAGTTTATCCATCCATCCTATTTATTTGGCTATGCAGTTTTATGTCTTTTTAAAGTTAATGAATTCTGACATATTTCTACATCCTTAAACTCTCCATAGACACCAATTTTAGGCTGTCTTTGATACCATCCATGGCACCATTGAGGGGATGGACTACAATTTGGTTGTTTATTCTCTTACTATTAGACATTTGGATTTTTGCATTTTTATCCATATATGCAGTGATAAAATAAATAAGCTAAATTATTAATAGAGTTTATCTTGAATAGTGGGATAATGGGCAAAGATGACCTTTATATGAAAAAAAGTAAAACAAAAAAAAAAAAAGGTTATCTGTAGGAAAGATATTTTGGCTACCATAGCAACAATAACAATATCAACAGTAGTAGTTCACATCTATTTAGCATTGTTGTACTTGGCACTGTGTTAAGATTAAGAGTCTGGTATGTTTTATATTTTTGGTTGCTTAGTTCTCCAAAGGCCACTTTATGAAGTCTATGTTGTTATCAACCCTCTTTGATATGTAGAGAAAAAAATGTTGTGTTTCAATAGAAAATGATAGCAAACCCTTGTGGTTATCAGATTTTGACTGTTCCTTGTCTTTGAGCTATTTTGTACCTCTTTTTAAGAAATAACCAGTTTTCTTTTTTTTTTTTTTTTTTTTTTTTGAGGGCAGTGTCACTGGCCCTCATATGTGGGACCGAACCGGGGCCGCTGGCTTCCCAGGCCAGCGCTTAACCACTGCGCCACTCGGCCGGCCCTTTGTACCTCTTTTTAAATTGCAGGTAACTGATAGATGCAATCTCTGTCCTGTAGAGATTTAATTAACATCTTCTCTCACTGTTACCTACCTACAAATTGGACTATATCCTGTCACCTCTCACAAATTGTCAACCCTTACCAAATTTTCAGTTCTTCTAGTTCCCTTTAATATTTGGCTATAAGCACTCCAAACTAACATTTCTAATTTTTCTCCCTCTCTTTCATCTTGGCATCACCAAGACCTAAATCCTGACTGCCTGGGCTGGCAGAGTGGAGCGTTGGTTAGGAGTTGTCTTGGGATTCCAGCTCTGAACAGCAGGGCCCTGGTTCAGATCCCACATGAGGGCAGTGATGCTGCATCCGGTAGAGCTAAGATGGTGAACAACAGCTCGACTTGGAGCTGGGCTGCTCTGAGTTGCCAGCAACGGTGTAGGCTGCAGTGGGGCTGGCCGGCAGCTGGCATAAGCTACTGTGAGCAGCCGGCAGCCAGAGTGAGTGGCTGGCAGCCAGTGTGCGCTTTTGTGAGCTGCTGTGAGCAGCTGTGAGCGGCCATCCAATGGCCGGCGAGCTATATGCCTCAGCCCAGAGGAGCACAATGATAATACCAACATAGGCCAGTGAAGCAATGTCCTCCACAACTAGACTGAAGAACAAAAGGACAGCAACTTGTCTGTTCCCCTTCCCCAATTCCCCAATAAAATCTTTAAAAATACAAACAAAAGAAAACCACCTGATTGCCCAGATTCTTACCAACTGTGTGGTTGGCTTTCCCCTCAGCACTGAAGAAGCTCCGTGAGCCTGGTGACGTGAGATATAGCATGAAGGACCCCTCACTGCAGCAGACTATGGGTGGCTGGGATTTCTCCTTGGGCGAGTCACTGGGTCACTAGGGGAGTCTGGCCAAATGCTCAGGTCATACATGTCTTATATTCGAGGTAACCAAGACTGTGTACATTATTATCAAAAGCATCAAAGGGCCGGCCGAGTGGCGCAGTGGTTAAGCGCTGGCTTGGGAAGCCAGCGGCCCTGGTTCGGGTCCCACATATGAGGGCCAGTGGCACTGCCCTCAAAAAAGAAAAAAAAAGAGCATCAAAATCTTAGCTTCAAGAAACTAAACTAATAGTGCTAAAAAATTGAAATATTTCCATCTATCAACCTCTTGGAATCCACTGGGCTAGATACTCTCAGGGGCCAGCTTTTTTACTATAATATAACCTTTTGTAGTAATATTTCTCTTTTTCTTTCTAGGCATCCTTCTATTAAGATGCCTATAAGAGTAGGACTGTAACTGACCTTTGCCACCACCTCTCAATATACAGATGGTTCAGCTAATTTTTCAGGAAAATGTGAACACGAATCCTCAGGAGGCTTATGATCACCTCTGTGTTGTTCAGCTATGAGTGATATTCATTCATCTTGAACAAAAGGGTAACCTGACAGTGATGGAATTTATCTGAGCCCTATGCTCCTGGAAAACAGCAAGGCTAAGAAACCCTCTTACCTTTCTGTGTTCTGGGAAATGGCTTACTGCAGAGAATCCACCTTCCCAATGTAGCATAGTTGAGATGCAAGGATGAACCCATTGTGTACCTAGGGCAGACACAGACCCATGTAATACTCATTCTTTATCTCATAAATGCTAAACTGAAATATTTATCATTGACCAAACTGAAGAAAATGCTTGTTAACTTGACTCAGCCAAACTTTAGTCAGGCATCTCTCCTTCCCCGAGGTGTCAAAATTTTGGCCCACCCTTCGGCTGACCTCAAGGTAAACCATTCCATGATCAACTGTCCAGTTAGCCTACCCAGTCGTCCCACTTCTTCACATCTGGTTCCTTTTAGCATTATTTACTCCTCCCTATAAAATAAAAGCCCCTTCCTGTCACATCTTTGAGGTGCTTGTAGATATCAGACTCATAAAACCTAAGTTTTTAGCTCCTTTGGGTAAATGCCAAGGAGTGTGACTGCTAGATTGTATTCTAAGAGTACATTTAATTTTGTAAGAAACTGCCAAACTGTTTTCCAAAGTGGCTGTAACATTTTAATTCCCACCAGCAATGAGTGAGAGTTCTTGCTGCTCCACATCCTTGTCAGCATTTGGTGTTGTCAATGTTTTGAATTTTTGCCATTTTAATAAGTGTGTACTGTATCCCATTGCTGTTTTTTTTTTTAAGATTTTATTGGGGAATTGGCGGAGGGGAACAGCGTTGGGGAATCGGGGAAGGGGAACAGACAAGTTGCTGTCTTTTTGTTCTTCAGTTTAGTTGCGGAGGATGTTGCTTCACTGTTGGTATCGTCATTGCGCTCTTCCCGGATGAGGCAGATCGGTCGCTGGCCTCTGGATGTCGCTCACCGCGGCTATTGGCAGCTCACGCTTGGCTGCCAGCTGCTCACGCTGTCTGCGGGCCACTCACTGTAGCCTATGGCAGCCCACTGCAGCAGGGGCTGCAGCCCACACCATCACAGGGGCTTGCACAGCCCAGCTCCAGGTGGAGCTGTTGTTAGCTGTAGAGGGCAGTGTCACTGGCCCTCATGTGGGATCCGAACCGGGGCCGCTGGCATCCCCAAACCAGCGCTTAACCAATGCGCCACTCGGCCAGCCCCCCATTGCTGTTTTAATTTGCATTGCCCTGATGACATATGTGCAGCATCTTTTCATAGGCTTATTTGCCATTTGTATATTTATTTATTTATTTATTTTTTAAATTAGCTTCAGGTGTACAACACAGTGCAATAGTTATACTTTTTACCCCTCAAATTGACAACCCCCCTCCCCCAATTTTCCACCCCACTCTTCCCCCCCATATCATACTATCTGTTACAATTCATTTGACTCCCTTCCACTGTATAATCCATATCCCGTGACTATCTATATATTCAATTACAGTTGGCATACAATATTATACAACATCAATTTCAGGTATACAGTGCAGTGATCAAACCTCTACTCCATCCATGAAGTGGTCTCCCTAACAAGACATGTGACCATCTAACACCCCACAAAATTTTTACAACATTATTATATTCCCCAAACTGTCTTTCATATCTCTGTGACAATGCTGTAGTTACCTATTTATGCTGTCTAATCCCTTCCCCTTCTCCCTCATCCCCACCCCACTCCCAACTAGCAACCCTGTTTTTCCTCTATATCTATGAGACTGTTTCTGTTTTCTTTGCTCATTCACTCAGTTTTTCAAATTCCACATATAAGTGAGATCATATGGTATTTATCTTTCTCCGACTGACTTATTTCACTTCACATAATAGTCTCTAGGTCCATCCATATTGTTGCAGATGGTAGGATTTCATTCTTCTTTATAGCAGAGTAATACTCCATTGTATAAATGTACCACAGTTTCTTTATCCAGTCATCTACCGATGGGCATTTCGGTTGTTTCCAAGTCTTGGCTATTGTAAATAGTGCTACAATAAACATAGGGGTGCATATGTTTTTTCGAATTAGCGTCTAGGATTCCTCTGGGTAGATACCCAAGAGTGGAAAAAAAATTTAAGTTTTTTTTTTTTGTTTTTTTTTTTTTGAGGGCAGTGTCACTGGCCCTCATATGTGGGACCGAACCGGGGCCGCTGGCTTCCCAAAGCCAGCACTTAACCACCGCGCCACTCGGCCGGCCCCTCCATTTCCAGTTTTTTGAGATACCTCCATATTGATTTCCATAATGGCCGCACCAATTTGCAGTCCCACCAACAGTGCAGCAGGGTTCGCTTTTCTCCACACCCTCGCCAGCACTTGTTGTTTGTTGATTTGTTGATGATAGAGATTCTGACTGGAGTGAGGTGGTATCTCATTGTGGTTTTTATTTGCATTTCTATGATGATTAGTGAGGTTGAACATTTTTTCATATGCTTGTTGGCCATCTGTCTGTCCTTTTTAGAGACATGCCTCTTCATATCCTCTTCCCATTTTTTAATTGGGTTGTTTGTTTTTTTGGTGTTGAGTTTCATGAGTGTTTTATAAATTTTGGATGTCAACCCCTTATCAGATATATCGTTGGCAAATATTTTCCCCCATTCAGTAGGCTGCCTTTTTGTTTTATTGATTGTTGAGGGCCGTGTAGCCCAATATTGAGGGGCATGCAGGTTGACTTTAGTGGGCTTGGTGAATCTGAAAGTACTGTTGATTAGACATGTGTTCCTCAAATTTGTATTCCCTTGAAGCCTGTGTTTTTATTACAAAATGTATGTTTTGTTAAGGTTTGTGATAAGTCTTGAGAGAACTTTAGGTACAGTTAACCCAAAATTAAATATCAAAAGTGAGATTCTCTTTAGTATTCACACCCAGGATTACAGATTATGTAGAAACTGAGTCTGGGTCATAAAGAGATTATCATAGATGGGATTATCCTTAAACATAGAAAAGGTCACAGTGTGCCCTAAGGAGAACAATTATAGGGACTAAAGGTCTTAAGAGAAAAATACATCAAGACCATGTGGAACTTAAATTTGTAATTGGATAGTGGTCAAAAGTCCCTATAAAAAGGACATGTTATTGTAATAAAATGTGACACTTTTCTGTTTAACTCCCCTGGTGTCTCCACTGTCTCCCTTCATTATTTTCCTCCCCCGCACTCTATCTCTCCATTTTCTGTCTTTTACTGAAACAAACAGTTTCTGTCTTTCATTAACCGCCGACGCCGTGTCCACCTTCTTGAACCCTGGTCAGCGGAGGCTGGTCCCCCGCAATTGATGACTTCCTTTGCTGTGAAAATACCTTTAAGTTTGATGTAATCCCATATGTTCATTTTTTCTTTTATTTCCCTTGCCCGAGGGGATATATCAGTAAAAATATTACTTAGGGTAATGTCTGCAAACTTACTCCCTATGTTTTCTTCTAGGAGTTTTATGGTTTCAGGTCTTACATTTAAGTCTTTAATCCATTTTTAGTTTGTTCTCGGATATGGTGTAAGTAGGTGGTCCATTTTCAATTTTTTGCAGGTGTCAGTCCAATTTTCCCAGCACCATTTATTAAATAGACTATCTTTACTCCAGTGTAAATTCTTGCTTCCATTGTCATAGATTAAATGACCATATATAGATGGGTTTATTCCTGGGCTCTCTATTCTATTCCATTGGTCTATGTGTCTGTTTTTATGCCAGTACAATACTGTTTTGATTACTATAGCCTTGTAGTATGTTTTGATGTCAGGTTGTGTGATGCCTCCCACTTTGTTCTTATTTCTCAACATTGCCGTAGCTATTCAGGGTCTTTTGTGGCTCCGTATAAATTTTAGGATTCTATGTTCTATTTCTGAGAAAAATGTCCTTGGTAGTTTGATTGGAATTACATTGAATCTATATATCGCTTTAGGTAGTATTGACATTTTAACTATGTTAATTCTTCCTATCCATGAGCATGGTATGTATTTCCATTTATTTATATCTTCTTTGATTTCTCTCTTCAGTGTCTCATAATTTTCTGAGTACAGGTCTTTTACTTCTTTAGTTAAATTGATTCCTAGATATTTTATTGTTTTTGAAGCAATTGTAAAAGGGATTGATTTCCTGATTTCTTCTTCTGATAGTTTATTATTTGTATATAGAAATGCAACTGATTTCTTAATATTAATTTTGTATCCGGCTACCTTACCAAATTCGTTTATCAGTTCTAGCAGTTTTTTGGTGGAGTCTTTGGGATTCTCTCTATATAGTATCATGTCATCTGCATATAATGACAACTTTACTTCCTCTTTTCCAATTTGGATGCCTTTATTTCATTTTCTTGTCTGATTGCTGTGGCTAGAACTTCCAGAACTATGTTAAATAGAAGTGGTGAAAGTGGGCAGCCTTGTCTTGTTCCTGATCTTAAGGGGAAAGCTTTTAGCCTTTCCCCATTGAGTACGATGTTTGCTGTGGGCTTATCATATATGGCCTTTATTATGTAGAGATATGATCCCACTATTCCCACTTTGCTAAGAGTTTTTATCATAAATGGGTGCTGGATTTTGTCAAATGCCTTTTCTGCATCTATTGATATGATCATATGATTTTTATTTCTCATTTTGTTAATGTGATGTATTACATTGATTGACTTGCAGATATTGAACCAACTCTGCATACCAGGAATGAATCCCACTTGATTATGGTGTACTATCTTTTTAAAAATGGGATGCTGAATTCGGTTTGCTAGTATTTTGTTGAGAATTTTTGCATCTATGTTCACTAGGGATATCGGCCTGTAGTTTTCCTTTTTTGTAATATCTTTGTCTGACTTAGGAATCAGGGTGATAGTGGCTCATAGAAAGAATTTGGGAGCCTTCCCTCCTTCTGTATTTTTTGTAATAGTTTGAGGAGAATAGGTACTAATTCTTTTTTGAATGTTTTATAAAATTCACCTGTGTAGCCATCTGGTCCAGGGCTTTTGTTTGTTGGAAGATTGTTGATTGCTGATTCAATTTCTTTGGCAGTAATCAGTCAGTTCAGAGTTTCTGTTTCTTTTTGGTTCAGACTTGGTAGATTGTATGCTTCTACCAGAAATTTATCCATTTCTTCCAGATTGTCAAATTTGTTAGCATATAGTTGCTCATAGTATTTTCTTAAAATTTTCTGTATTTCTGTGGTATCTGTTGTCACCTCTCCTCTTTCATTTCTGATTTTATCAATTTGGGTCCTCTCTCTCTTTTTCTTGGTGAGTCTGGCTAAGGGTTTGTCGATTTTGTTTATCTTTTCAAAAAACCAACTCTTGGTTTCATTGATCTTTTGTATTGTTTTTTTTGTTCTCTATTTCATTTATTTCTGTTCTGGTCTTTATTATTTCCTTCCTTATACTCCCTTTAGGCTTGTTTTGCTGTTTTTTTTTTTTGTTTTTTTTTCGAGTTCCCTTAGGTGTAAAGAGAGTTTGTTGATTTGAGAATTTTCTTCCTTCTTTAGGTAGGCCTGCACTGCTATGAACTTCCCCCTTAGGACTGCTTTCGCTGCATCCCAGAGATTTTGGGTCGTGGTGTTTTCATTTTCGTTTGTCTCGAGGTATCTTTAGATTTACTCCTTGATCTCATTTTTGATCCATTCACTATTTAGTAGCATGTTATTTAGACTCCATGTATTTGTAAGCTTTCCAGATTTCTTCCTATAATTGATTTCTAGTTTCATAGCTTTGTGGTCAGAGAAGACACTTGATATGATTTCAATCTTCTTAAATTTGTTGAGACTTGTTTTGTGGCCTAGCATGTGGTCTATCTTGGAGAATGTTCCATGTGCACTTGAGAAGAATGTATATTCTGTAGCTTTGGGGTGAAATGCTCTAAAAATATCAATTAAATCCAGCTGGTCTAAAGTGTCGTTTAAGGTCACTATGTCCGTGTTGATTTTCTGTCTGGAGGATCTGTCCATTGGTGACAACGGGGTGTTGAAGTCCCCTACTATGATAGTGTTACTGTTGATCTCTGTCTTTATGTCTGTCAAAATCTGTTTTATATATTTAGGAGTGCCTATATTGGGTGCATAGAAGTTTACTAGGGTTATGTCCTTGTTGAATTGATCCCTTCAATTCTTTTGGTTTTTTTTTGAGGGCAGTGTCACTGGCCCTCACATGCGGGACCCAAACCCAGGCTGCTGGCTTCCCAAACCAGCGCTTAACCACAGCGCCACTCGGCCATCCCAGAATTGATCCCTTTATTATTATGTAGTGCCTTTCTTTGTCTTTTATTGTAGTCTTCATTTTAAAGTCTATTTTGTCCAAAATAAGTATTGCTACTCCAGCTTTTTTCTCATTTCCATTTGCATGAAATATCTTATTCCATCCCTTTACTTTCAGTCTGTGTGTGTCTTTTGATCTGAAATGAATATCTTGTAGACAGCATATGCATGGGTCCTGTTTTCTTATCCACTCAGCCACTCTGTGTCTTTTGATTGGAACATTTAGCCCATTCACATTTAAAGTAATTACTGATAGGTTCATATTTATTGCCATTTTGTTATTTGTATTTCTTGTCTTCCTGGGCCATTTGTATATCTTCATTGGTGAGGAGTCTGTTAAGGTGTTTGGACGATTTTTAAATCAGGTTGTTTATTTTTTTTTTGCTGTTGAGTTTTTAGAGTTTTTTTTATATTTTGGATAACAGTCCTTTACCAAATATGTCTCTAGCAAATATTTTATTCCAGTCTGTGGCATGTCTTTTCATTGTTTTGATGGATTTTTTACTTGACAGACATTTTCAGAAAAAAACCAATAAACTGGGAAAGACTTTGAAATGGTCAAACCCCTGATCCTACAAAAATAAAAAGTTCCAAATGTCTATTAGTACATTCTTCAGAGTTATCTGTGTCTTTTCCTGTCTTTGAGCTGATTTGTGGCTTACTGATTTACAGTAAGCATCCGAAAACTAATAGTAATCATGATTCTTCTCCTTAGAAATGCAAATAATCTGTGTCCAAAATGTGACTGGTTATTGCCTTGAGGACAGAACTCTTTGCCTCTGTTTATCAATTGAGTTCAGCATTTCTTATTATCTATATCAGTGTAGTTCTTTGAATTATCCTTTGAACTGGTTGTAACATCTTACTGATTTCCTCATTAATACATTACATAAACTCTCTGACACATGTTCATTTTGTATTCATTTGTATGTGAGTCATGATTTTACTTTCTAAAAAATCATCTTTTAACAGACAGAGAAGTTGGTATAATGTAGATACACAGCTAGTGGAGACTTGTCTCACAAACATGACTCAGACCATAGAGCACATGCTTTTATTCACCACATTGTGCTTGGACGCTGAAACATGATGTGGAGAAGCAAAGCATGGTGCCTACTGAGACCGCTGTACTAATGGTTAAAGCCATTGTTTCCTATGGGGAGCTCAAATGGGAAATAACAGATAAAGAAGTTTATTTAGGAAGAATTAGAAAACCTGCCTTTTGCCTAGAATAGGTTCTGCCAAAAAAAGCCTCTGCTAGCATTTGGGAATAAGAGCAATTAGCAGAGAAATAAGGCTGCTCTGCTGGGTTGAAGAACATTTCCTGACAGAGCCTACTCTGAATATGGAATTCTTAATTAACATTCCTAGAGGGCGGTCACATGTGGCAATGTACCCAGGGTGCGGTTACTTTGTTTGAGTGAAGTCCCTTACTGTTAGCAGTAGGGTATCTGCAGATTAAGTGCAGACAATACTTGGACAGAGGATTGAAAAAGTAGTTTTTTGATGCTTTCCCCAGCTGCTGCAAAGAGATTAGTTGGGATGTTATCCAGGTTCCTTCACTGTAGCTGATAAAACTTTATGAGAGCAGCACAGTGGGTTTCTACATTATTGTTGATTTAACTGGGGAAAGAATTTGGAAACACTTGCATTTTTTTTTTTTATAGGTTGTGAGTCAACTAGTCTAGGCTTTGCTTGGTGGACATTGTGCCTGTTGGGAGGAAACTATTACTAGAGCTAGACAATCACTTAAAAGGCAACTATACAACAGAGTTATTCTACGATAGTTGTGTCTTTGACACCCATACCACCTCATTCCATTTTGTGGCCTCCATGATCCATGCCTTCTGCATTGGTCAGGGTGGGAATTCCTGACCTGGGCAGAAGCTAGTCTGTGGATGAGATTCCTTCGGCTACATTGATTACTTAGGAATGGTCCAGTCAGAGTCAAGTTTAGGGTTTTTGTTCAGTTGTTGTGGAAAACTCTATCATCTCCTACCCTCAACATATTTGAGAAAGAACTGTGGCTCCACTTTCTGCTAGAAGTGCTCTTATATTCATGAGCATGAGCAACATCATCCTGAAGATCAAGTGGATACAGAGAGGAGTGCTTAAAGAATCACAGAGAAGCGAAATGAAGGCCTTAATGAAATTGCACTTAAAACTCATCTGACCTTCTGTGACTTGAAACTGTAAATTCCCCTTATTGTTGGAATCCATTTGATTTAGTTTTGTGTCACTCACAGTAAAGGATTGCTACCACCACACATGAGATATTTTTATGGTCCCTGTTGCTTCCTCCTCTTCATACAACTCAGGATGAAATGTGCAGAGGGCACTTCGGAACATGATTTTGGTGTGTTCCTCATCCTTGGTGGGAGAGCGGGGCTTATGCTCATAATACCCCCTGAGAGCTCTTAGAATCTGTTCATCCTGGAATCTCTTGACCTTCAGCCCTAGCAGTTAGAGATATAAGTCTTGGCTGGTTTTCTGTGACCTTTCAAGGAAGTGAAAATTCTGAACAAAAAATGCAGTTGGTTCCAAGTAGGAAAAGCTGAAGATCTCGGGACAGATGGTGTTTCATGCAACTTTCTCTGGGAAATACAATTTTACAGATTGTGCAAGAGTATGCAGTTCACCCTTGAACAACACAGATTTAAACTGTACAGGACCAGTTATAGGTGGATTTAAAAAAATTAATTATTTTTAAAATAAATACCTGTACTATTTTTGAACTGTGGTTGAGAGTGTGTAGATGTGGGGGGCCGGCTGTGTGCATTGATCTGGGACATTTTACATAGGGGACATGAACATCCACATATTTTTCTATCTATGGTAGGTCCTGGAACCAATGCCCCATGGTTATCGGGGGTAGTTAAGTTTTTGGGGAGCCCCAAATTATACATGGATTTTTGACTGCAGGGGTGGCATGGGTTGAGACCCTTAAGCCCTGCTTCGTTTAAGGGTCAACTGCACTCATATTTGTGTTCTTTAAGACAAGGGGAACCTTAAAGCCTTAAAGACTCCCCCTACGAGCACTGTAAGCCCCCTAAAGAGGAGAAACCATGTTTTATTCACTACCATATCCCCAGTGCCTAACATGGTGCCTGGTCCCTAGGAAACATTCGATCATTATCTGTTAAATTAGAAGAACAAGCAGATGAACAGGAGTCAAATAGTACAAAGTTTTTGTTATGTTTCTTTTCATACTTTACCAGTAAGTGGTTTTCATTTCAGAGCTCGTGCTTATAATTACAAGGTTCCAGGGTTTATCTAAATTAAAATTGCTGGAAATTTTACCACCTCACTCAATTCTTTGTTTAACCTTTTGTTTCCTCTAAGTTTCCAAAGAAATCCATCATCTGCATTTTTTTAAGAAGAAAGTTATTTCATTTGTAACTATTGGGTTGTGGGAAAAGTCATGACACATTTCCTTTGCTGTAAGATGTTTATTAGTTGAAATGTTACCTATTTCCATAGCTAAAGGGACAGAGACCATGTATCCAATTCTGCTAACTTCCAAGGATGACTAGATAATAAGTATTCAATTATAGGTTGCTTATTTATTTAATTCTCATGGCAGAATTTGCTTTTGTTGAAACAAATCACCTGTTGAAGAAAAAAAAAGCCATTTAAGTGATTAAGATCTACTTCAGCTAATTTCCTCCTTAACTTATTTGTAAGCCAGCAAGAGCTGATAATTGTAATGAATAGTTCTTATGGGAAACTTCAGTTGACATTTAGATTTCATTAGACTTTGAAAAACTTCTGCTATCTTGTTCCTTGTGAGTTTTTTTTTTTTTTTTTTTTTTTTGCTGTGGTGCATGGAGTTTAATGCATGAACTTTGATGCTTTAGAGTTTGGAATCCAGCTTTCCAATTACCAACTGTGTGAGCCAAGACAAGTTTACAATATTAAAAATCGTATATTTGCAGTTGTAGAATGATTGTTCCAGTGGATTTTTATGATAATTAAGTGGACACTGCTAAGGTTGGAGATGTAAAGTGCTGAACAATGTATGACATATGGTGAGAACATAGTAATGGTTAATGCTCATTATTAATAAGAAGCTCTGAAATGGAAAAGGTGACTGGATGAAGAGTGGGTACTAGAGAAACAAAGACCAATTTCCTCTTTATAGTTAACTATGAATTGCTAGAAAATTTAGCATATGAGTAATAGACACTTGATTTGTTATTAAGAAAATACTAGAAACAGACATTTTTATCAAGTTCTGATATCATACTATTTCTGTTATACAAATTATCCATTCGAAATTCTTTTTTTTTAAAGGATATCTTACGTTAAGGGTCAGAGTATAATCTTTCTAGAATAAGAACCCCTTAGTTCCAGTGAAGAATTAAAATCAGTGTGAATGTCAGCTCAACCCTTCCTCTTGGTGTTTTAAAGTGTGTATTATTTCAAGGTGAAGAAAGTGTAAAAATGGAAAAAGAAGTGATTGTAGGACCTGGTAAATGTAGATGGTGTAAGAAAATGGGTGAGATAGAGTGAGAAAGGAAAGATGAAAATTGTAGCTTCTTGATATGCAGTGTGTGTGTGCATGTGCATGTGTGTGTGTGTTTGTTTGTGTATGTGTGTGAATGTGTATGTTGAAATCACATATGTTATTGCTATATTGTAGGCATGTAATTAACCTCAATTTTTACCCTTTTTCAATGCTGGAGAATATGAATAATATTCTTAGACAAATAAGTCAACTTTCGATATTCAGTGCAGAAGAGATAGTGAGGTTTGTAAAAAACTGACTTACTTATACATTAAAATTTTTTGTTGTATGTATGTGAGGGGAACAGTTTGGTTTACTGTCTCAAAATACTTTGTTCAGGCTACTCTTAAAATTAATTTGCATTTTGGACACACATCATTTGTTTCTGCCACTAAGAAGACTATTTTAGGCCATTTAGATGGAATTGAAACTATGCAAAATCACCCATACTGTAAATAATCTATATGCAAAGATAAATAACAGGGAGTACCCATTTTTATTTATTCAATACTATTCTTGGAGTTTGATTTAGCTCTCTTGTTTACATTGAAAAAGCTAAGGAATTTTCCCTTACTCTAGAAGTGATTTAGCTTAGAGATAAAAATTGTCACATATTACTGGAAAAACAGAGTTTGGGACCTCTGCTGGCACTTTAAAAATGTTTCTTAATTTTCTAACAATGTGTTGATTAGGCATAACAGAAACCTGCTTAGAGAATGAGGGAATATCCTGATCAGAAATAAAACCCTGAGCTGTGAAGGCAACTGCGAACGCCTCTGAAGCTGACCCTTTGTATTTCTCCTGCTTTATCATTTCTCTTTATAGCACCAACATGTGCTTTTAGTTATCATTTCTGTCTTGATTACTAACCTCGTCTTTGTCAGTCATTCTTTAATCCTAGCTCTCTCAGGACCAGTTTCTAAAATTGCCTCCTGACTACCATCATCTTACTCCCCTGGATGAGGAGAATGGAACAAGAACAGGAGAGAGCACAAAGCTTTTATTGTTCTTTCTTTATTAAACTAGACTTAAAATGGCCTTAAAGAAGCCTCTGAGAAGCCATATACTCTCATGACCCAGATTCCTGGGCCTCCAGTATCCTCAAATAGATGTACTTCCATTTGGGGGAGAGTCCCTCTCTACCATCTTCTTTCTGGGAAAGATTTAGCTCCTGCTGAATCTATGTTGTCAAGGAGTGTAGATATATCCTGGAGGTTATTTTGGCTCTTTGTGCTTGTGTCAAGCGTGTTCTATTGGAAGGTACTATACTATGAGAGAGTGAGACAGAGAGAGAAAGTGAGAAAGTTGGTGTCTGCACTTTTCCTAAACAGCTGGGCTTATGGTCAGGAACTTCTAAATTGCACCTCCAAATGTAACATGTGGTATAGTGGGAACAGCAGAGCTCCAGGGACCCTAGAAGAGGCAATGTCGGAGAGCTTGTCAGTCTTCTTACAGTTGGAACTCCAGATTTTAAGAACAGAATTAACCAACAGAGAGTAGTGAGATTGTCTCTAGTGCCTCAGGAAGCACAGTTAATAGGACTTCAGCCTGAGCGAAAAGCATGTAGACTGTGATGGAAGAAGGAAGAGTTGGAAATAGACATAAATTAGCTTGAAAGCAGTGGTTCCCAAAGAGTGGCCCCCATACCATCAGTATCAGCCTTACCTGGGAATTCATTAGAAATACAAATTCTTGGTCCGCAACCCAGACCTACTGAATCAGAAACTGGGGGTAGGATCTGGGAATCTATGGTTCTACAAGTCCTCGAGGTGATTCCGACACATGCTAAAGTTTGAGAACCACTATTTTAGGGTATTGGGGCCATTTACTGAGCTACCTTAATGAGGAAGTGGACTTCATCTACCTGTCCCAACAATAGGTTGCTCTAGGACTGGGAGCAAATGAACGTGTGGATAACAGATTAAAAAATTGATGCTAGAGCCTGAAAGAGCTTTTCCGTTACATTTCATTATTCTAAGACATGGAATGACCTCTTTCTTAGATGCCTCTCTTTCTTTTCAAGCCTTAGCTACTTTAGCCTTTGTGACTCTTGGCAGACTCCATCACTTGTTATTTCACAGTGGAACTGAACTTTCCAAAATGGTAGCCTACACAAGGCCACAGAGGATTATTTAAATTAAAATTTAAGAAATAACAATTTTGCTCCTTAATCACACTAGCCATATTTCAACTGCTCAGTAGCTACAGGTGGCTAGCGGCTACTCTATTGGACAGTACAGATATAGAACACCTTCATCTCTCTTGTAAACCTACAAGTAGTGTTTGCGAATTTCTGTGGCGTAAATACTCCCACCACAACCAGTGTCAAGCTACCAACATGGTATCACTGAACATCAAGTTGGAAAGATATACATACAATCAACTCTTGAGAGCCAATATGAACTGGTTTCAGGAGGAATTCTTCCTTGATGGCAGAAAGTATGAATTCTGTTCTTTACATTCTAATTTCATTTTATGAGACTGGTTTTCTAAGGATATAATATTAACAGCATGTTAAAAGTGGCTATAACTTGATCACCTTACTTATTTTAGGTATAAGATGGAAATATACAATACACAATTTAACTTATCAAATCTTTTCCATGTCAGTGGGAAAACTGCTCAAAGTGGATTGGGACTAGTGTCTTACAGTGCCTGTGTGCTCAAAACTGAACCACATGAGATGTTAAGATGCATGTTCTAGTCTGAATTTTACATTGAGTCAGCAGTGGTGCTCTGTTGATTATTTATAGTAAGTGGAGGTTTTTATAATCATACCTGGTTGTGGATAGTAAGCTGGTAGGGTTGACTTGCTCACTCATTGAAAATGGAAGAGTTGTCTTGACCTTTGAAATCACGAATGATTTGTAAGTCTGATGTCAAAGGTAATCAATGTGCTTAACTTAAAAAATATTTGCCATTTTTAAAATTTATTTGCATTAAAAACATTTTTGTTTCACTTACAGTTGACTTTCAATATTATATTAGTGTCTGGTGAATATTTGCCATTTTTTTTTTTTAAGATTTTATTGGGGAATTGGTGGCGGGGAACAGTGTTGGGGAACCAGAGAAGAGGAATAGACAAGTTGCTGTCCTTTTGTTCTTCAGTCTAGTTGTGGAAGACGTTGCTTCACTGGCCCATGTTGGTATCATCATTGCGCTCTTCCCGGGTGAGGCAGATGGGTCGCTCAGAGGCCACTTACAGTGGCTCTTGGCAGCTCACACCGGCTGCCAGCCACTCACACTGGCTGCCGGCCACTCACTGTAGCCTATGGCAGCCCACTGCAGCCCCTATGCTGTCCCTGGGGACTCAGAGCAGCCCAGCTCCAGGTGGAGCTGTTGTTCACCATCTTAACTGTAAAGAGCAGTGTCACTGGCCCTCATATGTGGGATTTGAACTGGGGCTGCTGGGGTCCCAAGCCAGCTCTTAACCAACGTGCCACTCGGTCGGCCATATTTGCCATTTTTAAATTAGTTAGAAATACTTTTTGAAAGATGGGTATTTGTTTAATTGCAAGCTAAACAAAAGCCAATTGATATGTGGCCACACTGAAAGTTTTTAAGTACTCATAATCAGACTTGGAAAACACCTTTTTTTTTTTTTAAACCAGTGCGTTATCTAATCTTTGTGTGTGTGTGTGTGTGTGTGTGTGTGTGTGTGTGTGTGTGTCTGTGGTGATAGTGGGGGTTTATGATCATGAGTGTGAGTGATACTCTGCCCCACTAAGCTAACAACTCATGTGTTAGATAGAAATAGATTTTTTTAAAAAAAGATTTTATTGGGAAATTGGGGGAGGGGAACAGCATTGGGGAACTGTGGAAGGGGAAAACAGACAAGTTGCTGTCCTTTTTCTTTTCAGTCTAGTTGTAGAGGACATTGCTTCACTGGCCCATGTTGGTATCATCATTGCGCTCTTCTTGGGTGAGGCAGATCGGTCGCTGGCCTCTGGAGGGCCACTCACCGCGGCTATTGGCCGCTCATGCTGGCTGCCTGCCGCTCACGCTGGCTGCCGCCCACTCAGTGTAGCCTATGGCAGCCCACTGCAGCAGAGGCTGCAGCTATGCTATCCCTGGTGACTCACAGCAGCCCAGCTCCAGGTGGAGCTGTCATTCACCATCTTAGCTGTAGAGGGCAGTGTCACTGGCCCTCATGTGTGGGATCCGAACCAGTGCTACTGGCATCCCAAGCCAACTCTTAACCAATGTGCCACTCGGCTGGCCCAGAAGTAGATATTAATCCATGGATTTCATACCCCAAATACTTGGAAACTAGAACAGTAAATGATTCTTATCCTGTTTTCCTTTTTGAAAAGGAAAACCCCTAACTCTGAATGCCTCTGTTACTAAAACTATTAATTCTGATAATCATACAATTATCAGTTAAATTGATAACCTTGTTGAGCCTAGTTATTTCTGCAGAAAGACTATACACATTTGGTTCACATGGGGTCATTTTCTGGCCCTTTGGGAGTCCTCCATTTTAATATACTGGTCCAACTAAAGCTGGGTGTCCTTGAATGACAGCTGCTAAAAATTAAATCAATAAGCAGTGTCCAAATGTCAGAGAGTGGTACGAAGTGGGGACAGGTTGAGACAGTGTACAGGGTTTGATACTGGGTAGTCAGAGTTTAAACTTGACTTAGAAAAGAAATAAGTCAGCATCTTTAATCCCCAAACATTATACACTGTCTAGTCAGTAGACTTAGTAAAGGTCAAGCAATCAATATGGTTGGCATTAGCAGAGATGGGTTATGGGAGTTGGTTTTATTCCTTGAAATTGTTTTTTACATTCCGATGTACAAAAAGGTAGGCAGACTGTCAGGTGGAGTAAAAAAGAACTTTTACAACAGTGAAATGAGCTGATCATTGGTCAAGGGGCTAAATTAAGAGATTTAGTGGACTTGGAGAGTAATAGGGGATTCTTAAATTACTTCCACATTTGCCTCTGTTAAGGGTATTTTTGAACGTGCACCTATCCTTTGGGGAAAATTGGGCTGCCTGGTATATATCATCAATCCAGCAAGATGGAAATACCATGATAAACATATTTTGGTTCATCATATTGTTACACTAGTCCTGACTTATACAAGAAAAATAAATGAAATAAAAAGGAACAAGAATAAGTTTTTGCCATTGTTATTTCCCAAATCACTTAGAATATAGTAAAGGAAAGAACTGGTGAAAATATTAGATTCTCTGATAAATTACATTGTTAGATTTGTGAATTATTGGAAAAGGGGATTTATATTTTCCATTTATATATTATTTCTAGAGAGGTAGCAGGGAAGTTATAGAATGGAAAATGAATAAAAATCTGTGAAGGAAGGAAATAATGACTTGGTTAAAACCTAGTCATTTGAGAACTAAATAGTCATTATATGAGCATATTCAAATAAGAGAATTCAGCATAGTCACTCAAAAGCCAAAAGCCAAAATCCAAAAAAAAAAAGTCTTGAATGCCTCTAAAAGTAAAACAATTTCAAGATAGTATGTGTATTTTAATTTTCAACCAGAAAGGCTCCTGTTGCAATTGATCAAGTAATTAAACCTGTGATACCCTGTTTTTAAAATCTTATTTTATCATAACATTTCTAAAAAATTTAAAAAATATATAGATGAATAAATATGTTTGACTAAAGATTGTGATATAGCAGGAAATAAAGTTAGGAACATTTTCCTGCTTTTCCTTAAACTCCAGACTGCTCTAAAATGAAGTGTGGACCAGGTAGCAATGAAAAATTGATGGCAGTAAGTGACAACCCTGGTATAGTCTCTTTAGTTAGCTGGGGTGTTTCAGATTTCACAGGGAGAAAAGTTGTTCTTCAAGTTTAAGAATTATTTCCTCTTTACTAAATCTTACCAGCACAACCCGGAGAGCACTGTTTATAGATCATCCATTGAGAAGACTCTTATGTAAAGGAAGAGTATATTGGGAAAATGGTGTGTTACCTTAGCAGATTATATTGATTTTCAGGACCTATGGATTTCAGTTATGGCCCCAATTCTTTAACCTTCCCTGTATGCACACTCTTTGCCCTGAGACTACATTTCTTTTCAATGAAAAGATGGAGTCTGTTTCCTTCGAACCTGGACTTGTGAGTTGCTTTAGCCAATAGAATGCAGCAGAAGGGACAGCATGCCATTTTGGAGCCTCGGTCTAGAAGGCATTGCTTTCTTTTTGTTCACTGGCTGAGAACAATGCTTTCCTCATCTCCTGGGTGATTAGAGACACAGCCTCAGACATGTGAGACATGTGAGCGAGCCCAGGTAACACCAGCAGAGCTGTCCAGCTGGCCACCCCACACATGAAAGCCATAAATGCTTGATGCTATATGCCACTGTTTTGTGGTGGTTATGCAGCACTGTGGCAGTAGATGGCTGATATGGGGCACTCGTTTCCAGGCTGACTGCCAGCAGGGAGTTCTGATAAAGTCTTCAAGGAACTCTTGATGTTTTATTAAAATAAACAAGAAGTCCTCAAAGTTAAAGGCTTGCTTAAAGGCAAGCACCCCCCACAGGGGATTTATTTACTGACTTGATTTTTTGACCTGGGGACAAAGCTTTCAGCCCTCTGCTTGGTAGCAACAGTATTGCAAATATATTCGTGTCTCTCCAAACCCAACAGATAGAGAGGTGTCTAGAAGTTATCAGGTTAATAGTCACACAGGACTTCCTTGCATCAGCATTCTTACAGTCCCATCAAAGAGGACATTAGATGTCTTAATAATGCCATCAAGCCAGAATGAGCAAATTTTCCTGTAAAATGTATTTTGGGAAATTAAACACAGACACCCTTAATTTTTTTTTCCAAGCCTATTTCTGATCTATATGGAATGAATGCCATTCCATTGTCTTTTGGCTTTATTTTACTTCTTCCCCTTATTAGAGAAAACAATGAAATTTTATGGCAGCCCTGGGGTTTTGAATCTCAGAGGGACAGGTCTTTACCTCTGAAGAGAGGGAGAATTTGATTAAAAATAGAGGCTACTTATGATTTATTCAGAGGAATTTTTCCTCTTCATCATCTTATTTGCCTAGTGATTGGATCCTAGGTGGCTCTTCAGAGCCCACTGTGAAATGACTTGCTTCAGCTGCACTAAATATTTCAAATGTTTTCCAAGGACAAACACCCTCCCTATAGATTTCCTCAGCTGCAATGATTGTCTTGTCTGGGGATTGTATTCTGATTAATTTAACTTTAGCTTCCTTACCGCTTCAGTAGATTCCAAATTTGTCAAGGTTAAAAAAAGATTCTCCTGGGAAGTTTCATAAAAGAAGTTGGTGAGAACAGGACTTAGGATTTGTTCTGCTGAGCAACCTTTAGAATGTGGCAGGGGCTGAGAGGCACAAAAAAGAAGAATGGAAACATACTCATAGGTCAGGCATAATTCAGAAGTTGTGCAGAAATTTCAGTGATCATTGCACCTCTGCAAAGAGGTGCCCCTCCGTCCAATTGAACACAAAGCAGTCCAAAGCATGCAATAAGTTCACACGGCCAGCAGGGGGCAGGAGCTCTCCGGCAAAAAGCCACAGTCTCTTCACTGCAGTTGCTTGAACCAGCCCTTGCACACTGTTCTCAAGGCCGGGTGGTTCTGAACCTCTTCCCAAGCCTTTCTTTTTGTAAGATCTTTGCTTTCACAAAGTCTCTTTTGTTGATAATATGGGCAGTAGAGTCAGTCGACCTGGATATGAATCCTGGATTCTCTACTTGCTAGCTTTGTCATCTCTGTGTCTCAGGCCTTTCTCATCTGAAAAATGGGAAAAGAACAGTTGTTGTGAAGATGATTGAATTCATTTATGTAATGCACTTAGAACAGTGCCTGTTCATATGTACTTGATAAACATCAGTTAATAGTATAGCCTCTCCCTTTGCCTTCCCCCTTCCAACTGCCCCCCTCCACCCCAAGTCTGAATGTAAAAAGAAACTGATCTGGCAATAGGTTCTATGGCCTGACTCCTTTTCCTTCGTCGAAACATCTCCCCCCCAAAAATATTATCTCTGTGGCATTTCTGCCAAAAATGCTTATGCAGAACCTAGTAATGGGAAATCATCAGACAAAACCAGATGAGGGACATTCTACTTAAAAAATGACGAGGTCACAAAAGAGAAAGAAACTGTCCCAGACTTTAGGACACTAGACAGACAGGACAACTGAATGTTAGGAATTTCTTTTGCTGTAACATACATGTTAATACAATTGTCAAAATTTGAATAAGATCAGTAGATAGGAGTAGTATGACATCAGTATTAATTTCCTGATTTTGCTAATTGTGGGCTGTGAAAGAGTCTTTGCTTTTAGGAAACACGCACTAGAGTATTTAAGAGTACAGAGGACATAATCTCTGCAGGTTGCTCTCAAATGGTTTACAAAATGTATATTTGTGTATACATGATAGGTATAACATATACAGGAACATATTTTGATATGACATTTAGTACATCTGGATGAACGGTATATGAGAATTTTTTGTATCATTCATGCAACTTTTTTTTGTAAGCCTGAAATTACATAAAAAAATACGAAGTTCCAAAAATAAAAGCCATGAATAAAAAATAAACTATCTTACCCCAGATACCTCCTTTTCCAAGACATTCTCCCTGATGTTTCTCTGCCTCAGCTCTTTGGTGGGTGAGGTGCCTCTGCCCTGAGGGGCCACTAGACCTGCAGCCTATCTGTCCATCACAGCACCCATTGCACTGCATTGTGCCCACCCAGTTATGTCATTAAACTGTGAGCCTGGGCAAGGAAGCAGGGACTCCAGCTCATAGTTCACCTTTTTGTCAGCTGAGCTTTGCTAATATCTGGTCCAGAAAAGAACTCATTGCGGATTTGCTGAGTGATAAGGTAGTGAGTGGAGCATGGTCTCATATCCAAGGCTTGATTTTCCAGAGACCTGCTGTGAATATTAGGCTTCCGTTTCAGGTTTTTGCAGCAGGGATGTAGCACAGGTTTGGGACTCAGCACACCTAGTCTGAGAGCTGAGTTCTGTCACAGCATGCACAAGGGACAGTCCCTTCAGTGAATTGATACCTGACTTCTGTGATTCTCTAGCTCGGAGATAACCCTGGGGATAGAATTTGAGCTCTGTGAAAGAAAGGCAAATAATCAGTGGATTCTCCCTGTCTAGTCACTTAACTTCAGGGGATTCCACTGTATGTGCTCAATGCTAAGTACATTTAGTATGAAAAGAAACATTTTTCTTACAGCGCAGCCCCTGAGTGAAAACCACAATGTCACCTGGTGTGCATGCAACTGAAGAAAGCTGTTTGAACTGAAGTTGGAGGCAGAACTGACTGTAAGGCCATTAGTGAGAAATTGTGTGTGTGTGTGTTTCCTACTTATTCATCTTTGAATGAATACTGTTCAGGATCTTTTAAGGGTGTGTTTGTCTATAGGCAAGGAGCTGATGTCAGAATTTAATGGCAAAGATGTAATTCACTGCTTTATTTGTGATCTCCATAATAATTTACTCTCATAAGAAGGTATGCATTGGGGTCATTACTTCACCACTATTTTTATCTATGTTAACTTCCAAGCTAGATATTTTGCTATTTGACAAAGATAACAATGGAAGACAAAATCAATATACTTTTATCTTTGCCAGAGGCCGTAGAAGCCTATCTAGGAAACATTCACATGTGTGCACATGACTCTAGAAAAGGAACTCAGCTGCAGATTGTGAGAAATGGAAAACCAAACCAGGTTTCCTACTGAGGTTCCTTATTTATGACCTGGTGAACTGGGGCTGTCACATGCATTGTCTTTAGTTCAGGAAGCAATCTCTGTAAGGAGAAAAAAATGGATGTCGGGGCTCTGGTCAGTATGAATAGATGAGGAAATAGCTCCCCGCATCTCAAAAATAGCTCCCTCACACATTCCACCAATCAGAGACTCATTTGAAATAACAGGTTCTTCTAAAAGCTGCTATGAAAGTTAAGCCTCCTACTACCTTTACTTTGGTGCGAATTGGTTTGATCAGGCATTTTGATTGCTTTTCCTCTAACACCTAACTGAGAAGATGAAATAGTCTTCTTGTTTAGAGGGAAATGGAGGAAGAGGAGGAAAGGGCAATTTTAGAGTAAGAGATATTTTGGAAAAGGAGCTGACCAGGGGAAAAGTTCCGAAGTGGATGCTTAGGACAGCTGCAAACAAGTGTCCTAGTTCTTGGAAGCTGCGGAACAGAGGCAGGGAGAGTAGTCAAGGCTCCAGGAAGAGAAGGATGAAGTAGCCAAAACAGACGTTGACTATGCAGCAATGGTGGCAGGGACTCTGCCTGGCATACCACGCGGTAACACATAAGTCATGGTTCTGCAATTGTCTGCCTTGAAGAATTACCTGGCTTGTTCCTCTCGAAGAATGAGCTGTCTTATACACCAGTGTTTATCTTAGAGTAGAGTATACCTATGTCCGTGCTCAAGAAACATGCATTTAATTAAACATGTAATGTGCCTGACACCTTTGTCATACCTAGAAATACTTGTCTAGTACCTTACTCCCAGAGCTTAATTTCTCAATAAAGTTGGCAAAGTACTTGGCCAAAACTAACTTCCACTAAACTTTAAAAATGAAATGAACAAATTTCAGAGCAACCAACTGAATAATTCTGTTATATGAACCATCTCTGTAAAATGGCTCATTCATCTAAGTGGCATTCAATCTCACTTGGGCATTCAAGAAGTTTAAGACAGACGATGGCTATTTCCCCAAACCCTAAAAGTTTCATAAGACAGGGGCAGCAGGCAGAAAGCTTTTTATTTTTGTCAAAACCAGTCTTGAGTTTGGTTATCACAATGGCTATGTGTCATTGTCACATTCTTGTCCACTCAGCAGATGTGTTTGGTCCACTGAACCATCAATCTATAACTAAGAGCCTTTGCTTTATAAAAGAAGAGTGAAGGAGTAGTAAAGGTCAGCACTCAAAATTAGGCAGAAAGAAGCTAAGAAGTGGCTGGGAGGTCAAAACAGATCCAGAGCTTGTTCTTACTGAGGGAGGGCTTTATGGGAAAGAGGAGAAAGGGAGAAAGTCTCTGGGGAATGAGCAATAGGGCAGAGCAGAGCACAATTTTTTTGCAAATTTCCTAGTTACTTCTCATCCGCTCCCAGATTTTCCCTGACAAACTCTCAGGATAACTTCTTAGAGGAAATGTACTCGTGTACGTGTGTGTGTGTGTGTGTGTGTGTGTGTGTGTGTGTGTGTGTGTGAATAAAAGTCTAAATTGGGTTGGTGAACACACTGACAGGCAAGTCCAATTTACCTTGGCTGCCACGGTCCTCAGTTTCCCATCTAGCCTCAGGACAGCTTACAGTCACCCTGTGACTGCTGACAGTGCCTCCGTTGCTTTACTTCTGTTGCCTCCTCACACCTTCAAAGTCACCCCCTACCCTGTCTACCACAGGAACTTTTCTAAAATGCAGATATTATTGTTTGACAACCCTGCTTAAAAGCTTTCAGTGACTTCCTATTTTCTGTGCAATAAATCTCATAGTTTAGAGCAATAAGAAACTTCATATTCTATTCCTCCAACCTTATCCCTTATGACTTCCCTTTGTTAATTCTAGCTTCACACTGATTTTTGATCATTTATATCTCCAGTCCATTATGGATACCTGACAAACTGCTACTCTACCTTTTAGAGACAAAATCAAGTTTTTCCTCATCTTTGGAAGTCCAGTCCTCATATCCCCATCTCCTAACTCCAAGAAGTCAAGGTGAGTATATTCATTGATGTTGCTACTCTATCTAGTTAACATATCTAACTACATTTTTGTTTGCAGCATATTGCAGTTGTTTATGTATTTATCTCTCCTCCTAGACTTTAACCTTTCAAGGTTGATACCTAATTTATTTTTGTAGATCAAGGCCATGACATGTAACAAGTGCTGACCAATTGTCTATTGGATGAATGAATGAAGTTGTGCTTAAATCCCAGGTAGTTAGTAGCTCAGTATGTCAAACTGAGGCCTGTTTACTAAGAGTCAGGCCAGTACTGGGCTAGGTCCCCTGTGGGGGTTGGAAAGTGAGGAGAGAAGGATTTGGGCCAATGCAGATGTGGGTTCATATTTTTTGGAGAAAATAAATTTAGGAAGACCGATAATAGATGGTGGGAGGGTAGTTATTACTGAATAGAGGAGATATTCATGATATTGTGGAAAAACATTGTTGGGTTAAATGATGTGAATGGGAAATGTTATATTGGAGGTGGCCGTGTGCATGTTTTTGGACAGGAATGAAATATACTGAAATGGTAAATTAGGTGAACATGAATTGGTTGGCAAGCAAGTGAATGTTGTGGTCAGTACGGTGTATGAAGCTGCCCCTATAGTGAGGAGCCAGGGGCTATATGGCTCTGATATTCTATCAGCTATATCAGGAGGGAGAGGGCGACTGGGCAGCATCTGGGAGAAGTTTGTGCAGAGAATAGACTGCAGTCATGTCTGTCACTGCATCGGGACTCTCCTCCCCCAGGTGAGGAAACTTCCCACTCCATGCAGCGATGCCTCAGTGATAATGAGTAATAAAGGGTCATGAATTTTCTATTTCTTGGCGCTGTAGCAGATGCTACAGTCAGAGGTTCACAGCTGGGTACCTCAGCTGCTACAACTTTCTGACCCAGTGTGTAGCTCTTTTAAAACTTATCGTACACTGAAAATTTCCAAACAGAAAACAAAGAGATTTGACCCATGTACCCATGACCTGATTTTTAACAAATATCAGAATCTTGTGGTTCTTTTAAACTGACATTTTAAACCAAATTCTAGACATTGTCTAGATGTTGTTTCATATATCAGTATGTCAATATGCATCTCTAACTGATAAGGATATTGGAAATAATACAACCACCAGGCCATTATCACTTCCAGGGTTGCTTTTAATATGCTCAAGGGCCAGCCTCCTTCCTTCCACCTCATTCCACTCTTCTGTCAGGCTGCATACAAGTACACTATTCCCAGATATGCCCAAAGCCATTCTCTTTCTGAGAGAAGAGCCAGCCATTATACCCATTCTCCTGCTTGCAGAGTCTTCCATTAACAAAATACATCCATCTTTGAAGAATGACATTTCCTGGCCTTTGCTTTCTTTCAATCCATACCTAATATTTTAATTAGGGGAAAGATGTATCCAATCTGTAAACTAATCTAGTACCATTTCAAGTCTCACCCTATCCTGCTATGTCAAAAGGGCTCGTTAAAAAAAAAAAAAAATCTTACCGTGAGAGTTCTTAGACACTTCCATACAGTGTAAATATGCCAAGTGTTTATAGATCCAGATGGAATTGCATGTTCTTCCTATCAGTTTTTTGGGGGAATAAATGAAACTCATTCACCTTGTGACTTTCTGAGGTGATGGGATGATAATGATCATGGCAACCAGCTCTCTTTGGCCGTCTTTATTACTAGAAAAGGTCAAAACCACCTGTGTGGAAGGGCCGGCCGAGTGGCATGGTGGTTAAGCGCTCTAGCTTGGGAAGCCAGCGGCCCCGGTTGGGTCCCACATACGAGGGCCAGTGAAACTACTCTCAAAAAACAAAACAAAATAAAACAAAAACAACAACCTGTGTGGAATAGGATTAATCAACAGAGTAGATACAAAGAATTCTGGCCCTCAAGTATTTATGATCTACTTGGCAAGGTAAAGCACATGCGTATGTGAAGATCTAACTACCCATAAGGCATTCGAGTTAAAGGTCAAACGTTAGCAGTGTTCATGCTGGAAATATTAAGAAGAGTGGGAGGCACTTCTCACTAGAAATGGTCCTGGTTCTTTTGAAGAAGTGAGATTTCACCTGGACTTTGACTGCGGGTTACAATCATAGGCAGAGAGGACAGAGTGGGGTGTTGGCGAGTGCAATGGTGGTGGGACAGAAACCAGGACAAGCAGAGGGTGGGGAGGAGCATGAACAGGCCAGGTGTAGGGACTGTGTGTAACCCAGGGTAGCAGCTGTTTGTGGTGACCTGCACCGCATATCACCTCTTTCCCATTTGATTTAAGTCAGTTCCAGCTCATGTGTCTACCATGATGTCTCTCTGATTTTGGCTTCACCACCTTCCTTGATGGTACAAAGGATGTTCAACACAGTGGAGATAGTTTATCAGTCAGAGAGTCAATGTTGACAGACCTCAACTAAGGGAAGCTGGGAGTCAGTGGAAAATATCCTAGAATTGCCACCAGGGCAGTTCTGAGATGATTCTGCATGGTTTTTCAGAGACCTCCCCCTTCCCCACTGGGACTGAGCCTCAATTGCCTACAGTGCTCACCAGCTCAACCACATAACTCTGTGTTGGTTTTCCCTCCTTCCCTCTTCCATGCCCACTGCCCCCTTCTCCTGCTCCCTGAAAATTGCCTCCAAAAAAACCTTCTTGCATTCAGATCCTTGCTGAAGACTCTGCTTTTGGGGTAACCCCAAACTAAGAAAACCAGATTGGTAAAAAGGAGGCAATATCCCAGGGAAAAAGAAATACATCCAGAATGGTAGGTTGAAGGTTATACTTGCTTACTAATTAAAAAAAAAAAATTCTCCCTCTCTATTTGCTTCCCACTTGCGTTTCCCTTGCTGTTATTTCAAAAAAGTAAAAATATAGATTATACTTTTATATTATAATTTACATGGAATTAGTCATGGCCTGTAGTTTATAATCTTCATGGATTCCGGTTCAAGGATGCTGTCACATCGTCTCATTTTAGTAAATGACAATCCATTTTTCCTACTGGTCAGGCCACGAATTTGAAGATCATCTCTGACTTTCCTCTTTTTCTCATAATCTATATTTATCTGTGAGAAAATCTTGCTGGCTGCACCTTCACAATACATGTATGCAGAACCCAGCCATTTCTCAGCACCTTCACCACTACTGCTCTAGTTTAAGCCACAGATATCTCTCACTTGGATTGTTGCAAGAGCATCTGGGTCTCACTGCTTCTCACCTTAACTTGCTAGTCTAGTCTCAGCAAAACAAAGTGGCTCTGTTACACTGTAAGTCAGAGCATGCCTTTCCAGTCCTCAGCCTCCTCCTACAGCTTTCCATCCCACTTTGAGTAAAAGCCAGTGTTCTTACAATGACTGAGCAAAGCCAAAGTTTTTACTTGATTTTTCATCTTTCCTTTTTGGATTTTTTTTTTATTTTCTTTTTTCTTTTTGGATATATTGTGATATAATTATATAATGAAATTCTATACAGAATGAAAATAAATGAACTTCTGCCACATGCACTAATGATGACTTTTAGAGACATAATGATGAATGAAACAAGCCATATATGAAAAAATACATGATATATAATCCATTTTATAGAAAAGCTTATAATATGCAAAAACTAATTTACAATGCTAGAAGTTAGAACTGTGGTTAAGTTTCAGGAGATAACAATTTTTATTCCATATTTGCAATGAGAAACACAGTTCATACTTCCTTTCTTTTTAAAACTGTTGCTCATAGTATGGTTCATAGACCACTGTCAGTGGGCCAACTGTTAATTGCTGGTTCACAACAAGGTAGGTATTGAAATTGAAAATAAGGAATTTTAAATGTTTGTAGCAACTTGACAGAGGAAGTTTATGTCTGCTGAATCTAATAATAAAAAATTGGGGCTTGTATTTTCAATGACTTTTGTCATTTAATTTGTCTAGTAGTTCTTTTCTTGTGTGTGTGTTTTATAAGTGCGCAAGCAGTAAGTAAATATGTGGTATAGTACCTTAAACTGCTGAATATTATTACACTTGCAAGCAATATCATGTACAGGGTTTACTATGACTTTAAAAGTTTTACTAAAAAAGTCACATCTTTTCCTATGTTTCCATGGTTTCTACCTTGTGAGTTTTCTGATAGACAATGAGGTTTGACTTACAACTGAAGAACTTCCCACATTCTTTACATTCATATGGTTTCTCTCCTGTGTGAGTTTTCTGATGGTGAATGAGGTTTGATTTCCTGCTAAAGGCTTTCCCACACTGAGGACATCCATTGGATTTCTCTCCTGTATGTATTCTCTGATGAACAGTGAGGATTGCCTCTGGTGGAAGGACTTCCCACGTTCATTACATTGATATGGTTTCTGTCCTGTGTGAGTTCTCTGATGATCGATGAGGTACGACTTCTTTCTAAAAGCACTTCCACATTGAGTACATTCATAGGCTTTTTCCCCTGTATGTGTTTTGTGATGTCTAGTATGGGTTGCCTTCTGGCGAAAGGCCTTCCCACAATACATACAAATGTAGGGTTTCCCTTCTATATGTGTTTTCTCATGAAGAATGTGGGCTGTCTATTGTCGGAAGGCTTTTCCACATTGATTGCAAACATAAGGTTTCTCACCTGTGTGAATTCGCTGGTGTTCAATGAGATAAGACTTCCCTCTAAAGCTATTCCCACAGTAAGGACACTGAAAGGGTTTGTCTTCTGTTTGAGATTTCTGATATATAATAAAAATGGACTACCTGCAGAGGAATTTCCCATATTTATTATATGCATGGGGCTTCTTCTCCATAAGATTTTTGTGGATGGACATTGGGATTTGACTTTTTGAAGAAGGTTATTCCATCTTTATTGTATTCAAAGGGTCCTTCTCTATGAGCTTTAGAATGTGTAAATAACATTCCTTCCATAAGGAAGGATTTTCCACATTCATTATGTTCAAATGATTGCTCTGAAGTTTGCACCTTCTGGAGTTGAATAAGCTCTTGTTTACCACTCAGGCTCATTTCTGTTTATAGAGATTCACTGCTGTATGAATTTTCTCATGCTTAGTATTGAGGACTGATTTCTCCCATCCATTACTCTCAGCAAACTTCTCTCTTCCAAGGCTTATATTTCTAATGACTAATTCTGAAATATTTTTCAGAGCCTTTCCATCAGGTTTACATTCATGTAGTGTTGTTTTTGAAATAATACAGTTCTTACCTACAGTAAGTGTTTTCCCAAAAATATTACTTCTTTCCTTAATTCGTCTTTTGTGGTTGATGAATACAACTGATTTAAAATTTCTATTTTGGTATTCTTTAAACTTCATTAAAACATCTTCAGTTTTCCCATCTTCTTCTTTGAAACACTCTCAGTATACAATAATACACTGTTATCTGAGGTAAAGGGGTGTGATCTTGGCATGAATATCTAGGTAGCTCTGACTTGGAGAAATTCTCTCTGTTGTCCATAGCTCTTCTCCTTCTTCCAACTTGGGGATCATATCGGGCTTAGTCATGTGAAACCCCACAGAGATGAGGTGGCAATAGTTTTCCAACATGACATCCCTGTAGAGGGCCTTCTGATCAGGATCTAGCTGCTGCCACTCCTCCTGGGTGAAGTCAACAGTCACATTCTTGAATGACACTGATCCCTCTGATCCCTGAGGCATGGCTTTGAGATTTGCAAGAGATGAAACTTCTCTTTTGAGCTCTTTCTTTTGAAAAGGTAAAAGAGGCCCCCAGCTGAGGCTCAGTCGTAGGCTTCTGTGCCTGATCTTTCTTTTCTTACTACTCTTCCCCTTGCTTATTCTGTTCCAACGCACTGGCCTCATTGCTGCAACTCAGACAGGCCAGTATGTTCTTAACTCAGAGCTTTTGCACTTATGTAACCTCACATGGAACGCTTTTCCCCAGATATCCACGTGGCTCCCTCCCTCACCTCCTTAGGTTTTTACTCACCTTTCATTCCTCAGTCAGCCCTGATATCCCTGTCTAAAACTGCACCCCCACCTGGATATGTCCTGCCCCCTTCCCGTTTTACTGTTTGCTTTTGTACTTTTCACTATCTAACAAGCATTATTTTACTCATTTAAAAATTGTAACCCTTTTTTTCCCCATCCAGGAGGCAAGCTCCATGAGGGCATGTGTGGTTTCTTGGGTGAGTGAGGGGTCTCTTTTTTTCATTTTTCTCTTTCCAGCCTAGAACAGTACACACACACACACACACACACACACACACACACACTGATTGATATGGATGAACAAAAATTTAGTGGATATCTGATAAATGTGTGGATATTTAATAAATTTGCCCCCAGATATTTAGTGGATGTCAAATAAATATGTGTAAATATGGATGCCTGATAAATAAACAAAAATGAAAGCAGAGGTATGTAATCTTATTTAACCTCTCTGGAGCTAAAACACTTAACTCATGGGAGCAAATTAAGTAATGTATTTAAAGATATTAAGAGAGGAAAGATAGGTGGTAGGAGTAACTATTTATTAGAACTCATGTTCTGATTTTTAGTTCAGAAGCCAAAGTCTAAAAATTTATCTTAAGCCACGAGAGGACTGTTTTAGAAGTTTTGTAAGTGATGTTTAAGATACTAAAAGTAACTTCTTTTGCAATTCATTTTTCTCAGGAAGGCAGGTGGGAATGAATCCCTTGGAACCTTTGACTGTTGAAAGTGTAGTATAGAGTTTCTGGACTAGACCACAGCTCCATCGGAACAGGTATATAATTATCATACATTCTGCAATGTTCCTAGTGATGGCACCTGGTGTATAGTAAGTTCTAAGTAAGTATCTGTTGAGTGAGCAAATAAAGATAATACGGATTTTCCTTTATTTAAGATGTCCCATTAGTGAGGCTAAGGTCTAGCTGGGACTATGTCTTTCCCCACTGCAAGAAGCCAATATGTTGACTCCGTCCAGCACCCCTAACTCACCTCCCCGCTGGCTGTTGGTTTGGAGTGTGTCTCTCCTTGGCAGCCCCTCTGGTGTGCTGCTGTTACGCCTTCTCAGCACTGACCCAGCTTCTGTTTTTTTCTTGCTGAATACAGTGCCAGGCCAGGAAGGCAGAGACTTCACGATTTCCACTATCCCCCTGGCTTACCTTCAGGGAGTGACTGTGAGGGTACCAGGAGGGACAAAGAAAATGAATTGGGTGGGAGTATTTGCATTGTTTGTATAAGAGATTGAGCAGTGATTGCAAATGAGAGAAATGGTTATATGCCAGAGTGTTTTCCTGAGTTGTTAAGATTAGAGGGCACCATCGACTATAATATCAAAAATACGTGTTCCATGGGGACTTTTGTACTTTTTAGAGAATAATTGTTCTCACTTGTGGGTAACATGTAGAGCAGAAGTGAAGATGTCTATTAGTTTCAACAGCTGTATCTAGCTTAGTTTCTCTTGCTTTCCTAGGGTCCTTGCACAGATGAAGAGCTGCTAGTTTGGCTTGTTCGGCTTTTGTTCTGGAGGGGTGGAGAGAGGGCTCAAAGAGTGATGTGATGGAATAGCTTTTTAAAAGGACCTGTTAATTATGAATTTTGGGAAAATGTATCATGACTTTGTTGTTTTACTTCCTTTATGCATATTTACAAATAAAATGTAGTTTTAGGTAAACAGGCAAAAAGAAAAAGGAAAATGTGACTTTTAGCCTTAACATTATACAATTTTTTAGGAGCTTGATCTTTACTAATTGTAGTTATTGGTTTAATAACAACATAAATCTATTAAACTGAGGTATGCTGGTTGCCATGACCAATGGATCTCAGGTCTGTATGATGGTTCAAACATAATAGAAGCTTATTTCTGGTTCGTGTAACAGTGGTGGGAATGTGAATACGTCAGCAGACAGCTTTCTTCCGCTCAGTCATTCAGACACGAGGCTAACAGAGACTCTACTGTATACAGGGTTCCGTGTGGCCCTGTCTTTTTTTTTTCTTTTTTCTTTTTCCTTTTTAGTTAGTTTGTAGGGAAAAATAGCAAATTTTTACGTGCCAAGTTTGGGAGTGGTGTACATAATTTCTCCTAATATTCCATTGGTTGGAATTCAGTTGCATGGTCACATTTAATTTCAAAGCAGTCTGGATAATGTAGTTGTTCACTTGTGTTCCCTGGAAAACAGAATCTGAGCTAAGGACTAAGTACTAATGCTTTATTTGAAGGATACAAGTCCAGGACAGCAAGAGTGAGAGAAAGGGACATGAGGCAGAGAAGGATGATAAGCAATGCAAAGTAACATGCTGGCTATTCTGCACAAGAAGCTGAAAGAGAGAACAGGTCACTACAGGTCAACCCACTTGGCCAGGCTGTATGGTGCAAGCATTCAGGATGTTCCATTGGAGTGAGGAAGGCAAAGTGCATTGACCTGCCTATAGCACTCTCCCATCTCTTAACCTGTCAGTGGTCAAAGTTTACCTAATAGGTTGTCTGTCAGCACTACTGGTTTACACCATCCAACACCTTAAGCATCTTCTCAGAAGCCAAAACCAATGCTCTTTGATGTGGCATTTCATCTGAATCTGAGTCCAAAAGTGGCAGGAGAAGACAGAGACTCGAATGGCTGGTTGGCTTTAGTAAACCAGAATTCATGGGCCTGCACTGAGTAGGTTGGCAGTTGGCCATCTGGTGGCATCTGTCTGTAAGATAAGTGAAGCCAATATAATCTGAAAAGTTGCAAAAAGATGTCTTAAAATCTCATCCAAGAACCACTGAGATCCATTTATGCCCTCCAATTATATCTGGTTCACAACTAAAATATGGGAGCAACGTTTTGTTAGAACAAGAGGCCATCACATCTTCCTGGAAAGTGGAAGTAAAAGTCCAACCCATCAGAACCACTTTTGCATTTTCCCAGAAGAGACAAGGCCAGAGAGTCAGTGAAAAGCAACCTACAATCTTCGTTGCTACAGCTGGCCCTGAGGCTGTAAGGGATATTTGTCATTTCTTTCCTCTACCATTCATTGTAGATTTCCCTTAACCCCTGCTAGCACTTCCACTGGTCTGCTTGCCTGGTGAAGTGATCTAGACTTTCATTCTGAAGATTCTCAGTCATTTGCTGCTTGGATATTAGGAGATCCTGGTTGTAATAACTGGCCAATGACAGTTATTTCTGGGAATGGAAATACTAAGGCATGTCTCAGTGAATGCCCTGTATTCAACCCTAACTTCTCATGGTCATCAGCTTTGATGATCTCAAACAGTACAGATATTTTGGGTTTTTTTAATTGTCCCTGTCACAAAGAGTTCAAACTACCCCAGTGGTAGCTACAGCTTATAGTTCAGTGAAACCGCCATTGTGTCCTCTTGCGAAAGTCCTCTCCCTGTAACCCAACAGAGCCTAAGATTTGGGACAGGAGGCACAAATACCACAAGAGGGTGATTGAGTGTGATGATGAGAGGCGATACTTCTGTTTCTACCCCTTTGTTCTTGGACATTTGTGTTCAAGTTATTGGAGACCCAGTAACACGTGTCACATGCTGGGCGGCGTACACACTGCACCAGAGTCCCAGGTCCTCAGTGTGTTGTTCCTCAGCTGGCACCTTAGATGAGCCTTTAGCAGGTCATTCTGTTGTCCTGTGTTGGCTGCTCCTCAGCGATGAACTCATTTGTTAGAAAGGCATGGATAATCTTAAAAACATTACTCCTTTAATCAACAATATGATGAAAAACAAAAACAGGGTGTGTCAATAATTTCTTAAGCCTTAAGCTATGTGTGAAGAATCTGAATAACATACTGCTAGCAGAGAAAAATATATTTTAATATTGGATAGAAACTTAAGAGATCAACTCATTCAACTGCCCCATTTTACAAAAGAAAAATGGAGGCTCATTGAGAAAGAGCAACTTAGGAGTAATAGGGTCAGCAGCTAATTAATGGCTGAATTTCTGCTACATCCAGGTTGTCTGATTTCTAGTTTCCTGAAAATTCTGTTATATCAAGCCATCTATTAAACAAAAACCATGGGTTCATCTTTTGAAACTTCAGAGTGGATTTTTAGATGTGAATCATTTTCAAGGTTACAAATAGCTTTGTTCACCCTTTCCCATAATACAGAATAGAATCGTGTTTTTTTGTTCCTGGAAGTGGTTCAGTTTTTCATGTAGAAACCAGAGAAACATTCATCTTTAGGCAATGACTGCTTTCCATTCCTTCCAGGCCTTGTCCAACCCTCACCTCCTCCAGCAAGACTTCCCTAAATCCTTTAGTTTATGGCAAGCTTCTCTTCACTCCCACAGAAACTATCGGCCACCTTTTTATTATTTTCAGTGCAAGACAATTTTTACAAGATCATGATAAAATAAAGGAAAAGAAGAAATCTCCCCAAATCCTGTCATTTTGGCAGATTAAACCATTTTCATTTTTCAAAATTACACCCAGCTTTTGTATGCATGTATAATTTGTGTAGCGTTGGATATTTTTGTCATCATGGCACAGATATACATTTGTCATCATTTCTTCACTTGACATCAATGCATGATTCCTTTTTTCAAGTTGCTATGTGATTTTCATAATTTTATTTTGAATAGTGTTACTCATTACCTCTTGGATATTTCATAGGAATTTCACAATTAATATGTCTAGTACTGGACTCAGCTTTTCCATTTAATACCATGTAATTTTAGACAGAAAATGTCCTCAACCTCTCTCTCTAATTACTGTCCCATACTTCAGTTTACAAGCCTAGTCCTTTTACCACCTAAACATTTCTTATTTATAAGATCTTTTTTCCAACTGCCTCACCGGATTAGGCTTCTTAAGGCCCACCAGTCCAATTGCAGTGGGCTGGTACCGGCTATTCCTAGTAGGTGCTAGTAGTAGGTCTTTAGTCAGTCCTTCTTATGGATGGAAGTAATCTTTCTGAAATGAAAATTTGATGCTGTTACTTCTCTGCTTTAAAACACTGAATGATTCTCATTTGTCTGTGAGGAGGATGTCGGTATTTCAACTAGGGTTATTTTAAACAGAAATGAAGATTTCTGGTTTCTCTTGGGCAATTGAAAATCTGGCCACAATGGGTCTGCCTTCCAGCATGGCACTGGAAGGCTGAAGCTCAGCAGAGTCTGTTTGTCTAGACAGGGCAAGCACTCCTCCAGCTGACACGGAGACCCTATATCTCTTATATTAATCTTAGCTCTTTGGCTCTTATGGGCTTTTGAGTTTAAGACCCTTTACTTTCCATGCTAAAGCCTAAACTTCTTTGAATGGCATACAATCTGATTTTTTTTTTTTAATCATAGGCCCTATTCAGTTCTTTAACTTTATTCTTAATGTTCATCAAGAACTAGAGTGGCTCCTCAAATGTGCCTTGGAATGCCCCCTTCTTTCTGTACCTCCTCACTCTCAGGTGAGAGAAGCTCTTTTTCTTCCTTCTAGACTCTGCTGCTGCTGCTTTGTCACCTCCTCTATGAAGACCTCCATGATTTCCCAAGCTTACCAGATGGGAGAATGATCTGGAAAGGAATTTCACTTCCCATCCTATCCTACAGCTCGTTTTTCCTTGCTCAGGCTAGGAAGACAGGGCATGAAGCTTTCTCTTGCTGTGTCACAGTGTTTCTTTTCTTTTTTTTTTTTTTAAGCTGAGCCATCCTGCCATCTGTTGGCAGCTCAGCTTGGGCTGGGCATTGAACCGCTGTTGCTCAGAGCTCAGCTCGCACTCTTGAGCGAGCTCTTAACCAACTGAGTCACTCGGCCGGCCCTGCAGTGTTTCTTCCTTGCTTCTTTCTTCTCCTGCCATTTTCTCTGGCTCTTTTCCCTGCTTTCCATCTTCCTAATATTTCCTTGTCAATTTAATTCAGCAAACATTTAAAAGGAGCTGTTAAGAGCACTGGATGTTAGAGGGGATTTAGTGATAAGTAAGGGGGTTCCTGTCACGGAAGGGATTGCACCCTGGTGAGACAAATGAATGTGTGATGATGACAGTATGACCAGGTGCTTTCAAGCTGGTGCAGGCAATGTGCTGTGCAAGGATGGAGGAAGGAGTGTCTATCAGTTTGGCAAAGGGAATAAAAGGTGAATGCTTATATATCAGAAGATTTCTTAAAAGGATAATGGAACCATGTGTTCCTCATAACTTTTTTTTTTTTTTTAAAGATTTTATTGGGAAATTGAGTAAGGGGAACAGTGTTGGGGAACCGGGGAAGGGGAACACACAAGTTGGTGTCCTTTTGTTCTTCAGACTAGTTGTGGAGGATGTTGCTTCACTGGCCCATGTTGGTATCGTCATTGTGCTCTTCTCAGGTGAGGCAGATCGATCACCAGCCTCTGGATGGCCGCTCACGGTGGCGCTTGGCAGTTCACATTGGCTGCCAGCCACTCATGCTGGCTGCCGGCCACTCACTGTAGCCTATGGCAGCCCACTGCAGCAGGGGCTACAGCTATGCCATCCTGGGACTCACAGCAGCCCAGCTCCAGGTGGAACTGTTGTTCACCATCTTAGCTGTAGAGGGCAGTGTCACTGGTCCTCATATGTGGGAATCGAACCAGGGCTGGTGGCGTCCCAAGCCAGCTCTTAACCAATGCGCCACTCGGCCAGCCCCCTCATAAATTTTACATGCTTTATTCTCATCTCTACATACCTTTAGTCGCTTCAATATTTTATTTTAGAATGTGAGGGCCAAGTTGTCTGAGTTCAAGTCTCACCCCATTACTTTATATCTCTGTGACATTGGGCAGGCAGTTAACCTCTCCATGTCTTAGTTTCTTAATCTTCAGAATGAGAGAAATAATAATACTTACTTTATAGAATACTGAAATTAAATGAGATATATACACAAAACATTTAGCATATTGCCTTAAAAGAATAAGCACTCAATAAAATTTAACTATTAATAACATCATTATTTAGTTACATACATGCTCCCACATCATGTTGTGGTGACTTCCAATGCTATAATTGTAATAATTTTAGTGAACATCATTAAGAGAAAGTCGAGTGCTGTGGTTATGTATGCAGACTCTGGAGCAAGACTGCTGGGTTCAGATTGATCACTTCCTGCCTTATAAGCTTTATGAGCTACTTACCTTCTCTGAATTTGCTCCCTCATTTTTAAAATGGAGATAATAGTATCTATGATATGGAACTGTTGTGAAGATTAAACAAGTAAATATATATGTGTGTGTGTGTGTGTGTGTGTGTGTGTGTGTGTGTGTGTGTATGTCTGTATATATATATATATATATGGTACTCATAGCAGTGTCTGGTACATATGAGGTAGGAGGTGATGAATACATATTTTTTGAATTACTTATTGGGCTGTGCGTGAGCTTCATATATATGATCTCTGGTATCCTGAGATATCTTCACAACACAGAGATATAACAGTAATTCTTATTGTACAGATGAAGAAACTGAGGCTTGGAAGGTTTCAGTAGTTTGTGCAAGGGACATACCAATTAAATGAGAGCTGGGACGTGGAGCCAGATATCTCTGTATCCCAAGCCTGTGCCCTCATTTACTCTCCCGAGAACCAAATACAAATCCACCTGTGTAGGAGGCACCTTCCAGAGGTTGTCTCACAGGCACTTCATTCGTGTTCACCATTTTCCAAATCAATCTCATCATATTCCTTCTGAACCTGCTCCTTCCAAAGACTCACCGTCTTTGTACATGGGAACACCAACTCTCCAGCTGCCCAAGCCAGGAACTAGGGATTCTACTTGACTGTTCCTCTTCACCCACACCTATTCAATCAGCCACCAATACCTGTGGCTTCTAACTGCAAACCATCTCTTGTATTTGTTCATTTCTTTCTGTTTTCACTGCCTCCATCTTAGTCCAAGTTGCCATCATTTCTTTTTGAGTAAATGCAATTACCTTCTAATTGAGCTATATAATTGCTTAACGAGGCACAGAATATTATTTTCACTTCGATTCCTTTGACAGCATCTCTACCTTCACTGGAAAAAAGATTAAGATTAAGGAACCCTCCCTGCAATGCATTCTCAGCACTCCTATCGGATAACAGTTAAGGATATTAAGTGATACCAAGACATTAGGGCAAGGCAAAAGTTATTTTTTTATGATCACAAGGGAAAACATTTTGTGGTCAAATGGCCAGGAAGCTAGGAGAGGTGATAACAAGATAGAAAGAAGAAAGAGAAGAGAGGAGCAGTAAGGATGAAAAGCCAAAAGATGATAAGGAGTTGGAGGGGCGGGGAGGCAATGAAAATTCATAGGATGGGGAGCCAACAAATATATTAAGAAATGCTATAGCTTAATTGTGACTATTATTTGCTTTGCTGTAAAGTAAATCCTCCCTTTTTCCTCTTAAAAAATTTAAGAAAATGTTTTAAGAACTTGTGAGAGTACAACTGTTTTGTGGGAACTGAACCCAGTTTTATGACTTGGTTAATATAGTGTGTCACAGAGAAAACACGAACCCAGAAGGCAGAGGAGGCCATGAGAAATAGGCCCATGGAAATCTGCAGAAACTGTGGAGCAGAACTTTGGTCTTCCATTAGGTCATGGAATTGTTGAGAGCTCAAGACAATTATTCCTAGATCTCCAAAGAGACAAGGGGTCCACAGCTGATATCTGATTTACATTTACATGTACGTAAGGTCAGTATTTCCTGCATGACAAAATAATATTCTAAGAGAAGCATGAAAGTCTCGAGTTTCTTTTCTTCTTTGTGAAAGTACAGCCAGATGTTTAATTGCTTTAATTCAGGATTAAATAAATCAGAAGCTGATCTGGAAATGGCATTCCATTGAGCTGGATTTTATTCATAGTTCTGCCTTTTAAGTGGGTTCCAAAGGACTTGCCAATGGTGAGTAATTGAACTTCTCTGTGACTTCATGTTTCCTATCAGTGAAAAGAAGAGATTTAGGCCAATCTTTGTTTCCTAAACTATGATCCATATATATTCCTATAACAGTAGTTGGAATTTCCACGTTTGGATCCACCTCCTAATTATGCTCATAAATAGTGTGACTATATGTCTGGTTTTACCGTGTTTAGTCCCAGTTTGTGCGTGTTTCCTGATGTCATTGCTAATAGTGCCCCATTTCACTCTCAAAAATATCTAGACTTAGATAATAACATTTACAATTACCCTATTAACATGGGTTCCTTGAATAGAAATTTTAGGTGAAGTAATTTTAAACAGGTTTCTTAACTGGAAAACTTTGGAGACATTTTACTATGCTAATGTGCCTTATGATTCTTGAAAAGGAGCTATAGTTTCTAGGAATTTGGCTTCCAAATTCTTATTTTGCTTCTTATTGGGAATGGGTTAATGATACTTATTTTGGAAAAGAGTATTAAATTATCTTAATTTAATACATGTGCCAAGCCCTGAAAGAGGCAATGAAGAAATAATAGTAGATAAAACCCAACTCTGCCCCAAAGTAGTTTATAATCTGATCTATAAGTGAGGTGGATGGCAGTTGGGAATTAAGACACTACACAAAGAACTGCAATTCAAGGTCACATTCTAGCTTTAATATTCTGCTATGATACCAGGTATTAGAGATCATGGTAAGACAGAATAAGTCCAAATCCTAAATGAATGGTATAATCTGTAAGTACTGTGTCAACTGAAGCTTTCTTAGACTCAATACTGAATGAATATATTTGCTAAATCTTTCAGAATGTTCATGTAATGGTCCAGAGAATCAGTATTTTCATGACTATGCAGATATCTTAATTTAAGATTCAGCCTTAACAGTGCCCAGGAGGAGACAATGCCCACAATTGGTGCATTCTTTCTAAAAAGATATAAGAAATATTATTTTATGGAATTATGGAAAGACCTTGTGTGTAGAGACTGTGATTAGAAAGTTACCCAAAGTTTCATTCTTAAAAGAATTGTTATGGTTAACAATAATAGTCAGCACTTTATAAGTGATAAACATTCACATAATAAAACATTCACATAATAATTTATTTCTATATTCATTATTCCTTACACCAATCAGATTTTATTAGTAAAGTAACATACCCTTAGAATGTCAGAGTAATCCCCTTTTTCGACCCCTCAGGGTACAAACTCCAGAATCCTACATTGTTATCTTGTTCCCCAAGTACCATCTCTATGTGCTGTAAAGTTTCATTATTTTATTTTTATTTATTTTTAAATTTTTTTTAGCTGAGCCATCCTGCCACCTGTTGGCAGTAAATGTTCATTATTAACTGTCCTGTACCCATCAATGTAAAAGAACTCTCTGTTTTACTTTTTATCCAATCCCTGAGATTTCACTGCTTTGCTTTCTTCCGCCCCCTTAATCTAGACATCAATAGATTTCATGTAACTCTCCTTATGTCTCCTCTTTTGATTCTAATGTATAAAAGAAACTGCAAAACTGCTATTCTCTAGAGCATTTTCTCAATCCTTTGAGATTTTTGCTTCCCAGCAATTGTCATCAATTTGACTCAAACTCATTAAAATTCTCTACAGGTTTGGACATTTCTTTTGTCGACACTGTGTTGTCTTGGCATTTTCATCAGATGGGGTCCATTTTATCCTGAATTGGAAGAGGATATACAAATTGAGAATTCTCATGATCATTAAATTATTGAATCTGGGAGTCTTTTCAGAAAATTAAGTACTCTATTTAGGCATTTCATTTTAAGAAACTTTGGAAAGGAGTTATTGTCCAACCATAATTCTGCCAGTGCTTCTTCTGAATTTCTGAAACTCATTATTTGCATATTTCTCATGGAAATTACACTTTGCATTTATATTCTAGTTATTTATGTTTGCATATTTTCTTCCTATTAAACTACAAGATCCATGCTAAAAATCATGTCGGATCAGCACTACAACCCCAGACAGTGCCTAGTAAAGCATTTTTCCAAAGTGATTGAGTTTAAGTGTTGATTAAATGAATTACTTTTTTTTTTTTTCTGTTTCATACACTATTTGATGAGTTAGGCAGAATGGTAAAGGAAACAGTCACTCCATGTAATTTTGAATCATAAAGATTTTCTCAAAACCGACAATCCAGTCTATTAATATATTGAAATCATTAATGCATTTATGATGTTTATTATACTATACTTGAAGATGTAATTAATTTGTAATTCTACCTTTCTTATTATAGGTAGGCCTAAAAAGACTGAGGGCTTTTTTTTTTGGGAGGGGGTGAAAGGCGGAGGGAAGGTGGTTTCAAGACTTGTATGACTATTAGTTTGAATTTTTACATCTACCTTTGAACTTTTGAGAGAATGGGGTGGGGATCTTTCCTATTAACTAGGATCTCATTAGTATTTTGCAAACCATTTTTTTCCCCAGGTAAATAGCCCTTTTAATTTTAGATTACAGATTCTATTTTGAGTTTTTTTTAAATGTCTTGATAATTTAGATTTATTTAAATTTTTAGACTTAAAAACAGTGATGTTTTATTTTATTAAAAATTCCTTTAATAATTAAATATATTTGGAATGTTGTTTACACTGGATATTTTTTAGACTTGGTGAAGGGGCAGATTTGGTCTTTTTCCCTTGCCAGTAATCAATCTGCCTGCTATTCAGCTATGGACCAGCAACATCAGTGTAACCTGGGACTTGGATGAAAATTCTAGGTCTTGAGCTCCACCCCAGACCTATTGAATTAAAATCTGCATTTTAACAACATTCCCAGGAGAGTTGTATGCACATTAAAGTTTGAGAAAAGCCAATCAATTGAGTCTTTTTCTCAAATTTACCCTGCTGCAAAAGCAGCTGTCTATAATGTATTCTTCAATGCAGACCACAGTTCAGAATTCTGATTTATCTGATGGCTTAATGTTTATTGACTGCACCTGGTGTGCCAGATACTGTGAAGAAAACTCAAATCACCTAGCCATTGTTCTACAGTTACTTTAAAATAGGAAGATACAAACAGCTTTTTATTTTTTATTTTGTTCTTTAAAAAAATATTCACATGCATTGAAAGAAGAAAAAGAGTTAGACACAGGAGACAGATTAGAGTCCCACTCCAGGGGATGTGTGGTTCATTGTTAAAATAAGAGTAGACGAGGAATGTTCACAACACAAATATAAGTGAAAGGGATTCCATCAATCATGTAGATGTTTGGTCTAGGGAAAGCAAACATCTGGATGGCTACATTTTGTGTAGACAAGGTATCTGGATAATTGCTTGTGTATTACACTTCTGCAGATGTTTCAGCATTGTGTTGATGTAGCTCAAGCCCATTACTCTCAATAATTTCATGAAGTTTTAGTAGAAAAAGTTCTGAAAGCATTGCTTCTTTGTCTACATTCCATTATTCATAAAAATTAGTCTTTTAAACCTAATATTTGGTCAAGTTTCCTCCCCCTCTTGTGATTAATTGCCATTTTATATAGAGGATTTAGAAGATGGTTCTTAGTAAGAATTTTGAAGGGGTCCAGAATGTGTCACCCCAAAATATGCCATTTTGGCATAAGGATTATTGGAAGCTGAATGCAATTGAGAATCAACAGCTGCAACAAGTGTGTTTTGCCTGCCCTGCTCTGCCTATCAGCAGGGCATAAATTTCCCTTTGTGAAGTTGCCTCCCTCCCCGATACTGGAAAGAGGAGAGCAACTCTTATTGCCACAGTCTATATACTAAGATGAGTCTGCACAAACAGCCTCACTAAAATAGCACATTTCTTCCATTAGTTTCCCCCCTATAGCCTACTTACTTTCCCACAGTTTATCATTCCTCCAAGCCTAAACCCCATCCCTTTGTTAAAATAGTGTATAAACCCCTGAGTCTAACAGCTTGAGTTTCCCTTCTTTTCTGTGAACTCCTGTGTATGCAAAGTATTAATGCATTTGTATTCTTTTTCTCTTGTTAATAGGTCTTTTGTCAGTTAAATTTCCAAGTCCCCAGTCACTGAATCTAAGAGGGTAGAGGGATAGTTTTTTGCCCTAAACAATTTTAACTTTACTAAAGCTTCCTTTTGAAAAATTTAATAAATCATTTTAAAAGAGGAAGAAATAAAGAAGGAAGGATAAAAAGATAAGATATGAAGCCTGTGGAAAGTCTGAAACATCAATAGAAATGGGATGAGAGTTTTTTGGAATTAGCTGTTTAATCATTTGTTTCATCTAATCATTACTCAACCTGTCAATGACTGCAGGAGCAGTACATGGAGAGATTATTATTGTCTCACACCATAAGCCTGCTGTGAGGTCAACTGTGGGATCAATAACAACTCTGTTCCATCAGATAACGAATCTAAATGAGAATTGCCACTGTTAATCAGGTATCGAGAAATCCTTGAACAGGACACTGTGATAAATGATGGCTGACTAGTCTTCTCCCTTTAACCTCAGTGGACTTTGCTCACCCATATTTTTAATTAGCTAATTTAGTCCAGGACATTTAAATGCTCACATCCTTTCGAAATTCTCCCCAGGGTGGTAATTCCTGGAGTAGACATCAGGAAGAATGTCCTTCCTTTCTTTGTTGAGATATATTTGGCACATTTTAATTTTTTCTCAGAGGAACATGTTTCTGAGGGACTTTGGTTTCACATTTCACTTAGCACTTAGTTCTTTACCTCATAGAAAGGTAGCATTTTGAAATTCAGCAAAAATATACAATGTTCTGTATGGGGTATTAAACAAAAGTCAAAGCTATGGAAAATTACAACCTTCGGTGCAAAAGGAAATGCCTTCTGCTTTTTTGAAAGTTAATTACTAATGAAAAATCTTTTAGAAAAAAATGTTGAGTTAAACAGATTAAAGGGAAGTCTTAACAATTAAAAGATATTTTGAAACATAATCTAAGCTTTTGGATGAAAAAATACTAAGCTTTTGGCAGTTATGAATATTATTTAATTTACATTTTTGTGATCTTTGTCTTTTAACATGTTTAAAATCTGAAATTTTAAAACTTAGTGTTTGGAGGAAAGCTCATGATATTATTTCTGAGTAACTTTGTAACACTAGGGTTGCCATTACAGTTAACAGAGGAAAAGGGGTTCACCTGCATTTTTCTCTCCAATTCATCCATCTCATTTCTAGGTAATAAAACTGACCAAGACAAGACAATCAAAAACTGATGAATTTTTAAAAATTTTTTGTCTTTCTGACTTGACTGGTAAATTAGCAAAGGTAGTTAAAGCACTATGTGAATACCCTAAGGTACATCGGGAATAAAAATGAGTTGTTCCAGCATCTCATTGAAAACTTTTCTGGGTATGGAGTCCAACCTTCTATTTCCAGAAACCTTTCTTTTTGTTCAGATGAGCTCTATAGCTTCTAGCATGAAAACATATATTTATCTCTTTTGGTTATCTAAATGTTAGAGATTTTAATTGTTACCATTTATGGCATTTATGAACTACCATTTCCAGTTATTTATTTTTGCAAAACAAAGCATCCCAAAATGGAGTAGAGTAAAATAACAATAATGGTTTAGGAATTCAGATAGGGTACATGGGGATGGTTTGTCTCAAATTCTGGGGCCTCAGCTTGGAAGACTCAAATGGCTGAGCAGTGGCTCAGATAATAGAATTTGGAATTATTTGGCAACTTCTTTATTTATATTCTGATACGTGGACCAGGGTGATGCAAAGGCTGGGCTCAGCTGGAGCTGTTGACAGGAGCACATACACGTGGTCTCTGCATGTGGATCTTGCCTCTCATAGTGGTTGACTGGGCTCTAAAGGGGCACATTCCAAGATGGAGCATCAGGAGAGAGAGTTCTAAGAGAGCCAGGTGGAACTGCATGGCTTTTGGTGACTTAGCCTCAGAAATCTCAAAATGTCATTTCCCTTCTAATCCAATGATCAAAGCAGTGACAAGCTTGTCCATTTTCAAGGGGAGGTGATATAGATCTCCTCCCTTGATGGGAGCAATATCAAAGATTTCTGATCATTTTTAAAACCACCACAACACCCAATTCATAGTGGTTTTTTTTTCTAAAAACTTTTTCTTTACTAGTTATTTTATTTTATTTTATTTTTTTATTTTTTTGAGGGCAGTGTCACTGGCTCTCATATGTGGGACCCGAACCGGGGCCGCTAGCTTTCCAAGCCAGCGCTTAACCACTGCGCCACTCGGCTGGCCCACTAGTTATTTTAAAAAGAAGCATAAGATATTTGGCATTTTATAGGGGGAAACCAGAGGTAAGTCCTGTGTTTAATTATAAAGTCAAGTGTAGGAATCTTATCAACACATTCTTTTTCATCTCCTAATATTACCCAGTTTGTCAGTCTACACACAGTGGGCTCCAGAAAACTGTTAGGGGGAAAAATTAATTACTAGGAGAATTTAGCATGAGTTATGTTTCTTCCAAGGCCCCTTGTAGCCAATCAGGCTGCTGCATTAGTGTTCTCTCTGATGTAGTCATCATTAACTGGAGCTCTATTAGCTGTTCAGTTGTGGCATATAATAGATCCAAATACAGAGGATTGCTTTTGAACCGAGCCATTGTTTCATAAATATTATAACACAAATCAATGCATATTGACTGGATTTGTGTAGATGAATATGATAGCATTGCCCTCAACAAAATACAGTTCATTTCTTCAAAAAGATGCATAAGCCTAGGACACAAATAAGAAGGACTTAAGTTTTTCAAGTATTGCATTTTAGGTACTGAGCTAATACATTCATTTCTTCAAGTGCTTGAAGCTGAATGAAGGGATACTGTACTTTCTAAAATACTTGCTTCTGTGTGGATGGTGGTGAGTAAGAGATCAGAGAAGTATAATGCTCCTGTGACACTTTAATGAACATATATCATTTCTGTCAACACTCAAAACAAACTTGTCAGGCAGGTATTATTGCCTCAAATTTATAAATGAGCAAATTGATGTCAGAGATTTCCTGCTGAATGTCTAAGGTCCCTCCTTTGCAATGTTGAAAGGAGATTTAAGCTTCTCAGACATAAATACCTTTGGGAAGTCATATCTGATCCTCAGCCAAAATAAAGTACTCCTTCTCTGTGCTTTATAACAGAAACCTACCCATATCTGCTACTTGGTGTTGACATTATTATATGTGTTTTTTCTCCCCATTTAATTTGAGAAAATAACCTTATCTTATATATCTGCATCCACTAAGGATTTGACCCAAAGTAACAAGTGAATGCTTATAGAATGAATGAATGATTGAAGTTCTTTGAATTCTAAAACTCTCTCTACCAATTCATGGTGCATTTTAAGGAAGAATCATTCTGTTAAAATACAGTGAAAAAAAGCTGGTATTTGTGGATAAGACACAAGGAAGCCATAGATATAAAGAGTTTCCAGTGGCTTTTCCTTATAAATGACTTGTCTTGGCTCATGCTGTGGACTTTCCAAAAATTTCTCAAGGGTTCACAAAACCCAAACAAGCAGCATATGGCCCTGGCATGCCTCATACCTCTTGCTAAACAGCCCCACGCCTGGCATTAGCAGCAGCTAGGCCACAGTTCACAAGAAATTTAAAAACAGCAAGAGAAAAGCAGTTAGTTACCTTCCAGGGAGCTCCCATAAGACTATCAGCTGATTTTTCAATAGAAACTTTGCAGGCCAGAAGGGATTGGTAGGAAATATTCAAAGTGATGAAAAGCAACGACGTACAACTAAGATTTCTCTACCCAGCAAAGCTATCATTTAGAATTGAAGCAGAGATAAAGAGCTTCCCAGACAAGAAAAAGCTAAAGGAGTTCATCACCACCAAACCAATATTACAAGGAATCTCAGAGGGACTTCTTTAAGATAAAAAAAAAAAAAACAAAAAACAACCAAAAACACTAAAAAATATGAATAATAAAGTGGCAATAACTACATATCTATTAACAATTAATTTAAATATAAATGGATTAAATGTTCCATTCAAAAGACATAGGGTGGCTGAGTGGATAAAAAAGCAAGACACATAGATATGCTGCTTACAAGAGACTCACTTTTGATAGTAAGTTAGGCCGAATGTAGAGGGATGGAAAAAGATATTTCATGAAAATGGAAATATTTAATTAAAAAAAAAACGGGAATGAAAACAAAAGTCTGGGCTAGTGATACTTACACCATACAAAATTCACTTTAAAACAAAGCTGTAACAAGAGACAAAGAAGGACCCAGTAATCCCACTTCTGGGTATTTATCTGAAGGAACCCCAAACACTACTTAGAAGGAACATGTGCAACCATATGTTCACTGTAGCATTATTTACAATAGCCAAGATGTGGAGGCAACTTGGGTCATTCAGTGGATGAATGGATAAAAAAGAAGTGGTACATATAGACATTGGAATATTACTCAGCCATTAAAAATGAAACCTTGCTATGTGTGGGTGGCATGGATGGACCTGGAGGGTACTGTGCTGAGTGGAGTATGTCAGACAGAAAGAGACAGATGCAATATGATTTCACTTATATGTGGGATCTAGAGAACAGGACAAACAAAACAGAAATAAGCTGATAGATACAGAGAGCATTTTGAAGATGCTTGAAAGGGGAAGGGGATGAAGAGTTAAAATTGGTAGTTACAAAATAGTCATGGGGATGTAGATATAGCATACGGAGTACAGTCAGCAGCATTGCAGTAGCTATGTATGGTGTCAGACGGGTACTGGAATTATCAGGTGGTTGCTGTGTGAGTTAAGAAAATGTCAAGTCACTGTGTTGTACACCTGAAACTAATATAGTATTGTATGTCAAGTGTAATTGAAAATTTCAAAACAAAGAAAAACAACTAAAAAAGGAAAAATTCTAGATAAATGGATGAATGAATAAATAAATAAATAAATAACTGTTACACGGTAAAGTTAAGTATTAAGGGAAACGGGGTTGGTTTTTCTATCTCATGATTCCATCCTTGGTGGGTAGAAAGTTCTCGGGATATGCAGATTGACACATAGCAAGTGAGCTGAACCAGTGAGTGTCATTGAATGGCTCCGGCTGCCACTCGGATGAAGCTGGACACCTCCTTTAAATCTGGTGGTTTGGTAGCCAGTGTGCTGGGATGGGCACCATTCTGGAAAAAGCCTCCACTGCATAGACAAAGGGCTTTTGTACCCCACTTGGGCACAGTTTGAACATTATAAAACTTGCGTGCCATGTGAATTTCTGGCCTGGCATTGCTATCATTTATTTCATCTTCATAAATAGTGTTAAAATCTACAGGGTGAGGTCCTTACACTTGCTGTAAAGATTAGTTCTGAGCTGACCTGCTGGATGTTGGTATTGTTATAATACTCCTCAGGCAGTGGCTATATTTGTGTTAGCTCCTCTGGCAAGGTCTGTTTATTTGATATAGAGTGAGAACATATTTTTTTTCCATTTAATTCTTTTATTGTGAAATATACATTAAAAAAAAAATTAGTTTCAGGTGTAAAATCCCGTGCAATAGTTATACTTTTTACCCCTCAAACTAACAAACCCCCTCCTCCAGTGAGGCCATATTTTGTAGGGAGTGAAACTAAGGCATGAAAAGCTGAAGCACTCTGGAGCAAGCAATGCATTTAATGTTTTTGTTTGTTTGTTTGTTTTTTCTCTTTAAGTGTAGCAAACGTACCTAATGAATATTCTTGATTCTGTTAAAGTATTTTTTATATTTGTAGTATGTGCTCATGCAAGAGCTACAAGAAGTGAGGGTTCAGTCTTGAGTAGACAGCAAAGATCTAATTATTCTGAAAAATTGCTCAGAATATACATTGGGTAGCAAGCATATCACACTCACCCACTGCGCGCGCATACAGCCACATGGATTTTCATTTAGTCACTCATTCAGCAATTATTTATTGAGCTTCTATTTTTGTACTGACTGTGTTAAATACTGGGGATAAAAAGATGAATTAGCCTGCCTGACTTTACGGTTTTTGTATGTAGTAAGATGTAACTGGAGTGGTAATTTTTATTTTTAGTATGGATTTCGAAATTACATTAACTGCATTGATCAACATCACATAAAAAAAAGTTGAGGGTGTGAATTATGAAGTGAGTTTCAGACTGTCTTTGGAAAATCGGTACTGACATAAATGTGAGAGAAGGGTTGGAAGTCATCTGTTTTATTAAGAAATTGAATTCTGACTTACTTTTTGCCTTCAGGGGTCTAAGTCATTTGCTTTCCAGGAACGGGAACGGATCTGCCTTTCGCACTTCTGAATTTTTTTTTTCCCCAGGCAGTTGCAATCATTTTAAAGTTATGACTAGTGCATAGGTGGTACCTTCACAGCCCTGATGCCAGCAGAGATCACGCCTTCCCTGTGGGGGAGACTAGACCAGTGGGGGTTTTATTTCCAAGTTACAGATAGACATCCAAACAGAATAAGCCGCCTGTCCAAGGTCATATGGCTACCAGCTGTTGGAGCAAGGCCTAAGGTGGCTTTTGTGCCCAAAGCTCACTAACTGTATTAAAGAAACTCAAGTTTTCTAGGGTAGACAACTTACAGGGTTGCTTATGCCGGTTTTAAGAGCAGCAAACAAGCGTCGCTCCTTCAAAACCTTGCCGCCTTCTTTCCCCTCTACAGATATCTGAGGATGAGCAGGATGGGTACAGGAAGCGGGTGTGATGTGCCCAGCATCCTGGTTCCTACCTGGAAATTTTGGTTTTAAAGAGGAAAACCTTTCGGGAGCCGCAGACATCACAGACGTGTCCCTGCTCCCGCTCTATGTCAACACAAAGAGGTAGATACTGTGGTCTCCATTTACAGCGGAAGAAACTGAGTCTTAAAGGGTTGAAATAATTTGCTCATCATTACATCGGTGATAATGGGTTGTGTTCATTCAGGTCACATCTGCCATCAAGTGTTCTTCACCCTCTGATACTGTGGGTCCCTACACAGGAGTGCAGGGGGAAACAAGGGAAGGAAAGCTAGGCTGTAACAGGATGTGAGAAGAGCTAGGTGAGCTACTGCTGACACAGGAAGCAGGGGAGTGGGAGGAGGGGGAGAGGGAGGGGAAAGCTGGCCCATGGAGTGTCTTTGGTATATGTGAATATTTAACACTCTGGCTTCTCCTCCAGGCAGAACAGTTTTCTCTTTATGTTCTTCCTTTGTATCAGAGGTTATATAATTCTGTCTGTGTTCTTTTCATGGGTAGAGTTATAAGAAACTTCTTAAAAATACAATTTACTAGAAGAAAAATTATTTCAAATTGTATATTTATAAAACATATATTATCTTGGTGATGAAGTCCTAAAATTATAAATTATAATTCCAATGAGGGTTTTCCATTCACAATTATAGTAGGGTTTTTCACATGGCTGCTCTTTCTTTTCATGTCTTAGACCCACATAGTATCTTTTTTTTTTTTTAAAGGTTTTTATTGGGGAATTGGGGGAGGGGAACAGCGTTGGGGAATCAGGGAAGGGGAACAGACAAGTTGCTGTCTTCTTGTTCTTCAGTCTAGTTGCGGAAGATGTTTCTTCACTGGCCCATGTTGGTATCGTCATTGCGCTCTTCCTGGATGAGGCAGATCGGTCGCCGGCCTCTGGATGTCGCTCACCGCGGCTATTGGCAGCTCACATGGGCATCCGGCCACTCACGTTGGCTGCCAGCCACTCACTGTAGCCTATGGCTGCCCACTGCAGCAAGGGCTGCAGCCCACACCATCACCGGGGCTCGCACAGCCCAGCTCCAGGTGGAGCTGTTGTTAGCTGTAGAGGGCAGTGTCACTGGCCCTCATATGTGGGATCCAAACCGGGGCCGCTGGCATCCCAAAACCAGCTCTTAACCAGTGCGCCACTCGGCCGGCCCTAGCTGGCTCTTCTAAGCCAGCCTAGATACAGATTAGTGCTGCTCTCATTACTGAATCTGACTGAGCACACTAGGCTTGGCAGTGGGGCTGTAGAAGACACCTGTTCCCCAGCGCACAGGCTGGCAAACTCTTTTCATACGAAGGGTGTCCACCCTGTCATATAGCAATCATTCTAACCAGGCTTCCAGGGCCAGCTTCAAATCAGTACATATGAAGTTCAAAGAGTTATAAATGACATATGATAACTGTTTCTGTGGGTCAATCTATAGCTGTTTATTCACAATCCTTTTTAATGTTTAAATCTAAACTATATTCACTAGAGGTGAGAGCAATAGATGTTTTTGGCATCTGACCTCTATAAAAGCCACAATTTTCTTTTAAAAGCTTTCTTTATGCCTAGGTCTGTCATTTTGGGATCCAGCTTTTAATGTGCAAATGTTCCAAGCACTTATTCTTAAAAAACACCAAAACATAGCTCTACCAAAACACATTAGTTTTATGTCTGACTGGCATTCTTGCTTTAATATAACTGCTATACTATTAAGAGCAAGGGTTATTGTCTCAGGTCCCCTGGAAAATTTTAAAGATTTTTAAAGAGACTGGACTTCGGAGAAATTTTTCCTCTTCTTAATCCTTAACTGGTTGCAGACATCTATGGGCCATATAGTTGTTTGTTAACATTGTCTGGGAGATCAATATGATGCTATCATGCCTTTTAGAGTAGGAACTCTAGCTTTAAATCTCCTAACACACACTTTAGGATTAGAGCTGAAGTTTAATGTGCAGCCTGTGACGCCCCTGTGCTGGGCTACACACTTCACAGGTCACATCCATGACGACTCAGGCTTAATAGGAACCTGGCAACTCTGAAGGGTAAGCCCTGAGCCGTGTCCATCATCTCCGTCATGCCTGCCCTCCTTCCCCTCCCTCCCTGCATCAGGTGTAAAGCATGGGTGTCAATGTAACAGCAGCGTGGCAGACGAAAAGCTGTTGGACCGGCTTTATATTTAAACCTCCAGGGAGAATGGCGGGGAACAGTACAGTGGCAGTGAAAGCTGTGATGCTCTTTCCTTGCTAGTGTCTGTGTGGGTATGAAAGAGTCCAGGCTGGCCATGTGTGAATCACCCTGCCCAGTGGAGAGCACACTGTGGCAATAGGAACTGTGGCTACTCGTGTGACTCTGGGTCTCCTGTTGCTAAACTATCCACGAACCTTTTATGATAAAATTCAGATCAGTTCAATTAATGACTCCATGGAGTGCAGAAGGGGGCAATTTGTCAGCACGTTCATCAGGCAAGGGACTGGAAGGCTGAGCTTCTAGACATTGAGATGACAGTATGTTCTTGGTCATAGATCTGTGAAATTGGACTCTGGGTCACTGTAGTTTTGTTTCATTGCAACATGTTTTAGAACACGCTGGGCATATTTTCTTCAGAGGTTTTAAAAACTCACATCTTTGAAAGATATTGTATGATGGGATCATGAGAGACTATTTGTATATGTAGATTTTGCATGTGAGTTTGAAGACATGGAGAGAAGATAAAAAGCTGATTTAGCCACGAGTCTCATATATAATAAAGTTTGTTACCACCTAGATTTCTTTGTCGATATTGTCCGTTCTATTGTTTTTTTTGTGTTGAATGGCACACTCACGTTGGCTATTCCAAAATTCTCTTTATACTAGTAATCTAGATGTGGCATATTATATTTTCTGAAAATGGCTGATTATCTATCTATCTATCTATCTATCTATCTATCTATCTATCTATCTATCTATCTATCATCTAATCTCCCATGCCATGTTATCTTATAACATGACTAGCACTCCTTTCCCCAAAAAAGGGGTTTGTTTCTTTCCCCTGGAACTTAGGTGGGGAGCTTGTGACTGCTGTGACTAATAGTGTGTGTCAGAAGTAATGCTATGTGACTTCTAAAACTAGATCATAAAAAGAATATGACATCTTATTTACCAATGTCACATCAATAAATTTAACAAAAATTAGGGCCAGCCGAGTTGCTCAGTTGGTGAAGAGCTCGCTCAAGAGTGTGAGCTGAGCTCTGAGCACCAGCAGTTCAATGCCCAGCCCGAGCTGAGCTGCCAACAGGTGGCAGGATGGCTCAGCTAAAATTAAAAAAAAAAAATTAACAAAAATTAAAAATGTACAAATAATAAATAAATACATGAGTATTAAAGTTTAAAAAAAGAGGAATACAGCATCTGCCTGGCTTTTGTTTTTGGGATTCTTGCCCTTGGAACCCAGTTGTCACACTGTGAGGAAGTCCAAACTAACCACATAAAGAGGCCTGTGTGGGGAGGAGGTAATGTTCCCAGGTGACAACTAGCAGCAACTGCCACATGATAGTGAGTGAGCCTTCAAATGATTGCAGCCCCATCTTTTACGTTTTCTGACTGAGACCCGAGACAGACATCGTGGAACAAAGACAAGCCTTCCCTGACCCACAGAAACCGTGAGGGAAGAAGTGATTGTTGTTGTTTTAAGTCACTATGTTTTGGGGTGATTTGTTATGCAGCACAGTAATTGGAACACCAGCACTTTTTTTGTATGCTACCTTGGAGAACCACAGGTTACTCCTGACATCTGATTTGCATAAATGTCCCTCTTTTTATAGAGTGAATGTGTCCATAAATCCTCTGACCATCTGCCCTCTTACGTGTCTAAGAGGTAAGTTCTTTTTCATGCTTCTCCATTAAGCACAGACAAGGCCTTTTCCAGAAAACTGTCCCTGAAACTGCTAAGTTGATCTAGACCATTTCTCTGGGATCCCTTAGCAACCTGTCAGTGGTGAGTGCACTGTGCTGCAATCAGCAGTTTATCTGCCATTCTTCCTATCAGACTGTGAGTCCCAGACAGACGGGCCCTTTCTCTTCCGTTTTGTATTTCTAGCACTCAGCTCCCTCTCTGGCACATGGCAGGTCCTTAATAAAGTCTCACTCTAGAATTATGCAGAGGACTTAGTATATGCAGGCCTTGATTTAGAGAGCTATGGAAGAGAGGTGAGTTTCCACAAGTAGGTAGTATGAAATCATATATCTAAGGGAAATTATAAATGGAAGATTTTAAAATAATGTCCTGAAGAGAAGTTTTCCTTTGTAAAAAGTGTGCAAAACTTTAGCTGCCTCCAGGAAACATAATAGAATCATTGTTATGAGTTGGCATCTAGAGGGACAGTGATCTGTTCCGCGCTTGGTGGGTTCCTCTAGAAACAGTGGATGTCTTAGCATCACTGTGCGCTGGAAACAGCAGATAGGCCAAGGGATTAGAGTCCATGCTCTGGCTTTCTTGACTTTAGGGTCCAACGAAGGCAAAGCCTTAGTCTTCAGCTCAGTCATAAACTTAGTGGACCTCTGATGCACCTGGAGAGCTTGTTATGAATGCAGATCCCCAGGCCCTTGATTCAGAACTCTGAAGTACTGGATCTTGGTTAAGCCTGAAAGGTGCATTTTTTTTTTTCAAGGGCAGTGTCGCTGGCCCTCATCTGTGGGATCTGAACCCGGACCACTGGAGTCCCAAGCCAGCTCTTAGCCACCGCACCACTCGGCCGGCCTGAAAGGTGCATTTTTAATAAGTTGCTCAGTTGATTCAGGTTCTGAAGGTCCAATGACCATACTTTGAAAAAAAACAAAACAACAACAACAAGCCCAAAATAACATGGTAAACCAAAGAATAAAATTCCCCTTCAGATACTTATGGAAACTGGGTCTCAGAGACTATAGAAGGTACATGAACCAATTACAGAAACCACATATAGGAACTCAATCCTTGAATTTCCAGCTGGGAGTATGTTAAAGAATATCCTAAAAAATTACTATAAATATATAACATTTCTGGGTTGAATTTAGGATTTATTCTATAGTTTTTTGATGATGTGTAATAAATTCAAGGGTTGCTGCGAGAACAGAGGTGGATCCTGGGTACATGGCCTCTCTTGACTGTTGAATATTTATCTCCCAGTTCTCCTTTGGCATGGCCCCTAACCCTGCATAACTCTATTATCTTACACACCCCCTACCCCCAGCTGCACTTTGTATTTCCTCCCAACCTTATGTTCCCTTATGTGTTAAGTCCAACCTGACAATTTCCAAAGCAAACTTATCACCAGAAAGATGTGACTGTTGTTTCCAGAATGTTGACCCCAGTACAGGGGACATAAATGGATTCCTGAGGTAAAGGACTATGACATTGGCAGCATCTCTGCTTTTATAACGTTTGCCTTTTAACCTCAGTCATTCAAAGTATAGTGGAAAAAAAAAACCCATCCAAATTAACTATAATTAAACCATACTTTAGCTCTCTTTTGTAACTTTTATGGAACTGGCCCTCTGCTTTAATGGTCAATACTCTCATCAAGTGTCACATTTTCAGATGACCTGATTTGTAAGTGGCTGCATCATTTCAATATGCTTTCTTGTTTTTATTTAATGTAATAAATGATATTTTGTCCAGGCTCATCTGGAAACCCATTGGAAGCAGCCCTGGACCCATCTGTCTGTCCTGGCTCTACTATAGTGCCCGCCTGGACCAAGGTTTGCCCACCAGCTGGACATCATATTATTACATCGAAGAGGTCTGGAACCCACATGTTACTCTCAGGGCAATATTTACGTAACATTGCTGTGCATGAAGGAGATAGACTTTTTTTTTCCCCCTAAAAAAGAAGAGCATGTTAAAATTTTACAATTGAATTTTCTATGTCAAGAGAACTGAAAAGAACTGAATTCTTTTTTACGTGCAGAACAGTCTAATGGCAGATGGATATGGTGAGACACTGAAAAAAGGCTGGTTTATTCCTGGATCCTGAGTAAAGTTGGTACACAGCTACGTACCTGATGGATGGGGGACAGCTGGAGGCGCTCTAGCAAACAGGACACTGAGACTGTACATCAACCTGCAGGTGAGTGTTTGTCTTTGCATTCATGTAAAGCTGTTTGTTCTAGACTGAGTATGATATAATAGAAATGCAACTTTATTTTTGGCTTAGGTAGGGCTCTCCAGACTTGCGGATGCTTGTGTAAGTAACTTACTGAGAAGGTATCTTTAGGAAAGAAGGAATGAAGGAAGCAAGACAGGGCAAGGGAAGAAGGCAGGATGTGGTCTTGGCTGAAGTTTAGCTGCAGCCTTGTCCCTTAGGAATCTGTGCTGCGCACGTTGCACTGTAGAATTGAGCCTCCCCTTGAAATCCCACCTTTTGTATCTGCGCAGTCACTGTCCACTTTCCACTCAAGGGCGATGGTGTGTAGTGATGTAATCTGGGTGAGGGGGTTTCTGTTCTGAGGAAGACAATTCCCAGGAGAAGGAGGTCACGGGGAGCCATGAACAGCCCACACTCACAGCAGGGTGGGTGTAATGACCTCTGCAGGGGATCTGGGAGGGCATGGAAAGCATCCACTACATCTCTTGGCCATTTAAAATGTATTTAGTATGGGATTTTATCTTTTCCTGCCAGCATGATCTGTAGTTTCTTTGGTCATTCCTGGACAATGGATAGTCCTACAGTCTCTTTAAACTGAAAGACAGCATTTTGATTAAGAAGTTAGAATATCCAGTCCAACATATTAAATAATACTTCTGACTTTATTTGAAGGTAAGTATTACTTCCCTCCCCTCCCTACCACCATGCCAACCTCCTCAGGTATGGCTGCCTATGGGCCTTCAGGAGAAAAAAGGTGGGGTGACTTTTTGCTTGCTGACCACCTCCCTTGAGCAAGCTGTTGTTACTGACCCCTGTAGGGTTACAATGGATCAGAAATGAGTGAGAAGGCAGCAGATGTTCTTTTTTGACTGGTACTGGCATCACATGACCATGTTCACTGGGCCTGGCAGATGGATGCTTTCTGTCACGAATACTTGCGTGGGTTTTTCAGAGGCCCTCTTGCTGGGCCCTTGCAACTCTAAACCTCCCATTGTAGATAATGTTTTCTATCCCACTAGCTGTTGCCTTTCCATATCGTCCTCTTGGTGATTCCAGCCTGGTCTGTTTTCTGTAGAACCCACATCTGGTCCACAAGACACTCACTGACACACCCTTTGTCCTTGCAACCTGTGTGGACAAACCAAACACAGCAGCAACCTTGTCCCTGCTGCTAGAGTTCCTGGCCAGCCCGTCTCTACTGCTCTCTGATTTTGCAGACCAGAGACAGGCACCAGTCCCATTGTGCTTATTGAATTCCTCAAGTGCTACAAGGAGTTGTGCTGAAGCCACTATCTTATTTTTCCTCACTAGTTTATCATGACAATTTTCAAATATGCAGTGAAGTTGAACAATTTCCAGTGAACATCCTTACTATATTTTACTATGCTCATTTTATTACATCTGTATCAATTTATTCATCTCTTTATCTATCCACCATCCTTATTTTTGATACATTTCAAAATAAATTGCAGACACCTGTGTAACTTCCTTGTGAACACCTTAGCATGCATATCATTAACCAGGGGTTCAATATATGTTTATATATATTTTTTAGGTATAAAATTTAGATGCAATTAAATAGATATATCAAATGTACTTTTACTGAGTTTTGAGAAATGCATACTCCTCTGTGATCCAGTATCCTAATAAGATGTAGACATCATCCTGGAAAGTTCTTCCGTACCTCCTCAACATTAGCCCCCATATCCTTCACCCACCAGGAGCAACTACTTTTTTGTTTGTTTTTCCATTATAGACCAGATTTAGTGATCTAGAACTTGAGATAAATGAAATCATTCAGTGTGTACTCCTTTGTGTATGGATTCTCTCACTTAGTATAATGTTTCTGAGCTGCACCTATGTTGTTGTTATGTATCAGTGATTCCTTTTTATTACTGAGTAGTAGTCTCTTTTATGACTACAGTGTGATTTGTTTATCCATCCACCTATTGATGGGCACCTAGACTGTTTTTAGTTTTTGGCTGATATGAATAAAGTGAAGCCACTGTCTTGAGATGAAGAGGGGAACACTTCTACCATTACCTCTTAGTGATGGAAGGATAAAACAGGGCTTGAGAATTGCAGTAAGAGAACAGTTCTTTTCAAAGAAGTTTCTCTACAAATTCTCTCTGAACTATAACTTGCTTGATCCTTTTCAATCTTCATTGAGGGTCTGTCATGAAATTGATTCTATGCTGCCTACTTTGAAAATCAACAACATTTTGTTGTGTTTTGACAGCATCCTTTGGTATCTGACACCTGTGGCATCTTGGTGTCTCAGTTGAAACTTTCAGTCTAGTAAACTCTGGTCTTCATTATTCTTTGAGTTTCAGCAGAGAGAAAGAGCTGCTTTGGAGAAGGGGGACTATGAGGCTATAGAGGTTGAACATTTCAGAGAAGTGGAGGAGGAGGAATTTGCTCACACACAGCTGTGGCTGTCAAGTAAGTTCTCCAGGCATGAGTGTCTCACACAACATCAAATAAACAAAACCAACTGCCAGGCTGCTATTCTGAGTGGCTTGTTGAAGGAGGCTCTTGAATTCCTGGTGTCAGGACTTTGTTGGTGAGAATGACCCCCACTGCTAGTGAAGACAGCCATGAACAAAGAGGTGATGGATTTCACGATCAGCTTTGGTGGTAGATTTCATGTCATGACAGACATGGCGGTGGTGCCCTTGCCGCACTTTGCATTATTGTCGGCCGAACAGTTACCACAGAGATGTGGATCTCTGGAGGCCCAAGAAGGTGCATCCTCAGCGATGACCCATTCTGACGCAATGATGCTATGAGAAGGGGTAGTTCTCAAAGTTATTGTCTTATTTTCAATAAGAAGAGTGAGTAAATCAATGAGAATCTTGAAGTGAAACTGATTCTGCATTATTTTAGTATGTAAATTTGCAAAGAATCTCCATTAACTTTGTAAATTTGGTTCACTAATCCCATAATATTGGGATAGTTAGCAAAAATACATTGGCTATAAAGAAATGCAAGACATCATTGGGATTTAGATGTCTGCTAAAAAAAAAGAAATGAAGAGAGCTGAAAGACAGCTACTAAAATTTTACCTCTTTTGCAATAGGATATAGGAAATGGAACAAGAGAGACTTCCAAGCCTCTTGAGAACTGGAACAGAGACTTAAGTGTTGTAAATAAATACCCAATACATGTTTGTTACTGATGAGGAAGAGCATGGTTTTCTTTAAAGCCCTATTAATATCAAGGAAATAATTTGGTAATATTTTTCTTGTCCTAGTCCTACATTCATTCTTGAGAACATCTTATCAAAGCTTGAGTTTGTCTCTAAAAATTTCCCTTAGTCATTGTGGAATAAGATCTGATTTATTTTTATTAATATATAATTAAATAAAATGTACTTAATTGATTGGTAAAATAAGGGCTCGGATCATCCTTTGTTTCTCTTAGGGAGAAACAGTAGTAAGGTTCTAAACATTCCTGGTTGCCTCCTTTATGATCTTGAAAATCCTTGGAGAGTTTCCCATCCATTCTTGCTATTGATGCAAGTTTGCCTGGGCTTAAATTAAATGTTCAGATCCTAGGTTAAGGTATTTGGATTAGAGGATAAATCAGAAAATGTTGTATTATGGTGCCTAAGACAACACTGTGTAAATAAATAATAAATGCTTAGTTAAATGAATTAAATTACTTTTAACAGTTTCATTTTTCAAAAAAAAAAAAAGATTGACACAGTGCTATAGCACAGATGAAAGTAATCAAGTAAAGTACAAAAACAATAAAATTAAAGAATAAACATGAGGTAAAGTTGAGGATAAAATTAAAACAGAACATGTACTGTCAAATCCTGTGGGGCAGTGCCAATATTTACCTGTGAACTTTCTGGCAATCAGTAAGATAGGAAAGCCATCAAGACATACAGTTCACATACCTGTAAGATGAAAGAAACCAGATTTTCAAAGGAAGCGGTCTAGTATTAAGAATGTTAAAATAGTAGGGTTTTTTTTGTTTTATTTTGTTTTTTGAGGGCAGCGTCACCGGCCCTCATATGTGGGACCGAATCGGGACAGCTGGCTTCCCAAGCCATCACTTAACCTCCGCACCACTCGGCCGGCCCAAAATAGTAGGTTTTAATTGTTGAGAAGAATTTTTACCTGTAGGTCATTCTTAGGATGATGTAGGATATGTCAGAAATAATGTTCTCGGACCGGCCGAGTGGCGCGGAGGTTAAGCGCTGGCTTGGGAAGCCAGCGACCCCAGTTCGGTCCCACATAAGAGGGCCAGTGACACTGCCCTCAAAAGAAAAAGAAAAAAAAGAAAGAAATAATGTTCTCAACAATATCCCTATAGTGACACTCCTCAGTATGTGTGGGTGGTATTAATATAATACTAGTGTGATCAGTAAAGGCAGTTTTTAACCTTTCTGTGGAGAAAGAGGGTGAAGAGAAAAAGGTACACTTTTTATATAGCTCTGTAGCGATATGGTACAGTATGAAGAGAAATAGTTTTGAATGTTAGAAGAGTAGATGGGCTACTTGTTCTTCAGGTAGTTTTCCGGAAATATTATTTCCCTTGACCAAAATTTTGATAAGCCCAGAGTATCAGTGAATTTGAGGTGAAACTTCCTGCAAGGACTTGGACTGGAAATATTCTCTCACACTTACATATTACTTTTCCACTGCTCTTTGGCTAATGTAGACATCTCATGAAATTCAAGAAGCTTCATAGGAGAAAACCTTGTCAGGAAGATGGGTTGAGAGAGACCCAAGGGCAATGACGTACTTTTCTTTGGAAAGGAAAACAATCTTCTCCAATTCATGAACAAATGGTTACTTGGGACCTCTTAATTAGACTTCACAGAGCATGGCCATTCTAATTTTAATCTGGAACATGTTTCCAAATCCTTACTTCAGCTGTAAAGAAGTCTCAACAAAATTCCCATAGAATATTTAAATTTTAACAGCAAACTTCCCAGTTCAATTCTTCAAGATAAAGAGCTTTGCAAAATGTCCCTGTTAGTAGCTGGATGAGTTGAGTGGCTGCATGGATTCACCAGCTCTCAGTGTTGGAGGTGATTACCTTTGCTCTTCAGCTCTGGAGAAGTTGGTAAGATGCCCTTCTTCCTAGCAGCTGTTACAAACTAGCCATAATATCTAGAGGAGTTATGCCTTAAGTATAATAATAGGCAAACATTATATTTAGATGGGGGTTGGCTAATATATGTGCAAATTTTTTTCACTAAAGAAAACGTAATTATATCCGCTATGTTATAGGAAGAGTAGAGGTAAGCTATGTTCATTTTACTGATGGATCTGTTTAGGGAACAATTTTAAAATGTGTCTTTCTCTTGGACACACATAGTAACAAAATCAGGTATAGAATAAATGTTTCTGATTGGCCTTAATCTTGCTACAGGACTGAGAAACATTCATAGTAACCAGCCAGTTAAACAATCAGTCAACTAACTAGACCTGCATATCTTGGTTTCTCTCTTCAGTGGTTTCCATATATGTGATAGACGAGAAATCCTGCTACTATTCTTTTTAAATGAAATTAATTTCAGAAAACTGAAATTGGACTCCCGTCTTACACCACTCACAAGAATTTAACTTGAAACGTGTGGAAGACTTAAACAAGACCTGAAATCATAAACTCCTAGAAGAAAACAGGGAAAAAGCTTCTTGACATTGGTCTTGGCAATGATCTTTTGAATATAACACCAAAAGCACAAGAAGCAAAAGCAAAAATCTGTAAGCGAGACTCCGACAGACTCTAAAGCCTTAGCACAGCAAACGAATCAATCAACAAAATGAAAAGTCAAACTATGGAACTGGAGAAAATATTTGCAAACCATATGTCTGATAAGGAAGTTACTATCCAAATTGTATAAAGAACTCATACAACTCAGTAACAAAAAAATCTCAAACAATCTGATTAAAAAATGCATAGAGGAACTGAACAGCTAGTTTTCCAAAGAAGACGTACAAGTGGCCGACAGCATCACTATATATCGGGAAATACAAATCAAAATCCAAAATCAGGGCTTGCCGAGTGGCACAGTGGTTAAGAGCTGGCTTGGGACGCCAGCGGCCCCAGTTCGGGTCCCACATATGAGGGCCAGTGACACTGCCCTCAAAAAAAAAAAAATCCAAAATCACAGTGAGATATCACTTCACATCTGTGAGAACAGCTATCATCAAAAAGACAAGAAATCTGTGTTGCTGGGGATGTGGAGAAAAGGGAAGCCTCCTACACTGTTGGTGGGAATGTCAATTGATGCAGCCATCATGGAAAACAGTATAAGGTTCCTTAGAAAATTAAAAACAGAACTACAATATGATTCATCAATCACACTTCTGAGTATATACATCCAAAGAAAATAAACACAGGATACTGAAGAGATATCTGCATTCCTATGTTCACTGCAGTATTAGTCACAATAACCAAGATATGGAAACAACCTAAGTGTTTATTAATGGATGAATGAATAAAGATGATGTGCCTTATATCTACAATGGAGTACCATTCAGCCATTAGAAAGAAGGATACCCTGCCCTTTGAGACAACTTGAATGGACCTTGAGGGCATTGTGCTAAGTGAAATAAGTCAGGCAGAGAAAGACAAATACTGCATGATATCACTTTTATGTAGACTATAAAAGCTAAACTCAGAAACAGAGTGGAGTGGTGGTTACCGGAGGCTGGGGAGATGTTATGCAAGGGCATAAGCTTGCAGTTAGAAGATAAATAAGCTCTGGGGATCTAATAAACACCATTATGATTATAGTTAACAATATTGTATTACACATTTGAAAGTTGTTAAGAGACTAGATCTTAAATGTTCTCATCACAAAAAAGAAGTGATAATTGTGTGATGTGATGGAGGTGTTAGCTAGCACTACAATGGTCGTCATAGCGTAGTATGTAAGTGTATCAAATAAACAGTGTGCACCTTAAATTTATAGTTATACATCAATTATATCTTAATAATAATAAAGAAATTAAGACATATGTGTGAAATGTATCTATTTTGTCCTTTCTTTACTTGACAGGTCTACCAGGTTATATTTATTGATATTAGTTACTATAACAAGGATTGACATTAAGAGAAAGCTCAGAATGTTTTTTTCCATTTTCCTACTGCTTTCTGAGCCACCCAAGCTTTAGTCCATGCTCTTTTAGCCACATCTGGGCCTGTAACCAAGGAAAGTTTAGCCTAGTAACAATTTAGGAATCTATCACTGGAAGTGTTGGTTGGAAACATATATTTTTTTCCCCCAAGGGAAGCTGCTAGATGGTACTTACAAAGAAAGATTTGGCTGAAGGATCCAGTAAATCTTGCCATTATGAGGACATCAACCTGCTGTCCCAAGATGACTGACCTAGGCTGGCCCTGTCTCCTTTACCAGTGGGCCCTTTCTTCCTTCTGATCCAGCATTTAGCCTGTTTCAGATGGAAGGCTGGGCTACGGCTGTGCTGTGCTGCTGCCCATCTTACTGCCTGCCTTTACGCTCTGACTGCGTACCCCCTTAGAACCGGGTTTCCCTGGGTTGGGAAGATCCAATGTAAAGGAGTTATTACACTATACTTCAAACATGGGCAGGGCATACAGATACGTGTGTGTTATGTGTTTAACAAAATAAAGTCCAGAAAGAAGTGGTAGCTGGGAAAATACGAATCTTATATGTAGACACCAATGGTTATTGATCGATTATTAACACTTGAAAAATAAGATCTATAATGTATTTAGAAAACAAAAGCTAAAGGATAAACTGGTCAAAAAGCAAACTGTACTCTAGAGTGGAATTTCGCCCCACATCATCTGTCCTTGAACACTGGGGTGAAACCCATCCCACTGACTTCTAGCCAGGGACAGAAATTAATATGGGGAAAATGATCTGGGACACAAAAGCCTCACTGCAGGCCTGAAAATTTCCATGACCCAGAGGAGACTGGAAGGCAGGAAGATAGAAGCTAACTTAGAAGTTAAAGAACGGGAGGCATCTGTGCATAGTTCTCTGTGGCCTAAGGATTGTCCAGTTTAGATAGAACAACTCTGAAGTGAGACATCAATTTTTCCTACAGAACACAAGTACTAGTTAGCAGCACAAGGGTACACAGTACCTGGCTTCTCACTTCCTTCCACTTTCTCTGCTTGGAATTTTATCACATGGGTCCACCTAGGGAGAGTATCCAGCCAGGGAAACAAATAGGTTTATTTGGTAGGGCTGTTCTCCCATCTTTAAAATAAGTGAAACTCACTAACACTCCTTCAAGAAAAGGGTCCCAGTGCCCAGTTTACCCAAAAATGAGGACAAGGCAGGAATCAGCCTCACCCTGTTGTTTGTATTTTCATTGTCTATAGTTGTCATTCAAATACTCCTTCCAGACAGTCCCCAAATTAATTAATAGTCACTACATTGCTAGGCCCTGCCCTACTCAGGCATCCCCTTGTATTCTCTTTTATCTAGCTGTGCCATCTGTCACTGCAATACCTGTGTCACTGAGTTCTGAACCATAATACTTATACCTCACCAGCTTCCAAATGGCTCCATGATTTGCCAGCAGTGATCAAGGCTGTGCAATGTCATGACAGGGTATTTCTGAGTAATGTTTGAATGAGGTCAGGGAGGGAAAAAGCGGAAGCCTGGGCCATTTGAGTCACTCCACTTTGCGATGTCTCCAAAGTTCCGGACTTTGTGGTTGTCATTGCTTTAAATATCCTGAAGCAAAAGTTCATATATCTGACTTCAGTTTGGTGTGATAGGCAGATAGATGAATACTGTATAAAATCCTAGTACATACACCTCCATACACCAAAGGGCTTATCTATGTGGTGGGTCAAAGCGAGAGAAAGGATAAGATGTGGGGTGGGAATGGGAATGGAAGTGTTGTGTTTTTTTTGTGTGTGAGTGATGGTAAGGGACTTTGGATGTAGTTCACCTTGAATGGCAGAAAACTTCAGAGATGTGGGTAGACGGTCACTAACATTGATTTACTTAGAATTTGCTATCTTCCAGGCATTAGGCTAATGTTTGTGTATACATTGGATTATTTAATCCTTAAGAGAACTTCATGAAATTAAGCAGCAGTGGGTTCTGTAGCAGGACTTATGTTATTTGTTTTGTTTTGTTTTGTTTTACAGATGAAGACATGAATATTTTTACCGACAAAGAGATTGGACCTTGATCAAGGTCATACACACAATCAGTGGACCAGTGATGTGACCTTGGACAATTTAAGATGTGTCAGCTTCTAGACTACATGCTGTTTCCATAATAAATGAGGGGTATGGGTATCAAGATTTCCTGTGAATCCCATATCCCTCAGAACAGCTTTGGGATGGCTCCAATTTTCAGAAAGTATTATCTAATTCTATCCAGCAAGATCTTTTCCAGCCTCATTTCCTATCATTTGGAAAACATTTATTCTCTCTTTACCTCTGTGGCAGTCTGCCTGGAAATAGGTGCAATGTATCATTTTCCACAATAATGGAAAGTGGGCTAGGAATTACCTCTAATTTGTTTCTTCATCCAGGCACGTCAAACTAAGTTCTGATGAAAATGGAGCGGCAACCTTGCTCACCTACTGTTTTGTAGTTGATGTGGTTGTTTTTATGAAGCCTATAATGTTTTTAACACCATGGTTGCGATGATCTCGATTTTTTTCTCAGCAGAACAATATTACAGGAGTTGAGTCAATTCTAATTGCAGAGGACAGGAATGTGGCTTGCGAGTGACAGGGCTGGAGAGCAAAATTGCACAATGCCTGCTCCTGTTGTCCCCACAGACGGACCACATTAGGAACCTTTAGCCAGCATTTTGCTGCCTCTATGAATGACTCAGTTTTCTGTTTCGCAGGAGGGACATGAATGTCAACAAAATCGTCTTTAGATAACTAGGTGTTTAAGATGAAATTCCCTCTATACCATTATATTCAAAGAGAAGACATGAGTCAAGGACATGAAGAGCAAGCCTCATGATTTGGGAGATTTGGAGCAAGATACAATAGCCATTTTCCCTTGGCTGAAGTTCTGTAGTAGAAGGAACAGTCATGTGGGGAAGTATAGAATTTTATTTGAACAGATATTTATAGAATATCCATAAGTGGCCATTATGCTAGATTCCATGGAGAAAATAAAGATGGTACAACATCCGATCAAAGTTTAGGGATGCTGACCCTTAACATTTTAAATATATCTTGAAAAGTGCTATAATAATGTTATGAAAATACAAATAATGAGACTTCTATGGGAAATGAACAGGGCAGATGATCAAGAGATCATATTATTGGAGTTGATCCATAGTGATTTGAGTAATGAATTGTACAAGGCGAGACAAGGATAGGGAGAATCTCTGAACCTCAAAGTCAGCATGATAATACATGGAAGTGCAGAGGCATGACACATGACAGGGGAGGATGCATGGTGGCAGGTGTTTATGGAAGGAGGTGGCTGGAATTAGGCCTGGCATGTTTCACTTGGAGCAACATTTCGAAGGGCTTGAAAATTCATGATCAAGAGTTTGCATTTGATATTGTAGGTCTTAGGTCACAGACTTAATTTTATAGAGAGGCCAGGAAGGTAACATAAATGAGTGACAGTGACTGAGTAGTGACTGTGGTGACTTGGGTAGTGAGGTCCCTTCTGAAGAAGGGACCTGAGACTCCACTCCCTCAGATGGTGGTTTTTCTAGTGTATGAACCCTGTATTGCCATCTATCCTAATTTACTTAGAGAAGCCTGAGATCTCATTTTTAAAGTGAATTTTCATGATACTTAAATGCTGGCAACTAATACATTTTTTTTTTTGAAACAACTGGGGGCCAAACAAAATCAATTTAAGGTTTAAGTCAGTCCATATGCTAGTAGCTTGTAATTACAGAAGGAGATAAATGGGATCCTACAAATATTTATACTCCAAGAGCTGACTCAGTGATATAGAAGATGACATTTGAGGCAAGGAGGCAGTTGGAAAGCTGGAGTCTGAGGGATGCTGAAGGCTTGGCATCAGGTAGTCGTGGGGGTTTGGGGCAGCAGGGAGAAGAGGGAGTAGAGATGAGAGCCTTGACGCACCGGATATTGGACTGAGGCTGTGATACCATCATAGATGACACCTGGTAGGTTGTGAGGCTATTAACTGAATTGAGGAGACAGTTAAAGGAACTACTGTCTTGTACCTACTGGGTAATGAGTCTGTTTTGCTTTCTTCCTATTCTACATTTGCTTTGTACCATATATTATATACCTACACTCTCCCACCTACTCTATATTTCTTGACAAAATTATTTGGAGTAAAGAGAATAGACTTTTCCTTAAACCAAATAAATTAGCCTTTTCTTGCCATTCATACTCCAGGATGAACCATGGGCATTAGCTGCTAGATTTCAGACTTCCCCTGTATAGCATTAAATACATTGATATGGTTGAAGCAGTGAGCTGAAAGTATTTTAATCCTTGATGGATAGCAGAAAAGGTGGAATTTATGAGTCCAATACTTTTCAAGTTTGAAGATAATTATTTTTGCTTTTTCTCCCTCTGCTTTCTTCTTTTGCATTTTACATTTTGCGACAGTGAATCAGACACACGATTATTCTATTCAGCAGTCTTGACACCAGTAGCAAATTTACATTAACTAGGAAAGGGATGCTCCTATATTATTTTCTTCCATTCCACGCGCTATTTTATTGCAGTGGAGATGTTAGGAGGTCTCTGCATTTACACTTGTAATTTGGTAGGGGCCTTCCATATTGTCCATTGATTTGCTTCTAGGGTTATTGGCATAGAAGAGAGCCTGTTTTCTTGAATGGTGAGACACAGAGGGGCGAGTAGTTTTATATAACACTGCTAAGTGCACTTAGGAGAAAGCTGAATCTGCAGCAGAATCCTACCTAACATATTGAATTTACTGGAGAAGGGCTTCCCAATTGTCTCTTATGCAGAATGGTTTTTTGTTATGTAACCTAAGTTAGGACCCCTGCTCATACCTGACATTATTAAAGGACATGCCTATTGGTTCCTACCCTATTGCTTCACACTCAGGCTTTTATTCCTGCACCAACTAAACTGGGTAAATTCTAATGAGATTTGGCAAAAATCTCTTTATACTAAGATGTCTCACACTCAGTAGGGTTTTTAAGTAACTTGCAACCCTAGAAAGAGGCGGAAACTTTAGTCCTCTTCACATGTCCCTAGACAGTAGCTAATAGTTGAGGATCTTGCCCCATTTCATTTCCTCTGAAATGATCTACCAGGGACCCAGGGGATGTGAAGGAGCTTCCCTAGTCTGTCTCAGCATGTTCTTCCTTGTACCTTAGCAGGAAATAAATACCTGTACAGGAACTGTGTGCTTAGAATTCAATAGAGCCTGCATGCACCTGGGAAGCTTGTCAGGTGGTAGAGGCCTTTGGTGCTGTAACTGCTGGGGGCCTGGCCAGTTGGCTAGAGGCCATTCCTTCCCTTTGATGAGATTGCGTGTTCCCTTAACATGTTGTCACTTTTTAAATTTTCAAATACATAAACATTAAGATTCTTGGATCAGATCATCTATGCACATGATAAAAAATTGAAGTAGTATAAATTATTCCTTAGTAGTTCTTAAATGATAGCAAGGGCCCTAGAAAGGAAGACTAAAAGAGAGACTTGACTTCCAGTTCTGCCACTGACTTATTGGGTGGCACGGGCCAATTATGATACTTTTCTGTTTCTCCACTTCTTTAACTGAAACCTAGAAGTGGGCCTCTTTGCCTAATGTAAGTCTTTCATATTGTTGCAAGACCTTAATAAATCTGGTGTGAAAGTGCCTTAAGTGCATAGAGACTAAAGGATTTTTGTGATAGTTTCCTATTGTCTCAGTTGAGTACCCAGCCAATATCTGCTGTGTGCTCGGTATAGGCTGGATGAAGACAAAGAACTTTAGATTACTGACTCAATCCTCAAAATAGTTCTATCAGGTAAGTACTGTTATTATCTCAATTTTACAAGGAGAAAATGGAGGCACACAGAAGCTAAATAACTTGACAAAGTTCACACAGCTGATGATTAGTAGCAAAACTGAGATTTAAACCTCTCTCTCTCTATATATAATGAATATATGAATAAATAAATCTATATTATGACTATATCCACCTGCTGTTTTCCTTAATATCTCACGCTAAATATTGTGTATACATCATTAAACTTTTCTTTCAAATCTATTTTTTAATGATATTGAAATACATCATATATCTGCAGACGTATACAACTCCTGTGTGCTAGGCATTTGTCTTCTTTCTCTGTCTCTCTTTTCTTTCTTTTTTTTTGCCATTATGCATAAGGCAAATTTCTTGGTTCCCAAATGTTTGTGGGCATTGGTGATTATTTCCTTAGAAAAAAATTTTAGAGCGAACTGCTATGTCAAAGAGTACGGACATTTTTAAGCCTCCTGATATAGATTGCCAGCTTGCCCTCAGAAAAGGTTGTGCCAATTTATCCTCCCTCCAGAGCTCTGCATTCGATTTTCATGAAGATGACAGAGCAATTACAGGAGGCTGGATTAGAACAGGACCTCACAGATCAGCACTTACTCACAGGCCTCACGGACAAGGGAGCAAAATGTGGGCGCCTTGTCCAAGGGCACAAGGGAAATTACTGATCGCACTACTGGGCTCTTCCATATCTTGGCTATTGTAAGTAGGCTGCAATGAACATAGGAAGGCATGTATCCTTTCGAATTAGAGTTTTGGATTTCTGCTGGTAAATTCCAGGAGTGGAATTTGTGGATCACAATATGCTTTTTGTGTTTGTTTGTTTGTTTTGTTTGTTTGTTTGTTTTTGCATTTTAAAATATAATTCATTAGGTGTCAAAGCATGGAAGAAAAATGGGAAGATATTTGAAAAGACTTTCAAAATGAAACTGGAAGACATACGATTCCTTTATAAAACTGCTTTTAACAGTCTATTGATAATTTGTATGCAAATAATTCACATTTTGATTGTATTTGTTAAAGTCTTTGCTCTATATTCCATTGCTCCTCACAAGATTTTTAGGATTTATTATTACTCATTATCTATTACATATTCCTAAAATCTGGAGAAAAGGATAGCATCATGGTTATTAAAGGCAGTATGGTTATTGTAGTTGCTGTTTATACATAACTGAAGTTTTTCTTTTTTTTTTTTTAAATTAGTTTCAGGTGTACAGGGTAATTGTATTTTTAATTTTTTGAGAAGTCACCAAACCATTTTCCATAGTGGCTGCACCAATGTCCAATCCCACCAACAATGCACAAGGGTTCCCTTTTCTCCACATCCTCACCAACACTTTTTTGTTGATTTATTGATGATGGCCATGTTGACAGGTGAAAGGTGATATCTCACTATGGTTTTATTTACATTTCTCTGATGTTTAGTGATATTGAGCATCTTTTCATATGTCTATTGGCCATCTGTCTGTCCTCTTTGGAGAAATGTCTACTCAGGTCCTCTGTCCATTTGTTTATTGGATTGTTTGTTTGCTTGTGTTTTTGGTGTTGAGTTGTATGAGTTCTTTATAAATTTTGGATATTAACCCCTTATCACATGTATCATCTTCTCCCATTCAGTAGGATGTCTTTTCATTTTGTTGATGGTTTCCTTTGCTGTGAAAATCTTTTTATTTTGATGTAGTCTCATTTGTTTATGTTTTCTTTTGTTTCCTTTGCCCAAGGAGATACATTAGCAAAAAATATTACTAAGGGTAATGTCTGAGAGTTTACTGACTATGTTTTCTTCTAGGAGTTTTATGGTTTTGGGTCTTACATTTAAGTCTTTAATTCATTTTGAGTTTATTTTTGTATATGGAATAAGAAGATGAGCCAGTTTCATTTTTTTTTGCATGTATCTGTCCAGTTTTCCCAGCACTGTGTATAGAAGATCTTTTTTTAGTAAGCTTTTCCAACACCTAAAACTTCAGACTCTGCGAAGAGGACTATTTTTGTCAAAGGACAGAGTGTGAATATTAACATTGTCTTTATTAGCAATATAACTTTGGGCCATTGCCTTAGCCTCTTTTATGCTGAGTTTTCTTCTCTGTAGAATGAGGTGGTAATACCACTGCAAGGCATATAATTATAGTACCTCCTTGAGAGGGTTATTGCCAGACTTAAATACTGCAAAGCATGTAAAGCAATTAGCACTGTGCTTTTCACATGGTAAGAATTCATTAATTTTAGTTTTCTATTTTTATTTAACCTAAGGATAGGAGAAAGGGACTGAACAATAGATGTTACACCCCAGGGATGACTTTTACATCTTTCCGGTCTCAATAATTGCCTGAGATACAACTCTAGTGTCTTCTCAGAATAGGAGTCATGAGGTAGGGCACCTTCATGGCTAGTCTGTGGGCAAGAAGAATCCATTATCACTGCATCTTCCACCATCCACATCCCTCTCCTTGGAGGACGCTGGGGCCATAGCCTCTTTTGTGTCCAGGGACAGAATCTGTGTTCTTCTTTGTCTCGTGTACCTTAAGTAAATTTGCTTCTGCTTTAGAAGCCTGAGTGTGAGGAATTAATTTGACCTGTACTTGTGGTAGAGTCAGAGAAGAGAGTCAAGGGTCTGGGTCCAATTGCTGCAGTGAATAGTCCTTCTTATGAGCCTGGTTCCCTGTTCAAGAGTTAAGTTCTAGAGCTCAGCACCATGGTACCTGAAACTTGCTTACCAACAGGTGACCACAGTAGCTCTTGGGATTACACTGTTGATGCATAAGAATGTGTGTTCTGAGACAAGAATACAGAAAGTTTGGCCAGAAGAAAAATATCCTGAATGTCCACGTGTCTTATGTGCAGTTTTTCCTTCCATTCCTTGAATGAATTTCACATTCTATAAGCCAAAGACTCCTCCTGTTTCTCTAGTTGAAACACGTGCTAGTGCATAAATTAAAGAACATTAACTCAGTGAAATGTATCCTAATAATACCAGTGAGGTGGAAAGGAGAAGGGATGGAAAAGTGGCTCAAATCATAGATTTTTGTTGAAATTTATCATTAAGTCATAGAATATTAGACTTTATATATTATGTAGGCTCACTCCTTCAGTTTAAATGATGAGGGTACCAGGGATGAAGAGTTTTGTGAATGGTCCAAGGTTATTTCACAAATTAGTCTTTAGTATAGACTTTCTATCTCGTTTCTCTAAAAATGGACTTCCTGCACAATTTCATAGCCTTCCATGGATAGATACTCAGTCCATCACATAACGATTAGGTGGACTAAAATGAGATAATAAACATGAAAATATTTTATATATTACCTGGCTCATAGCAGGTGATGTCAAAAACCCTCTCTCCCTCCCTTTCTCCCCCCTTCCCTCCTTTCCTTCCTTCTTTCCTCTCTTCCTTCCTCCCTCCTTTCTTCCCTCCTTTCCTCCCTCCCTTCCTCCCTCCTTCCCTCCCTCCCTTCCTTCCTTTCTTCCTCCCAGTGCATATTAAAGTCAAGAAGGTAGGCACTCAATGTTAAGTGTTAAATCAACCAGGCTTAATCTTTTGCAGGTTATAGGAAATTATAGTTTCTCATCTCTGTCAACTTCAATTGGTATTGGCAATATTAGCAAAGAACTTTTATTTTTTTAGCAGGATTTGAAAAATTTTCTTGTCCATCCATTTTCTTTGCTATTTCCCCACTTTAATGAGGCCAGAAACTTTGTCCACTGGTGGTCTAGCACTTCCTGAATGTGGAAGATAAGTTTGGACTTGTACAGTACCAGATGTTATCTGGGTGATTGTCTTGAAGAGTGAGGAATAAAAATACTTTCTTGTGGACCTATAGGGAATATCTTAAAAAAATGTTTAATTCAGGTAAGAATTCCTAGTCTTTGAAGGAAAAATGGGCCTAGCTTTGCCTCTTGCTTCTAAATGGTTTCTAGAAGGGCTGGGTGTCAGTTTATTAGGAGAAATCACTGATTTACTTCATCGAGATCATTGATGGGCCTGTTTCCCATCAATGTTCCGAGACATTTCCTTCCTCCCTACCCTTTCCTTTTTATTTACATTGAACCTTTGATCTATTTGATCTATTTAGGAATATGGGTGTAAAAGGAAGACATCTGGTAATGTTATTTTCCAGAAAAGATTGAGAATCTTATCCAAGAAATCTTCCTAGCCTAATTTTGAAATTTTTATGTTTTCTCACCAGGAGCATTATCATGGGAGATGAAGCCAGATGTGAACACTTCAGTCCATATTTTATTCTTTCATGGCTCTTCTTTCATCTTTAATCCAGGTACAACTTAAAAATTTCTTGCATTGAGAGTGAACCACTGAATTGAGGAAACAATTCTACAAAATGTCATTGTGCTCCACTCATATACAATTATAACTTTTATGTTTAAAAACTAACTCTAAGGCACTGTATTATTTAGTGGGAAACTATCAAACCTAACTTATTAGAGGTGGGATTAATGGGCCAATTTTTATGAAAATAAACTTCTTTGTGCGGCTGGAAAGGAGGAGTTGGAAGATTAAGACAGAGTAAGAATATGACACTACAAAGAAAGATGGCATATTTCCCTTTGGGGGCTTGAAATATGCCCTAGGCTTGACTGTCTTAGGCCTTAAGCTCTGTTATTGTATCAGAGAGAGAGAGGGAAGATAATATAAGTGGGTTCATCGGTTGTGTTTACAAAGGAGATAGGAACATGGGTCCTTATCAAATAGTACTTGGAAAGTGCATCATGAATGTTGAAAGGTTGGGGCCTGAAAGAAATTAGGCAGAGTCAAACATAGCACATTTTAAATAGAAAAAAGACTGTGGATGTAGAAAATGTGTATGCTGGATGTGAGTTTTTTCTGTTTTTAGATTGTAGTGAGCTACATCAGAGCTCTTCTGATGAAATATGCTACGCGCTGGGGAACCATTTGGTAAATCATCCATAGTCATGACTGTGATTTCATGTGCCACATTCTCAGCCCTCCCGCTTTGCTCCAGGCATGGTCATTATGACCAGGTCAAAGCAGATTTTGACAGGTTTTATGTAGGAGCAATCTGATGGTGTTTTGCTTTGTACCTATCCTACATACCTCTTACTTCCTTGCCTGTAGATCTTTTGATACCAAGGAGGAAAATATCTGTGCAGCATTCACTTGTGTGCAGCATGACAAGTGGCTGAGTTAATGTCCATAGGGTCACTGGTGAACAATGGAGGACAAATACAAGAATACACGCTTGCTCCTTTGTATCCCAAGTAGGGACAGTCCCAGACTGTGTTTCGTAAATGTTCTCAGAAGATCCCAGATCACTGAGCATCAATTACCTGTAGTGGTGGACAACTCAATGACACATCCTTGAATGTGCTTTCTCTGGATTCTTAAACGTCTTCGCCTGTAACCCCTGGTGCTATGACTGAAGCTAGTATAGGATATAATGGAGTCACTTCATTATTGGATCAAAAATGGTTTTATCCATAGATGAGGCAACGCATGTAGTTGAAAGTGTTACAACTGCGTAGGGTAAAAGTGTCTGGAAAAATGAGGTTATTCTTGGAAGACTATACAATATGAACAAAGTCATGGAGTGTTGAGGTAGCACAACCTTCTGGGTTAATTATGAGTACTTCTGTGTTCACGGAGCATAGATAATATGACATGGCGAAAGATAGAGCTGGAGGGCTGGGCAGAAGCCCTGCCCCTCTATCCTCTTATCTATAGAACTATTTAAGCTCTAGTGCCAGATTGTCAGCTCTCTGAGTGCAAGAATTGTATTTTACACCCATTTTAACTTTACAGGACCTAGCACAGGGTTTTGGGCAGAGGTAGTTCATTCAAATCAATCAAAATCAGATTGCTTGTCAGTCAAAGCTAGGAAATAACCTACTCACTTGGTGGACCCCAAGAAAACAGACTAGGAATGTTGATAAGAGTCATTTGGTTCAAGTTTTAAAATAAAGAAAAATGAGAATAATATAACAAATATTGTCCAGATAATAGTATTTTTAATGAACACTTGAAGACATTCTCTTTAAAATAAACACATAGTAAACAGTAAAAGAAAGCTAAGAGGAATTGACTCCATTCTAATAAACTGCACATTTTTTAAGCAGGTAAACTAAGAATGCTTAGACCAATTCAGTCATCCATTCAATCTACGTTCATTGCAGAAGGCGTATGAATGCACTGAAATGTCCTTTCATGGAGCAGAAACCCAAGGTAGAATGTTTTCACCAGGTTATTGATGAAAAACTGTCAGGTGGCTGATGAACTATCTGGGTGTGCCAGGACCCCCTTTGCATATGATCATTTAACATTCCATGCTTATATACTGCATATTAATGCTTACTGGTCTTAGTGAATGAAACTTGTTTTTGGTATCAACACTGATACACTAATTATAGTGCATCCTGGTCTGTTTTTATGTAACTAGACAGTGTGTAATTAAAACTCAGTGATGGGCCTTACTTTACTACATAGAGCTATCCAAATGGATGTATTTAGTGTTAGTTCTTTTTGTTCCTTTTGGTTATGGTTTAGAATTGTCTAGTGCAGAATTGAGACTTTTGAAATGCAAATAATTTACAGACACTGTCTTTTATAAAATACCTTCTGCAGTTGTAACAGGGATGGGTTTATGGATTCCTGAATTCCTTTCTCTCCCTACTCCCCAAATTTAGGCAGAGGGAAATGGGCCTGTGACGTATTTCTTCATTGCCTAACTTTTTCTTTCTCTTCAGTTTTTTTCAGATTTTTTCTCAACTACTAAAGGAGAGTATAAAAACATCCCACTTACTGAGAGTGTGCACTGTTACTGTTTAAATTCATTACATGCTGGGGATTATACTCCTTCCAAGTTTGTATTTACTAAATATTTCATTGTTGGATGATTGAGTGAATAATACATGTAGCAGTTACATTTGACAATCACTTATGTGAGCTGAATGATGTAAAATAAAGCATGAGGAAGCCCTTTGAAAAAGTATGTACTATGTAACTACAAGTAGTAATTTTAATGACAATAACAATCACTGATATAAGATGGGATTAAGCTTATATTTAAAATCACTTATTCTTTGATTTCAGTGGGCCCACTATCCAGGTAGTATTTTTTTGTTTGTTTGTTTGTTTGTTTTTTGAGGGTAGTGTCACTGACCCTCATATGTGGGACCCGAACTGGGACTGCTGGCTTCCTAAGCCAGCGCTTAACCACCACACCACTCGGCCGGCCCCAGGTAGTATTTTTGCTATTTACATTCTGAAGTTTCAAATGTTTTAATGTTACTAGTAAGAGGAAAAATAATGGCTGTTATTATCATCATGATATTTTATGAGTCCACAGAATGCACAATAGAGATTGTACAATTACAGAGGTGGTAATTTGAAGCTAGAAATGTCAGTGTTGACATTTCTGCCTCTTTAACAACACACAGAACTTGTATAATATCTGTTTATTTGTCCTCTTTTGAACTGGCAGGTTTAGAGATAATGATATATACATAGCTCTTCTCTTGTTATACACACACACACACACACACACACACACACACAGAGCTGATATGGGAACATGGGAAATCAAAGGCAAGCAGAGGAGGCAACCGAAATGAAAGCACCCAGTTCCTTTCGCCATATACAGATGACTTCCTAGTGATTCCGACCAGGGATTCCAGGGCAAACAGGCCCCCTTGCGCCATGTCAGAAAAATGAAGACTTCTCTTTGTATTTCTGTGTGACTCGTAGAAATGAAGGATTATGACAGCAGGAGTATAGATTTGGGAGTTTCCTTTCATATGCCATGTGTTCAAAGCCTCATAATAGGTCACTTCAGCCCCTTTTATCAGCACTCTCAGCATCCATACTCACTTGACCTTCTTCTGTGTTTACTCTGCAAATGTAGGTCCATCCAAACGTTCAGTCTCGTTCCTGTATGTTCACTGCAGCTGGAGGTTAGAACTCCAAGGCATCACACTGGCACGGAGCTTGCGGTTCCTCTTCTCTGCTCCCTGACTTCCACGGGTCTCCCAAGGTTACTTGGAAATTCACATCCCTGCTTCAGTGATTATCTGCTCCTGTTACTGGAGTGGGTTGCTAACCTACATGTTTGCTACTCTGAATTTCCCATTGCTGCTGCTTCACTTTCAGTAGATCATCTTGCCTCTCCATAGGTAGCATGGAGTTTGCAGGCAGGAACTCTTTAGCCTTCTGTGGAAGCACCTGAGAAATTATATCTAATCCACCTCATCTCCATCCACCTTTCCTCAGAGGAAGAGGTAGGTTAAGCCCTTCTGGGCTCTTGATATGCCCTCCTTTTTTTCTTTTTTCTTTTGGAATCATGCTACTTATTCCTCTCTCCCCCACACATTCACCCTCTCTTTTTCTTTTTTCTTTTTCTTTTTAAAAAAGATTTTATTGGGGAATTTATTCGGGAACAGTGTTGGGGAACCTGGAAAGAGGAACAGAGAAGTTGCTGTCCTTTTGTTCCTCAGTCTAGTTGTGGAAGACGTTGCTTCACTGGCCCATGTTGATATCATCACTGTGCTCTTCCTGGATGAGGCAGATTGCTCACCGACCTCTGGACGGCTTCTCACAGTGGCTCTTGGCAGCTCACTCCGGCTGCTGGCCACTCACGTTGGCTGCCGGCCACTCACAGTAGCCTATGGCAGCCCATTGTAGCAGGGGCTGCAGCTATGCTGTCCCGGGGACTCACAGCAGCCCAGCTCCAGGTGGAGCTGTTGTTCACCATCTTAGCAGTAGAGGGCAGTGTCACTGGGATCTGAATTGGGGCCACTGGTGTCCCAAGCCAGCTCTTAACCAATGTGCCACTCAGCCAGCCCCTACCTCTCTTTTTCTATTGGCATTTTCTTTACAGCATAAAACATTCAAAGAATTCCTTCATCAATTTCATATTCCACTCTAGTTGCTGTCCATTACTCTCCCTTCAGTCCTTACTCAGTTTTTATAAAATGGAATTGTTTCCAAGGGCCACAGTCTCAAATGTCTATAGGAGACAAGAGTGGTAATAAAAGTGATGAGTGAAGAGGGCTGAGCTGAATGAAGGCAGTCATGGGCTCACCTTGTCGGCAACAGATTCTATACTGCCCTTCGTTCCCCTTTTGGAATTGGGGTCCAATCTAGCCAAAACTGTCGATTTTTCCCTCCCCCAAAGAATAATAAAATCTGAATTTCTGTTTGAAATGTCTCAATGTTTAAAACACTGGACAGTCCTAATGAAGTATAATACATATGTGAGCTGAATATGTATTATGGACCCTAGTTTGAACTCTGCAGACACTATCCTGATAATTTCATCTACTTAATCAACCTACTGCAATACATTTTCTGCTGTACACTAGCATTTCTCAAAGATTTATGTGCCCATGAATCTTCTAGGGATTTTGTTAAAATGGGAGACTCAATTCTGATTTAGTAGATCTGGGGCAAGGACTAAGTTTTGCATGTCTAATAAGCTCCCCTGTGATGCTGCTGGTCCATGGACCACACTTTGAAAAGCAAGGCTTCAGCGGACCTGCTCTTCTTTAGAGATGTATCACAAGAAAGTCCATTTAATCATCTCCCCTTTCCCCCCACCACTAGTAGAATTGACCCTTTCTTTTTCTGAGTGCCTGGTGTATCCTAATCCAATGTCTATAAAGGTGCCTGTAATTCTTCTTATCATTTACATGTTTATGTGCCTGCCTATTGGTCTACAAGCTCCTTCATGGCAAGGAACATGCCTTACTTACTCTTATCCCCCTAAGCACTATTGCAGTTGTAGGAACATAGTAAGCACTTAACAACTTTGCCCATCTGCTCTCATTTCACATCAGACAGTCTCTAAGAGTGTTTGCGCATGTGTTCCTTCTCATAGGAGTTAGATTGCAATGTGGCGAGTTCATTATGTTGAAGGATAGACACTCTTTCCTTAAAAGCTTCTGGCTTGTAATGAGTTCCCAAAGAAGGATTCAGTGCCATGTTTTGATAGATGTTTCTGTTCCATGTTTAAATTGGTCTCCTAATGTCATCTTTTCAATTTGTGCCAATTAGAAAAAAAAATACTAAATTTCTTTGGTTTTTCTCTTTTGAGAGTTTTCAACACCTCCGTGTGCCAATGCAAAGGACATCTGGAAGTGGTATGTTCGACCTCATTATGGCTTGGTAAAAATCATCTAGGGTCTTTCTGCTTTCAAGGCTACCTGCCAGATGTTGAAGAGACATGATTTGGTCTAGAAGAAGGAAAGTACAGATAGCAATACACAGCAGCACATGGTCAAAAGTGTGAATTTCACTGTACTTCTCGGCATTTTTCTTTTAGTGGTGATAGGCTTAAGCATTCCTCTTCTCTCTCAAGTGGTTTAATGCAGTGCAGTTAGGGTCAAAGGACTGGATACTTTTTTTTCTCCTGTTTTGTTTGTTCATTTATTCTGTTATTTAGATTCCACATATAAGTGAGATCATATGGTATTTGTCTTTCTCAGTCTGACTTATTTCACTTAGCATAATCCTCTCTAAGTCCTTCCACATTGTGGCAAATGGTAAGATTTCATTCTTTTTTTTATGGCGAAGTAATACTCCATTGTATAGATATACCACAGTTTCTTAATCCAATCGTCTATTGATGGGCATTTCAGTTGTTTCCATATCTCGGCTATTGTAAATAACACTGCAGTAAACATAGGTGTGCATCTATGTTTTCAAATTAGTGTTTTGGATTTCTTTGGATAAATACCCAGAAGGGTCATAAGGTAGTTCTATGTTTAATTTTTTTGAGGACCCTCCCTACTGTTTTCCATAGTGGCTGCACCAATTTGCAATTACACCAAGAGTGCACGAAGGTTCGTGTTCCCATCCCCGTCAGCACTTGTTGTTTGTTGATTTATTGATGATGGCCATTCTAACAGGTGTGAGATAATATCATTGTGGCTTTATTTTGGATTTCTCTGATGATTGGTGACATTGAGCAGGACTGGATTCTTTAACCCTGCCGCACTCTGACCCATCACATCGGCAGCCAATCAACCATCAAGTATTTACAAACAGCTTAGAATATGTCAAACACTGTGAACAATACCAAAATGATAAGATATATCTTTATATAACTTCCTGCTTACTCAGCATAAATACAGTATCTTAAAGAAAACATCCCTGATCTAAGGAGAGGGAATTGATATTTGTTGAGGATTTAATACATGCTATTCAAGAAGCTTTATAGACTGTCATATAATATTTAATCCCCACTCTAAACCACTGGCACATAGGTATCTTTAGCCCCATTCTATAGCTGAAGAAATTGAAACTCAAATAAGTTAAATAAGTTGTTCAAGATGCCAAATTATTAAGTGGTACAGCCAGAATTTCAACCCAGTTCTGTCTCCAGAATCCAGAAATTTTCAGTCACAACCCCTGTCAGGGATCCTAATGAAATTCGAGAAGGGAAACTCAATAAAATCTTTCCTATCTTTCAGCTCCTTTCCCTGGTTTTCAGAGGAATCTGGGCTTAGAGGGGAACCACTCCTCTGCTACTTGGAGAATCTTAAATAGCTTACTCTGGTAGTAGAGATAGAAGTAGAAAAAATGTTAAAAATTCATGAAGTTGAGACATTTTGTTCTTTGAAGATTGCATAATATTCTAGCCTAGTGCTTTACAAAGCTTTGTCTATGTCAGAATCACCTACAGGGCTTATTAAAATAGTTTCCTTGGTTCCACCTCCAAACATTATAAGTTAGCATGTCTGGTCTGCATATTTCTTTTCTTTTTTTTTTTTCTTTAAGGATTTAATTGGGGAATCGGGAAAGAGGAACAGACAAGTTGCTATCTTTTTGTTCTTCAGTCTAGTTGCAGAGGACGTCACTTCACTGGCCCATGTTGGTATTGTCATTGCGCTCTTCCCGGATGAGGCAGATCGGTCGCCGGCCTCTGGATGGTCGCTCACTGCAGCTATTGGCAGCTCACGCTGGCTGCCAGCCACTCACTGTAGCCTATGGCAGCTCACTGCAGCAGGGGCTGCAGCCTACTCCGTCACGTACTCACACAGCCCAGCTCCAGGTGGAGTTGTTGTTAGCTGTAGAGGGCAGTGTCCCTGGCCCTTATATGTGGGATCCGATTCCGGGCCGTTGGCATCCCCAAACCTGCTCTTAACCAATGCGCCACTCGGCTGGCCCTGGGCTGCATATTTCTAATAAGTTCCCGGGTGATGCTAGTACTGCCAACCTATGGACTTCATTTTGATAAACACTGGTTTGTAAAAATGAATATTGATTTATGTATTTGATCAATTAATAGATATTTTTATTAATAGTTGTTTTACTATGTGCCAAATATTGTGCTGGATAGTGGGCTGTAGTGCCTGCTCTGGACAATCCCTTATTGCTGGTTCTTAGTGTAGTGTCTAATTTCTCAGGAATCTAGTGATGATATAATTAATACTTTCGGAGATCACACATCAGTATTTTTACCTATGCCTGAGTGTTTTCACCCTTGTTTGGGTAAGCTCAGATGTGAAATTGCTTTCTCATAGGGTAAAACATTTTTAAGGATTTTGTTTATGAAGTTACCAAATTATTTTTCAGAAAGTTTTTGCTAATTTACTACCCAACAGCAATGGAAAAAAATGTCTGTTATAACAAACCAGCATCACCTCAGGGTATTATAGTGTTTATTTAGGCTTTGCCTCTTTCTTATTGATTTGTAAGAGTTCTCCATCAATGATAGAGACCCTTTAAAGAGCTTAATTTTTAAAAACTATATATAAATTTGTGCTAAGTGATCTTGAAAAAAATGACTTTGTGACTTCTTGGTTCACAAAGCAAAGAGAATCTTGGCAGGAATAATTTTCCTTCTTTGATAAACAAGTTACTAAATGATTTTTTAAAATATAAACTCCTCGATAATGTACTAACAAAACTAAATAGACTTCCATGTCCATTCTCATATTTAGGTTGCTTCTTTTGGTTATCTGAAGTGCTTTGAATGGAAGACGTAAAACGCCTTTACACAGGGCGGAATGGAATTCCAATAGGCTCTCACTGACAAATCGAAACCTGTGGAGGGTTCTTTTCTGCTTATATTCAGAAAGGTAAGCGAACTGAAAGAGACAGCAAGCAGTGACACTAATACATCATTGAGCTGTTTTGTATTCATAACTTTTCAATGATAGCACCTTTCTTTATTGCAGTATTGATTCAGCCAAGAAATGTTACTCTATTACTTTCTTGAGCCATGGAATTAGGTTAGGACACTGTTGTGGTTTTTTAACTGGAGATTAAGAATTTTTCTAAACTAGTATCCCTTAAAATTTTCCAAGGTCACTGCCTGGAAAGTTGGCTGTTGGTAAGTTTATAAAAAATGGGGTTGATGGTTGGGTTAGCTATAAGGTTCAGTGGTGTTTTAGGCAGCAATGTAATTGGGAAGAAATGCTTAGGATGCCAAGAGCCTGTGGGTAACCCTGAAATTGAAGAAGACATTTGCCAATTCTGCCCATTCATAAGTTGGACTCATTTTCCAGTTGCCATGACATGTGCCAGAAGAGGTAGACCACAAACTCAACACCAGGAACTTTATTATAGTCCTGGAAAGAGGGAAACATGACTGCTCCCTTTTCCACTATGTGTCACATTTTCTGGATCACATTCTGGGATGTGTCTGAGATGAAAGAAGTCTATACTGATATAATAATGGATACTCAGATGAAACTTGTGCTGGTTGGGCAAATGCAAATTCGTAAAATGATGGCAAATATTTATAGAGAGTCTTTAGTAAAATGATCTTTTGTGTAATGGGATTTGACCAGTAATATATACAGTAAGTTCCTGACTTACAAACATTCGAGTTGTGAACTTTCATAGATACGAACGGACCTCGCATTACAAACATTCGTAGATGCGAACAAATCACGGAAGTAGCTCAGGGTCTGCGGGACATTGTCACAGTGGTGCTGCTGTGTGCTTGCTGTACAGTGCGATAGTGGACAGCAGTCCAGTGCTCAGCCAGAGCCCAGGGTGTCTTGAAGCCAGAGGAAAAGCAGTGGGGATGTGGAGGGGGCTGCTAGGAAGCGCAAAGCAATAACCATGGAAACAAAAGTGAAAATAATTGAGAGATTGGATCAAGGTGAAAAGATGGTAGACGTCGCTAGTTCTTATAACATGACTCGTTCACCATTGGCTTTACATTGTATATTTATGTCAAAAGTGTATAAGACTCAACTTGTGGGACTTATGAACGAGTTGGACTTACGAACGTTCTCCTGGAACAGAACTGATTCGTAAGTAGGTTGAATATATATATATATTCAAAGCAGTTCCACGAATGTAATTTCTTGATGGATAAACTACACTTTTCGATACTTCCCTTTTCTGACCACCATAATAATAACTCAGTTTGTACATTGAACCCTATTCTTTTTAGGGGAAGCCTCCTCCTCAACCCAAAGATTGTTTGCATTTATTTACCCTTGAAAAACCAAAAAATTACTTCTCCTGTTTTTTTTTTTAAATGGGGGAAACAATTTCCAAAGACTCAGGAAGCATGTTGGGTAATGATTCATTGGCAGACTTTATTGCTGCCATAATAACCTGTGATGCTTGCAAGTTATTTTCACAGCTTGACCCAACAACATTCCCTGTTGTATGCAAACTATGTTTCTCTTTCCTCTCACTCCCTCAAGTGTTACCTTGCCTCCAGGATAATAGAGTGTAAATATGTTCATGGAGGAATTTTCCACAAATGCGGATGGTTATGAATGGGAGGCTCCCTATGTACCTATGTGTTCAGGTTCTTTGAGAAGACTTCCCTTTACCAAAACACGTCTCGTTGATAGTTTCATTTAGAGCATCATTCCTCTGCGTTAAACCTCAGAGAGAAATTAGTCATCAAAATTTTATTAGAATTTTGTACCTTCCTGGAAAGCGGTTTTCAGAGCCTCTTCCTGAAAGGAGTTTGGAAGGTTGGGAAGAAACTTCCAGACACTGATTTGGGGGAAGGATGAAAGGGCTGAGGCTGGAGTTGTTCATGGTGGGGGCAGGGGCAAGGTCCTATGATACTTGGAGGGAAAGAAAAGGTTGAGGACTTGGGCATAATCTTCACATAATTTAATCATGACAAAGATGATTCCCAGAGGGAATGGCACAGATGAATAGAAATGTCCAAAGTGATAGGTTAACAGTCTGGATTTTTATTTCTTGCTCTATTGTCTATGAAGTGTGTCACTTCATTGAATCTCTGTCTCACGTTACTCATATTACAAACAGTAATTTGTTTACATGATAAGCCCTTCTTCTGCTTCAAGTACCCTCTTTTCTACCTGCATGCTGTTTCCAAATGAAGTTTTCCAGGACGGCTTCAACTATGATATTTTCGCTCACTATAACTTTGAGCAGGTTTCTGTTCCCTAGAGATCAGTGTCCAGATATTTCAAACACGGATTAGGGTTCTTCACCCACTACTGACCCTATTGCCAACTTGGCCACAGTTTGCCTTTGCTGACATACCTTCCACTACTGCCCTACCCAGAAATCCACATTTGAGCCCCCGTTAAATGGACCTGGTCTATGTTCCCATCAGTAATGGGATACTGATACTTTCTAACACTCACATTGTTCTCCCTGTAGAACAGTGGCTCAGAACCGTTCCTTCCTGTGTGTCACAGTCTTACCTAGCCTTCAAGGTCCCATCACGTCCCCTCTTATCTAAATACTCCAACTTGAAATTACCCTCCACTCCAACTCTGACTGCATCTAACATCTCATGTTTGACACTCCAACTTATTGCTTTTGTGGAAAGTTGTTTTGTCATAGATACATGGTAATACAGTAATTGATCATAATGGGTGGGGATATGTTGCAAAACCCTCAGTGGATATCTGAAACTGTGGACAGTACTCAACCCTCTCTCTTCTATACTTTCCCCATACATATATTCTTTTGATAAAATTTAATTTATAAATTAGGCACAGTAGGAGATTGATAATAATAACAAAATAGAATAATTATAACAATGTACTGTAATAGATGTTTTGTGAATGTGATCTCTCAAAATGTCTTACTGTACTGCACTGTGATAATGTGAGATGATACAATGCCAGTATGATGAGTTGAAGTGAGGTGCTCAGAATGGCACACAATTTAAAACTTACCAATTGTTTACTTCTGGAATTTTCCATTTCATAGTTTGGAACTGAGGTTGACCATGGAAAACTGAAAGTGTGGAAAGTGAAACTGAAAATAAACGGGGGTGAAAAGGGAACCTCTGCACCTCATCGAAGGTCCACGTTCCTTAGGATAAAGGAGAGATTTTATATTTCAGTGTAATTCCTTTCTTATCCAACAATTGGTAGATGATAACACTATTTATGAGTCCCTAATGTTATGAGGACACTGTTTTTGAAAATATTAAACCAACATGTATTTCACACTTCCCAAATCATAGTATAAAGAAACTTCTCTTCCCACATGTATGAGGAAAATTGTTGTGACTGTTGGGGATAGATGCTAAAGTGGAGAAAGGAGAATCAGAGTGAATGAGGCTCCAGTGAGGATGCTGCTACCAGAGAGACTGAGGTCCCATCTCCTCCCCTTTTGAGATTTGCCGTTCTTGGAACTCTGTGATCCACCAACATAGTCCTACCTGAGGTGTGTGGGCAGGAAAAGAGTGTCAAGGTGCTAATAATTTTTTTGAATGATCATTTTTTTCATCCAATAGCTATTGATATGTAGTGCTATCATTATCATTCTACTGTAAAACTTCTGTAGTGCTTTACTTTTTCATTCACAAGTTATTTAGTAGTGTATTTTAAAATTACCAACTTTTAATTTTAACTATCAATTCACTATTAATTTCTAATTTAATCTTAGTGGAATATATGATTGAAATGATACGATTTTCCTAAAAAGTATTTTAAGAATTCCTTTTAGACCTAAGGAAGTGCATAATTTTGAACTAAGTGTTCCATGTGTATTTGAAAAGAGTATGTTTACACACACACACACACACACACACACACACACACACACCCCTCCAAGATTGGTGAAATTCGTGATTTTGTTGTTTAATCTTCTACATTCATATCATTTTTTAAAAAGCTGGAATTATCAGTTTCTGATTGAACTGTGTTAAAATTTCCCAAAATGATTTAGATGTTTCTACTTATCCTTGTACTTCTGTCAGTTTTATATATACATTCCAAACTCTGGTGTTAGTTATGTATTGACTGATTGTTATATCTTCTTGATAGATTATTCTTCTTGTTAGGTTGTGTTTCCCTATATTCCTATTAATGAGTTTTGCTTAGATTGGTTATTATTTGCAAGATATATTTTACCATTATTTATTTTCAGATTTTCTGTGTTTTATTTTCAGTGTGGTTCATAAAATTGGCATAAAACTTGGTTTAAAAAAATCCAAATTAATAATATTTGCATCTTAATAGATCTTTTAATAGGTTTATATTTATTAATTGACTTTTGTTTTTTACTTTTCCGCTTAATTTTTTTGTTGTTGTATTTCATTTTGCTCTCCTTTTCTGCCTTTGATTTGATTGAACAAAAAATATTTTCATATTTCTTTTCAGTCTCTGCTGGTTTGGAAACACTGTATTTTATTTCTACTCTATTAGTAGTTACTGTTAAATGTATAACATGCATTGTTAACTATGTATATGTATGTGTATATTTATACATGTATCTATACATATATTTATTTTCACAAATTACATATATTTATTTTCACAAATTATGGAAGTTTTAGCTTTTTCCTGAATATGAAAAGGACTTTAGTACCCTTTTTTTATTCATTTATGCACTTTCCCTTTTTGTTTTTGTTGACCACTATCTTATCTTAACTAAAGAAAATACTCACAAATATTAGTTATTTTTTATAGTTAATAATTTAGTTTACACTAACATACTTTATCGATTTCTGTATTCACCATTTGATGTTGCCTTGGCCAGCTTTCAGTCTAGTAACATCTAATAGTATTGGCTGCTAGAGTTTTCCACCCAGTGGTGATTTTGAAATTTTCACAGATCCAATCACCAAGACCTTTAACTTGTGTTTGAACTTGTTGATGGCTTTTTGATTTTCTTTCTAAGATATTTTGTCTATTATTGCTGTGTGTGTGGAGTAAAATGTTTGCATCAATATGTGAATGTTCTGAGTCACCTGGAGCTGTATCCACTGCTGTCTAATGAACATGTTTGCTGGGTAGTGCTTGCAGAGCAGTAAAAAGGCAAAGTAGCAAATCTAAGATACATGAAAAAGGAGGCCAAATTATTTATTAATTTCCTCCTTTATCGACTCAGAGAACTTGGCTGTGCATTGGGGTGGGGGGGTGGGGGTCATCCTACTGAAAGGAAAATGTGAATGGTCTGATTTGTTAACGCTTAAATTAGGATCATCTCACTACCAGGGACAGTTTTTCTTTCTTTTTCCTTTTTTAAATTTGGACTTTGTTTCTCCCTACTGTTGCTTTCATTATTTAAGGCTAGATCTGATCATTTTGAACAGTCAGAACCACCATATTAAAGGGGATTTTCTACTCCAGTTGCAATGAAAGCAATCAAGTGTAAGCCTTGAAGATCTCACATAATTAATCACTCCTTTATTGTTATTTCTTCTTAAAAGTGTTTTGTATAATAATCATCTATATTAATAGAACATCTTTCAAAAGAGAGGAAGTGAAAGAATATTAATTTATATTCTGATACTAAATATCATAAAACATTTTAATATCTTATTCAGGGAACCATCTCAAACTATTGAACTCATCTTTCAATTCACACTTTTTTTTTTTTTTGGATATCAGTATCTATTGCCACATGTAATAACTGAAATGTACTCATTCTAATCAGCTACTGACTCCAATTCAGCATCAGCAAATTTGATAGGAACCCCAGTGAAGGATTGCATTGAGAACACAGTTTGACCTTGCGTTATGAATTACATATGCTCTCTATAATAATGTGTAAAATGAATATTTGTATATTTAATCATGCTAATTTTTTATTATAATTTCAGAGATATGTGCCTAAAAAATTGGCTCCAACACTAATGAAACCCCACACATAAAAATCTGAATAATTATGTCAGGAAGCAAGATACATTTGTCAAAGTATCGCCTAAGAGCATCCATTTCTCCTTTCAACCTCTACAAGAAGCTAGTCAGATGGATAATTAGTACATCCAAATTTTGCACATTTACTTGTTTTAAAAATACCACTCATTTAAAGCCCTTTCCTACTGGGAGTTCTTAGTGACTAATGGGGTTTAACAGTTTAAGCATCACCCTGGTAAAGTCTTTGCTTTCAGCCAAACATCTTTGAAAGACTTTTAGACCGCCAAAACAAAGAGAAATACGTATGACCAAAATCAAGGAACTGTTAATTTTCCAGATGCAATAATCCTACTATTATTTAAAAGCTTACAAGCTCAAAAGCTGAAAATCACATCTGACTAGCAAATACAACTTCTCTCCACAGTTAATTTCAAAAGCTTCTGAGAGAACTGTTGGGCTCGATGATTGAGGCTGGAAGGACATGTTTACTGATGGACTCTCCTAAAAATAGTTTTATGCTTGCTCTAGGTTAGGTGTTTGACTTATGGTTAGAGACCTTGAGATGAACAGAAAGAGAGCAAAGAGATTTGTCCTTCCCTAGTGTTTTTTAAAAAATGTGAGATACTAGATTTAGTTGAAATACATAAGGGACTAGGCAGATATTACCTTCTTCAGGTCACCTTGATTTTCTGTATTTTGTATCTGTATTTTCAGAGGAGGAAGCAGTGCAAGAAGGGTATGGGATAGAGTTTTGAGTTAACTGTCTCAAATCCTGGCTTGAGACTCTCTCTCGATGAACTGTTTTCCATTAGGTGAATTGCTATAATGGGGAAGGGACTGTGGTTGGCCTTGGAATAACACCAGTTATGCAAGACGAAGTACCTGCTCTCAGGTTAAATTAATCTCTTGAGCTGCAATGAATATGAAGGAGCTTGGGAGATGGATAGTGGGGAGAAGAGCCTACTATGCTCTTAACAACCCATGGGAAAAAAACACTAAACATTCTTTTAAGACCAATCGTATATGTATACTGGTGACTGGATTTCTTCAGTGTTGAGCCTGCCTGTAAGACATTTATGGGGATAAGAATTGGAACATAAACATAGCTTATAAAATTATCACTGGTAGGAAAGAGGCCGTTGTGGTGCATCAGTCAGTTCACACTGTTAACTTCCTTTCTTTATCTTTATCTCCATCGGCTTGACCACTTCCTTCGCTCTCCGCTCTTCTTCCCTGTTTAATTACCCGACTCTGTTCCTTCTCACTATTTTCTGATACTCATCTTAGCTGCATCTTGGGCTCATGTTATTATTTTATTCAATCTTTCCTGGGCTATATTCCACACCCTCCTGCCTTCATTTCTTCTTTATTCCCACATTCCATCTCCATCTTTGACCTTTGAACCAATGCTAGCACTACCTAAGGACTTATGAGAGCAGAAGAAAGGGGATGTGCCATCTCCTTGAGGTTCTAACTAATGGCTACCAGTTACTCTCCTGTAAGCTCTCTGGCCTGGGTGACCCTTTATTTTTTAGGATAAAATTTTGGTACCAGAGTGAGCAACACCAGCTAAGTGATCCCCTTTGCAGGATTTTCTAAACAAGGCATAGACCATATTTGTTGCTTGTAGTGTCCTGCACGACTAAGCAGTGGGAGTGGAGAAGGGATGGCGAAAGGTTAAGAAAGAGAGAGACACAAATGAGAGAGAAATGCAGTTCGGGGCCAGCGGACTTTCAGCCTCGTGGACTGAGAGCCCCGAATCGGGCCTGACTGCTCCTTTTATTATCTTACACATAAGCAAAGATCAATGTAGCTTCTGCAGTCTGTGTGTCTCACACCTGAAAAAACATAGCTCAGGGCCAAATCACCCACGCCTCCAAGCTGCCATTACCGGAAGTCCCATGAGGTTATCGTCATGCACATCTTAAGAGACAGAAACTTCCTCTGCCAAGCCTTACTGATAAGACTGCAGGGAGGACAGGGATTATCCCATCAATAGGTCATTTCACAGGCAGGCTGCCAGACCCTGAACCAAGGGATCCACGCCCTATTTCTGTCAACCCGTGATTCCTCCAGTTGGCATCCACTGGTACCCATTGGCACCCATGTAGCCGTGTCTGGCTTAGGTCATTTCTTCCTTGAGAAATCTTATCCGTCATTGACTAACTGGCCATCTTTTGGGGCCAAATAAGGATATATACAGTAAGCATAATATTGAAGTAATGATCTGTCTTTATAGAAAGGTGCATGGGGGCAGACAGGCAGGCTATCATGTGACGGTTGCTATATGTCAATAACAAATTTCTCATTTCTGGAACTATTTGAGCAGAAATTGGCCTTCCGTCAAGGAAGCTATAGAGAACGCTAGCATAAATGAATGTTTGTGTTGGATAACCTGTCACTGAATCATCTAGGAACCATGTTTCCCTGCATCTTCACCTTAGACTGCCAGCTTTGAAATTATTTGGGTCATGTTTAGATTATAGAGTACAACTTATAGTGTTCTTTCATCCTTTGTTCCTATTCCAAACCCTCCTACCCTGGAAGGTTTCTCTTTCATATCACTTAAATCTCTCACCTAGACTTCTATTCTAGCATCAAACTGTGCTCCCTGCCTCCACTCCCTGCCTCCACTCCTTGCATCCAGAATGATCTTCAAAACCTATAACTCACCCCTATCCTCCATGGGAAACTTTTAACACCTTCATTTGACACTTGGATGAAAATAGAAACTTTACCATGGTCTAAACTAGGAAAGAGCAAACTTTTTTTCTGTAAAGGGCCAGAAGATAGTAAATATTTCTAGCTTTGAGAATGAAGAAGATATATAGATAACTTTTATAGCTCTTTAAAATGTAATCCTTTACAAATGTAAAAATTATTCTTAACTGGCGGGTCTACAAAAACAGGCAGTGGTCCAACTTTGGCCTGTTGGCAGTAGTTTGCCAGTCCTTGGTTAGAAGGTCCCTACCTTTGGACTTACCTCCTAATGATTTTCTCTTGCTCACTGTCTCTAGATAGACTTGCCTTTTATCTGACTCTCACACATTCCAAGCTCATTCTTACCTCAGGACTTTTGCACCTATTGGTATTTGTGCCAAGGATGCCTTTCCCTGGTTTATCCAGGTATGCCTTTTTTTTCATCATTTTGTTACCTATGAGATGTCACCTCATTAGAGAGGTCTCCCAGACAACCTTATTTGATGTTGCTCCCTCCCTCTGCCCCAATTACTTTCTACCTGAATTATAGACCTGTATCCTTTACTGCACTTATCACTCTTGGAAATGATTTTGTTTATGAATACATTTACTAGTTTATTGTCTTTTCTCCCACTGGAATGTGACCAACATGAAAATAGAGACCTTATAGGTCTTATTTCCTACTATGAGTTTTTTGAATTTGTGGTTTCCAGCTCTGGCTATTACAAGGCATTATTTCCTTGGAAAGCTGGAGTAGTGCATGACTTAAAAAACTTCTGCAGTTTTTAGTTTTGGAGTGTTTAAACTCAGATATTTAAATCATAATAGCTTTTGCAGGTACATTTCCTCACTTAGCATACATCATTCCTCATACACCAAAATATATTTAGGTTTAAATGGTCATAGTGAAGTACGCTTTTGAAGGCCACTTTTATGCCATAGCCATGCTTACACAATGTCTAGTATCTTCAGGGGTAAGTTTGTATCATATTTTATCCTTAATAGTAAATATTTACATTTTGGAGTGCCATCCATATGCCTTTCATTTTTAAAAGACATTTCCTTGATTTTCCTGAATGTTGTATGTGTGTGTTTGTGTGTGTCTGTGTATTCAATACAAAATTCTAGCAAAGTGTTTCCAAGAATTTATCTGGGTATGGAGTTCTCACATACAAATTTGGAAACAGCAGTGAAGTGGACTACAGAAATGTCACTCTCTGCAATGTTTGCAAGACACAAATTTCACGTTTAATTCAAAAATACAGATATGCAGAGAACACATGTATAAGGATGTTTATTGAAGCATTGATTATGACGACAAAATTTGTGAAGAATCTCAAATGCCTATTATTAAGGGTTGGTTAATGATTATGGTACAAATATATAATATAATACATTAAAATGATGATGTAGCTATATTATGAATGTGGAAATAATATTTCTACATATTTTTAAGGGAATAAACAAATTACACACAGTACATTTATTATGATCCTGTGTTTGTAAAAAGAAAATACATGTAGTACAAAGACATGTGTGCATATAAAGGGAAAAATATCTGAAAGATTATATTCCTACTCTAGTATGTTAATAGTGATAATACTAGACTTAGTGGTATTACTGATGATATTTATTGTAATATTTTTTAATAATCATTTATTACTTTTATTAATAGAAACAGGAAGATATAAATATATAATATTTATAAATATATTAATATAAAATATTCTGTTAAGTCAAAATGTTTATTACCTGCTAGACATCCAATTTGATTCTATTTCCATTTGGCAGCTATAAGATTGGCCTGTGGTTTGAAACGGGATTAATTGGGGAGTATATTTAACCAATTTTACTGAACCTAATACTTAGTTTATGTAAGGATTTGTATATTTAAAAAAAATTATGCTTGGCCCAGGGAAATACTCTTGTGGCTAAATTAAATTTCATTATTTCTCCTATAATGTGGTCTCTGTGTAGTTAAGAGTTATTTAGGCTGTGGTTTTGTTTTATATATTTATTAGTATCATGTTGATTCACATCCATAGAAGTAAGTTAGTGCATAAAGGTTTTCTTTTTGTCACTGTAATTCACTCTTTCTTGAGCTTAACTATAATACCTTTTCAATACAGTATATTGAATTGTGTCTCAGGAGAGGAATCTCTCCCTGATTTATACACACATCCATTTTTTATTGTCACTCAAATACTGAAATATTTATTGCTCCATTTTAGGCTTTATTAATCTCTTTAAGATACACTATTTCAGTGACATTCTCTGCTACATGCATGTATAAATGGTATTGGATACTTTCTACTCCTAGGAAAGAAGGGAGTAGTCAAATGGGGAAGAAGGAAGAGAGACAAAACCAAAATGATGTGCTGTATTTTTTCCTTACTCTCACTATATTATTACATTAATCATTTATATATTATATTATATTAATTATATTATATTACATTATGTTTTACTTTCATGAATTTATGAGACTTTTATTCACCTTTCTTCACTATGTATTTCTTCATAAATCTGGTATTTTCAGATGGCAGTTTATATTTTAGTTGCAAGTTTCATTTTTCGTTTAATCATTGTGGTAAAATTTTGTATGTCTAAAATCCCTTTAGATTTTAGAACAATCTTTTCATTCATTAAAAATAATAAACTTGAGTTAATTGATTTCCTTCTTTGTTTTTAAAGATCGTTAGTGGGAGCTGCTTCTTTTTGTAAGAAGAATAAAAAAGTTTATATGTTGCTGGAAATATTTGGAGCAACTGAAAATGGACATGTCTTTTAAAATGAAAAGACTGGCTTTGTTGAGAAAAACGGGGAGAAAGAGGAGAAAGGGTGGGGAGAGAATATGAAAATGGAAAAGGGGAAGGAAGAGGACCAAGGCACAGCACAGGTTAAAGTGTGTTTTCTGGTGGAGACCAAGGTGGTTTTAACTTCTTAAGAAGCAGAATTAATCTCTCCTGAGCCATCATTGGGTGGCTGTTAATTAAATGATACCACATCTTCTTATCTTTAGACTTTCTTAGCTCTAGAGCTAAGTGCTGAACTTGCTTTTGCAACAGATAAGATTTTCCTTTGGCAGCTACCTGTAACTTTTGATGAAAACTTAAAGCTTCAACTGCTTTAAAGTTCTCTTTTTACTCACTTACCAAGCAAATAAAAGTTGCTTAATTTTGCTGACTAAAATTAGTTAAGCAGTAACGCAAAAGATTAGGAACTATCTTCTCTCTACTTTTTCCATATTTAAAGGAGTAAGATATTAAAAGTTGTATGTTATTCGGCAGGAATTTCTAAGCCAGAGTCTCTTGACACTTGCACTCTCTTGATTGATTTTACATTTTGTGTTTCTGTTTCTGCCTGATTGGCTTTTTATTTAATTTTGCTCTCTTTCCTGTATCCTCTCTTGTACTCAAGCTGAGCATCACGGATTTAGAAAATGTTCAATATATGTATGTAACTCACTAATAGGCCACCCTATCACTTAGGAAATCTGATCTTATCCAAGGCTGAACAAGCAATGCTCCTGAGAAGCTGTGCTGGGTTCCTCTGGGTGTCCAGACTCTTGAGTGGGAACCTCAGCCATGGGATGGAAGGCATTCAGTTACTTAGGAGCAGGAGGGAGTGAGAATGCAACATGGCTGCAACCGCTTCCTCTCAGTTTAGTTGAGAAATTGGAATCCACAGTCAGGAATGAGGACATGTATAATTTTGAAATACATTGTCCTTGAAGGATCTACAGTACTTTCTTATGCTTGACTCTGGACTGTCTTGGCTAAGCAGCTGATGAGACACTGGGCGAGGTCTGAAGCAGTCTTGGTTCTCTATGGTCCTCGTATCCTGCTTTAGGGGCTTTTCTTAGGTTTCTTTTTCTTGTTTTTCACATTCTCCAAAATTGCCTTTGTGGGTTTTCACCTGAAGTTTTGTTGATCCTCTCATCTTGTTTCAGCATCCTTGCTTCAGCAATTTCCTCACCCAATATGCTTTTATTATAAGATATTTTGTTTCAAGGGGTCAGTTTAATTCTAACAACTTATATACAGTTATGCGCGCGCGCGTCTGTGCACGCACACACACACGCACACACTTCACTGTAATAAAGGCATATTGTAAGAAATAATCTAGGTATAGTCTTGAGGCAGGAGAGGCCAGCCGAGTGGCGCGGTGGTTAAGTGCTGGCCTGGGAAGCCAGAGGCCCCGGTTCGGTCCCCCATATGAGGGCCAGTGACACTGCCCTCAAAAAAAAAAGACAAAAAAACAAACAAAAAACTCACTAGCTCAAATCTTGAGGCAGGAGAGATTATTTTGGACTGTGGAGAAGAAGAAAACTCATCAACTAATAGTTGTTACACTTTCATTCTAGGTGAGACATTGGTATTGAACCTGAGGAAACACTACATAGTCTTCTTTCAAGGAGATATTACAGGACAGAGACACAGAAACCATCACAAATCATGGCCGGAAATAAAATCAGAGACCCTGTTTGAGGTGGGAAGTGTTGGAAAGCTTGAGAAAGGAAGGGTGTAAGTCAGGGAAGCCTTCAAAGAAGATTTGGGTTTTTGAGGATAGATTCAAATAGGGAGCATGGTTAAGGGGATGATTTGAGCAAAGCTGAAAAGTGGATGCATCACTGTAGATTGGTAAGTAAATCTGTGAGGGTAGAATATTTGTTTACTCTGATTTAAAATTCCCTCAGACAAAATGTGGGAGAAGTCTAGAAAAGCTTGTTTTGTGCTTCCAAAAGAAAGCATGTGAGACCTGTGTGCTTTATGTGCTTTTTCAGGCTCCTTACCTGGGACTCTTCGTAAGATGGTAGAGTCAGCTGAAATTCTGTACAAGAGAACAATTTACCTGCTAACTCTGGTCTGTCTGCAGCTTGAGGAACTCTTTTGCTGATGGGCAAAAGGTATTTTCCTGCATGGATTTGTTTTTCAGATGCTAGCTTTTGCCATCTGACTCCTCGTTCCCTTGAGGTTGTGCATCCAAAATGGCTTGCAGTGAGGGCATTCCATTTAGCTGCCTGGGTCACACTGAGCAGGGCTGAAAGGAGAAAATAGAGTGTATGTTTTTATAAGACATGCACCATTTGAAACAGCATTGTGTGGTTTACTGATAGAGAATGTGTAGGAAAAATAGAGCATCTCAGGCTAGGAGAAGGAGACCAACTGCATATTGCGGGATGTGAGAGAGTAAAAGAAAAGAATACAGAAGGGAAGTGTAATCAGCAGAGACCTGGAAGACTGGTGCCAAGTAAGAGAATGGATAGACACTTATGCTTTGGGGAATGAGATCTACCATTGGAAATGAATTAGCCAAATTCATAATCATAGGGTACATTCGAACTTTTCTCTGAGATCCAAACCATCCAATTAAATGAAGCACTGTTACACTGTTAAAAATGTATTTGTTGAGTCCAATGAGACATAATAAATTGAAATCAAGTGAAAATGCATTAAAACAGGAGGAGAAAATGATTTGCAATAAAATCCAAAAATTCAGCCCAGGAAAGAGATGCTAAATGAAGGTAAGTGCAAACTCCATCAGCAGAAGCAGGTATGGGCAGTAGGATGACACATATACTTGAATAGGCAGTCGTGTCAAATGGCCAAACTTTTCCATAGCAGCTTGTGCCAGTTCTACTTTTCAGCCCATAGTGTTGGTAAAGGTGTGAGGTTTATTCAGGAGTTAAGAGATTGGATTGTTTTCTACTTTCATAAAAAAGAAAGCTCTGCAAAAGATTTAGGTAAAAGGTAAATCAATGCATCTGTCTGTCAGTGTTGAATTCCCATGTCATAAGTTTCAAAAATGCTTACTGAGTGCTTCCTTTGTGTCAGGAGCCATGAGTGAAAGGTTCAGAGTCAGAACAGGGGGGAGGACAAGGCAAACGCTGGGACTACCCACAATGCAGAGGGAGTGCCAAGCACCTGGAAGACAGGGTACTTGCCATGAGGTTGTATCGGGGTGTGTGAACCCTCTGGGACAGACTTGCCTTGGGAGCCCTCAGAGCACTTTGTATATGCAAACAAGAGGATAGAAGGTTTTAAGTGCACAATTCAGTAGCCTTAAGTACATTTACACTGTTGTGTAACCATCACCATTATCCATCTCCAAAACTTTTCTTCATCCCAAACTAAAACTCTGTACCCACTAAATACCAATTTCCTGTTCTCTCCTCCCTCAGCTTTTGGGAACCACTATTCTATTTTTCATCTTCATGAATCTGACTATTCTAGGAGCCTCGTATAAGCCAATTGAATATACAATATTTGTCCTTTTGTGTCTGACTTAATTTCACTTAGCACATAAGCATCTTCTTGGACTTTATTTCACTTGCTTTGTACTCCACTCAAAAATTTCTATGAAGTCATCCTCCTCTATGACTTTGCATCTGTGGTTTTTTTTCCCTCAACCCTCCCTAACATCTCATGTCTCAATTCCTGCAAGAACTTTGTAACACGTGCCGTGAGCTTTCTATAACTTATTTACATTCAATTCTATGAAAAAAAAGAAAACCTTCTAGAAATGTGTTATCACTTCAGAATCTTTGTTAGGGTCCCACAGACCCAGAGGAAAAAGTCCCAACTCTTTAGCTCGGTATTGCAAAGCCCTTCACAGTGTGTATTCTCCCTGCCAAACTCCCCTTTACCCCATGGCAAACTCTGTGCTTAACCCTGGCAATAAACCCTCTTGCCCTGCAGAGCTCACTTGGGCATTTTCTGCCACTCCCCACTTAAAAATAATTAAAATGGCAAATTTTGTGTTCTGTATATTTTACTACAATAATAAATCCTAAAAAAAAAAAAAAAAGATGCTTGCGGTTTGGCATAGTGATTAGAAGATCCATGGACCTTAGGGAGAAATCATGGGGAATAGCCAGAGTTTGGGACCTGAATATAGCTTAGTTCAGTCATACTAAGTTTGAGGAAAGAGTATATCCAAGAAGAATTTATTTCCAGGATTTTGCTAAGTTCTCCATGGTGCTAGTGGGCTTAGAATAATAGCTCTGCTATGATGGACACTTGTTAAAACAGGTGTGTTTCTAGCCAGCAGTCTCTAACACATATAGAGAACCCTTCCTTGCGTGTTCTAAAATGAGGTGCTAAGATTCTTCCCTAGAGCTCTCTCATGGAAAGAGAGGAGAAATAGTTTGAAGGGACCTTCAATAGGAGTTTGAACCCTTTAATAAGTTCAAATATGGGAGGACAGAATCAAAGGTTCATATCAGGACAAGGAACAGGCAGATGTAGGAATCTGTGGTCTTCAATATGTGCTATTTAAATGTAGTTTTTGTGTATATGTTATATATACACTAATTCTCAGGGCATGCATTTTAAGGTTCCCTTGCTATGCCAATCCTTCTTTGAATGGTTGGCTTGTCTCCTAAATGAGGTAGGATTATTCCTGCAAGTATAGCTAGAAGATTCCTTCTTAGTTCCAACCTTATTGAAAAGAGAAAGAGATTTACTGTGGAACCTTGGGGTTAACTTCCAAATTGATTCAGGAGATTCAAAATCTTGTGTTATCCAATAACTGGATTCTGAATGTCAGGAAAAGTTCTTGGCAGTCATAGAAAGAGATATCCAGCAAAACAGATGATTGACAATTCTTGAATTTTTATAATTTTGTTGAATGTTTTAAAAGGTATTGCCTATTTATGGAATGCATTGTTAGACATTGTGGCAATGAATCATCTTTGTTAATTGCTTTGTGTAAGCTCTTAGAGCACATTGTTTTTAAATATATACACTTTGCATAATATGCAGATTTGATTTTAAGCAATAAGTACGTTTTAGTTACCAGGAACCCAAAGAACATACTATTTTTTCACTGTGAGGCAAATTCATTTCAAATTAAACTTTAAATATATTTGGTGAGTTTCTGTATCTTGTTTATTATTTCTGTTATTTTCAACATTTCAAAGTCATTGCTTTTATTTGTACTAATATGTAAAACATTAAGATTCAGAAATAATTATATTAAAAAAAATAAGACCTTCTGCTAGTTGTACCTGTAGGCAATATTTAAAAAATCTTACCGACAATACATTGCAGATGAATAACCTAAGGTTTAAATAACTTCTCCAAGGTTACATGGTGTCGAACACTAGCCCCTCACTTGAGTAGTGATTTATCTGATATGCTTCTCCTCCTTTGATACAGTAATAGGTGAATTTGTACAGTCACTTATGTGTTTGTTGATATTAAGGAAAGGCGATAAACACATGAGTCAAGAGCTGATCCTTAAACATGTTTTGGTGGCCCACACTGCCTTTTTTTTTTCCTTTAAATTAATTGTAAATGTTTAAAGTCTACACACATACATAACAATCTAGGTTTTGAAAATCTCTGAGGGTCAAAATAGCTGACAGTACTTGCACACAGTATTTGGTTGGAACTACCTAGTGGCTCCATTTCTGGTTTACTGTATTCTCCAATATGTTCCACCCATCCTACCTCATACTTACTTGTTCTGTTTGGCCCATAAAAGTATCTTAATTGATGATCCCTGATGTGAATAGTATAGAAACAAAAAATGAAGGACTACTAACTAAAGCATGGCCTCAGAGTTTGCAGAAGAGGTTAAGAAGAATTGAACCAAAGTTGAGCTTTAGTCTATTCTCAGTGCCAAAATGGGCTGATGATATTTTCATGGCTTTGATTACTAGAATCATTTCTCATGGAGAAGAGAATGAGATTCAGAGATTCACAAAGCTTTTATGTTATGCTGTGTCTTTAGAGCCAAAGTGCAAAATTTGCAGGTGGGTTTGGGATGCTAACAATTAGTCCAGGAAATTCAGGCCAAAAACTCATCATTGAGTTCCAAGTGATTTACCATAGTGGCCTTTCACTAAATGGAATCCATTTAAGTGAGGTCGATAGGCTGTCTACACTGTGTGTGCTCCCTGAGTGAGTTCTATCACTGAGGGCATAAAAAGAGCAGTGATGCTTTAAGAGCATGTCAGGATGTGTCCTCTGAAGCCAATTAAACAGAAAAGGCCATGGTACTACCTTTTCTTTTTCCCATGGAGCAATGATCACTGTGATAAATTGGTGTTTCATGTATTATACAGCTTGATCCAACTTTTTTGAAATCTGGAAATACTTTTTGTTTTTTTAGAGAAAGAAGGAAAGAGGGAAACATGGAGGCTGGAAACATTCAAAACCATTTATTTTGTTCAGATACTTTTCTCTTCAAAGGACAGTAAGGATGCTTAACTTATTTTCTGGCCAGTGTATTTTTATGTTTGTGCGACTCCATTCTCTGGATCCCTCATCACATGGAATTCGACTCCATCCTGCAGTAGCCAGGTGGTACTGCTGGGGGATGATGTCGCTCCTTCCAACACCAAGATCTGGTTCCTGCATTTGCTGTCAGATGTTTACCTTCCAGAGAAGGGGATTATATGGGATCAGGCACCACTCCAACATTTTATCTCTGTTATTTGCATTTGGAACTGTATCTCAAAGTTTGGATCTCCATTTGAATATGGAATGGGAACCTAAGTCCTCACTCTTACAGCTTCTTTCTGACCCATTGGACTTGCCATGCTGCACTCTTTGATCTAATTGTCCTTCTTGTGCCCCCAGAAATTCCCCAAGAAAACACAATATGGAGAAGAAAAAATAAAATACATGCATCAGAATTATGCCTTAAAACGAAATATTTTTTTTTTTTAAACAACTGATAGTCAATTTATTATAAAGGTTGACTTAAGCATCTGCAATGATGACTTCAACCTCAACTCCTGGCTAAATATTGACCGAAATAATCTGCTTAACAACCTCAGAAGGACTGTGGAAGTCAATCAGTCGCTTGTGGATCCTCATCTGAAAACGATCCCAAGGCTTAAAACCTTCCCCACAGCGAGTTTGTCTTGTAGTGATTCTCAGAGTCTTGGTAGGTATCCGAACTGGTCCTTTCACTTTGAGATTTTTTTCCTTTGCGCCGCTGATCAAGTCAGCACACACTTTCTCCAAGGATTTTACGCTATGGCTGGTTACAGTAATTCTAATTCGGTGAATCGCCACCTCTGGTTCCATGGCTGTCTTTCCGGTATCTTTAAAAGCCATGGCTGCAGCCCGGCCTCCTGACCGACTTGTTCCTTGACGAGAGTGAACAGCGGCGAGGCAGGAGCAGGAGCGAGCGAAATGGAGCACCACAACTGCTGTGACTGCGTCTTGCGCAAAGAGCAGAAAGATTTTGTATGTATGTTTTATCCAATGATGTTAGCTTGGCACATTGGCTGGGAATTGAAAATGTACTTCCAGTGTCATCTCTCATTGCTTGTGCATTTTAAATTGTGGGTTACCTGTTCAAACTCTCTCTATCAAAAATTCTGCCAAATGTTACCCATCCTTCAGAGTATTCCTGGAATTTCCATCTCTTATTGTTTCAGTTCTCCGGTATAGACACAATTCTTGGGTAGAAGCTAGCATCTTCCCTTGGTATTTAGCTCCCATTGAAGGTACGGAAAAAAAAATGCACCCTGTAGGGCAGTCTACTGCTCTCCATTTGCAGGCGCTCTTAATCTATGAACTAAGTAAGTTTAAGTACTAGAATATGTTATTAACCAACATGAGATCTGCAGACTTCTTAAGGTCGTTGACAGACCTGCACTTTCCCAATTTGTATGCATGTTACCCTAGATTACTCTTAGTTTTGAGAACTGAGGGCAGGGGAATGTTATGGTTTCACCCTTTCCCTTTGATTTCTGCTTAAAAGGGCTCTCTTACTGTTTTCTACCCTTACATCATAAGATATCCTCTTGGATTTGAGGTCCTCTTTGTGAGACGAACTTTGGAGGGCTTTCTCATTCATTCGATCTTTTAACTATGACCCATGGGCCAAATCTGACCCACCACCTGTTTTTGTAAACAAAGTTTTATTGAAACACATCACACTCACTTGATTGTGTATTAACAACTATGGCTGCTTTTGGTCTACCATGACAGAGTTGAGTAGACTGCGATAGCAGAATTGCTAGACACTGACCCTTTGCAGAATAAGTTTGCCAAATGCTGAACTATGCATTTGTTTAAGACACATTTGTTGAATGTGTAAGATTTTACTATGCGCTGGTTGCTATAGATCTAAGTATAAAGGGTGTAATCCTTTCTCTCAAAGAGCTAACAGTCTTGTGGGAGAGACAGACATATCAGCAATAGCTTAACTATGAAATAATTATAAATGTAAAAGTAAGTTAGTAGACACTTAATGAGTATAGAATAAGGCTCACATTCTCTGCTGGGAGGGCCAGAAGAGGTGTTTAGAAGAGGGTTTTATGAAGAGGCAGTCTTTGAATTTTTGACTTGCAAGACAGAGAGCTTATCTACATAGAGAGCCCTAGGTCACATTTCTTACAGAATGGGGGGCCTTCAGCAAGGTCACAGGTGAAGATGAGAACAGAACTTCTTTAGTAAGTGGCAAATATTGGGTTGTCGGAAAAGTCATGATGCATTTTTGCAATGAAAAACAGAAAAAATACATCATGACTTTTCCGACAACCCAATAGTTCAGTTTGGATGAAGCCAAAATCCTGAACAACTGTCACCAGCTAAAAAGTCTGTACTACATAGAGCTATTAGAGTTTTTTTAAATGGTGTAGTGCAGAAAAGAGGGAAGGGAAGGAAGAACTAGAAGCTGGTTTATCTTGCTTGTGTAGATACTCATAGAACTTCTCTACAGACCCACCTTTCTGTTATTCTTTAGATTGGCTGTCATCTTATCTATTTGCTTGAAAAACAATTCTGTTTGGGAAAAGCAGGAGAAAAATTTCCATTCAGGTAAAAATCATTATTATCTCACTTCAGATTGGCATGTGTTTTGTTGGGAGTGTTTCTTTTTCGTTTTTTAAAACAATCTATTTATTTTAATTGTTTTTATTAGTTTCAGGTGTACAAAACAATGCACTAGTTATACATTTCACACTTTTTTTGGGGGTGGGGGGTGTTGGGTTGCTTTTTTACTCTTTGTTGCTAGAAGTCAAGTATCATCTCATTGTTTACCCCAGTAAGGACCTGTGCATGGCGGAAAATCCTAACAACCGTCTATGATTATTGCAAGATAGAAGGAGACTATTTACTGGAAGTAGTACATCGAGTTGCAAGACTACTTACTTCCATTGCCTGGTTTCCTAGTGTCTGTCAGAGCTTTCTGATACTTGAATTGCTCTTCACATGGCAGTAGGAATTAAGCAAACTAAATGAAAAGAATAGTGTTTTCTCTGCCATGAAAACTCCTTTCTGTTTAAATAAAATACATTATTAATTTGTAGATAGAAACTAATGGAGATTAACACAGCCAGTCAATTTATTTTCCTTCCATCAGAAATGATGGTTTTTAAACTTCTTACTGTGATATTTATCTTAGTTCAACTTCAAATCCCTCTCATTTCTCTTTGAAGTCTTAAAGAAAATTGTTGCTATCACATCAGAACTCAGAAATATTCTTCCAAATCCCTGATTAATTGGGTTATCCAAAGGGTAGCGATAACTAGCATTGACATCAACTCTCAGCTTAGAAAGAGACTTTAACATAGGTTATTTCATTTTACCTTCAAAAACTTATGAGGTAGATGCTACCCTTATCATCTTACAAGTTGGCAGTAGAAGTTTCATGAAGTTAACTGTTTCCCTTAAGATTTCATATTAAGTGGCAGAGTTCAGAATCCAAATGCTAACTTCAGAGTCTGTGTTTTTTAAATTCTCCTGTATTGATTTTTCTTTTACTGAAGTAATGCACAGATGTAACCATCAGTGTCAGAAGGAATGGCTCCTTGCCATCAGAACCAGTCAAAGGGGAAGGATAAGCTTCTCAATCCTGCTTACCTGTGCTCAGTTGGGCAGAAGATTCCCTGCATAGATCTTACCTCTTTCAGGCTACAATGAACTTTGCAGGCCAAACACAGTCCACACCAGGGAGCACACAGCTTCTAAACCAAGGTCAGCATTCAAATTCACTTAAATACCCCTCTCTTTTTCCCTTTCCCCCTCACTCCTTCCCCCTTCTGTTCCCTGCCCTTTCCCACCTTCCTCCTCCCTCCCACTCCACCCCTGTCCCTTTCTTTTTTGAACGTTGGGCTCTATCTCTATACTTGCAAGATCTTGAGACTTTTGGGTATTTCTATACTTAAATGACCTCTGTAGCCTTGCCTTGTGAATTCAGCAATTGCAATTAATCTAGGTAACAGTTTTTGAGCACCTATGATCTGCTAAAAATTTCACAAAATGCCCAACATAGAGTATTATATAAAGTATTATATAAAAGAGTGGACTTACAGTAGACTCTTTTTTTTTTTATTAGTTTCAGGTGTACAACACAATGCAATAGTTATACTCTTTACCCCCCAAAGTGAAAACCCCCCTCCCCCAGTTCGCCACCCCACTCCCCCCCATATCATACATATCCATCACAACTCCCCTGACTCCCCTCCACAGTATACTCCACATCCCGTGACCATCCACATATTCAGTTGCAGTTGGCATACAATACTATACAACATCAACTTCAGGAGTACAGTGATCAAGCCTCTACTCCATCCATGAAGTGGTCTCCCTAACAAGACATGTGTCTATCTGACACGCCACAAAATTTTTACAACATTATTAAATTCCCCGAACTGTGTTTCATATCCTTGTGGCAATATTGTAGTTGTCTATTTATGCTGTCTAATCCCTTCCCCTTCCCCCCCATTCCCACCCCCCTCCCAACTAGCAACCCTCAGTTTTTCCTCTACATCTACGAGTCTGTTTACTTTGATCGTTCACTCAGCTCTTCAGACTCCACACACAAGTGAGATCACATGGTACCTGTCCTTCTCCGACTGACTTATTTCTCGCAACATAATAGTCTCTTCACAACATTATCAATTACATTCCCAGAACTGCCCCCATATCCCTGTGGCAACATTGTAGTCCCACATACACTGTCCAAAACCTTCCCCCTCTCCCTCTTCCCCACTCCCTCCCAGCCAGCAACCGTCAGCTTTTTTATCTGCTTGATATGACTTCAATCTTCTTAAATTGTCTCTCTGGGTTAGCTTGTTTACCCCTTTCTTTTGTTTAAAAAAGCCCTTTTAACATTTCTTGCAATGCTGGCTTGGTGGTAATGAATTCCTTAAGCTTATTCTTTTCTGAGAAGCTCTTTATTTCTCCTTCAATTTTAAGTGATAGCCATGCTGGGTAGAGCAATCTTGGTTGTAGGCCTTTATTTTGTGTCACTTTGAGTATCTCCTGCCACTCCCTTCTGGCCTGCAGAGTTTCTGTAGACAAGTCAGCTGTTAGTCTAACAGGAGTTCCTTTGTATGTAACCTGCTGTCTTTCTCTTGCAGCCTCTAGGATTCTGTCTCTGTCTTTAACCTTTGCCATTTTAACTATGATGTGTCTTGGTGTGGACCTGTTTGGGTTCAGCTTGTTTGGAACCCTCTGCACTTCCTGGGCATGTATGTTGATTTCCTTCACCAGGGTAGGGAAGTTTTCAGTCATTATTTTTCAAATAGATTTTTGACCCCTTGCTTCTTCTCTTCTCCTTCTGGTATCCCTATGATTTGAAGGTGGTTGTGTTTCACCTTGTCCCATAGGGCTCTTAAACTATTTTCATTGTTTTTTATTCTTTGGTCTTTTTGCTGTGCCAACTGGGTGAGTTCTGCTATTTTATCTTCCAAATTGCTGATCCGCTCCTCTGCTTCATCTACTCTACTGGTGATTCCTTTGAGTGTGTTCTTCATTTCAGTTATTGTATTCTTTAGTTCTAACAGGTTGTTTTTTATGGTTTCTCTATCCTTTATGTCCTCGCTAAGTTCCTTAAACATTCTTATCATCAGTGTTCTAAACTCTGTCTCTGAAAGGTTGGATCCCTCTGTTTCATTTGGTTCCATTTCTGGAGGTTTCTTCTGATCTTTTACTTGTGACATATGTCTTTGTTTCCCCATTCTGGCTGTCGTTCTGGGATTGCTTTGATGTATTAGATAGATCACCAGGAGAGCCCTGGCTGGATCACGCAGGGACACAGCTCACGGCCCAACACTCCCAGGAAAACTCCCAGTCTCAGCCTGTCCCAATCAGCCACTTGCAGATCAGGCCGAGCAGCTCGACTACCAATCACCAGCCTGGCAACTCTGCAAGCAGAGAGCGGGGACCGAGGTGGCTTGCGCACTCCCGCGTCTCAGTGAACAGCCTGTTGGAGCCGGATCACTCCCACTAGGCGTTTCCCTGGCAACGCAGCACAAGCCGTGCAGAGGGTGGGGATCCGAGGGGGCTCGCGCACTCCCGGGGCTCAGTGAGCAGCCTGTTGGAGCCGGAGGGCACCCGCCCTGCGTTTCCCTGGCAACGCAGTATAAGCCGGGCAGAGGGTGGGGATGCAAGGCCGCAGGCACCCGTGCACGCACACACGCACTTCTGCGCCAATTCCACCAGACCAATGAGGTCTCGGACCTGATCCTTCTTGGGAGGGCCCAAGCTTGACAAAATGGCGTCCTCCTTACATCACTGGCGTGCAGGCTCCGCACCACGGGAACAATAGTCTAAAAACCTCCAGCCTTTGCACCAAAGGTGCTCAGCTCAGTCCGTCCCCGCAGGCTCCCGGCTCACACAGCCACTCCCTCCACCAGGAACCAGGTAAGTGCTCACCGGCGGGCAAGCCCGGGCGCCGGCCCCACTGATTCTCCAGCCACTCTTAGCCTCACCGAGCTGAGCAAAGAGAGTCCTCACTAATTTACTGCCGGCTATCTTAGAGCTTCTCTTCCCGGCAAAGGAGCTCTGGGCTGGTGAGCTTGGGGTGCAGCCGGAGGGTCTCTACCCCAACCGGAGAAGCCTCCCACGGCTGGGGCTTCCCTCACGGGGCTCGCCCTCTCTTGTCTCCGCCCGTCCTACCAGACCCGATGCGGCTTCCTCTTTAAGCTCTTTGTTTAGTGGTTCTGTTCCTCCAGTGTTCCGGGGACCTCCAGGGTTGAATGCTGTATAATTTGCTTGTAATTTTGGTGTGATCCTGCGAGGCAGTTAGCACAGCGTCTGTCTATTGCGCCATTTTACCGGAAGTCCCACGCTGACTCCGGTAGACTCTTGATTGTCAGAAAACCTCCATCTTAGCTGCCATTCTAGATTGTGGACTCTTCTGGAAAACTCTGGTCTGTTGTTGCCCACATTCCCATGTAACAGCATTGGCAATGATGCCTCTGGAAAGACTTGATGATGGTTTGGTGCTGACAGCCACCATCAAAGCAAGGCTTTTCAGATAGTCTATGGGTCTGGGCCGGCCGAGTGGCGCGGTGGTTAAGCGCTGGCCTGGGAAGCCAGCGGCCCCGGTTCAGTCCCACATATGAGGGCCGGTGACACAGCTCTCAAAAAAACAAAAAACAAAAAACAAAAAACAAAACAAAAAAACAATCAAATGTCTGAGTCTTAGAAATTACCTTCAAAGTCTAATGAGCATCTTTCGGCTTCAAGGAAGGAGGATAAGGTTGTAGGGAAGGGGTACAAATGAAAATGGTCTCTCTCTTTCTGTCTTTTGTCTTTGGTCATTCTGTCCTGACTTGCTAGTTCAGGTTCTCTTTCATAGATAATTGTTGATCTGTTATCACATTATCCAAGTCTTGGCAAAATAAGAAAAATGTGTTTATAGATTTTCTTTTAGGAAACTGTGGTGCAACAACAGTTGGAAAGGAAAAGAATTGCTTGGTAAAATAAAGTTTTGAAATCTTGTATAGATTCATTATAACTTTGGGGACAATTTTCCTGGCCCATTAAATACACCTGTCTGGGCACTGCTCTCCCAGTTTGCCAGATTTAGACTCACTGAATCAGACAGTTGTCTCTGCCCTAGAGTCCAGGCCCTAAACAGATGCTAATGACCATTTTTCATCCTTGAAGACTTGTGTCTGTTTCTTTCAGACAGCATAATTATTGTCAGAGATGCCAAGAATAGTAGGGGATGTTGTCACTGAGACTCCAGATAATGACATTTACACAGTCGTCTATTTTAGTCTGTGTACATGACATCTATGGTGTTGTGCAGTGCTTGGCTTTCCCAACCTTATGTGCCTGTCTTGACACTGTCTGAGTCACTGTGGCCAGAAGGTGATTTCTGTCTTTCTCATGGTTAGCTAACCATGCTTCTTGCCCTTTCTGTTTGTACTTATTACTGATACCTTCTTGGGCCACTTTATTCCTATGACTCACTGACAATCCAGAGTTTGTTCTCCTTTAAAAGTTGACCTGAGACTTTATGGCCAAGAAAAGGAGATATTGGACTGCAGTGTTGTATGTAATTATCACACTGTTTATTTTCTAACAGTATTTAAAGAAGTCAGAATAAGGTGTGAAAAGAGCGTGGCCTGATAGCTGCTAACTGTGACCTTGTGCTAGCTGATAACTTCTTTAGAGTTTTATTTTACTCATATGCAGAATGGAAAAAATGTGCACTTTGTAATTACTTTTCTTTGGGTAACGATTAAATGAGATAATGGATAGAGAATGTTTGAAACAGGGTCTAACACATATTAGCAGCATAGAGTAATGGCCCCCAAAATGAAAGTTATCTTCTCCTCATCCTTTCTTTTTTTTTTTTTTTTTTTGAGGGCAGTGTCACTGGCCCTCATATGTGGGATCCGAACCGGGGCTGCTGGCGTCCCAAGCCAGCGCTTAACCACCGTGACACTTGGCCGGCCCTCCTCATCCTTTCTTCTTCTTGTTGAAGCTCTGTTATTGACACATTAAGGATTGTTGTGTCTTCTTCATAGATTTACTTTTTTTTTTATCATTATGTAGCGTCCCTCTCTGTATCTGATAATTTTCTTTTCTCTGAAATTCACTTTATCTGATATTAGTATAGCCATGGAGCTTTCTTTTGATTGGTGTTTCCATTGTATATATTTTTCCATCTCTTTGCTGATATATTAGTATATTTAAAATGAGTTTCTTGTAGATAGCATATAGTTGGGTCATTTAAAAATCTATCCTGATGATTTCTGTTTTAATTGATATATTTAAACCATTTACATTTAATGTAATTTTTGACATGTTAGGATTTAATTCAAGTCTGTCACTTCATTATTTGTTTTGTTTGTTCTCTGTTTTATATTTTTCTTTCCTTTTTCTACATTACCTGAACATTTTTTTAGTGTTACATTTTGCTTTATCTGTAATGTTTGTTAGTATATGTCTTTGTAGAATTTTTAAAAATGGTTTTCTCAGTGGTTGCTCTAGAGGTTACCTGATATTCTCTTTTAAAGACATACTGATTTGTATGCCTCAAGTACAAGTCAGCATACTCCAAATCTGCTTTCCAGTCCCCTGCCCTCATACTGAGTTTTGGGGAAAGAGGGGTACACATTAAATAATACTCAGACTTCTCCTCAAGTAAATGTGTAAATTGTATACTTGAGTGTGTATTTTAAATTACAAGGTAAAATGTTAAAGAATAGGAATTTCTTACCACTATCTTCTGTTACCCTTTGTATGTGCTTTATTTTTGCTGTTTATCTACACATGAAATTATAGATTCTTCCTACTTTTTACTAGGATGTTTTTATTTGATTCACTTTCAGTGTTTAAGAGCCTGATCACTGGTGAGTTGATTGACCAAATTTTAGAAATGATGATAGCTCAGGAAACAGAACTTATTTTCCCCAAACACAAGATATTTACAGTCAGAAGTAACCTCTCCTGAATTGTGTTGTAATTTTTTCTTTGCTTTTAAAAATATTATTGCCACCTGCTTATGTCTTCCTAAACAAATAGTTCTGTTTTGCCTCATTTTGAACTTCGTATGAGTGGAAAAATACATTTATATTCTTTTGTGTCTTGTTGCTTTTGGTTAATAATATGGTTGTAAAACTCATGCACGTAGTTTTGCATATATATATATATATATATATATATATAAAACAGAAAAATTGAAAATCACTTGGACAGAGACATAAAAAAGGAGGCCATTTAATGTCAACATTGTATTAAAATGTGCACAACCTCTTTAGTAGTCAGAAACATGCAAATTAAAACCACTGAACGATACCACCATATACCTGCCAGATTGGAAAAAAAATTAAAAGTATGGCAACAATATGTGTTTGTGAGGATGATGAACAGTAAGAATTCCACATACTGCAGGTGAGAGCAAAATTTATAGTACAGCCATTTTTGAAAACCCTCTGGCACAATGCTGGACAAAATACCAGCAATTTTTCGCTTACCTATCTAGTATAGAAACACTTTGACACATGTGAATCAGGATTCTTGTAAAGATTATTTATAGCAAGATTATTCACGGTTGCCCAAAATTGGAAGGAACTGGATAAATCAATTGTAGTAGATTCATAAAACAGAATTCTATATACAGCAGCAAAAATGAGCACAGTGGCATCCACTTTATCTCGCAGTGAATCAACTTGGTCTCTTATCAATTTCTCAATTTTTGACTCTGTCTAGTGACATTTCGGCAATTTCCTCAAACTAACATACTCTATATTGTGTGTTGCAAACCTGACAGTTCACTATATGTATGCTCACTTCTTATTCCAATAAAATTTAAATCGTGTGTGGCATTTTTTTTTTTTTTTCAGCTCAAAGAACAAAGCAAGGTAGAAAAGTGTGGTGCTCTCAACAGGTCAGCCCAGTATAATCCTACCGGTCACACTGCATGGCCCTTAACTTTCATGGCCCTTAACTTTTGAGAAAAGCTTATTGGGAATTTTGGGAATCCAGAAAACAAAATTCAGTAAAGATTATGCTCACAGGAATAATTCAGCTGAAAGGGCAAATGCTATTGGGTGTTTATTTTGAGAATCTATACCTCAGAACATTTGAAAAATAGTTTTTCAAAATTTGTGTTAGGGCATGAAAGCTGGTGAATAGATTTTGCAAACTTAGAGATTTTTTTTATCATGATAAGGAGGAATGGGGAAAAGGTGAGAGCTCCATACCTAACCCTTCCAAGTTCCGGTGGAGCACTGAGCATTTTACATCTGGTTTAGACTTAGGAGATTTCTCAAAGCCTACGGAAAGTAATCCCATATTAAACCACAGCTCCCTTTAGCATCAGTCTACAACAGCTCAAACAGCAGTTTGCGTTTTCAGGGATGACTTGATGTAACTAGGCACTGCAGGTCTGGCAAAGGCCTGACACGGTTCCTCCTCAGGTTAGCTCTAACCTCTCTGTAGTGGGACAGCAATATTAGCCTTTTCCTCACCTGCTTTTGATAGAATTTGCTAAGTTTTACAAGAATAAGTGCCAGACTTAAATGGCAGCATACCAGGGTTTTATGTACATTGGAGACTTCCAATTATATTTCTAAGGGAGAATTTGGCTTTCAAACCTCAGCTTCCTTTGGCCTCCAGGTATGAAATCACTGCACTGCAGAATCAATGTGTCAAGGTGTCTTCTGCAGGGAGGAAACCCAGACTATTAAATGAAGGTTCATAGAAATGTCTACTAGGACACATCCCACAGCCTGTTGGGCTGAGGTATCTGTAGCTGACCTGGCTTTACTCAGCGCTCTCCTTCTGGAATGGAGAGTTTAACCTCAGTTTCCCAAATATGATCCCGATCGCTGTGGATATGCTTCCCGCCATCTGGACCAAGGCTACATCAATCCTGAATGCTTGGCCCTACTGCATTGGCAGCCACTGCACCCTGCTCTTCTTTCAGCCATGGGGTCTTCTTTCAGTTTGCCCATCTATAAAATGAAGGAATTAGACTAAACGGCTCTTACATTTCAATTGATTAACTTTGACCTGAGCTTCTCTTTGGATACTATGCCCTTTACCTGGTCCTGTGCTTTCAGGCTGGAACCGTCCTCTTAGCAAAATACTCTAATATTCTGCCTATTTCTGGTTAAACATTGTCATTTCCTGAGGATTCATCAACGCTTGTACTAGCTTCTATCCTGAATATTGACAATGATAGCTAACATGGAAAACTATTTACAATGTTATTTTGTAATCATTTTAAGATCAGGGGTTCTTAACTTTAGGCACATGGCCTCCAAAAATATGTGCATCTGTGTGTATGCATGTGCATGCATCCTCATTCTCTTTATGAAAAGAAGGTCCAATGCTTTTATTAGTTTCTTTACTCAAAGACTTGAGAACCTCTGATTTGAGGTGTGAGTTTCTTGCATGTTAAGAAAGCATACATTTAGGCAAAATTTCTAAGTTTAGTCAGTGTGCTGTACATTGAACATGTGAATGCATGTGTTAAGCAAAAACCTTTTTTTTTCCTGAAACTTCAGTATCTGAATTTTAATGCAGGGCATCAAAAGCAAAAACCTCTGATTGCATTTATTTCCCATCAATGTTGGTTTCTGTGTTCATTCCTCTCCCTTTCTCTGCCTTCCTCACATCTTTGTCTCTCTCCCTACTGTTTCTTTTATCTTCTTTCTCCTCTTCCTTCTTTCCTTCTCTTTTTGTCCTATTCCACTTCTCTTCTCTATCTCTTTATTGTCAAATAGTTTGAAGGCAGAAACTATACCTTCTTTACCATAAAATTCTCAGCTCCCAGTACAGTTCCTGGCATATGGTAGTAACTAGAAATTTTTTTTTTTTAATTTTGTGTATATATGAACAAAGCACCCAGAACTGATATTGTTCTTATTCTTTCAGCTGTGAGGCAGCCAGGCTGGATCTCGAGAAGTGTGGAAAGTGTTCTTCAGGAAGAGTTTTGGGTCATCTGTGGATCAGAAAAGTAAGATTTACTGAAACTAATGCATCTTCCGAAGTATGAGCAAGTCCCCTGGGTTTTGAGAAGTTTGATGTGGTAGCTGGTTCCCAAGTTGGCCTCTACTGATCCTTGCCTGGTATTCACACCCTTTTGTAATCTCATTGTACTAGAGTTCTGTGTGACCAATAGCATATAGCATATGGTAGAAATGATGGTATGACACTTCTAAGATTGCGTTATAAAGCAGTACAGTTTCTTTCTTGTGATCTCTCTCTCTCTCTCTCTCTCTCTCTCTCTCTCGCTCTCTCGCTCTCTTGCTCTCTCGCTCTCTCGCTCTCGCTCTCTCGCTCTCTTGCTCTCGCTCGCTCTCTCTCGCTCCCTCCCTCCCTCCCTCCCTGATCACTGCTTGCTCTGGGGAAAGCCATGTTGTGAGCACCTTTACAGACAGACCCACATGAGGAGCCGGATAACAGCTCCACATAACAGCCATGTGAATGAGGTAGGACCCTCCAGACCCAGTCAAGCCTTGGATGACGTCACCTGATGAGAGACCCTGAATCAGAATCATCCAAATAAGCTATTCCTAGATTATTGACCCTCAGAAACTGTAAAACTACAGACATGTATTGTTCTAAGATAGTAAATTTAAAGTAGTCTGTTATGTAACAATAGATAATTAGTACAGTTTTTGGATGACACTGTTGAGTGGTGTTAGAGTTAATGAGCTGGCATTAGCTGATAAGCATTTCTTTCTTTTTTTTAATTTATTTGTATTAGTTTCAGGTGTACAACACAATGCAATAGTTATACTCTTTACCCCCCAAAGTGAAAACCCCCCTCCCCTAGTTCGCCACCCCACTCCCCCCCATATCATACATATCCATCACAACTCCCCTGACTCCCCTCCACAGTATACTCCACATCCCGTGACCATCCACATATTCAATTACAGTTGGCATACAATACTATACAACATCAGTTTCAGGTGTACAGTGCAGTGATCAAGCCTCTACTCCATCCATGAAGTGGTCTCCCTAACAAGACATGTGACTATCCGACACGCCACAAAATTTTTACAACATTATTATATTCCCTGACCTGTGTTTCATATCCCTGTGGCAATATTGTAGTTGTCTATTTATGCTGTCTAATCCCTTCCCCTTCCCCACATCCCCATCTCCCTCCCAACTAACAACCCTCAGTTTTTCCTCTACATCTACAAGTCTGTTTACCTTGATCATTCACTCAGCTCTTCAGACTCCACACACAAGTGAGATCACATGGTACCTGTCCTTCTCCGACTGACTTATTTCACACAACATAATAGTCTCTTCACAACATTATCAATTACATTCCCAGAACTGCCCCCATCTCCCTGCGGCAACATTGTAGTCCCATCTACACTGTCCAAAACCTTCCCCCTCTCCCTCTTCCCCACTCCCTCCCAGCCAACAACCATCAGTTTTTCCTTTATATCAACTCTTTCTGTGTTGATTTTCTGTCTAAAGGGTCTGTCCATTGGTGACAATGGTGTTGAAGTCCCCTACTATGATAGTGTTACTGTTGATCTCTGTCTTTATGTCTGCTAAAATCTGTTGTATGTAATTAGGAGTTCCTATGTTGGGTGCATAGATGTTTATTAGGGTTATAGTGCCCTTCTTTGTCTTTTATTGTAGTCATTTTAAAGTCTATTTTGTCCAAAATAAGCATTGGTACTCCAGCTTTTTTTTCCCTCATTTCCATTTGCATGAAATATCTTATTCCATCTGTAAACAGCATATACATGTGTGCTATTTTCTTATCCATTCAGCCACTCTCTGTCTTTTGATTGCAGCATTTAGCCCATTCACATTTAAAATGATTATTGATAGGTGCATATGTATTGCCATTTTGTTATTTGTATTCGTGGTCTCCCTGGGTTAGCTTGTTTACCCCTTTCTTTTATTTAAAAAAGCCCATTTAACAGTTCTTGCAATGCTGGCTTGGTGGTAATGAATTCCTTAAGCTTATTCTTTTCTGAGAAGCTCTTTATTTCTCCTTCAATTTTAAGTGATAGCCATGCTGGGTAGAGCAATCTTGGTTGTAGGCCTTTATTTTATGTCACTTTGAGTATCTCCTGCCACTCCCTTCTGGCCTGCAGAGTTTCTGTAGACAAGTCAGCTGTTAGTCTAACAGGAGTTCCTTTGTATGTAACCTGCTGTCTTTCTCTTGCAGCCTCTAGGATTCTGTCTCTGTCTTTAACCTTTGCCATTTTAACTATGATGTGTCTTGGTGTGGACCCGTTTGGGTTCAGCTTGCTTGGAACCCTCTGCACTTCCTGGGCATGTATGTTGATTTCCTTCACCAGGGTAGGGAAGTTTTCAGTGATTATTTTTTCAAATACATTCTCAACCCCTTGCTTCTTCTCTTCTCCTCTGGTATTCCTATGAGTCGAAGGTGGTTGTGTTTCACCTTGTCCCATAGGGCTCTTAAACTATTTTTATTGTTTTTTATTCTTTGGTCTTTTTGCTGTGCCAACTGGGTGATTTCTGCTATTTTATCTTTCAAATCGCTGATCCGCTCCTCTGCTTCATCTACTCTACTGGTGATTCCTTTGAGTGTGTTCTTCATTTCAGTTATTGTATTCTTTAGTTCTAACAGGTTGTTTTTTATGGTTTCCCTGTGCTTCTTTATGTCCTCGCTAAGTTCTTTAAACATTCTTATCATCAGTGTTCTAAACTGTGTCTCTGAAAGGTTGGATCCCTCTGTTTCATTTAGTTCCGTTTCTAGAGATTTCTTCTGATCTTTTACTTGTGACATGTTTCTTTGTTTCCCCATTGTGGCTGTCACTCTGGGATTGCTTTGATGTATTACATAGATCACCAGGAGAGTGGCTGGATGACGCAGGCACACAGCTCACGGCACAACACTCCCAGGAAAACTCCCAGTCTCAGCCTGTCCCAATCAGCCACTCGCAGATCAGGCCGAGCAGCCTGACAACCAATCACCAGCCTGGAAACAGCATTTATTTCTTGTTTTGCTGATTAATATAGGTTAGGGCAGACACAGGTCTAACAGCTAGGTTATGACCTTGGGGAAATAACTTTCCTCTTTGGAATTCCTTTTTATAATACATATAGTGAAGATATTGGCCTTCTAGCACTACATGATTTTTCTGTATGAAATTGGGCAAGTTCCATAACTACCGATGGTGCCAGAGTCAAATTGTTCCTAAAGAGAACATTTCTTTTCCTCCAATTAATCACAGATACATTAACTTGCCCACTAACAGAGAATCCATTCATAATATAAGGACATTAAGCTCCTCAAAGGCAGGACTGTCTTGTACACTCACATAGCTTCTCTTCTAGTTTAGTAATTGATATATGTGTGATTTGATAATTATATGTTGAAAACCCAAATTACTGGAGAAGAGCAGCATCTCCTCTTATGCGTGTTGCATGCATTGATACTGACTCTGAATCTTATGGCCAAGTTAATGTGCTTTGAAAAATTCTGCTTCAGAGTCCAATACGTTTTACTGATATTTTTGGCAGTCAGAATCATTTTGCTTAGAACAAAGCATGAAGAATAGAAGAGGGGAGAAAAAGGGAAATTGAAATTGGGTTAATCACACTCTTTCGTGAGTTTGACTGGCTTGATTCTTTTGCTATTTATATCTATATCTGTATCTGTATCTGAGTCTATACCTATTTATGAACATCTAGTCTATCCTTAGACATCCCCATCTGTTTATGATGGTTATTATTGTTACAGGAGATTTCTTCTAATTTTTAGTAGGTGATCTTTGTTCCATGGATATTTGTTACTCTGCTACATTTTAGGAAACTTCATCAGAGGGAAGCATCTCTCTGCTACTTGCATATAAACAAATCAAAAATGAACATAACTAGGAACATCATTTTTTTAAATTTGGAAAGCCTTATCAATAAATGATATTGTTGTCATAGAGTGTGTACAATGTAAATGCATTTTCTACCAGCTATGCATTAGGCTCTCACAAGGGCAAGGGAAATTGAAACTGTCTTTCTAATGGATCATACATCTTGGAAACGATTTGAATTCATGGATTAAATGTCAGCTTTGAAAGCATTTGCTGATTTATCTTGGATCTTAAAAGAAAGAACATTTCTATGACAAATCAAATTAGTGCATTTTCATATTCTGCATTGTAGTTTTCCAGAATAACATTCTTCAAAGAAATAATATGGCATGCAGATAATTCTTCCCTACCAGAAGATTTTTATTATTATTCAGCTTATCTGCTAATTAGAAAACTTTTGGAGATTAAGAAGAAGAAGGTAAGTGTTGCATTAAAATGTAGAGATTATGATTAAAAACAGTGGATTGCACCTCAGAAATGCAAAATTGAATCGGTTAATGAATGGCTAGCTCAGGTGTATGGGTGTGACTGGGGGGAAATCCGAGTCCCTGTGTAATTTCCTTCATGTACCTCCCCACTACTTAACCACTCCTGAGAAGGAAATTGTGAGTACTTCCCTGACTTGGAATAACTTTGGCAACTTTAACATGTCTCTCCTTGCCTAAACTCAGATTAAAAGCATTCTATAAAAACAAGCAGCTTACCTTTTGGCCCAGGGAATTGCTCGAGGCGCTGCCTCCCATCCTTTAATTAGGAATCTTTAACTCTCTCTGAGTCCCCAGTCTATTTTCTGTTGCTTCACATATTTATACCATCTCTTCCCTGAGTCTCTGCAGACTGACACCATTTCCTGATGCGCATCCAGGTTGTTGGTCAAGCTCTTTTTTTTCCCAAGGATCTTCTTTGGATGTCACCGTCCTTGACTCCCACCTTGCAACCTGAGGAAAAGTGATGCCTTCTCCGTGCTTGACACCCAGTCTCTTCTGTCTGAGTCAGAGCCCAGTTCTCCTCTCTCCAGCTTAAACAAGGGGACAGATTGAGCTATTGTGGTTTGTTCGATGGCTCATTGGCCACGGTGCCATTATAAGGAAGACTTAGAACATGATATACATTTCCTCCTGTAGTTGAAATTTTAGTGGCAGTCCAAGTCTTTGTGATTGCATATTGTCAAGGTTGTTAGTTTTTATAACCTAGTTTTAGGCTCATGAAGTTAGATGCTCTATAGGGTATTGCAGAGGTGGATCGTGTCTAAAATTGGTTGTAAAATACCACATTGAGCTATATGATACTTGGCCTCTTGACCAGCCTTTCACAGTGAATAGGGATGTAATATGCTCTCTGTCCTTCAGTACAAATCTCTAGTTCTGACGTGCCTAGAGGGAGTGGTTCCTGTTGTGTTTTAAGTAACACTGTATTAATTTGTCCAGTGCATTTTAACTTTCATATATATGATCCTTTGATTTTATTCTACCTGCCTCTACCTAGAGGGGCATTATACCGATCTCCATCCTCATCTGTCCAGAATGGCACAGCTTAGTCAGGCTTATAATTGTTGGCTCCCATCTTTTCAATTGGGGGACAACTGGGTTATATAGACATTATTATCCTTGATACCTGAGTTCATTCCCTGATCTTTAAAAAAATATGTACAGTATCTGCTTGGTTCACTTGAAGGTTAGACTATCATGACTAAATTTCCTTGTGTGCTACCTTGTTATGGTACCTCTCTATCACTTGACATTTTAGCAGCAAGATTATTAATTAGCATTTATCTTCCATTGTTGTGCAAGTTTTCTGATTTTTATTGGGTCTTCGGAAAAGTCATGACGCATATTTGTAACAGATGGCACTAGTTCATTTTTGGAAGTACCTAGAGTCATTTGCATCTATGCTATTGCTATGTCATTTGACAACTGACAGTTCTAGCTTCATTCTAAAAACAAAAAATTAGCTTTTTGGTTGAGTTTTGAAATTTTACAACAAGTTGAAGATGGAAGGCAAAACTGTGCATTTTTGCCATATTTTACTGTTTCACTTCCATAAAGAGAAGAACATGCGTTAAGCTTGTGAAAAGTTGCATAGAGTTTATGGTGACAATGCTCTACAAGAATATCAGTGCCAACGATGGTTCACAAAATTCCATCCATGCTGGTGATTTTGATCTCAATGATGTTCCTTGGTCAGGGAAGCCCACCGAGATTGTTGACAGCAAAATAAAGGCATTGATCACGTCAAACCCATGTTATATGACATGAGAGATTGCAGGACCATTGAACATCCATCATTCAAACGTTCATGACCACCTGAAGAAGCTAGGATATATAACCAAGTTCGATATTTAGGTTCCGCATGAACTCAAAGAAGTTCATTTGATGGCGCATATAAACATCTGCAATAGGCTCATTAAACGTGAGGAAAATGATCCTTTTTTGAAGCAACTGATAACTGGTGATGAGAAGTGGATTGTTTACAACAATCTGGTGTGCAAACAGTCTTGGTTTAGACGTGATGATTTGCCTCAAACAACATCGAAAGCAGACATTCATCAGAGGACGGTTATGCTCTCTGTGTGGTGGGATTTTAAAGGTGCTGTGTTTTTCTAGCTCCTACCAAGGAACCAAACAATCAGTTTGAATGTGTACTGTTGGTAATTGGACACTTTGAATGAATCCATCATCCAGAAACATCCAGAGCTTGTTCATTGTAAAGAAGTTGTGTTTCATTGTGATAACACGAGACCACACATAAGTTTGATTACCATTAAAAATTATTGGAGCTTGGATGGGATGTGTTGCCACACCCACCATACTCACCTGACCTTGCACTGTCAGACTTCCACTTGTTTCACTGTCTTCAAAACTCCTTGCGTGGTATAACGTTCAATTCAGATGAGCCTGTAAATCAGCACCTTGTTCAGTTTTTTGCAAATAAAGACCAGTCTTCCTATGAACAAGGAATTATGAAGCTCACTGAAAGATTACAAAATGTTATCGTACAAAACAGGCAATATATCATTGATTGATCCTTGTTCTTTATATAAATAAATGACCTTTGAAAAACAGACAAAATACGTCATGACTTTTCCGAAGACCCAATATATGATTTCTTGCATCTAGCTTCTTCTTTGACAGTGTCTCTCTATCTCTATCACTACTGCCTTCATTCATTTAAAATTATTTTTTTGAGCACCTACTGTACCCCAGGCACCATTCTAGGTTCTGGGAGTATGGTGGTGAACAAAACAGACAAAACCACCTGCTGTCATAGAACTTACATTTCACTGGCAGTTGTGACTGTTTAAGTCCATTCACTATAACCCCTGCTCCTGTTTCCTTTCTCTTTTCTGTCTGACCCAAGTGTTTCGGTCTCATGAGATTCCCTCTCTTCTACCAGCCTGGCTCTGCCCCCAAAGTCATGAAGTGCAGGTTCCCATATCTGCCACCAGAATGCAGGAGACATATTTCTGGTGTCTCACTTGATTGATTCTAAACATATTTTCTTGATAGAAAATGAGAATAATATGGAAAATGATAATGAGGGTCTTTAGGATTATTAGTGCTTTTCTTCAACTACATTATGGGTTAAAAAATATTTGTATGAGCTGCCCTCGGGCCCTAAATACTATTTGTTACAGATGTATCCTGTGGTTTCCAACCAGAAAGTTTATAAGCAGATTGTTGAAACCCAAGGTTGACAGTACGTAGTTTTTTCGTACAATAATTTAAGGTTACAATGACCTTGAAGCTCAAGAATCAGAAATAGCCTCTGAATTAACAAAGAAAGATGACCTTTCCTTTAATCTATTTTTAGATTTATTTTTCTATATTCTATTTCTTTGAAGAGTGATAATCTACTATCCAGGGTAGATATAATAACTCAATTGATTGCTCCACTCCCTAATAAAACCTCTATCATTTGACCGGATGAGATAACAAAAAGTTTACTATACTCAGGAGCCTCCTTCAGTAAAATAGAAACCTATGATTCTAGGTTATCTTTGAAGCCTGGGAAAAGTAACAGAGATGAATTATTTCATTTCTTTGATCGAACAGAGCCTCTCAAGAAAAAAAAAAAAAGCTTTTTGAAAACTGAGATAAAATGGTGTCTAGTGAGTCATGACTCCATGTTAGTGCAAGCCCAAAGCACCCAGGAGGGTCCACTTTGTGCGTCTCAATTAGCGGGATGCATTCATGGGACTCCTCTAGTTCCCTGAGTGCATCCCAATCATTTGCTAGCTAATCTGTTCCATGGCTCCTAGGACCACGCAGAGAGGCAAGGAGGTACAAGAGGCTACAAAGGCTGCATGGCGGCCTCAGAGCAGCGCCTTGGGCATTATGGAAAGCTTCCGCCTCCTGAGCTCAAAGCCAATCGTGTCTTCCCTCTGCCTTTCTGTTTCTCTCTGTGTTTAGACTATGGGATGCGTGCAGAGGATATCGTTTAGGGGACCATGGACTGGATGAATGAATACAGGCTGCACTTCAGGAGCTGCTTCTTTGTTTTTGCTCAGCTTTCCTTGGCAAGGGCTCTGAACAGAACCAGAGGAGAGAGGGGCTGGCAAGGGCGGAACTCCCTGTCAGACTGTTGCTGGTTTCCTGTCTCCCTTTGCAGGCTGCAGGCTGGTGTGTAATCTGAAACAAGGTTTTGGGTCTTTCAAGAGGGTGCCATGGAGTGAGCATTAATTAAGATTGGATGAGAAGAGCCGTGGTTCTTGTATAGAAGTGTTAGGTCTGGAGTCAGGTTTTGAGCAACTTCATTTCTAAAAATGTGTCCTAAAGAAATAATGTTGATGAATATTAAGACTTATCTGTAAATCTGTGGAAATATGGCCAGGGTGGAAGTAGAGTGCAATGATTGTTTGCTCAGGCTGGAACAGGAGTGTCCAAATAGCTCTGCAATTTACTGGATATGTGGCCTTGAGCAAATGATTGAATTTCTTTTGGTCTGAGTTTTCTAAAGGTTGCATTACCACTGTACTCATTTCATAGAACTGTTGTACACATTAAATTATTTAAGAGTTATAATTGCTTGGTGCAATGCATGCTATATATAAGCACTTGAATAAATATTAACTAGTACTTTATTATTATTATTATTATTTGATTTATCATAGCATTGTTTATAATAATGAAACATTGGATTGATATAAATATCCACTGGTAAGAAATTAAAGATACCATTATAGTTCCATACAATATGAGATTATATAGTTATTAAAGATATTTCAAAAGACTCATTAGTGACATGGAAAAATATTGCTTAATAGAAAATATTCATAGGGCAATTCCCATTGTTAAATATATTGTATGGATATATGCAGAAAAAGAGGACAGAAAATATACACACAAAGTGTTAGCCATAGGATCACAGGTTTTTCTTTTCTTTTCATCCTTAGCTGTATTTTCCATTATGAAAAAGTGTTACCTTTGCAGAGAAAAGCATGTGTATTTTATTAAAGCAGCAATTTGGTGTCAGTAACTTAATCATTCTATTTATACAAGCGATGGCCATTGTATAGTGTATTGCCTCTTCCTTACCCTGTCTTGCCCTGATGACCTAATGGAGTTACCCCAATAATCATCTTCCAGTTCATTCTCCTGTCGTATTTGCTTCATATCATTTATTCCCCTCTGAAATTAACTTGTTTATTTACTTTCATTTGTTTTTTCTTTTTATCTTTTCTCTCTAGAATGAAAACTCCCTATCTGGGGGAACTTATTGATTTTGTTCACAGCTGAGGTGCTTAGAATATTGCCTGGAGCACAGGTATTTAATAAATAATTGTTGAACTATCAATAAGTTTTGCAAAGTGTTCCAGAAAATGTTAACTATTGTTATTAGAGGCAGGGAAATGTTTAACTCTAAATGCTTAAAAAATAAACTAGATCAAAAGGCTTATCTCCAGTCAAAAAACATGTAAATGTCATATCAAGAGCTAGCACTTAGATTTACTAAATGCCTGCCCTTAGTTTTCAGTATTAATTAAAATAGCTATCTAGGTTAACTAGTTACCGTGTTATCTTGTTTAATCCTTGAAGCAATACTGTGAGGTCTGCTACTTCCTTATTTCACAAATTTTTCTGAGATTTTGCAAATGAGGTAAATGAAGCATAGAGAGGTTAAATAACTTGCTCAAGTTCACGTAACTAATAGGGCACAGAACTGGGATTAACACCCAGTTTGGCTCTTCGGTTGTGTTTGTAACCACCACACTATAACACTAATGCTAAGCAACTCTAAAAATTATATGTATGTGGAATTATGTATACATCTGTGTATACCAGCTAAGTGCTCAGTGTTATGTGGTATTATTCACTAATATCAAAACAGAAATAGGAATTGTACAAATTTAAAATTTGAAAAGCTAAAAAAATCAATAAAACACACAATTTTAAAGAATTTCATGTTTAAAAGCAACTTTCACATACATTATCTCATGTTATTGACCCCAAATATCTTGAATCTAAAGCTAATCTTGGAAGGAAATATTTTATATCCAAAGATTAATAGCCTAAAAATGTATAGAGGAAGCTTAGAAATCAATAGCAACATTACTCATACTCTAAACAGAAAATAAAATGGGCATAGAAGTTCAAACAAAAAAATAAGAAAGGCAAATGACTTTTAAATACATGAAGAAATGCTTGTTTAATATTAGTCAAAAAATTAAAGCAGGGCCGGCGTGGTGGTTAAGCGCTGGCTTGGGATGCCAGCGGCCCTGGTTCGGATCCCACATATGAGGGCCAGTGATACTGCCCTCTTAAAAAAAAAAAAAAAAAAAAAAAAATTAAAGCAAATTAATACAACACTGTAGTGCCATTTTTTGTTAAACAAATTGCTAAACATTATAAAAAGGTATACATCTTCGTGCTGGCAAGGAGTAGGGAAATGGCACTCTTATAAACACATAGGAGTATAAATTAGGATTGACTTTATGGCAACACATTGGTCTTGTTATGTTAAGAATCCCAAGGCATTTATCCTTTGCTTCAGTAGTTCTTCTTGGAAATAATCAGTGATGTGGAAAGTATTTCTGTGCATCCTAGTGTTATTTATAAGCATAAAAAAGAGAGAGCTCTTGACCTACAAATAATAGGGGAATAATTAAATAAATAATTGTATACATTTTAAAAGATATTTTTAATCTTCTATTAAATGCTGTGTAAAGAAAAATGCAGGGCCCTAAATAATCATATTAAAATGCTTATGCATGCATGGAGAAAAGTTGGATAAATTTGCATCAAAGTGGCCACCTTAGTTTCTTCTGAATATGAGGTTAAGAGCTTTTATTTTCTTCTTTATGTTTTTTCCCCTGTATTTTCTATAGTTTTGAAAAGCACTCAAAAGAATTAAGCATTCCTAAAAATAAACATACAAATAAAGCCCCAAAAGATAGTGTAAGAACTGACTGGTGTCCCTCAGCACAAAGCCTATTTTAACAACAGCTGTGTGTCAAGCGGTGGGACTTTTGCAAATGCAAATTTGAAGACATCAGACCTTGAGATGCTCTTCAGTTAAAATTTAGTAATTTAGGCCCTGGAAAATGACAGTCAAATTCAAGCATTCTACATGAACTCAGTGCTTTATGTAAATGTTACAGGAGAAATAAATGACCACAAACATAGAAATAAAGTCTTACTGGAACCTGCGGAGAGTTTTATCATGCTGTCTTGTTAGATACCAGATAGCCACTGCACTGAGGGGAAAAAAACCCTTTCAGTCTATCAATAAATCTTTTTTTCTGCCTCATTACCTTTCTTTTTGTAGCATCGTTGCTTTTGTGCTTATAGTTTTAACTACTATTGTTACCTCTTTCCCCAAAAATGAACACACCATTTATACAGGATTTCTTCTGATGGGCTGCATTCTTTCTAATTGAGCAGCTTCTTAACACACACAAGCATGGGACCAGATGGCCCGTACGAGTCTTCACAGGTTCAGCTCATCACCTTTCCTTCTGTTCTCTGAGTACAGGCTACCCAGTCCTGTTCCCAAGGTACCAGCTTTTCATTTTCTGTGTTTCGTTTTTAAATCATTTGTGCTTATTCCTTCTTTCAACAGTTATTACTATGTTAAAAATGATTTGGTGACCAGTTATTACTGGTCATGTTAAAAGTGATTTGGTGACCAGGGTAGGGAAAAGAAGACCTCAATTTTGTCCATGTTTTCTATCAGTTAAGTTATATGCTGGTAACACCCAAATCTCAGTAGCTTAAAACAACAAAGGTTTATACTTGCTTATGTTTCATGCCTATTGTAGAATAGCAAGTGCTTCCTCTTACATCATTTTTAACCCCAGATGTTAAATGGAGCAGCCACCATTTGGGACAGTGCTGCGTGCTCTGGCAAAAGGAAAATAAAGTCACAGAGTATTTCACACCAGCAACGAAACGTTCTGGCCTTGAAGTGATACTTACCCCTTCTCTTTACACCTCATTCGTGTCATGGTTCCCCCCAGCCACTGGGGAGGAATCAGGACTAGCCCAGCAAACAGATAGCTGGGAATAATTAGGAAACAAAACCAATAGCTACCATACTTCTACCCCTAGAAGAAATATTTTTGAGACTTTGTTTTGGTGGTTCTCGAGAATCAGCTGCCTCTATTTAAATAAGCCAATACATATCAGAGTTTAACTGACTTAAGTAACATTTTTGATCATCTGCTGGGTGTCAGATACTACTATGCTGGGTATGGGGACACACAAATGAATATGGGGTTCTCAGCTTCACGGAGGACCCAGTCTAGTGGGGAAGAGAGACCTACCTCTAAGTAATTATAAAGCCTTAAATGTCAAGTGCTTTAAAAGAGGTAAAAGCTAAATTGTATGGGAGCACAAAGTGCTATGGAACCCATGTGGTCCCCATTCATTCAGGCACTATTGCCAGTCAGGAGATGGATGTATCAGGGAGGACAGATGAGCATCAGAGCTCTCTACATTTGCTTCACCACTGCCCCCCGCCCCCCATCAGGGTTGTGCACACATCTACATGTAATCTACCTATCAGCTGGTATCCCCTTGAGAGTGCCCAAACCCACTATTCCATGTAAATAGAAAGGTGAAACCCCAGGACTAGTTTACTGGCTTTCCAGGGAGCTTACTCACCTCCCTCTTGGAGTTTCTGTTTTCTACACTGTGTCCCATATTGTATCACCCCGCAAAGGGATTTGAATCCTACTTGATTTCCAAAAAAGAAGCAACTCACAGCAAATCTTGTTTTTGTGATAGGCTTCATGGAAGATTTGGTAAGACGAGTTGGGGGAGTAGGCAGATGAATTTATATTGCAGCAACATGATCAACTTGCAGTGGAATATTAAACCATCTGAAAATGCCCCGAAGCCAATACATCAGACAGGAGAATCCCAGAGGCCTTTTATTCCACTGGTTCTCTGCTTCTCCCCATCTTGACTGGGTTCTTTTTTCTTTTCTTTCCTTTCTCTTCTACTCTCTTATGTCTTTATATCAATTAGGATAGGCTTGATTATACTGTGGTAGTAAGTAGCCCCTTCACAAACCCCACTAGCTTAAAAGAATAAAAAGTTATTTCTTGTTCACACTACAAATCTATTGCTGATCATTAGGGCTCCATTTCGAAACATCTCTACATATCAGGAGCAAAATAAGTTTTTCTACTTATATGGCACAATTTAGTGCTCCTTTTTTGATGCTTGGGGCCTAGTCAAGCCTAGGTCCTTATGGATTTACTTGACTCTGACTGGATGCTCATAGACAGTTACATTTCTGAGAGGATGTCTGGTGCCAGCTGTTTAGATAATGTATTTTTACTTGTAGTAAATATCAATTTGCAATATATACATACTTGTCCTGTATAGTACTAGCACAGTTCCCTCCTCTGGAAGTCTGGGGAGGAGACGAACTAGACGAGAGCAAGGTTAGCAGGTCAGTTAGCAAAATATGAACAGAGATCCACCCAAGCATATTTGTTCTCAAGAATGAGGCTTTTACTTTTACAAGATTTTCAATTCGGAATGCCCTTCAACTTGGTGTTAGCTATCCTTATTTTGGCAATCATTTTACAATACACATATCAAATCATCACATTGTATACCTTAAACTTTCACAATGTTATTTGTGAATTATATCTCAAAAGACCTTGATTTTTCTGTGGTTGGCTATTTCTTATAATTGACATATCTAAAAAAATAACTCTCTCCCTTATACATATAGTATTCCCATATTATTGTTATTAGGCATTTACTTTTGATCTAAAATTATAATGGTTGTTTATGTTTCACTTATTTACTGTCTGTTTTCCCCCACTAAAATAAACTCCTCGAGGACAGGAATCTTGTTCTTGCATACTCCTGTATTCTTAATACTTTGAACAGTGCCTGGCACATAGTGGGCACTCATTAAAATTTGTTGGATAAATGAATGAGCTTGTAGGCTCCTCTTGGAAGCCCTACAGTCAAGTTCATGTGCCATGACTTTGTGGTTGTGGTTCTTGTTTTAAAATGAAAGTTTTGGGCCGACCCAGTGGCGTGGTGGTTGAGCGCTGGTTTGGGAAGCCAGCAGTCCCGGTTCGGGTCCCACATATGAGGGCCAGTGACACTGACCTCAAAAAAAAAAAAAAAAAAAATTAAAAAAAAATTTTAAATGAAAGTTTCTCTGAGTTTGAGTATCTATATGAATTTATGTAACCTCGTGAAATGCTCAACGTCTCTGACTCTACCTTGTTCAAGCCTGCTTTATTCCCATGGCATTCAGGTTAATTGTTTCTGCTTAGTCTTGCTTGTAGACATGCTAATCATTAGAGGAATTCTGCTTGTGGCTTGAGTTTTACAAAACTAGCCCCTTACCAGAAGGAGGAGATGAGAGAAGTATGTACAAAAAGAATGATTGTTTATCAAAAACTTGCAGGAACCTTATGACCAGACTCACATCAACTGGAGTCAACAGACTAAGAACAAAGAAGTTTCATAATCGTCCTGAGATTCTTGCCGGCACCCAGATATCTGTGGTCCTCATTCACCTCTTGCCCCTCACATTTCCCTTTCCTTGTCATAAAAGAAGCCTGAACTCTGTATTTGAGGCACCTCTAGGTCTCCCATCTCAGTTGGCATCTTTTTGATCAATAAATCTTTCTTTACTCCAAACTCTGGTGTTTCGAGTTTTGGCCTTTCAAAGCATCAGGCACATGGACTTTGTTTTGGTAACATTTACAACAAAAATAAAAAATGCTTAGTTGAAAGAGTATAGCCTATGGGGGTTAAGCAACTCCACTTCAGGAAATCTAAACCACAAAAGTAAAGAAATCAATGTAAAAATCTCTAAAGGACTTTTATACAAATCCAGCTTCAAGATAAGTCCCCTTATCATGCCTTCTAGCTAGATTGTCTCCACTAGACTTATTCTTTCTTCCCTCCATACGTTCGCCCCTCCATCTCACCCTTCCTTCCTACCTTCCTTTTGTTTTTTGTTGTTTTAATTTATTTTTCTCTCCTTCTTCTCTTTCTTCCTCCTATGGTCCTTCCCTTGCTTGCTCCCTTTTATTGTGATGTTCTTAAATCATCTATTTTTTTGTTTCTGAAACTGAGTAATATTTCTAATTCAGGAAGAGAGAATTAGCTCATTGCTCTCATTGCCAGAAAAATTGAGTCAAGGGAAGAATTGCAGCATAGACGACAGTCTATGGGACTGGGGCCTAGGAGTCCTGACTTGGGCCAAATAACTCTGGGCCTCAGTGTCCACATCTACAAAAGGAAGAAAAGCCTTTGAAATCTATTCTATCTCTATGAATCTGTACATATATGAACATTTTAACAATGACATGATTAACTATTAGATTTCAAAGCTTTAGTATTTTAAAACAATGTGCCTATAGGTAGTTTCAATAGAATATTACTTTGTGTTTTCTTTCTAAAATATGCAGAAGATGACAGAACGACTCATTGATATGAAGACTGTGAGGTCCACAGGAAATCATTCTTTGTACAGTGCAGTCACTCCTTATATCTTTCAATTTAGGGAAAAAAATAAAAACCTATGTTGTTAACACATACTGGCCTTAGCTTCACTATCTGCACATTTTGAGCCTGGAAGCTTTCTCAGTGAGATAGTGTGAAAAAGATTCATTGGTGGTTTATAAGAACCAAAATGCTGCTTTTCAAAAAAGGCATTAGGCTTTCCAGGTTGTATGTTAAATAGCCTTAACAACAGGGAGGATTTTGGTTATAGAAAAAAAATACGGTGAAATCACCAGTGAGAACCATTCCACAGCAAACAACAGTGAATATAAGTGGCTGCCATTTCAAAACTAAAATATTTTTACTAGAAATCCAGCACCAGTCAGGTTTGCCTTCATTTGCATAAGAGAAGGAGCGGGGCAAAGAAAGAAGTGGAAGCATAAACAGGTCAGCAGAAACCTCAGTGTGGGGAAAACCAAATGCCAGGCAGCTACGTGAGAGGGATGACCTTCCCCCATACATACACGCCCTCCAGGATGAACAAGTAATGAAAGTTCGTTGGTATCACAGTGTTTTGCAAAGTAAAACTCGGGTTTGCTCTTTAACCTTCTTATCTTTGTGTCTAAACCCAGGAGCATGTAACAACGGTAGTAATGGAAGTGAAATGTCCCCACTCCGCTCCCCACTAATTTAAATCCCTGTAGACGCGTCCAAATATCCAGATGGAGACTATGTGGTTCTATCCTTTCTACTGACATTCCCAGCATTTCTCTAACTTCGTCAACTTCTAGTCCTGAAGCAATCTGCATTTTTATGATAAGCCTCTAAATTAATTATTTCATGTCTAGAAATAAAAGTAATGTGGTTTCAAAGACTTGAATTTAAAAAATCTAGAAAATAACATTTTGAAATGCTGTTAGGAAAATTTAAAACTAGAGGTTCATATTATTTAATTTAAATAACTTGGAGATTTCCCAAGAACTCTTCAAAATGAGCTTTCTTTTGTTTAAGACAAAGTATTGTGGAAAATGTTTTTATGTTATAACAAAATTTTATATAGTTTTCCTATTAGTTTGTTTTTCCAGCAAAAAAACAACAACATTGAAAAAAGAAATACATTTGGTTTGTATATTTTTAAAAAAGTGTTTTTGTTCTGTTCATGTTGCAATACCTTCTGACCATTTTTAGATTGTAAATTGTTTCAATTATTTTGATGTAATTATTTATTTATTTATTTATGTTAGTTTCAGGTATACAAAACAGTGCAATTGTTATACTTTTTACCCCTCACAAAGTGACAACCCCGCTCCCCCAATCCACCCCCCAATCCACCCCCCCAACCCCAATATCATACATATCTATCACAATTCCATTGACTCAACTCCCATACTGTACTCTACATCCCATGACTATATATTTATATATATATATATATATATATATATATATATATATATATATAATTATAGTTGACATACAATATTATTCAATGTCAGCTTCAGGTGTACAGTGCAGTGGTCAAGCCTCTACACTGTCCATGAAGTGGTCTCCCTAATAAGACATGTGACCATCTGACAACCTACAAAATATTTATAACATTATTAATTATATTCCCCGAGCTGTCTTTCATATCCCTGTGGCAATATTGTAGTTACCAATTTATGCTGTCTAATCCCTTCCCCTTCTCCCGCATCCCCACCCCACTCCCAACTACCAACCATCAGTTTTTCTCTATATCTCTGAGACTATTTCTGTTTCTTTTGCTCATTTATTCAGTTCTTTAGATTCCACATACAAGTGAGATCATATGGTATTTGCCTTTATCCGACTGACTTATTTCACTTAACGTAATGCCTTCTAGGCCCATCCATATTGTTGCAAATGGTAAGATTTCATTCTTCTTTGTAGCTGCGTAATACTCCATTCTATAAATATACCATAGCTTCTTTTTTTTTTTTGAGGGCAGTGTCACTGGCCCTCATATGTGGGACCGAACTGGGGCCACTGGCTTCCCAAGCCAGTACTTAACCTCCGCGCCACTCGGCTGGCCCAGTTACCATAGCTTCTTAATCCAGTCGTCTACCGATGGGCATTTCGGTTGTTTCCAAGTCTTGGTTATTATAAACAGCGCTGCAATAAACATAGGGGTGCATATATTTTTCGAATTAGTGTCTTGGGTTTCTCTGGATAGGTGCCTAAGAGTGGAATTGCTGGGTCATATGGTAGTTCCGGTTCCAGTTTTTTGAGATACCTCCATACTGATTTCCATAATGGCTGCACCAGCAGTCCCACCAACAGTGCACCAGGATTCCCTTTTCTCCACAGCCCCGCCAGCACTTATTGTTTGTTGATTTGTTGATGATAGCCATTCTGACTGGAGTGAGGTGGTATCTCATTGTGGTTTTTATTTACATTTCTCTGATGATTAGTGAGGTTGAACATTTTTTCATATGCCTGTTGGCCATCTGTATGTCCTCTTTAGAGAAATGTCTCTTCATATCCTCTGCCCATTTTTAAATTGGGTTGTCTGTTTTTCTGGTGTTGAGTTGAATGAGTGTTTTATAAATTTTGGATATTAACCCCTTATCAGATATATCGTTGGCAAATATATTCTCCCATTCAGTAGGCTGCCTTTTTGTTTTATTGATGATTTCTTTTGCTGTGAAAAAACTTTCAAGTTTGATGTAATCCCATATGTTTATTTTTTCTTTTATTTCCCTTGCCTGAGGGGATATATCAGTAAAAATATTACTCAGGGTAATGTCTAAAAATTTATTCCCTATGTTTTCTTCTAGGAGTTTTATGGTTTCAGGTCTTGCATTTAAGTCTTTAATCTATTTCAAATTTGTTCTCGTACACAGCGTAAGTAGGTGGTCCATTTTCATTTTTTTGCATGTGTCAGTCCAATTTTCTCAGCACCATTTATTAAATAGACTATGTTTACTCCAATGGAAATTCTTGCTTCCATAGATTAAATGATGGTGTAATTTTTTTTTTTAAAGTTTGTAACAGAAAACAGTTTATTAGAGAAAAAAGGGGATCCCAACTGGGATGCCCCGATGTAATTTTTTTATATATTGGGTTGTCAGGAAAGTTATGATGTATTTTTTCTATGTTTTTCATGGCAAAAATGTGTCATGACTTTTCCGACAACCCAATATATAACATTTTATGCCTCCCCAAGTAATAGATGAAGGGAATTTCAGAAGTCTATTAAATTATTTAAATTCTTATAAATAAAGTTTAATATCTATCTTTATCTAATGCAATATATTTTTTAATGTTTATATTTGTGTCTGATATCTATAAGTTTGTATTTTTCTGAGTATTAAAATTTTTTTCAATCTAAATATTACAAGTTTTTAAAGTAAAATTTTACTTATTTTTGTTGCTATAATTGAATTATTCTGATCAAAACTGTGTGTATATGTTTGTGTGTGTGTGTGTGTGTGTGTGTGTGTGTGTGTGTGTGTGAAGTTATTTGTGGTACTTTTTTAAAACACAGTGGCACATTCTTTGACACTCTTCCCTTTGAGAGGTGGCAGCTAAGTCCCCCCCCCTCCGCCCCCGGCCCCATCTGAGCAGGCCTGGACTGCCTTGACGAATAGACTAATCTGGAAATGATGTCATGTCATTTCCAAGGCGAGGTCATAACAAGCCTTGCAGCTTCCCCTTGTATGCTGGAGCATGTGCTTTTGGAGCTCTGAGCTCCCACATCAGAGCTACAACTACCCTAAGGCCTCCGTGCACTGAAGGAGCCCAACCCACATGGAAAGGCCACATGCAGGCTCACACTCGTGTTGGCTGATCCCGCCTTCCACACTTTCCTGTTCGGGCATCAGACATGTGAGTGAAGAAGCCTCTCTATCATGTTAGCTCTCAGTCATGATAGTCATCCTCAGACAGTGAACCCTTCCCAGCTGAGGTACCAGATTGTGTGTGGCAGAGACAGGCAATCCTGCTGTGCCATACACTGAATTCTCATCCCATGGAACTCATGACCACAATGAAATGATTGCTATTTTATGCCACTAAGTTTGAGTTGGATTTTGATGCAGCAAAAATTCATTGTTAATTTTCTGAATGATATATACTTCATTAGCCTTTTGTTATAGCATGTACTTATAAAATATGCAGGCTAGCCAATGAATTAAACATATTATAATATGAAAAAGCAGAGTACTGCTAATTATGAAACCCAAGCTATCTCCGAATCCACTTTCCCTGTTTAACAAAATATACATTCCTAATATATATAGGGTATAAAAATTGCGTTAAAAACTTGAGTGTCTCTCTGAATGTTTACATTAGGAATTTAGAAGAGCATGTGACAATCTTACATGACACTACATAGAATACATCATTTTCCAAACTTTTTAAAACACGCATTACCATTATACACATGTACATATGTACACATGTATGACTATCATAACATATTGAGTACATCATAGCATTCACAAAACAGAAAATAAACTAATGAGATACAACTAAATAGAAATTCTGAAAATTTTGCTTGACATCACAATGAAACATCTTGCCAACCCACTGAAGTGCCCACACCTCACTTTGAAGATCACTGAAGTAGACAGTGGATGGAAAAGAATGTCCAAATTCGCTGCACATATTTGTGAAATGCTACCAAAATATAAATGAACTGCTTGGGCTTATCATCAGGTCCATCCTCACATTTATATTTATATTGACATTTTTTGATAATCACATCCATTATTTTACGAACTTAGCCTTCAAGACAGAATAATGAATGGATCTTTGACTGAACTGCGGTCAATAGGCTATTATAATTTCCCTTAATACAGCAATATTGAAAAGTCCCAGTTTGTTTGAAAGCTTATAGTTGCTGAATAACTGTAAAAAAATGGATATGCATAATAATGAAGACACTGAAAAAATCCAAAAAGAAGTCTAATAATTAGGTAAAGACAGCAAAAAGTCATGAAACAAGAAAACTCTTTTCAAGGTTATATCAGAATTTGGTTAACTTTGTGCTATGTATTTTTGAGATGTGAATTAGATTTTTAATTCAGGCAACATTTATTTCATGTTTAGTATAAAGAGAATGTTTTCTCTGATATTTAACCTTCCTAGACTTGGATACTTCTAATCTCTCTTGTCAGAAATCACTTATGTTGAGAAGATATTGTTAAAAAAACTGAAATGCGGGGCTGGCCGAGTTGCGTGTTGGTTAAGAGCTGGCTTTGGACGCCAGCGGCCCGGTTCAGATCCCATATATGAGGGCCAGTGACACTGCGCTCTACAGCTAACATGGTGAGCAACAGCTCCACCTGGAACTGGGCTGCTGTGAGTCCCTGGGATGGCATATCTGCAGCCCCTGCTGCAGTGGGCTGCCATACGCTACAGTGAGTGGCCGGCAGCCAGCGTGAGCTGCTGGATGCCAGTGTGAGCTGCCAAGAGCCGCTGTGGGCAGCTGTCCAGAGGCCGGCGACCGATCTACCTTACCCGAGAAGAGCGCAATGTTGATACCAACATGGGCCAGTGAAGCAACGTCCTCCACAACTAGACAGAAGAACAAAAGGACAGCAACTTGTCTGTTCCTCTTCCCCGGTTCCCCAACGCTGTTCCCCTCCCTCAATTCCCCAAAAAATCTTAAAAAAAAAAACCCCAAAAAAACCCAAAAACTGAAATGCAAAGGACATATTACATCAATATTACATCTTAATCATGTTGTAAGACAGGGGTCAGAAAACTGACTCACCTATTTGTTATTCTAAATAAAGTTTTATTGCAACATAGCTCATTTATTTACATATTGTCTTGCTTTGTGCTAAAACAATAGAGTTGAGTACTTGAAACTGAGACTGTATGTATGGCCTGCAAAGTCTAAAATATTTACTATCTGGCCCTTTAGAGAAAACGTTGCTAACTTGTGATTTAAGAGACTTACTAAACTTACTTGTTTGTTTGTTTTTTGAGGTCAGTGTCACTGGCCTTCGTATGTGGGACCCGAACCAGGGCCACTGGCTTCCCAAAACAGTGCTTAACTACTGCGCCACTCGGCCGGCTAAACCTACTTCTTTATTTCACTGATTTACAAGCAGTCAGAGCAGAATCTTCTTTAAAAATGTTATTTTACAAGGGGTTGGGCGGCTCAAGTCGTTTGTAAAGGAAATTAGTGCCTTTCACCCAGAAAGTGATACTTAAAATGTGCCATTGATTGGGTATCATTAACCCGTCAAGCAAATTAGTACCTCATACCTGCAATAAATCAGGTTGGAAAGAAAAGAAACTGTGAGATTAGGAAATAGTTAATTTGCACTTTGAAAATTTAACTATTGGGTTCTTTCCATTTTACTTAGAATTTAGGGCTTTTGAGCACCTTTCAAATTATTTAGAGTAGAGGGCTGTTCCTCTACTTCTCTGGGAGGATAGCTTTAATTTTCTCATCTTCTCATCTGAACTTCTTGGCTGGTGTTCCCTGTGAGACTATATGAGTATGTTGGGGATGACATAACTCAGTGTGCGTGGGCTGAGTTGCCAGGAGAGAGAATGTGTTGGGCTGGGCTGTGTCCTGCAGTGCTTTAAACAAGTGTGATCTGGACTCTGTGCAAAGAATTGAGCCAAGGTGATTATCAGAGCAGGAGCATCAATCCTGGAATCTCAAGACATATTTTTACATCATGTAGGTAACGACAGAATTCAGAAGCAGAGAAAATAAGGACAACCTTAAGAAATGGAGTGAGCACATGGATAGTTGAAAAGAAACACTACTGGATGATAAAGCAGGTGCCCTGGTGGCTTTCTTTTTTGGATTGTTGGCTGTAAGGTGCATGGCAGAATGGCTTTGCCATTTTGTTGCTATTCTTCCAGGTGGAGCAGTCACCAGCTCCATCTGTTGTGGGTCATGGTGCTGTGCTGGGCGGATGGCACCCGAGAGCCCATACAATGTGACATCCCATTTTTTCCGATTGTGGATGGTAATGATAAAGGAAGAAGCCCCCCCAGGTGATGCCTGGAATGGAGCAGCTACTCAAATAAGTTCACTAAATAAACACAAATAATTTTTTTTTAAATTTTATTTTATTTTTAATTAGTTTCAGGTGTACAACACAGTGCAATAGTTATACATTTTACCCCTCAAAGTGACAACCCCCCCACCCCCCAATAGTTTCAGGTGTACAACACAGTGCAATAGTTATACATTTTACCCCTCAAAGTGACAAACCCCCCACCCCCAATATACCCCCACACCCCCCCATATCATACATATCTCTTACGCTTCCTCTGACTCTCTTCCCCCGTATAATCCACCTCCCGTGACTATCTATATATATTCAATGACAGTAGGTATACCACCTCCACCTTAGTAATACAGTGCAGTGATCAAACCTCTACTCCATCCATGAAATGGTCTCCTAACAAGACCTATGATCATCTGACATTCCACAGAATATTTACAACATTATTAATTATATTCCCCAAACTGTTTTTCCTATCCCAGTGGCAATATTGTAGTTGCCTATTTTTGCTGTCTAATCCCTTCCCCTTCTCCCTCATTCCCATTCCTCTCCAAATTAGCAACCCTGATTTTTCCTCTATATCTATGAGACAGTTTCTGTTTACTTTGCTCATTCATACAGCCCCTCATATTCCACATATAAGTGAGATCATATGGTATTTGTCCTTCTCTGACTGACTTATTTCACTCAACATCATGGTCTCTAGGTCCATCCATATCATTGCAAATGGCACGATTTCATTCTTCTTTATAGCGGAGTAATACTCCATTGTATAAATATACCACAGTTTCTTAATCCAGTCATCTACTGACGGGCATTTTGGTTGTTTCCAAGTCTTAGCTATTGTAAATTGTGCTGCTATGAACATCGGGGTGCATAACTTTTTTGAATAAGTGTCTTGGTTTTTTCAGGATAAATACCTAGGAGTGGAATTGCTGGGTCAAAAGGTAGCTCTATTTCCAGTTCTTTGAGATACCTCCATACTGACTTCCATAGTGGCTGCACCAATCTGCAGTCCCACCAACAGTGCAGCAGGGTCCCCTTTTCCCCACAGCCCCGCCAGCACTTGTTGTTTGTTGATTTGTTGATGATAGCCATTCTGACTGGAGTGAGGTGGTATCTGATGGTGGTTTTTATTTGCATTTCCTAATGACCAGTGAGGTTGAACTTTTTTTCATATGCCTGTTGGCCATCTGTATGTCCTCTTTAGAGAAATGTCTCTTCATATCTTCTGCCCATTTTTAATTGGGTTGTTTGTTTTTTGGTGTTGAGTTTCATGAGTGTTTTATAAATTTTGGATATTAACCCTTATCAGATATATCGTTGGCAAATATATTCTCCCATTCAGTAGGCTTCCTTTTTGTTTTATTAATGGTTTCCTTTGTTGTGAAAAAACTTTTAAGTCTGATATAATCCCATATGTTCATTTTTTTCTTTTACTTCCCTTGCCCGTAGGGATGTATCAGTAAAAATATTGCTCGGGTAATGTCTGCAAATGTACTCCCTATATTTTCATTTAGGATTTTTATAGTTTCAGGTCTTACATTTAAGTCTTTAATCCATTTTGAATTTGTTCTTGTATAAGGCGTAAGGAGATGATCCAGTTTCATTTTTTTGCATGTGTCAGTCCAATTTTCCCAGCACCATTTATTGAATAGACTATCTTTACTCCAGTGTAAATTCTTGCTTCCCTTGTCATAGATTAACTGTCCGTAAATGCTTGGATTTATTTCTGGGCTCTCTGTTCTGTTCCACTGATCGATGTGCCTGTTTTTATGCCAATACCAAACTGTCTTGATTACTGTGGCCTTGTAGTAGGTTTTGATGTCTGGTAGCGTGATCCCCCAACTTTGTTTTTATTCCTCAGAATTGCCGAGGCTATTCTGGGTCTTTTATGATTCCATATAAACTTTAGGATTATATTTTCTATTTCTGTGAAAAATGCCTTTGGTAGTTTGATAGGAATTGCATTGAATCTATATATTGCTTTAGGCAGTATGGACATTTTAACTATATTAATTCTTCCTATCCATGAGCATGGTAGGTGTTTCCATTTATTTGTATCTTCTATGATTTCTTTCTTCAATGTCTTATAATTTTCTGAGTACAGATCTTTCACTTCTTTGGTTAAATTTATTCCTAGGTATTTTATAGTTCTTGACGCAATTGTAAATGGGACAGTTTTCTTAATTTCGCTTTCCATTAGTTTATTATTGGTATATGCAAATGCCACTGATTTCTGAACATTGATTTTATATCCTGCTACTTTACTGAATTCGTCTATCAGTTCCAATAGTTTTTTGATGGAGTCTTTGGGGTTCTCTATATACAGTATCATGTCATCTAAACACAAATAATTTAACATTTAACATGTAAGCATAATTTAATGAGGTTTCCCTTCAGTTATTGTCACAAAAGAATAGCAGCATCATAAGAATGTAAAATATGAGTACACATAAACAAAAAAAAATCAATCTAGACTTCCAACAAGTAGATTACTCCAGTTGAGTTGAATTCCAGGCTGTGTTCATACCTACTGTATTCTGGGTATGATGAAATCATGTATTTTTTTCTGAAACACAAATTTATTATAGCATTAATCCAGCAAAGGATAACAGTGGTGGCTAATATGTCTAAAAGACAGTCTTTGGATTCCTCTCTACCTCAATCATGTTAGTCCACTCCCAACATAGAAGCATGCCTATTGAAAACAAAATGAACAAGATTTCTTCTGAACACTTCTCCTAAAACATGTAAGTATTTTTCTGTTCTAAATGGAATAGGATTCGTCGTTTGCAGGGCAAACGATGGAGAACCTCCCCGACGCTGCCTTGTGCTCCCTGAAGCGTGGATATAGCCCACTCTCACTCTGCCAGCTCTATCTTGCTAGCCCAACTCACCCAGCTCTGGCCTCCCTTATCTTTGACTTGAACTTTCAAAGCAAGACAGTACCTCTCAAGGAAAGTGAAGATTTTCCTTTCCTAGGACCAAAGGGGCTTCATTTCAGACCATGGAATTTACAATGTCAGGAAACCCTAATTTGCAATTACTTCTGAATCATCTCCTTCTTTCCATCTCATTCAAAAATACAGCATTCAAGCAATTTATTCAAAATGCTACTAATCAGGAAAGAAAATAATTTTTTCAGGAGAGGGGATATTAATTTTGCAATGATTGCTGTATAACTCTTGAGAAACCACTGCTGTTTGAAGTGAATAGTTTTTAAAATCACAAAGATCAGTAAAGGGAGAGTGGCAGTGGACCAGATGATTTTAAAATATAGTATTGCCTATTGTTGCAAAGCATAGCCACGGGGCTGGGTAGTCATATTACAGAAGATCTTTAAATGTTGCAAAAGTAATATATTATCAACTGTCTAATAACTAAAGAACAAGGCTGTGAATACTAAAGCAAAGTTCTGTTAGATTTCCCTAGTATTCCTAGCATTCATGTTAGGAAAAAAATGGATCTGTGTTGGCATTTACAAGACTGCCTGCATATTGTACAGTAATTTATCCTATAGAAAGGATTATTATCTTACAGATCCAAGGCTCTCCAGTGGAGGGGATAACTTGAGAGCTAATAAAATGAAATTTGCCAAGCTGCATTCCTAGGCTTGTTGACCTTCCAATTGCTATGCCTATCCGAATGCCACCAATGAATCCTTCAGTTCCTCATATTTGTCCATGTGAGAAGCATAGAATATTAGAGCCATGCTTTCTCTTACAGTGATCTCCATGCTATCATATACAATGAGACGATTGTTTTTTTCTTTATTGATTATAACAGAACAGTACTGTAGCAACATATCTAAAAAAATACACACACACACACACACACACACACACACACACAGATATGGTGCCAAAAAAATGTATACACATTTTAAGAAAGGAAAAAACTGTATTAAAATTGTAATATAATGAACGACGCTAGCTTGCATTTGATTAACACCATCTTTTGAGCAAACATACTATGCGTTGCTGCTGTAATTCAATTCAACTTCGAAACATTAATACATAGATAACATCTGTTAAAATGTGTACATTTTTTGACATCCCATGTATATACAGAGGGTGCCAAAAATGTATACACATTTTAATAAAGGAAAACTGTGTTAACATTGTAATACTCAATATATACCAATAACAAAAGATGAGTACATGTCTTATTTGATTTCTGCAATTACAAGAGGTGCTCAAAGTGGTTACCATCAGCTTCCAGACACTTCTGATTATAGCAAGCTACTGTTTGAGCAACATGATCAAAGTGTTTACTTATATACATTTTTGGTACCCCCGGTATGTATGTATGTATGTTTGTGTGTGTGTATGTGTGTGTGTGTGTGTGTATGTGTGTGTGTGTAATTATAGTTGACATTCAACATTATTTTATATTAGTTTCAGGTATACAGTGCAGTGGTTAGGCATCTATATAATTTGTGAAGTGATCCCCCAATTAGTACCCATCTGACACTATACATAGTTTGTACAACATTATTGATTGTATTCCCCACACTGTATTTCACATCTCCATGACTATTTTGTGACTACCAATTTGTACTTCCTAATCCCTTCTCCTTTCTCACCCATCCTCCCAACCCCCCTCCCATCTGGCAACCACCAGTTTGTTCTCTGTATGAGTCTATTTCTGTTTTGTTTGTTATTTATTTGGTTCTTTAGATTCCACATATAAGTTGGATAATATGGTATTTGTCTTTCTCAGTCTGATTTATTTCACTTAACATAATACCCTTTAGCACCATCCATGTCATTGGAAAAGGTATAAGATTTCATTCTTTTTTTTTCTCCCATTTATTATTATTATTTACAGATGTACAAAACAATGCAATAGTTATCGTTTTCACCCCTTACAAAGTGACTACCCCTCCCCCACCTCTATCCCCCCACCCCCTGATATCATACATATCTATTACAATTCTATTGACTACATCCCAACACTATATTCCACAACCCATGACTATATATGTGTTAAATTATAATCAACATCTAATATTATTATTATTATTCAGCGGCAGCTTCAGATGTACAGTGCAGTGGTCAGGCCACTACACCGTCCATGAAGTAGAAGGACTAATACCTTTTCAAGATTTCATTATTTTTTTATGGCAGAGTAATACTCCATTGTGTAAACATACCACAGTTCCTTTATCCAATCTTCTGTTGGTGGGCGTTTGGGTTGTTTTCATATGTTGGCTCTTGTGAATAGTGCTACAGTAAACATAGGGGTACATATACTTTTACGAATTAGTGTTTTGGATTTCTTTGGATAAATACCCAGGAGTGGGTCACACAGTAGTTCTAGTTTGTTTTTTTTGAGAGCAGTGTCACTGGCCCTCATATGTGGGACCTGAACCAGGGCCGCTAGCTTGGCTTAACCACCACGCCACTCGGCCGGACCAGTAGTTCTAGTTTGAATTTTTGAGGAACCTCCATACTATTTTCCATAATGGCTGCACCGATTTGCAATCCCACCAACAGTGCACAAGGGTTCCCTTTTCTCCACATCCTCACCAACACTTGTTTGTTGATTTATTGATGATGGCCATTCTGACAGGAGTGAGATGGTATCTCACTGTGGTTTTTATTTACATTTCTCTGATGATTAGTGATGTTGAGCATGTTTTCTTATGACTATTGGTCATCTGTATGTCCTTTTTGGAGAAATGTCTATTCAGGTCCTCTACTTACTAATTTTAATTCGATATTTTGGGTTGTGTGGTGTTGAGTTGTATGAGTTTTTTTTTAAACAAATTTTGGATATTAAACTCTTATCAGAAGTATGATTGGTGAATATCTTCTCCCATTTAGTAGGCTGTCTTTTTGTTTTGTTGATGGTTTCCTTGGCCAGTGAAAAACTTAGTTTGATGTAGTCCCATTTTAAATTTTTTTCTTTGTTTCCTTTGCCAAAGGGGAAAATATTATTGATATATCTCTCAGGTAATATCTGAGAGTTTACTTCCTATATTTTCTTCTAAGAGTTTTATGGTTTTGGGTCTTTAATTTAAGTCTTAAATCCATTTAAGTTTATTCTTGTATATGGCATAAAAAGGTAGTTCAATTTCATGTTTTTGCATGTACTTGTCCAGTTTTCTCAATATCATTTATTGTAATTACTTTTTTTTTTTTTAAGCTGAGACATCCTGCCTCCTGTTGGCAGCTTTGCGGCAGCTCAGCTTGGGCTGGGCATCGAACTGTTGCTGCTCAGAGCTCATCTTGCACTCTTTTTTTTTTTTTTTCAGGGCAGTGTCACTGGCCCTAATATGTGGGACCGAACCGGGGCTGCTGGCTTCCCAAGCCAGTGCTTAACCACCGCGCCACTCGGCTGGCCCCCACCTTGCACTCTTGAGCGAGCTCCTTTTTTTTTTTTATATGTCATATGTATTTTTTTAAATTTATATATATTTTTAATTAGCTTCAGGTGCACAACAAAGTACAATAGTTATACTTTTTAGCCCTCAAAGTGACAACCCCCCTCCCCCAATTCTCCCCTCCCACTCCTCCCCCCCCTTTTAACCAACTGCCCAGCACCATTTATTGAATAGACTATCTTTACCCCAATGTATATTCTTGCTTCCTTTGTCATAGATAGAAAGACCACATAGGCATGGATATATCTCGGGATTCTCTATCTGTTCCATTGAGCTGTGTGTCTGTTTTTATGCCAACACCATGCTGTTTTGATTAGTCTGGCCTTGTAGTATAGTTTGATATCAGGTAGCATGACACCTCCAGGTTTGTTCTTTTTTCTCAGGATTTCCATTGCTATTTGGGTCTTGTATGGTTCCATATAAATTTTAGGATTATTTGTTCTAGTTCTGTGAAAAATGCCATTGGTATTTTGATAGGGATTGCACTGAATCTATATATTGTTTTTGGTAGTATGGACATTTTAACTATATTAATTCTCCTTGTCTGTGAGCATGGTAGGTGTTTCCATTTATTTGTATCTAATGCAGAATAATCTTGAATGATATGACAACCTGTTATAAAAGAGAAGTGATGGGGGACAGAATTTATCTTAATTTTTAGATTTTCAAATTCCAATGACATCAGCGTGAGTATTCTAGATGATTTACCTGATGTCTAGATACTCCCTTTTATTTCTGTCAAGTCACAACAAGCATGTGTTAAGGAAATCAGCCTTTTTTTTTTTGTAGTGAGAGTAAAAGTAACCTGGTGTTTATAAAGTGTTACCTGCTTTTTTATTATAAAATAGTGTATTTCCATAGGTCAAAATCTTTAGAAATGGAGAAAAATATAAGTAATCATGAGATAACTCCTTATATTGTACATTGTCTATAGTTTATATACAGATTTGTATCCCACTCTTGCCTATTTATATTATACACTATTCCATGCTTTAAAAGTTAGATGTATTATTATTAACAGAGAGTTATTAGTATGAAATACCATAATTCTTTTAAAGATTTTTTTATTGTATATTTAGATCAATTCCAATTTTTTTCCTGTTATAAATAATGCCATGATGAACGTTTCACATTAATCTTTAAATAAATTTCTGTAGTTCTTCAAGATAAATTCCTAGAAGTAGAATTTTACTGAGTCAAATTATATGAACATTTAAGAGGTTCTAATAATTTCAATGCAATGCCATCAATATTGAATATTATAATTTTTAAATGGTATAATACTTATGTTTTTGGTAATTTTTTACCAACTGATCAAGTTGAAATGCTTTCATACTCTTTTACTAGCCTCGTGTTTCCTCTTTTAGCATATCAATTATACTTTGTTTTTTACTTTTTTTAGTGGTTGCCCTAGAGTTTGCAATATACATTTACAACTAATCCAAGTCCATCTTCAAATAACTCTATACAGCTTCACAAGTAGAGTGAGTGCCTTATAATAACAAAATACAGCAATTCTAATTCCTTCCTCCTGTCCATTGTATCTTGGCTGTCATTTATTTCACTAATATATAAGCATATGTAAATATACTGGGGGTGCCAAAAAATGTATACAAGTGGATACTTTGGTCAATGTTGCTCACCATAATTAGATGTAGTTCACCATAATTAGAAGTCTCTGGGGCTGGCCGAGTGGCTCAGTTGGTTAAGAGCTCACTCAAGAGTGTGAGCTGAGCTCTGAGCAACAGCAGTTCGATGCCCAGCCCGAGCTGAACTGCCGCTGAGCTGCCAACAGGTGGCAGAATGGCTCAGCTAAAAAAAAAAAAAGTGACTGGACACTGATGGTAACCACTTTGAGCACTCCTTGTAACCACAGAAGCAAATGTGACTTGTATTCCTCTTTTGTTATCAGTATAAAGTATTAAAATTTTCAGTTTTTCCTTTCTTAAAATGTGTACACATTTTTTGGGCACCTTCTGTATATAAGCATACATAATAGAGTGCATTGCTGCTACTATTTTGAATAAACTGTTATCTGTTAGATCAATTAAGAATCAGAAAAATAATAGCTTTGATCTTACCTTCACTTTTTTCTTCTCAATGCTATTCCTTTATGGGGAACTGAGTTTCTGACAGATATTAATTTCCTTCTCTCTAAATTATTTTTAACATTTTTTGCAAGGCAGGTCTATTGGTAACAAATTACCTCAATTTTTGTTTGAGAAAGTCTTTATTTCTCCTTTACTTTATAAAGATAATTTCACTGGGTATAGGTTCCAGTTTTTTTTCTCTCTCAACACTTTCAATATTCCACTCTACTCTCTTTTTGTATCGATGGTTTTCTGAGAAGTCCAATAAATTCTTATCGTTGTTCTTCTATAAGTAAGGTCCCGCCTTCTCCCTCCTGGCTTCTTTTGGAATTTTTTCTTTATCTTGGTTTTCTGTCATTTGAAGAAAATATGCCTATATGTAGTGGGGTTTTTTTTGTTTGCTGCTGCTGCTTCTCCTCCTCCTCCTCCTTCTTCTTCTTCTTCTTCTTCTTCTTCTTCTTCTTCTTCTTCTTCTTCTTCTTCTTCTCCTCCTCCTCCTCCTTCTCCTCCTCCTCCTTCCTTCCCTCTTTCCCCCTCCTCCTCTCCCTTTCCCTCCCCCTACTACTCTCCCCTCCCCCTCCCTCCCTTTCTTCTTCTTCTTCTTCTTCGTCTTCTTCGTCTTCTTCTTCTTCTCCTCCTCCTCCTCCTCCTTCTCCTCCTCCTCCTCCTCCTTCTCCTCCTCCTCCTTCCTTCCCTCTTTCCCCCTCCTCCTCTCCCTTCCCCTCCCCCTACTACTCTCCCCTCCCCCTCCCTCCCTTTCTTCTTCTTCTTCTTCTTCTTCTTCTTCTTCTTCTTCTTCTTCTTCTTCTTCTTCTTCTTCTTCTTCTTCTTCCTTCTTCTTCTCCTCCTCCTCCTCCTCCTCCTTTCTCTTCCTCCTCCTTCTTCTTCTTGTGACTTTTATCCTGGTTACTGTTCTCTAAACTTTCTGGATCTGTGGTTTGGTGTCTGACATTAAGTTGGAGAAATTCTCATCACTTTTGTTTCAAATATTTCTCCTGTTCCTATCTCTTTCTTTTCTCCTTATCATATTTACATTACCCATATGTTACATCTTTTTCAGCTATTCCACAGTACTTGGATATTCTATTCTTTTTTTTTTTTTTTTTTTGTCTTTGTTTTCTTTGCTGTTTTGTTTTTTAAGTATTCTCTTGATAGAGCCTTTAGCTCAGAAACACATTTTTCATTTCTGTGACAGTGTTTTTGTTTTGATTCTTTTTTAGAATGTCTATCTCCCTGCTAATATTGCCCATTTGTTCTTGTATGCTATCTACTATATCCATTAGAGCCTTTGGCATATTAATCATAGTTGCTCTAAATTCCTGGTGTGATAATTCCAACATCCCTGCCATGCGTGGTTCTGATACCTGCTCTGTTTTTCTGAACTTTTTTTTCCTTTTGGTCTGCCTTTTAATTTTTTCTTGCTAGCCAAACATGATGCAATGGGTAAAAGGACCTGCTGTAAATAGGCCTTCAGTGATGTGGTGGTGAGGTGTCGGGGGAGAGGAAGTGTTCTGTAGTCCTATGATTAGGCCTCAGCCTTTTGGGGAACTTGTGCCTCTGGGCTGTGAACTTCACAGGTACTACTTGTTTTTTTTTTTCTCCCCCTTAGGTGGGACAGGATGATGAGGGTGGGCTGAAGTTGGGTATTTCCCTTCTCCCACGTCAGTTAGAATCTGATAATACCCCACAGGTTAGGCTCTCGTTAAGTAGTTTCCCCTGAGGGCAGGACTTATTAAGAACAGAGTGCTCTGGAGTATTTAAAATGGCTCCTTTCCCCTCCCCCTGCCTAAAGCTAAGGAAGTGCTGATATTTACTAGGGGAATCTGGTTGAGCTCCCGTAGGTAAATCTTACAACATTGTGAGGGCCCCTCTTACGACGGGGTCCCCCCCTCCAGTTTTTAACTCTCAGAGTTGTTCACACTGAGCTCCCAGCAATCACAGTTCAGGTTTTCATATCCTGCACTGGTTTCCATGGCTGTTTCTGCTCTGGAGTCTCTGCTCCGGTAGGTAAGTTGTGACTCTTTGTATTTGCCTGTCTGTCTCTCCAATCTTGTGGACAGTGTTTTGCCCTGTGTCCTACCCTCTCTAATGGACTCAAGAAAAGTTGTTGATTTTTCAGTCTGGTCAGTTGTTAGGATATGATGGTGACTTCTAAGCTTCTTACAAGTGGAAACAGAAGCCATGTTTCCTTTTAAAACATGCTTCCTTTTTTAAAAATAATTTCAGAGTTGAGCAGAAATTGCTGAAATAGCAAGGAAAACTTGCATATCTTTACTTAGATACCCCAAATATTGACATGCAATCTATTCTGTATGTAAGATTGTACCTTTTCGGAATATTTGAAAACAAGGAATAACAGAATTTTGGTAAAATATAATTGGTTCCCAGAGGATAGACCAAATTCATCTCAATCATTAGGTCTGTATTCCTATGCCCTTTTGCTCTTGTAAATAGTGACTTTTCCAATTGGCTAGTGCAGCCTGGTGATCTCACATTCTCTTTCACATTATACTATTTCACATTCTCTATTTTGATTGTGATATTAGGTATCATATTTTCCTATCCCAACTCCAGCAGGAGTTACTGTGACAATGATTACATAAATCTGGGCTGTTCTATTAGGGATAAGAGATGGTGAAACCGAATCTTTGCATGGGAAGACCTGGGCAGTTCCAGCAGTTCCATTGGAAATTTGAAAAATTCCCTCTGAGTCTCTGATATTTCCTTCCCACTAATATATTTTAGAATGACTGAATTAGATAGTCACATTCCTTTACATATGCTATACAACATTTAGGTAACTCTGGTATGGGGAGAATATATGGTTTTGAGTAAATATCACTACTGCAAGAAATCTGGAGGCCTAGACCCAGAAGGTATGTTACCAGCCCAAAGCCCCACGCTTTGAAAGGCCAAAACTCAAATGTCAGAGCTTGGAATAAGGAAAGGTTTATTGATTGAGAAGGCACCAACTGAGACGATGAGAGACCTAGTGGTGCTTCAAATCCATCATAAGAAAGTACAGGGTTCAGGTTTCTTTTATAACAAATGAAGGGGAAATAAATGTGAGGGGCAAGAGGTGATTGAGCACCATAGACACCTGGGCGCCAGCCAGCAAGGGGTCTGAGGAAGATTGTGAAACTTCTGACTCTAGTTGATGTGAGTCCAGTCATTAGGTTCCTGCAAATCTCTGATAAGCAGTCATTATTGTTGTACATACTTCTCTCATCTCCTCAGAAGAGGCATCTTCTGGCAAGGGGCTGTTTTTATAAAACTGAAGCAGAATTCCTCTAGTTATTAGCATGTCTACATGCAAAAAGCTACTGATCTGAAGGCCATGGGAATAAAGCAGGCTAGAACAAGGTGGAGTCAGAGAGGCCAAGCATTTTACTCTGTTATAGTAATCTTGTGAAACCTGAGTGGCTGGGGCATTCCAAGTCTACAAAGCCACCCACAAGGGGGAGAAAAATCACATTTCCAGGCTTGTTTACTCCATCTTCTTACATTGGCAGTTATTATTTATTAAAGGGCAAGAGTTATTGTGGTGATGGGGGAGAGGCATAACAGGAGGGAATTGGGAAAAATTAGAAACTTGGAGAAAGATTTAGTTTTTATAAAGTTAAATGAAAGGTGACTCCTTTGAGCTATGCTTGGGATATCTTGCTGCCTTTCCCTGTTGTCTATATAACCATACCTCATTTTATTGCTTCACTTTTGCAAGATTCTGTCAACTGGCACCTCATTGCTATTTTACCATCAATTTATAAAACCTATATTAGAAAGTATTATCTAGATATGACTTAAAATCCCAGGATGTCTTAAGTGAATCAGTTTTGTGTTTTTCTACATTTACTTCTAAACTTAAATTTTTTATATAAATATATTGATAATTGGATGTCAATAGATCAGGCTTCCAAACTGCCTTATCTTTAATAGATGATCTGAACTTATTTACTTACTTTATTTATTTATTCATTTATAATAACAGAAGAGCAGAGGCAGATTTCAACGAAGCAAAAAGAAGTTATGGGCCAAACGTGATACTCTTTGGACCTCTGTAGAATTAACCTTAAACTCTTCACATGTTTAAAGCGTGTAATTCAGTAGTGATTCAGCGAGCAGCAAGGGTCTGTTCTTGTTTTTTGAGAAATTGTTGGCAACCTTAGCACACCGAGGCATAGTCCTTTCTGATTTGCCTTCTATTGATGTATCTTATAGTTGGAACGTGGTTAGAAGTATTGGAGTTGATGTATATATTCACTCAGACTTTCCATTTGTACTCCATGATGTTTTCAAACTTTCCGACCAGAAGACTGAAAATGTTTTGACTGGCTTTACTCCCATTTTGTGGACACTTCTCCTAATAATTAACAACTGAGGGTGAAAATTTGGGACAGAAATTCCTAGGGGATTGGCTAATCCAAGTTCTCAAAGTGTGGTCCCTGGACCAGTAGTATGAGGGTGAACTGGGAGCTTGTGGGAAAAACAAATTCTCAGGCCCCCCTCAGACCTGCAGAGTAAGAAACTGGGGATGTGACCGGCATTTGGTGTTTTAATAAGCCTTCTAGGTGATTCTGATGTGCACTTAAGATTAAGAACAGCTAACTGATTTTAATCATTAGGATCAGAAGAGAAACAAACTCTGATTAGCCCAGGAATGTTCAACAAGTTTGGCTGGCAATCTGAGGGAAAAAGAGAAGGGCATTTTTTTTCCTCTTTCTTCAGTCAGCAAGGGACAGCTGGTGCCCGCAAAGAAACTCATTGATAAAAGAGCATTGACTGGACAACACGAGTAAAATCTCACAGGGGTCTTGTTTCTTCATTTATTCATTTCTCTTTTTCTTCTTTTACTTACCAATTTATGAATGGTGATTGCCAGACATTGAGCTATATTTTGAGAGAGATACAGGAGTGTATAAGATCCTCAAAGAATTTATATTCTGTAGGGGAGAAAGAAGTAGCATTGGAAGGAAAAACAAAGCAACATAAAGGAAGCATTTAAAGAGGCAATGCTAATGGGCATTGGAAACACAGGAGACACTAATTAAAAATAAAAGGACAAAACCTCAGTTGAAATGAAGGTACAGAGTTGGGCACTGTAATACTTTAATGACACTTCCCGTTTGTGTCTTGCTTTATGAGTGAAATGTGAAAAGAACACAGAGGCCCAAATGCTAATGGTGACGACATTGTGGATTGTTGCAGTAATGATTTATGCTCTGGGGAAGCTGCAGTAAAAAATAAGTAAGTAAGTAAATAAATAAATAAATAAACAAACACAAAAATAATCAAAATACTCAGTGACAGTCTTTTCATCTTCTGAATGAGTACACTTCAGCAGGAAAAACAATCAATTCACACAAGCAGTATAGTGACGTGACCCTCCAAGCACAATTGAAGGGCACAGCAAGAACATCTTGGGAATACGATGAAATCTGATCAGTATGGATCTTGACCCACCATTTCTACATGACCAAATGCAGCTCACTGCATCCTAATTGTTAAAAGGGAGAATTGACTGAGGAGAAAAATCAACTCCCACTATTGTTCCAGAGACATTTCTCCAGCTAGGAAAGAATTCAATCTCTAAAGATCTGGCAGAGGCTTGCTGGGAGGAAACTGCTTACGAAGCGCTCTCTCTGTGATTTAAAAGCATGAAATTACCTCATTTCAAAGTTGAAAGTCTTAAAACACCACACACACTCTTATCTGCCCTCACAGCTTGGATTTTTGAATTGGGCTTGGGACAAAGTAGAAGAGTCTGTGTGCCTGCCTTGCCCAAATATGTGTTATCAAAAGCCTGATCATTCTTTTCAGAGAATTCAGGGCAAATATTTTTTTCCCAGTATATATATTTTTTTCCCCCATCCCAAATGATCCTGAAGGACATTCAAGTTTTAGAACAATTTCTGTAGGGAAACAAAAAATTCACAAGAAATCCATTTGCACCTTATGTGTGGGGTCCTGGTATAATCAAGTCAGCTTGTTCGCAGAGGAATTGTTTTTAAAGAATGGCTATGGATATTGCAAGATCATAGGGTGAGATCCTAAAAGTTTCTTCTTCATTTCGAGTTGCTCTTGTTTTGTCCTCTACTATGAAACAAACTAATTTACATTGATTTTAATTTATGAGGCAACAGTAAGGGCATTTGGGGGTCATTGGTGGGTCTCAATACCTTTTGGCTCTCTAGGTAACTTATGCCCTCTTTCCAGAAGGAAGTCTATAAAACTCAGAATAAAACCGCTTTACATATCATGTAACTGTGCTGTGCCTGAGAGTTGCCTTCTGTAAAGTAAATAAAGCCATATCGATTTCTCCCGGGCCATGCAATCTATTCTGTGGAATTTTCTCTCATCTAGCTCAATTCCCTGTATGGATTTTCAGGGTGGCTGTTTTTCATCGTGGCTGAGAATAGGACTAGCTGGTTGGAAATGCAGGTAGCTACCATGCAGCTAGACCACAACACTGAGTGTGTTATTTATATTGTTTAGGCATAGAGTCAAAGAAAGAATGTCATCCATAGCACTTGTCAGCATTGCTGTTAAGGCAAATGCTTGCAGGCTCTAAGGATGTGAATGTAGAATGAGGCAGGGATAGAAGTGTCTGAATTATCCACACATACTATAGGTGATGCATTTCCTAAGGAAGTCTCAGGCTAGCAATAGTACTTACAAGGTTCTCTTAATCTTCTGCTTCTACGCAAGGTCACATACACAGACTTTGTACACACAGATTTTGATCCCAAGAACCATGCTACCAAGGGAATAATGATTATATTCTTATATTAAAAATATAAGGAGTGAGGTTTTAGTATTACTTAATGTTCATGTGCGTGTGTACTTATTAATTCCTCTACCATTTGACTATTTGACAGCTTGCAATGTGTCAGCCATAGAGACATGAGTAAGACACAGACCCTATCATCAGGAATCTCAGTATCCAGTAGGAAAGCCATGGTACAGACACCAATATTTATAACATAGGTCATACTGTAATAGGTGGATAAATAGATAAATAAAGATTGATGGATGATAGACAATAGATGAATAGGACAGATAGGTAGATAGGTAGATGTACAGATAGATAAGTAGATGGATAATAAGATAAATAGATATCAATGCCTTAGATGTTTTCTTCTAAGGACAAAAGCAAGATAAAAATCCCAACGATAAAAATCCTAAGAAGAATAAAAATCTTAGGATAAAAGCAGGGCCTTGAGGCTTACGTGGTCTAGCTTCCTGCAATCCTCTTATATCATGTCCTCTCCCTTTCTTATTCTTTCTTTTTTTCTTAAATACAAAAAAGCTGTACATAATATATACAATGTGATGGTTTGAAGTAAGTATACACCTGTGATATTACCACCACAAAATTTGCCATAAACCTTTCACTAACCTTTGAGAGTTTTTTCCACCCTCTTATTTTTTCTTTGATAAGAAAACTTAATATTTATACTCCTAGCAAGTGTTCTCTTTTTTCCATGTCCTTGCCAAGATTTATCTTTTTTTTTTCTTATAACAGTCATCTGTTTTCTTCCATTGATCTATGTGTCTGTTTTTATGCCAGTACAATACTGTTTTGATTACTGTGGTCTTATAATATATTTTGAAATCAGGAAGTGTGATGCCTCCAGCTGTTTTCTTCTTGCTCAAGATTGCTTTGTCTATTAAGAGATGTGAGGTGATATCTCATTGTGGTTTTGATTTTCATTTCCCTGATGATTAGTGATGTTGGGCACCTTTTCATATATCTATTGACCATTTGTATGTCTTTGAAGGAATGTCTGTTGTGACATTAAAAAGTAAGCAAAAGTTGGGCTGGCTGAGTGGTGCGGTGGTTAAGCGCTGGCTTCAGAAGCCAGCGACCCCAGTTCGGGTCCCACGTATGAGGGCCAGTGACACTGCCCTCAAAAAAAAAAAAAAAAAAAAAGAGTGAGCAAAAGTGCTTTTGCTCACTTTTTAATTGGGTAATTTTTAAAAATTATTCTTTGCTATTTGTTGTATGAGTTCTTTATATTTTTCAGATATCAATTCTTTATTAGACATATGGTTTGCAAATATTTTCTTCCATTCTGTAGATTGCCTTTTTAATTTTGTTAATTGTTTCCTTTGTGTGTTGAAGCTTATTAGTTGGACAATCACACTTGTCTATTTTTGGTTTTGTTACCTGTGCTTTTGGTGTCATATCTAAAAAATATCTAGAAGCTTTTTTTCCTATGTTTTCTTCTAGGATGTTTACAGTTTTAGGCCTATGTTTAAATCGTTAGTTCATATTGAGGGTTTTGGGTTTTTTTTTGTATGGTGATAAGAAATAAGAGTTCAATGTTATACTTTTGCATGTAGGTATCCAGTTTTCCCAATACAATTTATTGTATAGACTTTCTATTCTCCACTATGTATTCTTGGCATCCTTGTCAAAAATTAGTTGATCATATACATGTGAGTGTATTTCTGAGCTCTTCATTCTGTTCCATTGATCTATATATCTGTTTTTATGCCAGTATCATATGGTATCGATTGTGATTTTGCAATGTATTTTGAAATCAGAGAGTTTAATGCCTCCAGCTTTGTTTTTGCTTAGGATTGCTTTGACTACTCAGGGTGGTTTTTGGGTATATATGAAATTTAGGATTTTTTTTTCTATTTCTGTAAAACATTGTATTGGAACTTTTATAGACTACATTGAATCTATAGATCACTTTCAGTAGTATGGGCATTTTAAAAATATTCTTCTAACCTATAAACATGGAATATATTTTTTGCATTTACGTGTGACTGTTAATTTCTTTCATCAGTGTTTTATCATTTTCAGTTTACAAGTTTTCACATTCTTGGTTAAGTTTACTACCAAACATTTTATTTTTTTTACATAATAGTAAATGGGGCTGATTTCTTAATTTCTTTTTGGATAATTTCATTGTTAGGGTTTAGAAATGTGGTTGATTTCTGTACATTGATTTTTGTATTCCACAACTTCGCTGAATTTGTTTATTAGTTCCAACAGATATTTTTGTGATGTTTTTTAGGGGTCTCTAAATATAAGATTGTCATTTGCAGAAAGATAATTTTACTTTTTCTTTTTCTTTGTATTCCTTTTATTTTTATTGCCTAAATGCTGTGGCTAGGACTTCTAGTACTGTGTTGAATAGTAGTGGTGAGGATGGACATCCTTTTCTTGTTACAGATATTAGAGGAAAATCTTTCAGTTTTTCAACATTGAGTATGATGTTAGCTGTGTGTAATCAAATATAATCTTTATTGTTTTGGGGTGAAATCTGTCTATACCTAATTTCTTTCATAAATGGATTTTGAATTTTGTTAAATGTTTTTTTCTGCATCTATTGTGATGATCATGTAATTTTTTTTCTTCATTTTGTTAATGTGTTGTATTACATTTATTAATTTGTGTATGTTGAACAGTCCTTGCATGCCAGGAATAAATCCCACTCTCATGGTGTATGATCCTTAATGTGCTACTGAATTCACTTTACTAATATTTTGCTGAGGATTTCTGCATCCATGCCTGTCAGGGAAATTGCTCTGTAGTTTTCTTTTCTTGTTGTGTCTTTGGCTTTGGTACCTGGGTGATGCTGGCCTCATAGAAATTTTGGAAGGTTTCCCTTTTTTATATTTTTGGAAGAGTATAAGAGAGATTGGTATGAATTCTTCTTTAAATTTAGGTAAAATTCACTTTTTTTTTTTTGAGGGCAGTGTCACTGGCCCTCATATGTGGGACCAAACTGGGGCCACTGGCTTCCCAAGCCAGCACTTAAGCATCACGCCACTCGGCCGGCCCTAAAATTCACTTTTTAAGCCATCTTGTTCTAAGTTTTTGCTGTGTTGGAAGGATTTTGATGACTGATTCAAGGTTGTTATTTTTTATTGGTCTGTTTTAGCTTCTCTATTTTTTTCTTGGTTCAGTCTCATACATTTCTTGAAATTTATCTATTTCTTCTAGTTTGTCCAATATGTTGATGTATATAGTAAGTCCTCATTTTGTTATAGTATTGACAGGAAAAAATGATTCCCAGCCAGGGCCACTGTCTGTGGCATTTGCTCATGTCTATATATGTTTTCTCTCGGTACTCTTATTTTCTCCAACATTCAAAAATGTGCACATTAAGTTAATTCATATATCTAAATTGTCTCAGTAGGAGTGAATATGGGTATGTGTATGTCAGTGTGTCTTGAGATGGAGTGGTGGACATCCTGTCCAAGGTTGGTTCCCATCCTACGCCCTGAACTGCTGGGATAGGCCCAAACACCTGCCACCCTGAACTGGAATAAACAGCTTGGAAAATAATTATCTTGCTTTTAATAACCATTCTTTTTTTTCCCCTTTTAAAAAATCAGTTTTTTATTAGAAATGTAATACATGCTCATAATTTTTAAACAAACATATACGCAAGGCAGAACACAGCTCCCTCACTCAGTGCTACCCTAGTACAGACAGCATAATGCACGGCCTTCCAGGACAGCTGTGATAACTTACTCTATTGCCCACAGTTGTATTCGAGTACTCATTTCTCCCTATTAACAATACTGGACTTTGTGGGTTTTTAAAAAAATGTTTGCCAATCTAGAATTTTAGGAAAGATAATGCACTTCAATTTGAATTTCTATCATTAAAGACGTAGACTGCCTGTTCATACAATAAATGGTATTCCTATCTCTTCTGTGAATTGTCTATTCATACTCATTATACATTTTTTTCTGTAGTATAAAATACAGCATGCCTATAGAAGAGTACATAATGTATGTGCAGAGTTTTTTTGTAAGGGGTGAAAAGGATAACTGTTGCATTGTTTTGTACATCTGTAACTAAAAAACAAACAAACAAAACACAATAATACTAAAGGGAACCACTATAAACCCATCAGTGAACATAAGCACCAAAAATGACTTGTTCCTTTGCAGTTCCTTCATGCCTCTCTTCAAATGCATCTGCCCCCTCTCCCTACCCTCCAGAGGTAACCACTTTACTAAATTTTGTGTGAAATAATTTTCTTGCTGTTTATTTTTATAGTATTGCCACAAGTATATGAATCCCAAAACATATATTGTTTAGTTTTGCCTTTTAAAAAGCCTTTTATACAAATAGAGATACTGTATATATTCTTTCGTGACATGCCTTTTTTACTCAATATTTAAAACTTTGATATTCATCATATTAATATGCATTGCTGCAGTTTGTATCACCCATTTTTATTTGCTTGGTATTTTTCTTATTGATTTGTATATGTTCTTTCTATATTATACATATTACTTTTCAATTTCTTATATATGTTAAAAATTTTGGTGAAATTTGAGACAGCTGGTATATTGCCTTTTAATTTTTTAAAATTAGTAAATTTGTTCTTTAGATCAGTTTTATTTTACAGCAAAATTGAGCAGAAAGTGCAGAGTTCCCATATACCCACTATCTCCACACACCCACATCAACATCCTGTACCTGAGTGGTGCATTTGTTACATTCGATGAACTTACACCGACATATTATCACCCAGAGTCCATAGTTTATAGTAGGGTTCACTATTGGTGTTGTACATTCGGTGGGTTTTGACAAAGGTATAATGACTTGTATTTACCATTGTAGTAAGATACAGGTAGTTTCTCTGCCCTAAAAATCTTCTGTGCTCTGCCTAGTCACCCCTCCCTCTACCTTAACCCCTGGTAACTGCTAATCTTTTTACTGTCTCCATAGTTTTCCTTTTTCCAGAATTTCATATAGTTGGAAACACACAGTAGGTAGCCTTTTCAGATTGGCTTCTTTCACTTAGTAATATGTGTTTAAGTTTCATTCATGTCTTTTCATGGCTTGATAGTTCATTTTTTTTGAGGTGCTGAATAGTATTCCATCGTCTGGATGTAACACAGTTTATCTTTTCACCAACTGAGGACATCTTGGTTGCTTCCAAGTTTTGACAATTATGAATAAAGCTGCTACAACATCCATATGCAGATTTTTGTGTGGACATAAGTTTTCAATTCATTTGGTTAATGACCAAGGAGCATAATTGCCGGATTGTGTGTTAAGAATAGGTTTAGTTTTGTAAGAAACTGTCTTCCAAAGTAACTATCATTTTCCATTTCCACCAGCAATGAATGTAAGTTCCTGTTCCACATCCTCACAAGCATTTTGTTGCCAGTGTTTTGGATTCTGGCCATTCTGATAGATGTGTAGGAGTGTCTTGTTTTAATTTGCAATTTCCTAATGACATATGGTAAACACCTTTTCATATACTTACTTGCCACCTGTGTATCTTCTTTGGTGAGGTCTTTTGCCGATTGTTCATTTTCTTATCATTAAATTTTAAGAGTTCTTTGTATATTTTGGATAGCAGTCCTTTATCAGATGTGTCTTTTGCCAATATTTCCTCCAAGTCTGTGGCTTGTCTTCTCATTTTCCTGACATTGTTTATCACAGAGCAATATTTTAATGGGGCCCAATTTATCAATTATTTCTTTCATGGATCATGCTTTTGGTGTTGTATCTAAGAATCATCACCATGCCCAAGGTCATCTAGGTTTTCTATGTTATCTTCAACAAGTTTTATAATTTTTCATTTTACATTTAGGTCTATGATCCATTTTGAGTTAATTTTTTTTAAAGATTTTATCGGGGAATTGGGGGAGGGAACAGCATTGGGGAATCAGGGAAGAAGAGAAGACAAGTTGCAGTCCTTTTGTTCTTCAGTCTAGTTGTGGAGGACGCTGCTTCACTGGCCCATGTTGGTATCATCATTGTGCTCTTCTCAGGTGAGGCAGATCGGTTGCCAGCTATTGGACTGCCACTCACAGCAGCTCTCGGTAGCTCACGCCGGCTGTCGGCCACTCACGGTAGCTCACAGCAGCCCACTGCAGCCTACTCCATCACCGGCGACTCACAGCAGCCCAGCTCCAGGTCGAGCTGTTGTTCATCATTTTAGCTGTAGAGCGCACAGCATCACTGGCCCTCATGTGGGATCCGAACTGGTGGCCCTGCTGTTCAGAGTTTGCGCTCCCAAGCCAACTCTTAACCAACATTTCAGTTGGCCAGCCCCATTTTGAGTTAATTTTTGTGAAGGGTATAAAGTCTGTGTCTAGGTTCATTTATTTGCATGTGGATGTCCAGTCATTCCAGACCATTTGTTGAAAAGCATATCTTTGCTTCATTTTATTGCCTTTGTTCCTGTGCCAAAGATGAGTTACCGATATTTATGTGGGTCTATTTCTGGGCTCTCTATTTGTTCCATTAATCTATTTGTCTATTGAACCACTCATACCACACTGTCTTGACTGCAGTAGCTTTATAATAAGTTTTGATGCAGCACAGTATCAGTCCTCCACCTTTGCTCTTCTCCTTCAACGGAGTTCATATTCTAGGTCTTCTAAATCTCCACATAAACTATAGAATCAGTTTGCCAGTATCAACAAAATAACTTGCTGGGACTTTGTTTGGAATTGCATTTGATCTGTAGATCAAGTTGGGAAGAACTGACATTTTGATAACTTGCGTCTCCCTATCAATGAACATGGAACATGGAACTTTTTAAGTTTGTGAAGGTATGTTTTGTGACCCAAAATATGGTCTTGGTGAATGTTCCATGTGAGCTTGAGAAGAATGTGTATCCTACTGTTGTTGGGTCAAGAAGTCTATAGATGTCAATTATATCCGGTTGATTGATGGCGCTGTTGAATTCATCTATGTCCTTACTGATTTTCTCTCTGCTGGATTTGTCCATTTCTGATAGAAAGTTGCTAAGGTATCTAATTATAATAGTGGATTCATCTATTTCTTCTTGCAGTTCTATCAGTTTTGCCTCATGTATTTTAATGCTCCATTGTTAGGCTCATGCACATTAAGGATTGTTATGTCTTCTCAGAAAACTGACCCCTTTGTCATTATGTAATGCTTTTTTTTTAATCCCTGATGACTTTCCCTGTTCTGAAGTCTGTTCTTTCTGAAATTAATATAACTACTTTTACTTTCTTTGGATTAGTGTTAGATGGTATTATCTTTCTCCCTCTCTACTTTTAATTATATGTGTCTTTATATTTAGCGTGTGTTTTTCACAGATAAGTCTAGGGTAACTCATGTTATTGTAAGGGGGTAAAGTGAAATTCTGAAGATGTTAGTACACATTAACATTTATGAAGTCAACGGAGTGTTTTTTAGAAGGGTGCAGAGGGTAGAGAATTGCGGGGAGCCAGCCCCCGCGAGGACCAGGGGTTCCGTCGGGTGGGACGGCGAGGAGAAAGAAGGATGCAGACACCGGAAAGAGGTTCACAGGAGTGTCACACACACCTTGTTATTAAAGCCTGGCCCCTTTTACAGGGGCTTCTGACCATTACCTCAATTACAAGTTATGTTTCACATGATCGGGATGTTTTTCTCTTTCTCAGAGCTTTTACCTTTTTGTAATTGTATCTTTCCAGGGTACACCGGTTACCATGACTACCTTACAGGGCATATACTTGAACTTAGTAGCAAAAGGAGTCTCAAACTTTTCCTATCCCATGAGGAGCTGCATATTATTGCAATAGAGGGGAACATCTGTTTCTCAGTCAAAGCTTCCGTTTTTGTTGCTACAGCAATGTACAAAACAAAGAGTTAAAACAAGGCTGTTAATTAAAATACCTCATGGTCAGTAAGCTGTCTCCTATCAGAACTCTCATGGCCGAGAGACCTTGGTCTCCTGATCTCCAAGGAAACCTTTCACAGCTGCATAGGCCAAGGGGCTTGAGTCCCCAATATCTCAGTTCAGGGGTTCCCTTGGACTGGAGCCTGTTTTAGGGAGTTTCCTTTTCTTTAGGAAATCTTGCCCTGTCGTTGGCTTACACAGCTAGCTATCATCAGGATACCACAGGAACTTGTCACAAATGCAGTGAGTATATTGTCTCCTATAGGAGGAAAGGCACATGGGTTCATAGAGACAGGAGATATTACATGACTAACCATAAGGCAGCATTCCAGACATCCAGTGCTGAGCGTGGATCTTTATTTCAATGTGGCCTTGTCAGACACTGGGAGACTGTCGGCTGCCAACAGAGAACACCATCAATCAAACACAGGATGTGTTCAGAGTGTCACATTTGCAAAAGTCTGGAAATCATTCTTGTTATCAGGTCTGCATTCACCTGCACAGGTGAAAAGATGAAATTTCTAAGAATAATATTCCAGCAAATAAGGCAAACAAAATTTTTATGGTGATATGTTATCTATTTAGGCAACTGGTTTTCACACTCAGGCGTTCTTAAGTTCTTTATGTGTCAAGTAATGTGAAAAATACCTTTGCTTGAGAGGAATCTGCAGATGCTCGAAGTATAATTGGCCTACCAAGCTTATATGCTCATCACAACCTCTTCTTCAGACACCAAGTCAACCTTGAATGGGTTTGCTGTGATATGACACAAGATTTCCTTTTTCATCTGCCAACACCAAACTGCCTGTATCCCTGGAGCATGAAAGCAGCCTTACAGTGCTTGGCTCACTTGTGAGGACATCGGGAACTGCATAACTGGGCTTCAGGGGAGTTTCTTCATTGATTTTATGCCTGAAAATATTTCCCTCTATACCATAAACTTCAGCCAAAAGAGAAACCTTAGTTGCTTCATTGATGACTTGGAACTTGGTGCTGTCTTTGTCTGTTATGACTGAGTCTAGTAATGCCTGATAGGTGGACTTCTGGGACAGCTGCTGTGTCTGACGCCTATAGAAGGCAATCTTGCTGCAGTCTTTGAAAACGTTGTTATCCACAGCTTCATCTTCAACACTGATTTCCTCCTTCTTGGTTGCTTCCATGGCTTTCCAGTCACTTCACAGGCTCCCCGCTCTCAGGCCAAGGTTTGGTGCGATCTTTTCAAAACGTGAATAGACAGGCAGGCCTCTTTCTTAGTTACCACCAGCACTTCATCGCCTTCAGATTTCTCAGAAATGGGAAGTCCCCTCCAAGTCTTTAGGAGAGACAAATCGACTCTTGTTCCTGGATTTCCAGGCCCAAACAAGTGCTTCTACCGGGATTTATTTCACATATTGTTCTTGATAGTGACTGGCTGATGAGGGACTCTTTTTTTTATTTTAAGATTTTATTTGGGAATTGGGGGAGAGGAACAGCATTGGGGAGTAGGGGAAAGGCAACAGACAAGTTGCTGTCTTTTTGTTCTTCAGTCTAGTTGCGGAGGACGTTGCTTCACTGGCCCATGTTGGTATCGTCATTGCGCTCTTCCCGGATGAGGCACATCGGTCCCCGGCCTCTGGATGGTCACTCACCGCAGCAGCTCACACAGGCTGCCAGCCACTCACTCTGGCTGCTGGGCACTCACTGTAGCCTATGGAAGCCCACTGCAGCAAGGGCTGCAGCCTACACTGTCGCCGGGGCTTGCAGCCCAGCTCCAGGTGGAGCTATTGTTCACCATCTTAGCTGTAGAGGGCAGTGTCACTGGCCCTCCTATATGGGATCTGAACCGGGGCTGCTGGCATTCCAAGCCAGTTCTTAACCAGTGTGCCACTCGGCCGGCCCTGAATAACCCTTCTTAAGTGCATGTATAGCTCACATTGTTTCAGTGTTTAATATTAGTAGTGTTTTGGAGTCTTTATTTAGAAGTTTGTTGATGTTTTTGTGAAATATGCCACAGGAACTTAACTCTTTTTTTTTTTTTTTTTTTTTTTTTAGCTGAGCCATCCTGCCACCTGTTGGCAGCTCAACGGCAACTCAGCTCGGGCTGGCATCGAACTGCTGTTGCTCAGAGCTCCGCTCGCACTCTTGAGCGAGCTCTTAACCAACTGAGCCACTCGGCCGGCCCAATTAACTCTTGTTCATATCAATTAGCCTATGGTAAAATTGGTTTCATTATACATTGTTTCAGTTAAAATCGCACTTTGCAAGAAAGTACCAAAGATGTGAAGTGAGGCATTACAGCAATTATCCATAATAGTCCCTCATGGTCATTTTTTTATGTCAATGGCATCATTTGTAATGCCTCTTTTTCCATTTCCTATTTTGCATCTTCTCTGTTTTTTTTTCTTAGTTTAGTTAAGGTGTTGTCAATTTTGTTTATTCAAAGAACCAACTCTTAAGTTTTGTCAAGTTGTTCTATTCTCTATTTTATTTACTTCTGCTAACTTTGGGCTTTGTTCTTTTTCTAGTTTCTTGAGGTATAATATTAGGTCATTTACTTATTAGTTGTTTATTAATGTAGTCATTTATTACTAACTTCCCTGTTAGTACTCCTTTTGCTTTCTTTTTTTTTTAATGTCTAATCTTATTTTGTTACTCAGAAAAATCTAATTTTTGACTGGACTCAGACTTAAAAATAGAAGCTCTCAGAAAGGACTGCCTACACCTGTTGCAGTTTGTTCTGGCATTTTTCACCCAGGACATCATCATCAACTTCTGTGGCCATATGCTTCTCATGAATGGTATGAAGGTTGCATTCATCATCTACGTCAATGAGTTTCTGGCTGCTGGTGGCTGGGAAAGTGATGCTCAGCTTCATCCTGAAGCAGCCAACTGCCTCTAACTCACCACATGAGCTGTACTCCTTTTGCTTTAATCCCATATGTTTTGGTATGTTGTGTTTTTGTTTTCGTTTGTCTTTGATATATTCTAATTTCTCTTTTGATTTCTTCCTTGACCCTAAGGTTGTTTAAGAGTGTGTTGTTTAATTTCCATGTATTTGCGAATTTTTTCCGTTGACCTTTTGTTATTGATTTCTAATTTTGTTCCATTTTTGGTTAGAAAAGACACTTGGAATGATTTCAGTCTTCTTACATTTGTTAAGACTTGTTTTGTGACCTAGTATGTGACCTATTCTGGAGAATGTTTTATGTACACTTGAGAAGAATGTATATGCTGTTGTTGAGTGGGAGGGATGTTCTTCATAAGTCTATTAGGTTCATTTGTCTGTAGTGTTGTTCTAGTCTGCTCTTTCCTTATTGATCTTCTGTCCAGATGATCTGTCCATTTTTGTAAGTGGTCCATTACTGCTACTATTATTGTATTGCTGTCTATTTCTCTCTTCATATTTGTCAGAGCACCTAAAGTTAATCTGATGTTGGGTGCACACTTATAATTGTTATATCTTCTTGTTGAATTGACCCTTTTGTCATTGTATAATGACTTCCTTTGTCATTTGTGACACTTTTGCCTTAAAATCTATTTTGTCTGATATAAGTATAGCCATCCCTACTATATTTTTGTTACCATTTGCATGGAATATTTTTTTTTGTCCCTTTCAGCTAACTTATGTCTTTAAATGAAATGTGGGTCTCTTGTAGACAGTATATATTGGGTTGTTGCATTTTGCAATGGAAAACATAGAAAAAATATGTCATGACTTTTCCAACAGCCCAATAATTGGAAGTTGGGTTTTTTTAAAAAAATCACCCACTCTGTCTTTTGATTGATGAGTCTAATCCATTTACATTTAAGTAATTATTGATAGTTATTGATTATTGATAGTAATTACTGACTTACTATTGCCATTTTGTTCATTGTGTCTATTTTGCAGTTCTTTCTCTGTTTTCTTACTGTCTTCCTTTGCTGTTCAATTTTTTTGTAGTGGATATGCTTTGATTGTTTTATCTTTATCTTTTATTAATGTGTTTCAAAATACCAGGCTCCACGCATTTGCTGAAATACATTTAGTATATTCTCCCCAGGGTCTTTGCATTTTCTGTTTCCTTTCATTGTTGGAATTTTTTCCCCTGAGATATACACATCTCTTGTTCCATCCTTTAATTCAGGTGTCTGCTCAAATGTTACCTAATTAGAGAATTATTCCCTAGCCACCCTATTACTACCATTATTCTCTCTACTTTTATTTGGCTTTGTTTATTGAAGCTATCAGTACCTGTCAGGTTATGTTTATTTATTGCTTTCTCTGTCTTCTAGAATGTAAGCTCCATACTTGTGTGAACTTTTGTTAAACTTTTTGACAACTATACCCTTGGTGCCAGAATAGTGACCGACATGTAGTAGTACTCAAATACCTGACTAAATTAGGTACAAGCAAGCTGTAAGAGACCATGGAGGACTTTGGACTCTGTGCTAAGGCATTAAGCTCTATTTGGTAGGTTTATCAGTTAGCTACTGCCACAGAAATACCATGTCATAATAGAACCATACGCTTCTGTTTCTCATGCATCTGTAGCTCAGTGGCTGATGATGGGCTGATTTATGCTCCATTCATTGGGATGAATCTACTGGTCTCACCTGAGCTCACTTCATGCATCTATAGTCAGTGTTGGTCTAAAGCTGGTCTTAGGCTGCACTGTTTACTGTGCCACTTTTTTTTTCTCTTTTCCTTCTGGGATCAGCACAGCAGCATGGAAATTTTCTTCTCAGGGTGGTGACAGTCCGCAAAGAGAGCAAGACCACCTATGCTAGCAGTTTTCAATCCTCTGCTTGCATCATGTCTACTAACATCTCACTGGCCAAAACACATTACATGGCTAAGCCCACAGAAGAAGGCATAAAATTTAAATCGAGTCTACCATAGTGGGCAATGTTACTTAAAGGTTTTCAGCAGTTTCATGATCCCTTACAGATCATTGTATAATACTTAAGACTTTCCAGTGTTGAGATATATTATTTGCAGTCCACATTGAATTAGAATTAATTACAGTTAACCACTGTGCAGTCTGCCAATAAAATAGTTTCTAATATGCTTATAATGTTATACAAATGTCCTAATCACAATATGCCCAGTAAGTAGGTCAATAAATTGGACTGTATAAAGATAGTTAGTCTTATACACAATTTATTTCCCAGATTTTATCCTAGAAACAACTAAGCATTCCCTCTGCTCCCATCCAATTTCCCCTTCATAGGAATTTAATTTATAAGATTGCTGACTTTAATTACAGATGGAAGCATGAAATTGTTCTATCAAAATGTAATTGACTGTCATAATAGTACAGCTTTGAGATTTTCTTATATTTTGCTCTCCCATCTAAAAAGAGTGGACTCTTTTTAATTCTATAAAGAGATTATAGTTAATGGTGCTGATGGTGGGCTGATTGCTGAATTATTTGTTTTCCTTTTTCTTTCTTCTTTCATTTGAGCCTAACCTGATTACTTTAAAGATAACAGCAATTCTTTAGCAAATGATTAATTCTAATTTGGGAAATTTGCTATCATATATGTGAGTACTATAATATTACAACGTGTTCCCAAAGATGACAATAGTATTGTGTGTATGTGTATGTGTGTGTGTGCATGCACGTGTGTGTGTGTGTGTGTGTGTGTGTGTGTGTGTGTGTGTTTGGTAGGATGACCATCAGGGAACGATTTTATTAATGGGCAAATATCTGAGAGTTGAAACATTTGTTACTAGCTGGATTTGGTTGAATAGAATTTCTGGGTTGCATTTCCTAAAAAAACTAAAGTTGCGTCTTCTTTATCCAAAGATGAAGAGATGGGGAATGCTAAGGCGCTGAGGGTTATATTCTGGGAGGTCATTTGTTCATAAATCTGGCCAACCAATAAATCTTTAATATGTGCATAGTACTATATTCCGTATTGTCAAACACTGAATAAAATCCTTAGTAGATTTGATGAACTGGAGCCTGAGTGGAGTCAATTACTAACAAGTAAATCTTTTCATATTATGAACAATGGTGTCTGCTGCCTTTGTCCCAGTTAGACTTTACTATCTTAACAGTGTCCAAGAAGAGTGCTGTGCTTCCTGTGTTAAAATGGAAAAGACCTACTTGCTTACTTTCTTTTTGTATCTTTTTACTGTTTTAGAACAATCATTCTCACTCCAACATCTGCTCCCAGTTCTTTGCTTTGCCAGATTTCTGAAAATGATCTGGTAATTTTCTAATTGTTTTTATTTAACACATTGGATGAAAGTAATTAAATGGTGAACAAGTCAGTACAAGCATGCACAATCCAACAAGGGTACCCAAAGATGGGTAAAATAAAACAAGCATATTTTCTTAACTCAATATTTCAGTAAAACTATATTGAGAATAGTATTTATTAAAGAACTTTAATAAAGTTACTAGCATACAATTCTGATTCATTTGCTGGCATAAACATGGGTTTTTACTTAACCTCTGGATAATCTCAGCCAAACTGTGATGGAAAGGTTAGAGTTCCAAAAGATTCTTCACTAGACAGTTTTGTGTAATGTTTTTTTTTTTTTTTTTTGAGATGGAATCAGGTACATTTTGGAGATTTCTATATCTGTGACATTTCACATAATGACCCTGTAAAGACATATTCTGACACATTCTCATTAGCAAATTATATAGGTGGCTTATTAAAGTAGTGGAAATTACTTTTGAATGAACTGTGCAAGGCTGGGTAAATGACTATGTGAGAATGAGTTAATCAGCTGTCTTTGTTAAATGTTTTTCTAAGTGTGGGAGGCCTTGGCAGGTAATTTGGCTTTCTCTGATTTGCAGCTGCTGTCATCATTACTATATGTGATTGATATGTCTGGCTGGACAGATTTGCAACCTGACACTAATGCTAATGAGTGGTTTAAAGTTACTGAATTATTGATAATTTCTGAAGTGCCTCTGGAATTGAATCTAAGAGGCTGGTTTGCAATTTACAGCTCCATGCCATGGAGATACTGTTGAGGCAACATTGCTTTGCAAGAGTTTTGAGTTAAGCTTCATATCATGTGTGGTACAAATGCAACTAACTATGTATGCTATGAATTTTCTCTAGTAGAAAAAATTCTCTTCTATGCTTTGGTATCATGTAGACATATTCTTACACAAAATGGATTTCTTTACCGTTATCATGTCTCACTTTTACCTGCAGCTGCTTTATGAAGGGAGGTAACAATTTTTCTTAATAGTTATATCCTGTGATTCCAGAGATGCAGAAGGTTAGATTTAAATGGACCATTTGATATCACCCAGCCCAATATTTCTCAAAACTTCACTGATGTTAGAGGAAGGTGAATACATGGATCCTGGAGTCTGTGGATATAGCACAAAACAATTAAACTATTTGAGATCATAAGGTTTTGAATCTTCATCCATAATATACCCATACCCATTGAAACAAAATTTCAGCTCAGCTGAGCTACCTTGTCTTCATGAAATAAATAAAATTAGCCTAGGATCCTCATCCCATATCCTGTAGGAATTCTAATGCCTTTCTCAGGAGATCTGGAAATTCCTAAGGGCTCATGTTCTCTTAAACACTCATCCCTCTGATTTCCTATTTCCACTGCATTTTTAGTCTTGCCGAAGTCATCATCTATAGCTATTCTCGTCTCACTGACCATTATGGGTAGAACAATTTCTTTCCTTCATTTTCCCATAATGCAACTCATACAAAATATATGTGGGTATATCAGACCCCAGTACATATTATTTGTTTTACAACATAGCTATATATATGTTAAAAGTAAATGCTTGTCATCCTTGTCCTTGAAGCTGCCTTTGTTGCCCCTGCCACCAGCGTCTTCTCATTAGCTAACATTTTTAAGTGGGTTCCTCTCAGCTGTTACGTGGCTTACTCTATCACTTAACCAGTTTTCCTCCTCGACCCATGCTCCATTCTTTTCTCAACTTGCCCATGAATTTCTGCCTTCTTATCCAGAAAAAAGCTATAGTTATCTCTTTGATAAGGCTCAGAAAACTTAGGCTCTTCTGCCAGCCACCTCTTTATAATAAAACATTTCCATCAAGATGGCTCCTTGAACAAAATTGTCTTATTCAATAGAGGAATTCCATGAGGAATCTCCTCCCTCTATGCTATATTGATATTGACTTTAGAAAGTTTATTCCCCATAAGTCTTTAGTATATTTTCTGCTTTAACAACATGTGACCATTTTTAACTTATAGTTTTGTGCTTACTCCTACATATGAGTATCCTAACAATCCAGTTTGAGAAGAGTGGGTCTATCTCTGGGCACATGAATATGGGTCTATCCTAACCTCCTTCCTATTACAAATAAGAAATGAAATGTAAGTGATCTGCCCAATGTCTCCAAATTGAGGGCATTGAAAAGGGAATACAAAATTTCCTCTCATCACTCCAGATAGTAAGTTCCTTATTATTAGTGAAATTATGTCACACAAGTACATCTCTACTTTGCAATAAGAATTCCTTAATTGTGTACTTAATATTTGAAGGAAAATGTTGTATTCTAATAAAAATCCATGGTAAATCCCCCATGACATGGATTTTCATTTGCACTGGTATTGACCTATCTGTGGTTTCTTTTGGGGTATAATGCCTCCAGAAATTTTGAGTGTTACTCTAAATATGTACCGTCATGTGGGAAGTTTTATCTGTCTTCCAGGTTGTGTCTTGGCATTTGTATTTTACTTTGTCCTTATGGTGAGTCACCTGATTATCAAAGAGCAGCAAGACCTTGGAGAAATGCTGTCTCAGAACTGACAACAAGGTTTCTATTTTCGTTCTTTCCCCCATGGATCTTTTTCTTTCAAGCTTTCAGTCTTATTTATTTGCAGGATTGTCCACACATTTTTTTTTTTGTGGGTACATATACTCAGCAACTTAACATATATATATTTTAAATTTCTGCTTTGTAATTTGAACTGTAAGTAATGATGTAAAACTTAAGTAATGTTTTAAGAAAATAATAGAGGAAATAGCAGAACGCTGAATATGACACGTAAGCAAGTTAAAGGCATAGAGAGAAACACCATGTTTGTTGTCCTTTCAGACAATTCGCTGAATGCTATGGACCCTCTCTAAAGAAATGCACATATACTTATACTAAAATTACCTTACTATTTCCTGGGGGTAAGGAACTTAGGGAAGACCACCCATGAGGGATATGGACCTCTGGGGAAGAAACTCTAGGACAGGCTGGAAGTCCCAGTTTAAAGGCATGGATGGTCAATTCTGAGTAGACTGGTCAGAGGAGCCTTCTAGGAGGAACTGGAGGTAGATATGGAAAGATGAACAAAGTGGGGAGGGACAAGGCTGGGGCAGGGAGCATGGCAAGCTGGGAAAACCTTGATAAAGATACCAAAGTCAGGGCATTAAAGAGTGTATAGATTGGAGGGAAAGAGAAGTCAGAGGGCACTATGGGGAAAAGCTAGGAAGGTTGGCTTGTGTTGGATGCACAAGGTACAAAGAAGTATTTTCATTCATTACAACAGGAATATATGCTCATTGTAAGAAATTCAAATCATACTAAAATATAAGAAATAGAAAATGAAAATCGTTGTCTTCTAAGTGTATAGAATTTTGAGTTTGCACTAAACATGCTGGCTTATAACCTGCTTTTCTATTTTAAAACATATGCATCATATGTCTTATTGGCTACCTTTCCATGTCAACACATAAATATCAACTTTCTCATTTTAATTCTCTCAGAATGGTCCTTGTATGGATGAACCATAATTTGTTTAACCAAATTCCCTTTAATTAGGTTTTCTCTCTGATTTCACTACTATACACATCATTGCAGTACACATTCATATACTTTTGAGCTCCTCTGTGATTAGATCTTGAGGATAAATTTCTAAAGCTGTTAGATCAAAGGGCATATTGCTAAAGATGATTATTTGTGTCCTCCCAAAATTAGTATGTTGAAATTCTAACCCCTCCCCCAGTATGAGGGTAGTAAGAGGTGGGGTCATTGGGAGCTGATTAGGTATGAAGATTAATGCTCTTATAAAAAAGACCCTAAGAGCTCTCTCACCGTTTCTGCCATGTGAGGACACAGAAGTCTATGAACCAGGATGTGGGCTCTCACTGGATACTAAATCTGCTGTCACTTTAACCTTGGACTTCCCAACCTTCAGAACTGTGAGAAATAAATGTGTAAGCCTCCCAGTCAATGGTATTTTTGCTATAGCAGCCTGAATGGATGACTAACGCACACATTTTAAATTCTGATCCATGTTGCTAGATTACCCACCTGAAATTCCATCAACATCAAGGGGTAGTATAAGATTTCCCATCTCATCAAACTTTCAACTTCAACATTTCTGATCTCTAAATAAACATCCTTTCTTGGTTTGGTGCACAGTTACAGTTGCATTGTTTTTTTAAAAAATAACTCTTTAGTCCTTTCTTTTTGGGAGTGGGAGGAGAGAGAGAGAGAGAGAGAGAGAGAGAGAGAGAGAGAGAGAGAGAAAGAAAGAAAGAGATTGAAGTAAGACACTTGTGTATATCTCCCTACCTGTCCCAGAGATGTATTACCTGGTGAGGGATTATAGCAGGGTCTCTAACAAGAGTGAAAATTATGATAATGAAGAAGATTATTCTATAGGAAGAAAACATGTGAGATAGAGGGAAGAGCCTTCCCTGAAGACACTACACCAATTGAGTGATAAGTGGATGAGAACTGCGGTAAGAGCAGTTGTAGAAGAAATGGAAGAGACAGGCTGAATTAGAGAAGTTGTAAAAGGACTTATAATAAAGAGTAAGGACTGTATAAGTAGGTCTCTCATATGAGAGGTCTTCTTTCCTTCACAGCTGACAAATGTCTGTAATGGTGTACAGACCCGATTGAAGGCAATGATCCCACAAGGACCATCCAGTTAAGCTGTAGTCACACCATCTCAGCCTGAGGCAGGCTTATCTAACTGAAAAGCTCAAGTACGGCCACCCAAACAGCAGCATTCTAAAACATGGCTTTCCAAATATGGGACGGAGATGACTCACAGTCCTCGGCTTTAAAATGTTTACCCAATTGCCCCCTCTCCTAAACCTGGATTCTGTATTGGATAGGGCTATAGTTTGGCAGAAATGCTTTTCCACTCTTCACTTAAATTTGCTCCTAGTGTATCTTTTTCAATTTAATACAGTTTAGTATTTCTTAGAAAATAATTTGGCTTTATTTTCACTGTAATTTCCCTTGTGTGTCTACAAATGAACACTCATTAATTCTTGGAGAGATGTGACATGAGGCACTGCTTGCATAATGGGTCCATTTACCTTCATTCATTTTCTGTTACTCCTCTTCCTTTTTCTTCTCCTGACCAACTAGGCTAGTTGTGATGTTTGCCTGGTAACTCCACTTCCCATTCCTGATATGCCACTTCTAGGAGTTTTTGTAAAAATTTGCTCTTTCTAGAAAATCAGTGCCTTGCTGCTACTTCCCTCTTCTGTGCATTATAATTCAGGAAATGCTGTTTTGTTTGTTGTGTCTGTACCTCACTATAAAGTGCAATCCATTTTATATTTCCAGGGTTATCTGCAACATAAACCTTATCAAACATGGTGTTCTAAGACAGGGGTCAACAAATTTCTTCTGTAAACAGCCAGGTGGTAAATATTTTAGGCTTTGCAAGCCACCTATGGTCTCTGAGGCATATATATATATATATATATATATATATATATATATATATATATATATATATATATATATATATAGAGTGTGTGTGTGTGTGTGTGTGTGTGTGTGTGTGTGTGTTTACATAACCCTGTAGAAATGTAAAAGTCATTCTTAGTTAACTGGTCGTACTAAAAAGGACTGTAGATTTGGTCCACAACCATATATTTCTGACTCTTAGTCTAAAAGGCTATCATTGTGAACATGAACATTTTCTTTTTTTTTTTTTTGAACATTTTCTACTTAAAGCAACATTTACCTAGGACATATCAAAGCTAAATACTGTCTTTCACTAAAATTGTTCTAAGCAGCTAAAGATGTTACAGAATTGTGAAGCTTGAATGACCTCAGTACACCAAACCTTACTGGACTTAATTGAAAACTTTTTTTTGACTGAGGATAATGGGATTAAAAACAAAACAAAACAAAACAACAGTTGTGTACAGACCTGAGGGCACATTTTGTGCTCTATCTAGAGTGTTAGTTGTCAAAACTACCTTCCTTGAAATTCCTGAATTCCCTCACCCCTTCACTCCCAAAGTGAACTGCTCAGTGAATTTTGACACATTGTTGTATGTTCTCTTGCCTGGCAAGTTAATAAACTCAGTTGTGTTTGTTTGTTTGTTTGTCTCCCCACCCCCCCTTTGGTAGTTTTTGGTTTAGTCTTTGACAATTCCCTATGGAAAAAAAAAATCAGATATAAGTCAGCAGGTGGGAAAGTTCTTTGGAATGCTAGGTAAGAAGGGTTTTCCTTATAACTTCTGAAATTATAGCAAGAATAAAGTTTGGTCAGCTTGAGAATAACGGGAGTGAGTGAATCAGGTAATGTCATCTTGTTTTGTGCAAAGGGTAGGAGAATACTGTTAAGCCTCTTTATTTAACAAAATGGAGCAAAGATCTTGTTAAGGAAAATTGTGAAAGTCTTTAAAATTTGCAAAAGTGATTACTGAGTGTCCTATAAATAAAGTGTAGAAAATTGATAATGATGTATATGTTGCTTGTTTATAAAAAAGCAAATGAATTTTGTCTAGAAAATGCAATTGATTATTGCTCATAGATACTGAATGATTTTGCTCATAGATAATTGACCAATTTTGCATCTGTTTGTCATGTCATATAAGCATTCCTCATTGTTCATGTAGGTTCAGCCTTTGAGTTCTCCCTTGGATCTGTTGTAACATGTTTATGGTTTCCTCACTAATTAATAATTTGAACAAAATATTTGCAGTGTGGTCTTTCATATTTGAATGACATGCATGATTATTATGAAAATCAGTTTTTAACAATTTTAGCATCCCACAAATTTTTTTTCATTATAAGATATACATGTATATGTGTGACATACACACACATACACTATGGTTATACAGCATGTTTTATATCACCTTTTTTCTTGTTCAGTGTATACATAAACAAATGAATCATCTGAATTATAAATTCATGTGAAAAGTAATTGGGCTCTACTTATCTGGATCCCTCTGCCTGAAAAGATATGATCACAAGAAGTAATTCTCCACTTCTTTTTACCCATATCTATGTGTCTATCAGTGAGGTAAAATATTAAGTAGGTCATAGCTAAGCTGATTTGAGGTTATGGCTCTGCCCATGATTGAACGTGTGGTAACCAATTTGATCAAGCTTGTAACTCTGAAGACTGCCTAAAATTTCAAATTGATCCACCATTATCCTTTTTAATTTTTTTTTCTTTCTGATTATTTTGACAAGAATCTAGTGAAGTTAATGGTATGGTACCCATTATTAATATGATTCTTACTTGCTCTATATTGAAAGTTTACTAAAGTAGAAGAAAAGTTTCCTTTTAATACAAAAACGTGTATTCTGCTTATCGAAAAACTGAACAGTTTCTCGAGGACTCTTAAATTGATATAAATAGTTTAGAGAAAATGTTTGCTTAATCTCTAAGCAATCCCATTTGCTGGGTAGGAGTCAGTTCAAATCATAAAGCACTTAAGAGGTTGGCAAGCCCAGAGCTTTCTTTTTTTCTGTGTAAGGTGGTGGGACCCTGCCATTGTCTTCAAATTGCACTGGCATCTCTGGCCTTAAAGCTGCATTAGATTTTCATTCACATCCTTTTATATGAACTTTTTCATTAATAAAATGGCAAACATCCTCAGAGAAGTGAAAGTGATTTTTTTGGGGAAATCCAGAATTTTCCTACCATGGCAATCTTTGTTTTTAAATTGTAATGTTGCCCTTGAAATTTCTATTAAGATAGAAAAATGCTGATAAAGTTAATACATTTATGCCTTGTTTTGTGTTTGGCAAACTGATTTCTAAATGCCTTTGGATAGTTAACTCAATTCATTCAGTGACTATTTCCTGATTTCCTCTCATGTGGAAGACATTGTGCTAGGTTATTTGGAAAAGCAAGATAAATAGATATAGACTTTCTACCTAGAGAGCACAATGTTTAATAGAAGAAGACAGATAAGAAATGAAATGATGAGAGTACAGGGTGCTATGTGTAATAATGGAAGTATGTACAAGGTGGGTAGCCAGCATACAGGAGAGAAAGATTAACACTGTGAGTGGAGAGGAGGCAAGGAAGTCTTTAAATTATAGTGAATGCTGTAGGCTAGAAATCAGGGAAGATTAATTCAAAGTGCATGTATTGAGTTCTTATAATTTGGTGACTACTAGGCGGGGCTCTCCTTATACACACACAAATCATATACAGACCATGACTCATAGTCTGTTAGAGAATACAGAAAAGCGAATGTGTCCTTATAATACATTATGAAAAGCTGTGCATTAAAGATATGAATCAAAACCTGTGGGAACATGAGAGGCAAAGGTTAGGGCTGGGGAATGAAGGTTAGAGAAGACTTCTGATGGAGAAGCTAGAGTCAAGTCTGGATGGATGTGTGAGAGGCGATAAGGGGAGTTAAGAGGGACATAGGGTTAATATTCTGGGTAGAGACCAGTATATGCAAATGCCAAGAAGTCTGAGAGACAGAATCCAGCAATTCAGAAGAGTGTGACCTCAGTGCAAGCAATGAGGCAGACGAGGTAAGACTCAGTGTTGGACAAGTAGGTAGAGGGTCATATAGATAGGGCCTTGTGTGTCAAATATATGGTAGGAGGACTCTTAAGTGTTTAAAATGGAATAGTAAAAAATTAGCCTTTGTAAAATATTACTCTAAAAGCAAAGTGGAGAAGAAGGATTAGAGCAAAATAAGATGAGCGTCTAAGAGACCAAATGGCATTTCCTATAGGAACCTGGACAGTAAATGAACATGGCCTGAACTCAGGCAGAGGGAGTGGGTATAGAGAAAAGGATAGACTGAAGCCATATGAAGAAAATAGAACAAGGCTTAGTAGCATGGGAACGACTCAGGAGATATGCAGGATAGTACCCATATTTCTGGTTTGTATTGGGTTGTCAGAAAAGTCATGACACATTTTTGCAATGAAAAACATAGAAAAAATAGGTCATGACTTTTCCAACAACACAATAGTTGACAGTTGCATTCTTAAATGGAAATGATGGAGAATGATGGCAGAGGAGAAAGGACAGGAGGGCAGTTAACAGGAAAGATGTGACATGCCCTAAACTAAATACAGTTAAGATGCTTGTGTGCTCCCAATGAATATGCCAAATAAGGCAGTTGAATAATTTGAGTTCAGAAATGAAAAGAAGCATTGAGCCCAAGATACATATTGGGAACCTTTAAGTACATAAAGCAGAGAGGCCATGGGAAGGCAAAAAGAAAAAAACGATACACAAAAACGAAAACAGCTACTGGATTGAAACAAAAAGTGTGTAAGGATTAAAACCAAAATGCAGTGGGCTATGGAGCCAAAAAAAAGTGCTACGCATTTTTTGTCCAAGACATTTATCTCTGAAGGGAAAGTCCCAGGATTGGAGGAGTAAAGTATGGCTCCTTCTCATGCTACAAAATCCATGAGGGCAGAGACATCACTGGCCTTGTTGGCTGCTGTAAGCTTCTTTAAGGTGAATAACAAGTAGGAGGGTCTCATTGCACTTATTCATTGAATGAATGCAGAACCAAATAGGAGAAACTTGAGGATGTCTGCATATCAATGGGAAAAATAGACTCAAGTAGATGGTGACTCAAGGTTACTGGTTGGAAGGAGGAGAGACTCTGAGACTGAGCACAGAGCATGCACTGTGGAGTGAGGACCCTTCTTCTCAGAAATATAGGAAGAGACTAGTCAGAAGAGAATAGTCGATAATGTCAGAGAATTTCAGGGCAGTTCCATCTGGAAATCGGTGGAAGTAGAGACTGCTTCAAATTCCTAGGATTTTGTGATTACAAAACCAGTGTTTCCTAACCCAGAATGCCCCTTAAAAAAAAAGACACAATTCAGGTAATTATGTATGGAATTGCAGTGAACAGGCTGAATTATTTGAAATAACATCCTTGATTCTGCACTTGACATTCTGAGGAGAACTGGTTTTCATTTACAAAGTGCTTTGCTAGGCTAGTCTCAGTGTGAACCTTGCTGACTGTTCCTTTCAATACCCCATCTGAGGTAAAAGTAAGTTAGTGCTTCCATTTACTCTAATAGAGAGTTCTTCTCAGCAGGAAGGACATGAAATGAGAAATGGAGAGAATCAAATTGAGACCTTGCAGCCGCCCAACTCAAGTCCCTTTCTGAAGGTCTCATCTCTCGTTTCTACAGATGAAGAAATATCAAGAGTGACTCAGCACAGGACTGGTGACTAGTGGGCAGCTATAGTAGAGCTCTCATATGATTTATAGCACCGTATTTTGTAGAATGGACATGCTATTCAAGATCCCTTGAGAAGTTTTCTTTCTTTTTTTTAAAAAATGATTTATTTTAAAACAGCTAATAGGTCAAGAAAACTACCCCAGCCTAGCCCCTAAGCCACCTCTACGCATGTTTGTGAAATCTGAGAGACAGGTGTTCATCACATGTTGAAATAAAATTTTGTATGGGAATGTGGGTATAATCTCTCTCTAGCCCTAACTTTGAATATGTATGTGCAAAGCAGTACCCAACAAAGTTGGCATTCCTGACTACACATGAGCTATACCTGGGGTAAGGGCAGGGATGCGTGCAAGGGGCTGAAATTCTGCATTTATCTAGTTTGGGGAAAAGGCTGGTAGAATTTGCATTATACTATTCATGTGACTGCATTTTTATTCCCAGTGGAACTGGAAGAGTCAGGTTACACTCCCACTTGGTGTAAAATTGGGCATCTTTTCTGTGAGAGCTCAGGCTGAACTCATGGTACCTGGTTCCATAAGGTCAAATAGGATGACAAGGTAATCAGATGATTTATTTTTCCCCTGTAAGCCTTCCCTCTCCTACCCCCCCCCAGATTTATTGAGATATAAGGTGTACAACATAATGCTCCGATATATGTATATATTGCAAAATGATCACCACAATTAGCTTAGTTAACATCCATCACCTCACCTAGCAACAAATATTGTTGTCTTGTGATAACAATTTTTAAGATCTACTCTTCTAGCAACTTTCAAATATACAATATAGTATTAACTATAGTCACCATATTGTACATTTCATCCCCAGAACTTATTTATTTTATAACAGGAAGTTTGTAACTTTTGGCCAGCTCTCCCCCACCCGGCCCCCCACCAAGGCAACCAACAATCTGTTCTTTTTCTGTAAGTTTGGAGATTTTAGACTCAACATACAAGTGAGATCATATAGTATTTGTCTTTGTCTGACTTATTTTACTTAGTCTTCAAGGTTCATCCATGTCATTGCAAATGGTAGAATTTCCTTTTTTGTGGATGTATACTGTTCCCTGCCTATATATAACACATTTTCCTTATCTAGTTATCCATCAGTGGATGCTTAGGTTGCTTCTATCTTGGCTATTGCAAATAATGCTGCAATAAACATGTGGTGCAGATATTTCTTTGACATAGTGATTTCATTTCTTTTGGATATATACCCAGAAATGGAATTGCTGGATCATATAGCAGTTCTATTCATTTTCTCGGGTAACTTCATGCTGTTTTCCATAGTGGCTGCACCAATTACACTATTGTCAAGAGTGCACAAAGGTTCCCTTCTTTCCACTTCCTCACCACCACTTGTTATCTCTTGTCTTTCTGGCGATAACCAAGTCTGAGGTGGCGCCATCTCATTGTGCCTTTGATTTGTATTTCCCTGATTACTGAGGTTGGACATTTTTTCATATGACTGTTGGTCATATGTATGTCTTCTTTGGAGAAATGTCTATTCACATCACCTCCCATTTTTAATTGGGTTATCATTATTTTATCATTTTAATTGGGTTATCATTATTATTATTTGCTATTGAGTTATGTGAGTACCTTATATATTTTTGATATTAACTATTATCCAGATGTGTGCTTTGTGAATATTTTCTCCCATTTGGTATTTCACTTTGTTGATCATTTCTTTTGCTGTTACTCTATAAGCATTTGGGTTTTGTTCTGTTTTTTTTTTTTTTTCTTTTTTCCTAGTAAGCTATCAGACAATTGAGGTGAGTCATATAAGTGCAGGTATGGATTTTATGTTGCGTGATGAACAAAATCAATATTTTGTTCATTGTGGATTTTTTTAAAAAAAATACTTTTTTAGGGGCCGGCCGAGTGGCGCATTGGTTAAGCGCTGGTTTTGGGATGCCAGCGGCCCCGGTTCGGATCCCACATGAGGGCCAGTGACACTGCCCTCTACAGCTAACAACAGCTCCACCTGGAGCTGGGCTGTGCGAGCCCCGGTGATGGTGTGGGCTGCAGCCCCTGCTGCAGTGGGCTGCCATAGGCTGCAGTGAGTGGCCCACAACCAGCGTGAGCGGCTGGCAGCCAGCGTGAGCTGCCAATAGCCGCAATGAGCGACATCCAGAGGCCAGCGACCCATCTGCCTCATCCGGGAGGAGCAATGACGATACCAACAGTGAGGCAACATCCTCCGCAACTAAAACTGAAGAACAAGAAGACGGCAACTTGTCTGTTCCCCTTCCCCGATTCCCCAACGCTGTTCCCCTCCACCAATTCCCCAATAAAATCTTAAAAAAAAAAAAATACTTTTTTAGTTATAGTTGACATTCAATATTATTTTATATTAGTATCAGGTGTACAATATGGTGGTTAGACATTTATATCATTTATACAGTGATCCCCCGATTAGTCTAAGACCCACCTGGCACTATACATAATTGTTACAACATGATTGACTATATTCTCTGTGCTGTAGTTTTTCATTATGGACTTTTGTATCTATTTTAGATTTTTAATAAATATTATATTATCTTATTATTTATTCTGATAGTAAGTTTTTTGGGAATTCCTTGTCTTAAATGTTATGCCCTAGCGAAGTGCTTTATTCCCCTTGCCCTGCCCTGGAAACCAGAATGTATTTATTAAAGGTTTGTTTTCTCTTTAACAATAGTTCTCTTGTCTAGTGCTACAAACTTAGAACCACTATATAACTTGACCACTTTGGGATAAAAGCTAGATGGCAAAGTGTTGTGCTCCAAAATAGATTTTACTTTTGGAAATTTTCGGAAGCTATTTGAAATAGTCTGGTGAAGTAACATGAATGATAAAGCTTGATAACTTTGGTAAAGGTAAAATATTATAAAGATTGCTTTTTCATGTGAGTTGCTCTGAGGATAATTGTAAAGATATAACTAAAAACGTTTTGAGCATAGGAATATCACTCAATAATAGATCATTCTAAAGTTGATACTCTGAAGATCCATTTAGGTGGTTAATGTAAGGTATGTTCATTCAAAAGACCTCATTTTTTAGTTTTATGCTATACATCTTTGATGAAATAAGTTTGAATTTGCCTAATTTCTGATATATATATATATATATATATATATATATATATATATATATATATATATATAATAAATGAACCTGCTTACTGTGTTGACACTTAAACCAGAAGTATGTGTTTCTTAGAGAATAATGTCTGGCAAAAAAATCTACAAATATTCTGCTTTGATCATTGCACCATGGCCACATGCCTTTATGTTCTTGACATGTCTGTATTTACAGACACCTATTGTTAATTTTCATGTTGTAACAGCTTTTGACTTTGATTTTTCAATGCAGTTGAGAGCTGCTGTGGCATTTATTTCAAGAGAGCTAACCAATACATACCTTTTTGGTTCTATTGGGGTCTACTGCAAACTACAGTTGTTACCCAGTCACAACCATATATAATGGTACCAATCTGAAGTATGTTATCATTTCTCTTGGAAAAGTACCTAGGTGTGGGATTACTGGGTGACATGGTAAGTGATTATTTATTAGAAACTATTATACCTGAATGTCTTCTGAAATGTCTGTAACAGTTTTTGTTCCTGCTGGAAATGCATGAGAATTCTAGTAGCTCTGGATGCTTGCCAACACCTTGCATTGCTGTTTTTTGTTTCATTTTTGGTCCTTAAAGTAGGGGTGTAGGGTTATTGGTTATTTCATCGTGGTTTAAATTATTTCATTATTCATAGACATAGAAATTTTTGTTATTCAATAAAACTGACTAGTTGAGTTGAATATTGAACTAGGTGATATTTTCAAAAAGATTGTGAAACTTTCAAGAATGTGATGCTTTGCAACATAATTCTTGTAAGATTATCTAATACATTATATATAAAGTAACAATATATTCATTATTATCAGGAAAATATTAGATGGCACATGGGTAGACATACTACTTAAGGAGATAAATGTTACTTTTCTTAATTTCTTTGAAGTCAGTTCTATAATTTACATTTTCCAACCATGATAAGTATTTACTTGCCTGGTGGTTTTGTTTTCTAAAAAGAATAATGTCAGACTAATAAAAATCTGGGTACATTCATTATGAGTACTACTTTATATGCACTATTATGGACTGCAAATATTATTTTTTTACTAGTGTACATAAAAAGTAGTTGTAGAATTAATTATCCACTATTTTTCTTTTAGTAGTCAAAACTATTCCTTTGTGATTTTAAGTGTACTTGGCTTGAAGTGTATACTGACTGCCTAGAAATTTGGCTCTTCTCATACTTCAAAACATTTTGAATAAATGGTAAGTGCTTTTGAAAATACTCTTCTGTGCATGTTTTGATGGTTTGGGACTCGTAATAAGTTACGTGCCTGTGTCAAATGCAGGTCTGGTGTAGCATTATTATCAACTATTTTGATAAATGATGCAATTTACTGTACTCCCCTGATTTTTTTTTTATAGCATTGCACTGCTATGTAGAGTACTTGAGTTGTTTTCTTTTTCCTGATGGAGGAATTGACACTTTAGAGTGGCTATACATAAGGTTGAAGAGGCTTTGATACATAACTCTTGATATGTTATTGATATATAATTTTTAATAATTCTGATTCCCTAATATTCTTTTTGCCTCAATTATAGAGACAGATGAAGTGAATGCATTTCTTTGTTTGCTATGAACGTATTACCAGGATTTACCCATTTCATTCTGCTTATGTAGACTTTAGCCCATTACTCTAAGTAGATAATTTCAAAGAATTCCAATAAAGAAAGTGGAATGATGACAATGAATCTGTTGTTATTATCTATCTTATGAGACAGTTATGGTCTTCTATTAAAGTGCCACTCAAATTATGGTTCTTGAATGGATATTGGTCCACGCACTTACTGGTCTACAATGAAATGTGTACAGAAACGGAGAGCATACATTTTGAAACTTTTAAAGCAATTTAATATTGTCCTGACTTCCAAGCAGAGAAATACAGAAATAACCATCCTTGATGGCATGGGTTGGTTGGTGGGTGAGTTGGGGAGATCTGATTCCTCATTGCAGATACGATGAAAAGCACTGATGGATAACATAGTAGCACTTCTCTGTATTCTTGACTTTGAAATATAGTGTTTATTGAGTAATTGCCAATGTACCAGATACTAAGTATTTTACAGTTTATCTTATTTACCCCTCATCACCTTCCTGTGACGTGCCCTTGTTAGATCCATTTTACAGATGAGAAAACCAAAGCACAAAGAAATATCTTGCTTAAGGTCACACAGCTAGAAGTTGCATACCAAGGTAACCATGGGAATACAGTAGCTGTAGATAAACTGGTAATTTTTTGACAGCAGTGCTTGTTGATTTTAGTTCTTGCATGCGCAACTGTGAATCATAGGACTTTTTTGATAAACCTGCCTATGGCTTATGGATAGATGAGTGGACAACCAATAAACCACAGCCTTCTTATTACGGGAGTGAGAGGAGTCTTTCCCTCCCAAAGAGAAAACACTTCAGATATATGTGTTACCACAGGAGAACATAAATTTCAAGTGGTCAGACAGATAAATCCTTACTTGTCAGCCCTACTCTTTCTTGTCTCCCTTGGGTTTTGCATAGAGAATCTGATAACAATTGTGATTGCAAGTTCTTTGTCCTTTCCCATTTGCGACCCTTCATTGGTTCTTTATGAAACAAGGGTGCTCAGTGATGTTTGCAATGACTAGGAGTTAATAGAAAATAGCGTAGTGAGGTGCTCATGGTGAATGTAAGAGAGTGTAGAGACTTGAATGATGAAATGTCCACAGATTAGGAGATGGCAGGGTAGCAAATGGGGCTCCCATTCCTTGGGATGTGACCCACATGTCACCTATATTTATGTTCAGTATCCATTTGTACCCCTTTACAAAAAATAAAACCATTCTCTGCCCGTCTTCAAGTTCACCATAATAATCCATTTGCACGGAAGTATTACTAAGTTAAGGATTCCCTAGTGGAGACAGAAGAAGGGGTTCCCACTGTACAGCCTTGGTAGTTGTGTGTTCGAAAAGTCCCCATAAGATCTGTAGCTTCTCTGAAGTGTTTCTTTTCCGGTCCAGGGCACCATACCTTCTCTGTTGCTCAGCTTCTTCCCACTGGTCTTTTTCTCCACCATCTTCCCTCTGTCCCTATTAGTCCTTCTTCTTTGTAAGCAGGCATTTATCTTACAACTTTCACACCCCTAATGGATGTTATGCTTTGAATGCTGATTTTGTTTACATTCCGGAAATGAAAGCATCCTCTAGTTAAGAAGCTCCTTAAAGGCTTGAGAACAGCAACCACAAGGATAACAGATCCTGGTACACTGGAGCATTGATTCTCAAGTGGAAGGGCTTTAACCTGATGTACTCACCCTTACAAGTTCTGGTTCTCCATTTTAAACACCATTTCTTCTCACTGGAAGGAAGGATAGTTTATGAGAATAAGCTTTAGATTGAAGCAGACCAAAGCCTAAATCTTGATTTCACTTTGCCACCTTAAAAAACTTACTTTACATTTCTGGGGCTCAATTTCTTTATCAGTTAGAGTCCATATTGCCAATGTTTACTGTAAGCATTAAATGATTACCTATGGCTAAGCCACTTGATAAGGTGGTTGGTATAGTGGAATTTTGCAGTAAATGGCAGTCTCTTTGGGTTTTTTTCTCTAGTCTATATAGGTTTAGATTACATGCTCAGTGCAGGGAGAAAATTTCCCCATGCAATTATTTGGGCTGGCAAGAGTCCATGACACTTAACTACATGACAGAATGAACATGATTTAATAGAATGAAATGAGCTTTTAGTGTCAGATTGCCCTGAGTTCAAATGTTAGTCCTAATACTCTGTGGTTATGTCATCTTGGGAAAATTCTTTAACCTATCAAATTTTCTATTTCCTCATCTGTAAAAGTGAAAATAATAATGATCTGCAAAAACAATAATGACCTATTCACAAGGTTGTGGTAGGATAATAGACGAAAGCCTATGGGACCAGTGTCTGGAATATAAGGAAGAACCCATTAGATGTCGACTTTCTTGTTTCTTCTCTAGGTTTCGATTTTTCCTCCGTAGCTAAACTGGAGGAGGGGAGGGCTGCAGGGCAGCACAGGGGGAGGTTGTGTGTTGTTTCCTTGTCTCTATGAAAGTCAATGGTTTTAAAAATTACTCTATAATTTTGACAATGATGAAGTTGGTGAAAATCAACACATTATAGTTCACTACACCTAGGGATTTGTTTTCAGGTTCTAGCTATGTGACCATGAGCTAGTTTGATGGCTTTTACTTTTGCAAGTTCAGATGAAGAAAGAACCAAAACTGTTTTCTTCACAAAAGACCTAGCTCTTTTTGATGGCAAGTGTTGGTAAAAGTTAATTCTTGCTGAAGTACTGAGTTCAGCATAAATACAGAGGGTGTCAAAAAGTGTATACACATTTTAAAAAAGGAAAACTATTAAAATTGTAATATTCAATATATAGTGATAACAAAAGATGAATACAAGTCACATTTGACTTCTGCAATTACAAGAGGTGCTCAAAGTGGTTACCATTGACATCCAGACACTTCCGATTATAGCAAACTACTGCTTGAGCAATGTTGACCAGTGTCCACTTGTATACATTTTTTTTGCACCCTGGTATTTCCAAATATGAAAACATCAAGAATAAACAATGACATATGTACAATTTTATTTCACACAACAACTGCATTTCTGCCTCATTAAAAATGAAAAACAGAAGTGATATGAGTGGAATTCTTAATTTGGAATTAATAAAAATGTGTACAATCTGCAAACAAGAATTTGTATCCTTTTCTAAGAAATTAATTGTAATTTCCCTTGTCTTATTTAATGCTATGATGGATTTTCTGCAATCTGCCCCCCAGATGTGAAAAATTTCTCTTCTGGAAGAAATTTTCTCCATCTCTTCTTCATTAGTTCCTTCCTTCCTCTCTCCCTTTTTCTCCTTTTTTTCTCTTTCCTCTTCACTCTGTCCCCTTCCTCCTCTAATATTTCTTAATTATCTACCTGTCCTCTTCATCATCATCAACATTCTTTTTCTCCTCCTCCCTCCTTCTTCTCTCCTTTCACATTCTCTCTCTCTCTCTTACATTCTCTCTCAGTCTCATCTTCTCTCTGTCATTCTCTCATTCTCTCTCCTGCTCATGCTCTCTCAGAAATATTAATATGTACATGTTCTATGAAAAAAAGTAGTTCAGTGGCTAGATAAGGTTGAAACTTTCCAATCTCTTTCTCTGGTTCCCACTGAACACATGAATCTGTGCCTTGTATCTTCAATGGCCTAAAGAGCATCTTTATAACTTGATTTATTGTCTACATGGCGTAGTTAAGATCTTAAAGCCACAAAGCTTATAACACTTGGCCATTCTTTATACATTTTGAAAAAAACATAAAATAAGTGCAGGGAAGTCCAATAAAATTTTTGAATTATTTCTAGTATGATTATGACAATGATTTCTTTTAAAAAATTATTAGATACATACATAATTTTACTATATGCATAAATGTAATCATATCTCAATACCTTTTTGGGGGTTTAGAAAAACTTTTTGCTCCCCTCCCTTTATATTTCCACTATCCTGTCCCCCACATACACATTTCCTCTAATCCCTCCACTTACCCAACTTGGTAACCCATTTAAACAACTCTATTACTATGCTTTCTCTTCATGTGGTTGTAATCACAAGCATATCCTCAAAAAATTGTAGTCTCGGGCCTGCCCAGTGGCACATTGGTTAAGAGCTGGCTTGGGATGCCAGCGGCCCAGGTTCGGATCCCACATATGAGGGCCAGTGACACTGCCCTCTACAGCTAACAACAGCTCCACCTGGAGCTGGGCTGAGAGACCTGGCGATGGTGTAGGCTGCAGCCCCTGCTGCATTGGGCTGCCATTGGCTCCAGTGAGTGGCCAGCAGCCACCAAGAGCTGCCAATAGCTGTGGTGAGCGACCATCCAGAGGCCGGCGACCGATCTGCCTCATCTGGGAAGAGCGCAATGACGATACCAACATGGGCCAGTGAAGCAATGTCCTCCGCAACTAGACTGAAGAACAAAAAGACAGCAACTTGTCTATTCCCTTTCCCCAGTTCCCCAATAAAAATCTTAAAAAAAAAATTGTAGTCTCTATTTGACAAAAGCAAGTGTATATTATCACACATTTTTATATCTCTTCTCATAAAATAGTACATAGGAAATCTCTCCAAAGTCAATTGCTACACATCTTGTTCATTTTTTTTAATGGTTGCATAATGTGTCATGATTTAGACATAAAATAATTGAATGCTTTCTGTATTGCAGTTACTTTCCTTTTCCCTCTACTTTGTACAGTGTTATAATAAACATCATTTTACATTTATCATTATGTACTTATGCCTCTATTTCTATAGGATAAATTTCAGTAGAGGGATCTCTGGGCAAAAAACGGAATAGGTATTCTTAGTCTTCATTGATGCTGTCAAATAGCTTGACAAAAGGCTGTGATAACGTGTATTTCCTCTGGTAACTTATGAAAGCATACCCATTCTACCCCACCTCTGCCAGGACTGGTCGTTATGGATAGCTAGTAGAAAACACATTTGGTACCCTATCTCAAATCTTCCCGGCTTTGTCTTGGATTTTTATCTGTGCCTGGAATGGATATTACTTGTAGGCTTCACATAACTTCCAGTTGATATCTGCTAACTGTAAGTGTTGCATGTCTCTGCTTTCTGCCCTGGACTGTTTGATGCCTTGGATGATGGTGAGAGTTCTCTGGATTTGTACTTGTGTATATGAGCAACTCAGAAGAGCTGGGGCACCCTCTGTTGATTAATACCCTGCCTCCTTTCTTTGGAGAGGACAATTCTGGGAGACATTCCCTACACTTAGCAGGAAGCCCTGATGGAATGGAGCCTCCACTGCCCACAGGGATGATCTTAATAACAAAAGCAGCCATTGTCCTCAGCTTTCCCTCCTTTGTCTCATTTCCCAAATTCAGCAACCCCTGCTGCATAGGATTGCCCCCCAAACAAACCACCTGCAAACAGATCCATCTTCAGTCTTTAGAGGAAACTCAAGAGAAGTCAGGTCCTTTTTGCATTTCTCTGTCCGATGGCTGTAAAGTGATATTTTGTTGCTTTATTTTTCTTTTTCCCAATTATTATGAGGCTGATCGTCATTTCCTATGTTCATTGTCCATGCTGATTTCCTCTGTTGTGGATTGTCTCTTCAACTCTTAGCCCATTTGTTTATTGGGTTTTCGTGTGATTTTTTTAAAATAATTTTAAGATCTCTTCAGAGTGTTCTCTTTATTAATATTTCTAATGTTAATTAACATGTTTGTCTTTTGACTTTGCTCTGGAATCTTTTACATTATAACGTTTTAAAATTTATATTGTCAAATCTATCTATCTTCTCTTTTATGGAATCTGCTTTTCTAGTTTGGTTTAAGAGGTCTTCCTCCTCTCCTCTCATAATTTATACAAATATTAATCCTAGATTTTCTCATATGATTTTGTTTTCATTTTTAATATATATTGTCTTTAATCCACCTGGAATTTATCTTTGTTTCATGTAAAACAGGTACCTAATTTTATTTTCTTTCAGATAGTGAGTCTATTGTACCAGCACCATTTATTAAATAATCCATCATTTTTCCCACTAAACTGAAATATTATCCTTGACATGTATTAATTTTTTATTCTGATTTTTTTTTTATCCTGGATTCTTTATTTTGTTCCTCTGAATTATTTGTCTTTTTCTATGTTAATATCATATTGATCTGATTATGATGGCTTTATATAGTGTTTTCTCTTTTATTACCTATTCTTCATTATTTATAAATTTAAGATAACTTAATCCAATTTATAAAAGGAATTGTATAAGAGTTCTAAATGGAAATGCATTACATTTATATACTTTCCATGCTACAAAGTGGCATATGTTTTTATTTTATTTTATTTTTTTATACCCCTCAATAAGATTTTATAATCCTCTTCACATAGTTCCTTTCTTGTTAAATATACTCTCATTTTGTTAATGTTCAGTCCTTACCAAAGAATCTTTTGTTGTTGCCCCTCATTTGCTAGAGCCTTGAGCATGTGCCAGCTTGTCTTTTAGGTAACACAAAATTGTCTCTTTTTTGCATTAGAACTTCTGAGAAACAACTTTTTGCTCTGCAGTTCCCATGCACAGCCTATGTTCCTCCTGAGGCTTACCACAAATGTATATCTTTACTGCATAAAGTAATGACAAGGCTTAAAACAGTGCAGAGGGCAAAGAGCTTCCAGAGATCATCAAGCCTCAGGTACACTCTATTTCACTGTCAGCTAACCTGGGACCTGTTCCCTTGCCTTGTTTTGGCTTTGCAGATGCTCACCTGTCCTTACATTTGGCCCCCAGTCCTGTTGTAGTTTACAGGTGAGACTTCCCTTTGAACACTGAAGAATGCCTGCTTCTTTGAGACTATATCTTATTTGCTGACCTCATCTATTTAGACCTCACTTCTTCCCATTCACCTATAGTTTTGTCTTCCTTCTTAAATTCATGTATCTGATGGATGATAAGTATAATTGATTTTGTGCAAAGATGATGGCCTCCATTCCTCCCATCCCCATCTATATATGGTGTATTGCCCATCAGGAGGTGGAGTCATTTCTCTTCCCTTTGACTCTGAGCTGGCCCTATGACTACCTATGACATGGGTAGGCCCTATGACTACCAATAGAACATGGAAGAAATGCCTTTGTGTGATTTCTGGGTGGGCCTGGCCTTAAGAAGCCTTATAGTTTTTATTTTTACCTTCTTGAAATCCAGCTACCCCATGAGGAACCTCAATCTATGCTAACAAATGATGTGAAACTACCTGCAGAAAGAGAGGCCCAACCAGCCCCCAGCCCCCAGCCAGTCCACCCATCCCAGCTGCAGCAGCAGACATGTGGCAATCCTGAGTGACCTCAGCTGACCACACGCAACATAAGAACTTTCTAGCTGAGCCTTACCAGCTCTAGAATTGGAAAATATAATAAAATGTCTTTAAGCCACTTCATTTTGGGTTGGTTTGGTATCTAGCATTTTGTGACTGAGCTAGTGAGCATTAAAGGGAAGTATGTAAATAGTAATAAAATAAAAACAGGTAAATCCACAATCAGATAATTGCAATAAAAACTTCTTACTAAGTGAGGGATTATCTTTGGGGGACAGGAACAAATAATCAGACAGTGCTGTGTAAATAAATGATATTCAGGCTGTAAATAGAACACGTCTCTTTAAAGATCTGCATTTTTCTCAATATTTTTTATTTTTTATTTTTTTCTCAATATTTTTTTTATATCCAACATGTATATATATCAGAATAGAATGGTAATCATTTTAGAGTTTTTTATATAATAAAGATATCATTGAGGGGCTGTTTAGTATAGTTATTATTACACGATTTCTCAGTGCTTTCATATTCCTGCATATAGCAGCCCCTTTCTTTATTGCTTTTCATTGACTCTGAGTTTGAAAATCTAATGACTAAATATTTTAGATATTAAATAACATTCTAAGTGTATCAAATGGTCACACAGAAGGTGTAACATAAGTATTATTTTTCACCTTCTGTAGTTGTTTGATTCTTGAATGTTGGTGGATTCTGGATAGGTAATGTTGCCAGATGACTATTCCAATAGTCGAGCTATTACTCCACTTAGCAAACTCATTAGGAAACACAGTAATATTGTCATGTGTCTGTAAATTCAGATTCCAACACATTCAGATTCAATATGGATGGCAGTGTTGTCAATATTATTATTCAAATAAGAGGAAATACCAACATGCTATGTGCATATCTTTTCAGTAAACAGTCCACAGGAAGATGTTTATTTCAAGGTGAAAGATAATATTACTAAGCTCTGCTGTCTAGGTTGGCTTCTCCTTGCTCCACACAACTGCATCACTCACACAGAGCTGAACAGGTGCAGCTGTTGCTTTCCATGTTATAATGATACTATTAATTCCTTCTGGCAGATCTAGCCCTTAGGTGTCAGTGGGTTAGGGAAGGAATGCCTGATCTGAAATACTAGAGGTGGTGAGGGGACTACTAGCCAGGAAAAAAAAAAAAAGATTGTTTTTTCTGATTTCATTATAGGTTTAAAACTGGACCTTGTGATCTGTCAACAATATGAGATTACAGATGCTTTGAGACTATAGCTGCTTGGAAGGAGTGGGCAGAAAGAGATTTCATTTTGTATTTAATTGTAGTGGGTGTCTTTAACATCCTGGGAAGCATCAATTGGCAAAGGTGATTATGTAATCAATAGGCCAGAAGAGGAGCTCAAGGTTGAAATTAACATGTTATTGTACAATCAAAGGAACAGTAAAAGGCAATTTGTTCAGCTTGTCACCGTGCTTGGGCAATCAGTGTGCAGACAATGAGGAAGATGGAAAATCAGAGTGGAGAAGCAAGTGAATCAAAACACTCAGGCTTTTGTTTTCTTGCTTTCCAATTCTGTACTAGTCAATGTGCCCATCTGACAGCTTTGAAGTGGGTGACAGGAATCAATAATGCATTGTTTTGTGTTTTTGTGAGTGACTTTTCAGAGAAAATTAAACCTCCTCAATTGTTTGGATGTTAGTTTTATAATGTTTGATACCTCAGATTACATCTTTAGTATATTAGTATTTAAGACAGTTAATAAAATAGCTCTATCTGGATAAAACTTTTTCTGCCTTCTAACAAATCTCCAGGCACAAAGTAAATATTCATCTGTTGGCCTTTATAAAACTCACAACAGGTTCAAAAAGTGCATAGAGACGAAGTTGTAGAACATTCCAGAATGAAATCAATAGTGACCATACTTTAAATATTGGTAAAATTTAGTTCTGTTTGACTTAAAAAAAAATACCAAAACTAAAACTTGGTCTTTAATAAAGTCCTTATTTACCTAATTGGCTAGGTGTATAGGAAATAATTTGATGGGAATCTCATTCAGTTCTTAAAGAAACTACTTAAGGGTATATTACTATGTGATACTTATAAGTCTTATAAAGTACTTTGCACGCCTATTATCCTTTTATCACCATATAATGCTGAGCATATGACTAAATAATACTGTGAATTTCATACCTTGGTTCTTTTTTTTATTTTTATTTAATTAGTTTCAGGTGTACAACACAGTGCAATCGTTATACATTTTACCCCTCAAAGTGACAACCCCCCACCCCCAATACACTGCCCCACTCCCCCCCATATCATATATATCTATTACTCTTCCTCTGACTCTCTTCCACAGTATAATCCACATCCCGTGACTATCTATATATATTCAATTACAGTAGGTATACCACCTCCGCTTTAGTAATACAGTGCAGTGATCAAACCTCTACTCCATCCATGAAATGGTCTCCCTAACAAGACCTATGATCATCTGACATTCCACAGAATATTTACAACATTATTAATTATATTCCCCAAACTGTTTTTCCTATCCCAGTAGTAATATTGTAGTTGCCTATTTTTGCTGTCTAATCCCTTCCCCTTCTCCCTCATCCCCATTCCTCTCCCAATTAGCAATCCTGATTTTTTCTCTATATCTATGAGACAGTTTCTGTTTACTTTGCTCATTCATACAGTTTTTCAGATTCCACATATGAGTGAGATCATATGGTATTTGTCCTTCTCTGACTGACTTATTTCACTCAACATTATAGTCTCTAGGTCCATCCATATCATTGCAAATGGCACGATTTCATTCTTCTTTATAGCGGAGTAATACTCCATTGTATACATATACCACAGTTTCTTAATCCAGTCATCTACTGATGGGCATTTTGGTTGTTTCCAAGTCTTAACTATTGTAAATTGTGCTGCTATGAACATAGGGGTGCATAACTTTTTTTGAATAAGTGTCTTGGTTTTTTTCAGGATAAATACCTAGGAGTGGAATTGCTGGGTCAAACGGTAGCTCTATTTCCAGTTCTTTGAGATACCTCCATACTGACTTCCATAGTGGCTGCACCAATCTGCAGTCCCACCAACAGTGCAGCAGGGTCCCCTTTTCCCCACAGCCCCGCCAGCACTTGTTGTTTGTTGATTTGTTGATGATAGCCATTCTGACTGGAGTGAGGTGGTATCTCATGGTGGTTTTTATTTGCATTTCCCTAATGACCAGTGAGGTTGAACTTTTTTTCATATGCCTGTTGGCCATCTGTATGTCCTCTTTAGAGAAATGTCTCTTCATATCTTCTGCCCATTTTTTAATTGGGTTGTTTGTTTTTTTGGTGTTGAGTTTCATGAGTGTTTTATAAATTTTGGATATTAACCCCTTATCAGATATATCGTTGGCAAATAGATTCTCCCATTCAGTAGGCTTCCTTTTTGTTTTATTAATGGTTTCCTTTGTTGTGAGAAAACTTTTAAGTCTGATATAATCCCATATGTTCATTTTTTCTTTTACTTCCCTTGCTCGTAGGGATGTATCAGTAAAAATATTGCTCCAGGTAATGTCTGCAAATGTACTCCCTATATTTTCTTTTAGGATTTTTATGGTTTCAGGTCTTACATTTAAGTCTTTAATCCATTTTGAATTTGTTCTTGTATAAGGTATAAGGAGATGATCCAGTTTCATTTTTTTGCATGTGTCAGTCCAATTTTCCCAGCACCATTTATTGAATAGACTATCTTTACTCCAGTGTAAATTCTTGCTTCCCTTGTCATAGATTAACTGTCCGTAAATGCTTGGATTTATTTCTGGGCTCTCTGTTCTGTTCCACTGATCGATGTGCCTGTTTTTATGCCAATACCAAACTGTCTTGATTACTGTGGCCTTGTAGTAGGTTTTGCTGTCTGGTAGCGTGATCCCCCCGACTTTGTTTTTATTTCTCAGAATTGCCGAGGCTATTCTGGATCTTTTATGATTCCATATAAATTTTAGGATTATATTTTCTATTTCTGTGAAAAATGCCCTAGGTATTTTGATAGGAATTGCATTGAATCTATATATTGCTTTAGGCAGTATGGACATTTTAACTATATTAATTCTTCCTATCCATGAGCATGGTGGGTGTTTCCATTTATTTGTATCTTCTATGATTTCTTTCTTCAGTGTCTTATAATTTTCTGAGTACAGATCTTTCACTTCTTTGGTTAAATTTATTCCTAGGTATTTTATAGTTCTTGACGCAATTGTAAATGGGACAGTTTTCTTAATTTCTCTTTCCATTAGTTTATTATTGGTATATGCAAATGCCACTGATTTCTGAACATTGATTTTATATCCTGCTACTTTACTGAATTCGTCTATCAGTTCCAATAGTTTTTTGATGGAGTCTTTGGGGTTCTCTATATACAGTATCATGTCATCTGCATATAATGACAATTTTACTTCTTCCTTGCCAATTTGGATGCCTTTTATTTCATTTTGTTGTCTGATTGCTGTGGCTAGAACTTCCAGCACTATGTTGAATAAAAGAGGAGAAAGTGGACAGCCTTGTCTTGTTCCTGATCTTAAGGGGAATGGTTTTAGCTTTTCCCCATTGAGTACGATGTTAGCTGTAGGTTTATCATATATGGCTTTTATTATGTTGAGATATGATCCCTGTATTCCCACTTTGCTAAGGGTTTTTAACATAAATGGCTGTTGGATTTTGTCAAATGCTTTTTCTGCATCTATTGAAATGACCATGTGATCTTTATCCTTCATTTTGTTGATGTGGTGTATCACATTAATTGATTTACGGATGTTGAACCAGCCTTGCGCACTAGGGATGAATCCCACTTGATCATGATGTATGATCTTCTTAATATATTGCTGAATTCTGTTTGCTAATATTTTATTGAGAATTTTTGCATCTATATTCATCAGGGAGATTGGCCTGTAGTTTTCCTTTTTTGTGATGTCTTTATCTGGTTTTGGAATCAGGGTGATAGTGGCTTCATAAAAAGAGTTTGGGAGTCTTCCCTCCTTCTGGATTTTTTGGAATAGTTTGAGAAGAATAGGTGATAGTTCTTCCTTGAATGTTTGATAAAATTCACTTGTGAAGCCGTCTGGTCCAGGGCTTTTGTTTTTTGGGAGCTTGTCAATTACTGATTCAATTTCCTTGGGAGTAATCAGGGTATTTAGATTTTCTGTTTCTTCTTGCGTTAGCTTTGGAAGGTTGTATGCTTCTAGAAAATTATCCATTTCTTCCAGATTGTCAAATTTGTTGGCATATAGTTGCTCATAGTAATTTCTTAGAATTTTTTGTATTTCTGTGATGTCTGTAGTCATTTCCCCTCTTTCATTCCTGATTTTGCTAATTTGAGTCCTCTCTCTTTTTTTTTTTGATGAGCCTGGCTAGAGGTTTGTCAATTTTGTTTATCTTCTCAAGAAACCAGCTCTTGGTTTCATTGATCTTTTGAATTGTTTTTCTGTTCTCTATATTGTTTATTTCTGCTCTGGTCTTTATTATCTCCTTTCTTGTACTCCCCTTGGGCATCTTTTGCTGTTCTTTTTCCAGTTCCCTTAGGTGTAAGGATAACCTGTTGATTTGAGATTTTTCTTCCTTCTTTAGGTAGGCTTGCACTGCTATAAACTTCCCTCTTAGGACTGCTTTCGTAGCATTCCAGAGATTTTGGGTCGTGGTGTTTTCATTATCGTTTGTCTCGAGGTATCTTTTGATTTCCTCCTTGATCTCATTTGTGACCCACTCACTATTTAATAGCATATTGTTTAGCCTCCATTTATTTGTCAGCTTCCCGGATTTCTTCTTATAATTGATTTCTAGTTTCATAGCATTGTGGTCAGAGAATACAGTTGAAATGATTTCAATCTTCTTAAATTTATTGAGACTTGTTTTGTGGCCTAACATGTGGTCTATCTTAGAAAATGTTCCATGTGCACTTGAAAAGAACGTATATTCTGTAGCTTTGGGATGAAATGCTCTGAAAATGTCTGTTAAATCCAGCTGGTCTAATGTGTCATTTAAGGTCGCTGTTTCCACATTGATTTTCTGTCTGGAGGATCTGTCCATTAGTGACAGCGGGGTGTTGAAGTCCCCTACTATGATAGTGTTACTGTTGATCTCTGTCTTTATGTCTGATAATATCTGTTTTATATATTTAGGGGCTCCTATGTTAGGTACATAGATGTTTACTAGGGTTATGTCCTCTTGTTGGATCGATCCCTTCATTACTATGAAGTGTCCTTCTTTGTCCTTTGTTATATTCTTCAATTTAAAGTCCATTTTATCTGATATAAGTATCGCTACTCCAGCTTTTTTCTCAGTACCATTTGCATGAAATATTTTACTCCATCCCTTTACTTTCAGCCTGTATGAGTCTTTGGATCTGAGGTGAGTCTCTTGTATACAGCATATACTGGGGTCTTGCTTTCTTATCCATTCAGCCACCCTATGTCTTTTTATTGGAGCATTTAATCCATTTACATTTAATGTGATTATTGATAGGTGTGTATTTATTGCCATTTTCTTATTTGTGTTCGTAGTCTTTCATAGGTTGTTTTTCTCTTCTACTTAAAGAAGCCCTTTTAGCATTTCCTGCAAAGCTGGCTTGGTGGTAATGAATTCCCTTAACTTATTTTTTTCTGCAAAGCTCCTTATCTCGCCTTCGATTTTAAATGATAACCTTGCTGGATACAGCAATCTTGGTTGTAGGCCTTTATTTTTCATCACTTTGAAAACCTCCTGCCACTCCCTTCTGGCCTGCAAAGTTTCTATAGAAAAGTCAGCTGATAATCTTATGGGGGTACCCTTGTAAGTAACTTGCTGCCTTTCCCTTGCTGCTTTAAGGATTCTGTCTTTGTCCTTAACCCTTGCCATTTTCACTATAATGTGTCTTGGAGTGGGCCTGTTTGGAATCATCCTGGTTGGAACTCTCTGCACTTCCTGAGCTTGTATTTCGATGTCCTTTGCCAGGTTAGGGAAGTTTTCAGACATTATTACTTCAAATATATTCTCAATCCCTTGCTCCCTCTCTTCTCCTTCTGGTACTCCATTGACCCGTAGGTTATTGCGTTTGATGTTGTCCCCCAGCTCTCTTAAACTATTTTCCATGTTTTTCATTCTTTTTTCTTTTTGTTGTTCCGCATGGGTGATCTCTGCTATTTTGTCTTCTAAGTCACTGATTCGATTTTCTGCTTCATCCAATCTGCTAGTGATTCCATCAAGTTTGTTATTTAATTCAGTAATTGTATTCTTAAGTTCTAGCTGGTTGCTTTTCATGATTTCTCTATCCTTCTTTATATTTTCATTAATTTCCTTGAACATTCTAATAATCAGTGTTCTGAAGTCTGTCTCCGATAGGTTGGTTACCTCTATTTCCTCTATTTCCACTGATTCAGGAAGTTTCTTCTGTTCTTTTATTTGTGTTGTGTTTCTTTGTCTCCCCATTCTGGCTTACTCTTTGTGTTTGCTTCAATATAACAGATAGATTCCCCAGATTTCTCAGTCTTTTCTGGGTAAACTTATGTGGTGTGTGTCCTTTATATTTGAATTACTCAGTCTCCCTATTCTCTTGTGCTTGTATCTGAGGTGTTCCTTGTGTCTTGCGTCCTCACTTGTTGAAGTTTCAGTTTTCATTACTTTTGGTTTGTCAGTAGGTGGGATTGACTCCCAGATTGATTAGCTGTGAGAATCTGCAGCGTCTGCAGTTTATGAGCTGCTGTGAGAGGATTGACCCCTTTGATGAAACTTGGACCCTATGGGTCCTAGTACCTGTAGCAACTTCCTTTTGGGTGTGACTCTTGTATGTCAAACCCAGAAATGCTCTGGTTTTATCAAAAGTTGGCCTCCAGGTATGATGATTCTTGTGTCTGTTTGGACCCACTGCTGCAGAGTGATTTTAGAGCATAACAGATCAACAAGAACAACCTCCGCAGCCACCAAAGGAAACCAAATGCTCGCACAAGTAAAAAAAACCAACCATCAAACTACAGTCAACTTGTACAGAAATATCAATCATACTAATGAAGAAAACAAACAGAAACAAAACAAAAACCACACACTCAATAATAACAGAAGAGGAAACAAAATAAAATACAATATCCTAAAATAAAAAATAGAATAAACATGAGAAACCAATTAGCTATACCTAAAAAATAAAAAATAAAAATAAAGTAAAATAATAATAAAAAAAGTAAGAAAAATTAAAAAAATAAAATTTGCAGAAAAAAGGAAAAGAGGAAAAGTATAGCAGTGAGAAGAATGAATAAAATAAGAGAGAAAGTGAGGGTGGGGAGAAAAGAAAAAGAAAAGAAAGAAAAAGAAAAAAGGAAAAAATATATATATATATTTGTCTACACACCCATGTATATGGACATATATTCACCTATATACACCTATATATATATATGCCTATATTAAAAACTACAATATGATTAGAATGAAATAGAAATAAAAACCAAAAACAACCAAGATAAGCAGCCAATAAAGGGAAAACAAAACAGAATAAAACCAAACAAACCAAAAATACCCATGCCGGTCTAGGCTAAAGTCCACCAAGCTCTCTTCAGTTTGTCTGCTGTACAAAAATTCCTGTGCGTCTTGTGGGAACAGTAGGCCACCTGATGCCTAGCGTGATCCTGGCACTGCAGGTTTGCTGTACTTGAGTGTGGTTGTGACGTGTGATTGGTGGTTTTTACAAAGTCACTGCCTTTTTGCTTTTGCCAGTCCCAAGGCAGGCTGCACCCCCAAAGGCTCAATGAGTGTCTCTGGGCACCCTGTGGGTTGACAGCCCTGGAGAATTAAAGAATTCCTCACTACCAAAAGCCTGCTGCTAAGAATCTGTTAATTAGTGCCTCAGCAGGTGAACCTGCCCTGCCTCCCAAGCCTTGCCTAAAGGTGGGGGCGGGGTAGGTAGGCTCACTCTGCAGCCTTTACTGGGTGGAAATTCTCAACCCCCTGCAGGTAAGGATATCTTCCTAGTCTGCCCCTATTGCTCCATTCAGGAGTCAGTTTAAGACTGACTTGGCGGGGGCCAAAGTTTGCGGGAGTGGGTGCGTTATTGGTTTTTTTTTTGGCTTTCTGTTCAAGAGTAGAAAAAGGAAAAAAAAAAACACCATAAAAATAAACAAAGCCACAGTTCCAACACTGTTTTAAGCTAAGGCCTTTGCCTCTTATGCTCCAGCGGAGTTCCTGCTTCTCTCCCAAAGGGTCTGCCGGGATTTAGGGAATTGCGCTCACCCTACCGTGTGGCCAAGATCGCTGCTCCGCGTCTCTCGGGGACCTGCGTCTCCACCCGGCGCGCTGCTTGTCCGAGCGAGTCTTCTTTTTCCCCTGCTCCCGGGTTTCAGGTGAGCCGGCGCGCGCCCGCGCGGATCTCCTGCTGCTCTCCCAAACGGTCTGCCGGGATTTAGGGGACTGTGCGCACCGTGCCGCGTGGCTCCGATCCCCACTCCGTCTCTCCGGGACCTGTGACTCCGGCTGGCACGCTGCGTCTCCGCGGGCGAGTCCTGTGTTTCCCCTGCTCCTGGGTTTCAGGCTTCTGCCTTGGAGCCGGCACGTGCCCGTGCCATTCTCCTGCTGCGCTCCTGGAGGGACTGCCGGGGTTCAGGGGACTGCGCGCACCTTTCCATGTGGCTCCGATCCCCGCTCCGTCTCTCAGGGACCTGCGTCTCCGCCCGGCGCGCACTGCTTCTCTGCGGGCGAGTCCTCTGTTTTCCCCTGCTCCCGGGTTTCAGGCTTCTGTGCTCCTCGGGACCTGGTGGGCACAGAGACTGATCCCTGAACCGGGAGGGTGCAGGGACTGATCTTGCCCTGCCGCTGCGGGGCTCTGCACCCTGCTTCCTGGGGACCTGGTGAGCCGCGAGTGCAGCTCGTACCTCTGCACAGTCGTCTCCTCTCTCTCCTCCCGCACTTGCCCGGCCTGAGGCCTCTGCCTCAGACTGCAAACCAACGCGCTCTTGCTGAACTCTAGGTGGGCCGCGGGCCGCAGGGAGCGAGCCGGGGCAACACTCCCCGTGACTCAGCAGCCGCGGGTGCGGGCTGCGCCTCACGCGTCTGGCCGCCTTCCCCTACTCGCCCGGCCTGCACACCTTCCAGCAATCCTTGTGTGGAACTCTTAGTTGCTCTGTGTGATGAGTAGATGTCTCTTTGAAGTGTATTAGAAGTTCAAATTGTGGATATTTCCAGGGGAGGTTTCATGCAGCCCTCCTCACAGCCGCCATCTTGCCCCCAAGATTCATACCTTGGTTCTTAACACAGAAGTCACACTTCCCAAATGACTTCATCTCCAACCATAAGTATTTACATATTTATTATATGTACATATGTTTTTATAATATGTACATATTATATATGTAATATATATTATATGTATTATATATTATAATGTTTATTAATATTATTCATTTATTCAATAAACATTTATTAAATGTCTACATTGTGCCAGGCATTGGGTTACATACCATGTTTCTTTTTAGCAACATAAAGATATTTTCATAGTATTTTATAGTCTATCAATGGTGGTAAGAAGGAGGTCTCAAACCAAAATTCCTGGTTTCAAAGTCTGCTCCTGTCATTTACCAGATGAATAAATTTGGGTGGGTTATTTAACTTTATTAGTATAATAGAGATAATATTTCTCTCATGAGGTTTGTAAGGAATCAAAGAGTTAGTGTATAGGAAGAAATTACAGTAGTGCCTGAAACAAAGTTCACAAACATGTAATCATATTATATTATATCATTAGATGTGGTTCTGACTTTAAGGATTTGGCATTGAGTGGATGAGACAGTTATCATCCGTATCAGTCAGGGTTGTCCAGGAAAATAGAACCATAAGATCTGTGTGTGTATGTAATACATACCCCATATATATACATACACTAATATGTATATACATATACAGGGGTATATATATACAAATATACAATGTATATATGTTTATATGATGTGTATGTATACACACAATACATATGGGATATATGTATATATCTATATGTGTATGTGTAGATAAACAGAGAAATTTATTTTAAGGAATTGGTTCACCAGTTTGTGAGTGCTGGCAAGTCCAAAACCTGCAGAGCAGCCTGACAGGCTGGAGACCCAGGGAAGAGTTGGTGTTATGGTTCATGTCTGAAGGCAGCCTGGAAGCAGAACCCTGTCTATACCCAAATTTCCCCTTCTTATAAGGACATCAGTTATTTGGATTAGGGCCCATTGTAATGATCTCATTTTAATCACCTCTTTAAAGATATTGTCTCCAAGTATGGCCACACTCTGAGGTACCAGGGGTTACATGTGAATTTCTAGGGGAACACAATTCAGCCCATCACATCATCCTCACTCTGTAAAATGACAGATGGGGTGCCAGTGGTCTGTACACCATTCTGTGGAAACGGGTGAGAGCAGTGTTTCCTGGGCAGTGATGGTGGTGGTGGTGGTACGGGTGGCAGTTGGAAGCTTAGGGTTTTCAGTGAAGACGGCACTTAAAACAGAATTTAAGGAAAAGTGTTCACCTGGAATACAAAGAAATAAAGCCTTGAAGTGGAGGATACAACATGAACGCAATCACTGATGTGCAAGAGTGCCTGGTGCCTTTGCTTTAAGAAGAGTTTGTGAGAAAGCATGGGCGGAAGCAAGCCTCAAGCCTGGGCCAGACTGTAAAGAATCTTTAAAGCTACACCTAAAGTTTACAATTTGTCTTGTGAGCAATCGGGAGTTATTGGATATTATTAAATCAGAATCACAATCTACTTTTACTTAAAGCAGAAAAATTACCCTGGTTGTGCAGGGGTTAGATTTGGCTGGGGAGTGTGGTTGTGAGGAAATAAGTTGATAAGAACTTGAAATAATAATTTAGTAACACTGGGGATAAGAGAAGGAAATGGATTTTGCAGACAGGTAGGATTGGCAGGTTTTGATTGAGGGAGCTGAGAGAGATGGAGAAATAAAAGAACATTCTGAATTTTCTGCCGTGGTTGGCTGGGTAGATGACATAAAATTGATATTTGTGTTTGTGAGGCTGTTGTGCTTGGTACTGTGGAACACTTTGGGTGTACATCTTGGAGTTCATTTGAATTTACTATAACACCAACAATTTCTCTATAAGTATGCACAAATTCAAGGAGACATGAAGAAAAGCCCTGGAATAGTTACTTGGGGAAAGGAGGGTTTAAACAAGGAAAGGTGGGAAAAGGAAGTATGTAAATAAATAAAACAAGAGGAACCTGGCCTGGACCAATGAGGACAGCATGTATGACCTAATTTGTATAATCACTCAACCCTTGACACCTGTGTTATGAACTAATTAATATGATTACTCAACCCTCTCCACTTGAGGTCCAAACAAGAGCATAATAAAATACATTTAGCATATTTAGTTTTGTACCAGGTGAACTCTGCTGCCTAATGCCAAGTGGTGGGTAATAAACAAAATATATGTTGATTAATTCCCATATTGTAAGTCCAAGCTAGGCTACACAAAGTCATTGATTTTTCCTTTTAAAGCTATTGGTATTCAAAAATCTTAACTCAAGAATGTTCTAGAATCAGTTGACATTCGTATAGAATATACTAAACATAGATAATATTTTTTGAGGGCTTAAGTGTTTTAGACATGTTGCAAGAACTTTATGTATTAATTAATTTAGTCTCTACAAAAACCTAATAAGGTGGTTACTATAATTATCCCCATTTTATAGGAACCTGAGGTCTGGAGAGAACAAACAGTTACCCAAGGTCAAATAGCTAGTAAGAATAGGAAGAGCATTTTAGAGCCTTTGCTGAAACACTACAACTTCTCTGACTTTTTTCTATGGTGTCTTCTTCATGTCATGTATCCCAACAGGAGGACGAGAGGAGGATGGAAAGGGCACAGTGAGCCCTTTATTTCTAATTATTGTCAGGGCCTCAGGCAATATTCTCCATGTCCAACAAAATGCTTGGTGGATGGATCCCTGGTGCTCAATAAATGTTTGTTACACAAATGCATTAAAAAATGCCCCATAGAGGTTTGCAATAATAAATGCCCCATAGAGGTTTGGTAGCCTAGGCTTCTGGTTTCTAATAATGGCTGACTAGTTAAGTTAGACTAACTCTCACTCTGAAAACAACCAAAAATGGTCAATAAACTATAAAAATAAAATCTTTAAAAGCTTAGAACTAACAAGTTCATAGAGATTACCCTTCCAGATTAAAGAGAATATGGGAACTCAGAGAGGCAAAGAAATTGGGCATGGAAACTGCTTTTGCCTTGAGCGTATATGCTGATTTGGGGAAATTGTAACTAATTTTGATGACGTTGTTAGATGAGAAAGATAGAAATTAAAGCCCAAAGCTTACACATTGAGAGCAATCAAATAAAAGACTCTCCTCTACTATAAATTTCAAACAAGTAATACATCCTCAGGGTAAATACAATCCATCCCTGTGAGGTCCTGCAGCCCAGGTACATAGTCTTCATAACCCTGGAAACCTATGAATCAGCTCTGATTAAAGATGGTTGCTGACTCTCATAAAATTTTGTCATAGTTGACTTGCAAAGGAAATTCTTACCATATACTTCAGGTAGAAGAAAAAACATTCATATTAAAGATCTGAGATAAGAGGAGAAATAAAAACTAAGTAGTATGTGGATAGGTGGATATATCTAAGTTAATATTGCCTGTATAAAACTCTCTCTCTATATATCTCTCTCCCTCCCCTCCCTCCGTTCCTCCCTCTCTCCCTCCCTCCCTCCTTCCCTCCCTCCCTCCCTTCCTCTGTCTCCCTACACACACACAACACAGCATAGATTACAGTGTTCTACAAACCACATGTTGCCTTGGAGGAGAATAGTTATTGATTTACCATAGATCATAATAAATTATGATGCATGCAGTAATTTCTAGAGTAACCACTAAAAAAAAATTTTTGTAACATTTTCAAACTAGTAGCAAGGAAAAAATAGAATGATAAAAACAATATGAAAACAGTTCATAAAGAAGGCAAGAACAACTAAAAGGTTCAAGTAGAAAGAACAAAAACAATGATCAATTTAAAGCAAAATATATCAGTAATTATACTACATGCAAATGAACTTAATTTGCAAAGAAAGAAGTGTTTTGAATTTAAAAGATATCCAATTCCATGCTATTGAACAGAGTCATGTTTAAAATAGAATGATACAGAAAGTTTAAAAAAGATAGAATAAGAAACTATGCAAATACCAAATAAAAAATGGTAGAGCTAGCTATATTAGTATCAAACAAAATAGTCTTTAAGGCAAAATATGGTTTTCTAGCGATAGAGTTACTTGCTAAAACCTCAATGACTGAAAATGTTCAATCATTATAACATCTTAAAACAATTTTTGTTTTCTTTTTTTATGTATGTAGAACACACTCAATTCAATAGTATGTTTTTGAATCTAAATTACTATACACAGAAGGCTGATCTCTTTTGTGTTAACAGTCCCCAACTGTATTTGTAAGATGTGCTTATATATAGAATCACTTGTCTGTAAAATTGCCTCCCAAAATGTGTCCCAAATAACTCTATTTATGTGATATTAACAGAAATTTTGTGAAAACAATCTATGATTAGTTATATTTTGGAAAACTGTCTTGGAGATCTATAACTCCATTAGCATCTTAAAGTGCCTAAATTGTTCTGCAGCAGAAAACATTATCTTTGATTAGACTTTCTTTTACCAAATGTATTTGGTTCCAAACTCCCTTTTCATGGGCTACTTTTAATTTTGCAAAGTTAGTGTTCTATAGAAGACCCTTTAAAAATGGGTAATTTGGAGTTGACTTCTTAACACATTATTGTAATGTTGCCTATTCCACTATACTATAATAAACCACTTAGGCTATTAGTGTCTCAATTATAATGCCATTCATCTTAGTACATATCATCATTTTTCCTGTGTCTTATGTACTGAAAAAATTTAAGATATTTTCCCTTTAGCTAACTTCAAGAACTAAAAAATGCCTTAAGTACTTTCTTTTTAAATTGTTTTGAGAGCAACATATCAAAGGATTTTAAAATATTATATCAGACAATCACTGAGTGGTAAAGTATATTTTCAAGTACTGGAAATGAATGGACTCTTGTAGAGTGACCCATTATGATGTTCAGATCAGAAGCACAGTTGAAGAGCTCAATGTTAGCACCAATAATTCAAAGAATGCATATTTCACGAAACATTGCCTCATTCCAAAAATCACCAACTAGTTTAGGCAGGGAATAAAAATTCTAAAAAGTTACTTTTTTTTTTTTTTTTTTTTGAGAACAGTGTCACTGGCCCCCACATGTGGGACCCGAACCGGGGCCACTGGCTTCCCAAGCCAGCGCTTAACCACCGCGCCACTCGGCCGGCCTTAAAAAGTTACTTTTAAGTGAGATAACAAGGTGATAATTGGGCGGTTTGAGTAAGCAAGGAATTAGGCTTATCATTTTCATTTTGCTTCCTATATTGAGCTCTACATGAAAAGAGGGGCACATATATGTATATTCTCTGTTTTTGTCAGATTATAACCAGGCTGCTGTTTTGGACACAGTGTTTTACTTTCTGCCTAGCTGATATCTGGTAATACCATGGAACTGTCTTTGGCCCAAACTTTAAGATCTGGTGTGTGGTTTTTCCATAGATGCATATGTTGAAGTGAAGCCTCTATTAGCCAGGTAACTTAACCAGAGACAGGGCTGCCCTTGTGATGATGTATGTGTAATATGAACAAGAAATACGCTTGGTTGTTTTAAAGCTCTGAATTTTTCAAGTTGTTTGTTATTGCAGCAAAACTTAGCCTATTCTAACTGATGCAATATTTATCCCACTTCTGTTACTACTTGTTTAGAAAATGTTTATACTCTCCAGCAAAGGTTTTCATTTTAAAATTATAAAGTTGGATTAGACAATCGCTGTCCTTTTTAGTTTATGAACGTTAGGATACCCATCTCAAGTAGGATTGAGTTCTCCCCTTTGCAAAACCAAATGAAAGAACACAAGACACAAGGAATCAGAATGTCTTTCCCCAGGGCTGCCATGGTCAGGTAACCTCTTACATATTTCCTATAATATAGTGAATCATGAATACTTCTATTTCATCATGAGATTGTGAGTTCACTAAGAGCAGGAATTGTACCACACTCATTTCTAATTTCTCAACACATTATGAATTCACTTAAACATTTTAAATGGTTCAGATCTGGAACGCTGTATGCAGAAAGTTTAACACAATTATCTCTGTTAATTTTTGCCATTAGACATGGAACACTAATTGGGACCAATCTTCCAGGGTGAAGCATTGATTCATTGGCTTGGGGCTTCCTGTACTCTAACCACTTAGACTCGAACATACACCGCGACTAAAAGGATGTGCTTGAGAGCATCTGCAAAGGCTGGCTAATTATTTTTGTGTTCAGAGAAAATGTAGAAACATAGGCACATTACAAAACTTTTATTTCATGAGTACTGGTAACCAAAATGTCTACTTGTATATTCTGATGTATATGTTCAAATGCAGTTCTACCCTTGAGACATCTTATATCATGAGCTCAGTGGATCTCATATTTAGTCCTTTACACCTGCTTTTGTATCAAGAGCTCAGGATTTCCATATTTACTCCTTTACATCTGCTCAGGCTTATAATGAGCTTCAAAAAATCCTTTTATAGTTTTAAAAGCTCTTGAGAGAGTTAAGGGGATGGGGGGAAAAGAGAGATAGATTGATTCTGTAGTCTTTGGTGGTATCTTTTTTTAAAAATTCTTTTATTGTGAAATAAACATTTTAAAAAAAAAATTAGTTTCAAGTGTACAACACAGTGCAATAGTTATACTTTGTATCCCTCAAAGTGACAAGCTCCCTCCCCCAATTTGCAACCCTACTGCCCTCCATATCATACATATTACATATCTATTACAATTCCTTTGACTCCCTTCCCGTGACTCCACAGTATACTCCACATCCCGTGACTATCTATATATTCAATTATAGTTGGCATACAATATTATACAACATTAGCTTCAGGTGTACAGTGCAGTGATCAAGCCTCTACTCCATCCATTAAGTGGTCTCCCTAACAAGACATGTGACCATCTGACACCCCATAAAATATTTACAACATTATTATATTCCCCGAACTGTCTTTCATATCCCTGTGGCAATACTGTAGTTACCTATTTATGCTGAAACTGAATGAACGAGCAAAGTAAACAGAAACAGACTCACAGATATAGAGGAAAAACTTTGGTGGTATCTTGATTTGCCACTTAACATCTCTATAGTTGAGAAATCCTTCCTTATGTTAAACTGCACTCATGTTGTAATTTAATTTGGCTGTTCCTGTCATTTTGGTCACAGCTGGTCAGTCTTCTCTTTCAAATACCTTTTCACGCATTTGGAGGCAACTGATAAGTCAAGTTTAGAGTATGTAAGCTATCTCCTAGTTATAAGTAGTATATTTGCCTTCTCAGTTTTGGCTTTTCTAATTATGGATTTTCTGTGAATTGCTCAAGGATGCTGATAGAGGTATAAATGGGGTCTAGTGCTGGGATAAATTATATATATATATATATGAATTACATATCTCTCCTCTCTCACACACACATACATACACATTTCCCTTTGGGGTGTGGGAGAAGCCCACTTTTTAAAAAATTTTTACAGAAAACTTAAAATGATACCTATTTCTAACCTCAAGAAAAAAAACTGAGATTGTAAAAAGACGAGAAACTAATGAGAAGACAAACTTGTTTTCTATGACTGCATAGGCCTATGTTTCTTAGTGTAAAGATTATTGTTCAGTTATTGATGAGTAGCTTATGGTAAGAATGCCAATTTTACCTACTACAGTTCGTCATTAGCTTGCTACAAGAATGGTCTCAGTCATTCAGAAGGAGTGATCATTTAAGCATTGTCATCAGTAGAAACTTGACATATTTGGGGCAAGGCAGACCCTTCTCCCTTAGTAGGAGTCTCTCATGGTCCAAGAATTCACCCCTAGGGTGATGAGCTGATAATAGATATAGCTTTAGAAACTTACCTTACACCATGCTTTGAAAGTTGCTAGGTCCTAACTAGAGGTTAAACATGTCAGATGAGGTGTCAGGGTATCACGAGTCTCATTGTTTTCTACTCTTTGTTGGGATTTAGGCATTCCTTGGAGTTCACCCTCCCCTTTTCTTCTCCTTTTAAAGGTAGGTCAATTCCTCAACAGCCTACTTATCTCAAGATTGTTATATCAAGGAAGACAATTTACTTTTCATTGGCTTAAATATTCCAAGAATATGCCCACAGAACTGGAGGACCAAATTGTTGAAAATTTAGAAATGGTAGATATCAGACTCTTTGGGCAAGAATCATTGATAAACTCAAACATCTGTCTGATTCATATATTCTTTTTTTTTTTTTTTTTAATAGAGGGCAGTGTCACTGGCCCTCATATGTGGGATCCGAATCGGGGCCGCTGGCATCCCAAGCCAGCTCTTAACCAATGCGCCACTCGGCCAGCCCCTGACTCATATATTCAAAGAAGTGCCTTTTTAACATAGTACATTTAGTTTGATTCTGTTACCTTTCCTATTGTTGAGATAACTTACTTCTTTAGAATATGTCTCATACCCCTCTCTACCAACTCTTTACTAAAATGAGGATTAAAAGTAAAAAGATTGATGGTAGAATATTAACTTTGTGCTGGCACTAGTCCAGCCTATAGCAACCCAATATGGCATAGCTACTTTGGGCTGAATATCAGTATTTTTCCTGATTCCCCATCCAGTGATGAGCCCCACAAGTTGGTTCTGTCAGGCAGTTTAGGCAAATTAGTCAATGAGAATTACTGCTAATTACCTATGCTCCCGAGCATCTTGAAGGAAAGAGATAATTCATGTCACATACTCTTCTGAATTTCCATAGAATTGATCTCTTATGGATGTTTATTGTCCTTTTAATATTCTATTTGCTACCTCTTAACACCACTGACATTTAACTTGACAGCTTCTACCACTATTACCTGCTTTGAATCCACTAGGACTTATGTCATTTTGCCCTTTATTCCTGTTTGTCGGTCATTCTGAAAAGCCGAGACTCCCAACTCATCCAATCATTATATTGTTTTGCCTATCATGTTATTCTGCCATCTTTCTTCCTCCCTAGCTCCTGAAACTCTTTCATTTCTCCTTTCTGAAATTCGTTGTCCAGTGTCAGCACACTTCCTTATATATTCTACCTCCTATGTGAACATTGCTTTTATATGCCTGCTTTAATCAAACCTGACTTCATTCTGAGGACACTGTGTCCCCTGCATCTCTCTCCTGTGATGGCTGGTCCTCCTCCCCCGTCTTTCATTGGGCCTTTCGTATCATTATCCCTCCATCATCCCTAAAAATATCCAGCTTTGAACATCATGTCATTGAGCTATAAATCACTCAGTGTTTCTTTTTGTTCTGTTCAACATCCTGCCTCATTCCTCATTTTTCTCTTTTTTTTAAAGCTCCTGGCTTACTGTTTCTATCTACATTACTCCCATTTACTTAAATTCAGTTGATTTTAACATACATACGAGTAGATGACCTTCGCCAAACCTTGAATTCTTATATCCTTAAACTCTTGCCTCTCCCCAATCTCAGCCACTCCATGATCTCATGCCTTGGACTTTGCATCACTAATAACTAGAAATTCTCTATAATCTCAGTTTCAGGCATCACACTCCCTGATAACCACTTGTTATCTTTCTAGTACACTGACTAAAAATCTTTCAATCTTATAGGGACCTCCAATTTATGCATTCTACTGATTTTCATTTTCCCTTACTCCTTTGAAGTCTTCATTCCTCTCCTTATAGGGTAATACTTACATTCAATTCCCAGTCAACATTTCTAACTTCCTTGCCATTTTTCCACTGTGTGGCACTTGGCAAGCTCACAATCTTCATTATATCCCGTTTTCTCCATAGTATAAACCTGGACCCAAAGTCGCAGAACATAGATGGAGAAAATTATATTGTCTTGATGGCCTAACTTACATTTCATGACCACAACATTCACATGGACCTTTAATGCTGCCTAGCAATCATTTTTCCTTAGTCCATTTATTTTTCCATTCTCTTAACTGAACTTTCACATTTCTTGTCTCTTCCCAAACATTCAGCTCCCCAAATGAACCATCTGTGTTCCTACCTCAGGCTTGTTTGTCCATAGCTTCCATCTCTTCTTTTCTACTCAAGGATATCTCTCCTTCAATTCTCTTCCTACCTATGTTGCCACTTTGCCCACCTTTAGATTGAATGATTGCCATCAGTACAGATGTTACAATGTCTATCTTAAAAAACATTGCTTTGTTCCCCCACTTTCTCTCTAGTTTTTGCTCCATTACTTTGCTCCCCTTTGAAGCAAAACTTCTTGAAAAGGTTGTTTCTAATTCCTCTATTTCTATTTTCTCTTAAACCAACTTTTGTCCCCACTCTCTCATTATGTGATTTTTCAGCAGAATTTGACTTTCTAGTAGTAAGTTGATACACTTGACTCAGTTGGCTTTTTCAGTGAAAAAGGGTCAAACACTTTTGGTTTTCTTTCTACATTATTGGTTGGTCCTTCTGTTTCCTCTGCTTATTCCATCTCATTCTCCCAACACGAATTGTTGGAATGCTTCAGGGCTTGATCCATAAACTTTCCCCCCTTTTAATGTACTCTAAAATCCTTGGAAAGTTTATCTAGTCTTACAAATTAAAATCCATATGTATTATGATGATATCCATATTTATATTTCCATTCCAAATCTCTACCTTAAATTTCAACTTGTATTCCAACTGCCTTCTCAATATTTCCACTTTGATACTTCCATTCAATATCTCAAACTTAACATAGTATTTAAAACTAAATTCCCATCTACATCTAAATTATTAAAAACAAATAAATAAGCAAAAAACCTTGCTCTACTTACAGTTTTCCCCATCTTAGTTAATGATAAATCTTGTCATCTTACTCATTCAGGCCAAAGAGACATTCTGACTCCTCTATTTTTCTTTCCCTTATAACTTTTCTTCAGAAAATTATATGGGCTCTACCTTTAAATGTATTTATATATCTGAATCTGACTACTCAACATCATCTTTATTATTTACCAGCCCAATTCAAGCCACTATTACTTATTATCTTTTATCTGCTTTTTTTTTTTTTTTTGCTTCCTCACTTGATTTCTTATGGTATATTTTAGAACCAAAGGGTCCTGATAAAATCCTTCAAAGTTCCTCAAATCTTTCAATATTTAAAGCTAAGTCTTTAAAATCCCTAAGAAGCCCTACATACCCTTTTCCTTCTCAAACCTTCTCTATGCCATATCACCCTTATTTACTTAGCTCCAGAAATGTTAGGCCTCCTTGTTGCTCTTCAAAGATCTTAGATGTGCTCTGATCTTAAGGCCTGTTTCCTCTGCCTGTCATTCTCTTCCATCATATGGATCTAATTCCCTTGCATCCTTAAGTTTCTTTTTTTAAAAGTTACTTATTCAATTAAGCCCTTTCTGATAACACCATTTAAAATTGCAAGCTGCCTCCCTCTCTTTTGTCCCCAATCTGCTCTGTATTTATCTATAGTTCTAATAGCTTAACTCTGGTTATTGTTTTATTGATGCTTCCCCAGCTGCCAGAACAGTGCCTGGCACATAAATAGACACTCACTAAATATTTGCTTAACATTGAATGAATTATGTGCCGTACCTTCTTATACTGTAAGCTCTTTCCTTTCCTTCCAGAAACAGATACACCTTGAGGGCTTCCCATGCATATATAAGGGGATACAAAGATGAGTATCATGGCTCTGTTCAGAGGGAGCTTACAGGCTTGTAAAGGAAGCAGGTGATGAATTTTATTGTAACTAAATGCCATATCAAGTGTGTGAGAATGGCTCTGGGATTATGAGCCTCTCCAGGAAATACAGGGCCTTGATTGGAAGCACATGACTGAATTAGTTTCTTAAAGTTGCCATAATAAATTATCACAGACTTGGTTGCTTAACACAACAGAAATTACTTTTCTCACAGTTATGGAGGCCAGAGGTCTGAAATCAGGGTATTGGCAAGGTTGGTCCCTCTTACAGGTTCTGAGGGGGAAGCCTCTCTCCCAGCTTCCCGTGGCTCTGGTGATCCTTAGCATCCTTTGACTGGTAGATGCAGCACTCCAGTGTATACCTCGGTCTTCATATGGCTTTCCTCTGTGTCTCTTTCACTGGATTTAGAGGCCACTCTGAATCGCAGATGATCTCATCTCAGAGTTCTTAACTACATCTTCAAAAACCCTATTTCTAAATAAGGGAACTTTCTTATAAGCACCAGGGGTTAATCCATGGACATATCTTTTTTTTTTTTTTTAACTGAGCCATCCTGCCACCTGTTGGCAGGTCAGTGGCAGCTCATCTCGGGCTGGGCATCGAACTGCTGTTGCTCAGAGCTCGCACTCTTGAGCTAGCTCTTAACCAACTGAGCCACTTGACCCACCCTGACATATCTCTTTTTGAGTGACAAAGTTCAGCCTACTGCCATGACATTACCGATAGTGAAAGTTGCAAAATTGAAAGGAGCATTTCTATACTATGAATAATAAGAAGCAGATTTTGGTTAACCATTCTAGAGAAAAGATCAAATTACCTCTATTTTATCCTATTAAAAATTATATTTCTAAATAGTTATATAAAGAGCTGTTTGAAAAGTATGCAGTCAAACATTATGGAAAAAAAGTGTAAGTTGTATTAAATGGTTAAATAACATTTTTAGGATTTTTTTTCTAGCTTGGTGATGTTAGTGGTGATTGTTAGCTTTCTAAATTTGTAAATTATAGCTTTCATCATACTATTTTTTAATTTTATTGGGGTGATATTGGTTAATAAAATTATATAGGTTTCAAGTCTATAATTCTTTTTTTTTTTTAAAGATTTTATTGAGGAATTGGGGGAGGGGAACAGCGTTGGGGAATCGGGGAAGGGGAACAGACAAGTTGTTTGCTGTCTTTTTGTTCTTCAGTCTAGTTGTGGAGGATGTTGCTTCACTGGCCCATGTTGGTATCGTCATTGCGCTCTTCCCGGATGAGGCAGATAGGTCGCAGGCCTCTGGATGTCGCTCACTGTGGCTATTGGCAGCTCACGCTGGCTGCCGGCCACTCTCTGTAGCCTATGGCAGCCCAGTGCAGCAGGGGCTGCAGCCTACACCGTCGCCGGGGCTCGCACAGCCCAGCTCCAGGTGGAGCTGTTGTTAGCTGTAGAGGGCAGTGTCACTGGCCCTCATATGTGGGATCCGAACCGGAGCCGCTGGCGTCCCAAACCAGCTCTTAACCAATGTTCCACTTAGCTGGCCCTCAAGTCTATAATTCTATAATACGTCATCTGTATATTGCATTGTGTATTCACCACCCAAAGTCAGATCTCCTCTGTCACCATATATTTGACCTCTTTACCCTTTTCTACCTCCCTCCTCCCCCTTCTCCTCTGGTAAATACTATGTTCTTGTCTTTTTCACTGGAGACTTTAAACTGGGAATATATAACAACCTCGTTTTGCAGTATCTTTTTATTCTGTATTTAGTGATGAGTAGGAAAAATTTAAAAATGTTTTACAAGCCTTAATTTTCATGAAAAACTTTATAGGTTTGTTCCATAATGGGAGATTTCTTTCTTTTCTAGACCATAAAACTAAAAGTTATGCTTCTGTGTCAAAAACAGCTAGAGAGATTAAAGAATAAACCATCTTCTTTTTCTTTAGTCATGCTAAATATGTATGTATGTATCCAATAAAAAAAATGGAATGGGATCAAAAGTTATAGATGTTAAGAGGAAGTTTCTATTCATGACCAGGGTCTAGGACTCCTGGAAACTCCTCAATAATAAAATTTCACTGCCCTTGAGATGATGCATGAAGATAATTTGAAAGCAAGGCGAAACATATTGATAAATATTTCCCAATTGGACAAATTCCTTGAAATGTCAGGCACAGATTGAAGCATAGTCTTTTCTTCAAGGTGCAACTGTGTTGATTGTGTAGCAACAATTTAGTTAAAATACTCTTGTTGTTTTCTCTGTGCAAACATTGGAGATTTGTTCTCACCTGCTGACTCTTGATCACAAATTCATATTTAATTTATCCTTGATTTCACAGTTTGCTTTGTTAAAACGGAATTCCCTTTTGTTGGGACTCAAAATAGAGTGTCATTGAAGGTGCTCTAAAGCTTTGTTAATTGCTTCCATTTTAGATTCACAATTTGGACTCAGAATATAAATATTTGTTGAGATAATATTCAGGAGATTAGAAAAAAAGTAAGATTTATTTCTTTAATGAAATAATCAAAACTTTGAAATGTTCTCCTCATAGATTTTAAAACTAAAGAACACATTGCAACAGTCTGTAAGATTATTTGTATTTTTGTACTTTATATGAAACTTATCATTCTAATTGAGGTGCTAGTGTAGTAATTAAAAAGAAATTTTTGAACAATATTAACTGTTTTTTTATGTGTTTAACTTTATTCAATATAAAGCAATACCATTTTTTGATGTGCATTAACATTTGACAATTTTCATCTAGATCTATTTATATCATGCTAGATTTGTCTAAGAACCATACCTAATATTTATAGTCTGATTCATTTTTTTTTTTTTGAGGGCAGTGTCACTGGCCCTCATATGTGGGACTGAACCGGGGCTGCTGGCTTCCTAAGCCAGCGCTTAACCACAGCACCACTTGGCTGGCTCTATAGTCTGATTCTTTTTTTTTTTTTTTTTTTTTTTTTTTTTTTGGGCAGTGTCACTGGCCCTCATATATGGGACCCGAACCGGGGCCCCTGGCTTCCCAAGCCAGTGCGTAACCACCACGCCACTCGGCCGGCCCTCTATAATCTGATTCTTAATGTCTGATACTTGTAATCTGATTCTTAATACGGTGTCTAAAATGACCAACAATTTTTTTTAGCAGCTTTAATTTGTATTCATTTATTCCTATTAGTTTTCTGTGAACTCAGTGTAGAAAATATCCCCCTCATTAGTTTGCTAAACATCAGAATAAGAACACATCAGAAGAGTGATTCAAATTACGCTGCTTACTTTGTTCTTCATCAAGGTGTTGGTTTTCTCATTTAGAATTGGATGGGGAAATTATTAAACCTGCATATTTAGAGAGAGGACTGCTACCAGGCGAATCATGTTAGTTTAAAAGGTCCAGTCATTTCTCCTTAAAGTAAAACAATATTATCTTGATAATTGGTTGATTGATATGTATCACATATTTAGTTATTGGTGCACTGTGTGAGTATTCATCAAATTTTGCTACATTGTAACTGCTTTATATTCACTGTAAGGACTTATCTATATGTTATAATTGCTACTTTAGCAACGTGTTGGTTGCAGGTATGTACCAGTCCACTATGGCCACAGTAATGCTGCATAACAAACCATCCCAATTGCAGTGGCTTAAAAGAAAGCATTGATTCTTACTCACACAGTGTATATTGGCTGTCGATCAGCTGATCTGGATTGGGCTCATCTGGATCTGACTCCAATCACAGTCTGAGTTCAAGTCAGTATATTGTGTCGTTTACCCACCTTGGAACAGTGGACTACCCAAGAATGTTCCTTTCATGATGTTATAGTCCATTCGTGATGATAATACAAAACACCACAGGCTGGGTAGCTCAGAAACAGCAGAAATGTGTTGCTCACAGTTCCGGAAGCTGGAAGTCTGAGATCAGGGCGCCAAGCATGGCCAGTTCAGGGTCCTCTTCCAGGTTGCAGACTTCTAGTTGTATTCTCACATGGCAGAAGGGGTTAGAGATGTCCGTGGAGCCTCTTTCATAAGGCATTAATCCTATTCATGAAAGTCCATCTTCATGACTTAAGTACCTCCCAAAGGTCCCAACTCTAATACCATCACCTTTGGGAATTAAGATTTAAATGTATGGATTTTAGGGAGGACACATACATTCAGGCCATAGCTCATGGCAGTGGCAAAAACATGATTAGGCAAGCCTTACTCAGGCTTTTGTTTTTATTCTGTCTTCTAATGTCTCATTAACCAAAAACAGGTCCTGTGACCAAGCCCAACGGCACTGCGGTGGGAATGTACATTCTGCCTACACTGCGAGGAAGAAGAGAGAAAATGTTTGGTGAACACTTATCTAACTTATGACAATTTGGAGTTTCATTTTTAAAACGTATGGTCTAAAATTTACTACTAAGTAGAGTCTGTCTTAAAATCTATCCTTGGAGGATGGTTTTAGAAGAACCTCAAATATCTTGATATAAGGCCACCTGAAGTTATTTGCCCATAGGGAATACTCCAGTGAGTCTACACCCCACGGCACCTAAGGTGCAGAGTTATTTCAGTGTAAAACAATAAACTTAGCTCAGGTGGAACTTGCAACATCCACAGAGAAAAACGCCAGCAATCAAATGCTTAAATGAACAGCATATGCACACGTTGGTGACATTCGACATTATCCCTCAGCATATTTTGGGGCTCTTTGGAACCTAGGTAATATAACACACAACAGAAAATTCACTCTCTGTCAAACTACTCAATTTTACCTTAAACTTCCTCTTCTTTAACTTCATATGTGTCCATGCCTCACAGTTCTGTGATCATTTGGAAAATTTGTCTTAGAAAATAATATGCTATTTCTTAGCTGGATGTGGAGGAGAAACGAAAAAAAATTGGAGGGAGCTGCTTTTTGGGTGATGAGAATTTCCATTTTCCACCAAGGTTAGAAGTCGCGTAGCTTGTTGTTGAGCCCATTACAACAGGTGGAAGACGTGGTCTACATGAGGGGAAAACAGGTATTTATTTTGGATGTCTCCCACTGGAATATTTTTAATACGGAGGAAATGGAAAATTGAAAATGCCCACAGAACTTCGCCTTTTCTCAGCAAATTTGATGTGTCAGATTATCCTAAAACTCTCCCATCACTTGGCAACTTTGCTGTAGAATCTATCACTTGGGAAATGTGAGAATAAAAGTATATCCTCTTTCTGGAAGTGTAATAGCCATGTGAATTACTTAATGTGTTTTATACATCCCTGCCCTTCTCATGCACATATTATATTAAAGTTTCATTAGCTAAGAGAAAGAACAAGCCTGCCTTTAGCACAAATGAGAATTTTATATTATAAATGTCTAGGTTTATTGTGAAGGCATAATGCATGTAAAACTTTTGCAAGGTTGTTACATGTCTCATGAGGTAAATTTTGTAAATCATGTTTCGCTTACTTCCTCATTCTAAACTAAAGTAAATGTTACATACAAAGAAAAAAATGTGGGGCCGGCCAAGTGGCACGGTGGTAAGCGCTGGCTTGGGAAGCCAGCGGCCCAGGTTCAGATCCCACATATGAGGGCCAGTGACACTGCCCTCAAAAAACAAAAAAGAAAAAAAAAAAGAAAAAAATGTGAATCATGTCTTATGCTGGATATATTCCTTGAAAGCATATTGATTGTGTTTTAACTATGTCAGCACATACTCGTATGTATGCGTGAAATGGATCACTTATGAGATGGATTTTCTTTTAAAGGAAGGTTAACTCTCTAAGTCAGGATGGTGGGTTTTCTAAAGGAGAGAAAAATCCTTTCTTATGGATTTCCTAGGACTCAAGACTGATTATAATTTTTGGAATGCATTAGATGCTCTGTTTCAGAGGCCAGGTACTCTTGGTGAATGATTTTAAGGAACTGAATCTGTATTTGAATGGTTTGACATCAGCACTTCAGCTTTTGTATATTATTGAAATAAGAACCCAGACTAACCCTAGCTCTTGTCTCTCTCAAGAACTTAAAATACCCTTAGACTTTGTTTTAAACTTGTATAATGTTTTAATCACTTTTGAACATAATTTCCAAAATGCAGCACCTGGCACTTGGGAGAAACTGAAATGAAGTGAAATCCAGTTTGAGAGTCATTTGGATTTAGAGGTTAAGGTTCTAGATTGTCGCTCCACATGTTCTGTTAATACTGTCATTAGCTACCCATGTGGTGAATTATTCAGAACCTTCTGTGCCTCACAGTCTTTACCTATAAACAGGGATAATTTCTTTATCTCAAAGGGTTGGAGAGTCAATGAAATAATTCAGCAAATATGAAATTATCTTCAGAATACTAAAATAGTATACATGTGTGGTAAAACTATATAGTTTCTTATTGTGCTTTGAAGTTTTGGGTTAAAACTTTACTGTAAAAGTGACTTTTGACTGTACTGCCTGGGATCATACACTATACAATAGAATTCCAACAGACAGAGTCCAACTTATGTTACTGAGGTATGTTTTTCATTTACGTTTTGTTTGGGGTGGGGCATCTATCTCAGCCACCATAGGATAATTTATATTTTTTCTAAGGTAATTATGTATGTTATAATTTGTATTGCAAATATAGTACATGGTATATAAAATAAAGGACATGCAAGCACACACAAAAACTGCAGAAAAACCAAAGGTAGAAAATTAAAACCACCCATAATCCTACAATACATTTTGAGGTATAGCCTTCCAGTTTTACTTTGAGTACATGTTTGTATGTATGTATATACAAAACATACTTATTTTTAACAAAAAATGTTTTATGACTTACTTTTAAAAAATTTACTGTCTCCCTGAACATTTTTCCAAGCCATGAAATAATTTTCTTTTATTTATTTTTATGGCTGTTCATACAGTTACGTGACTGTACCATACTTTATTCTCTATTGTCAAATATTTAGTTGGTTTCCATTTTTATTATGATGATAAATAGTGCTTCAATGAACACTTTTACAGGAAGTTATTTACCAGGAACTTGGTATATTTTTGCATTTATTCAAGTAACATTTTCATTTCTCAGGGAAATTTTATAACTTGCCTAGAACTTGGATAGTACTTATATTGTTCACTTTATTAAACACTCTCTTATTAGGTATTATTAGTTCTAAAAGTGTTATTCCAGACCCTCCAGGATTTTTCAGGGAGTCAAGCAAGTCAAAACGAAATGGTAACTGTGTCTCTTTTAATACTTTCACCCTTTAGTGCATTACCTTAACAGGATAATGTTCAAAAGCATGTGAATTGTACGTGAGAAGAAACCTTGGTTATTAACCTAAAATTTGTATCCTATAGCAGACGTTTCAGGTTGTTTTGGCTTTTAACGATTGTGCTTCTATTAAAATGTCAAATGCTACTTTGATATTAGTATTATGTATCATGTTAAAGAGATTTAGCAATAATTTTTTTAAAGAACTATAAAATAGATGCTGGAATTTATTAAAATACCTTTTGTTGGCCTCTCTTGGGATAGTCGTATAGCTTCCGTCTTTTGGCTTAATAACTTGATTAGTTTTAATAAGGGTTCTGACTTAACTGTAAAGTTGTGGAATGAAGTCTGCTATACTCAGAGACAGAAAAAAACGCTGGGAATGAGAAAGAGTTCTGCAGCTTATTAAATTAACCACCATGGAAAAGTCACATGTCTGCTTTGAAATTTAATTTCTTCTTTAAAATGGAAATACTAAATCTCTCATAGAACTAATGCTAAGAGTATGGAAGTGCTTTTTAAAGTATACATGTTTAAACATCAGGATGGTCTCTATAATTTTATTTAGCTACACCCTAATCAGTTTTCAAAGTCCAAAGAGTAGCACAGAGTTAGTGCTTCGTTTTGAGGGGAGTCTTTTGATTTTCCTAGTTGCACATTTTTTTTTTCAATTTAACAGAATTAAAACACACACAAAGATGTACACCTCATAAAATAAAAGCTTGACGTATTATCACAAAGAGGGCACAGTCATGTATCTGCCTTCAAGTTCAGGAAATAGAACATTACTAGTATCCAAGAAGAGTGAGATATGATTCTACTTTTAAAACATTAACAGTTTCACTTGACTCTTTTTTTGGACATCAGACCTAGCGTTACTTACTGCTCATCTGCATGATTAAGCAGGCAGAAGTTTGTAAGAAGGGATTTCGATAGCAGAAGTCTTTAGGTGTTTCACGTTAGGATTTGACACTAGGATGCCATGGCCATTTCCACAATAAAAAGCAGTCTTCTCAAAAGTCAACTCTTTTGTTACCTTCTTCAGCAGGTTTATTGCCTTCATCTTAATTCTCTGATAATTGACATTCAAAAACAAAAGAAGCTGCAATATTGAAATTTTGAGAAATGTTCAAGCTGGTAAATACAAGACCATATATTGTCATTTTGATATTCAAAGAAGAACTCAGTATTCAGATATTCCGATAACTCAATGTGCTTGAAAGTGTTAGAAGAGTTATCAAATTACTTTATTTCACTCTCACAAGAATCCTATGTCTTAGCCAGATAAATATGAGAAAAGGAAATGAAGACACAGAGAAACAGTTTGCATGAAATAATATTATTAGGTTCAATGGTCTAAATAATATCCCAAGTCCTTTATATGTTAGGTGAATATCATTTGCAATATAGGATGTCAGTAACTCTTTAGAAAGTTTCCTATTTCTAATATACAGTGCAATTTCCTTGTAAACTTGACGGAAGTGTGCTAAGACTAGAAGGAAGGGTGAATGACAGAGTCTTAGTAGATTTGATTCTGCAGCCTACTGCCTCATACTGTGGCCTCCATGCACACAAAACCTTGGGAGTGGGTTAGGACTCAGGGAAACTGGTCAGTGTGTCTTAGGGAACTAAATTGTAAGTCCGCTGTAGTATGCCTGAGTCCTTCCAAGGCATAGGTAGTTCCAACATGCAAAGTAACATACATTATCATTATTGGAAAAAATAAACCAACAATTCCATTAGTGGAATAATAACTATATATTTCACATGCCCCCAATAATAACTATATATTATTAGTGGAATAATAACTATATATTTCACATGCCCCCAATAATAACTATATATTTCTCATGTACAAGAAAGTATAACACTTTTTCTGAACTGTCCTAATTTCCTCAAGGCCTAAATACCATCTTAGCATAGCAGAGACCATCTGGTTTTTCTGGCTTTGCTTTTTTGTGTGTGTGGAAACAGTCCTCTCTGGGTGGGAAGAATGGATACCTCTGACTGCAAGGTGCAGTCAGGAGGGTTATGAGCAGGGAATAGGAGTCTAGGGGCAGGAGCAAGGAATTGTGGCTATTACCTAAAGTGATTATCCCGTCATAGAAAAACACAAGGCCAAATTGCTATTCATAGGACTGTAGCATAGAGATTCTGTACCAAACCATCAAAAGGGAATTGTTATTCTTTTCCTCAATCCCTCCCACTACCAGGTGAATAATTAGGCTCATTTCCATTTAATAATGTACTGCGTGGGAATAGATATATGTTTGGAGAGTGAGTAACAGAGAAATTTGACATTTTGCTTCTAGAAAAATAATGGCTGTGGATTTAGCAGACACACAGGAAACTGCAACTATACCAAATTCAGTCTGGGAGCTTAAAAATCCTCCCCTAAAGCATCTTGCCCCAGCTTCTCTAACCGATCGCTTTCAGCAATATTAAGTTCTCTGCCCTAAATGATTCCAGGCAGAATAGGTGTAAATATTCAATTGCTTAGAAAATATGGAAAATAATAGGTGTGCTAGGACGCTCATCTATTCTGGCCTATTTTAAAAAAATCATCCCTCTGTATGGCATGTGGTCAGAGGTCAGGGGTAAGTTGCATAGTTCAACATATCCATTATTTTGGATACTGTGCAACTGCATGTAAAACGTAGGTAAATTTAAGACTAGTTAAACTGAAGATTGATTTTAATAGTTACTCAGATTTAACTGTATGAGATTTGAAAATAGTACGGCCTTTGGCTGTATAGAAATGTTCTCAGTTACTGCTGTCTGAAATCACACTTTTCCCTTACAGGTTAGGACTATTATTATCTGTCCTTGTAACTGTTGACTTTGAAATTTTCTTTCTAAAACCTCCTAATAACTTACTTTGTAAAAAGGCAGACAAAAAAGGAGAGGGCAAAACTGTAAGTAAGGTTGTATTGACTTTCCTTGGGATGGCATTTTTATTGGGATTTATGAATGCTTGTGTAGAAATCATTTTCGAGCTGAAAAGGAATTTACAGAGATCATCAAATTCAGGTCCCTTATTTTATAAGAGCAGGTTCATACTGTGCTGTATATCAATTAAACTAAAAATTCAAAGCACAGTATATCTCCTCTGAACATTACTTGTAGAGGAGGGTGACAAGCATACTGTTTTCTATTTTTAGAACTGTTTGGTCTGCATCACAAAGGACATCTTAGAGAACAATGTGACCATCCCTTGACCATTGATGTTGAAAGTAAATGCCTTTAAAGCTGTGGCTCTTGGGGAAGGCAGAGGCTGGTTTTTACTGGGCTGTTAGGGATTGCTTGGCCCCTTGGATGCTTGTCCAAGTGGTTCTCAAGTATTTATATTAGTAGCAGGTGATGAGGGTTGATTTAGAAGCTCTAAGGACAGCTTCGTTCAGTCATGAATTGTCAGTGATATCTTTGGAATCCTACTAGGACTTCATTGCTAATTATAATATTTATAGAGTGAGTTTTGGTAAATCAGCACTGAGGACATTGAAACGTTCTAGCAGAATGGATGGACTTCAGTGTAATTGCCTACCTGCAATTGAGTCTGATTTCTATTTCTTTTTTTTAAATTTATTTATTTTTTGAGGGCAGTGTCTCTGGCCCTCACATGTGGGACCGAACCAGGGCCGCTTGCTTCCCAAGCCAGCGCTTAACCACTGCGCCACTCAGCCGGCCCTGCAATTGAGTCTGAAAGGAACATAACCTTGGCCTTTGACACGCTTTATTAACTTGGAACTCTATCTCTATAATGGAGGTATTTTCCATAAATAAACACAAGCGATGTTTTTTGTTTGAAGCACTTGATCTATTGCCTTGGAAAGGCTTAATGTGGATTATAAGTATTTTGTAGTTAAGGGGCTATTACATGTTATGTCCAGTGGTTCCTAATTTCTAGTTATAAGCCAGTTCGTTTAACAAACACACAATCAGTAACAAAATCTGTATTCAAGTGCCTTCTCTTTTTTTCTGTCATGACCCTCCAGTCATTTACCCATTCATTCATTCAGTCGGTCAATCACTTATTCACAGGGGTATATTAAGCTCTTTTTTTTGTCCCAAGCACTATATATGTTACAACTGGCACACCACAGTGAATAAGACATAATCCTTTCTATAAAGAATTTACAATCTTTGAACAAAAATAAGATGTACATAGTTTAACTATGATGTGAGCTATTCGATTGGAAAGTGTTAGATAAGCAGTATTTTGGAGTAAGGGAGGCATTTGTAGATGTTGGCTATGTTTATATGTGTGTATTAATTACATGTACATATGTGAGATGCATATGTATACACACACATATATAATATGTGTATATATATATACAGTCTTTTTTTTTTTTTTTTTTTTTAGCTGAGCCATCCTGCCACCTGTTGGCAGCTCAACGGCAACTCAGCTCGGGCTGGCCTCGAACAGCTGTTGCTCAGAGCTCAGCTTGCACTCTTGAGCGAGCTCTTATCTTAACCAACTGAGCCACTCGGCCGGCCCTACAGTCTTTCCTCTGTATCCAAACAGTATTGGTTCCAGGAACTGTCCCTGTCCCATATCAAAATCCACAGATGCTCAAGTGCCCTTACATAACTTATGCACTTCCTCTTGTATGCTTTATTTATTTAGTTATTTTTTAAAGATTTTATTGGGGAATTGAGGGAGGAGAATAGCATTGGGGAATCAGGGAAGGGGAACAGACAAGTTGCTATCCTTTTGTTCTTTAGTTGTGGAAGATGTCGCTTCACTGGCCCATGTTGGTATTATTATTGTGCTCTTCCCAGGTGAGGCAGATCGGTCGCTGGCCTCTGGATGGCCACTCACAGTGGCTCTTGGCATCTCATGCTGGCTGCCAGCTGCTCACATGGCTGTTGGCCACTTATGGTAGCTTATAGCAGCCCACTGGAGCTCCACTGCAGCCTACACCATCACCAGCGATTTACCATAGCCCAGATCCAGGTTGAGCTGTTGTTCACCATCTTAGCTATAGAGGGCGCACTATCACTGGCTCTAATGTGGGATCCGAACTGGGACCTTGATGGTCAGAGCTGGCATCCCATGCCAACTCTTTTTTTTAAAAGATTTTATTGGCGAAATGGGGGAGGGGAAACAGCACTGGGAATCGGGGAAGGGGAACAGACAATTTGCTGTCATTTTGTTCTTCAGTCTAGTTGCAGGGGAAGTTGCTTCACTGGCCCATGTTGGTATCATCATTGCGCTCTTCCCAGATGAGGCAGATCGGTCGCCAGCTTCTGGATGGTCGCTCACCCCGGCTATTGGCAGCTCATGCTGGCTGCCGGCCACTCACTGTAGCCTATGGCAGCCCACTGCAGCAGGGGCTGCAGCTATGCTGTCCCAGGGACTCACAGCAACCCAACTCCAGGTGGAACTGTTGTTCACCATCTTAGCTGTAGAGGGCAGTGTCACAGGTCCTCATATGTGAGATCTGAACCAGGGCCGCTTGCATCCCAAGCCAGCTCTTAACCAATGCGCCACTCTGCCGGTCCTCCTCTTGTACTTGAAATCATCTCTAGATTTTTTTATAATACCTAATAAGATGTAAATTCTATGTAAATATTTATACTGTATTGTTTATGGAATAATGATAAGAAAAACAAGTCTGTACATATTCAATGCATACCCAACTATCATAGACCTAACTACAAAATACACATCAGCAATAACATAATATTATTTTTGGAATATTTTTCATTCATGGTTGGTTGAATCTGTGGATGTGAAACCCACAAATATACAGGACTGACTTACATATATGCCTATTTTTTAAATAAAATCTGAAATTTAGTTAGCATTTTAGACTCTTACATCACATCTCATTCAGATTTGCTCTATATCAAGTGCTCAATAACCATACATGGCAAGTGGCTACCTTACTGCATATGTTGCCTTAGATGATCCTAAAACTTTCTCCTAGTTTTATTAAGAAATCAGTTTGGTGAGTCATGCCAACATTATTTTCATTAAAGAAAATAAATTAGAATAGGATAATACAGGATGGAAAATATAAAGATGCATTTGTTCAGCAGTGCATGTGTATTGTAGGTTATGATGTAGAATATGTTTCTTATTGTATACCAAACTTTAAAAGTTTGAAAGCCTTCTCTACATAGATCTAATTCAATATATAGACATGTATATAGATTAATATATGTGTATGTATTAATATATGTATATGTATACGAGGTTGGACAAGTAAGTTCGTGAACTCATCCTATTAAAAGTGCCAAATACCTCATTGCTGAATATCACTACAGTCACCTTCGAAGGACTCCCCTTGGGAAGCTATGCACTGACACCAGCACCAAATTCACCCTTCAAAGCAATTTTGTAACTCTTTCTGGAATGGCCATCAGAACTGTCGTCATATTACTCTTGATGTCCTGAATGTTATCAGAATATCTTCCTTTCAATATTTCTTTATCTTTGGGTAAAGAAGGAAGTCATTGGGGGCCAGATCAGGTGAGTACAGAGGGTGTTCCAATACAGTTATTTGTTCCTCGGCTAAAAACTCCCTCACGGACAGTACCGTGTGAGCTGGTGCATTGTCATGATGCAAGAGCCATGAATTGTTGGTGAAAAGTTCAGGCCATCTAACTTTTTCAAGCAGCCTTTTCAGCACTTTCAAATAGTAAACTTGGTTGACTGTTTGTCCAGTTGGTACAAATTCATAATGAATAATCCTTCTGGTATCAAAAAAGGTGAGCAATATCATTGCAACCAGTTCGTGAACCTAATTATCAGAATATATATATATATTATGCATATGTATTATGTACTTGTATAGTGTGTTTGTGTGTGTGTGTATGTGTGTGTGCCCGCTTTGGTGGTAATACTTATGTGTTTTGGCAAATATTTCTTGTCCTGTAAAACTGTAAGCTTTTTATCTCTAGGACCTGAAGCCTAATATATAATCAGAAATTATTCTTTCAATGAGTGAACTTGGGCAGCCCAGATAAGTACCACCCCTCTATCAGTCAGAAGTCACTTTGAACACTGTAATAAATACCCAAAACAATATTGACATAAACAAGATATAAGTTTATTTTTCTTTCATGCAACAATCTGATATAAATAATTTAAGGTCTATTTTTGTCATTTCATGGTGTCAGGGATCCAACTTTCTTTTATTTTGTCACCACCCACAGGGTATTTACTCTATTTCGAGTGATTAGTTTACTACATTACCCAAAATCCTGCTGGCAGGAAGAAGGAAAGGGAGAATGAGGGCTTGCGTGTTCACTTTAAGACTATTATCTTGGAAGTTGCACAAATTATTTCCACTCATATCCCATTGGTCACAATTTGTCATGTGACTGCAGTTCATTGAAAGTATGTCTAGGAAGTGCAGGCATTAGCTGGGTAGCCATCTGTCTCAGATAATCGGATCCAGTTGGCAATTCTGCCATAACTTCTTACACATGGTGTAAGTGTAATGTTTACTTCAGTGTAATTCCACTCCATATTTTCATTATAGAATCTGGCACCTCCAGTTTTGGAGTGTGTGAGATGAAGACCTTTGGTAGTTCTTCTAGCTCAAGGAAGTGATTTCTGATGTTCGCTGGATTATCAAAACTGTTTGTGGTTATTACAGGAACTAACATTTTTGAATTTCCATGTGTCTTTGCCAAGAAAACAATTCCTTTCCATGATGGATTGACCCTCACCCCTCCCATGCAGGGCTAGTATCCAAATAGAATAGATCACTTATTTTCTTTACGGAGTGTTCCAGACTGTTTGTTGATTCACTGTCCAATAGGAACCATGCCAGGTTGCTGAGGCCTGTTGAGGCAAAGTTACATATTTTATTTTGTTGGAAACAGGCATCAGGCATTTCCTTTCTCTTTCATTTTATTAATTCTCATAGCACTTGACAGATTAAAAAAATAAAATTATTAGCTTCATGAGGCAAGACATCAAAAGAGAGCACAGATCATCAAACATCAAAGAGTAGATTTCTAACAGAACTAGATGCTTATGTACCTGAATGAAACTGCATTCCTTTCTCTAGTTGTCATATTTTTTTAAATGTTGAAGAGTTGAGGGAGAGTTCAGACACATCTGGATTTTGTCAGATTCATGACATGGCTGGACTGATTTGGGGCTATTTTGTGGTCATTTCACGTAACAGGACAGAATTGAGTTTTCCTTCTTTGGTTGTTCTGTGATCTCACGCTTCATTGCAACATGTTTTCTTAGTAGGAAGTGGAAATGAGATGAGCTTTGCTGGACCAAGTATGTGTTTACACAGATGATGAGTTTATTCTTGGAGGTAAAAATGGAGGCTGATCTCTAATGTGAAATGACAAGGATAGTTATTTCCCCCACCCCATGTAATTTAATAAGTGTCATATTCTTAATGATGACATATGCTTCACACCCTGATTCTCTGAAGGATAAACACGGGATTGTAGATTCAACTTCTATTACAACTCAGATGTGAAGGAAAAATGGAATGTCTTTAGTCTCTAATAAATCTCATCTTTCACTTTTGTGATCAAGTCTCCACTTGGTAATTAGCTGGGAAACAAATTTTAGATCGATTTAGTTCATATTTTAGTTTAATCATGAAATGGATAGTGTACAGTCTTTCTTAAATAAAACTGTTCTGGTGCCCTGCCAGCCCCCTTTGCCTGCCTTTCTTGTTAAGGTGGCATCTACCAGTATGAGGACTTACATAGCTTTGGTGAAAAAGTTACTCTTTGACTTTCTGGAGGGCACTGGCTGGTATCTCCCAAACTCACCTTGGATTCAGAACTCTTAAGTTCCCCTCTGCGGTTTTCCTTGAACCTATTGGCATAGTGCATTGCCTCAGTGCACAATGGCGGGGGGCACTGCAGCTCCACGTAGCCTGACTGTGGCCCATAGAAATGAGAAGGTTCCAAGAGACCTAAACCTCAAGCCTTTTATGGCTTGACCACATGCATGTCTGTGGCAACAGGAGAACAAGGGACATCGACTTCTCTTTGTCATAAGCAGTAAAGGCTTCAGTATAGACAGGGATGTCTCATTTACACTCTGGGAGTGACCTGAACTGTTGATGTGGTGAAGGGGGAGGCAAATATTTGGGAAATTCCTTCTCAAGATGTATAATTTTATTTGAGCCATTCACTAACATTCTTTCTGTAACAAATTCTAATGGCTATATGTTGAGGCCTTGAGCAAATGTAGTGGCATCAGAAAAACAAAAAAGAAATGCAGATAAAATTTTATATATATATATATATACATATATATATATAATTATATACACATATATGTATATGTGTGTGTATAATTATATGTATATGTGTGTGTGTAAATATATGTGTGTGTGTGTGTGTGTGTGTGTGTGTTTTAATTGGGGAATTGGGGGAGGGGAACAGCGTTGGGGAGCCAGGGGAACAGACAAGTTGCTGTCCTTTTGTTCCTCAGTCTAGTTGTAGAGGACATTGCTTCACTGGCCCATGTTGGTATTGTCATTGCGCTCTTCCCGGCTGAGGCAGATTGGTCGCTGGCCTCTGGATGGCCGCTCACAGCGGCTCTTGGCAGCTCACACTGGCTGCCAGCCGCTCACGCTCGCTGCCGGCCACTCACTGTAGCCTATGGCAGCCCACTGCAGCAGGGGCTGCAGCCTACACTGTTGCCAGGACTTGCACAGCCTAGCTACAAGTGGAGCTGTTGTTTACCATCTTAGCTGTTCACATCATATGTGAGATCCAAACCGGGGCTGCTGGCTCCCAAGCCAGCTCCCAACAAACGCGCCACTTGGCCGGCCCAAGTGCGTATTTTTGACTCTTGTAATGCATTACTTGCAATGGGACTTCTGTGAGATCCCAGTGCCTGACCTATTCAGCCAACACTCAGATCCTAATTTCTGCTTTATCAATATGAGAAATGAGGGCCGGCCGAGTGGTGCGGTGGTTAAGCGCTGGCTTGGGAAGCCAGCAGCCCCGGTTCGGGTCCCACATATGAGGGCCGGTGACACGCTCTCAAAAAAAAAAAAAAAAAAAAAATATGAGAAATGAGTTATCACTCTGCCAACATTACAGCTATTGTAAGTTAAAAATGTATTTGGTTCACCCTTTCTCCAACTGTCTTCCTGTCTTCCCTCTCATTCACACTCCTTAAAAGAAGCAAGGTGACTTTTTTTTTTTATTGTTGTTTTCACATGTCCAATAATGGATATAGAGAGAAAGCTAAGAGATTCCTATTTCTGTTTAGACTTTAAATATACTCCTTAAAATAGGCACCTTAGAAACCAATGACAAAAGCAAGATTTCCTCTTTGGGAAGAATGAGACACCTGTATTTAATCAACTTTTACGAAGCAACTATAGTATCCTAGGTCTGAGTTGCAATCCATAGAAAACAGGCTATGTAGTCAAACGATTTTGGAAGATGCACTTGTTATGTTCTCCTCTTGGAAATAGACAGTACAGACTAGTACGCTATAGGATCCTGCAGTTAAGAAACATAATTTTGCCCAACAGACTATTGCTCAAGGTTATTAGTCCAGAGAAACATTGTATTTTATTTTTTGTGTGGGACACCTCACAACATAAAAAATGTTGTAGTATTGAATACATCTCAGGAAATGCTGATTTAGGTTCCCATACTCTCTAGAAATCATTTCTGCAAAAATGGAAAATATTTTAATGCTTGGCAAATAACCATTTTATATCAGACATGTTCGATGATTGAGTGTGTCATATCAGGTGGATGCAAATAATGACACTTTTCCCACAGAAAAAATGGTTATTCAGATATTTTGTTGTTTATCCTGATGGTATATCATTCTGAGTTATTTCACAGGCAACAATTATAAATGTCATTTACATTTCTCTTTCAGTAGTGAATGCCGCAGCCTCTCAGCCTTCTTAGACCTGCCTGGCAGGTCTATTCACACTGAGGGGAATAACAGTATCTTCTAGCTAGCTGCCTGCTCGCCACTGCTTTAAAGTCTGATTTAATTATTTTTAACAGATTGTTTTAAAGGTCACTTAAAAAGAGGCTACCTTATATTTTTTCCACACTGCAAACAACTTCTGCAGTTTTATTGATTAAAGCCAAATTGGAGAAGCTGCTTAAGAAACTTAAAAGGATCCATCTTCTTAATTTTTTAAAGTCTAAGTCATATTGACATTCATCCAAATTTTTAATGTTAGTAGCTTTGCAGTTGTTTTTTTTTCCCTCCATCAAGTGTTGCTCACCATTCTGATTTCTCTTTCCTGACAGGTTGATGTTTATGTGTTTTACCAATCCTTATCTTGATTTCACCGCAGGGTGCTGGAATTAGCAAATGTTGAGGCTGGGCCCTTTTGAGGCTTTACCAGATGTATTGAGGTTAGCCTTTGGCAAAACTGGATTAGACCTTCATCAGCATCTGTCTTTGTGATAGAGAGCAGATGAGAACTCATAGAGCAGCTTGAGTCCCAGTATTTTCACTAAAAGTGGCAAATAATGGATATTAAATAATTAGATAGGGAACCTTCCAGATAGGAAGGGACTCAACCACAGCTTTCATAGAGCAAGCATTCGGTTTGCATCTCTGAGCAAAACACACTATTAAGTGATCCTTCTATGGATTATGCAGAAAAGCTATTTTAATCTACAAGACGTCTTCCGAGCACTAAACATATAAGAGGGTGTGCAGGAGAAATTAATGCTCTTAATTCCAGATAAAATCATGAGTGAATCTGACAGAATTTCCTGTCAGTGAAATGCAGATAAATGAAGTTTGGGTGCAATGGAAGCCACTGATATAGCAGATGTAAAATTCCTTTACAGAGATGGACAACTTCAGTTCTATTCCAGCTGTGGCACCCTACACAAACCACAACTGCCTGGGCCTTAGGGTTCTCATCTTTAAATTGAAGGGGATGGAAAAAGTAATCTTGGAAACAAATGACTTTTCTAATATTTTTGGATTTCAAGATTTTAAAACCTCACCCATATTTCTGTAGATTTCATGTTGTTTTCTCATTGTTCTCTGTGAGTTGCCCCAGAACAACATGTGTGGCCACCTGGATTTATAGCTTCATGCTTTAATTATCTATAACAATCTAAAGAAAAATCCATAGAAGAAACAACAGCTAAGCACAGAGCGCAGAAGCTTTGTTGAATGCAGTTGCAAATTAATCCTTTTATATATAATTCAAAATGTTTCTCTCATTTATGATATAACCTTATCTTAACTCCCCCATGGATCCTTTCCCCAAGAGAAAGTGTGGTTCTATTTCTAATTACTTCTTAGTGTTCATGTGATGTTTTTAGCATTATAATGTCAATACTTAAGGTCAACTCCCATAGGCAGAGCAACCGGCAAGAGTTTGTAAACAATTTCAGCCCTTCCTCAGATTTTTAACTCAGCTGGGTTAAACGGCCATGGCTCGGCTCACTTTTCTTCTGCAGTCAGAGTATCCTTCTTTCTGGTCCTTTTAAATCTTTTTCTAAAAGGCTGCACCTCTTTGTATAGTTGTTCCTGAGTTTACTGACATAACTCATTTTATTTCTATAATAATAGCTGACTGTGACATTTCTCCTTCTTAACAATGAATTCTTCTGAATTACCCCTTTTTCTAAACTCCCAACTTGACCTGTTCCTGGGCTTGTGAATATAGTTGGTTCTCAGAAGTATTTAATGAACGAATGTAAGATGAAAGTTATTGGTGGTTTGGAAAAGGCATGAGGATAATAAAATCTAAAGCATTTTTAAAAGGAGATTAAATAAAATGGCACAATGAATCCAGGATATCTTGGGAAAGACACACCAAATACAGGGTATTTAGAAACTGAAAACACACATGAACATATAAAGTCATCAAGGATACCTTCATTCTGTAGAAAAAACTAGCATGTTCAGTGTCCCCAGGTTTAATGGAGAGTATATATAGGAGAGTCTGTGTTTTAAAGTGTTGGCTAACTTGTTCATGGGATATTTTCCTGATCCGATCATCCAAGTTTAGCTGCTGATAGGAGAAAATAATGCCTCAAACTAGGTAGAGACGTTTCTCTCTTACATGAGGTAAACCAGCAGATGGACATTCCAGGGATGGGAGGTTGTCTCTACAGAATTTTCAGGGGCAGATTTCCATCTTTCTGCACCATTCTAGTACATGTCTTCAATCCTTTAAATAACTCCATGGTTAAAAAAAAACGAAAAAAAGGCTGCTAAAACCAGGAAGAAAGGCAGAAAAACAGAAAGAAAGCCACTCATCCACCAAACCTGCCTGCCTGGGAGTCTCATGCAACATTTCTGCCTGCGTCTGATTCAGTAAATCTGGGGTCAGGCAAGACAGGCTGGGAAAGACAGTCTGTTAGCAGTGTTGGCAGTGTACCCCGCTAAAAGTGGGTTTCTTTTATCATGGAGGAAGGGGAGAATGGATCTTTGGGAGAGGCTATAAGAACTCTGTGCATACAGATGAAATCCCCTGTTTTGTAAGTGAGGACACTGAGTCCCAGTGATAGTAAGCGATTTACCAAAAATCACATGACAGTGAGACAGAAATTGAAATAAGATGTACCATATGACAGGGGCGTCAACATCTGGGGAAGGTTGGCCTCTTAGGTCCCTCCTAAAAGGTGGCATTTACCTTAATTAATAGTTCTTAACTCGTGATGCATGCACCAGCATCACCTGAGAACTTACTGGAAATGCAAACTCTCAGGCCCCACCCCAGAACTACTGGATCAGAAACCCTAGGGGATGGGGCTTGGCAATCTGTTTCAAGAAATATTCAGGTGATTCTTAAATACATTAACATTTGAGAATCCCAGTTCTTGATGACTTTGCTGTGGCCCCTGGTCTTGACTTCAGCCCCACAAGTTCATAAAGTCTGTCTTATGTTGGCAGACTTAATTCAGAGATCCCAACTCAGGCTAACAAATCTCACAAAGTAACAACCAAAACAAGTCATTTCATTGATTTACAGTCAAAACCAGAACTGGTCAGGGAGATCAAAAATCTGTGTCATTCTAACCAGCACATTCTTTCCCTGTGGGCATTTTTATGGGAAACCAAATCATTAGAATGAAACTTGGAGAACATTTCCTAGTTTCATGTTTCTGGGTTATAAGTCTAACTATGTTATACTGTTGGGACTACTACAGTCTTCATAAATTTATAATCATATAATGCCAAGGAAACTGGGGGGATGATATCCATATCATTCAGACCAGCATTGTACAATACAAATACAGTACCAGTCACATACGTAATTTAAAATTTTCTAGTAGCCACATTAAAAAAAAAATTAAAAAGAAATAGATGGAATAAAATTTAATATATGTTGTTTAACTCAATATTTAGAAATATTTCAGCATATAATCAATATAAAATTATTGATATATTTTAAACTCTCAACAAAGCCTGAAATTTTGTTAGTATTTTAGACTTCACATCTCATTCAGATTCAGATTCCTGTGATGTGATCAATAACCATACATGGTCAGTGGTTGTCCTGGGTGATACAAAAACTTTCTCCCAGATTTATTAAGAAATCAGTTTGATGAGTCAAGCCAACATTATTTTCATTAAAGAGAATAAATTAGAATAGATTAACACAGGGCAGAAAATATAAAGATGCATTTGTTCAGGAGTGCATGTGTGTTGTAGATTGTAAATGTGATGTAAAATGTGTTTCTTACTGTATACAAATTTAAAGTTTGAAAGCCTTCTCTATATTGATCTAATTCATTCCCCTGACAAGTTATTCCATAATGCAGACATGCTGTGTTCTACTTATCAGCTTTCCCTGCTGACAGATATTTAAATTGTTTTTCCTTTCTCTTTTACAGAAAATACTACAACAAACATGTCTCCTTGAATACTTGTCCTGAAAATTTTGGGGAGGGGTAAATACCTAAGAGTATAATTGTTATATTAAACATAGAGTAGGTCGGTTTTCAGTTTTATTTTAATATAACCAAAATGCTCTCTAATGTGTCCGTATTTATACCTTCAGCAGCAGTTTAGGAGAATATATATTTTCATGCATTTTCACCAGCACTTGATAATTTCAAGTTTTTAATTTTGAAAAACTGATTGGTGGAATAGTATCTTGTTTTAATTGTTATTTCTCTCATTACTGACGAGGTTTGACCAAGTTTTATTTAGGCTTATTTTAAGCATTTTAATTAATTTTTGCATGATCATAAAAATCTATCTATTAATATATAAGGAGTGTTACACATATCCTCATATGTAACCTTAAAAAAATCTACCACTTTCCTTCCCATGTCTTTTTCCTCCTTGATAACAACTACTTCTAACTCTTTGGTCTTTTATTTTAGTATTTACCTTCATGTACCTAAATAACATGTTTGAATCAACCTCTTACATTAATGAGGACTTAGCCCTTCTCCCCACCTTCACTCCCGTGTCTCATCTACATCCTTCATATTTTTCCATTCTCCTAATACTGTAATTTTGAATAGATCAATATTCAGTGCTTGCAGTTTTTATTACTGTGTAAGCACTATTTAAGGCTGAGTCATATCATGCTATGAATTATTTTCCTGTACATATTCCTTTGCTGCACAAGCTTAAATATTGGTTTCTTTTTCCACTTATTTAAAACTTCCTTACTTTTCATTAATTCAACCTGAACCCCCAAAAGTTGTTGAGATAGCAAGACTTGTATGCATCAGGGATTTTATTAAATTCATTTTCTGAGAAAGCTTTCCTAAAGTCTATTGACCTATGCTAATGCCAAATGGTTCTCCCTATGTTTGGAGACAAAGATTAGTATAGTTTATTAATTAAATGAGCTTTTGATGCTATTCAATTTAGTTTTTATATTTCCAACTTTAATTTCTTTCTCAAATTCTGTATAACCTCTTAGTTTGCTCTTTTCTTCTTCTAATTTCTTGCTTTAAAAGCTTAGTTAATTTTAATTAAAAATATAAACATTTATGACTGTGCACTTCCCTCTCAGAACTCTTTTGCTGTATCCTGTGGAATTCTGTAGTTGGGTCTAGTGTTCATCATTTCCAAATAGTTGTATTTTGTTCTTTTCTTTGACTTAAGAATTATATTAAAATGAGGTATTTCATTTAAAGATACTAAGATTTTTTTTTAACAAACTTGTTATTTTAGAAGTTTTACATGTACAGAACAATGACAAAGGTAGTGCAGACTTCCAGTACACCCCACATCCTGGTTCCCCTAGTAACACCTTTCATTAGTGTGCTATATTGCCACAACTAAAGAAAAAAACAAGGATACATAATTACTAACTAAAGCCCATACTTCATTTGAATTTCTTTAGCCTTGGGCATTGCCAAGCTTCTCCAAATCAAGGGTCCATTCTCAGATGTACCTGCCTGGAAGCATTTTGTGCTTGCTGTAGACCTGAATAAGAAGGGGAGAGATAAGGAGGCATTGAGCACCGGGCTGGTCCTGCTGAGGAATATGAATTAATCCCTCCCACTTGCCCCTGTGCCCTGTCTAGGCAGGAACCATCTGGGGCCCAGGTTTCTCTTTTGTAGCAGTCATCTTTCAGGCAGTGGTTTCCTCCAGTGGGACTTTTTTTTTTTTCCTTCTATTTTCCCTCTTTCAGAGCCCCCTCTGTCTGATTTACTGATGACTCTCCTTATTTTTCTGTGAAATTATAGGTGTAATAAGTTACTTTTGTTTATTATCTGCCATTTCTAGAGATTTCAATTGAGAATGGGGCGACTAAAGTATATTCAAATTATTCTCTCTTGAATCTATTATATATTTTAAATGTGTTTGTCTATCATAGGTCAGTATTTAAGGATTAATTTTTAAGTTTTTCCACAAAAATGAGAAATAATATAAATAACTTGGTTTTTATAGCACCTCTTAGAAAATTCACAATGTCACTGAACAAAAGCGGCAAGTACATTTCCTGTAAACCATTATACTCTTTATTAGAAAAAAATGCATTTCATGGAATATAGCAATATTTAAAACCATTTTTATTTCATTTTTATTTTCACTTCTGTTATTTTTCTGTGTGGCTACACGTTATAGTTTGCCTCATTTACCAAAAATGAAATCTTTAAACTTTTAAAGGAGTTAAATTTCTAGGATTTTTAGATGTCACAAACCAGCAAAATTTCCAAAATAAATCTGAGGAATCATAAGAAATTATAATAGGTTGTCTGGCATCACAGTTATTTTATAAAGTAAGGGCAATTTAGCAGCAAATATAGGAAGGATGTAATATCAAAACATAGGACATTTTTCTCAAAGTCTATGAAAGCTTCATCGGACTGGCACTCATTCTGTTAGGAACCCTTGGCCTACTGCACATGGGGGAGACCTTTTTCAGAGGTTAGATGCAGCTGTAGATGGTTCACATTTGGAAGCCTCCCTTCCCTCTCCCTTCCTCTTTCCCACTGGCCCTGATCTGGCTGCCCCGGGAGGAAAAAATGCTGCCATGCTGCATTTCTTCCTTAAAATGTGATTAGCTCTTATTCAGATTTGTGCGTGAGAGGAAAGAGGGCTCTTTGAACTTCAGCTTAGATGGATGTTCTGGCATCTTTGGGCTTCTATTCTCCTTGGGGACAAGGTGGTCCTGCTGCTCCTTGAAGGAGAACACTCAGGTCTTACATCTTTTCATGTCTCTTGTCCCATCTAACAGGGGAAGAAAATTACTTTCTTTTCAGATAGGTTGACCAACACTCCCAGTGTGCCCAGGACTTACGGGGATCCCAGGATGTGGGACTTTCAGTGCTAAAACCAGGACAGTGCTGGACAAAGAGGGACCTGCTGATCACCCTACCCAGGTGTCCCACTGGGTTCTGTAGAGAACACGTAGCCTGGCTAGCCACCCCTCCCCCAATTCCCTTATTTGAGCCCTCATTTTTGCACCATCTCTCTCAGTATTATCTTTATATATAGGGTAGAGAAGGGAACAAAGAATTAGTGGCAAAATAATATTCTTCTTCTCTTACTATTTTGTTTCATGTCTTCCCCTTCCTGCCCATTTCTCTCTCTCTCGTTTATTCTAAAGATCCACAGAGAAGAAAAATTCCTGAGTTGTCCTTGTGGGCTGTTACTAACATCTGTGAAAAGAATATTGTAGGATCTTTTACATAAAAAGAATCTTCCTAGGTCATATCTTTTGAGCTAAGGAAATCAAAAAGTAATCAGCCATGCTGTTTTCTATACATTTCTGAATCTATTGAGGAATGTTTTGGGGCTCCTTCCCATGGGATCTGCTCCAGAGCGGGGTGCCAATCTGGCTCACTAGAGATGCAGGGTTTGTGTGGCCTGCTGCCATATCATTAACTCTTCCTCTGTCTTTAACCTTCCATTCCTTTCCACGTGGCTGGCATTTGCTCCCTTCCACACCAGGAGAATAACCATTTGGAGACCCAGAAATCTCCTTTGCAGAGATGACTAATGCTCCTTCTAGTGCTGTGGAGAAACATCTGTCTGTCTTTCATCCCTGTGCTGAAACCTGCCCCCGCCATAGTCTGGGTTGTCTCAATTCTCATGACAAATAAAACAGCAACAATGCAATCTCCATACTACAGACAACACCCATCTTTAAAGATTCATAAGTATGTGGCACATTATGGAGAGTGTTTTGGTTTATTATTGAGGAGAAATTGCTATAGTAAATTTTTGTTTTTGCTGCTAAATATTTGCTTTTTATTCACTTCCCCCACCCATCACCTTTCCCTTGAGCGTAGTCACTGCCTAAAACTTGAATGACTTGGAGTGAATGGATACTTCACCTCCATTCCCTCAGAGTTGGACTGATTTCCATGTGTTTTACTTCTCTATATGTATCAGTATTTAAGAGGAATTTAAAAACTTGTAGCCTCTCTTTAAAATCTCCACAGAATTCAAGGACCCCCCCACACACCCCATACCCTCATTCCAATTCTTCGACTTGGCTGCCTATCATCTCTTTCAAATCAGTTTGAATGTGTAGGTATGGAAAAGTGCAATTATTTTCAGAATTTTCTGAATATAATATTTACAAGAAACAGCTAACCAAGCTATAGCATTCCTGAAGTCTGCTCTTATGCATAGAGTTCTGCACTTTTTATCATGGATGAAATAGAGAAGTATAAAGTAGGATGAAAGAGATTGTCATCGAAAGTAAAAGAGGTTTCGGAAGAAGGTAAAAGAGATATATCAGGTTTATGTCATCAGGTTTTTTAGCTGAAATATGAGCCAAAACCCTGACCTAACTATCGGATCCTGCCGATATGTCGAACAGTCCTGAGAGGGGGAGTGAGGATTAATAAAAGAGACAGACAAGAGAGTTACCAGGAGGACTCCAGTAAATACTGAAGCGCCGAGTTTATTTTCCACCACCGATATATACATTTAGGGTACGTGCAACATAGCAGGGAAAATATGCATTACCTCATTGGAAAGCAGATCATTAACTATCTACTAGGAACCTAAAGGTTAGTGAAACCTTAGGGGGTCAGTTTCCCAAGACACTTTCTACCATTAACCCAGATAGCCATCTTTCTTTTGTGTCCCAAGGAACTGGCCGTTCTCACCACATACCTCAGTAAGTAGTAAGCACCCTCCAGGTGCAGAAAGGAACAAAAGAAGAAGCAAAACAAGTTATGCTTCACCAAACCCACTAAAGCCAACCTGCATGGCCCTCAACACCTAACTAAAGAAACTTTCTATTTTGGGTTAATTTTTTTTTTTTAAATGAAGTCTTTTGAGGTAACTAGTTAATAACATAATATACATTTCAGCTGTACAAAATTATAATTTGATGCCTGTATACTCTATGGCATGCTCACCATCAAAAGTCTGGTTTCCTTTCATTGCCATATATTTGCCCCCCTTTTCCCAATTCACCCTACTGCCACCTCCCTTTTCCTCTCTGGTCGCCACTATTCTGTTTTCTGTATCTATGAGTTTATTTTTGTTTTGTTTTGTTTGTTACTTTTTTGTTTTATATCCCACATATGAGCGAAATCATATGATTTTTGTCCTTTTCTGTCTCACTTATTGCACTCAGTATAATACCCTCAAGATCCACCCACATTGTCACAAATGACAACATTTCACCTATTTAATGGCTGTGTAGTATTCCATTGTATGTATGTGTGTGCACATACACGCACACCACATATTTAACCATACATCAATCATTGGTGAAAAGGGAACTCTTGTACAGTATTGGTGGGATTATAAATTGGTATAGCCACTGTGGAACACAGTATGGAGCTTCCTTAAAAAATTAAGACGAGAATGACCATATGATCCAGCAATTCCTCTTCTGCATATTTATCCAGAGTATGAAAACACCACTTCATAAAGATATATGTACCACTATGTTCATTGCAGCATTATTTACAATAGCCACGATATGGGCTGAATTATTTTGGGATGCTTTATTATCTGAGTTTGGCTCTCTACAACATGTTGCTTTTGTCTTCATACCTTTTGACATTTCATAATTTTGTATTTATTGACACTCTTAGAGGAAATAAAAAGATGTTGTACTCCTACCTCCGTAGTATAAAGCAAATGGTATATTCAAAAAGGGTGATTAATTTAATGAAGAGACTAAATAATTAGTGGACTTTTGGCAAATTGTGGGCATGGAAAGGGAAACCAATAAGATATAATGAAATAATCCAGGGTGGGCAGTAACAGGAGGCTGTCACCACCCCAAGGATGGAGGGCAAAGGGGAGTAAATGTCACTAGTACTAGAAGGGTTTGTCTGGTAGGAGCTGTCGCTTTTCGTGGATGAACATGGCCACTGCCAAATTGTGAGAGCTGGTGAGAAGGAGACAGGGGAACAAAAATCATCTTACCTCCCTGTGCTGCATGACTTCTTGGAAGTGCCTCTATGCAGCCAACTCAACCAGAGGTTAGCAGACAAGGGGACATTGTTGACACTGTCCACAGGGTTCAGCTTCTCCAGGTGCAGAATTGGGTAGTGTTGGTGATGTGGAGAGTGGTTTAGAGATGATTCAGTACACAACTAAGAAGACGTTGGCAGAAGCATCTTGTTTCTCATCAGCAGCTGTCAGTCCTGTTCGTGAGGTTCACCTACAAAGGAGACATTTTGATTACGTTTAGAATGATATGTGATATGTTGAACAATTCCCTGCCTTCTCTTGGGACTTAGGAGGAAGTTCTTATTTTTTCACATTAATATGAGAAAGTTGACAATATAAACCTGTAAAGGAGGGAGTGAATGGTGGGTTCGAGAAATAAAGCAGCAACTACTAGGTCCTGTCAAGATGACAAATGAGTTTGTTGCTTTCTTTCTCCTCCACCATTAGTCCCGGGAAAGCTGTTAAAGGAGAGAACCATGGACACATGGAACCAGCAATGACCATAATGAGACTGAAGGATGCCTTGGACTGCCCAATGTGTGTGTGTATGCTGGGGCTATGGGTAGGTGAAGTCTGGAACACAGGGTGGCCAAATACAGCAGGGAGATGGTAGAGTAGAGGAAAGCTTTGCATTTTCTGCTCTTTCCATATTCCTGGCATTGCCTTGAGGAGCTTTGCTTGTGCCTTTATTGATGATACTGGCTGCACCAGACAAGGTCAGAGGTAACACTGATCCACAGCATTCCGTGATGATTAGGACATGAAGAAAGCAGGTGTGAATTGACAAGCTACCATTAAGCATTTACTTCTCCATATTTTTTTCTTTTTTTAGCTTCGAAACAGTATTCTATCTCCTCCTTTCAATCTTACTTCTTCCTAAGCATTTAAAATGTGAAACTTTTAGGTTGCCTGTTAAGGGAACAGCAAATGCAAGAAATTATCAAGGTTTCCATGGTATCTGTGACTCTCTTTCCATCTGCACTCTCTCCTTAAACACACAGGGACTGATGTAGACTGGGGCCTTTCTCTCTCCATGTTATAATGTGTATCTCTAAGTATCTGATAACTTCCTGTGACTATGAGCTCACAGGCTAAATTAATTAGACCTCTGGGGAGAACAATAACCACAAGAAAGACAATATATTGAACAATATATATAATCAGAGGCACAATTGTTTGAACAGACTGGCAGAAGATTTAAAATAATGAGTCTATTTAAAGAGGTAAGGGAAATTATAAGAATGTCTAAGAAAAAGCCCCAGAAAGTAGATACTTCAGGTATAAAAACTATGAGATGAAATAACACTGTAATTAAGATGAACAATAATAACTGGATTCAGCTGAGTATAGCTAAAGAATGAGTTAATGAATTGGAAGATAACAATGAGAAGTATCCCAGAAAATAGCAAAAAAGAATGCCATAGAAAAAATAATAAGCATTAAAAATATGGAAGAGTTAAATAGATAGATATTCAACATCTGGATAATAGTGTTCCAGAAGGAATTTTAAAATGTGGAAAGTGGGAAGAATCTTCAGAAATAAAGAAAAATGAAGACAAGACCTTGAATTGAAAGGGATTTTGGGATGCTCAGCATGGTATGACAAAAACCTACACTTAGACACATAGTATTGAAATTTAAGACTATCACAGATAAAGAGAAATTTCTAAAACTCCCCCAGAGATAGAGACAATTGTCTACACAAAGCATGAATCATGTGGCTATTAGATATTTCAACAATAGCTCTGGATGCAAGAAAAAAAAGGAATTAGGTTTTTAAAGTATTGAAGGAAAGAACTTTGATTAAGCCCTTATAACCCATTATTTTCACTTAAATCTGAGAGCTTGATAAAAGTGTCTCAGATGTACTATGCCTCAGGATGCTTGGTACTCAGTTCCATATTGAAAGAAAAACTCAAATAAAAAGAAAAAATATATACAAGCAATTCTACAAGAGATGGGGGCAGTAAAGGGAGACAAATCACATAGATAAATATGGATATCATGATATAATGGCAAGGAGAAAAGGACAGCAAGAGAAACAGAATTAAATCTTGACCTGATCAATGTATGAGCGGTAATCAAAGGTCCATGAGATATCAACATTTGTGCTTTATTAAGAGAAAATATATATTGATATGTAAAAGAATTCTGTAGAGGTACATAAACATAAGTGTGAACATTTAAGTACAACCACCATAAGGAGAAAAAACAATGTGTAACTTTTTAGTAAAGTAAAAAAATCTATCCAATATAAGCAGGAATAAAAATATTTAAGGGAAAGTACAGTAAATGGGAAATTAAATTAAGATAGCAAATTACTTTTATATGTCCTACTATAACAGCAACACTAACAAATAAAAATAGATTAAATTTATTAATTCAATGAGATGTTTTTCTTATTGGAATTTAACAAGACAGAACCCCAAAATATGCTCACTATGAGACAAACTTATTAAAAATGAACACAAAACTTGAAAATAAAAATAGAGAAGATTATTAAGTGCTGGCTTGTGAAGCCAGCAACCCCGGTTCAGGTCCCACATATGAGGGCCAGTGACACTGCCCTCAAAAAAAAAAAAAAATGAAAAAAAAAATAGAGAAGATTATCAGGAAATAGAGAATGAAAAGAAGGCTAATGATCAATTGTTAGTAGGACTGGGGAAACTAACCCTTCTGGTGGGAAATGCTTGTAATTTTAGATTCTCTAGGAGAGAGCCTCTCATGACCCCTGGCAGAGCACTCCCATGTTTCTCACCACCGGCTGTGTCCTTACAGGCTTAGGTGTCTTATTAAAATGTATATTTGTTATCCTCATGCCAAGATAGTCTACAAATGCTTTGAAAGCCAACATTTCTCCTTACAGTGTGGCCCCATTAAACCTGACAATTTGTGTTCTTTGGAAAAAATACAAATAACATTAAATGAAGGATAATAACTTAACAAAGACATTTTAGATTTTTTTTTTTTTTTTGAGGGCAGTGTCACTGGCCTTCATATGTGGGACTGAACTGGTGCCACTGGCTTCCCAAGCCAGCGCTTAACCACCACGCTACTTGGCCAGCCCTAGATTTTTATATTACCATTACATTTCATATTGATTCTTCCAATTGATGTTGTTGCTTGTTTTCAGATACTAACACAGAATACGGAAGTCTTTCTAACAACCCAGCTACTCTGCAAGTAGCCAGTTTTCTTGATTAATTGAGTTATTTATTCATTCAAATGATATCTGCTGAATATCTAAAATGGGTCAGGAAATACGTATGTTAAGCATAGGGATCACAGTTTTGAACAAAATAGTGACTATTCCTGCCCTCATAGAACTTACAGTTTAAAGGATTTGTTTAAAGACACTAAACAAAGAGTCACAAAAATCAGTACAGAATTGTGCACTGTGATAAGGCTAGAAGGAAAATGTATGTGATGCATATTACAGCACAGGGAACTGAAGTATGTGGTGGTTGGAGGTGGGGAAGTGATCATAAAAGGCTTCCATCAAGGTACTTACGTTGAGTTCAGAGGGATGGGAAGGGTCTCTCCAGGTGTAGTGGTGTAAAAGACCATTTCTCACAGGTGGGCCAGCAGGGACAAAGGTTCTGAGGTAAGAGTGTTTGATTATTTCAAGAAACAGAAAGAAGGTCAGAGATCCTGGAGTAAGAGTGATGAAAGTAAGAGTGATGCTAAGATTTGGTGGGAAAGCTAGTGGTTCAAAGACAATTCAGGGGCCATAGTAAATACTTGGGATTCTATCCTAAGTATAATGGGAAACCATGGCATGGTTTGAAAATTAGATGGAGACAGAATTAGATTTGTATTTGAAGCAGAATATTTTAACTACAGGAGCTTATGGGAGTACAAGAGTGAAAATAAATAATTCCGTTAGGAAGGTTTTAATGGTGTCCAGTCAAGAGGTTGTGGTGGCTTGGATTAAGAGTGAACAGTGGAGATGGAGATACGTTGATGAATCGGGATGTATTTTGCAGGTAGAATTTACAAAAATTGGTGATTGGATGTGGCTCATGAGGATTGAGAGGAGGTAGGAAAGGTTTTTGGGATTCTAACATGAGCTAAAGGGGCTGAGATGTGAATCATGGCACTGGGTACAGTTTGGGAAAAGAGAAGACCAAAGATTCATTTGGTTCATACTTAGTTTGAAATACTTTAAAGGCTGCAAAGTGGCCATGTCAATCAGATAGCTAGAATGCATGAGACTAGAGCTCTAGAAATTAGGCTTGGCTGGAAACATCACTTTAAAAGTCACTGGAATGTACGTGATTTGTAGAAACATAAATATGGATGAGATACTTAAGAGAGTTTAGAGTTACAACAAAAGTGGCTTAACCATAGGGAACTCAAACATAAAGAAGTTGTATAAAGCAGGACAAGGTGGCAAAGAGGCCAGAAAGGAAGACTAGGGAGAAGAGAAGCTCCCAAAAGTCAAGAGAAGGAAATGTTCCAAGGGGAAGGGAAAGGGTTAACTTCGTGGGGTGTTGCTGAGAAGTCATATGAAAATGGGGACTGAAAAAATGTTCTTGGAATTGAGAGACGTGGAGGAGGTCATTGGTGACAGTTACTAATGCATAAATCCATCACTTAGTATGCTTCTGGATTCTGTGGGCTAGGAATTCAAACAGGGAAGCATGGGGACGTTTGTCTCTGCTTGCTCATGTCTGGGACTCTGCTGGAAAGACTTGGGGGTTAGGAATGACTTCATGACTGGAGCCTAGAATCATCTCTGTGTTGATACACTGACATATCTATTGCTTGGCAGGGGGATTGGGAGACTAGGGCAGCTAACCCCCGAGACAACACATGGCCTCTCCTTGTAGCTTGGCTTGGCTACTCAGAGCTCTAAGTGATGTTTTCAGACAGCAAAGAGGAATCTGCACCTTTTCTGACTTCGCAGTGGAAGTCACTGCATTCCGTTGGTTACAAGTGAGTCGAGCCTGCTCAGATTTAAAGGGAGAGGGCATAGGCCTCACCTTCAAGCGCAGTGTCAGGGTATTTGTGGGCATATTTTAAGACCATCATCTGGACTTTGGTAATGGCCTCAGGAGAGAGGCGGGCCCAGACTAGAAGGGGTTGCTGGGTGAGTAGAGAATGATAGGTGCCACTTGAGCAGAGGTTAATCTTATAATTAAACTAAAGAAAAACTTAAAATTCATTTGAATCTGCTATATATGGTGCAGAGACTAGTAGGGGATTTTCATATAGTTCCAAGTTGGAACGGCTGCTTTGAATCTCCATTTGGTAACTGCACACTCAGGCTTTGAATCAAGCATCTTAAAATACCTCCCCAGTAGGTTTTAAAAAATTAAACTTCAAACCCTTAATATAGTAAGTGGAAATAACTCACACCCATTTAACAAGGCAAAGAAAGGGTAAATAATATTTCTATGGCTCCTGAATTAGGCTCTGGAAGTGTCAAAAAGTAAAAGCAATACTGGTGATTAGTCTGTGTGGTCCTTACATATGAATAGATGTGCTCATGAAAAGTGATCAAATCCTGCTGTCAGAAACATTATCGTTCTAACTTCCTCAACGATTCTAAGTTCTTTTTCTAACTTTTAAGGCTGTTTCACTTTTGTAGTAACCTTCAAAATTTGCATGTGCAAAATATACACTATGCTTGTATTTGTGTATCATTACAACTCTGCTTTGACATAGTTATAAATATTCAGCTGACATCACATCTTGAAAGAATAAGTAGACATTTGCAACATAGTAACTCCATCAACCTCAGCAATTATTTTTCTTTGCATTGTTTAGTTAAAGCTCCCAAAGCTCAATTAAATGGGCAAACTGTATTTGCCATAAAATTGATCACAAACTGACTTTAAACTACTGGTAACATGAGCTATAATTTGGCCCTGTCCATTATTCACTAATGTGTTCTTTTATTCATTCATTCAGTTGTTCTTTCACTCAACAATTGTAAGTTGCATGTTTACTTTTAGAAAAACCTTCCCGGGCCGGACCAGTGGCACATTGGTTACAAGCTGGCTTGGATACCAGCGGCCCTGGTTCAGATCCCACATATGAGGGCCAGTGACACTGCCCTCTACAGCTAACAACAGCTCCACCTGGAGCTGGGCTGCGAGCCTCTGCGATGGTGTAGGCTGCAGCCCCTGCTGCAGTGGGCTGCCATAGGCTACAGTGAGTGGCTGGCAGCCAGCGTGAGTGGCCGGCAGCCAGTGTGAGCTGCCAATAGCCGCGGTGAGCGACATCCAGAGGCCGGCGACTGATCTGCCTCATCCGGGAAGAACGCAATGACGATACCAACACGGCCCAGTGAAGCAACGTCCTCCGCAACTAGACTGAAGAACAAAAGGACAGCAACTTGTCTGTTCCCCTTCCCCGGTTGGTTCCCCAATGCTGTTTCCCTCCCCCAATTCCCCAATTAAAAAAAAAAAATCTACCCCCCCCCGACTTTTTAAAAAGTAATTTTTAAATTTTAGACTAGCTCTAGATTTACAGAATAGTTATAAAGTTAATACTCATATACCTCACAACTAGCTTCTACACTGTTAACTTCTTACATTAGTAGAATTCATTTGTCATAAATAATAAACAATTATGGATGCATTATTATTAACTAAAGTCCATACTTTATTAGGATTTTCTTAATTTTCACCTAATGTCATTTTTCTATCCCTGGATATCATATTATATACATTTAGTCATCATGTCGCCTTATGCTTTTCTACACTGTGACAGTTTCTCAGACTTTTCTTATTTTTGATGACATTGACACTTTTGAGAAGCCCTGGTCAGGTATGTTGTAGAAATGTCTCTGACTTTGGATTTATCTGATGTTTTTCTTAAGACTAGACTGGTTCTTGAGGGAGGAAGACCACAGAGGTAAAGTGCCGTTTTTATTAAGGCTGCATACGGTCAATGTGACTTACCGCTGATGAAGTTGAGCTTGGTCACATAGCTGGGATAAGTTACTCTTTTGTCCTCCTTTCCCTACTGTCCTCTTTGGAAAGAAGTCGCTAGCAGAGCCCACACTTAACAAGTGGGGAGTTATATTTCACTTCCGTTAGAGGGCAGCATCTACCTAAATCTTCACCCTGTCCTATGCTCTAAGGAACCAAAATTGACTCCAAAAATGAGATAATTCATATAAAGCATTTAGTGCTGTGGCTGTTGCATATAGTAGGTACTCAACACAATTCGTTCCTTCCCTCTCCTAAGACACTTACAAAATAATAATAATCCATTTGGAAAAAAATATATAAATATAACAGCATAGAATTATTTTTTATTTTTTATTTTTTATTATGAACCATTTCAAAATATAGATAATTCTAAAAATTTATATAATGCCCCGACCAAGCAATTTCAGTTGATCTTCACATTTTGCCATATACTCTTTTTTTTCAAAAGATTTTATTGGGGAATTGGGGGGAACAGCATTGGGGAATCAGGGAAGGGGAACAGACAAGTTGCTGTCCTTTTGTTCTTCAGTCTAGTTGTGGAGGACATCACTTCACTGGCCTGTGTTGGTATTATTGTGCTCTTTTTGGGTGAGGCAATCGGCTCCCAGCCATTGGATGGCCACTCATGAGAGCTCATGGCAGCTCGCTGTGGCTGCCGGACTCCCACGCTGGCTGCTGGCCACTCACTGTAGCTGATGGCAGCCCACTGCAGCAGGGGCTGCAGCTATGTCGTCCCGGGGACTCACAGCAGCCCAGCTCCAGGTGGAGCTGTTGTTCACCATCTTAGCTGTAGAGGGCACAGCATCACTGGCCCATGTGGGATCCGAACCAGCAGCCCTGCTGCTCAGAGCTCATGCTTCCAAGCCAACTCTTAACCAACAAGCTACTTGGCAGGCCCTGCCATATACCCTTAAGACTCTTTTTTGCTTTTTTAGAAATAGAAGACTACTACTGTTTTGAAACCTCCAGAACCTCCTGCCTCCTAAACATCACCACTCTGTATATAAATAATCACTATAGCAAAGATCGAATTAATTTCCATACATGCAGTTATAGTATTTCTACATATCATATATGGATTAAGAGAGTTTTACTTCTTACTTTCCCATTCTTACGACTTTTTTTAATAAGATAAATTTGGATTCAGTGTTAAATTGATAGAAAAGGGAGAGACTAGTTAGAAATCAATGATAAAATCCAGGCACTAGATATACAAAACTATATATAAGTCAGTTTTCTAACCAGGAATAAACAGCAAAGGTCTGCTTTAAGGTCCCAGTTTGGTAGGTTAGGATGAAAAGTTAATTGAAGTAATATAGCTAGGGCTACAGAAAGGAGTAAGAAATGCGGCTGGACTTTGATGGATTTTTGATTGGCTGCTGGTTCCCTAAAGGCAGTATTGCTGGGCAGGGATATGGGGAATAATAGATAAGCCTCCATCCAGGTAGGGGCCTGCCTCACTGAGTGAGAAGTTGAGTTAGTGCTATCCCAACTGCCCTCATACCATGGGGCTGACTGACATCGATTTTCCTGAAGAGTTTATACTCACAATTTAGGTGAGTGGGTCTCAAATGGTGGTATACTTCAGAATCATGGAGAGGGGCAGGTAGGGACTTATGAAATTTCAGATTCCTGAGCCCCTCCCCCCAGAGAAGTGTGGTGTGCTGCCCAGCTTCTGTATTTGTCTAGTTCTAATTCATGCGTTCTGAGGACCACACTAGTCTAGGTGTTTCTGCTTGAGACGATGTTTGCATTCATTGAACCTGAGTGGTTCTTGAGTTAGCCTTACTATGAGCAAGGCCACATCATTATCTTGAATAGCCTGTGTCCCACTGTTCTTGGACAATATCTCTGCTTTTAGTGTTCCCTATTCTTACAGAATGACTGTTTCTCTACAAGGCGATAGAAATTAGGAGCTGAACAAAGGTAGTGGGACAAGAAAGAGCCAAAAAAATGACAGATGTTGTGGAGGTAAAATACAGAGATCATCAAGAAAATGAGAAGACAAGCCACAGATTGTGAGAACATATTTACAAAAGATGCATCTGATAAAGGACTGTTACCCCAAATGTTCAAAGGACACTTTAATCTCAATAATAAGAAAGTAAACAACCCAATTAAAAAATGAGCTGAAGCTCTTAAGACTCCTCACCAAAGAAAATGTACGGATGACAAGCTTATGAAAGGATGCTCTACATCATACATCATCAGAGAAATGCAAATGAAATCAACACTAAGACAGCACTACACACCTATTAGATTAGCCAAAATTCAGAACACTGGCAACACCAAATGGATGTAGGGCAACAGGAACTCTCATTCATTGTTGTTGGGAATGCAAAATAGTGCAGCCATTTTGGAAGTTAGTTGGTGGTTTCTTACAAAACTAAACATACTATAATACAATCCAGCAATTGTGCACCTTGGTATTTACCCAAAGGAGCTGAAAGCTTCTGTCCCCACAAAATCACAGATGTTTGTGGCAGCATTATTCATAATTGCCAAAACTTGGAAGCAACCAAGACGTTCTTGGTTGGTGAGTGGGTCAATAAATTGTGGTACATCCAGAGAATGGAATATTATTCAACACTAAAAAGAGATAATCTATTAAGCCAAGAAAAGACATGGTGGAAATTTAAATACATATCAGTAAATTAAAGAAGCCAATATGAAAAGGCTAGAATATTCTATGATTTCAACTACATGACATTCTGGGAAAGACAAAATTATGCAGACAGTAAAAAGATCAGTGGTTGCCTGGGGTTAGTGGTAAGGAGGGATGAATAGGTAGAACATAGAGGAATTTTAGGGCAGTGATAATGCTCTGTGTGATACCATAATGATGGATACATGTCCTTATACATTAGAAAGAAAAATTTACAGGCACTAGCAGCCTGGCAGCTTGTGGGAACTGGAAGGTAAATATCAAAAATTGGACCGAATTTGCTGGCCTTGTACCTGGTAGGGTGCTAGCCCACCAAAAGTGAAAATCTCTATATTTTGTAAATTTTAAAATTCTGTGCACTTGGAAGGTATCATTTAGCTGTAAAACATGTAAGCACAAAACCCACTGCTATGGTTGTGAGCTAAAATTTCCCATAAGAACAATTTTTTATGCTACCGTTTGTTTTAAAGCGATTTCTGAGTCTCTTAGGGTAAAAACAGTATTTGGTGGCAGTGAAATAGATGAGATGAACTGAATTACAATTTAATATATATGAATTTAAATTCACGTTTGGAAACAGGACCCTCAACATTTTATTAACCAACTGACAAAACCAAGCTAAACATTTTCATATGCCACTCAATATACATTTGGTTTTCGAACAGTGGATGATTCAGAACTCAAGGAGGAAGAGAGAAACAAGGTCAGGGGTTGGAGTGTTCACAAGGAGGGAGTGACTTTTAGATTTCTACTCATTTAGCTCTTAGCAGATAGGAAAAGAGTTCGAAGGTTCTCCCTAAAGAAGGTAAATTAATAAAACAGAGCTGGTTGTCTTAAAGAAGTTTAAGAAAGCCAGAAGGAAGGAAGTTTTCACAGCTAAAATAGCAAAGCAAACTCTCGTTTTCATTGTTAATATTCACACCTTATCTTATCCTGCCAACTCCTGGATTTCTTGATTAAAAGAAAAGCTATTTAGATTGTTGCAGAACCTTATAAACTCAGTTCTACCAGTTACACACGATTGTGGTTAAGGTGACACACAGCACCGACAAGAATGGGTAATTATGTCAAATTATAGCTTTTAAAATGCCAAATGAGAACTCATTTCAGTTAAGTCCTTGTTCAGGCCCCAGCTGGATTTCTAGTAGAAAACCCACTCTTTAAATTAGATTTGAACTTTTAACTGAGAAAGGAAGAAAATAGACTGTGCTGCAAAAGGACATGGGTTAATGTGAGACGTATGGTGTAACCTTTTACCAGGCATCATGTCCCATTTCCAATTGTAAACATTTGTAAATGCCAAGACGTAACTGCAGAATCATTATGTAAGAGGGGTTGGTTTTATTCCTGGACTGTGGGATCTAGTTTTTCTCAAAAATGTCCCAAAGGCTGATTTAGTATTTTATAGATAGATACCTTTTCAGTTAGAATTGCTGTGGCACACTGCAAAACTTAATGCCTTAAAACACTGACTATTCGTTATTTCTCAAAGCCTGGGGTCCATCTGGTCAGTTCTGCTGATGGAGGCTGGACTTGTCCAATGTGGACAGGCCTCTGTTTTGTGCCTGCCGTCACTGGCTGGTCTAGGAAGGCCTTGGCTGGCGTGACTCAGCTTTGCTATGTGTCATCCAGCAGGCAGCCTAGGCTTTTTCTGATGCCAGTGGAAGGATTCCAAGAGTGATTGTGAAAATGAACAAGGTCTCTTGAGGCCTGGGCTTAGAATTGGCATGTAGTCACTTCTGCTGCGTTTGGCCAAAGCAAATCACAGAACCAGCTCAATTCAACGGGTGGGGGGAAAAAAAGACTCCACATCTTGATGGGAAGAAATGCAAGGTCACATTTCAAGGGATGTGCAGACAGGGAGGAGTGGAGAATTGGGGTCATTTATTTGATCAATTTTCCAAAAGTACTTGCCTTCAAAAATCAAACTGCCCAATATCATATCAGGTCTTTTCATGCATTCTTTACTTTTTCATAGGCTGTCAGTTTCCCCAGCAAAAAAGCACACTTATTTTTTTCCACATTTCTTCCACAAATTACATATTTTTTCACAAATAACTTGAAGCACTTGCTTTTATTTCTCAAAAAAATTTTTTTTTCACTGTGATTATCAATATAAGCCCTCCGCTTTCCATTGCCATCATTTTCAAATTGCACAAAACACTCTGTAAACTATGATGAACAATTCGTTTGACATTCCTAAGCAGGCTTACATTAATTTTAGTTCTCCATTGAATTTCAAACAGGAGCCTCCACATTGCTTTTAAAAAAAATATTAACATTTGCAGTGGCAGTGTGATCTGCTGAGACGTGGATTGTTGCTTTGACTCGCCACATCTTTTCCCTTGTTCTTTTTTTAGAAAGAGCAAAGTAGAGGGATTTGGCAGGGCAATTCAAGCTGCCACTCAGAGCCGCTCCAGAGATGGAAGGGCAGCCTGGACCATATTGCGTTCTAACTGGCAGCAAATCCTTCATTCAAGGTCTTTCTGCAGAGAAGCAGTGCTTGTTGGGCTCCTCTCCCTCACTGATGTCTGTCCTGTGTGGGGGAGATAACTTCCCATCCATAAAACGGCAGCTACTTTCAGTTTCTCTGAATGCTTCTAAAAGGCTTCTCTTTAATCTGTGCTTTTGCCCCAAAAAGATTTCCCACCTTTGTTGTTCACAATAAGGCATCCGTGAAAAGAAGCCAAGCTTCCATTCGAGGTGTGTTGGGCTAAGTTTGTTCCTAACCTGTTTCTTTGTTCTTTCTTTCTCTTTTTTTAATGGAAGCTTTTGTGCCCTTTATGGACAAGGCAATGTGTAATAGGGAGAATTTCCTTCTGCAGCTATTGTCCACCCCTTCAGCCTCGCTTATTATTATCATGCCCCATCACCATTATTACCCATTATATTTGTATCTGTGTTTAGCAGGCAGACTTGCTTGATGCCTATAAAGGTGTAATGAGCAATTTGTGTTAATGATTTTCTGCAGCTGCTCAAAACAGTTGGTACTAACGTCATCATTTATGCCTTCCAGAGAAATCTGAATGCAGCGTCAGATGTCCACCAAATTGACTTTGCCTGTTGAATGGAGGAAGTAGAAGCAAGGATGGGGTGGGGGTTGTGGAATAGCAGTTCATGCATCTTTCATCTCCCTTTTGGATGGATGCTAGCAATGGAGCCTTTCTCAAAAGAATCTTGGGCATTGGGAGGGAAAAACAAATCACAACAAACATACTTATGTTGTTATCTTGATTAAGGAGTATTGCTTTACCAGAGTTGAGATTTAATTTTTACACAGTTGTGCAATTTATAGATGAACTCAAAAATGTATGAAACCAGTTTCATTTTCTTTAGGGAATAAAGAAGCCAGTGCAGAGAAAAGAACATAGAATTGGAAATGGCATACCTGGGTTCAGTGTTTCTACTTAGTAGTGTTTTAGCTGTGTAAACTTGAGCAATGGTTTCACTTCTCAGAGACAACCTTCTCAGGGAAACTGGGAGTGCTGAATACCTCAAAGGATGGTTTCAGGAAAAAGGGAGAGAAGTACATGAATGCACAGTGTGTAGTGGCAGTCAGGATGAGTTGTTACTAGTATACATTGCTACAGGTCGTTTCATTATTATATCATGTGCCCAAATACAAATCAGAAAGTTCCTCTGCATATAGAAAGGGCGTTAGACTTCTCTTCATTTTTTCAGCACGTTATCTATCTTAAATGTCTCTCATTCCAATGTTAATTCACACTCCCAGTCTTACAGTTTCTCAATTTCTGGCTCTTCTCAGTATCATGGAAGCCGTGTAACATAACAACTATTTTACATAGTGTTGGTTATTTTCATACTTTAGAAATCTAGAACTTGACAGGAAAGTAATTTAACTTTGGCAGCCTGTAAACTCTCATCAGGACAGTTCAAGATAAAATTTTGAAAAATAAACGTGTTTTGAATTTCCTCCCAGCCCTGTCTACCTCTTTCAGATATACCTGTCACGCGTATGGATTCGTCAGTACCCTCTCCTTCTATACCTGCTGCCTTCCCCTTTGTGATATTCTGTGTTCTGAACCCTGTCTGATTTCCTGACACCATAACTCCATCTAAGCATGTGTTCCCCAATGGTAGAAGCCATACCCCCATTTCTAATTGACATCTGTAGCCCAGACCAGGAATATTGGGCTCATAATCAAGGCTAATTAAATGGGTAGACGTGATTGTGGGGAGATAACCATTCTGCTCAGTTAATTGGAGCTAAAGGGTTAATTAGTATAAAGGATTTCATGGATTGTGTCTCCCAGACTTCAAATTTGCCTTCTGGCTGGCACCTCACAAAGTCATAATGTGTGGAAGTGGCAGATGGTGGGGAAGCTTTATAACCCTGGGGCCGGCTTTGAGGGTGGGGGTGGTGGGTGGATATTTTTGGATGTGTAAACTTGATCTACTGCTATCACAGTTTTGTTAGGGCTAAAGGCACACACTAGTACTTCTTTGAAGACACGGAAAATTTTGACCTCCCTGTCACCCAAAAAGTTATTTTGGATATCTTCTTTTGACTGGTATTTATTGAGCCCCAATTTAGGCAGACCCTAATGAAAGGGCTTGGGCCTCTATATTTTTATTAAATCCTAATAAACTATCCTATCTGTAAGTGCTATTTTTCCCATCTAAGTACTAACCAGGCCCAACCCTGCTTAGCTTCGGGTATCAGATGAGATTGGGTGCGTTCAGGGTGGTATGGCTGTAGACATAGGTGCTATTTTTAATTTCTCCTTTACAGATGGGGAAATCAAGATGCAAAGAGATGAATGAGTTGCCTACAGTTACAATCAGTAAATGGAAAAGCCAGGAATCAAAGTCAGGTACGTTGGCTCCAGATTCTGTATTGTTAACCACCACACTATATAATGGATAAGAGCACAGAACAAGCTACCTGTTTTCACCTGAGGCTGAGATAGACGTTTCCGGGGGACTTGGCAGGCACAGCAGTGTGATCAACAAATTGCTGTGGGCCTTTATGGCAATGCTGAGAAATAAGCTTAGACCATAAAATTGGGAGTGCTCAGGGTACACTTCAGTGGAGAAAGGAGGTGGAAATTAAAATGACAGTCCCCTGGAGAAGGGCTCTGCATTCTGTGGGACAAAAAATGTCAGGATGTACATAAACACTTTTTTGGAGGACAGTATAAGAGGTTTCCCCACCAGGCACATTAGTGGCATCCTCATGGAAAAAGGGAAGTGGACAAGGATGTGTACTGGAGTAAAATGCCCACTCTATACCCAATGGAGGTGGGCTGAAGGAGGGCATTCAATAAGGAGCAAGGTTCCCCTGGAAAGTAATTCTTGGTCTAACCTAGCTCAATCTGAACGATCAATAGGGCCCCCAGGCTCCTTGCCATTGGGTAGGACTACAATATCTTTTACCTGGAAGACTGTTTTAGGAACTGTGGCTGCTATCAATCACCTCCAAACTCACTGACTTAAAACCACTATCATCATTTATTATCTCTCACTTTTCCTGTGGGTCAGGAATTCCGGAGCAGCCCAGGTAACCAGTTACAGTGTGCAGTCTCGAATGAGGATGCAATCTGACGACTGTGGCCAGCGCAGGTCATTTCACTTTTTCACTCTCATGTCTGACATTGGAGTTGAGAAGACAAACAGCTTCAGGTTAGACAGTGGCCTGCTAAGGCCAATTGTTACATTTTCGGGGATTTTGTGAACCTGGTTTTAAGCTTTTGGTGCTTGACATAGATCATGGTGGGAGTATTTACATCACAGAAATTAGCAAATGGTGTAAATCATGGCTTTTCTTTTTCAAAGAGATGTTTAACCTGCTCACCAGTGGGACTGGAATTCTGAGAGTTCCCTGGGCATCACTTTCTATCTTTATTTGGTTTTCCCACGTAATATCTCTAGTATGGTGGCTACAGGGTGACTGGACTTCTTACACATCAGCTCTGGACACCCAAGATGTGGATGCTAAGAAAGAGAGACAGGAGAAAGTACATAGCGTTTTATGACCTGGCCTTGGAGGTCATGCAGCATGGTTTCCTTTCCACTGTGGTCTCAGGACCTCCCAGATTCAAGAAGAGGGAACACAGAACCTGCCTTGAGTGTCTACATCAGTTAAGAGCAGTATGCACTTATCTTTGGAAAAGAAATCTGTCACAAATACTTTTTTTAAACATATTTTTTATGATTATAAAGCTAATGATAATTGGAATAAATTATATAAGAAGGCAAATAAAAGTCACCTGATATCCTACTTATCCACTGATAAGCAGCATTATTGTTTTGGTAGCAATCCGCTTATAAATCATTATATATACTGACATACATAATTTTGAAGGAACGGGATTATATCCTCTACACTGTTTCAGTTGGTTGTTTTACAATTTTCTCTTTGTTTTCTCATTCTCTTTCTCCTTCCCTCACTTTATTTGTACCTTGCTTATCACACGTATAAAATATCTCTAATGTATCATCAATAAAATATCTCCAAGTCAAATGATGAAGCATATAGTTTCCTGGGGATGTTGTAACAAATTACTACAAACTTAAACCAACACACATTTATTTACTCACAGTTCTGGAGGTCAAGAGTTTGAGATCAGTGTCACCAAACCAAAATCCAGGTGTTGGCAGGGCTGCGCTCCCATGGAGAGGCTAGAGGAGAATCTGTTCCTTGTTTCTTCCAGTGTCTAATGTCTGCCTGTGTTTCTTTACTTGTAGTCTCATCATTTCAATCTCTGCCTTTATGGCCACATTGCTTCCTCTGCTTATGTGGGTATCAAATCTCCCTCTGCTCTTCTCTTATAAGGATACATGTAACTACATTGGGGTCCATCTGGATAACCCAGGATGCTCTCCCCATCTCAACATCCTTAGCTTAATCACACCTGTAGAGAGACCTGTTCCCCACATAAAGCAGCAAGATGGAAATTATAGTCTTTTATAATGTGATCATGGAATGTACAGCCCAATACCATTGGCATATTCAACTGGATAGAAGAAAGTCAGCAGGTCAGCCCTTATTTAAGGAAAAGGGATTACACAAGGGCATGAAAACCAGGAGACATGGGTCATTCACAACCATTTTAGAGTCTGTCTGCCACTGCTGCATTGGTCTAAAAAAGATACATTAATAATTGAAAACCATCACTGGCATAAAATTGTTATACTGGACACACCTAGATGCTAGAAGACTAAGAAATGTAGTTTAGCTCTATGCTCAGAAAAAATAAACACATTTGATTAGGATCTACCCAACCTCTGCCACAAGTAGTAACCATCACTTATATCTGTCCCTATGTTCACAATGGACCGTTAAAGAAAATAGGAACTTTGAGACCCGGAGTACCCTCTGAGGCTATGAAACAACTACTACCACTACCTCCATTACCAGTAGTATTTCTTTACCACCTAAACATCTAAAATGTAGACAATTTAGTTATTTTTTATGGACTTCTTACACATTAACTCTGGACTCGCAAGGTGCATGTCCTGAGGTGCATGACTCCCTATTTTGGAAAATTATTATGTGGGTATTCTGAACTACATTTTCATAAGTGGCATATGTTGATAGAAGATCCTGAATTTGAAAAGAACTATGTTTTTTGTTTTTGTACATGTGGGTTTTTTAAGATGCCTTTGATCCTACCTATAAGTAATTTCATCTTTCCTAAGGGAAGTCTTAATCTCAGTGACAATAGAAGGGATATTCTTTATTTACCATGTGGCTAGTTAGGTACAATTCTCTTTCAAAAGTATGGAAAATAAGCTTAATCCTTATTTTACAATCAAATCCAAGTTGACCGCATGTCAAAAGTTTTGTTTTCTGATTATAGAGCTAATATTATATAGTGTGTGAGATTTGATAAGTCATTTAACCTTCCTAGATCCTGGTTTCTTAATTATTTAAATTAGATACTTAATTCTAGCTAATAAGTTCTTGCAGCTTTTGAATTCTGATTCTATGAGCAAAATGAGAAAATCTAATAACTTCGGTTAATGAACATATTTATAATTTTTCCACATAGTATTTAATTGAACAAAATTAGTGTTTTTTTTCCATATATTGCTGTGTAGAAAACTTCTAAAGGCCTAAAACAAAAGCCATGTCAACAAGGGCACAGATTTTATGGGTCAGGAACTTAGACCAACACCATGGGAATAGTTTTTTGCTCTTAAATAATATGTTAGGATGCACCATGTGGATTGAACTCTCAGAGCCTAGTAACTGGGTGCACAAAGGAGCCCTCCACGAGAGTGACCAGAGATCAAGGGTTCTAAGACAACAAGGCAGATATAGCGCAGCTTTTTATTTTATTTTATTTTTATTATACACACACACACACACACACACATTGTGTTGTCGGAAAAGTCATGACGTATTTTTTCTGCTTTTCATTGCAAAAATGCGTCATGACTTTTCCGACAACCATATATATAATTTTAATTTTACTGGGGAGCAGTGTGTTTTTCTAGGATCCATCAGCTCCAAGTCAAGTAGTTACTTCAGTCTAGTTGTGGAGGGTGCAACTCGGGGGCCCATGTGGGGATCGAACCGGCAACCTTGGTTTTATAAGCACTGCCCTCTAACCAACTGAGCTTACCGGCCACCTCAGTGCAGCTTTTTAATACCAAGCTTTCGAAGAAGACACATGACATCACTATACCATACTTGATTTGTTGAACCAGAACTAATCCTGCCCAGATTCAAGGGGAGGGGAGAGATAGACCCCATTCTTAAGAGGGAGGAATATCCAAGAATTTGGGGCTATGTTTTAAATCTGCCACAATTTAAAACTATTTTCCTTGACTTTTGTTTTTATTTTAAATGTATTTGAATTTTGAGGGATTGGTATAAGGGGAATACAATGGATTAGAGCATTTAACAACACTCTTGAGGGATAGAATAGAATACATAATAATGGTTTGCAGTAACACAAACTTTTACAGTAGTTAAAAACAGTTGGTTAATAAACAGGACCTATCTTTTCGTTGCTTTGTTTGGCATCACAGTCCTTTGAAAGGCAATATAACTAGATAATTATTATACTGGGTCACAAAAAATGTAAGGTTAGTATGTGTTGTCTTGAACATTTCATTTATTTACCTTACCTCTTGGCTCCTACTGGAATATCAGAACTTTCTTCCTGGACTTTGTAGCATATGTGGTGGTTTTACATATAGTATGTTATTCCTTTTCACAATAACCTTACAAACATACCCATTATTGTACCCACTTACAAATGAGTAAACGACTTTAAGAGAATGTATCTGTTAAGGGTACTTTGGAGCTGAAATATAGTTCTTTTAATGATAAGTTTGGTATTTGTTTCAGTTAAGCTGCCTTGTTTGCAGGAAATAGAAAATAAAACTCAAAATATATTAAAAACAAGTACAAATATTGCTATCAGACATATCAAATTTTCCAGAGGCTGAACAGCTTCACGGCTGATTAATTCAGTTCCAGTGGCTTCCTAAAGACCCAGTTTCTTTCTTCCCATCTGTTTTCTTTCTGTCCTCAGTGTATTGGTTTTGTGCCTAATGCCACCCAGTGTCATAATACAGCCTTACAATCAAACATGAAAACCCCAGCAGCGTTGTTTTCTTAATGGTCTCTCTCTCTCTCTCTCTCTCTCTCTCTCTCTCTCTCTCTCTCTCTCTCTCTCTCTTAAAATATCAATAAAACTTTTCCCAAGAGTAGTTTTAGAGGACTTTGTGCTAGAAGACTCCTTATTAAATTAATCACTTCCAGGACTACCACTTGAAAACAAAATTGGGGATTTTCCAATGAAACACATTATGGTAGATTGTTGGATGAATCTTTTGCTGGACACTGCATCCCTTAGAGAATTCATAGAGTAAGTATATTAGTTACAGTGAAGCTAGCTTCTTTAACAAACAATCCCTGCCCCCCATCCCCCAAATATAGTAGCTGAACATAATAAAATTTTAATTTGCACTAAAATAACAGGCTATTGAGGGAGGTCCTGGTTTGTGATTGCCTTTCCTCCCTGGGGTGATTCAGAGTCCCAGAAGCAACCTTCTGGTTGCTTCAGAGTTGTTTGTTTTAGGTAGCCAATGAAAAATGAGAAAGCAGAGAAGACCCACCTATTTTTTTAACTGCCTTATTTTGAAAGTGACATATCTAATTTCTGCTCACATGTTATTGGTGAGAACTGGTCACAAGACTCTACCTAAATATAAAAACTGGGCAATATAGTTCCTGATTGGGCAGCCATTTTACAATGGCAACTCTATACTATGAATGGAGAAACATGAAGCTTGAAGGACATTTAGCTGTTACTATAGGCATTATACAGAACCAAGAATGTTTTCTCTATTCTTTGTAAACTTAATAAATTCATTCTCTTTGTTCATTAATTCTTCCTACAGGCAAAAAATGAACATCTTGTGTATACCAGACTAATGACCTAGACATTAAGGATATAAGGGTTGACAAGGCAGGAATAGAAAATTATAATACAATATGATGTGTACCATCACAGAGGCATGGACAAAGAGCAATTCAGAGGTTGAAGTGCCTGATTCTGTAGAAGAACGTAGAAGGTCTCCAAGAGGAATCCCAATGGAATTCCCAAAGAATAAGTAGGAGTTCAGCAGATAGTGAGAGGGGCTAGACTAGGGTTTCCCTCATGGAGGGAAGAACATGTCCAAAGGCAGGGAGAGAATGAGGAGATGGCAGGTTGAGTGTAGAGCTTCCGGGCTTGTGGTAGGCACAGCAGGCTCCTGTTATGGAAGATGCTTGAACAAGAGTGTGAGAGTAACTTGACTGCATGAGAAAGAGGAAATAAGGGCAGTCAGAGGAAGTGAGTTTGCCTTGGGATAAAACAAGGTCAATATGTTTTATTTAATTTTTGGGGAGGGAGATGGGAAGCTGAAAAACTAGATGACCCGAGTCCTTTTTCCTTATTGATGGGCCTCAGGAGACTTGAGAAGAGTTCTATTCAGTTCCCTCTGGGACCGTTAACTGGAAAACACTAGTTTGTTTCTACTACAGTGTGTTATGACTCACAAAACAAACTAAACATTGAAGGTCCCCACCCTTTTTAAGCTTTTGGGCATAACATATGGACAAAAACAGAAAATTTATGGAAAATAACTAAGGGAATACATAAGTAAGCATCTGTTTTTTTGTTTGTTTGTTTGTTTTGTTTTGTTTTGTTTTGTTTCCCTTCCATACCCAGGATTGAGTCCTATGCTGGGCATAGGACTGTTCTCATGGCATGGACATATTCAAGTCATGTTGCTGTGACTTTAGAAAATTATAGTGATGGTGGAATCATGGTATTCCAGAGCCTGGGAAAAGAAATTTCTTCAAAAAGCCCAGTGTAAATATACAGATTAATATACCTTTCTTTTGCAGGAGATATATATATATATATATATATATATATATATATATATATATATATATATATTTGTTTACTCCCATGATATTAAAGCAATATTTTAATGATTAATATGTCCCATAAACGTCAGGCAAAATAAAAAAGGAGGTGATGCCATGAAGTAAGTGAATGATAGATCATTATGAGTGCAATTGTCTCAAGCAAAAACAAAAATGTATGTGGGAAAGTATTCCATGGTTTAGATATAAGGATTGGTAAAAGCAAAAGGACAATTTTTTTTTTTTTTTTTTTTTTTTTGTGGTGTGGGTCAGGTATTCTTGGCTCACTCATGTCATATATCTTTTACTGATTATAACTTCTTTCTAAATGAATCAGAGAAAACAGCAAAAACAATGGATTCCAAGTCCTAAGTCTTTGAATCAGAGAACAGTTGGATTACCTGAATTTTTATTTTTATTTTTAAAGGATTTAAATGAGTTCAAATGTCCCAAAGACATGCTATTCTATACCTTTAAAAATTACAACAAAAACCCTTGCTAGACAAGTAGCTGTTGAAATATGCAAAATCCATGTGAACATGCAAATATAAAGCAACAAGCCTAAATAATTATTTCAAAGATTCTTTTCAACTTATTTTCCTGCACTGGCCCTTTCCTAGTGTTTTTGGAATCTTGACCTGATACATCTATCCTTTAGTTTTGGTTTTTGTGTTTTTTAGGCTGTTAATTTTGATCTCAAAATTTCACCTCGTTTTCAACATAGAGCTGGGTCAGATGTTTGTTTCTCTGGCTGCTGCTCCAGACTTGAGCTGTTAGAGAACATGGCCGGGATATTTCCTGCCTGAGCTAGGCTTTGGGACCTGTGGTTGGCCCAGAACCAGGTCCAAATGATGCTATTTCCTGCTGCTTACTTAAGTTAGTGAGAGTGGTTTTTATGTTAGCGTTTTGGCTGCTTGCCTCTGGCTTTGTCCAAGGAGCTTAGATTTCTATTTTTGTCCAATTTGTGACCTACATTCTCTAGAGAGTTGAATTCCTCTTTGTTTTTGACGAATGGTTACAACATCCTTTTTGAAAGCACTCTTTTCCTGTTCCATCAACTTCAATGTTTGAAATGATTTCCACGTTCAATGTGTGACTCTGGCTAACGTTACTAGCAACACAACTTTACATCTGTGATGTCTTCACCCTACTTCCTTTCTCTCTTTCATGTGGGTGGCCACTTAAAAACTGCTTAGTCTTTTGGTTTCATTCTTCTCAGAATCTCTGTTTTGGCTAGGGGTCTACAAAAGCTGCAAAGCACATATCGGGCATTATCTGGAGATTAACCTGGTGCACATGCTCATTGCCTACTAGCTACAACTTAAATTCTGCTCAGGGGTCTTGAGGTCTAGTACATACATTCAATAAAGATTTGGTGAGTAAACAGTATTGCCAAGCTGACACTATATCAAGTTTTGAAAACAGACAGAGGAATAAGATAAGGCCTCTGTTTTTGAAGGTTTCATAGAGTGGTGTAAGGTTTGTACTGTTATTTATAGACAGTAACAGTAAAAATTGCTTGATTCAGTATAAGATGCCTTGGAAAAGATATGGTCCTTGAGGAGTACAGCTCAATGGAGAGTGAAACAATGCTGCCTGGAATATAATAAAGAATTAGTATATTTTTTGAATTAATAAATAGGGTATAATGTAGTGGTATATATAAAGTGTTATGGTGTAGTGGTTTCTATGGTATATGGTTTCCTCCAGCTCTCTTCCATTTCCAATTCTCAGGAGTTCCTTTGGGAAAGCGATGCTTTTCCTTTTTGCAGCCCATTGGGTATGCGTGGGAGTATCCCCATCCTCAACTTTAGTACTAAACTAATGAGTGTATTCCATACCAATGGTCATACCATGAACACACGACCTCAGTCAGGCCAATGACAGTAAGTTCTGGGACTTTTGTTGAGATTAGAGAAAAATATTTACTTTTCCACTGCAGCATCTAGGGGGAAGAATCAGACCTGAAGTTTCCTAAAACCATCTTTGCATATGAAAAAGGCACCTTTCTAAGAATGGAACAACACTGTGGACAGGAAGAAGGAGAGGTAGATTGAATTCTGACAACCTCATTGAGCACTTGCGTTAAGCCAGTCTGATTCTTGGACTTTAGAGTTACATGAGCCTGCAATTCACTATTTTGGTCAAGCCAGTTTGAGTGTGTGTTCTGTTTCTTGCTACCAAAAGAAAACTCCTGCTTACATATGTAGGAACCCAAAGTTGAAACTAACTCTGCTTGGGAGAACATTTCATAGAAGTAAATGTCCATCTGGCAGTGAGAGGATAAGTAGAACTAGACCATCTAGACAAAGAAGGAAGGGTTTTCCCAGTGGGATAGTCAGCCTGACAAAGTACAGAAGTGAGAAAAACAATGCCACATTATTTCTGATCCATGAAGCAAAAGAAGTTGTTACTTTTCCAATGCCTTATGGCCTAGGTCTTCATTCTTCCACCAATAATATTTCATATTTTTATAAAAGAAATAGAGATATTATAAATTTATGTGAAAACAGGCAAGTAGATCTCTAGAGGGCACAAGTGGAATTGGTATGTGGGTGTTATTAGTTAGGACATTTTAGCCATGAGTAACTGAAAACCTGACAAATATTAAAACAAGAGAGCATTTAGTATATAGTTAACCCATTTGGATACAGTGGTTCTAGGACTGGTTAGGAAGCTCAATAATGTCATTAAAGACTCATTCTATTTTCATTTCCCTCCCCGACCCCCTCATTTTCACCATGTTTGCTTTTGATGGCTGGTTACTATAGTTCCAGATACCCTGGCATACGCATACTATCAAAGTAGGAAACATGGAAGGAAATGAAAGAGCCATTCACATTTGTATCTCACTTTTTTTTTTTTTCAGGTCTTGAAAGACAAAATCCTCCTTCATTCACTAGATTTTTCCTCACAGGTCATTGGTCAGAACTAGGTTACAGGCTATTCTATAAGGAAAATAGGATTGCTGTGATGGCTTGGACTGATCAGTTCATGTCATGGAGCTGAGCATATTGCTGTTTAACATGAAATTAAGGGTCTGTTAGCTAGAGAAAAGTAGCGGCAAACACAGAATAGTGGCTGTGAAGGAAATCAACAGGGTCTGTTAGAAGGGTTGTTCTGGATAAGGTATCAATACAAATCCATCCCCTGTAGTTGTTAAAAGCTACTCCTCTCAGGGAACTGGTTGTCATAGTATTTTACAAGATATGTAGTTTTAAAGTCAACATCATTCTTGGCAAAGCCCCTTTGAATCTGGCAAAATATTTAAAATTTGAAAAGTACTTCTTCCTTTACCAGTAACTTGAACACATACTGTAGGGGACACACTGGCAAAGCCTAGACGAAAACAACATCAATAATAAAGGCATAAGAGGTAACAGTGAGTAATGACATTATATATCTGTTTATTGGCTTTCCTTATCAAGATGCATTCATATAAATTTGTCTCTTTTTATCTGTACAACCATGCCTAAGTGGTAGCTATTTTTTAAGTTTGCCAATGAAAAAGTTGAAGTATAGAAAGTTTAAATTATTTCTTCAAGGTACACGGGGAACATCAGGGAAAGATCCAGGTCTAGACGGAGCTTCTAACTCTAGTGCCCTTTCTGTGATTCCCTAAAGCCTTGAGCTGATAAATCTATAATATTCTTTGCTCTATTTATCCAACAACCTTTCTTCAGTGGGCTCAAGGTGGTGTCCATAAATAGGGAGCTCTAGAAATATTTCTTCAACCAGAGTCAGTGATGATTTTAATATCTTGATGGTGAATAGATATTGCTATATCATTTTGACTGTGCTTTGGGTCTGGTGAAGGGACTTGTTTATTTTCTAGAGCATGTGCTCTCAGAGACACCTTGTCTAGTCATTTACACTAGGATTTTAAGGGGTTGTAGAAATTCATGGGTCTGATTGCAAAACCCCAAAAAAGGCAAGTGTAAACACCGTGCAATTACCATTTTTAAAATGGAGCTTCTTTCATTGCCACTGCTTCACATAACACGAAGTGCAATGTGCCACATGTATGTAGTTTTGTTTTATTTTGTGAGGGAGGTGCTAGAAATATACATGGTATAGTGAGGAAGGCACTGGATTTAGAGTCAGAATATTTAGGTGTACATCTTCACTGTGTTTTTTGCAAAGGACTTGGGCAAGCCTGTTCTACCAGGCTTAGTTTCTTCAACCATGACATGGAAAAGATGATGATGGTGATGAAGAGGAGGGTTGCATTTTTACATTTCAGGTTGTTATGAAGTTGAAAATTGTGTGAATGTGGCTGTCAAACATTTTTTATTTTTTCTCATAGTTTCCATTGTTTCATCCTTGGTATCTTAGTCCTAAATTCATGAATTTGAAAATCAAGTTCTGGTTTTATGTATCCAAGGTCATTTGTGGAATGGCCTTGAGGAAATCTGTGGAATTTACAAGAGGAAAACTTTATATCCTTTCCCCTTCCTTTGTTCAGTCCTCCTGATTTTTATAAGTCAGGGTTTCTCAGCCTTGGCACTACTGACAGTTTGGGTCAGATGATTCTTAGCTATGGGGAACCATCCAGTGCATTGTAGGGCATTTATCATTATTTTTAACCTCCATCCACTAGGTATCAGTAGCAATCTTCCTCCCTTAATACAGTTATGACAATCAAAGAAGTTTCCGGAAATTGGCAAATGTCCTTAGGGGCCTGGGGCGGTGGTAGTGGTAAAATTGCCTCCAGCTGAAAAATGCTGACCTAACTTTATGGTCCATATTTTCCTCCCCAGACTCAAAAGACTTATATTTGTTTAATTCAAATTCAGTAATGTAAAGTATATGGTATGTTTGAATAGTATTTGGTTCAAAATTAATGAATGAGACTTTTAAATTATCTCATAATTCAAGATACTTTGTGAAATGCACAGTGTGATTTGGAAATACAATATAATTGAGTTTTAAAATAACTAATTAGAATTTTCAATCAGATAAGCTCTATACATTTAGGTCAGAAGTTTCCTTTACTGGAATCTGTACTTTGGGATTCACAATAAAGAGACCTTAAGTTTTTACATTGCAAAAAGGAAATCCTCCTTATGTCTTCACTAAGACAGATGATGTTAGACCATGACCACTTTTATTTGTACTGGAAATGAGATTTTGACAGGAAAGGTATTTAAATGACATATACATTTGATTTAAAAATTTTTGAAAGTTAAAATTAGTGTGGGTTTAATAAGAAAATGTACTTGAAAATCTAGATGTTCTGAAAAGGAACTATAAAATACTCATGAAAGAAAAAAAAAATCAAAGTAAATTAATGTTGTCATTATCTGGACTTTTGTAGAGCAAAACAGTTTTAGTACCCAAAGACTTAAATTCCCCTTGTCACAGACAGATGATAAATTAATTGTTTGACATGGTAAATAGGCCCAACTCAGATGATATATTTGAGGACTCTGTTGCTCTGACATTTGAGTTGTTGTTGAAAAACCTTCCGTCCCCAAACTTGATCCGAATAGGAAAAAATTCTGTTTGATATGATGGCCAAAATGGCCAAAGGAAGTGACTCCAAAATGATTTAGTTTGCATTTGTTTATGCAGCATCACCAGAGGGAGCATTTGTGTTCAGAAGGCTTCATGTATTTATTAGGGAATATTTTGAATGAGATGGCCAGCGGGGCTGTGTATGGGAATGTTTGGATATGGATATCTTGATTTGTTAGCTCTGGTTCCATCTCCACATCACTTGCTCTAAAAAAGAGTTGCTATGTTAGAGTTTGTGTTGTTGACTCTGGCCCAAGTTTAAACAAAGAGAAGTTATTTGTGTTTTTGTTTCTAGAATCTTTTTTCCTTTAGACTTGTAGAAATCAGTCAGTTGCCTTGTACCAACTTTCTAGATATTATGTAGGTTTGGATAGTTCAGATAGATAAGGGTAGAAAAAAGTGTACAGATCAAAATGTGAATCTGTAATGGACCTGGAATGATATTCTGTGGGACTAAAGTCTTGTCACTGACCAATCTTTCATGTTTAAGATTCTCTGAAGTCTTCTGTCTCTTATTTCTCTGACATATACCTCAGCTGGTTGGAGGTCCTTGCCATACTTTCTTCCTATAGGTGAGTTTCTCCATCAGGAAATTATCCATCATTTCTTTCTCAGCTTTTCCAGGAACTGGAGCTCAACAGAGAATGCTGATGAGTCTTTAGTGGACCAGCTAACTTTCTCAACCTTTGGATTTTTAATCAGGACTTTGAGTTCTTAGTTTCCTTTTACTATCAGAAAAACTTGATTATTGATGGGGTTGGGGTTGAAACAGAGTAATTGCAAGAACAACAGGAAGCCAACAAAGTCTTTTAAAGCAATTTTGTGGATAATAGTCTTATTAACAAATAACTGTGGCTGCTCCCGGGGATGTTTGTGTCAGGATCGTAATGTATGTTGGGAGACCTGTTAAACTATTTCAGTTGTCCAGAAAATGGAGGATAAGAATGATAATAATTGAATAAGAAAAAAAAATTCAAGAAATATTTTATAAGTAATACCAATAAACCTGATAAATTTGATGCAGTATATGAGACAGCATGAAATCAAAGAAGGCACATGTCTTTTTGACCTGAGCAACAAGATGGGTCATGTAGTATTTATTGACATAAGTCACCTTGAAAGAAGAACATACTGAAAAAGAATACAAACTTGAGTTTTAGATGTATTAATTTTGACAAACCCACAAGGCATGAGAAGTATTCTCTTGGATACATGTCTGCAGCTGAAGGGAGAGAATTACTGGATTTCGATGGGCTGATGTGCTCATTCTAATATAACTTATTACTTCTGTTGTAAACAGGGCATTTAGCGAGGGAAAGTTGGTTCTTTAATTCAACTTTCTTTTACCTTTCTACTCACATGAACAGCATCAAAAACAGAAATCCTTCTCTGACTGGCATTGGTGCTCATGTTCTATTGATGATAGCAATATGTTTGTCTTCATGGTAAATGGGGTGTCAACCTGGTTATCTCGGATCAGAAGACTCCTTCATAGTTTAATCTCAAAGCTAAAAAAAGATTAATGGGAAATGTCATAGTGATACATCCCATGCTTAGAATCCAATAATTTCATTTTAATCAGTTGCACATTATTGGTAACACTGAATCATAGCTTTGCTTGCTTTTCAAAGATACCATGACCTTGCACAGCTGTGTGGAGTGAATTAAAAAATCTGGATCTACTTAGTACATTTTATTAGAACTATTGATATTTTCTCTCTCTTTTTTAAAGTGAATGTGTGCCTTTAAATGATCCACAAACTATCGCTCAGTAAAATAAAACAAAAGAGAACAACTTGAGGGATTGCCTGAGACTGTCAGTTTTACCCAATCTAGTGAGTATGTGTGACTCCAGTATGCTGTGTTGAACTGAAGGGGAATAAAAGAAGCTGGACTTTTACCACTTTGTATTCTCTTCCTTTCAAAATCCAATCTATATTTTGGGAGTTGGAATTTCATGTTGACAGCTCAATGTGAAATTCTAATTCATTTTGAATAAATTGGAAATGAAATTGAAGAATACCATTTGCTAAGAGATAATTTACACTGGAAGATTTATTTTACATAATATATTTTTATGAGAATTTCAGAATTCAGAAGGGAAGATGTCTGGCACCTTCTCCTGAATAATATGTCTATTTTCTTTGGTATGTTTTGAGTTCCTTAGGCTTGGGAGGATTATTACTGTAAAAGTAATTTTAACATTCTCTTTGATAAAATGCTAAGAAAAAGAGAACACTCAGTTTGTTGTCAGAACACATAATCATATGGTTCAGGTTAGAGAAATAAAAGGAACTTGACTTTCAAGCAGTTGGAAAGTATCTTAGAACTCAATTAGCCAAGCATTTGCATTTTTCAAACAGCAAGTTTTTGTGTGTTTTAAACAAGTGACACAAGCTCACTGGTATTTTGATATATGCTTTTTTGAAGCTCTGGCTCCTGATTACTGTATCAGGAAGTAGAATATAATTTGTTTGGATAGAATAGTTTTACAGTTTGATAGAAACAACATGAATAGAAAGAGAGGCTGGCAGAGTTTGAAAACTATAACTTATCTCTAACTTATCTCAAGACTTGAAATAACTGTTTTCCCCCAACTATTTTTACTTGTCAATAACATTTTAAACTATATTATTAATAATAATAACATCTTGTGATGATGGAAAAGGATGATTTCACTGCTATGCAGAATCAGAGTAAGTAATAACCTTCAGCTTTTTGGGGGTAGAAATGCAAAAGTAAGTTCTACGTGTCTGAAACCTATGGGGAATTTTTGCATTTTGCCTAGCCATGGAGTTTTCACTTTTTTTTTAATGTAAAATTATTAAAATTGATGTTTGAATATTTTGGTGGAGACTGAAAAGGAAAGGTGATGTAACTTGACCAGAATCCAATTATTCCCTGAAAGGCAATGCTAAAGTACTTCAGGTTCAACATCAGGAAGAACTGTATGAAACCTGTATTTTCTACACATAAGCTGTGTGATGTTGGACGAGTTATTTAACCCTTTGAGCCCCAGTTGTCTCATCTGTGAAGCTATACCTATTGTATAAGGTTGAAATAAAACAGTGTCTGGAACAGTGAAAGCACCAAAAAAATATTTAATAATAATTATAACCATAATAATTATAATTATATCTCTAGCATGAGCAACCTTGTTATTAAGTTTTCACTAACCCACGCCAAGTCAGTATAAAGAGTTTGTATCCAGGAGAAAACTCACATTTTGTTGAGCTGAAGAAGCTATATTTTAGCCAGGCGTATGGACTCATTTTTCCAAGTTTTTTATAAATTATTTTGAAATTGAGTTCATGAGGTTATTGAGTGAGAAGGGCCCACTGAACATGTGGTCTAAATACTTATGTACAACCAAAGAATTTGAATTGAAGCTTCCTCAATGTCACATAGCTGCTTAAAAGGAGAGCCATTATTATGACACAGGCCTTCCGATTCCTAGTCAAGTGTTCATTTGTTATTACATGCTACTCCATGAAGCCTGAGATGACTTGAGAAGTCACAGGCATGTGTGAAAGTCTAAGTTTGACCAGCTCCCCAAATTCATGTTGCAAATACTGTCACTCAGAAGAAAAGTAGCTCCAGTGCTCATTTTCCAGATTAGTGGAAGTCTAGTAATTCCCTCAAAGGGCTCCTTCCGAACCCACATATCCAAGAACCCAGGAGCTTACACAGGATGAAAGAAAGGAGGTTCCGCCTACTCACATATCTGTGCAGACCAGACAGAACCTACAATTTCATCAGTTTAACTTGCCCTCATTTCTGGCTGCCAAATAGAATCGGCGTGGACAGTAGAATGTGAAATGGTCTGACAGGAGCTGGAGGTGCTTGTCCTCTGTTAGTCCCGAATCCTCAAAGGAGAACCATCCAAGGCCATGAATCTTAAGAAGACACCATCCCATTTTCCTGGTTTCAGGTTTGGCTCCAAGGGGTGCTAGCTTACCTTCTAAAGACAGCGATTCTTCACGCTCGGCTCCCTGTGACCCTCAAGCAGCCATTCCCTACGACACCAACCCTTCCAAGCGCAGAGCTGTGGTTTTCCTTTTCTTCTCTGGGATCCACATGCAGAAACCCACCGTGTTCTCTTGTCGAGCCCAGGAACAAAAGAGTTCATAATATACTCCTGAGACACTAGAGCTCTCCATTCATGCTTCAGTTGGTAGCTACTTCAATTTTGTCCAAGTGGCTCTTCATGATTTCCTCTTTGGGAAGAGGACGGATTCCAGAGACACATCCCCCTCTGGAGATGAGGGTGAGTTTCTGGCACCTTTCCTCAGAGTATGAGAAGAGTGAATGATACTGAACTTGGCACAAGGAAGACCCTTTTTCAACGGTGTTTAATTAGGCAAAAAACAAAAAAAGAAAAACAAAAAAACTAAATGTGAACTCTGTATCAGGACATCCAAGTGATAAGTTATAAAACTTAAAATTTTATTATATTTCTTATACATATTTATAATTTTAAAGCTTTTTTGTTTTTTTGTTTTTTCTCAAGTCTGGGTTTTCTCCAGTTCACATCTAAGTGTGTGAGAGACTTTTCAGTAAGTTTGCAGCCTGATCCTTTTCTAAACTGCATTTCTCACTATATAACCTGTATTAATCTAAATGTAATATATACATATGTGTGTCTACATACATATGTGTACATGTATTTACATATTTTATAAACATACATTATTTGGATTTTGCAATGTTTTAGGGGATTTGGGTTCCTGTAATGTTTGTATTTTGGCCACATTCATAAAAATATAAATCCATATGCAAAATAAATCCATGAGCCTGCCCATTTTCTAGCTGCAGCTTTAAACAATGTTGTACTTCATAAGCTTCCAGATTTGCTTTAATGGCAGAGTCTCATCTATATAGCTAATTTGGATCATGTTTGGCCCATAAAGGGAATACAGTAGATGGCTGTGGCTCACACTTACACACATTTCAACCTCTTGTCAGACAATGTTGAGAATTGCCTAGAGGAGCCGTTATATTCTCTCTGGACCTGTTTTTCCTTAGAAAAGAATGTGGCTGTTTGAGAGATTTATTTCAAGCAGAAAGCTACATACATGGAGAATTCTTGTGGTGTTTTTTTTTATTACTATTATTATTCAGTTTGTACTGAGAGTTGGTACTGGAGGTGAGATGCAGTTGCCAGTTGTCTCTGCATGGATGAAAATTACACCCGATAATTTCCACAGACAGTCCTCCATCAAAGGTACCTTGATGGAGTTGACGAATATTTGCTCAGGGTCAATTTGAAGCTCAGAAATTCAAAAATGAAGTAAACTTTCTGTGAAACCAGGCCAAAACTCCAACACGGTAGCATCAACTTATAGCATGAGGTTTCATTGCAGACTTTTGTGTTCTCTTTAGTTAACTTTTGAGTGCTAAGGAACATTTTCTGTACATAAGTTCCATGATTTTTAAAAAAAATGTATTTTAGCGATACTTTAGAAATTTCAGGAATACCCGAATTTTGGAAAAAAAAATCGGTTAACTGGGGGTAGAACAGAATAATGATTTAGAGAGCTATTTAGTTGTATTAAATACAACTTTGAAGTATTATTTTGAAAAAAAAAGAAAGAAAAGAGACTGAGGAAACAATATCAATTTTATCTTCCAAGTTCCAGGCTGGGGAAAAAGTCAAGGCCCAGATGTGGGCCCAGCTATCATTCTTACTCTGGTTCCTTATAGACATGTTTTTGAATGCTGAGTCTGAGACTTGCAGTTGGGATGAGAGATGACGCGAGAGAGGGGGCTTCTCATGGGAGTCCAGTTCAGAGTTTATCAGAGCTCTGCACTGATGAACAGGATCCTGTTGTGAAATTATGTCCCAAGCAATATTTTGGATCTCATTTTGCAATTGTGTCCATAATTCCTTTGGGAACATTCTTCTGGGAAAGCTATACTCTGGCTTTAGGGCAAGATTCAGGAATTTATGGGTCCTTAGACTTTTCTTTAATATTGTCTCACTGTTAATCATTAATTTTAATGTATTTTATTCTGTTTATCCATTCTTTCTCATCACCTTCATATATGGCTCCCCCTAAGACCCCAATTTTTTTCTCATATCTTTAATGTCTCCTTTCAAACTGGAATTTCTTCTCCCTCTTCTAGTATTTGAAGGTTTCTCATTCTTGAAAAATAACCCAATATACTTCATTTAACCTAGATGCCCTACCTCTCCTCTCCCTTATTTGTTTTGTCTCTTAGCCACACTCCTCAAACAGGATTTCTCTGATAAAGACCCTTCCCTTACTACTGGCTTTATTCTTATTGAGTCTCTTGATCTGGTTATCACTCAATTGAATTCTAACGGACCTGATTTTTTTTTTTTTTTTGAGGGCAGTGTCACTGGATGTGGGACCTGAACTGGGGCTGTGTGATTTGATTTTTTGATGTAGTACAGTTTCTTGTGTGAGAAGCAACAGTGGAACATGTCCTACAAGGCAGCTGAAAGCTGAGCAGCTGAGAAAGGCAGACTTGGCACCCTCTCCGGAACTTCACTATGCAGTATCATAGCCACTAGCCTCATGTGGCCATTGAGCAATTAAAATATGACTGGTGTGACTGAGAAAGTGAATTTTTCATTTTATTTCATTTTAATTAAGTTTTCAAAATTGATACTTAGTTCAATCATTGGAAAACTATTAAGTATGCTTGGAATAAGTTGTAGTTAGGTATGTCAATTTTTTAAGAAACTGCATGAAAAATATCTACATATAGACCAAGTATTTCTGATAAAAATTTAGCATTCAAATTGGGATATGTAGTAAATATAAAATACATACCAGATTTCAAAGCCCTAGTACTAAAAGAGAGAGAGAATGAAATATCTCATTATTAATATTTTTCAGAAATTTTATTACAGATTAAAGTAATAATATTTTGCATATATTGAGTGAAGTAAAAGTATATTAGTTAATTAATTTTACCTCTTGCTCTTTACTCTGCTTTTTTTTCTTTTTTTTGGCTGAGTCATCCTGCCACCTGTTGGCAGCTCAGCTCAGGCTGGGCATCGAACTTGAACTGCTGTTGCTCAGAGCTCAGCTCACTGTTGGGTGAGCTCTTAACCAACTGAACCACTTGGCTGGCCATTGCTCTTTACTCTTTTAGTGCAGTTACTAGAAAATTTAAAATTACATATGTGACACATTATATTTCTATACATTGTTGCTCTGGAAATACAAAAGGGACTAATTTTTTTTTCCTTTTAATTTAGCCCTTCATTTATTAAACACTTACTGAGGGCATACAATGCACTTAGGAGGTATGCCATGTGCGGGAATAGTAATAAACCCAGATCCTAATATCATGGAATTCATACTCTTTAAAGATAAATTTCATCTGAAGTTGGCTAATAGAAAATGACCATTTGACATGACTTGTCAAAATGCCCCAAAGCATGCAAATGAATAGTCAATCTTTTTTTCCCCATTATAGTTAACATCCAATATTATCTTATATTAGTTTCAGGTGTACAGTGTAGTGGTTAGAAATTCATATAATTTATCAAGTGATTCCCCCTGATAAGTCTAGTACCCACCTGGCACCATATATAGTTATTACAATTTTATCAACTATATTTCCTATATTGTACTTTCTATCACCATAACTATTTTGTAACTACCAATTCGTACTTCTTAATTCCTTCACCTTTTTCACCCATTCTTGCAACCCCCCCTCTCATCTGGTAACATCAGTTTGTTCTGTGTATCTATGAGACTGTTTCTGATTTTTTTTTTTGTCGTTGTTGATCTTGTTCTTCAGATTCTACATATAAATGAGATCATATAGTATTTGTGTCTCTCTGTCTGAACTATCTCACTTAGCATAATATCGTCTAGGTCCATCCATGTTGTTGCAAATAGTAAGATTTCATTTTTTATGGCTGAATAATATTGCATTACATATATGTACTGTATCTTCTTTATCCAGTTGTCTATTGATTGGCATTTTGGCTGCTTCCATATCTTGGCTATTATAAGTAACACTGTAGTGAATATAGAGGTATAAATCTTTTCGAATTAGTGTTTTGGATTTCTTTGGATAAATACCGAGAAGTAGAATTGTTGGGTCATACATAAGGTAGTTCTATTTTCAATTTTTCGAGGAACCTCCATACTGTTTTCCATAGTGGCTGCCCCAAGCTGCAATCCCACCAACAGTGCACGAGGATTCCCTTTTCTCCACATCCTTGCCAACACTTGTTTTTTTTTAAATTTATTTATTGATGATAGCCATTCTGATAGGTGTGAGGTGGTATCTCATTGTGGTTTTTATTTGCATTTCTCCAATGATTAGTGATGTTGAGAATCTTTCCATATGTCTATTGGACATCTGTATGTCCTCTTTAGAGAAATGTCTACTCAGGCCCTCTGCCCATTTTTAAATTGAATTGTTTGTTTATTTTGGTGTTGAGTTCTTTATAAATTTTGGTTATTAAGCCCTTATCAGACTGGGGAATATCTTCTTCCATTCAGTAGAATGTCATTATTTTGTTGATGGTTTCTGTTGTTGTGCAAAAACTTTTTAGTTTGATGTAGTCAAAATGCAATGATTTCTAAGTTTGGGTCTGGGTTGGAGTTATAAGGTAGATCTACTCATGAGACAGCAATGGCATCTCAGCTACTGGTACCTGTAGTAGAAGGAAAGGAACTATGTGAAAGTCTCAGATGATAGGAAACTAGATGGGGTGGTGGGGCAGGGATTAAACTAGGAGGGGTACTAGGTGAGAAACAATAGCCCCAGGAGTCCACTGCAGGCAAGGCTTCCAACTGAGGAGAAAGTGGTCTGTATGTGGAAGAATACAGCTCCAGACACAATGAGGTAGTGTGGCTGGCCAGCTGCTATCAATGGATCCTTTGAGCTTTGAAGCAAATGAGTTATCTGGGAACTGTATGAATTTTGTGAATCAGGATCAAAGGGAGCAGTTGTGACAAACCATGGGGGATTCTTTTTTTCTTTTCTTTTCATGTTTTGTAACTAAAACAAAGACTCTTTGCCAATGATAGAAATTTTTTTTGGTGTTGAATTGTGTGAAGTTTTTATATATTTTGGATATTAATTCCTTATCAGATGTATCATTGGCAAATACCGTGTCTCATTCAGTAGGATATCTTTTCTTCCTGTTGATGGCTTCCATTGCCGTGAAAAATTATATTTAGCTTTCAGTTGACAATTTATTAAAACTTCATACCTCTGTATCACCTGCTGTGAATATTTGATTGTTAGATATTGGAAAACCTGAAACAAATAGAATGTAGTACAACTCACCTGGAAAGATTACCTATGAAACTCCAGGTGCCTTTGACATAAATAACTGTTTTATCGTATAGTAAGAACTATGAGTGTGGTTCTGTGGGGCAAAACTGGGTGGTTCAAATTTCTTTCCTACTTTCTATTGTACGCCCTCTAGTCTTGACAGGGATGTCCAAAAGTAAATTCTAGGATTAAGAGGTGAAGATTATATGGCTTAGCTCAAAACTGAACAGCTGATAAAGGCAGAATTGGCACCCTCTGGAACACAGTCTTTGCTTGAGAATCAGAGAGATCTCATCCATTTCAAATCTCTAGAACCTTCCTGGTCCTTTGCCATCTACAGTCTTTTTCTTATAAGAAGGGAATAAGCTTTTAATGAGCACATCCTAACCTCTGGAATCTGAGGTCTGATTTTGCTCCTTGCCAGGTTCATGACTTCAAGCACAGCATTTAAGCATCATGGCCTTCACTTTCATCATGTGTAAAATATGGATATTAGTCACATCTATGTCATGAGGTTTTCTGGGGATTAACAAGATAATGTGTGCAAACTTTTAATTACACCGCTCTGGCATACAGTGAGAGCTCATAACTGGGAAGTCTTTTGTAATTATTATCTGTTAAACACACTGTTGGATAATTTACATTTTATCTACTTTAATCTCCATAACTATTTGGTGAAGTAAGAATTCTTATCCCTCTTCTGTGCATGAGAAAACAGGTTCAGAGAGATAAACTAATGTGACGGAGAGTGCTACATTTGAAGGCATGACCAAGCAGCATAAATGATTAAGAGCACAGATTCAACCGGGGTTGTGTGATGGGAAAAGTTACAGGGCCTCTCTCTGCCTCTATTTCCACATCTGTAAAAATAAGGAAATTAATTGTACCTACTTCATAAGATTTTCAAAAAGCTAATATTTGTGAATATTTAGAACAGTGCATGGAACACACTAAGTGCTACATACAATTTATTACATAGAAATATTATGTTTTACTTTTATCTCTGACTTGAAAGTGAATAAAATTGCCTGGATTCTTGCTAAATGTTTCCTTCAGTTTTAGGTAAGAAATATAAGTGCTTTGGAAACAAAGCATCCCTCTCTCATTGTGCTATAGCTCAAAACAGCGTCAGGACACTTCTGCACGCTCTCATTTTTATAATGATGCAGGTGAACAATAGTAACTCTATTTTTTGGTCTTCAAGCCGTGACAGCCTTTTGTAGACCATTGTAAACCTGGGGTCATGCCTCTTTGATATTTCTCTTGCAAAATGCCAGCCTCCCCCTGTGGCTAGAATTCTTACTCCGTATGACTGACACCTAACACATGTTTGCTGCCAAATGTACTCTTTTCCTTTGGCTGGGCATCTGGGTTTGGCACCAGTTTTCATTACACTTGAGAGATGTGGTGTCAATCAAGGCTGTATTGCTGGGTGAGATAAGTGGGCAGAGAACACATTTTAGAAGCCAATTCACAGAGCTTTGGGATTGTACCTGGCCTGGGAGATTCAGCAGAGAGATCTCAGGCTTTCCTTCACTCTATGCTATGCCTATGTGATGTGTTGTTGCAAGGAGTTTTTCTTTGCCTTTTAAATTATGACCTTTCTGAAAGCCAAAGCCTTGTCTGTGTATTCACCCAGACCTGCCATGGAGAGGACAGCAAAATTATATATATATTCTATAGTACTTATTTTGAGAGGATTCTTTGTAGACTAAGATCATTCTAGTACTGGATGTTTATGTTTCTAGCGTTCTTTTAATAGAAAGCAATGAAAAAAAAAGAAAAAAACAATGAGATTTATGTTCAAATAATTACAAGCAAATTGAACTATAACGGCCTGAACTTTTCAACCACTGATTTAAAAAATAATAATGAAAAGACAGTCTGCAGACTTTCAATATATTTCAAATACACTTATCAAAATTCTGCTTTAGAGAGTATACTGTAGGGAGGAACTGACAAAGTACAACCGGCAAGCTAAAACTGGCCTGTTGCCTTTTTATTTATTTATTTTTTTTGTAAATAGTTTTTTGGGATCAGAGCCACACTTACTCATTTAGGAATTGTCTATGCCTTATTCATATTACAATGGCAGAGTTGAGTTTTCACACAGAGACCATATGGCAAAAGACAAAAATATTTATTATCTGGCACTTTACATCTTCTCAATTCTGTCGTTGACAAGATATAAACAAATGAACATGGCAGTTTTCCAATAAAACTTTATTTACAAAAACAGAAAGCAGGCCAATTTGGCTGAGACTTGGTCAGCTGTAAAATAAGGTACTTTAGAGTCAGACGTACCATCCATGTGACCTGGGAAAAACTATTTCGTCTCTCTGAACCTTAATTTACACACACATAAAACAGGGATATCAAGGCTTACTCACATGATTGTTTTGAGGATAAAAGAAAATGTATGATCAGGAGCTAGAGCATATGAAATCCTTTCTAAATGTTTATTAGCACCTTTTTATTTAACACCTCATGCCCACAGGCTATCAGGAATTTACAATTAAAATGTAGAAAAATATCACTTCTACCAAACGCCAAGGGAGGTGTTTGTCTCAGTTAACTGGGACAGAAAAAAAGATTTAAATATTTTAAAAAACATGCTTAGTTTTATTTAAGGACTTTAGTTTGGCTTGTATGAATATATATGGGTAAAGGAGGAGAGGAATGATGTTTGAAAAGCTATATCATTTTGACATCACAGACTTCTAATTTAACCCGAAATTTTGAAAAATACACTGTTTTATATACATTTTACACTTTTATCTTCTCAAGAATTCAATGTAGTTTTATATTGCTTTTCATGTTTCTCAATGTTCAGAAATATGTGTCACATCATTGAACCAACTATTCCTTCTAATCTGTTTTAAAAATTAAACATCCAGGACCAAAAGCTGGAAAAGCATCTTTTATATATTTTAAGACCATAGAAAATGAAAGTGTTATAACAAAATGACGCCAGTGGGTCACTGCAGGAAATGTTGATGCTGAATATCATTCACCACAAAAATCTGCATGTGGGATTATGGGATAGTCTAGTTATACTAGCCTTAAAAATAATAATGATAAGGAAGAGAGAAAGTCCCTTGCTTCTGTTCATATATCTTCTCCTCTAAGTATAGTACAGCCTACTTCCTTTTACCTCCTTAAAATCAAAAGCATCTGGTGCAAAAATAAAACTTACATTGCAGCATCATGAGACAGATGGGAACTTCTCAGATAAACTTGTGCTTCAGGGCTGACTGAAATCCAAGTTCAGTTGTGTAAACTTACACAAGAAACCTAACTTTTCTGGTCCTCCATTTCCTTCCTATTTAGTGGGAATAAAATGCCCACAAATAGTGTTACTGTAAATGTTCATAAGTATCAATGGCTACATACTGGTGACTGGATCTTCAATACATTTAATTATCATATGATTGTAGACTAAAGCGTATAGAGCTATGATTCTCAGATTGGAATAGGAGACAACCAGACAGTACACAGGGATGTGCCAGGGACAACTGAAGCCTCAGGTCAGATGATAGGCTCAGAGTACCTATCTTCTCAGAGTACCAATTTAACTCAAAATTTTAACTAGAAAGTTAAGAACATAATTTAGAAGACATTTTAAACACTTTCATATGGAAACATAGTCTTCATTTGGAAAAGCATGTGAAATGAATGGAAACTTGGAAGATAATGTTTAAACTCCAAGGAAATGAATGGTTTGTTTTGACTGATGGGCAGATTCCCCTCTGTAGTCGGTCCCACAGTGGAAATGACATGTGAAGCTCTGGGATAAAGAATGTGGCGACATTTGGAGTTTGAAGATCAAAGTCTGAGCCCCTTGCTCTACTGATTTCTTGTTTTGAGGCAGGGAATAAATTCTTTAATCTCTTTAATTTGCAGTTTCTGCACCTATGAAATGGGACTGGTATAAATCTAAAAGGTGACAAGCGTACATAAAATGATGTGAAAATGTAACCAGAGAGAATTTCTGTGAATAGTTAACAGTCTAAAGATGTAAATTTTGTTGCTACCAGCTGTCAAATCCTTTGTTTTACCAGTAAAATGGACTATGAAGCCAGACTCAAGAAAAGCCTCCTTTCTTTTGAGTCTGTTCTCTGCTTGAAATCATGTGTTTTAACCTTACTTTAAACACCTAACTTTTTTTTTAGCTGAGTATGGATCAAATTAAACCTCTCTTGATTTCCCCATCTGCCAAATGAAGAAAACAGGAATTACCTCAGTGATTGTCTGAGAATTAAAAGGACATAATGCATAATGAGATTATCTTGCAGGGGGCTTAAAGATTCCACTCTCAAAACTAAATTCCTTCCCTCTTCTATCCTTAACTTGTCTCTTGCAAGTTTTTCCAACTTGAAGAAAAATTCTAGAGCTTAAATTCCTTCATAATGGATTTTGGCTATAGCCCTGGAAGCTCGTTTCTGTGTGACACAGCCTTCAAAAAAAAAGCCTTGTTCAGAATTATATATTCACCAACTGCTTTGGAGAATTTCCCCTGATTAGCTCTTTCATGAGGATGTAGAATAAGGGGATTACAGGGAGAGCACTAAACAGTTCAATCTAAACCCTTCACAGTGCTAAGAAACAGAATATTTTTCTCTTGTTGGGGACTCTTGAGTACTTGAGCTTGAACTGTGCCTGTTTACAAGGCCATCAGGTTTGTTTTGTTTTGTTTTGTTTTGTTCTAGTTTCGTTTTCTTTTTTTAATGCATGTCATGAGTTTTTAACAGTCCTGAAGTCTAGCATTTTCAAATAACCAATTAATAAAACACTTAATTTGTTCTTTAATTTACATTATATTATGACTAGAGTTTAAATTTATAAACAGCACCCGCTAACTAACTTAGGCCCAGCTGTATTATCAAGTTTTTAGATTTTTTTACGCGAAGCACATATTCAATTGAAGATAATTGGCAATAGCTTCCATTACACATATTTATAAAAGTGGTTCTTTTTTTTCCCTTCGGGCTCAAATGTGTTGAATACTTACTAGATGTTGGATACTCTACTAAGTATGTTCTTGTATTTTGTTAGTTGGTTCCTCACAACAAACACTGAGTAGATATGGTTTTATAATATTTTCTTTACAGTTTTGCCAGAGGAAATTCAGCTTCGGAAAAGTGTTGTTCAAGAAATAAAACTTACATAAGTTTACTCAGTAAATTATGTATTTCAGTTAAGATAGGTAGGTGACTACAATTTGCCCCTCTCCAACCCCCTTCTTTTGGCCAAATTCTTCTGTAGCTTCCATTATACTTCCCTCTTCTACCCCATAATTTTTATAATTTGAAATATCGAAAACCAGCCCAAATCCCTCCCACTTTCCAAAAAAGTATGGCAGCCTAAGGCAAAACACCAAACAGAGTTTCAGGATTTTATCAAAATTACATCCTTATAGTCTGTGTTACAGTGAAGGATGGGAGCTATATCGTACATATCTTCTATGTACATCCAAATCCCATCAAAAATGAGTTGGCTCCAGGCACTAAAACCTGAAAGGAACTCAGTTTTCAGTGAGGCCTGCTGCCCTCCAACTCTGCCTTCTTGAAGGAACAATGAGAGAAAAGACACTAAGGTTTTCCCCTCAACACTCCAATTACTCCCTTTTTATGTCAGGTTATTGAGGCATATTAACAAAGAGTAAAATAACCTTTTTTGGTGTACAGATCAGTAAGTTTTAACACGTACAGATTACATAATTGTGTAGCATTCACCACAACCAAAATTTAAAGCATTCCCATTAGCCCCCAAAGATTTATTTTCTTGTAGTTAATCTTCGTCTTCAATCCCAGACCCTGGAAACCACTGATCTGATGCTGTCCCTAGAATTTGTTCTTTTGCCAAAATGTTATATAAATGGAATCATATAGTATGTAGTCTTTTGTGTCTGGCCTATTCCGTTTAACAAAATTCTCTTAAGGTTTATTTAAGTTATATCTATCAGTAATTCTTTCTTTTTTATTGTATTTGTATTCCATTGTTTGGATGTAAGCTATCCATTTGTTAGTTAAATGCCCTGCTGGATTATATCAATTTATTATGGAGTGTGTTTAACTCTATAAGAAAATATCAAACAGTGTGTTAAAGTGATGTTAGCTGTTTGCTTTCCCACAAGCAATGAATAGAAACTCCAGTTGATCTACATTCTGATCAGCATTTGATATTGTCCGTTTTTGTTTTGGTTTTACTTTTTAGCCATTCTCATAGGTATGTAGTGGTAATTTATTATAATTTAATTTGCATTCTCATAATAATGTGGACCATTTTTTTTTCATGCGGTCATTGCCTATTTGATGAAATGTTTGTAAAATCTTGATATTTATTTACTTATTTATCTTGTTAATAATGAGTTGTGAAAGTTCTTTACATATTCTGTTTTTTTTTGTTGTTGTTGTTTTAATTTTTTTGAGGGCTGTGTCACTGGCCCTCATATATGGGACCCGAACCGGGGCCGCTGGCATCCCAAGCCAGCTCTTAACCACTGCGCCACACGGCCGGCCCATTTTTACATATTATGAATACAAGTTTTTTTGTCAAATACATCTGTTGAAAAAATTTTCTTTCAGTTTGTAGATTTTTTGTTTTTCATTTCTTTAACAGTGTCTTTCAAAGAGCAGAGATTCTTAATTTTGATGATACACCATATACTGAATTGCTTTGAATCTATAGATCAATTTCGGGGAGTATTGATATCTTTACAACACTGGCTATTCAGATTCATAAACCTCGTATATCATTCTATTTATTTAGGTTTTCTTTGATTTCCCTCATAAATGTTTTGTAATTTTCATATATAAATCTTTCACATATTTGTTTGATTTACCCTTAAACATTTTTTTTTAAAGATTTTATTGGGGAATTGGAGGCAGGGGAACAGCGTTGGAGAATCAGGGACGGGGAACGGACAAATTGCTGTCCTTTTGTTCTTCAGTCTAGTTGCGGAGGATGTTGCTCCACTGGCCCATGTTGGTATCATCATTGCGCTCTTCCCAGGTGAGGCAGATTGGTCGCCGGCCCCTGGAAGGCCGCTCACCGTGGCTATTGGAAGCTCACGCTGGCTGCCAGCCACTCACACTGGCTGCTAGCCACTCATTGTAGCCTATGGCAGCCCACTGCAGCAGGGGCTGCAGCCTACAACATTGCCAGGGCTGGTGCAGCCCAGCTCCAGGTGGAGCTGTTATCTGTAGAGGGCAGTGTCACTGGCCCTCATATGAGGGATCCGAACCAGGGCCACTGGCATCCAAAGCCAACTCTTAACCAATGCGCCATGTGGCGGGCCCAAACAGTTTTTTTTTGATGGTATTATAAATGGTTCTGCTTTTGACAAATCAATTTCAATTTCTGACTGTTCATTGAGAGTATACAGCCATACATTAAGTCTTTGTATATTGAATTTATGTCCTGCTAAATGTACTTGTTAGTTCTAATAGCTTTTCTTATAGATTCTTTGAGATTTTCTACCTAAACTGTCTGTAAACAGAAAGTTTTAACTCTTTTCCATCTAAATCCCTTTGTGTCTTTTTCTTGCCTTATTGTATAGGCTTAAACTTCAGTATGAGATTAAATAGAAGTGAGATTAAATATTTTGACTTATTCCTGATCTTATCAGGGAAATAATTCAGTCTTTCACCATTAAGTATGAAGTTAGCTATAGATTTTATGTTATGCCTTTTATTAGGTTGAGTAAGTCCTTTCTGAGCCTATTTTACTCAGAGTTTTTATCATGAATGGGTGTTGAATTTTGTTGAAGGATTTTTCTGCATCTATTAAGATGATCAAATAATCATTTTTTTCATATTATGTTGATATGGTGATTTATACTACTAATTTCCCAATGTTGAACCCTACTTGGTCATGGTGTATTATGCTTTTTTGTATATTATAATATTTAATTTGCTAATCTTTTAAGGATTTTGACATGTCTTTGTCTTTGAAGGATATTTGTCATCTTGCTTTGTGATATCTTGGTCTGTTTTTAGTTTTAGAGTAATATTAGTCTTATAAAATGGGTTAGGAGGAATTTTATACTTTTCAAAAATACTAGAAAAAATTATGATTGAACTCAAACTACTGACTCGAGTTTGCTTTCCTCATTTTGTTTGTTTGATGGATGGATTATTATTTTTATTACTTATCTGCCATGATCTAGTTTATAAGCCAGGAGAGGAAACAGAAGATAAGAACAAGAAGGTCTTTGCAAGATAATCTATAATTTGGCAAAATAAACATCTCCATAAAACTGATAATGTTAGGTGAAATAGGAAGAAAAAATAAAGAGAATGGAATATTTTGATCTTCATTGTTAAAGAAGTAAAGATGAATATACCCATTAATGAATCTGTTCTTTTTGCTTTAGCAGTGTGATGGTAAGACTTTGAAGCCCTCATCAAGATCACTGACCAAAAGTATTTCCTGTAGTAAAAAAAGTGACATGACTCACCGAACAAGATCTGGAAAATTAATTCGAATAACATGGTGTCTCTTTTTAAAACATTTGCTTAGTCCTCAGTTATAGTTATCAAAATTCAGGAAGGCTCAATCTTGGAAGAAGTTTGGGGCCTGTCTATGAGCTAATATTGACACATTGTCACAATACTGCCTTGAAATTTTAGGGAAAATTTTAATGTAGTCCTTGGGAATTGAATTATTTTCAAAGACTTCTAAATGAGTTACTTTATTTCTCCCGAGAAGAAAGAAGAATTTCTGCAATTGTAGGAGGAAGGTGTATCTCTGGCCACAATGGCCGTTCCTATATATGGATAACTTAGAAGTTGGTGCCAGGTGCTGATAAGTGACCTAAAAGTAAATAAAACAAGGTTGGTGGCCTACAGGGTTGTGGAGGATGGCATTGTGATATATATATATATATATATATATATATATATATATATATATATATATATATATATATATATATATATATGGAAGGCCTCTCTGACAAGGTGATGTTTGAGCAGAGGTTTTAAGAAAGGAGCAAGCATTTGGATAGCTGGAGGAAGAGCATTCTAGGCAGAAAGATTAGCAAGTCTGAAGGGTCTGAGGAGATAGCTCTCTTGGCTTATTTGAGGAGCACAAAATAGACAGCCGGGCTGAAGGGAAAGGAGTAAAGAGGAAGTGGCAGCAGATAAGGCCAGGTCATGCAGGATCTTGTAGGCCATAGTAAGGATTTGGGATTCTACCTGAATGAGTTGGACATTTTTGAAGTTAAGGAGTACATGAACTGACTTACATTTTAAAGGGCTTGATCTGTCTGCTGTGAAAAGGTAGACGAGACGTAAGCATGGAGACACGGAGATAAGCTAGCAGGCTATTTCAGTAGTCCACACTATATATATGATGGTGGTCTAGGCTGAGCAAGGAGTGATGAAAAGTGTTTGGCACCTGGATTGTTTTAAAAAGTAGGGCCAGGGCCGGCTGAGTAGGACGGTGGTTAAGCACTGGCTTGGGAAGCCAACGACCCCGGTTTGAGTCCCACATATGAGGGCCAGTGACACTGCCCTCAAGAAAATAAAATAAAATAAAATAAAATAAAATAAAATAAAATAAAATATTAAAAAAAAGAAAAAAAAAAGTAGGGCCAACAAGATTCCCAGATAACTTGCCATGGGATGAGAGAGGATGAGGAGTCAAAGATGACTCTATGGTTTTTGTACCAGTAAATTAGAAGAACTTCTAATTACTGAACTGGGGATGACTGAGGTCAGAGCAGGGTTCTGGTGGGGACTTCATGAGTTTGGTTTTGGATATCTGTTTTGGTAATATTGAGAGGCCCATTCGATATCTAAGGTTGTTCAATATCTAAGTATGAAAAGTAAGGAACAAGTTATATTGGACACATGAATTTTGGAGTCAACATCACATAGATAGGCCTGAAGGAGAGAAAAAGTTAAGCATAACTCTTAATAAAAGCCCAAGTTGTTCTTCATGCATTCATTGGGCCCTGAAATTCCAATTGTGACTGAAAATGCCTGGTGAGCCTGATGGAGGTGAGGCTCACACCAACCAGAATGGTAGTCTTTGTTCCTCTTCCCAGAGTTTTGTTTTCCTGCGTGGATTAGCAAAGTCACTTCATGACTTTGGGCTTCTTTTCAACCTGCAGTACAGACACCTCTGGGAGTTGTTGTGAATCTCGGTTTATTAATATTTGCAAAAGTGCTTTCAGGTCCTTTGTTAAGAGGTATTATAGAGAAGCAGAGGGTTATTATTAAGGATGACATTTGCTCATTGTGATTAAAAATGACAAAATGAAATTTCAAGTGCAGAAGTCAACACTGCAATTTAATGTATAAAGGTGTCTTTGCATATCAACATGCAGCCAAATGAGGTCCATCTGTATTACAGAGAGTTTTCTAGTTTGCTTTCAAATGAGGATTGGTTTTCAAGAGGGGAATTGAATGTAAGCAGCCATCATCAGAGGCCAAAAATATACCGTTTCAGCTAATTGCATCCGTTTGTACAATGGCTTTCTTTCCTCTTTAATTTATCACGGGCTGCAAATGGAGCCCAGAGAACTGTGCATTGAGGCCGCTTCCACATGGTTTTATTTACCATTGCACACAGAATTTTATTGGGCTATAAAATAAATGGATTTCAGCTGAAGCAATTAGAACAGTACCTTCTAAGGCCACTGCACAAATTAGCACATACCCATGGGCCCTTCCCTGGAAGAAGCTTGTAATATGCAGAGGAGAAATGGGGTAGGAGCTTGAGGGGAGTCTTGGGAAGTTCTTACTCATATTTCTGTTACTTTCTCAGGATATATCACTTGTGACCCTCTACCGCCTCACTCCTCCCCACCCCCCAACCCCCAAGCTAAACCACTTGTAGGCTACATTGTAATCAAGGACCTACTGACACAATTGAGCAGACAAATGTGCTTGGCTGACAGTGTTTGAGGGAAAACTAACTTGCTTTTGTATGAAAACTGGGGAGAGAAACAGAGGACTGTAATAGAAAATTCATTTGTTAAATTTTGAGTACCTCCCTATCTTGTAACTTATTAGGGGATATTTTCTAGTGTGTTTTGATCCAGTTTAACATAAGTGAGAAAGGGCTAGAAGGCCTTAGTGTTTTTGAAGTCTTCATTACTTATTCCGGCATCATCACTTAAAGCCCAAATAACCTTGAAAATGTTTCTTCACTCTATTGCTTTTGAGTCAATTCAATTGTGTAAACAATGACTTTTGGATATGACCTTCCTTTCTTAGTTTCAGTGTGGCACCAACTCTATATGCATTAAGAGAGCTGCATGATTGGAGATAGGAACCACCCCTCCTCACCTCCACACATACGCAAAAGGAAATGACTATGAACGTGTTCAGTAACTTCTGAACCTCTCAGCCAGATTCAGAATTACAAACAGAGTTTCCGGAGATCTGAGCAAAGGAAATTGGAAAAGAGGTTTCTTTGAAGAGAGCTATGGTTGAGTCTGTAATTCCTTGGGGACAGCATGGCCCTGCTACCTTAGAACCATATGGCTAGTGAGGGGACCCTGAAGGTTTCACTCAGAGAACACGGATAGCTGCATGTCCAGCAGTTGCTAGATTCATGTATGTCTGAAAAAACAAAAACAGATTGTGGAGTGGGATCTGACTGTATCTGAATTTCTAAGGGAAGATGTGGGCTTTCGTGGAGGACCCAAGAAAGGATTGGTGTGTCATAATTGTCCTGAGTGTGTTTGGGTTAAGGATGTTTACATTTCTGAGGACCATGAGGACTGTGCAGGAGAGAGAGCCTACGGAACACTGTATTAATTTCAGTCCAGTATGATAGTTTTGGAGGGCTAAGGAGACCTCAGCAGAGCGATGATGGATATATACCACTGAGGAGAAGAGCAGTAAAGAGACAGAAAAGGTCGTATTTAGAAAATTCTTTCAGAGTTCCAGTGCTGGGCACCCTTCTCCATTTTGTCTTTCTGTGTAGATAGTTTCTTTCCCTTTGTCAGTCTTGAGCCCATTTTCTTCAGCTCTATAGCTTGCCCTTCTCTTGCGCTGTTCTGTGTTACAGAGGGCGGACTCATACAAGTTGAATTTCTCAGGCTTCCCATTGGGTTTGGTCAATGGCAGGCACTCTGAGAATATTATGGGAGATGGGAGGTATTGGGAGCGAGATAAACCATTACAGCATCTTACAAAAACTTACTTTCCTCATTCAATGGAAATTTACAATTTCCTTGAAAATGAAGACTGGCTTATTCATGTATTCAGGGCAGGCTGCATTATTTTTTTATTATTTTTTAAAATCTTTATTATTATTATTAGTTACAGATGTACAAAACAATGCAATAGTTTTGTTTTTCACCCCTTACAAACTGACTCCCCCATCCCTCCTCTCCTGCCCCCCCACCCCGATATCATACATATCTATTACAATTCCATTGACTCCATCCCCACACTATATTCCACATCCCATGACTATATATGTGTTAAATTATAGTTGACATATAATATTGTTTAGCGGCAACTTCAGATGTACAGTGCAGTGGTCAGGCCACTACACCGTTCATGAAGTGGTCTCCCTAAAAAGACATGCGTCCTTCTGTTCCCCTAAAAAAAATATTTACAACCTTATTGATTATATTCCCTTAACTGTCTCTTCTGTCTCTGCAGTAGTATTGTAGTTATCAGTTTATGTTGCCTCATCCCTTCCCCTTCTCCCACCCCCATTCAATCTAGCCCTCATCAGTTTTCTCTTTGTGTCTCTAAGACTATTTCTGTTTACATTGCTCGTTTATTCAGTTCTTTAGATTCCACATATAAGTGAGATCATATGGTATTTGTCTTTCACTGACTGACATATTTCACTTAACATAATGCTCTCTGGGTCCATCCATATCATTGCAAATGGTACAATTTCTTTCTTCTTTATAGCTGAATAATATTCCACTGTGTAAATGCAGCACAGTTTCTTAATTCAGTCATCTACCAATGGACATTTTGATTGTTTCCAAGTCTTGGCTATTGTAAATAGCACTGCAATGAATGTAGGGGTGCATATATTTTTTTGAATTAGTGTCTTGGGTTTTTCAGGATAAATGGCTAGGGGTGGAATTGCTGGATCAAAAGGTAGTTCCATTTCCAGTTTTTTGAGATACCTCCATACTGACTTCCATAGTGGCTACACCAATCTACAATCCCACTTACAGTGCAACAGGGTTCCCTTTTCCCCACAGCCCCTCCAGCACTTGTTTGTTGATAGCGATTCTGACCGCAGTGCGGTGGTATCTCATTGTGGTTTTTATTTGCATTTCCCTAATGATCAGTGAGGTTGAACATTTTTTCATATGCCTGTTGGCCATCTGTATGTCCTCATTAGAGAAATGTCTCTTTATTTCCTCTGCCTATTTTTTAATTGGGTTGTTTGTTTTTTTTGGTGTTGAGTTGCATGAGTGTTTTATAAATTTTGGATATTAACCCCATATCAGATATATCATTGACAAATATATTCTCCCATTCAGTAGGCTTCCTTTTTGTTTTGTTGATGGTTTCCTTTGTTGTGAAAAAACTTTTAAGTTTGATATAATCCCATATGTTCATTTTTTCTTTTACTTCCCTTGCCTGTGGGGACGTATCAGTAAAAATATTGCTCAGAGTAATGTCTGCAAATTTACTCCCTATATTTTCTTCTAGAAGTTTTATGATTTCAGGTCTTACACTTAAGTCTTTAGTCCATTTTGAATTTGTTCTTGTATATGTCGTAAGGAGGTGGTCCATTTTCATTTTTTTGCATGTGTCAGTCCAATTTTTCCAGCACCATTTATTAAATATACTATCTTTACCCCAGTGTAAATTCTTACTTCCATTGTCATAGATTAACTGTCCGTATATACATGGATTTATTTCTGGCATCTCTGTTCTGTTTCACTGTGCCTGTTTTTATGCCAGTACCATACTGTTTTGATTACTGTAGACTTGTAGTATGTTTTGATGTCTGGTAGCATGATATCCCCGACTTGGTTCTTATTTCTCAGGAATGCTGAGGCTATTCGGGGTCTTTTATGGTTCCATATAAATTTTAGGATTATATTTTCTATTTCTGTGAAAAATGCCCTTGGTTTGATAGGAATTGCATTGAATCTATATATTGCTATCTATTGCTTTAGGCAGTATTAACATTTTAACTATATTAATTCTTCCTATCCATGAGCATGGTAGGTATTTCCATTTATTTGTATCTTCTTTGATTTCTTTCTTCAGTGTCTTATAATTTTCTGAATACAGATCTTTTACTTCTTTGGTTAAATTTATTCCTAGGTATTTTATAGTTCTTGAAGCAATTTGTAAATGGGACAGTTTTCTTAATTTCTCTTTCCATTAGTTTATTATTGGTATATGCAAATGCCACTGATTTCTGAACATTGATTTTATATCCTGCTACTTTACTGAATTCGTCTATCAGTTCCAGTAGTTTTTTGATGGAGTCTTTGGGGTTCTCTGTATACAGTGTCATGTCATCTGCATATAATGACAATTTCACTTCTTCCTTGCCAACTTGGATGCCTTTTATTTCTTTTTCTTGTCTGATTGTTGTGGCTAGAACTTCCAGAACTATGTTGAATAAAAGAGTAGAAAGTGGACAGCCTTGTCTTGTCCTGACCTTAAGGGGAATGGTTTTGCCTTTTCCCCATTGAGTATGATGTTAGCTGTAGGTTTATCATATATGGCCTTTATTATATTGAAATATGATCCCGTTATTCCCACTTTGTTCAGGGTTTTTAACATAAATTGCTATTGGATTTTGTTGAATGCTTTCTCTGCATCTAATGATATGACCATATGATTTTTATTCTTCATTTTGTTGATGTGGTGTATCACATTAATTGATTTACGGATGTTGAACCAGCCTTGCATACTAGGGATGAAACCCACTTGATCATGATGTATGATCTTCTTAATATATTGCTGAATTCTGTTTGCTAATATTTTATTGAGAATTTTTGCATCTGTGTTCAGCAGTGATATTGGCCTATAGTTTTCCTCTTTTGTGCTGTCTTTATCTGGTTTTGGAATCAGGGTGATAGTGGCTTCATAAAAAGAATTTGGGAGCCTTCCCTCCTTCTGGATTTTTTGGAATAGTTTGAGAAGAATAGGTGATAGTTCTTTTTTGAATGTTAGATAAAATTCATTTGTGAAGCCATCTGGTCCAGGGCTTTTGTTTGTTGGGAGCTTGTCAATTACTGATTCAATTTCCTTGGTAGTAATCAGACTATTTAGATTTTCTGTTTCTTCTCGAGTTAGCTTTGGAAGGTTGTATGCTTCTAGAAAATTATCCATTTCTTCCAGATTGTCAAATTTGTTGGCATATAGTTGCTCATAGTAATTTCTTAAAATTTTTTGTATTTCTGTGATGTCTATAGTCATTTCCCCTCTTTCATTCCTGATTTTACTAATTTGAGTCCTCTCTTTCTTTTTTTTGATGAGCCTGCTAGAGGTTTGTCAATTTTGTTTATCTTCTCAAAAAACAGCTGTTGGTTTCGTTGATCTTTTGTATTGTTTTTCTGTTCTCTATATTGTTTATTTCCTCTCTAGTTTTTAGTATCTCCTTCATTGTACTCCCCTTTGGCTTCTTTTGCTGTTCTTTTTCCAGTTCCCTGAGATGTAAGGATAACCTGTTGATTTGAGATTTTTTTTCCTTTTTTAGGTAGGCCTGCAGTGCTATGAACTTCCCTCTTAGGACTGCTTTCACTGCATCCCAGAGATTTTGGGTCATGGTGTTTTCATTTTTGTTTGTCTCGAGGTATCTTGACTTCCTCCTTGATCTCATTTGTGACCCACTCACTATTTAGTAGCATGTTAATTAGGCTCCATTTATTTGTCAGCTTCCCGGATTTCTTCTTATATTTGATTTCTAGTTTCATAGCATTGTGGTCAGAGAATACACTTGAAATAATTTCAATCTTCTTAAATTTATTGAGACTTGTCTTGTGGCCTCACATTTGGTCTATCTTAGAAAATGTTCCATGTACACTTGAAAAGAATATATATTCTCTAGCTTTGGGGTGAAATGCTCTGAATATATCAGTTAAATGCAGCTGGTCTAATGTGTCATTTAAGGTCGCTGTTTCCACATTGATTTTCTGTCTGGAGGATCTGTCCATTGGTGAGAGCGGGGTGTTGAAGTTTCCTACTATGATAGTGTTAGTGTTGATCTCTGTCTTATGTCTGACAATATCTGTTTTATATATTTAGGAGCTCCCATGTTAGGTGCGTAGATGTTTACTAGGGTTATGTCCTCTTGTTGGATCAATCCCTTTATTATTATGAAGTGTCCTTCTTTGTCCTTTGTTATATTCTTCAATTTAAAGTCCATTTTATCTGATATAAGTATCGCTACTCCAGCTTTTTTCTCAGTTCCATTTGCATGAAATATTTTACTCCATCCCTTTACTTTCAGCCTGAATGTGTCTTTTGATCTGAGGTGAGTCTTTGTATACAGCATATGCTGGGGTTTTGCTTTCTTATCCATTCAGCCACCTTATTTCTTTTTATTGGCCCATTTAATCCATTTACATTTAATGTGATTATTGATAGGTGTGTATTTATTGCCATTTTGTTATTTGTGTTCCATGTCTTTCTTAGTTAGGTTGTTTTTCTCTTTTGCTTGAAGAAACCCATTTAACATTTCCTGCAAAGCTGGCTTGGTGGGAATGAATTCCCTTAACTTATTCTTTTCATGAAAGCTCTTTATCTCTCCTTCAATTTTAAATGATAACCTTGCTGGATACAGCAATCTCGATTGTAGGCCTTTATTTTTCATCACTTTGAAAACCTCCTGCCACTCCCTTCTGGCCTGCAGAGTTTCTGTAGAAAAGTCAGCGATAATCTTATGGGGGTACCCTTGTAAGCAACTTGCTGCCTTTCCCTTGCTGCTTTAAGGATTCTGTCTTTGTCCTTAACACTTGCCATTTTCACTATAATGTGTCTTGGTGTGGGACTGTTTGGGATCATCTTAGTTGGAACTCTCTGCACTTCCAGGGCTTGTATTTCATTGTCCTTTGCCAGGTTAGGGAAGTTTTTAGACATTATTACTTCAAATATGTTCTCAATTCCATGCTCCCTCTCTTCTCCTTCTGGTATTCCAATGATCTGATTGTTGTGTTTAATGTTGTCTCCCAGCTCTCTTAAACTATTTTCAATGTTTTTCATTCTTTTTTCTTTTTGTTGTTTCACTTGGGTGATCTCTGCTATCCTGTCTTCTAAGTCACTGATTCGATTTTCTGCTTCATCCAATCTGCTAGTCATTCCATCAAGTTTGTTATTTAATTCAGTAATTGTGTTCTTAAGTTCCAGCTGGTTGCTTTTCATGATTTCTCTATCCTTCTTTATATTTTCATTAATTTCCTTGAACATTCTAATAATCAGTGTTCTGAACTCTGTCTCCGATAGGTTGTTTACCTCTATTTCCTCTAGTTCCATTAATTCAGGAAGTTTCTTCTGTTCTTTTATTTGTGTTGTGTTTCTTTGTCTCCCCATTCTGGCTTACTCTTTGTGCTTGCTTCAATATGACAGATAGATCCCCTAGTTCTCTCAGTCTCTTCTGGGTGGACTTATGTGGTATATGTCCTTTATATTCAAATTACTCAGTCTCCCTATTCTCCTGTACGTGTATATATCTGAGGTGTTCCTTGTGTTGTGTGTCCTCACCTTTTGAAGTTTTGGCTTTGATTACTTTTGGCTTGTCAGTAGGTGGGATTGACTCCCAGACTGATTAGCTGTGAGGATCAGCAGTGTCCACAGTTTATGAGCTGCTGTGAAAGGGTTGACCCCTCTGATGAAACTTGGACACTTTGGGCCCCAGTACCTGTAGCAACTTCCTTTTGGGTGTGACTCATGTATGTCAAACCCATAAATGCTCTGGTTTTATCTAAAGTTGGCCTCTGGGTATGATGATTCTTGTATCTCTTTGTTTGGATCCAGCTGCAGAGTGATTTTAGAGCAAAACAGATCAATAAGAACAACCTCCCCAGCCTCCAAAAGAAACCAAATGCTCTCACATGTAAAAAAAAAACAACCATCAACCTACAGTCAACTTGTACAGAAATATCAAACATACAAAAGAAAACAAACAGAAACAAAACAATAACCACACACACAAAAAGAACAGAAGAGGAAACAAAATAAAATATAATATCATAAAGTAAAAAAATAGAATAAACATGAGAAACTGAATAGCTATACCAAAAAATTAAAATTAAAAATTAAAAAGTTAAAAAAATGTAGAAATAAAAATAAAATAAGTAAAATAAAATTTGCAGAAAAAAGGAAAGGAGGAAAAGTATAACAGTGAGAAGAATGAATGAAAGAAGGGAGAAAGTGAGGATGGGGGAAAAAAAGAAAAAGAAAAGAAAGAAAAAGAAAAAAAAATATATATGTATTTGTCTACACACCCATATATATGTATATATATGCCTATACAAGCTCTCGTCAATTTGTCCTCTGCTGTACAAGAATTCCTGTGTGTCTTGTGGGAACAGAGTAGGCCACCTGACACCTAGCATGATCCTGGCCCTGCAGGTTTGCTATACTTGAGTGTGGTTGTCACGTGTGATTGGTAGTTTTTACAAAGACACTGCCATTTTGCTTTCACCTGTCCCAAGGCAAGCTGCACCCCCAAAGGCTCAATGAGTGTCTTTGGGCACTCTTTCTATTGACAGCTGTATAGAATGAAAGAGTTCCTCACTGCCAAAAGCCAGGTGCCAAGAGTCTGTTAATTAGTCAGGCTGCATTATTATTGGGACCCAATGCAAACCAAAAATGTGGAGGTTCTTGTTCAAAAAGCAGAAAACAAGCTGTTTCCTTTTCTCCAGAATCTGAGGCTTGACTTGTCACAGTGTTTAGTTGCCATTTGGTATTGCAATCTCTCTGGTATAGGAACAATAAAGGAGTGTGTACAGCCACTAAGGAGCCTCGCCCTATGACTTAGCATGCACACAGTTATGCACTTGCGGGGCCAACAAGGCTGGGTTCCCTCTTCTACCAGTTGCCTGAACAATGTCTCTGGAAGCTCAGCCAGGCATCTACCCTTCCTATAAGCTTGATGCCTCCACTTCCAGTGGACTGGTGACCTCCCTGTCAAAGAGCATTGTAACAGCTGTGCCAGGTTGCTCTCAATGGGCTGGCCTCCACCAAGTTGCTCATCCAGAGCACTATGGGGCCAACATCTCATGGGCTGCTGCCATCCTCACCCTGAGATGCTTTGGGGCATGTGTCCAACTGACCCTTTCCATGCTTGTGCCCAGGCCCCCCATCATGGATGGCGAGTGGCAGTGGAATGAGAAGGGGGCAACCCAGGATACTAGAGGACATAGAGCAGGGGGACAAGAACCCATCCTGGGGAGGCAACTGGAGGTTGGACCACATGTGAGCTGAATCTCTGAGCTCCTAGTGCATGCTCCATTGTCCCATTGGACTTCTCCTATGAAACACAAATTTAGAGATACAATTATTAAGAATTTCAAGGCAGCAACTGCAGACCATTAAATTCCAACTGCAGGACCCTGTGTGACTACAACTGGTCACATGCCCATGAAGTAGGCCCTGCATGTATGTATTTTCCACCATGTCTCATCCACTAGTTTACAAATACTAGAATATCGGTAGATGACTATTGGATATACAGTCCAATAAGTGAACACAGGAATGAATGAACAAATAGTTGAGTAAATGAATGAGGCAATTAACCAATTAATCAGGCTTACCCAATTGCCTATTGCTTAGTTAAATACTAGAAATACTCCATTAGCAACTAGCTAGCATTTCTCAGTATCTTCCACAATCAAGATACTTTTAATGGCAAGTGGGAAAAATATTGGGGTGAGGGTGAAAACAACTTGTAATATTTCTTCAGGGTCGAGTCCAGTGTTTCATAGCATAGGTGAAGGGAAGAGAGAGAAAAAGTGATGGTATAGCTTCTTTTTGGTTTAGGACCCAGAAGATATGGTTTTCTTATCTCAAACATAGTCCTGAGGGTTCTGTCTTGTCTTTATATTTTAGCTGCAGAAAATCTGGGCATCTGTGGGAGAGGCAAAATAATACCTATCATTATTTTTCTATCTGCCAGACACTATCTTTGGAGTTTTTCATACATTGTCTTATTGTATCCTTACATTAGCCAAGCCTATGAAATATCTGTTCATGTAGCTATAACATCAATGAGGAAATGGAGCCTTAGAGACATCAAGTACATTAATTAAAATCTCTCACTTGTAAATGGAATATAATTTTATTCCATTTTTTATGTATTTTATTCCAAAGTCCTAAAATCTACGTTCTTTCTACAAATGAATGAATGAATGAATAAATAAATAAATACTTTTAAATGTATTTATGTATATATGTATGTGTTTATGTTTTGACACGAGCACACATAAAAAGTCTTGCAGGTTTGTGGTAGCTCTTTTAAAAAATTAATTAGGTCAGGGTGAAAGAATAAATGATACACTGATTAAAAATAGCGAAAATCTAAAGTGGTTTTTGAAAACCATCATTGATAGTACTATTTAACATGCACTGAACACTGAACTCATTTAAACAAAGTATTTGAAAGAATCAGTAACCTCAATATGTGGCCCTCCCTCATTTCTTATTTGAATAGAATCAGGATTTCTTCCTTTACTAATTATTGTCTGTCTTTTATCTTCTGAAATCTGGGTGAATGGCACCTCCAGGCTGTTATAAGCAAATTAGATATACAAATAGTAATGAATATTTTTCCTGTCATATTTTCTGACCTGTGAATTCTGCTTGAGATTTTATTGGGTGGATTAATTTCAGCTAAATACAATTTCCTTTGCTTTTATAAGAGAAGGAAGATTATTGCTCTTTTATGAATCCTGTTCTCAGTTTTGGATTAGATGTTATGAATGATTAAATGCTGCCACATTTGGTCTTTGATGGAAAAATGATATGATACCTGTGTTGTTTTTTAAACAGGCCATAACATTTATCAAACCCTAAAAACATTAGAATAAAATTATTAGAAAAATGTCCATCACAACGTTTCTTTCCCAGAGTAATTATTTATTTGGCACCATTTCTGCACAGGGATTTCTAATAGTGACAGAAGATGGGCGTGGAAGTTGGAATTCCAATTACAATGTAAACCTTCTCCTTAAGTACGGGGGACCAGCCCCCGCTGACCAGGGCTCAAGAAGGTGGACGCGGCGTTGGCGATACGAAAGACAGAAAATCTTTATTACAGTAAAGGCAGAAAAAAAAGAAAGCGGAGACACCGGAAAGAGGTTCTCAGAAGTATCACACTTTATTGTTAAAGCCTAGCTCCTTTTATAGGGGCTTTTGACCATTATCTTAATTACAAGTTATGTTTCACATGACCATGATGTTTTCCCTTACTCAGAACTTTTACTTTTTTGTAATTGTATCTTTTTAGCTACACTGTGACCTGTTCAAGGATTTTACTTATCATCTAAAGAGTGGTTACCATGGCTACCTTACAGGGCATATACTTGAACTATTGCCAAGAGTTTAGGCAAGAAACTATTTCTATGTGATTATAATACTTAGTAGCAAAAGGAGTTTCAAACTTTTCCTATCTTACAAAGAGCTGCATGTTTTTGTAATAGAGGGTAACATCTGTTTCTCAGTCAAAGCTTCAGTGTCTGTTGCTAGCAATGTACAGAACGAAGAGTTAAAACAAGGCTGTACTTAAAATAACTTATGGTCAGTAAGTTGCCTCTTATCAGAACTTTCATGGCCGAGAGACCTTGGTCTCCTAGTCTCCAAGGAAACCTTTCACAGCTGCACAGGCAAGGACGAACGATAGCACCAGTTTCTCACAGAGGCTGTCTGTTTCTCACAGACTGGCTTTTTTAGGTCTATGTGGCCAAAGGCCTATGCCTCAGTTTCCAAAGGGGCTTGAGTCCCCAATATCTCAGTTCAGGGGTTCCCCACGGAACTACCGCCTGGCTTAGGTTGTCTCCCCTCTTTTAGGAGATCTTACCCGTCTTTGGCTGCGTAGTTAGCTCATTGGGGTATACAGGAACTTGCCATAAATGCAGTGAGTATATTGTCTCCTATAGGAGGAAAGGCACATGGGTTCATAGAGGCAGGAGATATTACATGACCAACCATAAGGCAGCACCCCTAATATCCAGTACTGAGCAGGGCAATGTGGCCTTGTCAGACACTGGGGGGATGTCGGCTTCCCACACTTAAGAATCTACAGATTGGTACACGAGATAAGTGACTATGAAGAGAGCGGTCATGTGATGAAACTATCTTAGTCCATTGGGGCTGTTATAACAAAATACCATAAACAATGTGGTTTGTAAACAACATAAGTTTATTTCTCACAGCTCTGGAGGCTGGAAGTTGAAGATCAGTGCACCAGGATAGCTGGGTTCTGGTGGGAGCCCCCGCCTGGGCTGCAGTACTAACTTTCTGCTGCACCTTTACATGGCAGAAGGAGGGAGAGATCTCTCTGGGTCTCTTCTATAAGGGCACTAATCTCATTCATGAGGGCTCCTCCCTCATGACCTCATCACCTCCCACAGGCCTCACCTGCAAGTATCATCACATTGGGGCTGAGGATTTCAGCACATGAATTTGCGGGGGGCACACAAACATTCAATCTATAGCAAATGACTTCCCAAAGACAGGTACAGAAAAAACCCTAGGAAAATTTAGAAGTCAGAAAGGTTGTGTCTAGCTGAGAGATTGGGGGAGATTTGGGGTAAGAGGTTATAAAAAGGAGACAAAGTAAAAATCCTGGAATTAGGTCATTTCTTTGAGTCAAGGAAAATACTCTTGAAGACTCTGTAATGTCCATTGTTGAAGGCAGGATGATATTTGTCATTTTTATTTGTTTTGGTCATTGACTTTATGGAAGCGTCTGGGGTTGTTGAATAAAGGTCCTAAGAGTTCCCCAGTATGTATTTCTAGTCTTCATTTGCTGACTTACAATAGATTTTGAGAAATTGTTTTATTTACATGCCAGCAGGGTCCTGTGTGATAGGAGAGTAATTTATTCACTGTTAATTCATTCACTTATGTATTCTTTCACTCATATTGCCTCTAGAATGCATTAAAAGAGCACCTATTATGTAACAAGCACTGAGCCTAGTGTGGGCAATGTGGCTGACCTAGCTGTTGTTCTTGTAACATAAAATCTAGATCCTTCTACTCTCAGTGTGAGCAATGGGCCAGAAGCATCAGCATCACCTGAGAGTTTTTCAGAAATGCAGAACCTCTGACTGCCCTACCTCCACTAAATCAGATTTTACATTTTATCTAGACTCCAAGTTGATTCATACACATATTAAAAATTGAGAAGTTGAATTTGTAGCCCTAAATAGAGTCAAGCAAATAGCCTGCGAGCTAAGATGTCTTGGTTAAATCCTCAAGAGAACAAGCAAGGCATCTATATGCAAAGGTTTTCTTTACTGAGAATGGGCTTTAGGTTTAAAATAAACCCAAAAAACTTCACTTAAAATGACTAACTGAAGGGAAGAATCAAATCCCAAATGTAGAAAATTTGAAAAATACAGAGACTGATGAATCTGATGAGCTCAGGTTTTTTTTTTTTTTTTTTCAACCTAAATGAGACAGGGGAGAAATCTTATGATCAGCCTTTCTTTCCTTGCCTAGAACCTGTCCTTTGTCAATCTCAACTCGTGCAAATATTATTTATCCTTCAGTAACAAGCTTGAATGACACCTTCGCCTTAGAGTCTTTCTTAATACCCTTGCTAGAACCAATCTCTCTCTCCTTTGAATATCCCCCAGTGATATATTTGTGCCTCTCTATGACATTTATACATTTCTGTCTACATGTGCATACAATATGCAAGTCCATGATGTGTTTCTTTTCCAATTGTTCCATTAAACAGTACAGACCTGTGTCCCATTTCTAAGGTATATAGCACTTGGCGTGTTATCATGCACACAGTAGGTTGGCAATTGAATTTCTTGAATGAACTGAGACACATCAATCACCACTGCATTTTAATGTATGTTAAAATAGAGATGCAAGCACATTAACTATGCTTAGTCAAAGGCCTTGAAAACCACCAAATAACATTATTCAATCCAAAATGTCTTTATTATGATTAACATTTATATCCAAAGTTGTACTGTGTACAGTGGAATTAAAAAATGAAGTCTATAACACGTTTTGAATCTTGGTTGGGGAGGCAGGATGCTTTTTCCTAAAAATATTAAATAGCAACAGAATAAGGAACATAATAATGCTGCTAATTTAGCATAATCAAATGCCAGAATGCAAAATAAGGACATGAGGATTCTGGGGTGGACAGGGACAAATCAGCATTAGTGAGAGTTTCCCAAGCAGTGGGTAGGATAGGTGAGGCTTGAGTTGAGATTTTAAGGATGATTAGAACTTAGTTGAGAAAGAGAAACCCATGAAGTCTTTTACAGGTGGAGATTCGATGTGTTTGAAATGTAGAAGAAATGGGTTATTTTCTTCAAAGGGGTTTCAATGTTACAAGTCTTGAAAAGAGGACTTTTGTGTCAGATTGAGTTTTCCAAAGATGGTCACAAAAATTGCATGCTCTTCTGCAATTTGATTTTGTCACTCTCCGTCAAAAGGAAGGTCTGTGTCTCTTCCCCCTGAATCTGGACAGTTTTATGATTGCTTTGACCTTGGAGTACAGTGGAAGTGACATATGATTCCCAAAGCTAAGTCCTAAAAGGCCAGTTAGTTTCTTTCTGGGTCTTTTGGAATGCTCACTCTCTGATGCTTTCTCATGGGATGACCCTTTCTGGCACCTAGATGCCATGCTCTGATAACCCAAGCTAAGCAGAGAGGTGTAGGTGATCCAGTCATTAGCCCACCTGAGCCCAATCTTCAGGCCTTCTCAGTCTAGGTACCAGACATACGAGTAAGCAGTCCGCAGGTTAGTCCAACCTCCAGTCACATTGAATCACTTGTATCCCTGTTTGTAAGCCTCCCCAACTATAGTTTCAGACATCATGGAACAGAGATAAGCTGAATCCTTTCCAAATTCCTTACCCATAGGCCCCATAAGCATAATAAAATAGTTGTATGCATGCCACTGTTTATTTAATGTAGCATTAAGTAACTGAAGCAACCCAGGTTTCCCATCATTCCTGGTGTCATGATGGAAGGGGCACCTATTTTGGAATTTAGACTACACTGGGTTTGCATCTCAACTCCGTCTCTTATTTGACTGTGAATACTTAGACAAATCAAAGAGTTTCAGGGCCTGTTGCCTCATTCCTAAAATGGAGATGGTCATACCAACATTAGAGACTCATAGGCAAAATGAAATGAGGTAAAATATATGAGGTCGGATACAAAATAGGTACCTAGCATTGTAGGTATTATTACTAGTATTTAAAATGAAAAGTGGTCCTGCCATAGAGATCACCCCTGTTTCCATGGACCTGGGTATGAGAACAATACCCAGGGTGTATAAGGGTCCTTTTTCTTACAAGGTTTTGTCAGGGGCCCTTCATTTATGCAAATAATCACAACATCAGCAATAACTAAATTTAAATTATGCTTTATGGGTTATATAGTGCTTTTGCAAATGTGACTATATTTGAGTCTAGGCAGCCTTTCAAGGAAAACGCTCCAACTGCACCATTTTGTAGACTTTTTGTTTTCCAGGCACTGTGCCAAGGTGAACACCTGCTTTATTTCATGAATTTGTTCAACCACAAAGTGGCGCACACTACTATTATCCCCAATTCACAGATGTTGAGACTGAGGCACATAGAAGTTAAGGATTATGATTAAGATCACTCAGAAAAGGAATGGCAAAGCAATAAAAATGAAAGGCATGATTATCGTCTCCACTTGAAAGATGTTTACTTGAGCAAATCCTCTCAGCAAGTAGGCCTTAGGTAAGACACAAGGATCAAGGTCTCCAGCTCCAAATATTACACAATTGCCATGGTGCTACCTGATTTGGGTCTTAACGCCATTTTATAGATTTTTATAAGCAGCAGATGTGGTAGGTAGAGGAGCACTTGGGCACGTGAGCACATGTTCTGAATTCACACTCACCAGCGATGTGACATGAAGGAGATTAATCAAACCCTCCTACCGTCAGTTTGACCAACTCTAACATGGCAGCGCTGTGTGATTTTTTTGTGGGATTATTTTGAGAATTAAATGAGATACTACAGGTAAAGAACTTAAAACAGCACCTTGCATGGAGCAAGGTGCTTAATAACATAGTGTTGTTATATTGGGATCAGGAAGTTAGGCTTTCTAGGGTCACACAGGTATAAATATCATCTAGCCCAGGCCCTTTGCTCTAGATCTTATACCACAGTTTATATATTTTCTTTTCAATTTTTGTTCAGGTGCAAACTGACTACTGTCATCTGACCACTATGTAAACACATTCCCTGTCTTCAGCCTCGGAAAGTTTTCATGGGAACCACTTGTGAAAAATGCCAGTTCTGAATTTTGCCCAAAGATGATGTAGGCAGATAATTCTCATGGTTTATGTGTCATTAGCAGGGGTGGTTTCTTCGGGGAAAAAAAAAATATGTTGAATACAAACTGATAACTAATAAGCTCCTCTTAATGGCTGCCTCATCTTGGTAAAGAAAAGAACAAAAGACTTCATTTCTTCCAAGGTATTGGGACCACCCTCCCCTGCCCTGCTATGGTCAGACGTTGAAGATGATTTTAGGTATCCTAAGTACAAAAGCTTTTCCTTGAAACATAATTTTTGTCAACTCTGATGGTTCTTTATTTAGATTTTTCACCCATCTGTGAAGACTTTCCTGTCACTGGTTTGTCTTATGACAGTAGCCACCCTAGTCATGGGACATACTAGAAAACCTAGGCCTGGATCGCTATTACCAGTGCCTCTATAAACATCTTATCTCTTTTCTTCTTGTGCTCCCTTCACCCTCTCTCTCTCTCTTTTTTTTTATTTTGAACAACCATTAACTATGTCAGCCTCTTACATTAAATAATCCCCAATTAGTGTGTCTATAGCCAATTAGCATTCTCTATTTTGCAATTATTTTTCTAAACTATATGGCTTTTCTATTCTTTTGCTTTCTTATTTGTAGGCTGTCATGTTACCTGTAGGTGGAATGATGTGTAAATACTTAGCTGAAGGTGACTTATCTCAAACCTTGTTTCTCCCACAGGGGGAAGAAAAAAAATCAGTCTTTAATGAACTCCCTGCTAAAGTAGATTAGCTGTTTTCTTCAGCTAAGATGGATGATGCTATCAACATTATTAAGTCACTAGATCTGAATTTCTCTTTGTGCAAATCCAATGTAATAAGTACTATTAAGACCCCTGTCAATCCATCTCACTGACATATTATAGTGTTTTGGCCAAAAACTAAAATAATAGTAGTCCTGATTAAACAATTTACTTTGTTATCTATTCAGTTTTCTTGCTTCCAAGTGGCTTGACCTTACCTATTGTTATTTGGCAATGGGTTTTATTTCTCAGAGAGTTCATAATATATACTAGATGACCTATGATTGGTCCGATTACCTAAAAAACATGGAAACATCACTAGATTAGTGAGACAGCTGCTCTCTTATACAACCACATTAAGACATTTGATAAGGGTTTTAGTTTTTATACATATATGAAGTATCCCTTAAGCAGTTTTATAACTATCCCTACTGAGGAAACAGCTCGAAGTAGAAAACTGTAAATAATGTTTTGGACTATGATGGCAGGAAACATTGGGATGGCCTTGCCTATCTGGAAGAGACTGGGGGACTATGTTACACAACCATAGAACCTGCCACTGAAAATCTCCAGAGCAAAATGAACAATCTAGTAAATTTAATCTGTGCAAGATGTGGGGGGCTGGCGGGAACACAACGGGGTAGGAAGGAGAGTTAAGATAAAATTTTCAAGGAACATAATAAATTTTTCTGTTGTACATTGCTTCCTTTACTCACTTATAACAGCATTCTCCTGCTAATGACCCAAGCAACCCATCCCATTCACCTTAAAAACATAAAAATAAAACAAAAAGTGAAACTTTAGAGAAAACGCTTTTAGAGTTTCACTGTCATGTGCAGTATTTCATCTCTCTGCTTATGGAAATATTTTTAAGAAGAGTGTAACATTTTCCTTTCAATATTATGCAGACCCCTTAAGGTTACATTTGTTCATGGGTGGTTCTGTGTTAACTTCAGAGCAAATTTTGCCTTCATATTTTTGTTGTTTGGTTTAAATCCACTTTAATAACTGGAGAGAGCCACTTGTGCCAGTAGGTGCTTACTGACCCTTATTTGCTGACACTGGTAAGCTGGGGATGACCCCTGGTAATTGATATTGGAATTTTCCTTCTGACTTCTAATAGGAGGTAGAAGTTGAATATTTGCAACATAATGTCATTTCATTCAGGAAAGAAATGTGCTTATGTTAATATTATGTAGTACAGAATTCTCTTGTTAGAAATAGGCTGGGTGGAGAATGAGGACCAAAAAAAAAATAATAATAATAAATGGAAAGGCAGAGAACTGTTCACTGACTCATTCCTAAATTTACTTGCGAGGAGAAAAATTAATGGAAATTGGTATTCTTTTAATGTGTTTCCATTCCTGAAAGAAATGATGAGCTGTGCAAAGAAAGAAAAAAAATGCTTGCCTATATTTTCTCTGTCATTTATATACAAATGGGCTCCTGATTAAAATACATTTTGGTGGCTCTGACTGGGGAGAATTGATCTATAAAGAAAAAACTTGAAAAGGATAACGTTTTATTGTTTGGTATTATCAATGCTGCAACTCTGATTCTTTATATATTTCATCCTGTACAGACTGTAGAAATGCTAATGTTTCCTTATTTATGTGGCTCTCATCTTTCCAGGGTCGCTTAACCTGAAGTTCTTTCTGCATATGCTCTTTTCATCCGTGTGCATATGTGTGTGTGTTACAATTCCTTCTAACAGTCTCTCTTTTTCTCCCTCAGCAAGATTTTCTCTTTTTTAAAGAATTTAATATCTTGAGGTCATAAAGCTTTTTGATGCCTTCTGTTATGCATTAGGTAAATTAAGGATGCGACATATTTTTGCGGGGAGGAAAAGTTGTTCCTTGTTAACTACATACTGGAGAGTGGGAAACTTGAAGGGACAATGACACCAATGCACAAATGTCCATCTTATGTAATGGCCAGGTGGTGTGTAGTTTCAAAGCAGTCACCTCCAATGGCATATTCTTGGTGCGTATTTAAACAGTGAAAAACATGTAGAACTTTTTAAGCTCAATTGGATAAGCATCGTAGTTGTGTAATCTAGAGCCTTGTTACTCCAAGTGTGGTTCATGGAGCAGCAGCAGTGACCTCACTTGACTGTTTAGAGATGCAGGATCTCCATTTTCTCCCAGAACTACTGAATCAGAGGGTGCATTTCCACAGGATCCCCAAGTGATTTATATACAGGCATGAAAGCTTCCTTTCTCCCCCAACTTGTTCCCCAATCATAATTGTAAAACAGCATCAATAATAGTTATGCACAAAAAGTCACGTGAAAAGTTTTATATTTCATTGTTTCATTTACTCATCACACCGTACCTGAAAAATTACTTTTCCTATTCATTCCCATTTGATAGTTAAGACACTTTTGCTCAGAGAATTGAGGTTCCCTGTTCAAGGTCACGCAGGGAAGCATTTATTTATTCATGAAGTAACTGAGAAAATGGGGTTTTCTCCATGTTGCTTTTTGACTGTAACTTGTGAGATGATCAATTTCTTAATAGATTCATGCAAACTAGACTCTTTAGAAACTTATTTATAAGCAAGAATACTCTTATCTCTTTATAATGGAAAAATTAATGGCCACACAGACCAGATGAATGATTGTGGGCATACTCGGAGAGTCTCTGTTGTTGGACACCCTGGAGGGAAGGCAGGGTAAAATCAGAAGATTTACCCTGGAATTAGAGTGAGAAAAGTGGGCTGATGGTAGGAGAGTTAGTCGATTATGTTAATGTCTGATGTTATCAAACAATGATAACTTGATGTAGCTGTTTCATGGCCATAATATGCCAAGGACACTGGCAGCTTGACCTTGATTGATGTTGCTCCTTTCCCTCAATAGAATTGGAGATTGAAAACACATCCTACCTCTATGATGAATGGCATTTTCAGGTAGATCATACCGCTGTGTTGTCATGTTTTAGTGCTCTGTACATTTTTTCTCATCAGGCAGACCATAATCTAATCGAAATGAACTTTGAACATCTTATAAAATAACTACTCCAAGTTAGTTTTGTTCACTGCATCAGTTTGTATGGATTACAAAATGTTATGTGTCCTTCAGAAAACAGAATGAAAGTATTTATTATACAGTAGTACTTTTTATCTTCCTTAATAAAGAAAAATGATTACACTCAAATTCAATTGCTTAAGAGGTAGATAGATCTTCATTAACAGAATTCCCAGTCTCTTAATAAAATTGAAGATCTTTTAAATGCTCCTGACACTGTTCTAGGCACATGAGATATTAAATAAGAAATATATATATATATATATATATATATATATATAGGAACCCCTGACCTTGTGAAAACTAAATCTTATAAAAGTCTATAGGAAAAAAAAAACACCACACAGCTAAGAAAATTATGTAATAAGCTAAAATTTATAAGTGATATGGAAAAAGTTAAAAGGAGAGCAGGAAGTAAAAAAGGTAGGAATGCTGGTAGATGCAAGAGACAGTATTATGTAGATGGTTAGGGTAGACCCCATTGAGAAGGAAAGTACTGTATAAAGAATTGAAGAAGACAGAGCTAACCAGTCAAATATCTGGGAAAGTGCATTGAAGGTAAGGCAATAGCTTCAAGGAAGGCCTAAAATGGGAGGACCTTAGACGGGAGTAGAGAGAGAAAGGGAGGGAGAAAGCAATAGGAGAGAAGAGGCCAAATCAGGTAGACTCTTATGAGCTCTTAGAAGTACTTTGGTTTTTACTCTGAGTGAAGTAAAAGATTATTGCTGGTGTTGAGCAGAAAAACAACAGAAAATGACATATTTAGAAAGATCACTCTGGATAGTATCTTGGAAATAAACTACACAGAAAGGCAAGAAAAAAATCAGTTAAGCAATTATTATAACAATGTTTGAATGAGACAGTGGTGACTTGGATCAGAGAAGTAGCAGTGGAGGTAGGGAGAAGCGTTCCGATGATGGATATATTTGAAGAGAGAGGCAAGATTTTCTGAAGGATTGGATGTGAGGCACAAGAGAGCAGCCAAGACTGACTCTAGGTTTCTGGCTGAACATTTTCAATGATGGAATTGTTATTAACTGAGATGAGGAAATCTGTGAGTGTGAGATATTGTTGCTGGGGAGGGAGAAAGATGAAGAGTACAGTTCTGAATATGTTGAATTTGAAATATCTAATAGATATTCAAGAGTGGGTGTTAGTAGGTAATTGGATGTCCAAGTGTGAGATATGAGAAAAAAATATATGGGCTAGAATTGTAAGTTTGGGAATTTGTGACCATATGGATGGACTGTTATGTCCATGAGACTAGATGAGCTCAGCTAGGGAGTGATTATAGATAGAAAATCAAGAAGGACTAAGGAACTAATGCTCCAAATACTCCAATATTAATAAAATCATAAAAAAGAGAAGGAAGCAGCAGTAGACACTGAGAAGGACCACCAAGGTAAAAACAAAAGTGAGATCACGTGGTGTGGTGTCCTAGAAATCAAATGTAGACAGTATATCAAAGAGGACACAGGATTTTCCACCTCTGGCTATAATGTATAAAATTGCCAAAGACTGTCTCTTCATCCAACCAAAACAAGCAAATGAACAAAAATCTAGATAAGCCACCAAAAATCATAGATATTTAAAAAGCCTATCAAAAAATCTAGCATATAAAGAAACATAAATTAATTTAATTCCAGAAAGTGATGAGCTCTTCATAGGAGAGAAAAGGCCTACAGTTGTTTTTCAAATTGTGAGAGCAATGGGAAGAGGAAGTATGTGCCATCAATGTCAGTAAGGGTAAGCCAGCTGAACCCTTATCAGACTTATATTGGCCACGTGGTGTGTAATATTAGAATTCTGAAGCGCCAAGCCAGGAGCAAGTATCCATCTACTGGGCATCAGTTTCCAGTGGGCCTCTGTGAAGTGTGTAGGTTGTATGGAGAAGACCGGAGACCCAGGGAGAATAGCTGAGAGAGATGCCTGCTGAGGTGTGCAGACTCTCTCCCAGGTGCAAGGCAGTCATCCCCTGAAAGCTAAGAGCATGGTATAAAGCTGAGAGCAATCCCCCTGAGGCACTCTGGGCTTTCAGCCACCAAAGTTCAGAACTAGAAGGAAGGAAGGGTGAAACTTCGCCAAAGTAGTCTGAGATATCACAGAACATACACCAACCTCTGAAGGCTGGCTGAAGTTCAGGAAGGCTGAGAAAGATTTTCCAAGGTGCACAACACTGGGGACAGGACTGGAGAGCTAAGAGAATTCCATGGGGCCCCCAAAGAACTGCCTAGAATCTCACCAATGCCTTGCTAAAAGGAAAAGTCCTGATCCTACCAGTAAAATACTAAAATATATATATGCGTATATATGTATATATAATATATAATATATATATGTATTATATTTAAAACTGCAATAAAAAACATATCCAATTTAACTGCAGTTGAGATCTATTCAACCACCCACCCTAGAAGCCTGTGAGAAGAAAGGGCATGCCACTTTCTGGAGGTGAATATCACTCATTTTAGTTTACTGTTATTTTATATAAACATTCTATCATTAAATTATAAGATATCCAAAAAAGCAAAAAACATGTGGCTCACGGTCATGAGTAAATAGAAATATATACAGAGATAGTCAATATATTGTAATTATCAGAAAGAGACTTGAAAACAACTCTGACAAACATGCTGTAAGATCTACTGGACAAGATAGACAACATGCATAAAAAGATGGAGTATTTTTCCAGAGATATGAAAACTATACAAAAGACAGAAACAAAAATGCTATAACTGAAAAAATATATATATATAAGAAAGTAAAGAATTGGGCCGGCTGAGTGGCACGTTGGTTAAGAGCTGGCTTGGGATGCCAGCTCTGAGGAGCAGGGACCTGGTTCGGATCCAACATGTGGGTCAGTGACGCTGAGCCCTCTACAGCTAAGATGGTGAACAGCTCGACCTGGAGCTGGGCTGCCATGAGTCTCTGGCGACAGCGTAGGCTGGAGTGGGGCTGGTTGGCCGCTGGCGTGCGCTTTCTTGAGCTGCTGTGAGCCGCCTTGAATGGCCGTCCAATAGCCGGTGAACAACTGCCTCAGCTGGGAAGAGCGCAATGATGATGCCAACATGGGCCAGTGAAGCGACATCCTCCACAACTAGACTGAAGAACGAAAGGATAGCAACTTGTCTGTTCCCCTTCCCTGATTCCCCAACACTGTTCCCCTCCACCAATTCCCCAATTAAAAAAATCTTTAAAAAAAAAAAAGAAAGAAAGAAGTAAAGAATTCATCAGATGAGCCTAACAGTAGATAAACTAGAGAATATCGGTGAACTTGAAAGACAAGCACATAGAACATATATCCTAACAAACACAAATTGTGTGTGTGGCGGGTGAGATGGGGGAGGACAGGGGGCAGGGAAGAATGGAAAAAAATAGAACAGAACAACTCTGTGGGACAATATCAAAGACTCTAACATGTAATTGAAGTCCCAGTAAGATAGAAAAAAGATAATTGGGGAAAAAAGAAATTTCATAGCCTAGAAAAAGAGAAATTTGTCTTTTTGGGGTTATGTAATTCAGTCGTGCTTGTAAGGCTTGGGTTGCATGTATATCCAATGCGGGTATCCTTAAGACCTTTTATTCCCAGTTAAAATGCTCATTTATGACATATTGGCTTCAAATTAATAAGTACTTTAGAAGGGCAAAATCTGACTAGGAATATGTATGGTCTAAATATGAAATACAAATATGAAGTCCCCTAAATAGAATCGATGCTCAAAGTTTTGTCCTATGACTAATGGAAGTATGAAAAAAACTGCTACACCAGCAAGCTGGCTTTTTCATAACTAAAATGTATCATTTTAGTTTCACTTTTATATGGCTGTTTTCTGCTTTGTTTGTCCTCAGAGATTGGAAAAATTCTGCCTCCTGTCTGATAGGAAGACAGTGTTACTGATTCAAAATTCATAGCAGTGGTAGTGTGTCTGAGGAGTACCCTGAAATCGAGCCAGCCTCCCAAGCATTACCCAAGAGCTTATTATCCTTCCATTTTCCATATCTGATATGATCTTGGCCTTGAGAAACCCAGTGTCAGAGTTTTTTATAGCTAATGAATTCCATGAATGAAGCACACTGCTATTGTAGTTGCAAGTATTTGGAATACTGTGTTTGATCTGTCCCATCATATCAGTCTTTTCCCCACAGGCCCATAAAAATGATTAAAATGAGAAATACAGGCCATTTGATGATTGCACTTCATAATGATGGGAAGGTGAGTATAGGTCAAGGGGACAGACATTTCTAAAAATTGAAATTGAAAAACAGAAAATAAAGATATTTTTCTTTTTTTCAATATATTTTTAGTTTCCTATTGTAGGTATCTACTTTCAGAACATGGGGGAAATGTTAGAATTACATTTTATAGTGAGTGAGATGGAGAGAATGCCCACCTCATTAGTTGTGTTCCTAAAAATGGGACCCGGATCTCTGAATAATGCATAATGTTTTTAATGGTTACGTTAGCTGGAAAAGTTATATGTGCACTTTTACAAATTTAATTATATTTTAAAATATTTTTTGTAAACCATTTTTTTTTTTAGATTTTTATTGGGGAATTGGGGGAGGGGAACAGCATTGGGGAACTAGGAAAGGGGAACAGACAAGTTTCTGTCCTTTTGTTCTTCAGTCTAGTTGTGGAGGACGTTGCTTCACTGGCCCATGTTGGTATCGTCATTGCGCTCTTCCCAGGTGAGGCAGATCAGTCACTGGCCTCTGGATGGGCGCTCATGGCTGCTGTTGGCAGCTCACTGTAGCCTATGGCAACCCACTGCAGCAGGGGCTGAAGCTACGCAGTTGCTGGCAACTCACGCTAGCCCACCTCCAAGTAGAGCTGTTGTTCACCATCTTAGCTGTAGAGGGCAGTGTCACTGGCCCTCATATGTGGGATCCGAACCGGGGTCCCGCTGCTCAGAGCTGGTGTCCCAAGCCAGCTCCTAACCAATGTGCCACTCAGCTGGCTCTGTAAAGACTTTTTTAATTGACTCCCAATGTATGGTTAGACTTTATATTATAACTCCAGTGGACATGCTATTTAAATCATTTTAATACCATCTAAACTCATTGGATCCATCAAGCATTCAGGAATTCAGCATTTATGGGGATTTCCATTGAAGACAATAGCATACATTTTATCCTGTACCCTTTAAGTTTTACTTTTATTTAAGGTTGAAATAAATAAGCTAATACCAATATTAATTATTTTCTAATTTAGACATGTCATTTTTTTTTTTTTGAGGGCAGTATCACTGGCCCTCATATGTGGGACCCAAACCAGGGCCGATGGCATCCCAAGCCAGCTCTTAACTACAGCGCCACTCGGCCGATCCCTATAGACATGTCATTTTTTATACCTATCCTGGTGATAAATAAGGACTATGCCATCCAAGAAAATAAATATGTATTCAATTGTAGTGTAATGAAATCATAGCCTTTATCAAATATTAACTTTAGGCCAGGAATATGCAAACATGCAATTATTTAATCTCTATAGTAATCCTATGATATTGTTTTAAATTTAACCCATGAAGAAATTAAGGCTCGAAGAATTGAAGCAAACTTGCTAAGGGAGTAGAGCTCTAAAAAGCCAGAAAGAGACTCAAAGCTTGATATGTCTAATCTACGAGGCCGTGTTCCTAACCACTGAATCATGGTTCCCAGTATCACAGCCACAGCGGCATCAGCCATACCTACATGGTCAGGGTCTCTTACATCCTTCTAGGGAGTGAGGACTCATGAATTCTTGTTTTATTCAGTAGGTTAGAATCCATTCTGTCATACCTTTATTTGATATTCCAAAGTGATTTTAATGGGCATCAAAGTTTGAGAAACTCTGTACTAACTCTGTTACTCTAACTTATGTGTTCTTTTTTTCAAGTTTGCTTGTCAACTCTAGTTTACTATTGTTTCCTCTCTCATTCTTTGCCTAAAACCTTAGAGAATTTTAGAAAGTAATGGTGGTTGTACTGTGCTAAATATGCCATTGATAGCTGGAGATTTTTAGTCATTTCAAAAAGTAAAGTTTGAACTTCTTGTATTAGAAAAAACACATATGTGCACCCATGATTTCAAGTTAATAAACAAAGACAATATGTGCTAGATTTACTTTTACTATATTATTTATTAGTAGACTATATACAGTGTTTATTTTGCATTATACACACACATGGATTGATTGGTTGGTTGAAACTTCTAGACTTTATGAGTTTGTTTCATTCCTTAACTAAATCAGAGAAAGCATTGCTTTGGTTTTAACTGTGTAAAAAACATATAGGATAGACTCACCTCCACTTATCTTGGTAATGAAAAAATTAATCCAAATTTCATCTGAGACTCTGGGACTGTGCCTAAATTCTTTGATGTGCCTAAAATTGAATAAGCCCAGCTCCTGCATGATGTCACCTGTTTATTGCTAGAATTCAGTATTTGAATAATTCAATTTAAAAAATCCCAGAAATAACACAAAAGGGAAATAAACCAGCCAGAGAATTTCAATAACAAGAAAACATAGTCGGATTCCTTCTCTCTCTAACTGTGTATTTCATTTCTTAACTTGAAATATTAGGAAATCTTATCTGCACATTATCATGAGTAAATTTATGAATAATTATAGAATTCTTGGTATGACAATTAAAAAAGTACAGTTTTACATTTTGGAGGAAGACTCTAATAGCTAGAGTGATACTCAGGGGTCAGCCAATGATATTTTGGTAACACTGCAGACTTAACTTGAAAGTTAGTTGGCAAAATGCTGAGCTACAAAAAAATTCACATTGATTTTATGATGAATAGTTAAGTCTCCCAAAGGTTCAGTAAGCCAACATATTCCCTACTGAAAGCTTGTTCTAACAGTTCTTATGCAGGCAAATTTTATTTTCTGAAATCAATGTCCTTCAACCAATGGAAGCCAGCTCTTTTTCTTGTTAGGTTATCACTGACAACGTTTCCTTCCTGTAATGAGTATTTCAGATAGCTTTTTGAATACAATGTCCTTGATGTTGGTGCTTCCGGCATAATTTTCCCTCTGATTTCTATGTGAACCCTTGAAAAGTCCTGTCTCTGCCCCTATCCCCTACTCCAGCCCAGTCTGTTTTCTAACTCCTTCCATTTGGGAAGCATCTCCAAGTTGCCTCAAAGACTCATTTTTGTTCATAGAGAGATCAAATCATAGGTGCTTTGTTTTAAATTAAAATCTGTATGCTATGAAAGAGAGAGCAAGAAGTAGACTGAGTGTGAAAATAAGATAAATTGTAAATAAATAATAATGATTCCAGGTACAGGATTATGCCTGACAATGAGTGAGAGAGAGGCAAACTGATGCTCTTTCATTTTGCCTGATCTCTCAGGGTGAGAGCAATTAAGTTTGAATCAGATGATAGTTGCAGGGAAACCTTTGGAAAGGGTGTATGAATGATTTTAAAGGGCTCTCTACCATTAAAAAACAAACAAACAACCACATGTTTGCTAGGTAGCCATGAAAGTGCATAGATCTGTGAAGAAGAAACTTATAAAATGAGATCCATTGAGAAATGTAAGCCAGTGCCGGCTGAGTGGCGCAGTGGTTACATGCTGGCTTGGGAAGCCAGCGACCCCGGTTTGGGTCCCATATATGAGGGCCAGTGATACTGCCCTCAAACAAACAAACAAACAAACAAACAAAAGAAATGTAAGCCAACAAAGAGAGGAATTACCATTATCTTCATAATTATATCCATGAAATTATGCATAGTGCTCTGGACTACAGAACTGAAATCAAAGACAATAAACAGGAGGATCCAGCAAGTTGTAAAGAAATGTGTAAATTTTGAAATGAAATTTTTGGAATGAAACTCTAAACAAATGCATTTTAAAGATGATTAAACAAATTGTCAAAAGTGATTTTGATAATATAATATATAACTTTTACTTGTTATGCCAAGTTTAGAATCAAACATCTTTTTGAAAGATCATTTTCATAAAAGGGTGAAATAATGAATTTCATACAGATATCAAAATGTGTTAAAGATTTTAACTCACAAACCAGGTACCAAGCAGATGTCATAATTTATTCAAAGGAGGCTCCAAAGGCTAGATACATTTATGGACCAGGAATCTTTAAACGAGTGAACAAATCGAGGAAAAAGTAGTTTTTCTATCTGTGGTTGGGCGTTGTGGGGAGATTGGGGGTAGTGGCGAGAGGGTGTCCCTCCACCAGACAGAATTCAGTTTTATTTATTTATTTATTTATTTATTTATTTAGAATTCTGTTTTATATCTATGAAAAAATTATTTTGTTTTGCTATCAGTTATTTATAAACTACAAAGCTATAGAATAATTCCACTAGAATGAGATAATACAGAAAGGTGTGCTTTTAAAACAACTCAAATGAGATATTGTACACAAAAATGGTTTGCAAATTGAAAAGTGCTGTGCAAAGGGTTATTATTGATATATTATACATATTATATATTTAGTGAAGTCTTGTTTCTTGACTTTCCATTGTACTTAAAATCCCAACCAAATTTCTTAGCATATGTGGAGTAAAATGTTAGCAAATATGGCCACAGCAATTCCTCCAATCTTTCTCCTCATACCCTCTTCATTGTGAATTTGTTGCTCCATCCATCAAGTGGGGAAGTCTAATTTTTCCTCCTCAAATATAGGCTTACGTTGTAACATATATTGACTAATACAAGATGGCTAACTTGACATCATGCATCTTCCAGCCTAGGCCTTAAGAGGCCTTGAAGCGTTTGCTCTTTCTCTCTTGAAATTCTTATGTACCCATGTGGAGCAGCACAGCCTTGCCTGCGGGATCACTTGACAGCAGGCACCAACCACAAGAGACATGAGTGGAGCCATCTTAGACCATCAGGTTCCAAGTGAGTCTCCAAATGAGACTGTAGAAGAATGACTGACAGCAGGTGAGACCAAGAGAAATACCACTCAAATGAGCCCTGCCCCAAATGCTGAGCAAAATTAGTGGCTTTAATCCACTAATTTTGGGGTCATTTTTTTGTAGCAATAGGTAATTATAGCAATAGGCCTTCAAAATTTTGCCTGCTACAACCTGGCTCCTGCCTATACACCTTTAAACCCATTCTCTGTCTTTTTCTTCTTGTATAGTAGGCTCACCCACATCAAGTCACTTCTATTTAATCTTACAGGTACCATGTTTCACATTTGATGTTCTATATTTTTTATTTGCTCTTCTTCCCTATGCTGCCTTAACCATCCTTTCCACATGCATACACATTCATATTCATCATCAAGATTAGAACCTAAATATTAGCTTTTAAAAACTTCCTTCTCGAACCCAGAGCTGGTTAAGGTCCCCTGCATATCTCTTAGCTTTCTTACTTTTCTCTTATAGCACTTATTACAATTTACAATTACCGAGTTTTTTAAAAACATTTTCCTTTTCCAATTGACTGAATTCCACAGGGTCAGAGATCCCATGTATCTTATTTGCTGTTGCCTTCCCAGCACCTAGTACAATGCCTGCAACACAGTAGGTTCTTTGTAGGTTTAAGTACTTGCTTAAGGGATAAATGCTTCACAAATATTTTCTGAATAAATATTTACTATATCATCATCATTATTATGTTTTATTCTCTGAAAATTGGATTTTCAGTGCTGGGCAAATTCATCATGTGTTCTATAAATTCAATGACTGAACAGCTGTCAATAGATAAACTTTTTATTTTTTATTTTAAAGTAATTGACAGCTCTGTTCTACTAATTGTTAAACACAGAAAACTGGAAAGGTGTTCTTTGTTGGGGAGAGGACAGTTGTCATCAATATTAATACAAAATACTTTATGTGACTCTTAAGGATAAAAGATGTGTCAGAATATTATCTAGAAGAGAGAGTACAGGGTTTTGCTTTTTTTTTCCCCCCTCAAGGAAATACCTGTCACCATGAACAATGGTTGAGACTCAGATCTTAGAAAGAGGTTGTTTTTTAGGATCTATAACTGGAATATTCAGGTATATCATAAACATTTTTATTCCCCAAACACTGCTGCATGACATGTCACTATTTTAGAGAGGGTGGCTGAGCTTAAATTTCTGCTATATATAAGTAAAATGGGCACAGAAGTGAAATTTCATAACCCTCAGGTCTGCAGTGAATTGCCAAAGCAGCAGTCTTATTACCGTTCATCAGGACGGGTGGGCTTATGGCCTCTTAAGAGTGCCATTTATGAGTCTACAGAAACTATGATGAGTGGCTTTGCCTCAGGTCAAGGGCCTTAAGGGATTTATATAATGCTCAAAGCTGAATAGGTATATATATATATATATATATATATATATATATATATATATATATATATATATATTTTTTTTTTTTTTGTTGTTGTTGTTGTTGTTGTTGTTGTTTTTTGTTTTTTGTTTTTTTGTTTTTTTGAGAGCAGTGTCATTGGCCCTCATATGTGGGACCGATCCGGGGCCGCTGGCTTCCCAAGCCAGCGCTTAACCACTGTGCCACTCGGCTGGCCCTAATATATATATATATTTTAAATGCAGTCTTCTAAAATCCCCAAAAGAATGGAGGAAATCTAGCCGTGACTGCTGACTTCCATGCTAACTCTGTGAGATAAGACAATTCACTCAAGTTTTCCTATCCTGGTTTTTAAAATTTTTTATTTTTTTGTCTCCAAACTGTGCGTGATTGTGTCACGTGATGACTGAGGTCACTTCTGCCTGGAATAGCTGTAGATGATACAATTTATAGCCATGGATTGTCTGGCACATCTTGTAGGGGGCAGGGGTTAGTACTCTTGCCCAGCTCTAACAAAGCAAAGTGGAAAGTGGGAGGGGGTATTGGAATTCAGGAATTTGCATTAAAAAAAAAGAAGCAAGTACAAAAACTTCTTTAGGTGATTCATGAGCACATGTATGCCCAAGAACTGCCTCTTCTGTTATCAGGATTCCCATTGTTATATATGAGGACATTTAATTCTTATATAGACCTGAGAAATATTATATGAAGGAAACACCAACAATTTAAAACTTCTAGCAGCAGAAAAGATTTGTCTCATTTGTTCTGACTACCTTTCTTCAGATACTGAAGTTGAAATCATTATAGGCAAAACCTTGCTCACATAATTTTTGTCAGATTCAGACCTTACAGCATTTAAGATCTTGCAACCATTCAATCAACACCAAAACCTTCACAGGAAATCACCAATTAAAATAAGTACTCCAACATCCACATTATTTTGGTATTTCTGTTTTTCTCTCTGTCATTCTATCATACAAGGTATGATAACAAAATATGTTGAATGTTTAAATAAAAAATATTATTACAGTAGAAGACACATTGCCATTAGTCACCGTCAAAATATTCCTTCTTGCTTCAAACACAGCTATTCCATTGTTCTTGCCACTTTCTGAAGCAGCTCTGGAAGTCCTCTTAATTGTCTTCAGTTGTGCTGTTGTGGCTGCCTCAATGTCCTGCATTGATTCAAAACGTTTTCCTTTCATGGCCATTTTAATTTTGGGGAAGAGCCAGAAGTCACACAGTACCAGATCTGGTGAATAAGGTGGATGAGGACAACCATAATGTTTTTATTTGACAGCAAGTGCAGTACCAGAAGCGATGTGTCACACAGAGCATTGTCATGATGGAGGATGAAGTAAAGACACTCATGAAAGAGGACTTCCAGAACTGCTTCAGAAAGTAGCAAGGATGATGGGATAAGTGTGTTCAAAGTGAGGGGGAGTATTTTGAGGGGATTAATGGCAATGTGTCTTTACTGTAATAATTTTTTTAAATTTAAACATTCACTGTATTTTGTGATCACATCTCATATATTATGAGAAACAGAGCAGTGACTGAATCAAACAGTGAGATAGAAAGAATTGCTTATGTTCTTAGTGCAAAAAAATGTATATTTGTGTGTGTGTGTGTGTGTGTGTGTACACACTCACACACACAGAAACCCACATAATTATCATGTAACGATGCTTGGATTACCCCTCATATTTCCAGTCATATTCCTGGGATATTCTCAGTGTTAATTTTTATCTGACTTCATGGGCATAAAATATGTGCTAAGGGAGGTGAGAGACCCCAAGTTCTGCTTCTCCAGGAGAAGTCTTTGTGAAACATTTTTATATATAAAGTACTTTGAGTTGATGTCTTCTAAATATTTCTGTGAGGAGAGCAACACAGCCATGACCATCATCATTTGACCAATGAAGAACTTCAGAGACAATAGACTTGTCCAGTTTGATACCCTGCTGTAATAGAACTAAACTGGATTCACTTTCAAGTCTTTTGGCTTTGAAAGCCGCACTCTTTTTTTCCACACCATATTCATGCCGCAGTTCAGAAATTTTTCCATATTGTTTCTTACTGAAGTCTTCTTAAAATCAAAAATGTCTGTGTACTTGCAGAGAAGCAAAGAGTTATCACCATGAATTTATTGATAAAAATTTATTCAAAACTCCCCATTCTGATGGCTACTATACAGACTACATGATGAAAAATCCTAGTAGCAAATAGACTGTTGCAGAAAGTGGGCTGTGGTAAATCCATTACAGAGACCCCAGGAAGAGGAAAAGACATAATGAGATCTGTATTTGCTTAGAAAGGTGCGAGCTCTACTTCCAAAATAACAAATGTATTGTCAGCCTGTTCTCTAGTCTCCATTTCTTCTGCCACTGCTTCAGCTCAGACTGTGGTCATTTTGTGTCTGACACACACTAGGCATCAGGAAACAAAAATTTATTGAAAAAAAGAATGTCTCCTAATTGGTTTTAGCCTCCTTTGTTTTGGGGAAAAAAAAAAAAAAGGCTTGGAAGTAGCACCACCAGGACTTGAACCACAATTTGAGGGGTTCAGAGTTCAAACTTTCAACCTCCACACCATGTTATTCCCAGACCATTAGTCACTTTTACAACCTACCTAATAGACTGGAGGGGCTGGATTTTGCCACATCGGCAATAGGCCCTTTTACAGTTTAGATTTATTATTTGTAAAATTCAACTTTATACAATTTCTGCACTCCATTTGGCTACCATACTGAAATTTCCTAGGCAAGAAAATGACCATATGCAATGAGGTTTATAGTCAGATCCTGGTACTTCCTGAATGTTTAGCAGTTTCTTACTATTTTGTTTAGACCATGAGTTCACAAAGAAGAATGTTCAAGAATTGTAGATTCAATTCTGTGAGGACACTGGCAAAGCCCTAGATATCGCAGGACTTGCCAACCTGCTCTGTGTCTAGGGCACTTTCAGAACCTCTTCAATCACTCCTTTGGGGAAAAGAAGTCTGTTTAAAATTTCTTTGTAATCTGCAGCCCCTCTGCAGGAGAGCAGCCTTATGGAGATCAGTAAAAAAACAGAGCCAGTCAAGGTCTTTAAGCTGCCTTTATTCAGCTAGGTCACTTACTAGTTGTGACTGGAAGGGATGTTGTGCAATTATAACAAGTCCCTATGGAACCTTAATATTAATATTAATTAAAGATACTAATATTCCACAGGACACTTTGCTGACCACCAGCCATTCCCTTGACAGCACTTTGGTTTCACAACAGGGCTCAAAGTCATTTGGATTTGAAAAGCAGCATTTTTTAGTTCCATGAAAATAATATATAAAAATCACCCTAATAAGAAAATGATACTGTGTGAGGATTTCCAGACTAATCCACCTTAATCAAGAAGAGAGAGACCTATGTTCGAGAGTACTTTTTGTCTGTTGGTGTTCATTCTCTCCCCGTCCTCCCCCTCCCCTGCCTCTTCCTCCTCCTCCTTCTTCTTCATTTGTTTGTAAGCAATACAAACCTCAGTGAATCTTAGCAATGCTCATAGCCACCCAGCTAGAGAATTTTTGTGACTTGTTTGGTCCTTCCATTAAATATTGTCCAGCAAATTTTGAGTATAATAATACATGCAACTTGCTCACCACTTCTTTAAAAAGGAAGCAGGTAGCTTCCAGGTGCTGTGGACTAATCTTGATCTACGGTGCACACGAGCCAGCTATAACTGAGGGGAGGCGGGCAACACCCTAGGTTATAGTGGGTGATTAAAGAAAGCTGATTGGACAGCAGGCATTGCAGAACTTCCTGCCTTTTGTGTTCCCACCTGCTTCTGGACTATTATTTTGAGAGAGAATAAACTTAGACTTTGTTGGAGATTCTGCAGTTTTGGGGCTCTTGGTAAAGACGCTTAGTTTTACCCAGACACAAAGTCTTTTTTTCTACAGTCCTAAATCTATTGTACCTTTTATTGATTCAAGTTGACCTTGGTCTGAGCATCTTAAAATATCCCAGAGGATAGAACATGGTCACAGTGGAATCAAAAGCTGGTGTATCTAAGGAAGTCAAAGAAAATTTCTGAAAGGTAGTATGGTCGAGTGGCAAAATATGTGTCACAACACTAGACAAATGTACTTCTTATGTACAGTCATGCCCTACATAGTGACATTTTGATCAATGACAGACCACATATATGATGGTTGTCCCATAGATTATAATGGAAAAGTTCCTATTGCCCAGTGACATCATAACCATTGTAATGTCACAGCACAATGCGTTACATTATCAACAGTATTCAGTACAGTAACATGCTTTATAGGTTTGCAGTTTAGGAACAATAGGTCATATCATCTAGCCTGGATGCATAGTAGGCTAGACCTAGATGGTATAGTGCCCTCTATGATATCCACCCAACAAAATCACCTAAAGGCTCGTTTCTCGGAACGTATCCCCACTGATAAGCAAGGCCTGACTGTACTACTGATCTTGGGCTCTACTGAACCTCAGTTTCCTCATCTGTAAAATAATGAAAATAATACATGCCTTACAGTAATTCTGTGGGGATTCTGAAAAATGATATATATGAAGTATCCAGCAAAATAAGTTTCTCAATACTCCTAGTTTTTCTCCTTATTTTTTTCTACTTATTTCAGCCTTGCCAGCTTTGGAAATACCTAGAGTATAGTCTTGTAGTGGGACCATAAATTCTTTTGGAGAGAAGAAAGGTTATTTTCCCTTATGTTTCCATACAGTGTTAGTTAATTAATTGGAAATTTTCTGTGGTTTTGAGGCTGATGAAGAAAGGACAGGAGCTGAGGTAGGCGATGGCCACTCACCCATTCCTTCTCCTCTTTTATGTCATGAATACTAAACTTTGGAGGAGTGTGCAAAGGGACAGGGAACTGGCAGTGTAAACAGTCACTCTCTTGAAGATTGATATCACAGTTATCAAGAGGGCTTTTAATAGAAGCCAATTCCAAAAAAACCAAAAACAAATGAAAAAAATGACACAGACTCTCTATCCATGGCACAATTTTTCCCTTTCACCTTTATTGACAAGGTCTTCTCTGCTTAAGGATTTGCTGTGTTGACAAGGGTATTCAGTATTGATCAGAGATAATGGTAGTCTGGTTGACATTTCAACTCCTGCACTTTATTTTTCAATTGACAAAAGCCTTTATAATCTAGTCACTTTCCATTTCTCTTTGATCCAAGAATCCCTGGGGAAGGAAGGTCTACATTGAATCAGTCTGAGGGAACGTGGCTCATCAAGGGTGGGTCAGTGTCTTGATTAGGAAGAGAAAGTAGGCTAATTATATTGCCGTGCACAACTTAATATTTTTTTCAATTACATTTGACATGCAATATTATTTTATATTAGTTTCAGGTGTATAGCATAGTGGTTACACATTCATATAATATATTAAGTGATCCCATGATAGCTCTAGTTTCTTCAGGGCACCATATATAGTAATTACAATATTATCGACTATATTCCCTATGCTGTATTTTACATCCCTGTGACTAAATTTTGTAACTACCAATGTGTACTTATTAATCCCTTCATCATTTTCACTCAGCCTCCTAACCCCACTCCTATCTGGCAACCATCAGTTTGTTCTCTGTATCTATGAGCTTATTTCTGTTTTGTTTGTTCATTTATTTTGTTCTTTAGATTCCACATATGAGTGAAATCATATGGTATTTGTCTTTCTCTGTCTGACTTATTTCACTTAGCATAATATCCACTAGGTCCATCCATGGTGTCACAAGTGGTAAGATTACATTCTTTTTTATGGCTGACTAATAGTCCATTGTATATATGTACCACCTCTTTATCCAATTGTCTATTGGTGGGCACTTAGGTTGCTTCCATATATTGGCTATTGTAAATACTGCTGCAACGAATATAGGGTGCATGTATCTTTTCACATCAGTGTTTTGGATTTCTTTGGATAAATACCCAGAAGCAGAATAGCTGGGTCATACAGTAGTTCTATTTTTAATTTTTTGAGGAGCCCCCATACTATTTTCCATATCCAGTGCATAAATTTTGTTGAGACACTGTAATATGATCCTTCTGTGTGAGTAAAAACATGAAGCAAAGCTGGATAACTGCACTGTGGGATCAAACCAAACTTAGTTCAGATTCATGCATTCTTATTTACTAAGACCAAGTCTTCAAAAAAAAAAATCTCTGAACCTCAGTTTCCTCATCTCTAAAATAAATGATGCTAATGTCTCTACATTGAGGATTATAATGCCTATCTTAAAGGATTCAGAGTATGCAAAGCATCTAGAATATAGTAGACACTCAAAGGATAGCTATTATCTTTTCAAGCCATTTGTAATTGAGGAACTTCTTATTTTTAAAACTTGACTAGAAATGTCTTATAGACGATGAACTCGGACTCAGTCTGAGCAAAGGAGACCCATCCTATGCAAATATAAATTCAAGAAACTTTTGGGGCCAGCTGAGCGGCTCAGTTGGTTAAGAGTTGGCTTAGAGCGCATGCTCTGAGCAACAGGGCCGCCGGTTTGATTCTTACATGGGCCAGTGATGCTGCACCCGAGCTGAGCTGTCTCTGAGCTGCCAACAGGTGGCAGGATGGCTCAGCTCATGTAACAACAAGATTGTCTGTTCGATGGTGGGCTACACCCACCCACAACTAAAGATTGAACTTGGCACCTTGAGCTGAGCTGCTGCCTGGATGGTTCAGTGGATAGGGCATGTGCTCTTAACAAGGCTGGTGGTTCTACCCCATGGGATGGTGGCTAGCCCACCTGCAACAAATATTGAACACAGCACCTTGAGCTTTGAGGCCAGAAGCTGATGATGGGAAGCCAGATGGAGACTGGCGCCCTCCACAACAAAGACTGAAGAGCAACAATTTGGCTGGTCCCCTCCCCCAATTTCCCAACACTGTTCCCCTCCCCGAATTCCCAAATAAAAATCTTAAAAAAAAAAGAAAGAAACTTTCTAAAACCAATGTAAATGCTGGGCTTTATTGCCTATAATTTGGAAGTGCTGATACTCATGCTGTCTTTCATTGATATAAATATATGTATCTATATTCTCTTCTAACCTGTGGAATCATACTACATTCAAAACCCCTTACCTGCTTTTTCCATGTAGTAGATGGTGTTTTAAATTCTAATTCACTCACTTAAGTATAAATAATATGCAAGATCACAGAGAAATTTGTGGCATAAACGATGTATTGGGTGACTCAAAACCCATTTCCAATCCCTCCTCACTTTCTTTGTTTACTAGAAAATTTAAACTGGACTCATGGCCTCCCAAAAACTTAAGGGCATCATGTGTCACTGTAAGGAATAATATGTTCTGATGAAGAATATGTAAATAGAAATCTACGAAAAGCATTTGGGGAAACATTTATATTTAAGAATAGAAAAGGAGAGTAGGAAAACAACAATAACAACAACAACAGAAAACAACTTGTGAAGCTTTTGCCCTACCCTCTTCTTCCTTTCTGACACATGACTAATGCTTAGAAGTAGAGCAGGCATCCCACAACTCAATATGCTAAAAATTGTGGAGCTAAAATTTGGAAAGGACTAGAGTTTTGATGTCATCAATGAACATCTGAATCAATGCTTCTGCCATTTCTTTCATTTTTCAACAACTAGTTGGGCATTTACGTGTTACAAACATACTGCTTTAGATTTTGAAGATAGAACAGTAAAAACAACAGACAAATGTTCCTGCTCTTATGAATCTCACATTCTAATGTGTGAAGAGAGACAGAAAAAAAAATTTCTAAGGGTGTGTGGGTGTTGGGGTGTGTGTATGGTATGTCAAACAATTAAAAAAAATTCGAAGGAGAAAAATAAAGCAAGGAAAAGAGAGGGCTAGGAAGTGCAAGGGTGTGGGTATGTTTCACTGCTGAAAAACCCATATAGGAATTAGAGTCTGGAAAGTGAGAGATGACTTGAGTCCTGGACTTTATGTTATGAAATATAAATTCAGAATATGAAATTAAATTTTTCTGGATGGTTGAAGACAGCCAGTGTGGATGAATCTGGATGAATATGGGGATGAGAGAGGCCTTGCCAGGAGCAAGCAGGATTTTAGGACCTTCCTCCTACCTGATGATGGTGATGTAGAGGTTCGGAAAAGGGTGGTCTTATTGGGAGCCAGAGATATGGACAGCTGATTGGTCTCAGTGGATGTTAGGAACAAATCAGCAACTTTCTCTTAACAGCTGTGCTGCTTGCTATTTAAGAAAACTAGGCCAACATTTGTTTAAGGCACAGCCTGTTGGGTGTTCTATGACCCACAGCTGGAAATATTCCTAATTGAAACAGATATAGCAGGAAGAATGAACCAACATTTATGGAGCATGTACCAAGTGTCAAACACTAGTCTAGTCCATATACATGTCACCACTTTTGATTTTCACAACCCTAGGGGGTTGATCCTTTTACCATACTTTTAGAGCTGAGGAAAGTTAAGAAATGACTCCAGTTTATAAGTCAGTAAGTGGTAGCTTAGATTTAAATTTAGATATTTGCGTCTAGAAAGCATCCCTGCTCATTTTCTTATTTATTTAGTAAAATAATAATAAAGTGTTCTCTATATGTCAAGCATTTTGCTAGACACTTAAGTTAGGAATAGTATGAGAAATAAAACAGAGTTCAAGTTCTCAAGGAACTCTCTAAGTAGCGAGGAGGACAGACATAAGCACAACTTTAAAAATTGTTTAGTTGGGCTGTCCAAGTGGCGCAGTGGTTAAGCGCTGGCTTGGGAAGCCAGCAGCCCCGGTTCGGGTCCCACATATGAAGACCAGTGACACTGCCCTCAAAAAACAAAAATTGTTCAGTTAATTCAGATATTTTTGGAGTGCCTGTTGTGTTCTAAAACCTATGCGAGGCACTGAACTGATTCATGGAAGTCTAACAGTCCCAGTCCATGACTATGTTATCATCCATTGGGAGAGTTAAGCCCCAAGCAAAACTGCTGGTAAGGTTTGCAGTATCTGTGGAAGAGGTAGGTGGAAAATCATAAAGGGACCATGGAAGAGGGACTGGGTGGTGGAGAATGAATAGGTAGTCAGGTAAAGGTGTTCTTGGCAAAAGTCATGAGAATAGGTATTGGAGAATGAAAGGTCATGGGACTGTAGAGCTGGATGTTCCAAGGTGAAAGATGGGAACTGAAGTTGGAAAGATAGCTGGGGCCCAATAGCAAAGGTCATATGGATAAACGTAAATGGCTTCGGCTTTCTCCTGCAGGCAAAAGTTTTGAACTATACAGGCAAAATCATCAGACCTGGTTTTAGAAAGGTAGCTCTGGTAGATGATCCTGTTTACTTGCTTGCCATTTGAAACCCTTTATTTTTATGTAATTCAGAACATTGTCTTTAGATAGCCAATTATTAGTATTATTATTACTATTCTCAAGAGATTGAAGTTTCTCCTTCATGGGATGAAATAAATTCTGCCCACTGTTAAACATTAGTAAAATGGCATTACACACTTAAAGTTTAAATCTTATATCACTTCTGAAACCTTTTAATAGTTATTCCCTTTCTTCTGGGGAAAAGATTCAGTTAGTCGGTTCTAGATGAATAAAGGACCAATCAGAATGTTTAAGGAAAAAAGACAAGAATCACTCATTCCTTGTGTACAAAATGTTTCATGCTCAATTTCAAGCAGATTCCTATGGTATAGCCTAGTTATTTTTCTCCCAAATGGAGTAGTATAATGAGTGCATGATGTGTTTGGCTACAGCAATAAAATGCAGTATGTTCAGAATATTATTGCCTTCTGTCATAAAAAGAATTAAAAATAAACAAAGTAAAAACAAAAGGAAACACATGCATTTGAAGATATCCGGGCTTCCGATGTCAGTTTTATCCCCACCAGGTAATTTTTTCAAGTCCCGGGCTCAACTGAGATTTGCCACTATCCGTTATCTCCTTTTATGAGCATGGGGATTGCTTTATTGTTGCAGTGCTTGGCAAAATACTTCTCTTTTACAAGTAATCTAGATCCGTCAAGCTGTCTAGTTCTATGCCATCAGTCACCACTTTGTAGTTTATTTGGTGACAGTGACTGCCAATAAAATAATGCTATAAAATATTCCAGTGTGAGGAGGCTAATTCCGCGCAGGTTAATAAAGCTGCCGTGATTCATCTTGCCCGGCAAGCGTGCTTTTTATGCGGGGCCTCTTTTAGTTGGATGTGCAAAATCACATTGAGGTTAGATGGCATTTATGCTGTATGTAAGGGTTTACTTAATTTATATATTTACTTTCTTTCAGACCTGCATTTGAAATAAAGTCTGTAGGTTTCTCCCTGGGATGATGGAGTATATCCAGGGGTGAATTCTGAACAGGCTCATGAACTCGGGTAATAAAACAGAGGCAAAGAGGCAAAAATGACAGCTCTGGGGCCTGCTTTATTATGCCATCTCTCTGGATCTATGCAGAGCAGAAAGTGGTACCAAAACCCTCGTGGAGAGTGTTTAAGCAGGCTTTTGGAGAGCCCTCTTCATGAGTACTTTAATGACCTCAGTTCAAGCCAAGAGCAATAAACATCTCAGAAAGAGGTTCTTAATTGAAAAGACCAGTGATTTCAGAAGGATTAATATCGCTGTCAGACCCTGCTTGCTTCCTGTCCCTTTTAATTTAGCCTTCTGTTTTAATTTACAAACAGCTATGCAGATTGGAGCTTTAAAAGGCAGGAAGGAGGAGGAGTGGCAAACAGAGTGCATCTGGGCATCATGGACCAGGATTACAAAGTTCGTCTCAGGTCTGCCATTACTTTCTTATCTGTAAATTGGGTATTCTGGTGTCTTTATAATACTTATCATGTTACCGTGAAAATTCTTTATCTAATTGATAGCGTGCTCTGGAAAATATGCATAAAATTAAAGGGAATAAGTAAAGATAAAGGAGATAGATATAACAGAATATTTTTTATAAACATTTAATATAGTACATTCAGTTTTACCAGATTGGGGTACAAATACATTTGGATCACTTTTGTTATTTTGGTTAATTATGTGAGCACCCACAATCTCCATTAACAAATAATCCAAGGCTTGAGACCCTCTTCCCTCTCCCAACTCTTAGTTGCTAATTCAGCCTAATGGAGCAGATGCCAGGTCTACAGAATTGAAGAGTTTGAACAGATCTTCTGCTGTGGCTTGTGCTGCTATAGCAACATGGAGTCATTGTTGAATATGGTCTTGCATAGCCCAGCAAATGACCACCATCTGAAATGCTAGCCTCATGCAGATACTTGTATGGGCGGCGGTGGTGTCCATAATTGGGCTACTGAAGTTACAGGTGTTTCATCTTTACAGTCATAGGCAAAGCCACTGTTTGAGCGTTGTGAAAAGATGTCTGTCCAAATGAACTTCCACCTGTAGCTTGCATATTGTTCTCAGGAACTCAGTGTTCCACCTGAGGCCAGAGCATCTCATCTAATGCTGATATCCCCTTTGGATACATGGGCCATTTCCTGGCAAGGACCATTGAAGAGACTTTACTGCCATTGGTTCTCTGGATGAATTTGTGATTCCTTTCCCTCCCTATAGGCTTCTCAGCCTTTATACTCTTTAGCAGTTTCTCTGGCTGCCAAGATTGTAGATAGGGGATCTACCTTTGCTGGGTCCAAAGGTCCTATTTCTCTTTCCCTCCATGGGGGTGGGTGTCTATTCTCCTTATATTTGCCTAACCAGATACTACTAGTCAAGTGTTTTTGGATAAATTAAAGATGAAGACTTCTATGTATTGTAGATGAAAAAAACCCAAAACAGTTTGAACTTAATTCTGAAACCTGCTGCTACACAAGTAATTTTTTTTTTTGCCATTTTTGTTCTACTGTTACTATTTTCAGGTTAGTTCCTGAATATTCCATCTCTGTTTTAAAATCTGGTTTCAAAATCACCTCTATCTTTAGATTTATTTATTAAAGCTATATTTCTCTCTTACCATTCACCCCTCACCTCAATGCTAGGGCAGGATATACTAATGTACCCATAAAATTGGGGGAAGCCAGTTGTGTATATGAATGTACACATATGGAGTGAAATGGATTTGTGTTTCCTGAATTAGAAGTATGCAGCCTATACAAGGAAGATTCTTAATCCCTTATTTTCCTCCTCCATCATGGTGATAGATTTCAGACCCTGCCACATGGTTGGGACCATGTTGCTTTGAGGGAAATACTTTACATAACAGGCCTTATTTCTTCATTTATTTTTAGTCATTAAATGCTGATACTTTTTGTTGTTGTTTCAGCTATTTCTTAAATCTCTCCTTTTAACACCAACCTTAGTTCCACTGTCAAAGTTGAGGTCTTCATCATCTCTTGCCTGAATACTACTGGGCTCTACTAAATGTGTTCTCTCCAGTCTTGATTTTCCTAAGCCCATCCTTCATATTGCAGTGAACGCTCAGATTAAAGTTCTGATCTCACTATGTTCTTTTTCTCTTTTCAGTGGGTCCCCATTGTCCTGAGACAAACTCAAATATCTCAACATGGCTTATTCTACTTACTATTCCAATCCTTTACACTCACTCTTCTTTTTAAAGTTCCCTTTGCTTTTAAAAATTTCTCCCACATATCATTTCTTGTCCCCATTTTTTTCCCCTTGGGTGATCTGTATTTCACCCTAGAATTCTCTTTTTCCTTTCCTTTATTTGATTAACTCTTACTTACTGTTTAAGATTCAGCTCACTTAGCTGCCCTTTCTCAATCCCCATAATATTGTTGGCCTATTTTCTATCACTGCATTGCTTTATTGTTTTATCACAATTTGTGTTTCTCTAACAATAGAAGGTGAATGATTCAAGGGTAGAGATTCTTTTTTCACAGTTTTCTCTTCAGGGGATAGCACATAGTAGAAGCTGAATAACTGTCTGTTGAGAGAATGAATCTATAATATGAAAGTCATAATGTCTACCTCAAAGGTTCATTGTGAAACTGAAATGAAATAATGTATGTTGAAGCAACTGGATTCACCTTTATTACACAGTAGGCATTTAGTACATGTTTTAATTCCTTCCACTTAAATTGAGTTACATAAGACACAAATTGCTTAAAGTTCATGAAGGAAGGCTTGTAAGTGAAACAGTGCTTACTGTTCATATTCTAAACCCTGCTGGACATTTTGGTTAAGTCCTCAAACTTATCTAGTAGAGGGTTTAAAAAAAACTAAACATTTTCCATAATGATAAAGTAAGATGGCTGTCTTATCAAAAAATAGTAAATCCTGTATCGATGGCCATTGGATCCCATTTCTCTCTTGTAACTGATCTTACCATCATCTCTATGTTCTACACCCCATACTGGCTGTATTCTGACATGAAAGATAGATTACTTCTCAGGTATGCTGCATGGCTGTAAGAATTATTCTGTGGAGCCCAAGGCAGGATGAATCCAGAGGAGCTCAAACTAGCCAGTGGGGAAACATTGAGAACTTGGGAAAGTGAAGAACTTGTTTATCTGAGTTATTTTATATCATTTCTCTCTCTTCTTTCAATTTTTTTTTTCCTTTCAAGACACAGAAATGAATGATACTCTTCTGTCTCAGAGTGTGAACTCTACCATTTAGTAGCTGTATAACTTTGGTAAGTCCTTTAACTTCCATGAGCTTCAGTTTTTGTCTATATAAATTGGATGATCATGTCTATCTTATTTACTATTGTTATTGTAATACTGTGTATATGAAAACCCTTTATAAACCATGAGGCACAATGGACATAAGGGGGCTACTATTGTTATTCCTTTCGAGAAAACTCCTTGCTCCCACAATATTTTAATGACTTGTAGAATGTGGGTTGGGCCATGGACTGTCTTTCATGAATTCTATAAGCTAGCATATAGAGAATGATCATAAATGGTAAATAATCACAAAAACATTGTCTCAGTAGATAAATTCGGCTCCCAAAAGTGCCTTTTATGTAGTCAAATGTTGCCTTTTGTCTAAAAGCCTCACTGCATTTTGCAAACAGATTATGTATGACACATACCAAAGTCATTCTATCCCCATCACTCTCATATTGCCACCTTTCTAAAGAAACAGTTGTTTAAAACCCCGGGCTACCATCAATCAGAAAAGCAAATAAAGGATATTTCACCTCCTTGAAAATTACTGCAGCAGGCAGCTAGTCACCAGCTAACACTAGAGTTAATTCTTTCTGCAAAAATTGTGTTCTAGGTAGCACAAAAGCTTAGAGAAGCATGTGACATAGATTTTTGGATAAGTTTATATATATTTTTATAGTAAAAATATTGGAGATGGTGTGGGAAGAACCGTCAGGAGGAGGGGCTGAAGAATAGCTAGGACCTATGGTAGCAAGATGTCTTTAATGCATCTGGAATTATGAGCCACTGAACCTAATGCCAATGTGTGCCCAAGGTGGCAGCTCATAGGTTAATAGCATCCCAGTTGCACTGATTGCATTGGCATCATTGACCAGAGTTGAAAGCCTTCACATATTTCAGACTTATTTCTGAAGTCCTTTTCATTTAAATACTATCCTGACTTCCTGCACTTTTTCTGAGATAAAAGTATCCCCAAAGAAAATGTTTTTATTTTTCTGGGTAAGGAAAAACAAGAAGTGACGGGGGCGGGGAATGGTAGTGTTCTCTGATTAGCGATTTTCCATTTTTCAAGTACTCACACTGTGCGCTTCTAACATCTCCTCAGTAACAGTACTTGCTATGGGTCCAAGAAGAAGAGATAGTTTACAGCAGTGATTCTCAGACTTGAGTATGTACCAGAATCACTGGAAAAGACTTGCTAAAACACTGATGACTGGGTTGGCTGGGCCCAACCCCAGAGTTTCTGATTTGGAGCATCTAGGATGGAGCCTCAGAATATGCACTTCATACAACTTCCTGGGCTATGCTGATGCTTTTGGTCCTACACCAACCTTGAGAACCTCTGGATTAAAGTCCACTGGGCAAACCACAAGCTTTTTCTTTAAAGATCAATATCAATATGAATGGTCTGATCATTGCTTTTTTCAGTAATAATTTCAATTATATAAAGATAACTTTGAAGGAGTGAATAGTAACCCTTTAGGTAATTGAAATCCAAATATAGAAAAATCTTATGAAAATGGGAAGCAATTGATAGGCTGTAGCAGTGAATAGAGCTCTTCAATTCATGCTTCAAGAGGCTGTTTGCTCTATCCGTATCTGTTTTTTTTCCAGTTCTGAGATGCTCTTGGTTGAAGTCTTTAGCCAAGGACCCCAGAGAGATTTCTAATCTTGAATTTGCTAATACTCGACCCATGTCATAATGAATTTTATTCTTTCCTGTGGGATAAGCAGTGCAATCACAAAGCCTGCCGTTAGAAAGAAAACTTACTGCTCCTGGGCTCTTTCCCATAATTATAGACATTGAAAAATGGAAAGAAACTGAGACATCAATTAGGTCAAAGGGTTTCAAACATTTGAAGAGAAAGCCTTTGTTCAGATAAAATCTTTCTCAAAACCTCCATATCAAAAACAGACAAATATGTGAATTATTTGGTAAAGCACCTAGGTAGAACACCAAATCATCTCAAACAGATTTTCAAATTCACAATACTAGACAACTGCAGGTTTCAGATAAGACACCTAACCCTCAGAATGACTAAGGACTTGCCATTATTCTGGAGACCGTGGAAAGTCTAAGGAGGCCTTGAAACCAAGATCAAGGGCTCTTGGAACAATGCCCAGGTTTTTCCTTGTTTGAGTAGACATGGAGGTCATAAACTTTCATAATTACTTCCTAAGCTATTGCAATATCATCCTACCACAGAATTACCAAAAAAGCAAGCCAGGCCCAAGGGAGAAATGCAGGAGCAAGTCCAGTAGTCAAGGACCACAAGAACATTGTTTTAACAGCAATAGATATATGAATAATCCATTCCTACATAATATGAAGCTATTAGTAGGTTTCTCTGTTTTCAACTAGGGGAAAAGATGCAGCTGAATGAGTTATTTAAATCTTTTAAGAAGAAAAAAATATCTAATTTTTCATAAGCAAAATCAAAACATGCCCCCTAGAATGAAATATAAAAAATAGAGAAGGGTAAGTATGCATACTCGATTGATTGAAATTCAGAACACTGGTTTTCTGAATTGACTAAAAGAGTTTTAATAAATCCATGAGAAAGACAAAATATACTACTTTATTAAGGGGGAAGAAATTGTACTTCGCTCAGGACACAACTTTGAAAACATTAGAAACAGAAACAGTAAATAAATGGTAACATAAACATGCATTCAGGAGAAGGAAGTTATTAATATTCGCTGTATGTGTTTGAGTGCCAAGTGCATATCTGATTTACTCAGATTATCAATGCCACTAGAGACACTTGGGAATCACCAGCATAACTTATATTTACTAAGTAAAGTAGAAGTTGAGAGGTTACAAATATAACAATGAAAATTCAGCAAATCTTTAGGGGTTTGTTATCTTGAGTCTGGCTTTTGAATACATGCATACTATTTGAAAGATATTCACCTATTTTCAGGATGAGAGATTTTGCATATTTGTTTTTATTATCACCATTGTCTATTAGTTTAATAGAATTTCTGTTTATGATCTTCAAAAGGCTCTTGCATCTTTGTAAATGACTTCTCTCTTAACCCATTCCAGATAACACTTCCTTAGCAGCTAGTCATTTTCACACAGCTTTGGGAGATATAGGTAATTTGAGGAGGTTTTTTTTTTAACAGTGACATCCTTTAAATTTGTTTTGCCAAAATGATCTTTCTACTCGGTAGAACAACTTCTAACCCCTGTGCATGTGAAAGCTTTGAGAGTGACTTTTTTGAAAACTACTTCTAGAATAATTCATGCTTTTCTGCATTTGCACATTTTGCATTATTTATCTGGGATCTTCAGACCCTTCTTGTTTGCTAGCAAAACTCTACCCAACTTTCAAAACTGAACTAAAAGATCACCTTTTCTGTGAGACTTTCTGTAGAGATAGTGCTCACTTTTTGGTATTACTATGATGCTTACACTTTAAGTGAGTTACCTAATCTACAAGGCTAGGATACAAGTTTCCTGGAAAGTCAAAATTGGGACATAATATCTGTTGGGATCCCAAACTTAGAGATGATATAAACTGGGGCTGTGCTTTCTCAAGTGCTAATGCATCAAGGAAAAGTGACCCACAGAGTAAGGGAAGGATAAAGCCAACCTGCAGAAGCAGGAGGCAGAAACTCTAGATAAGACCAAGACAGAAGAGCCCATGAGATGGAGAGATTTGCCTCCTCAATTCTTGGTCACCCTTTCAGAACACAATCCAGTGTTTTTGGAGTTGCTGCACTTTTGCTGTGGGTTTCATAAAATGGGCTTCTTTTTTTATCCATTCAGGAAAATCTCCATTTTGTTCATAACTTGAGTGATTTTGATCTTGAAAGCGTATAATCTCCCATCACCTATTATATATACAACCTAACACAGGGAGTGCTTCTGCATCTCTGCTGTCTTAATAATCTGTGCTTTTTTTCCTCTTACTATTTTATGTTATAATTCTTTACTAGTCTTTTCTTCCATTAATCTATGGTATTAATCTTAAAAAATCAGAGATCACAACACATTCCTCTTACGTGTATACTGTCAGCATCTAATATAGTACTTTACCTTATTAGGTGTTTGATCAATATGTGTTGAATGAATGAATAAATGCACTATTTATTCTGTAACAAATTTTATTTTGAAGGAATAACAATAATAGAGGTCTATAGTTAATCATAAGTCTAGGAATTCAGATAAATGGCAGAAAGTTTTGAAAGTACTTGCTCTCCCCCCTTGAATTTTCTCAAGTTCTGAATGATTATGTAGTTGCTATATGGAATGCCTCTTGTCCCTTCTATTGGTTTTGTAGTTCCTGAGAAGGAAGCTTCTATTGTCACTGTTATCTCCTAAATTCCCTGATACCAGCCCATTTATGTACACAACCTACTTCTTCAAAGGAGATGGTCGATTAGCATGAAAATCTCCATCTGCATCCCTTTTGAAAAGGTAGTTCATGAGAAAAGAATGGAAGTTTTTCCAAAGATTGCAATATTTATGTGAGCTTTCCTCACTTAGGTGGGTTTGGACAGGATATTTCCTGAGTCTTACGGCAGTGGGCAGGCCATAGGCCAATAAAAATCTTTGGTTTCTCTCAGATAAAAGCCCGGATGCTCCCATCCTCCTTCTCCTTTCCTGTTCCTGTTTTTTTCTTCTTTACTTACTATTGTAGTATAATATGCATATAGAAATCTGTACATATCCTAAGTGTGAAGTTCAGTGACTTTTTACAGACTGAACACACCTGTATGACCACCATCCAAGAAGCCCACCTCACTCCCTTCTTGCCACTATTACCCACCCCTAAGGGTAACCATTATTCTTACTTATAACAACATAGCTTACTTTGCTTGGTTAGGTACTTTATATAGATAAAATTAATATACATTCTTTTGTGTCTGGCTTCTTTTTCTTAATGTTATGAGGTTCATCCATGATGTTGTGTGATTGTTTGTGCTTATTGCTTTACATTACCTCTTGTTTGGAGGCACCATAATTTATTTATCTATTACACTATTGATGAATATAACCAGACTATTATGAATAATACTGATATAAAATTTTTAGTACATGATTTTGATACCTGGCTTTCTTTTAATTTATCTGAAGTACCTAAAAGGCCTAAACATTTTAAGTCACTACAATAACAGCTGTAAAGAAGACACTCAATAGATCGTTTTCTAAAATCTTGTGAGTGACATTCTTTGCTTGAGGAAACGCTTACATCCAATATCTGCCTTAAGGAAAAAAAACTGTGCTCTGACCTTAGATTCTAATAGGCCACTGGAGGATTCTGCTTCTCGAATGTCACCCTTGCAGTGGATGTACAAACTGATAAGAGACAAAGGAAGTGCTTCTGGAAAAGCCAAATTATCTGTGGTTGTAAAAGCAGAATACTTCAGTTTAGGAGGAATGGAGCTTTAGATAAGGGGGTGAACTGTGACTGTTCTTTTTGCGACAGGAAATGTGGTTGAACTCTGCCTCCCTTCCCTGTCATCATCATCTCTATCCAACTCCAATTTCCATACATCAAGTGGGCTCCCACAAAAAGTAAGCAAAAACAAAGAAGAATAACTTTTTTATGGTATCCCACTTTGCTTATGAATCCCTCACTCAGTCCCTAACTGGGTAGGATTTCTTAAAATGATCTTTTGGAAAGAGAGTGAATTTAAATAGGAAAAAGAAAGAAAGCACAAATATAACATTTGAAGTTAAACTCCTGCAATATCACTCAAAATAAGGTATTCTAGGAAATAGTCCTGGGTTTGCATCTTTCTACTAGAATCCGCTGGTAAGATGTAGATTCTGGGCCTAATCCTATGTCATGGGATTTATGTCCTTTAGGGTTCCCATGTTTCCAGAACTGTCTTCTGTCTGACCCTGGGCCCTCTACTTCACCCAGTTTGGGTACTTTGTCAAGTAAGATATAACAGGCATCTACAAGAACATCCAGTAGAAATGTAATGTAAGCCATGTGAGAATTAATTTTAAATTTTCTAGTAGCTATACTACATAAAATAAAAAGAAACAAGTAACATTAATTTTAATAATATATTTTATATAACTCGATATCCAAAATATTGTCTCTTCAATATAAAACCCATATGAAATTACTGATGAGGTAATTCACATTCTTGTATTTATAACAAGTGTTTGAAATCTGGGATATATTTCATACTCAGAGACTATCTTAATTTAGACTGATGACATTTCAAGTGCTAAATATCCACACGTGGTTATGGCTACTATATTGGACAATATAGGTAATAATCCAAGAGTCTGTCTAATCAGATCAAAATTATCAAATAAGTTGATTGCTGAATCAATAAGTAAGTAACTGAAAGTAACTTTTCTCAGGCTCTGCTTTCATTAATTGTCCTCTATGTCTTTGTTTCTGATGGTTAGGAGTGAGATGTGTGTTATAAGTATGTAGAGGAAAATACAGTGACAAAAGGAGAAAATGCAACCAAATTTTCATTCTTTTAAACATATCTATTGCTATTTTTTTGGGGTTTTTTTTTGAATTTTTTTTTTAAATTACAGTTTATTGGGGTGACAATAGTTAGTAAAACTACATAGGTTTCAAGTGTGCAATTCTGTAAATAATTCATCCTTTATATATCACATTGAGAATTTTTCTTTAATGATCGAAAAGAGAAAGATGGGAAAAAAGAAGAGAAGGGGAGGGAGGGAGGGAGGGAAGGAAGGAAGGAAGGAAGGAAGGAAGGAAGGAAGGAAGGAAAGAAGTTGCACTAGAACTAAAGTAAGACTTTATTTAATTCAATTTAATTAGAGCAGTGACTTTCCAACTACAGCATGCCCTATAATCACTTGGGGAATATACTTAAAATGAAGTATCCTGAGCCCCAATGGAGAAAACAAATTGAATGTAGCAGGATTGGGATAGGCCTTTTAACAAAATACCCTGGGCAATTCTAACATAGATTGCACAGGGCACAATTTTAGGAACATTAGGTAGAGAGAGGGCCTAGGACTGGTCCATAAAAAATCATAAATCTTCATTTATGTTGGCTTATCTCATGGTGATGACAGATGGCAGATATTTTGGCAGGTGAACCAATCAGCTACAATTAGAGGGAGACCAACTGGATATGGTATTACTTGGGCAAAGAGACGGTGAAGAACCAGGCTATGCATGTTACTGCCTTGTAAATGCCATCAATGGGATGTGTGTAGTAATGAAATGCTCTTAGAACAAAGGCATTAATTCCAAGGTCTGACACAAGAATCAGGAGCCATCAATAGGCATCATCTCTCATCTTTGGAAATGACTGAAAACCATTTAAGTACACTTTGGTTCTGGCAGGCTCAATCTGCACTATCAAAGGAAGGAAGCTCTTTATGTCAAAAGACCAATGAGAAGCATGGACTTTTGGATGTCAGCCAACCACACCGGCTTCATATAGCTAGGCGCTTCATAAATGAATATGCCATTAATGCAAGACAGTGTACAAGATGTCCTGTAATGGAGGGAGTCCATACTGAGCTACAGAGGTTCAGAGGACAGGAGGGCGCTCAGGGGGGCTTCCTGCAGTAGACCCCAAGGGAACTGTGTCATGAAGGGTGGGAGAATGTCTTCAGGGAATGTCTTCAGGGAGAGACAGGAGAGAAATTCTAAGCAGAGTTTTGGCAGTGGAAAGATGTATGACTATTCTGGGAAAAGTGGTCAGGGTGGCAGAGGGATAGTGTGGGAGCTAAATGTTAACTCACCATGGAGAGAGTCATTGTTTTCTGTCCTGAGTCCATATTTGGGTAAAGGTGTTACATACTGAGGGACACAGTTTGTCCCAGTTTGTACCACACAGACCTGCTTTGTGTTCCTCATCTTGGTGAAATTATTAATAGTGCTCCCTTTACTGTCACAAGAGTCCCAGTTTAAATGTAAATTATATGGTCACTCTACTGTGATGTAATGAATTTTCTCCCTGGTGGGGAGACCTAAAATACATATAACGCTTACATAATATGTTGATGGCTTTATTATCACCTAGAAAAAAGGAGCTGATCTTTTTAAAGAGAAAATTGAAGAGCCAGCTATTTAATTTCTGTGAATCATTTTTTCTTGTCCTTAAAGTTCAGATAGTAATAATATTACAGACCCACACTCCTTACCCCAATACTTTGGGGAAAGGCAGGTTTCTAAATTTAGCATTTTTCCGATTGTAGAAAGGTAATTATATACCCTCCCTCCCCAGGATATATAACACCTTGTAATCATACATTTCTATTTCTGCTGCAAATGTATAAATATTCACACAAAGTAGGCTAAATAAATAAGGCAATAAGTCTTTCATAGCTTCATATCAGTTATAGCCATGTTTTGCCATAAATCGGTTTGAAAGAAACTTGTGGGGACAAAAATCTTATTTTGTTTTGTTTTTAGAGCCCACTGTATATCAGAATTGCTGAGAAGGGGTTGGTTGTAGAATTGTATTTCACTCACAGTGATAAATATATTAAATTAGATTTTCCATGTAGAGTGCTTAGCAGAATGACCAAGGAATGTAAGCTTCTAATAATGATTAGTGGTGTTATTTCCTAGAGAGTCCAGAGAAAACGTGCAGGTTGATCTGTACCTGTTGTCGGTGTTGTATCGCTCTCTGTCTCTGCTCAGAATCACAGGCTTTTCCTGGGATGATCCCAGTCTCACAGCTTCATCATCCATCATCCAGAACAAACACTGACCCTGAGTTGGCTTTGTGAGTCCGGACTCCCTAATGCGATAAAGTGAAAATAAATAAGGCCCTATGCAAATGCGATTAAAATCCAATCAAGGAAAATAAACTGCAGACATCTGTTCTTTTCTGTCCGTTCCATGTCATTTGAATATTTTCTCCTGGTCTTAAAACAGAAGCAAGAACAAAACAAAACAAAAAATGAAAAAAAAGAAAAAAGACTGCGTATTTTTTTGGGGTACCTGCCAGACTGGCATTCGAGCATGTGATCCACTAAATAACTATTTGAACAAGAGCAGAGGAAAGGTAAACAGTAAGGTGGAGGGCACACAGGCTATAGATTATCTGATTCTTGTTTCTCATTCAGAAATGTATTGTTTGGTGAGCTTCGTTTTCCTTCCCATAATAGTGAAACAGCGTTTTGAGTCTCTTTGGAAATGGTGGCCCAGGTTTGAATTTAAATCTATCAGTCATGATTGAAAGAAAAAAAAAAGAGTCATTTTGAATATCAAGAAAGAAGAAAGAACACACCCTGACTCGGTCTACCTGGGTGAAGTACATATCTGTGTAGCATCCCCGTCTAGAAGAAACTTCTATTTCTACATAATTCAGCTTGATCGGGTCCTTGTATGTTTTCTCCAGTGAGTGAACAAGCAGGTATCTAGTGTTGGGACATCAGAATGGGAACCATGTCAAGTGGGACGCTTGAGAACTGACGTGCCTTAGGCAGTTTGGGCTGCTATCACAAACTACCACAGACTGGGTGGCTTACTCAACAAACATTTTGTTTTCACAGTTCTGAGGCTAGACATCCAAGATCAAGGTACCAGCATGATTAGGTTCTTGGTGAGGCACCTCTTTCTGGTTTATAGGTGACTGTCTTATCATATCCTCACATGTCAGAGAGCAGAGAGAAAGGGCTAGTATCTTCTTCTTACAAGGACTCCATCTTCATGACCTTATTACCTCCTAAGACCCTGATGCAAATATCATCACATTAGGGCTTCAACCTAAAAAATTTGGGGGAAACACAAACATGAAATTCCTAATGCATCCTAATTATTGGGTTGTCGGAAAAGTCATGACATATTTTTTTCTATGTTTTTTTGTTGCAAAAATGCATCATGACTTTTCCAACAACCCAGTACTTTGTACACAGGAAGCTTAGACATAATGATGGCTCAGCCAGACTGGCAGCTACAAGCTGACTTACCAGTCCAGATTCGTCACTTCTGAGAGGCCGAATACTCTAGCCACACTATGACACAGATATGCTGCTGCCCCAATTATATTCTCTATTCTGGACTGAATATCCATTCTGGACTGAATATCCATTCAGGACAAATTGATTACTTAGGTTATACTGAATGTATCGGATATACAGACCAGTTTGAACCAGCCACAGCTTTCCTAACCCCAATGTTTCAAACTAGTGAGTGACAGCCCAGAGACACCCACCTCTGCAAATTTTAATTAACAAGACTAACACTCTGACTACTTTGGCCATGTGGACACCTGAGACACACATTATTATAGGTACTCCAAGGGTGCTGGACTCACCCCATTCTTACCACGCAAGATAAACATACATTAGGGACTCATCATTTGGACCCACAGATCAATCACCTCCTCCCTCCTGCTCGCTGTCTCACCTCAGGATCCCAGGAGATCTCTGCTATTCTAGCCTAAGGTATTCCTCAAAGGGGAAGGGATTGGGTTAAGATAATTAGGAGTTCCCAGGTGTCATCTTTTCCCTTTATGTATAAACCCTGAGACTCAGCTGTAATACCTGAACAAAATACAACCATTTATTTATAAGATAGCTGCTCAGCCTGTCACAAAGACAGCTGCGGACCATTTTGTATTTTATTTTAAGGGGTTGATCATTGAATGGGTTAAGTCTTGTGTCTGGGAAGAATGGGGTTGTGAATTATATTTATAATGAAATATAAATTAATGAAATGGCAATATTTTAATAATAACTTAAGAGCTTCTCATATGGCTTATGTTGTGTTAACTAGAGTTAGTTAAATTTAATGACATCATATGGATAAATCAACAACATAAAAACATCAGTATTTACTTAGTAGTCAGCTTCTGTTCTACTCAAATTATTAATTTACTTGCCTCAGTTCACCACCTAGCTTCTTCTGTGCAAGCATGCTTAGTTAAAGCAAATGGTCTGCAAAATGGAAGAGTTATAAATCCATGTAGCAAAAATCCTGTTTAGTGATTAATGAGTACTTTCCCTGATTGTTCATGCAACTGGGTAGCATAACCCTCTTTTCCTTCAGTTTTCCTCAAAGTTCTGATTTGATACTGATGGTAGAAGGGAGTAGATTTTGTACTCAGGAGACACCTGGCAATGTCTGAAGGTATTTTTTGGTCGTCACAAGCAAGGGATGGGAGGGGACAATGCTACTGGCAGCCTACCTTTCAAAGGACACCCCATAAAACAATTGTCTGGCTACTAACATCAGTAATGCTAAGGCTGAGAAACTGTTGTACATAATGAAACAAAACGTGAAATTTCCATGGCTGGTTCTGTAAATAAATACCTGACAATGCATTTGAGACATGGCTCTGGAGTAACTCTTAGTATTCTCAGAGATGGAAAAGAGACATGAAAGAAAATACTGTACAATAGCAAGAAGTATACTAAGGAGTTTGCAAACTTTCTGTAGTCCACATTGCAACCCTGTGAGACAGAGGATGTTAATGCCCCCAAAATACAAATGGAGGAACTGAGATTCAGAAAGATTAAGACATTTGCCAGTCTACTGCAAATAATTGATTAAAAAAATTTAAATTATTACAGTAAAAGACATTGCCATTAATCTCCCTCATAGTACTCCCCCTCACTTCGAACACACTTCTCTCATCATTCTTGCCACTGTCTGAAGCAGAAAGTCCTCTTTTGTGAGCGTCTTTAGTTGTGGCTGAAGAACATCGTGGCTGCCTCAATGTTCTGAATTGATTCAATATGTTTTCCTTTCACGGTCATTTTGACTTTGGGGAAGAGCCAGATGTCGCACGGTGCCAGATCCAATGAATAGGGTGGATGAGGACATGCTGTAATGTTTTTTATTTGACAGAAATTGCCATACCAGAAGCAATGTATGAGTATGACATGGAGTGTGTCATGATGGAAGATGAACTAAAGACACTCATAAAAGAGGACTACCAGAAAGTGGCAAGAACAATGGGTTAAGTGTGTTCAAGTGAGGGGGAGTATTTTGAAGGATATTAATGGCAATGTGTCTTTTATTGTAATATATATATTTTTGAATTTTAATAGTCCCTGTATTTTTTTTGTATCACAACTCATACAGTTTCTGATTCCATAGGTCTGAAGTTGGGGCTGAGCATTTGCATTGCTAACATGTGTCCAGGTGATAATGGTGCTGCTGGTTGGGGGAATCCCACTTTGAAAGCTACATTGACTTAGGAAATGAGGGTTTATTCTACCATAGAACCTCAGTTGAGAATGATAAATTCTAGCTATGTTTATCTTCAATAATTGCTTACCAATCTTACTTTATATTTATTGTGTTCATTTCCTGCCTCCTTGGAGAAATTTGGTACAATACATTAGCCTGTAAAGGTTTTTTGATTTGCATGTGTCAGGTGGCTTTGAATCTTGGGGATAATGCTGTGATTTGTCTGCATGATGCTGCGTATTTTAGTTTTGGAATAATTCTCTCTTGTGTTGTTCATTACCAATATGGGGTATCTATAGCCTGACTGCCAGGCCACCTGCATCTTTTTCACACTGATTGAGGCTAACTATCGAGTGTCCTCATATCAGTTGTCCAATCTGCCTTCAACACAATATGCCCAGGAGCCAAAAAGCGGACATACAGAAGGTCTGGTCACACTTCAGTGCCATATATGTCTTTAGTATCACTTGCCACCTGTTTTTCAGAGAAGAAACAAATTCCTCTTCAGTTTGCATTAATAATCCCTAAACAGGGAGAGATAGACCCATGCCAGAATGCCTTCCCCTTAATCATCTCTTTGAAAAGGGTCTAACTCAATGTGTCTTTTCATCGTAAGGATGCCCACTTACATGACAGATGTGAGTGTAGAGAGGGAGGGAAAGGCTGAGAGATGCTGCTAAGACTACTCAACCTTTACTATTTTATTGTCACCCATCCAGTCCCTCCAGATCCAGCAGAAATTGTATGATACCTGCAACAATTAGGATCGAGCCAGAAAAATAAAACCACCATGCCAAGTCATCCAATAGAAGGAATGCAGTATAGGAAATTAGTAACAGGTGTTAGAAAAGCTGAAAAAGCACAGAAGGAAAGGAAAAGCAATGCAGAAAATAGCAATTACTAGATGTTGTTATCAACTACATGGCTGGAAGAACAGAAGGTGGAGGTGGTGTAACCATGGGTGAGAACCACAGGTAGAAGTTGGAATTGTGGTGGGCCAGCCTGATGGGAGCTGGAACAGTAGTGAACTCATAGCTATTATTAGTGCTCAAAGGACAGAGATACTGCTTAACAGGCAAGAGGAGAAATATCCTGGCATCTTCATTCCACCTACCCTCCCATCATCCACTAATGAGTACTTTCCATTGGGCCAACCTAGGCAGAAAAAGAGGCTTGGCAATATAGTTTTCAGAGTCAGTCTTCTTTGATGCAAAGTAAAGGGAGGACCATAATGAATTTGAATGTGAACAGGCAAATAAATGTCGCAATACTTCACCATCTGCCATCAGCCTTACCTGTACCTCAAGTTAAAAGTAGCATTTACTGTCAGCTATTTCATTCTGCTTTGTGATCAAGTTAGCTGCTAACTTCTCTTTTCTGTTCGATTTCATTAGCAGTTCATAGTTGGATATGAGTTCTACCTCCCATTCACTGATCTATGCCTTTGGTCAAAAGACCTGTTTGAATGTCAATCCCACCATCTGTAAAATTGAAATAATGCTGTTAGCTATATTATAGGGTTGTGAGGATGAAATGAGGCAATGTTTATAAGGCAGTTAGCACAATGTCTGGTACACAAACAGCACTCATTTTTATAAGTGACGGAACCTTGTCTCATTCACTTTTGGTCTCTTACAGCATCTTGCATATGACAAAATCTCAAATGTTTATTGAAAACACAAATATACCTGCCTTCCTGCTTTACTTGCTAATTGTGTTTGTTTTAAGCTGATAGTTCTTTATTCCAGAGGGGTAGGGGTTGGGAAAGTACCAAGAGCATTGAGATGTTTCAGTCAGTGTTTTACACTCAGCCACCTTGGACCAAATCTAGCACTAAACTTGGAATTTTTCATGGTGAGCTGGTCTTTGATGTGCAGCCTTACAGCAGTTTCTGTGAAAGGTGCCATTGGATACCAATTATGTTGTCATTGCTGTTATGACTTTAGAAGAAGGGGTCAATTTGTCTTTTGTTTGCCCTAAGAAGTGCTAGCCAGCTTATGTGGGTCACCACTTTGTGTTATTTTGTTTAAAAAATGCTCAATGTGCCTGTTTGCAATGCAAAATTAGGAGCGCTTCTAATTTCTGCATTTCATTGTCCTCGAGTGTCTGTGCTTGTCTAGGGTCATGCCACTTAGGCATTTAAGGCTGACCGTGAGCTTTAGAAAGGGTTGGACAACCTTCTTTATTTATACAGAGATACATGAAAAGCAAGAAGGATCAAGGGGCCACCTATCCTTTGTTTGGTTTCTGGAAGATTCTAGTGTCATTCATTTTGGAACAAGTTAGGGAAAAGCCAGCCCAGTTTTATTGTTTTTATTGTTTTATGATCAATCATTGGCAGCATGTTGGTAAATAGATGGAAAAAAATGGTACTGTAAAAAACAAAGAGAAGTTGAATTTTAGTTTCTTGAATTAGAATTGTTTTAATATGAATGTTATAACTAAAATATTTTACTGTTTACTTTATCATATTCATCTAGAAAAGGCTCACTTTCATTCTCTCTATATATTTTAAAACAATACATATATATATTTAAAACAAAAGCCAAGTGCATTTGTTCGTTTCTTGCAGTACTCAAGGACATCCTTGGCTTGAGACTCTTTGCCATAGCCCTTAACCACCACACGAATGCAACCAACCATATGATGCAGTTTTCCCTCTCTGTCAATTCTGCAGAGGCCGACCCATTCCCCTAGTGTCTTGTTGTCATCAACCTTAATTAGGATGAGTTGGTGTTCAGCACACAGGGCCTCCACCAACTTGACTTACAGAGGTTCATTGCAGTTGGATGCAAGCACGCCAAGATGGTCTTGGTGCTTGTGTAACGCTTTGGCAGCTTTGCAAATTCCAAGTGCTAGAACGTTGTGGATGAGGGCAGTCTTCAGTACCTCTTGTAGAGTGTTTTAATGTCCATTACATCTCCAGCAGCAATGCCTTCCTTGGCCATGGAAGCGGGTTACAGGTAGAGCCGAATTTTGAATGCACCCAAGCCTCTGTCTCCGCGCTACTCTGCAGCAACAGGGAAAGAGCTCAACATAAAATTTTTAAGAGATATATTTGGCAGATTTAGAGAAAGGTCATTTTATGTTGAGATAACCCGCAATTTCAAGAACATACTACTAGAAAAAGATACATAAAGACCCTGAAGTCAAATATAAACTGTTGATGCCTCAAATTTAGAATCTAGTATTGCATTTTACATGTCATTTAGAGAGAGCAGTTTCCTATACTTGAACTCGATTCCAAAAAGACACGTGAAGCATTATTATGTTGCCTTTTAAAATCTTTTGTGTTTTCTTAACTCAAATGGGCTGTCAGATTCTATGTTGTTTGGGTTGAAGGCTCCACACAGCTCAAATAGACTGAGTATGCTTGGGTCATTCAGGACGTAGGCTCTGCTGCCAGAGCCTTGTTCCCTCTGCTGGATCATGAGAAGTCACCTTGGAGTTGGACCTCTGGGTCTTGTAGAGAATCCTGCACTCTTTTGCCATGTGCATTTGAACCAGTGGACTCATCTTCACCAATGTCAGGTACTCTTAATTATTCTGCTCTGGGAAAATAATTGGTTGATTCATACAAAAGCCCAAATTCAAATACTTTATTCCTTGGAAAAACTCAGTTTGTCCAGTAGTTCTTAATATGTTTTTGTTAGTGACCATCTGGTTTAGCCATCCCTGGTTGCCTAATAACTTGTTGGCTCTGATTTAGCTGGTATAAAACCTAATCCAGAGCTTATGTTATACTGAGTATTAAGGCTTATACTTATGCAAGTCTATTTAGTCCTTTCTATCATGCATTCATGAATCCAAGCATTCATCAATTTATGTGTACATTAATTCATTCAACAAGTGTTTCTTGTGCTCCATGAATTGCCAAGTTCTCTGAGAGATCCTGAGGATAGGCTCTCAACATACTTCGTTTTTCAAGCAAAGCTAGATACTGTAAGTGCCCTCTTGAAACTTATAGTGCAGATGACACTTTTTTTCTATTATAAATAATATAAATGTAAAACTATAGCTTTGATAATTTTACAAAAGAGATCTTTCTAATGCTACAAAAACCTAGAATGGGGGAATGTGACCTACCCAAAAAAGTGAGAGATTTATTTAATAATGCTTTAGCCAAAAAACAAGTAAGAGTGAAAAACAGAGTGTTTTCAGCATAGTGTGAAGCCTTGTGGTGAAAAATAATATGTCTTTGCCAAAGAACTAGAGGAAAGCAAGTTGTTAGAGTACCAAGGATAAGAGAGAAAGATGGCAGATGATTGTGGAAAGGAAGGCATGGGTATGACCAAGCGAACCTTGTAGGCCATCTTGGGGATCTTGGCTATTACTCTAAGACCAATGGAAGGTCATTGTGTGGTTTAAGCAAGGGGCTGTGGAGGGATGAACACTTAGTATGGTGACAAGCACATAGGATAGTGACACATTAAGATCTATATTTCAAAAGGATCATTCTGAATGTAATATAGACTGGTACACCAATGTAAATGCTAGAGTACTAGAAGAGGATGATAACTTGGGTAACATGGGGTGGATTTCAAGAGATAAAATCATGGATTAAATATGGTGAAGCAGGGAGAGGACAGAATTAAGAATTCCTCTTGGTGTGTGGCTTGTATAACTGAGTGTGTGGTGGTGCCATTAACTGGGATAGATAACACTGAAAAAAGACTAGTTGCATCTTGCTTGTCTGCCTCCTCTTTGTCCATACAGTATATCCAGCATAGCAGCATATCCATCTGTTTGTTTCTACAGAATGTTAAGAAGGCAAATTCAATGACCATTGACACAACATAAAAGTGAGACTCACTTGTTCCACTGATATTGGTGCTGCTATGGGAAAAGAGTTCAATTATTATAATCAGTCAGGGTAATGTCGTAGAAAGGGCAGGAGCTTTGTAATTTAGATACACTTAGTTCTAAATCTTGGTTTACCACCACTTAGTTTTGAAAGAGTTGACTATTTATTTTAAAACCTTTCAACCTAGACGCTATTGACATTTTGGGCTGCATAGCTTTTGTTTATTTTATTTATTTATTTATTTATTGAGGGCAGTGTCACTGGCCCTCGTATGTGGGGCCCGAACCGGGGCCGCTGGCTTCCAAAGCCAGCGGTTAACCACCGCACCACTCGACCAGCACTAGGGCTGCATAACTTTTGTATATGAGCCGCTGTCTTGTGCATTTTAGGATGTTAAGCAATATCCCTGGCTTCTACTCACTAGATGCCTGCATCTCTGTCCCTTTGTGTGATAACCAAAACCAAAGTCTCCAGACTTTGCCAAATAGCCCCCAGGAGGCAAACTTTCCTCTGGTTGACAAATCCTTTACTTTCTTTGAATAATAATTATATCATTTGTAAAACAGCTATGCTCTACATACCTTCTTGACTGACAAATATTTGGTACATACAAAATTAGAAATACACAATTAGATATTAAAGCAAATATGTAGAATAAGCAGGTAATCACAACAAATTATAAATTTGAAAAGCCAGTAAACATCATTAACATCAAAAAAATATCAAAATATTTTTCTTTCATTAGGGCTCATTCCAGGGCCTTGGAAAGAAGGTCCTGCACAAGTGAAGAGCCCTGAAACTCCATGGCCTTCACAGAATGTAGGCTTCTGAACAGAATCCATCACATTTGAAAGATGGAAACTGGATTAGAATAGGGGCCGGCTGAATGGCTCAGTTGGTTAAGAGTTCACTCAAGAGTGCGAGCTGAGCTCTGAGCAACAGCAGTTCGATGTCTAGTCCAAGCTGAGCTGCTGCTGAACTGCCAACAGGTGGCAGGATGGCTCAGCTAAAAAAAAAAAAAAAAAGTAAGAAATTGGATGAGAACAAAAGTCATTGACTCCAATCCCTATATTGGTTCTCCCTAGTAGGGTTTACTCTTGACTCCATTTAGAAGTAAAACTGCTATTTTTTTCTCCTCATTCTGTGTGCCACCAGCATCCACAACAAAAGCCTTTTCATTATTACAAGTACTTATTACATGTTAGAAGAGAATAGAACTTCCATTATTCAATATGGCTTTGAAAAAGAACCTTCTGTTATTTTAGCACACCACTTAATTAAGTGACAGTGTAGGCTCACGTTAAAAGCCTGTTGATTGAAAGATTGATGGTTCGGTGACCGAGCAAGCAAAGGACCAGGATGAAAATATTATGGGCCTAGTTCTAAAATTTATCACTGATCTTATCACATAGAAAAAAGTTCCCCTAAAGCCTCTTTATGAGATTCACTGCAGAAATAATCGCCTGTTTGTGAAATCTGTTGGAATTAGCACAGGTATCTAAAGATCTATTAAGAGATTAAGGTTTCAGGACTAGGCAGCTATTGGCTACCAAGCATGTTTATGAAATTCAATATGGTGAGAGACTTGGCCACCATAGAAATGACCTCTTTCATTATATATAAAAGGAATTGTTTTCCTTGGGTTTTCCTTTCAGGGAACTTTTCTGCCTTTGAAACAATTCAATTTATGACAGCCAATTGCATTAAAATTTTGCTTCCGCTTAATCAGGTTTATATTGAACTCTAATCTCTAGTTGCTATTTTAATTTCAAATAACAATAGCTACTATATTTGTTTATTATGGATGCCATACAACAAAACTGCAGACTGGATGGCTTAAACAATATAAATTTATTTTCTCACAGTTATGGAGACTTGGATTTCAAGGTCACAAAGGGCTGGCAGGGTTGGTTTCCTCTTAGGCCTTCCTCCTTGGTTTACATATGGCTGACATTTTACTGCTTCCTCATCTGGTGGTCTCTGCATGCATACCTCTGGTGTCTCTCTGTGTGTTCTAATCTCCTCTTCTTAAAAGAACAACAATCAGATTGGATTAGGGCCCACTCTGATAGTTTCATTTTAACTTAATTACCTCCTTTAAAGGCCCTATCTCTAAATACAGTCACATTTTGTGGTACTAGGGTTTAGGCTTCTACATATGAATTTGGGGGGACACATTCAGTCTATAATAGCAACCTTGCATATTTAGATGGAAATTTACTGTTTATAAAATCTTTTCACATCTTTTATTTTAATAGACTAAATATCTTTAAACTCTCAGTAATCATGACAAGGAGTAATTTCATTTTCTCTGCACTGCCTGGGAAAGCAAATTATTCACATTCATGATTTAATGTAATGTAGGCTCAATGCATGTGTCATGGAGCTATAGCTGTTTAGAGTAGTGCAGTCACTGCTTACTTCATTACTATGAACCCAATAGAGTTGTCTTTTGTTTTGGACCTGAGTTTTTCATGATGAAGGCTGCTTACTTTTTGGTTTGTGTTGATTAGTGAGAGAGATGGATTTTGGCAGTAACATATGAACAACTATTGTGACTTCTTAAACAAACAAACAAACAAACAAACAATCAGATTCTGAGCTGATTAAGGTAAGGTAAAGGTCTCATTGTGTGCCTCACTTTAAGAGCTGATATCCCTTGCAATCTGAACTCTCACTTTCTGGATATTTGATATAATAATTTGCCAAAAATTCTAAGGGAAATTCACTCACCCCGGAAAATCATCTAGTGTACCAAATATGCATGTATATACTATTAAAAACATTTAAATTACACCTGAGTTCCAGATGAGAGGATGTAGAGTGCATTGAAGTCTTAATTTAGCTGTTTTTCCAAAAGGATTTAATGTCTTATTTTTGTTGTTCAAATATAGTGTACATCGTCTCTATTATTTTCCTATATTCATGGGACTATATCTTCTGAGCAGGTGCAAAAGCCCTTAAAAGAAGTAAGTGAGCCTAAGAGACCTAGAAAAGCCCATAGATTAAAAGGAAAATTGGAAATAATAAGAACTATTGAGAGAAGTGTGAATATGAACGTGATTGAATGAAAATAAAAAATCTTAGACCTTGCTAAGGAGTCTGGATTTAGTGAAGTAAATAGTGAAAGTATCGAAGAACTGTTAACATCAAATAGCAAAGGAACCACTCTCTAGAAAATCATTCAACTTGATGTTCATCATTACTCCAAGAAGAGCAACCCTTATTCCACTGTAAAGTTTTAAAACAAATTTTAGGACGAGTATACAAAATAGTTGTTGCAAGTAAGTGTGATTATGTGCTGAGTAAAAACATTACATCCAAAAGTTGCAACTCTAAGTGTTTTACTACCTGTAGCAAAAGGACTCAAAATCATGTCTATTTGTTGGATTCTCTGGCCCATTGGCTAATAATTGTCCTCAGTCAAAGATTCATGGCCATTCTTGAGAACCTAGAAGAGAGAATTACCTCTTATTTTTTTGATTCACAAAGTTGGCAATTTACTATGCTACTTAGTCTTCAGCAACTCATTCTTACTTACCCTCATCCCTAACTAACAGCAGTGTGACCACAAGCTTCAAGCCCCTCTTCTTGTCACCAGACCTTACTAGAGAAACTCTTTCATTTGTAGAACCCATTAAAAAGTATTTTACTAATGGTGATTTTCAACCACTGTTATCTGTAATGTTCTTTCACTATTTGTATTATAGTATATTTTCATTGACGTATAGATGGAAAATACAATTTTACCTATTGCTACACAGTATTCACTTGTCTTGGTGTTAGATAATAAGAAATTTCTATTTACTTCTGCATCCCCAGTGTTTAGACGTAGTAGAAGCTCATATTTTGATGAATGAATGAATGATGAAGAGAAAAGCCCTCTCTAACATTGCCAATTTCTAGGTTGCCTGGGAACATCATCACTGTATGAAACTTTGTATGAAGAAATGTATTCAGAGTTATAAACATCTTTCACATAAACTTTTGGAACACAAAATTGGGGTATAGTTCTATTTCATATCAGAATTTTTCCTGGTAAAATGTCCTATGATTCCTTTTTTGAAAGCCAGCTATGTTTTTCTCTTCCTACCAGATCTATAACTTCATTTCAGTGTCTTGTACTTCAGATAGAGTTACTTTTACTCTCCAGGTGAAACTACTCCATTGGGACTGTGCCTAATCTCTTACCCTACATGCCAAAACATCAAATAGGCATAGTCTAAGAGAAGTGTCATATGCAATTACATGCTGTGCAAATGGCTTTGGATGATGACAGCAGGATCTTTGTTCCACTCCAGCGCATTAGCTACTGATGCTATGGCTCCAGCCCTACCACTCCTGCCCCCTATGCAGACACACGGTTCCCTGTCACTATAACCTAGGAAAGCTTATCATGAGGCTTCTCTTTTGTTCTTGGTGCTGCCATTGTGATGGGGTATCATTTCATTTCCATGTACTGTTTTCTGGAGAATTTTTCTGGTGCAGCCCAACTAGGAGGGCGTCTTCTCATTAATTCCATTGCAACCTCTGGTAAATTCCCTCCTTCGTGCTAGGGTTAAAGGTAGAATTTGTCACTCAGATTTATATAGCAAAACACATTTTTCAAGGCTTTCTGGAAAGGTTAATAGACTGAATTTCTCAGGCAAGTATGTGGGAATATTGACTTCTTTCTACTTATTTGTTTTTGTGTGGTTTCCAGAAATGGAAAGCTATGAGATAAGGGTATCTACCAAGGCCATAACAAAATTATGTACTTTGAGTATGTCCTACAGTTTTAGTTTCTTGTCTGACTTTCTCTTCCTCTCTCTCATGGACTTGGAAATTATTTTTCATTTTAAAGCGCTCATGCAAAAGCATGTGTTTCTGTCCATTTCATTTCTGTTGATCATTTCTATTGACTAAGGATCTTGAGAAGTAAATTCAAATTTATAGTAAATTGAAATTTCATAGAGGAGAAAGTTACATCAACTTCAACACAAATAGCTTCTTATAGTGTTACCATATATTTTGAAACTGTTCATCCAAAAACAAATCATATAGTCAGAAAAGAAATCCCTATAGAAATTATGAACTTGGAAATGATTAACGACATTTGCTAACATCACAAAAGGAAAAACAGCCAGACAGTACTTGCCTCCAGGTGGAAGAACACAATACTACCTCTAAAATATTCTTGCCAAAAAATTAGATCTCAATTTGATCAAACCTACATCTAACTAGCATTTTCCAGGAAATACAGGAACAAAGGGGCATGTAAACACCATGGGAATGCAATCAGCGTAATTCCATACTTGTTTACTTACCAAATAAATGCAAGGAGGAACAAAAAAGGAGTTGGAGGGGAATCTGTAGTTTTAAAGGGACTTAAGGAACTCATCAACCTACCCTTGCCTGGTTCCTGAAAGAGAAAGGTTTGGAATTATTGCCCAAACTCTTCATTTCACTGAAGAGAGAATGCAGCCTTAGTAATGATAATCAACTTGGTCAAAGTCATACAGCTATAATAATGCTGACTGTCAAAACTCTTCTTTTCTAATGCCATATGTCTTTAACAGCAGCATGGAGTATCTTACAATATACATGTAGGCCATGATTTTTGACTTACACAGAGCTCAAATAGAAAGTAATTAATGGGATAAAAATTTCCTTGGTCATATGAGTAGATAGTATTTATTTATCTCAATTTAAATTTTATTATTGGTTATATGCAACAACTGTAATATCCCATCATATTCTACATTTGAGAAAGGAATTCAAGTAAAATGGAAACATAAAACCAACTCATAATTCTTATCCTCAAAGATTCAATTTACCCTTTCCAGATGCATGGCATTAGCTATAGAGGATATACATGTAATGCTGAATTTGCCTTTGAACCAAATGTATAGCAAATCATAAAGTACACAACCAAAACTAAAATAACTTCATTTGATTAGCACTCTTGTTCATGAACTAGAATTAATATAGACCAGAGCTTCTCTGATCCTTTTCATAAACATATTTGAAAGTTGATGTCATAGTGTACTGAATACAGAGACAAACTTTCTCAGTATTTAAGTGAATTACGATTGAAATAAATCCCTTACGCAAGAGCTCATTCCTTATATCTTCATGAAAGTGAGCAACAGGAGAAAGTCAAACCTGGCAATGCTGGGAAAGTAAACACAAAAGCTATGCTGTGGAAATCTGTTGTTGTTTTTTTTCTTTTTAAAATATATTTCTGCCTTTACACTTACCCCACATGTGTGAGGTGTGGAAGGATTCGCGACCTGGAGAGATTCACAGTATGAATAGAGGAAAGATTCTGAATGCTTTGTCATATAGGCAGAAAAACTATATAAATTTTGTAAATATGAAAGAATTAGGGCACGTGTTTTTTTCACCACTCTTCTCCTATTATTGCCATTGTTTCCTTAACTTTTGAACTTGATGAAATGTTCATGAATGTTTTCCAGTCATAGATTGACAATAAAATGATAATACGAGAGTAATAGTCCAAACATATGGCATATTTGTCTATTAGATATGTTGTAAAAGAAGTGGCTGCTGATAGATAGCACCCAACTTCTTGAATATAAAGATACAATTCATTCTTTGAATAATTTGGCTGGTTTATCTTAACTTGTGACTATTTTGGTATCACGATCAAGAAATAATCACTTGATATTAAACTGCTAAATAAAAATCTGGAGAAACTTTGAAGTAAGCAAGAGGACAAATTTTGATTGAGCACCTACTGTGTGTAAGACACAGGGCTCTGTATGCCCTTTAGTGGGAACAAAATGGATAATATAGCACTTCTAGTAAATACATCCTTAAAACATTTTTAAAGAATTAACTCGATTATAAGAAAATGTATTCTCTCAATTCCTCATTGAATGCTGAACACTTTACCAGAAACTGGGAATCTATTAGAATTAGAAGTCATATAATTTAAAATCTCATTCCACATTAGATATGTGACCACCATATTTTTAGATTCATAATAAAACACATGATCTGACAATAGAATACAATATTTGAAATCAGGAATTACAGAACTCATTTCTTTGAAGAAAACTCTAAGTCAATTCATTTGTTTATTATAAATGGTCAACCATCATCACTTTGGGACAATTTTGACAAAGAATCAAGTTTGTCTTGATTCTTTGAGGATGAGACAGGGAGACTCAGGTATTGTTGTATAAAGGAATTACTCAGGAATATTTTTTGATTGAATTGTCATATCTGTATTAAGTCAATCAAAGTCCGTATCTTCATTTGCCCTGCTCTTGACATATTGCTTTATATTTAAAAAGTGTAATTTTCTGTTGTCCAGCCTAACAAACATTTATGATGAAATGGATAATCCCAGACAGTAGACCATCATGGGCTTTGCTCAAGTCATTCATTCATTTATCAATTCACCCATTCACCAAATACTTGAGTGACTATGCAAAGTATTGTATAATTATCCCTGTTTTTTCTTGTCTCTTCACCATATCCCTCTCTACTAGATTCTTGTTTTTAGCATATAAATAACTAAATTATGTCTCACCCACTTTAAAAAATTCTTGAGGTTGTCTTCCCTTGTGTTCCTATCTCTCATTCTTTTTATAAACTTTAAAAAAACTTAATCTGTATTTCAGTGTTTCTTTATCTCCCACTATGCCAACCTATAACAGTCTGTAATTTTTCTTGATTGCATCTCTAAAATTGGCATTGCTAAGGTAACCAATAACCTAATTATTGTTCAGTTGAAGAGAAACTTAACCACTTTGCATCATTTGGCACTATTAATTGCCTCCCTTCTTGACACTATCCTTCAATGACTTTTGTGTTGTCATGATGGAGGATGATTTTATGGCCCACTTTAAAACACACCTTCTCTCAACCATAGCTCACACTTGACAGACTGCACCAAACAAGTTGAAGCTTGCCACACACTGTTACTAAGGTTTGAAGTGCCACTTCCCATATTAAAGATCCCTGCCTTTTTGTTGGATGGCACTTGGCAGCAGCATTCACTGAAGTTTGTGATCACACAGAAAGGCTGTGTGTCACACTTTGCTTCTGGTATGGAAAATTTCTTTCAAATAAAAACTTTACGGTGTGTCCTCATTCCCCTTATTCACTGCATCTGGCACCATGAGACTTTTGGCTCTTCCCCAAAGTCAAAATGATTCAGGACCTGAGGCAGCCATGAGAGCGCAACTAAAGACACTCATAAAAGAAGATTTTGAGAACTGCTTCAGATAGTGGCAAGGATTATGGCCTAAGTGTGTTTGAAGCAAAAGGGGGAGCAGTATTTTGAGGGGGATTAATGCCAATGTGTCTTTTACTGTAATATATATATATATATATATATATATATATATATATATATATATATTTTAATTTAAACATTCACCATAATTTTTGAACACACCTCATATGAGGAAAACAGGAAGAGCTTGTAAAAATTTGGGAGGGAAGTTAGTAAATACACAAACTGAATGCACAGGATTGGATTATCAAGTCTGACTGACACAAATTCATGATTTTTCTCCAAAGCAAGCTTTACAAATAATTTGAAGGATATAATCAAATAAGAAACACAGGCAAAGCAGGGAGAAGTCTGGGACATTGAAGGTGGTTCCCCAGTTATTTCCTTCTCACATTGGATGTGAACTTCTGAAGTAGGTAAGGACTCTAAATAGAAAACAGGAAGAGCTTGGTTTTCTTGCCTCTCTGGTTTCTCTACCATCTGTCTCCTACACTGCTGCTGGAGTTATCTTGCTAAAGGCCAATATTTAGATGACACCTATGCTTAAAATTCTTAATGGTAACCTATAGCTATCAAGGTTATGTTAATACAAAGCCTTCCTAATATGTCCCCTGTTATCTCTCTACTCTTATCTTCCAGAGTTAGTATTCTTATTGTCAGTCATTATGCCTGCAGTTCCACAAATGGATCAAGCTGTTTGCCATCCATGGTTGCTGTGAACTTTTACAAAATGCCTTTTTACTATCTATTTAGATAATTGTTTTAAATATATTCCTTATACTGCCTCTCCTCTTATGTATTTTATTCTATTAGTAAATTTTTTAATACCACAACAGCCTTCCTTTTTAAAAATAAATCATGCTTGATCAGGGTGAATAATCATTTTAAAGTATTATTGAATTCTATTAATGATTAAATCTATTAATCATAAGTTTCCTTATGATTTTTTTAAATTAGTTTCAGGTGTACAACACAGTGCAATAGTTATACTTTTTGCCCCTCAAAGTGACAACCCCCTCCCCCCAATTCACCACCCCACTCCTCCCCCTATATCATATATATCTATTACACTTCCTCTCACTATCTTCCACAATATAATTCATATCCCGTGACTATCTATATATTCAATTACTGTTGGTATACAATATTATACAACATCAGCTTCAGGTGTTCAGTGCAGTGATCAAGCCTCTACTCCATCCATGAAATGGTCTCCCTAACAAGACATGTGACCATCTGACACCCCACAAAATATTTACAACATTATTAATTATATTCCCCGAACTGAACTGTCTTTCATATTCCTGTGGCAATATTGTAGTTGCCTATTTATGCTGTCTAATCCCTTCCCTTTCTCCCTCTTCCCCACCCCCCTCCCAACTAGCAACCCTGTTTTTCCTCTATATCTATGAGACTGTTTCTGTTTACTTTGCTCATTCATTCAGTTTTTTCAGATTCCACATATAAGTGAGATCATATGGTATTTGTCTTTCTCCGACTGACTTATTTCACTTAACATAATAGTCTCTAGGTCCATCCATTCCTTATGATTTTTTTTTTTTGTACCTGTGTTCATAAGGGAGATGAACATAACATTAGTTCTTTTATTTTGCTATCATTGCTAGGTTTTGGTATCAAAATAATGCCATTCAATTAAATGAATTGAAAATTTTTTTATCTTTTAATATCTACTGATATAATTTACACTGCACTCAAATTAGCTTTTACTTTAAATTTCAAAAGAATTCAGCATGGGGCTGGCCGTGTGGCTCAGTTGGTTAAGAGCTCACTCAAGAGTTCGAGCTGAGCTCTGAGCAACAGCAGTTCGATGTCCAGCCCGAGCTGCTGTTTATTTGAAGAAAGTTATTATAACTTTTCAAAGTTATACATATATTACTAATAATTTTTCAGAGCACTGCTTCTTCTGTTAGAATAATTTTGGAATGATATATTCTCTAAGAAAATTATCTACTTCATGGAGTTTTTTTTAGCTTTATTAACATATAATTGAGAATATCATTCTTTTCTAATTTTTAATTTCCTTGCTATCTATTGTTATATTATTTTTGTGAATTCTTTTTTCCATGTTGAGTTTTATCAGATATGTCCATTTCTCTATCTCCTTAAAATCCAGCCCTTGAATTTACTTATAATTGCCAATAATTTTCTTAGTTTTTAATAATTAATTTCATCTTCAAATTTATTATTTTATTCCTTTCGTCTTTCTTTAAAGTTTGTTTCCTTTTTTTAAATTTGCAAATTAAATTTCTAAGATAACCAACAAAAATAAAAACCATGGAAAGATAAAACAGAATAGTAAAAGATATGACAAAATAAAATAAAATCTATGTGGAGGAAATTAATATATACACAAATATATATATATACAGTAACAGAAATAAACAAAAAAACAGAGTAAACTCACTAATTAAAAGTTAAATGTGGTCGGATTGTCTAAAATATAAGGAAGTTTACAGAAAGATAAAATGTAAAAGGATGAACTAAAATCAAGCAAATGCTAACCAGAAGGAAGCTGTTTAACTATGTATTATCAGATAAAATGGACTTTAAGTTAAAATAATTATTGGAGAAAAGAAGGTAACCACATAGTGATAAGAGCTTCAATTCACCAAGGAAAGCATAATAATTTATAATTTGTATACTTCTTGATATAAATTCAGAGTGGTAGAATGCAACATACTTTTCTCATAATGAATAGATCAGGCAGCTAACAAAGATCAGTAAGGATACAGAACATGTGAACAGCACAATTAATAATCTTGATATCATGAGTATACACAGATTAGTAAAGGCATGGAATAGAGAATACTCATTTCTTAGAAGCATTCTCTTGAAATATTTGTGAAAATTGACTACAAATTATATGCAAGCAAGTTTTAACATAATTTTAAAGAATCAAATTTTCTCTCAAAATATCTATTTTGTAAAAGGTGTGTGAGCTTTATCTCTCAGGAATCTGCATCTGAGAGCTTGAGTAAACTGCATTATCACCTTTTAAACTTGAACCAAGTACTGCAAATGGCAAGGACAGTGTCATCGGGTTGTCCTGCCTTGGACCTACTACCCATGGTTGGGATTGGCTAGAACCATCAGTGCAGGCTCACAGAACCAGAGACTGAAATCTGATTTGAACTTCCAGGTGTCAAGCAAGGCAGGAGAGTTTACAATTGCTACTCTACCTGGAGTCGTATTGCAAGTCTCCTTCCCCAAAGTGATGATAAAATGCTCATTGGACCAAAGTGAACATGTCTGTTGGCTTTGCATCATAATTGGTTGGGCCGCCTTCTCTTTCTTAATTATATAGCCAGGTTCTCAAAAACTAGCTTTCCATCTTATGTAAGTTATACAATAGAGCACATTTCATAGCTAAGTCATCCAATGTAAGCACTTTTGACCCAGCCTGCCCTTCAGGCTGACATCTGACCTCTGTTTATATTTCAGGTCCATCTTAGCGAAGTGACCAGAGCCTGAATCTCTGATTCTGTAGGTCAAGTCTCAGTGAAACTGCAATTTCTCTAAACTATTGAAGCCTAAATATGGCATACAGTGGAGAGACAAAGGTCAATATTTAAAAAAAAAAAAAAAAAGTAAATGAAATATTCAATCACAATACAAGAAAGCTCCAAAATGCCACTGGATTTATTCTTTTTGTTACAAAGGTCATTGTAATTTCTATGGCATTTCCACTAACTAAGGTTTTCAAGCATTTTTCACCCTGTATTAGAGAGCTTGTGCAATGGAAACTCCTTGGTTTGTTGCACTGTAATGCACGCCATGGGAATTGATTGAGGAGGTAAAAGAGTTCATAATTCTATGCCTTCTACAAACGAATTATGTATGATATTTTAATAAATTTTAAAACCACATATCAGTGTATAAGAACAACTAGAATGTCGTGAATTAGTTAAGTGTTTGTAAAACTCTGTAAAAAATTCCAACATCATCTCACGAGAACGTGTGTTATGCCTGTTCTGTGATTTGTTGGGTGTTTGTTCGGATGAAAAACCTGGGATTCTTATGTAAGGAAAGTCACAGAAACAGATCATGGAAAATGAAATATAATAAGGGACGCTTCCTGGGATGGAAACATGTCTAAGGTACATTGAGAACATATGTATAGAAAATTATTCTCTCTTGGTGGATGGATGCATGGAAGGTTCATGAAAACAGAGGGAGATAGTAATATTTGAATAGATGAGTAAGATAAAGGAACTAGAGGAATGTTAGCAAGCCCATTTGATTCTGTGTACAGCTCCAGGCAGGTGGCCATGTGATATCATCATTAATATTTTACAAATGAAGATACTGAGATACATGGAGGCTTTGTGATTTCTCACAAGTCTTTTAGTAAATAGGCAGAAGAACTGGAATTAGAAATGGTGCTTTGTTTTTACCCTCTTGAAGTTGGGTGCTTTGTTCCGTACCCCAATTATTTTATACAAAATATATTTTCTTCAGGAAGTATGATACACATTTAATGACAATTGCTGCTGATCACATTCACATGCCACAAAATGAAGTGCAAAAGCAGCAGTAGCCCTTGTGTCAAATAGGAGTATATTTTATTCATATTGAGCGTATTGGAAAGGAATATAATTTGATGGCCAAATATATAAAATGACTTATTTTAGGTTGTTCATTTTTCTAGATGTAACATTAGAGAAAATTTAGTTTTCCTGTCTTTTTTGTCTTTATTGAATTAATTAACATATATAGAGAGAAATGTGCATAGACACGTGTTCAGCTACGTGCATTTTCACTGAGTACCCCTGTGTGATGAGTAGACAGATTAGGAAACAGAACATGATTGCACCCTTAGAAGTCACTCTCTGCTCCCTTCTAGTCACCAAGTCACAATCATTATTGACATCACAGATCAGTTGGCCTCTTTTGAACTTTTTGTAAATGGGATCATCCAATATGTCCTCTTTTATATCTGCTTTTTTTTTGCAACATTTTTGTGAGATTTCTCTATATTTTTGCATATAGTTGTAGTTCACTCATTCTCGTTGCTGTGTAATGTACCATGTGTGAACATAGTACTTCTCTTTCTATTGTGAGGGACACTCGTTTTGGACTATGAATAATGACATGCACACTACTGTGCGATCTTTTGTTTTGCTTAATTTAAAAATTTCATAGAAAGAGCTTTATGAAGTAAGTTAAAAAAAGTGTAAGTCAATTTTGTTACAATTTTTACAGGTGGTTCAGGAGTAGGAATAGAAAGAGAAATGACAAAAGAATTGGAAAGGAGAGAGAAAGGTGGAAAAAAGGGTACTATTGGCAATGTTCTCTCTGATTTACAATTATTATGATAATTGTGATACTGATCATGATGGTCATGATAGTAACAACTATTGAGCATTTGGTAAGTGCCAGGCGCCCTACTAAATGTTTCATATTTATTGTTTCATTTGGTCCTCAAAACACTGCTATGAGAATTTTACAAAAATTATTCACATTTTATTTTATGTAGGAAACTGGGGCTTACACATCAAACTACTTGTTTATATCACACTGCTATAAAGGAAAGGAACCAGGGTTTGAGTTCTGCAGTCTGTTTTTAAGTTTGGTGAGCTTAATCCCTGTACTCTTACATTACTTCTTAAAAGGTAGGGAATTTTATTGCTATTTTACAGCTGAAGAAACTGGCTCAGGAAGGTAACCTGCTCAAAGCCACATAGATAGGAAATGGTAGACCCACTACAAAATGATAGCTCTAGAGATGATCCACATTCTTAAAAATACAGAAACAAAAGAGAGGACAAGAAAAGAAGAAAGAGATAAAATAGGGAACCAAAAAACCCCACTAAACACATTTATCAGTTAGTGTTCAATCTCGAAAAGAAAAATCACTGTCAGTTTTTAAAAATGGCAGAATTTAATACAAGGAATGCATTATACAAGTGACAATAGAACCAAGGCAGGCAGTAGATAGTGTGGTAACCCAGAGATAAGCGTTACTAGGAAACCAACCACCATTTGTAGACTGGAAGGACAAAAGGAGTTAACAGTTTTGGATCTCAAAGGTTTGGGTGACCGAGTCAGTGGAAGCTGGAAACACAGGGACCCATTTGGCACAACAGGATGGTGATGATCAGACATGAACTTGGACATACTGGATGGAGAAGACCCAAGAATTACCAGAGAGGCCTCTAAAGCTAAAGGAGAAATCTGGGTTTATAGGATCCTCTACTATAAGAAGAATGTTTGAACAGCTTATGCTGGTAATAGAGATAATAGTAGGAAGAAATAATGAATGCCAGGACAGAAACCTGTACTCCACTCCAGATGTCTGATTCACTGAGTTTCAGATGGAAACTTAGATGCATTTCTAATGAGCTGAAGGTGTTGCTGATGATAACTGGCCCACAGAACGTATTTGGAGTAGAACTGTTCTGGTCTTTAAATGCAGACATTTTATTGAGTGAGCCATTCAACTGTTCCTTCAGAGGATCTTTTTATCACCTCAAATATGGTGGAATTTATTATATTCAATACATATAATATCACCCACCCTTACCACACTCCCCCCACCCCCAATAAACACACACACACACACACACACACACACACACACACACACACACACACAAATAAGGGTTAGCTTATACATACGGTAAAAGCTCATTTCTTAGCCAGGCAAAAATCTCTACCAGCCAAAACCTTATTTTCATAATATTTTTTTCACTTGAAAATGGAAATAAAAGTCAATCAACCATTATTTCAAAGTCTTTTCATGAGCATCCTAAGTAGTTAGAAATAGCATCTTTATTTTTCAGATTATGATATTGTGGACACCAAGACATGACTACTTTAAAACTGACCTTATTTCTTAATTTAGAATTTGACACATGGATAGGCAAGTATTGATTTTCAGTGTTAGTATAATGCTTCCCTAAAAAAACACCACTGGCAAATTCACTAATCTTTATCTAGTCTAGTGAAAATCCATATGGTGATTTTAAATGCATGCCTTGTTACAGTTGTCACATGATTTCCTCTCCTATATGCACAGCTGTGACTTCAATCATAGTGAGAAACACATACTATCCAATTCCAACAGTCACTCAGATGCACATATTTTATAACCATAGTAAATCTTAATATACACAGATAATTTCTCCTCTGAGTTTTCATTTTCTTGGTCCCTCACCGCAAAGGACTCTAATCCTCCATTCCCTTTGGAATAGCTCATTACTTGTAAGCACTGATTGAACTTCTCTTGTCATTTGGTCAAGGCCCTTCAAAAAGATATGTATCTATTTTGCATCTGCAATGAAAGATTCAGATTTCCTTTACAAATTAGGGTGTTATTCAGCTCCTTAATCATATGTTCCTTCCTAGGACTAACAGCCATTTGTTTCTTGTTCTGTCTTTTCTGAGGAAATTTCTAGTTTATTTTATGATTGTGTTTGAGAGCCCTGGCATTGAAATATTTTTGTAACACATGTGTCATGCTGGAAATATTATGGTTTAACGTAGAATTATTTATTTTCAAGTTCAAGCTGTTATAGACAATGATGTTTAAAAAACAGCATATCTACAAATATAATCATTCTTTACTGAAATGTGTTAAATACCGGTTCTTTTTTTTTTTTTTGAGCCATGACAAGTTTAGGAAAGTAGAAGAAAGTGGAGACTACAGCAAAATTCAGTTATCTCTTTCTAAAGGAATGTGTAAAATAGATAGTTCAGCAGGAAATAGGACATGAGGAAGGCACTTCTAGAATGTTGTAGAATGATTTTGATCTCTTCCAGGTCACTAAGAATTACAAAGAGCTGTAGTTCCCATAAAAAAGTTCTGTCAAATTCTGGGGAGCACAAATCTCTTGAAATGACTGAATCTCTTCCTGTCCTTAGGCAAGAAGATACTTAAGCCAATTCACAGGCATAGGCCCTTTTCCTAAATTAAATTTTCCCAGAGAAAAGGACTCTGCAGTCTTCTTTGGAATCCTTAGTCCAATATTTAGATGATTTTTCTATTCTCCCTTTTCCATTGCCCCTGCATTAATTTTCTGTGCACATGTTAGACTTGTGTTGACCATGCCTTATGCACATTGTATGGTTGATACATGATGCTGAGAATGACATCGCCTGTTCTATAACATGGCTAAACTTTAAGGAAAATAGGAAGTAAAGTACTAAGTATGGAATTTCTAAATTGTATGTGGAATAAACAGGGTAGATGTGGAGAAGTTACATGAAGTAATAAGAGAACACAATTTTTGAGTAAGTGTCTTTGAGGGCTAGATACCTTCTTTCAAGCAACCAGACAATGACCAGGATACTCAGTGCGCATGTTTGCTGCTATGTTTCTGAATTTTTGAACTTGGTTAAGAGATTTAGATATTTCACATGGGGATTTGCTATGTAATGACAGAATTGAGAAATAAATTGGGGTGGTATTAATTTGGCAGCTGTCTTATAGGCAATCAGCAGGCTGGTTCCCTCCACAAGGTCAGTCCTCACCATTGCTTGGGGAAGCAGTGGACACAATCTCAGAGTCCAAAACCAATTGAGAAGTTTGAGATCTAGACATGTGGGGTAAGCTCAAAACCCTGGTTCAGCTGATCAAGTCCTTTTGTGAATCACAAAATTTTTTCCCCTTTCTTCCTTTCCCCATTCTTTCATGGAATTGACTGACTCCTCTTTAGAGTTGGATTGTAAATTCCATGAGTGCAGAAACTATATCTGTTGTAGACTTCTGTATGCCCACCATATAAGATACTATCTGGCACAAAGTAAAAAATTGTTAAGAAGTCAATTAAGCAACAGGTAGAAAACTAAGGAGACAGAGAAAGGAACTTACTTTACTTTTTGGAACAACCTCCCCTGTATACTAGTGTTTTCCTTTTTAGAACAATGATCAACACATTAAAAAAAATCAAGATATAATTAATATACCACAAAAATCACCGTTTTAAAAAGTATAATTTAGTGGGTTTTAGTATATTTATAGTGTTGTGCAACCATCATCAGTATTTAATTACAGAATATTTTCCACACCTCTAAAAGAAACCCCATATCTAGAAGAAGTCACAACTTATTTCCACCCCTCCCTGGCAATCACTAATCTGCTTTCTGTTTATGTGGATTTGGACATTTTATATTAATGGAATAATATAATATATGACCTTTTAAATATGGCTTATGTAACTTAATATAATATTTCTAAGGTACATGTTGTAGCATGTGCCATTTATTGAAAAGACTGTTCTTTCCTCATTGAATTATCCTAACACCCTTGTTGCAAAAACATTGGCCATAAATGTATAGGTTTATTTCTGGGCTCTCAATTCTATTCCATTCATCTATTTGTCTATACTTATGTTATTAGCACACAGTCTTTATTTCTGCAGCTTTCTGGTTTTAAAATCAGAAAACATGATTCTGCTAACTTTGATCTTTCTTTTCAGGATTGTTTTGTCTATTATAGGATTCTTGTGTTTCTATATACATCATGGGATAAGATTTAAATCATGTAAAGAGACCAGCTATGCTTTTGAAAGAAAATATGTTGAATCTGTATATTAATTTCTAGACTATTGCCATCTTAACAAAAGTAAGTTTTCCAACCTATGAACATGAGATATCTTTATATTTACTTAGGTTATTTTAAATTTCTTTCAATGATGTTTTAAAGTCTTTGATGTACCAGTCTTGTGCTTCTTTTGTTAAATTTTTTCCTAAATATCTCATTATTTTATGCTGTTGTAAATGGAGTTGTTTTCTTAATTTCATTCTCAGATAATTCATTGCTTATGTGTAGATATACAAGTGATTCTTGTATATTGATCTTGCATCCTGCAACCTTGATAAATTTGTTAGTTCTAAGTGTGTGTATGTATGTGTGTGTTTCTTAAAAGTTTTATACATAAATCATGTCACATGCAAATAGAGATAGTTTTACTTCTTCCTTTATAAGCTGGATGACTCATTTTTCTTGCTTAATTGCCCTGGCCAGAACCACTAGTACCATGATTAATAGATGTGGCAAGAGCAGACATACTTGCCTTGTTTCAGTTTGATTATCACTTCTTAGAAGTAAATATCCTATAGATTTATAGTTTGCCAACTTTTTTAACCTATCATTAAACTTGTTTCTCAACCATACTTCTAATTATATCTTCTGATACAAAGCAGCATTCATTTAATAGCACTGAGGAGGGGCATGTGATAAAATGCAAAATGTATAACTTGTCTTTAAAAGATCATCTCTTAATGGGGAAAGAGAATTGCTTCTCATAGAGGGCAAAAATACTAAATGTTATAAAAGAACTGCAGGTAAAATACCATGGGCTTTCACAAGAGGGAGAGGAGGTTTCATGAAAAATTATAGAAGGTACTAAAAAGAATAAAATGTTTGATATGGGTCTAGTAGAAGAAGCAGGACTAGAAAATGTGATGATGAAGAATTTAGGTTTTTAAGAGAGGTGAAAAAATGCAAATGAAACATGGAAGTGGGAACCATGAGGCATGTTTGAGGACCTGTGAGTAATTCAGGTTTGGGGAAGCTTAAATTATCCCTGGGAAGCAGTCTGATATAAAGTTCAGGAGATTCTCAGAAACTTAGATCATGAATGGAGTCAATGACAAGGACAATTATTTTTAAATAGTGGGATTCACACACACACACACACACACACACACACACACACACAGTGCCAAAAAAACATATATACATTTTAAGAAAGGAAAAAACAGTGTTGAAATTAAACTGATGGTAACCACTTTGAGCACCTCTTGTAATTGCAGAAGTCAAATGTGACTTAAATTCATCTTTTGTTACCAGTATATATCGAGTATTACAATTTTAATACAATTTTTTCCTTTCTTAAAATGCATACATGTTTTTTTGGCAGTGTGTGTGTGTGTGTGTGTGTGTGTGTCTGTGTGTGTGTGTGTCTGTGTGTGTGTATTTGAACTGGAAAGTAATAATAAGATCTATATTATTTATTTATTTATTTTTTTAGCTGAGCCATCTTGCCACCTGTTGGCAGCTCAACGGCAACTCAGCTCGGGCTGGGCATTGAACTGCCATTGCTCAGAGCTCAGCTCACACTCTTGAGTGAACTCTTAACCAACTGAGCCACTCAGCCAACCCAATAAGATCTATATTCTAATGGGACTTAATATGTGCAACAGACTGTTAAATACACTTTGCATGTGTAGCAGAGGTTCTTATTAATCTCTTCCCACCAAGGGCTAATTTCAAAGAACTCGTCTAGCTCTTGGTACTTGAGAAATTTCCTCTGGTTGCAGGGTACTGCTAGTCACAAATACAGGACAAGGCAGAAGTTCTAGGGACTTAATAACTTGGAAGCACCCTCCAACAATGGCAGATAAAGAATTGGTAGATGACACTCCAGCATTCTTGCCTTCGGTCAGGGTAACTCTAAGCTGTGTTCTATACTGTGTCCCGTATTTCCACAGTGGGATCAAGTTATAGCTAAGCACAGCAACAACTTGCTTGATGTCATGCCCTGAATTTGCCTCCTTCCCTTCCCTGGCTCACTTTCCCACTCCCCTGCTATGTTTCCTGCAGTCATTTCCCGAATAACTATTTGCACTTTAATATTTATCTCAGGGTCAGTTTACAGGGGGAACATATTCTAGAAAACGTGTCATCTCCTTTATTGCTTACGATAACCCTCAAAGTGTCCTCATTTTACAGATCTGGAAACTAGAAGTTTGGTCATTTGTCCAGGTCATATAATTAGAAAACAACACAGAATTCAAATCCAAGCACTCAGTCTCTTTACCTGTATGAAGACTGGGTCCTCCTCTTCCTTGGTGATGTATTGAGTTATCAGCTGCATCTTTAATGCTTTGCAGCTGCTCCATGTCAACAGGCTGAAGAAAAATAACCAGGGTGTGTATGTGGATAATAGTGCAATGAACGGAACCAAGCATGGAAGCTTAGAAAGCAGCCATGTTTAAGCAGCCCTTCTCAGACTGTCCTGCTGCCCAGCAGAACTATGGTGGTAGGGATGGGTGGATAGGTGGGGTGAGGTATTTCATAAGCCATTCTTGCTACTTGTCTTGAAGAGATGAGAAGCTGAACCCAAAGGTTTTGCTGTCCTTTTGGGTGGGTACTGAGTTGTATTGAGAGTACCATTCCCACCAGAATACTTGACTTTGAATTTTGTACCCAATGCTGATGAGTCTATACTATAGCTCTGCCTTCTTACTTAAGGAACTCTAGGAGCCTTCAGGCTATGGCAGTGTGAAGTTAGAAGCGGTGGTGGTAGCTTTAAACTTCAGAAAGAACCAAGTTTTGGGAGCCAAGGCTTTTGAATTTGTCTAGAATTGGTATGCTCTGTTGCACTTAAGACCTGTTTTAGCTTGTGTAGTCATAGCACACATATCAAACCTCATTAATAGGCTTGAGACTGTACTGTTCCTTGTAAACCGAAGGATACTCTTATTATCTTGTTCAAGTTACTTGATATATCTGTATTACAGATTCCTCATATGTAAAAACGACAATTAAGTGTTAGCTATTGTTGTTGCTAAAACATATGAGCATTTGATGTATTTTTGTCCAAGCATTATAAGATATGGACTGTAGCACTTCCCCCTTGCTCCCCCTCCCCACCTTTTAGCATTGCTTTTCAGAATGGGTTCCTCTTAATATCAGTTCTAAGGAATAGTAAGAGAGAAAAGGCTTTTGGGGTTAAATAAATTAGAAAAGCACTGCACTTTGACTTCTGGGATTTTCACAACACAAATTAACACAGAAGGGGCTCTGGAAAGTCCTGCAGTGAAGAAAACACTTAACCTAGTACTTATCAAATTTATTTGACCACAGAACATTTTATTCATCTAAGAGCCATTCACATTCTACAGGTCTCATTTTCTGTGAATACAGTTGACCCTTTTACAATGTGAGAGTTGGGGGCTCCGACCCCCTGAGCAGTTGAAAATCCATGTATAACTTTTGATTTCCCTAAAACTTAGCTACGAATAGCCTACTGTTGTCTGGAAGCCTTACTGATAACATAAGCCGTCGACTAGCACATATTTTCTATGTCATATGTATTATATACTGTATTCTTACAACAAAGTAAGCTTAAAACCATAAGGAAGAGAAATTATATTTACAGAATTTATTGAAAAATATTTGCCTGTAAGTGGACCTGTGTAATTCAAACCGGTGTTGTTCAAGGTTCAACTGTATACTTTAGGAAACTGCTTCACAGAAAAGAATGGATTGGGAGTTTTCTTTAAAAACAAAAACAAACAAAACCAATGTATTTAAAATTCTTGAGTTATGAAGCATGTAAGCACAATTTGGTAGATGCAAATGGCTAGGAAAATGGCTTAGTAAAAAACAATAGAGTGGAAAAAAGTGAAAAACAATGACCGATCATTTTCTTGCAGTCTCATCTTGCTTTCCCTCAGTGCTATGTTGGACCTGCTGATGTGACCCAGATGTCAGTTTTTCCTATAGTGTTGCTCATAAGGCTGCTTTGGCTGGTTCTGTACTCACTCCCTAAGAGGATAGTGTTAGAGAGGAATGCACTATTTACTGAAGAATTTGTAGAGCAGACAGAGGGGCGGGTTTTTATTATGTATTCCAGCAAACATTTTTATTATTCCAAAGTAAACACTTTTATTATTCCAAAGCTTTTAGGTTGTGTCCTCCAAGGAGTTTCTTTAGCCTTCCTTTCTAGGCTTCTCTTTCTCCCAGATCTAGAAAGGTCTCAATGTCTCCCTTGTATCATGTGGAAAATTCTGCTTTCTTCTTGCTGCGACTCGACATTTGTATCCTCTAGTCCATGTATGTACTTAGACAATATAAAAGCACCTCTAGTTACTATGATGCTCCATGGTGCAGGTAGCCATTTAGTGGTCTTCTTCGTCTACTTGAGCAAGGTCTTCAGGATCTCATTCCCAATCAACTTATCAATGATTTTTCTTTATTTTTTTTTTCAAACACACACAATGGTGTCCCCATTTACCATTTTAGTGAAAGAAATTTTCTCTATCGATTTCATCTTTAAAAATAGGAGCTAACTGGGCCGGCCAAGTGGCGCAGTGGTTAAGCGCTGTGGCTTGGGAAGCCAGCGGCCCCGGTTCGAGTCCCACATATGAGGGCCAGTGACACTGCCCTCAAAAAAAAAAAAAAAATAGGAGCTAACCATGCTTCCACAAATTTCTACTGTTGCTCTTTTCAATTCCCTGAAAAAGAGAGCTTTTTTTTACATTACTTTTTAATAAAATAAAACTGAAAGTGTACTTCAACTAAAACTTGGTGTCTCTAACATATCCTCTAGTTAGAATTTCATAAGTAAAACAATCCCTAGGGAGCCCTTTTGGAATTTTACTCAGATAGGACTCCTAACCAAGTTTATCCAGAGTAATTCTGGGCCAGGTCTCCATAACAAATGCTAGGGTTTTGACAGCTCCATTTCTCTCTCTTGGTAGAGAATGTTCATTGGACATCTCAAAATGCAAAGAGCAAGTAACCAGTTAGCTCAGTGGGTTAGAGCATGGTGCTGATGACACCGAGGTTGCCAGTTCTAACCCTGCATGGGCCACTGTGAGCTGTGCCCTCTCTAAAAGAGTCAACTATGCCACTGTAGCATTATAGCAATGTGTAACCAATGACCATGTCTGTTCCCCAATTTAAAAGAAAAAAAAAACACTGCAAAGAACAAGCAAGCTAGAACATAATCATTTTAAAAATCAGGAGCTTCATCAACATGCTCACTGGAAGAAATGGCTCATAACTGATGCCTAAGTTCCTTCTCCCACTAACCTTGCCATTGTCAAAACCATAATAAGATGCTTATGTGAAGCAGAAAAAACACCACAACCTCTTAGACATATGGCCTTAGTGAATGAGATTGCTATAGTCATATATTTCTCTGTAGAGCACCTATTCATTTAAAACTTCACCTAGTCTATTGATTTTTTTTAAATTAAGTAATCTATCTCAGCCATGTCCAACCATCATTTCTGGCATAAAAACAGGGCCATAGGTAGAATTATAACATATTTATCAGCAGTTATATCAGAGTTCCTTTAATTAATAGACAATAGAATTAAACATAATCAAATATTTTCTTCCTTTTTTGTTCTCATGAGTAAACCTAGTTGATCATTTCATCCCTCAACAGTGGAATCTGCTGAACCAGTGGGACTAACACCATTTGTGAACCCACAGGAACCAAACTGCAGTGACAGCAGATTTAGAAAGAATGCCTTTAGAAATGGAAAGTGACTTTAAAAATGGTTTAAAGGAGGCATGACACAAATGCGAATTGAGACACATCTTCCCTAGAAATTCACATAAGTAGATTTCCGGTTTCCAGATGTCAACCTGTTAATGTAATCCCCTTAAAATTCTATCATGATTACCAAATGTGTCATCTGGCCACCGATGGGTAGGTACATCCCATTTGGTTCTAACTTCTGACAAATATATGGTGTGAATAATTATCCATTATGTGGAGGCTGAGCTTTTCTAAAGCTTGCCCAGTTTTCCTTTCCAGAAAAGTTAGTAGGGGTGGATTTAAGAATCGGTATTCTATGGGATCATTTGATGAACTGAATAATATTTTAATTGTGTGGAAATCATTTGTCATTATATATATTTCATACTGTACATTAGAGTACATGTTCATATGTTAGATGAATATTAGATAAACTCTCTGCTTAAAGAAATAAAAATGTTTTCTCTTAATATTCTCAGTCACTTTAAAGAGAATGCTAACCCCTTGATTTTTCCTCATGACATTCACTCCCTGTCTATTCATACTTTATTTGCCTTGTGCAAAAAAGAAAATTCATCTCAGAACATTTGGGGAAAAGATATTATGATGTACTTCTCCATGTGCAATGCAGAAACAGGGATGACATTTCACTGCCAGTCCTACTTTATTGAGGATGTTAAAGTCATAGGTTCTTGTCCTTGTGTTAGGATCAGAAAATGTTCTTCACGGAACCTTAGAGTGCTTTTGCCATGCTCCAAACTGGGATTGAGTGGCTTTCAGTGAAATTTTTTACCCAGTGTTTCCACATCCCAATTTATGAAATCGCTAAATAAATTAGTCTATTAGGTTGTTCTTCTATAGGAATAATCTCTTATATATTTCCTCAGTCACCCTTTACTTTTTTGGTCCTCCCATATGTCCTTAAATGGGCAGACGAGTAGCCACATGGCTATTATTATATGGTAAGAGTTCTTCCCTGACATCAGAAAAGGTCTGCCTTTTGAATGTTATCCCAGCATGCATTTTGTTTCCTGATTTGTTTCTGAAATCCTTGGGTCCTGATCCCTGGGGTTATTTCCTGATCACACTTTTCCACTTGCCCTCTTAAAGCTGACAACTGACCTTTTTTTTTTTCCACTATTGGACCTCATCATGTTTATTCAGTTATGCATCAAGGCCTATTCCTCAAGTTGAGGTCATTTTCTGAAAGGAGCAGCAACAAAAAAGTACAAATCCACTACTTCACAATCCTCGTTAGAATGTCTGAGCCACACTGGGTCATGAGTGGAGTGTATGTTGCAATTTTATAAGCAAATTCCCTGATTCTTCACTTCCTAATTACCAGAGCTCACAACCTCCTGTTTTCTGCTCCCTCACATTCAAAGTAGGTGTTAATGATTTTGTTGGTATGCAGATAGAATTGTATATCTCAGTCATGATTAGTTAGCTATAAATTGCATAGTATTGTGGAAAGAGTTCAGATTTGGAGTTAGAAAATATGAAATTTGGATGTGGACTACTGCTTATGGTGGCTTCTGTGTGATGTTAGGCAAGTCATTTGAACTCTCCTAATCACATCTATTAAAAAAAAAATTAACAGGGGCTGGCCGAGTGGCGCATTGGTTAAGAGCTGGCTTGGGATGCCAGCGGCCCCGGTTCGGATCCCACATATGAGGGCCAGTGACACTGCCCTCTACAGCTAACAACAGCTCCACCTGGAGCTGGGCTGTGGGAGCCCTGGGGATGGTGTAGGCTGCAGCCCTTGCTTCAGTGGGCTGCCCTAAGTTACAGTGAGTGGCGGGCAGCCAGGATGAGAGGCTGGTGACCTATCTTCCTCATCCGGGAAAAGTGCAATGACGGACGATACCAACATGGGCCAGTGAAGCAACATCCTCTGCAACTAGACTGAAGAACAAAAAAAGACAGCAACTTGTCTGTTCCCCTTCCCTGATTCCACAATACTGTTCCCCTCCCCCAATTACCCAATAAAATCTTTAACAACAACAAAAAAAATTAACAATAGTAAGTATGCCTAAATTACAAGCTAGTTGTGAGAAATCAAAAAATTGTTATGTAATTATGTTAAAAAAAAGATAAAAAACAGAAGTCTGAACTGATGGTCTTAATTTACTTTCACTTTGCTTTCTTCTAATGACAACAAGAATGGCGTTACTGCCCACTGCATCTTAAACACCTCTTTATTCCCCGTCAGATCAGAAAGACCTGACAATGCTGCCCTTTCTATTCTCAGGTAGGGTGAGTTCTGTTACTCCAGTCTATGGAGGTAAGGGTAACTGTTCAGGTATCTGGATGGATAGCGACATGGTCAACAAGAATTCATATGAGGGTACAGGAAGATACAAATATGGGAGATTACCTCTTGTTATGGAAAGAGCCCACCAGCCCTAGATTGGAAGATTGTCTCTTCATATGTCAGCTCACTATGTGATCTTAAACTGGCTACTTAACCTGTTTCGTCTCTGTTTCCTCTCGGCTCAAAATGGAGAATCAGATCTATTTGTAAAGTAGCACATTGCACACTCACCCCATGGTAGGCACTATTATTCCCATTCATGGAATGTCTTTATAAAAGTTTGCCAAAAGCTTTTATTAGCTTAGTTTCCTGGGGGTGGGGGGAAAAGTGGAGTTTCCACCTGGGAGTGTGATAAATTCAACAAGCGACACTGACCCTGAGGACTCTCTCGCTTAATATGTTGCTTTCCTGAAAAGTCACACTTGGTAATACTTTTCTCTCAAGGGGAATGTGAAATGATAATCCAACTAAGACCTTAGTGTAGAGAATGGCTTTAATGTTTACTTTTAGAGGCCATATGAGCCTGTACTTTTCTCATTAAAGGAATATAGAGGGCATCATCTAGGTTGAGGAGCATATATGAGCCAGGAATTAGGCAGCAGAGATGTTTTTTTCTGGAACTTTTTAACATCCTCGAGTGCAGGAGGCCACATAATTTTAACTTTCAGTGGGCAGAGGAAATGAGAAAAGAAACTACATTATGGCCTTAACTTTTTATCTAAAAGAAGTCTACTTTTGGAGACAGAAAAATCTACGTTTTGAATCTGGCTTTACCTTACTGTTTACAGGTTTTGTGATTTTGGGAAAGTCTCTTAAACTCTACAAATATACAAAGGGAAAATTCTGCTACCAATAATTACAATAGTAATAATACTAATAAGAATAATATAACTCATAAACATTTGTGAGGATTAAATCAACTAACACATTTAAAAGTTTTATTTAATGCGGATGAAATACATAATTGACAACCATAATATGCATTGGGAGGTCTCCATTTCTATTCACTTCATTCCATCCTGTGATGAAGAGGACAACATTCCTGTGATATAACCCTTTTTAAATCTCTTTTCCAATTGCTGCATGTGTTGCTATTATGTTGATGCTATGAACATTCTTGCACATGCTTTCCAGAACTCGTACCCTAAATTTTCTCTAGGGTATTGCTTTAGTTAGGATTCTATCAGGAAATCAGAAGCCTCTCAAGGTAATATAAATATGAGAGTTTAATACAAGAGAGTAGAGACTTATACAATCATTGCAAGGACAGGCACTGAAGGGAAAGTGTTAGAAAATGAGATATAACAAAAACCTTGGGAGAAGTTTTCTTACTTACTGGAATGTGAGACTGTCAAGGAGCATTGCTCCATATGGTCAAATTTCAATACCCCATTTAAAGAAAGTCAGCATTCTCAGGAGCTGAGATTCTATCAGAAAGAAGACTTAGGATGGACAGAAGTAAGCAAAAATGCTGAACATATAAATATCTAAATGACAAAGCAAATGGGGAGGTAGTCATAAAACCTATTTGTTTTCACAGACAGATTTTCAATTAAACATACCAAGGACATTTACAGAGGATGGAAGGGTGGGCATTTCACTAGGGGTAGTTACACAAGAGATGTGAAGGCAGCTGAAGGGCAGTGGTGGATCACAGTTCCCCAAGATACAAGTCATAGGTTCGAGTCCTGGTTTGGAAACATGCCATCACTATACTTTTGAAAAAAATAATATCACCTCTCAGTCCAATATTCTCATCATTATAAGTTTAATATCAATCAAATTATATTTATTGTAATGTGAACATTATTGGTAAACTTTATAAAGAAAAGCAAAAATTGGTACAAGAAATTTAAAATATATATGACTATAAAGCTCTGGTTTCATGAAATAATTGTGAAGACCAATCAGTAGGCCCTCTTAACTATTTTAGAATCAAGAAGGGCCAGGCCTTCAACTTGGAGCAGGAAATAAAAGTGATTAAATGGAGAACATAAGTCTACTTGATTCTGATTTTGTTTATATTTCTCTTGCCAAAGAGAATTAGTTTTAAGTTAAAAATGACACAGCAGGTACAGTTGAGGCAAACTGAAATCTTGATATTGGTAAATAGATAGAAACTTTTCTTTTGGCAAATATCTATTTAATGCCTACTGTTTACTAGACTCTGTTAGGTGCTAGGACTGAAGGGATGACTAAAGCAAGCAAAGTCATTGATCTTAGCCCCACAATTCTATGGGAACTTCATAGGATAGCATACTGCTATTTTCAAAGGAGTTATATATCCTAGAGTACTTAGTGAAATTGAAGAGGTCATTTAAAATAGTAACTGAACAGTAGTTTTATGTTGAATGAATAAAGAATTGGATCACTGTTAATAGGAGATGAACAAGCAATATCTCTTCCTTTCATGGAGTTCTTTATTTATAAAATGGTCTTCAAACAGTCCTAGATATTTTGTAAAACATCTCATTGTATCCTTGAAATAAGATGGGAAAACTGTGAGATAGATTTGTAATCTACAATTCATTGAATTATTATGACTCCAAAGTGATAATTATTAGATTAAAAGAAACTTCAAAGGAGTATTTTTGTGGCAAAAGATAGGCTTTGTCCTTGGTTACAGTTAGCACTGAATTAAACCAATAATTCGATTGAGCATATGGAAGACACAATTTTTAGATTTTTAGATGACACAGATTGTATAAATAATACAGTTCATGAATAAAACCTCTGTGCAAATATCTAAATAAAAAAGAATGATAATATGATAAGACAAAATAAAATGTTGCATGAGTAGCTGCAAATTTCTGGGTTCAAAAAACCAACCTGCACAAGATCCAATAGAAAGTGACCTGACTCTACCTGGTTACAGGAAATGACTTACCAGTTACTGAATACCTACTATGAGGAGCACTGCTACATTTTTATAAATTCAGAAGCTCACAGCGTGATGTGGCTTCCAGGAACCTTATTATTCTTTTAGGTTACATTAATAGAAGTTAAGTTATTCAGAACAAAGGCATAGTTCAATTTTCCATTCTTAGGAGAAAACAGAATTGTGTTTACTTGGAGACATCCTATCTTAACAGGAACAAGATAAGTTGTTTTGTTTTTGTATTAGAGTGGAGAACATTGAAGTCAGATAGAGGTAAGCTAAATAAACCAAGTTATATTCACCTGGTGGCATGAGGACAAAATTTAGCCTTCCAGAATCAAGGATCTATGAAAGTTGAAATTTTATGATTCCATATGAGAGAGCCTGGGCTTGGGATAAGGTCAAAGCCCTTGAATAAGATTGAAATTCTTTTTGAGTAATCAAGGACAAGGCCAGTTATAGTCCTGGAAAAGTATATCAGAGACTGGGGCAAACTGAACTTCTGAAAGCACTCAGCTGCTTAGGGCTGATGCCAAGGACCACTGCATATGAAACTTATAGCAGAGTAACTAATCTTGGACTTTACCTACTAATGGGAATGATGGTCTTAAAATATTGGCTTGGGCTGGCTGAGTGGCATGTTGGTTAAGAATTGGCTTGAGATGCCAGCTCTGAGCAGCAGGACCCCGGTTCGGATCCCACATTAGGGCCAGTGATGCTGTGCCCTCTACAGCTAAGATGGTGAACAACAACTTTACCTTGACTTGGGCTGTGCTGAGTTGCTGGCGATGGCGTAGGCTGCAGTGGGGCTGCAGTGGGTTGCCGTGAGCTACCATGAGCTGCCATAAGCCACTGTGGCTGGCTGTCCAATGGACAGTGAGTGACTACCTCACCCAGGAAGGGCACAATGATAATACCAACAAGGGCCAGTGAATTGATATCCCCCACAACTAGACTGAAGAACAAAAGGACAGCAACTTGTCTGTTCCCCTGTCCCAATTCTCCAATAAAAGAATTATTATATATATATATATATATATATATATATATATATATATATATATATATATATATATATATATATATATATATATATATATTGGCTGCTTTGGTTAGGAGTGGATGGAGAAGGACACTGAATTTGTACAGGTTTAACTTCAAGGACTCCATCTGAATGGGCAAAGGAAAAAAGGAGCTGTCCAAATTCGTGATCAAGCATTGAGTGACAAGATGCTTTTTTGGAACATAGTCAAGCAGGAATTTTATGACCAGAGTTTGGTTTTGGAGAAATAATAGTTCAATGTATTGGGTTGTCAGAAAAGTCATGACATATTTTTACTATGTTTTTCATTTCAAAAATGCATCATGACTTTTCTGACAACCCAAGATGATCATTTGAATCAGATGGATATTAAGACAACATTCAACTTTATTCCATGATTCTGTGCTCATATAGGTAAGACTAACTCTTACATATAGGCAAGCCTAGTTTATTGCTGCCTCTTATTTGCCTTTATATTATAGTTTCTGTTTATCCTGAGAACTTTGCTAATACTTTGAGACAAATCATTTCCTAAGCACACAAACAGGAGAAGAATTTCTCTCTCTCTCTCTTCTTTTACAGAGACACAAAATGACCTACAGTGGTTGGCAAGCTCATGGTTTCTGGCATGAGGTACATTCAAAGAGATTTTGTGAATAGCACAATTCAGTAGGCTGGGAATGAAGAACAATATACTTACAGAATACCCAAAAGCCAGATAGAGAAGGAGGCAAAATGGAACAGTCTGTTGATCTCGGTACACACAGCTGTGCTCAGAACAGATACCAGGAGGGCACTGGGTCTGAGAAGATAAGGCTGCTTTCCTTTTATTGAGCAGTTCTATTGTGAAGGCAAGGTCAAAAATGCTAATAAAACAGCAAAAACCTGAGTCCAGTTGTATAGACTACAACGGCTTGTTCTTGGATGCTAATTAATATTATCACAGGAGATGACTAAAATGAGAATATTACCTACTAGTAAATTAATAGGATGTGTTGAAACATACCACAAGGGAGGAATTGCCTATGCTAATTCAGTATAAAAGAATCGCCACCGGCAAATGGCTCATGGTAAAGACTTTTCTATATAATGTATAAACTCTGGGAGATCTGATTTAAAGTATGCCATGAATCTTTAATTGAGAGAAAAATCATTTGCAAAGGATAAAGTGTGATGGAAAACTCATATGTCCTTTTTTATTATCTATACCAAATGTTGATTGTTCGCCATTTGAAAAGAATATGTTGCACTAAATTATTATACTATAATCAAATCAGCTCAGCAACATATGAGTCTGTATTTACTACAGAGGTCAGCAGGTTATCTCTCTCCTCAGCATTGTCACCTTTGAATGCAGTCTGATTGCTAGCTGCAGTCACATGGAACTTACACTAGGTTGAATCATTGATTTCATTTCTGGAAAAACCAAGAAAAATCTATGTCAGTGATTTTGAAAGTGAGACCTAACATTTGTTTATTCTAAATTCCATTTTTATTAGATTTTCCTAAAAAGTTGAGAGAGGAGGAGAAGGTCATGATAGGATAGAGCAAATGAAAAGAATGCAAAAAAAAAAAAAAGATGCTGTGTGAAAAAGAAATATTTTGAGAGGCTAATACAGCAATTTACACATTCCGTCTAAGACCCTAAACTCTAAAGTGTGTTGAAGTAAATATATTATCTCTCAATGGTCATAACCAATAGAACCCATTTATTAGTAATTATAAAAAGAAAACAATGAAAGTGTACCTGTCTATTGTCTTCTCATTCTCTCAGATTCCAAATCTGGAGGTGACATCCTTCCTAGTTTGTTTTCTTATTTATTTGCTTACCCTATATGATTAACTGGTCAACTGAATGCTATACATTCTTTTCTTGTTAAATATTCTTTGGTCATTTTTTTCTATCATTATCCTTGATCCTGTAGTTTTCATCCTTATCAAAGTCTTCAAACCTTATCTTTGACGGTTTTGGTCAGCAGCTGTCATTCCTCATCTTACTTAACTTCTCTCTAGCATTTATTCCTGTTTGTCACTCTTACAGTATTCTGTGGCTTCCATACCTACACGCTCTTGATTAGACTTCCAATTTTTTTTCTACTTTTTGACTTTCTATATAGGAAGATGTATTTTTTTAGTGCTGTTTAAATATTGGAATTTTTCCTTAGGAATCTCAATCTCTCTCTTCTCAAGCTACATAATTTACCTAAGAAAGCTTCTAAAATCCTTTGTCTTCAGTTATCTGTAGGAGACTGATATTTCACTTGGCTTGTGCTCAGGTTTCTCAAACTCTACTTGTCCAAATCCAAACACATCATCTTTTCCCCATTGTGATAATTCTCTCAGTTCCAGAGCTAATTGACAGGCTGCATTCTCTACTCCATTTCCCATGACCCAAGTCTCAAGGTCATCTATGAGCCCTCCCTCCTTTTACCTTGAACACCCAATTATTTTATATTATGTTAATTCTGTACCTGATAAATTGTGTATTAAATCCTTCCATTTCTCCCCTGTGCCCTAAAATACCAGCTCTCACCTAGATTTCTTCAATCGCCTCCTATACATTGTGCTTCCAGCCTTACCCATACTTAAAATATTCACATTGCAGATCTTTCTTATATACAAATCTAGAATAGGTCATTGCCTGCTTAAAACCCTTCAATGGATCCCTATCACCCTCAGAATCAAGTTCACTGACAATAATTGCAATCCTTCATTTTCTGTTTGCTATTTAATTTTCTGAAGTCTGGTCTTTTGCTTGCTCCTTCCCTGAAAATTCAGTTCCTTGGAATTTCTTAAAGTTTTACAAACCTCTTACATGTTGTTTATTACATATGCTCTTTCCTGTTCCTGAATTACTCTGCTTTCTTCTTCTCTTCCTTTTGTAGTACTCTTGGCTTGTTTAATTCCTAGTCTTACTTCACTTCTCAGTTTATGTGTCATCCGTCCGATCTCTATCACCGGTTTAGCAGTTCCTCTGTGTGTACCCTGTAGTTATTCATTTTGTGCTATAATTTCCTACTTACTCATCAATCTCTTCTAGATTTTTTAACTCCTTGCATCTAGGAATGCCCCTTTCTGCTCTTTGTTCAGTGTCCAGGTTGGTAGCCAATAAAGATTTGTTGAACGAGTAAATGAAAGCAGAGTCCTAACTGATCTCAGCCTCCAAATTCCATGGATACCGCTAGAATTTTACCTACCTATAGCAAGTCATCCACATTTTGAACTGGAATTCAGAATTTATCTATAGTATGACTCTACCTTCTAAATCTTATTCACTTCCCACTACTTCCTGACATGCCATAAGAAATACTGAAGTAGCTGATCTAGCATAATAACTATGAACATAAACATGAACTCTGGCCTTCAACCTGTCAGGTTACTTATTGTTCATTGATGATGATATGGCTAAAGCATCCTCCACTCTTTTAATTTAGTTTTTACTATGATACAGACACATATTTTGTATGAGTATAAATAGCATATAGGCCCATTTTAAAATGAAAATAATAAAGCAAAATATCACATATCAACAATATTGCTCAAAAATCAGAACATTATCAACATTTTTCAAGACTCTGTGGACCTCTCACAGATTACCACTTCCTCCCAGCTCAGATATAACCACTAACTGGGATTTTATGTTCATTATTTAATTGCTGCACTTTAAGTTTTAAATGTGTAAGCATGGACCTTTAAGTAACATATTATTTAGTCTTTCATGTTTGAGGTATTTATATGAATAAAAACATTAAATAAAATATATTTTTTCATGAATTTATGCTCAATGTTATGTAGCTATAGTTCATTTATTTTAATTATTAAATACACCATTAAAATATATATTTCATTAGTATTATATATATGAATTTATATATTCATTACATAAATGTATATATTACATATACATTCATTCCACCCCACTCAAAATGTTTGTATTTAGGTACATGAATTAAATTGTTCTATTGCTTTCCTTCTTTATAATGTTCTTCTGTTTCAATATTTTCTCCTGTTTTGATACTGCTAACTTCATAAAGTAAATTGAAGAATGTTCCCTTTTTTTTCTTCTTTCTCTGAAAAGAAGAGCATTTTTCTGTTTCTTGAATGTTTAGTTGAGTTCACCTCTAAAATCACATGGGTCGGTGTTATCATCTGGGGTAGTTTTTCAATTTCAGGTTCAATTACGTTAATGGTTACAGAACTATTTAGGTTCTGCATTATATCTTGAGTCAGTTTTTGTAATTTATATTTTTCTGGAAATTGGTTCATTTCATAAACATTTTCAAATTTATTTGCATAAGTGATTCATAATATTCTTAATATCTGTTTAATCTCTGCTGTATATTTTATGTACATACTTAAAATTAGCCAAGAGTTTCATTTATTTTATTAGTCATTTCAAAGAACCGGTATTTATCTTTGTTTATCCTATCTATTAATGAAGCCAATTTTATTATTTTGGGATTTATCTTTATTATTTATTTTCTCCTTTTTTTTTTTTTCCTGATAGGAAAATTATTACTTTTGTTTGTCTAACATCTTATATTGGAAGTGTGTAGCTCATTAATTTTCAGACTATGTATTTTCTAATATACACTGGTAAGCCTACACATTTTCTTTTAAATACCACTTAATCTGTATATCACATGCTTGATATATAATATTTTCCTTATGGTTCAGTGCTAAATCTTTAAAACTATTTAAAAGTATTTCTAAAACAATTTTTGTACCTATTTTTTTTTGTTTTTTTTTCTTATTGCTTCCTCTTTTCTTGAATTTTAAGATTAGTTGAGTTTATAGTGACAATAGTAGTCATAGTTATCATTTAATATTTTCTCAATACCTGTAATGTGCATTTTTAGTAGTCACTCTGGAACTTTTAATATGCATTTTTAACTTGTAAAAGAGAAATCTTCTGGGTAATTTTTCTTCTACCTGAAGTACATCGTTTACCATTTTGTTATTTAAAGTAAGGATATATTGGTGAATAATTTACTGAATGATTTTTCTTTGTTTGAAATTTTCTGAATATCCCATTATCAAAAGAAAATTTTAATGGGTATATAATTTTAGATTGCATTTTGAAGATATCATCTCACTGTGTTTTAGCATGCAATTTGAGGTCAGTGGTCAAATTGGCATATATTTGTAGGTTTACTATTTTATCTCTTTGACTGTTTTTCCTTAGTATTCTGCAGTTCTAGTATGGTACAAGTAAATAGTTTCGTTTTGTTGTTTGTTTGTTTTGTATTTATAAAGTTAGACATTCATTGGGATTCCTTAATCTTATTTGTGTCTTTCATAAGTTTATTAAAACTCCATCCTTCTCTTCCAATATTGTCTCTCTCACTCTGTAATTTTAATTAGATATGTAACAGGCTTGCCCCTCTATCCTCCTTGTTTCTCAGTGTTCCTTATTTTCCATCATTTTGCCTTCTGTTACGTTCTTTTTTTTTAATATTTTTAATTTTAATTATCTTCAGGTGTACAACACAGTGCAATAGTTATACTTTTTACTGCTCAAAATGACAACCCCCCTCCCCCAATTCTCCACCCCACTCCTCCCCCCATATCATACTATCTATTACAATTCCTTTGACTCCCTTCCACCGTATAATCCACATCCCGTGACTATCTATATATTCAATTACAGTTGGCATACAATATTATACAACATCAATTTCAGGTATATAGTGCAGTGATCAAGCCTCTACTCCATCCATAAAGTGGTCTCCCTAACAAGACATGTGACCATCTGACACCCCACAAAATTTTTACAACATTTTTATATTCCCCAAACTGTCTTTCGTATCCCTGTGACAATACTGTACTTACCTATTTATGCTGTCTAATCCCTTCCCCTTCTCCCTCATCCCCACCCCCCTCCCAACTAGCAACCCTGTTTTTCCTCTATATCTATGAGACTGTTTCTGTTTCCTTTGCTCATTCATTCAGTTTTTCAAATTCCACATATAAGTGAGATCATATGGTATTTGTCTTTCTCCGACTGACTTATTTCACTTAACATAATAGTCTCTAGGTCCATCCATATCATTGCAAATGGTACAAGTTCATTCTTCTTTATAGCAGAGTAATACTCCATTATATAAATGTACCACAGTTTCTTAATCCAGTCATCTACTGATGGGCATTTCAGTTGTTTCCAAGTCTTGGCTATTGTAAATAGCGCTGCAATAAACATAGGGGTGCATATATTTTTTCAAATTAGCATCTTGGATTCCTCTCGGTAGATATCCAAGAATGGAATTGCTGGTTCATACGGCAGTTCCATTTCCAGTTTTTTGAGATACCTCCATACTGATTTCCATAATGGCTGCACCAATTTGCAGTCCCACCAACAGTGCACCAGGGTCCCCTTTTTTTCCACACCCTCACCAGCACTTGTTGTTTGTTGATTTGTTAATGATAGCCATTCTTACCAGAGTGAGGTGGTATCTCATTGTGGTTTTTATTTGCATTTCTTTGATGATTAGTGAGGTTGAACATTTTTTCATATGCCTGATGGTCATCTGTCTGTCCTTTTTCGAGAAATGCCTCTTCATGTCCTCTGCCCATTTTTTAATTGGGTTGTTTGTTTTTTGGTGTTGAATTTCATGAGTGTTTTTATAAATTTTGGATATCAACCCCTTATCAAATATATCATTGGCAAATATCTTCTCCCATTCAGTAGGCTGCCTTTTTGTTTTATTGATGATTTCCTTTGCTGTGAAAAAACTTTTAAATTTGATGTAATCCCATATATTCATTTTTTCTTTTATTTCTCTTGCCCGAGGGGATATATCAGTAAAAATATTACTTAGGGTAATGTCTGAAAACTTACTCCCTATGTTTTCTTCTAGGAGTTTTATGGTTTCACGTCTTACATTTAAGTCTTTAATCCATTTTGAGTTTGTTCTCGTATATGGTGTAAGTAGGTGGTCCAGTTTCATTTTTTTGCTGTTACGTTCTTTCAACATGTTTATTTCTATATTCCAGTTCACTAACAAACTCTTAATTTGCATCTAATTTGCTGTTTATCCAATTCACTGAGTTTTTGTACTCTTCTCATTCTAAGAAATTCTATTTGTTTCTTTTTCAAATTGGCTGATTTGTTTTTTATCACTTTTACATCTTCCAGTTCCTTTTTATAACTTCTGTTTTTTACATGGTATAAAAATATTTACTGTTCTGTATGTGGTAATTTTATGTTTATAGTCTGCTGTTTGATTTGTTTCTTTGGGTATTTGATAAATTTTCATTGCAAGATTATTTCCTTCACATGCTATCAATGTGATACTTTGAGGCCTAGTTAAAGTAGGTTTCTCCAGGGAAAGTTGTCCTTCTCTTCTGCCAGGTTCCTAAATGCCTGAGGACCACTCCAGTTTAAATTAGTATTCTTCTTTGGGTACTCTGAGTCACCTAAGTACAATATTATAGTATAAATACTGGCCTTTTATCAACATGTATCTAGAATTGTCAGGGAAGTATTTTTTTTCCTTGAACAAGAGCTAAAGTAAGCAAGTACTTCCTTCTTCTTTTTCAAGCAGTCACCTGACCCCCAAGATACTGAAGATATCACTTTATGGGAGTCCTGGTCTTATGTCTTTGTGTAGGTATTTGTGATTCAAACTTCCATGTTATTTAGGACCCCAGATTTTGAGTTTTGTCCCAACAAAACCTTTTAAATCCCAATGTGTGGGGCACATTGAATTATTGCTAACCTGCAAGATAAATGTCATATTAGTAGTTGCTTGCTTCTATAGATTTTCTCTTTTCTTGGACTTTTTAATAAGCCATGAAGCTTTGACAATGCCTTCAATTCATTTAAAACCTCTAAGTGTCCTGCTTTCATTTTTAAATGAAGGAAAGTTAGTTATAGTAGGTGATCTTCTATACTGTGATTCTTTTAAATATTTTTTCAATAACTTTTGATACTGTTTTTCAAACAACCTTCAAATTATACATTTTAAGGATGGATTGGCTGGTGATCTTAATAGGAAAGAGAGCTAACTGGCATGTCAAACCTTACAAAGAGTAGGATCTTCAGTGAAAGAGCTGCCCTCACAGAATAGTGATCAGTGCTTGAGAGCAATCGCTTCATCCTGAAATGAGGAAGTAGACTCCATGGAATAACTTGCAACTCTGTCATTTCATAAACAAATCCCAAATCCTGGTGAGAGCTAAAGTGTTGCTTCTCCCAGGGAACATCTTGCATGTTAAAAAAAAAAAATCACTTCAAGACAGTGTCTTCACACACATTAGAGAGTTAAAAATATGGAAATGCCAGGCACTCCAGCAAAACTCTTAAGCAGAGAAACCGTATTTAATATTATTCAAATTACGCCCACAAAGTACAGCCAGTCTATAGATATCAGTGCTGAGGCAGAGATGCCAGTGTCTCTATACAAGGCCCAGAGATGTTGATCCACTCTTTCTAGAAAAAGTACAGCTTCGTTCTTTCAGCTATCTCCAGGAATTTAGTGACCACAGTAGTGTCATGAAAAATACACCATAATATTGGTTCATAAAAGAAAACTGAAGTAAATTCAACTAAAGAATTAGCATTGTAATCATTGTATTATTCTCCTGGTATAGACCTTGAGTGAATGAAACTGCTTTCTTTGCTCTGTAAAGATAAGCGATTTCACTACCCATTCTGAATAGCATGGCACTGATGAACAGCTGTGAATGAATTGAGTACAGGGTAAATATATAAGACAGCAAATGATTTTTAAACTCAATAGCCCATGAACAATAACTGTAATTAAACTCAATAATGGACAAGAAAAAAGAAAAGATGCAGAGTGAAAAAAGCAAAACCAAAAACCCCACCACAACATCAAAACTTGTAAAGACTTTTAGAAACTAGTAGAGCCCCGGAGAATTGCTGAGGCCACTTTGCTTTGTGTTCACCATAACTGATCGTTGTATATGTCAAAGATCTTCACCCCATTCCTAAGAGATTCAAAGGCTAAATTCATGGTCAATATGTCTTTGACTGTATTTACTGGATTTCTGGAGTAATAACAAATGATGGGGGGCAGTAAAGCATACCTTGAATTTCTTTCATCTCCTTTTTTTTTTTTTTTTTTTTGGTATTTATTTTAGCAGAGGATTTTCTGCATTTAATAGAAACGCAGCATCTGAAGTGTCTTTACTAGGATAGTTTGTCATTTCCCTTGTTTGCTCTTAGCTTCTTCTTCTTTAGCACATTTGACTCTGACATTATTTATCTAGTGTTTTTCTCCCTAGTTTCATTTTCTTGTCTCCCTGTCATTGTTTTTGGGATGAGCCTGACAGTTCATTGAAGTTCTTATAGAACCTGATCATTGTATTTTCCAGATGCAACATTCAGGTCATATTGAGAAGTCACAAGAAACATATGCCCATAGCCATGTGGTTTGCTCCATAGATTGCATGGGAATAGAAGGTTAACAGGCCAATTTCAGTAGCTACTTCTGTCTTATTAATATGAAAGAAAAGGTTTTAGGTTTCTGATTTCTCCCTCAAAAAGCATCTTTCCCAAAGTACATTTGATCCATTTCAGGAAACTATAATAACCCAGCTGCAACTAATAGAGTATGTGAGAAAGATGTGAACAAAAATCAAATCAATGCAATGCAAAGGGTGATGACCCTATTTTGTTCCTAAGCGATGGGAAGTATAAACCTACTTCTCTCTTTTGTGAAGTAAATCAAATAAATTGAATAAAGTCATTTTCAATCAGCCAATGATAATCTCTTTCTGATGTGGCCATGACATTAGCCGAAATGATAGCAAAAGGGATTCAATCCAAATTGAAAGCAGTCTGAACCGAGTATTTTATCATTATTAAATTTTCTGTTTTGCAAGAGGCTGGCATTCAACTCTGCAGTGTACTGAGTAACCTCTACAGATTTTTGTCAGAGTTTTATCATCATTTGGGAGACACGATACAACAAAAAGGGCCAAGGTTCTCAAGACCTATGATCCTAGATTTACATTTCCCATGGGACCTGTATGGCTGTAGTCAAGTTACTTACGATCCCTGGGATTCCTGTTCCAAAAATGAGGATAATAGTAACTATTTAGGAGGACTATGCAGAAGATTCAGAAATGTATATAAGTATGTATATACTTATATAATATATATATATACTTATATTATATATATATATATATATATATATATATATAAAATCATGTAGAGGATGCAAGACTACATATATCAATAGTTTATATAGCATATTATACATATAGCATAGTAAATTTCTTACTAGCACATAGTAGGAACTCAGTGCATGTTATAAGCACCAGTCCTACTTCCTTTCCCTACTGACATCCTAACAATAATAGCTAATGTCAATCAAATACTTTTTGTATGCCAAATAAAATATTCTCATTATGTCATTTATTTCTCAGCACATTTATTACATTCATTGGTGATATTAAGCCACTTTGTTTTCCATTTGCCGCTTTGCATTCACTTATACTGCAAAATGACTTTTGCAGGGATGCACTGCTCTTAGGATTCAGAGGGAATAGAACTCAGGTTTGTCTGACTTTGGAACCCACTTTCTTAACCACGCTTAAACTTCTCCACTTTCATAACATACTGAGATGAGACAGCAGACCACCTTCAGCCAACACAGCTTTCTTTATTCCTGCACAATATGTTTACCTGAGTCTGGCCTCAGTGGATGACCTGCTGGCTCTCAGAATATCTGCAGCTCTGTATTGGTTATCTATTGCTTTCAACAAATTAGCACAAAGCTAAGTGGTTTAAAACAATGCACATTTATCACCTTGTAGTTTCTGTTCATCAAGAATCTTGGAGGGCCGGCTGAGTGACGCATTGGTTAAGAGCTGGTTTTGGGACGCCAGCGGCCCCGGTTCGGATCCCACATATGAGGGCCAGTGACACTGCCCTCTACAGCTAACAACAGCTCCACCTGGAGCTGGGCTGTGCGAGCCCTGGAGATGGTGTGGGCTGCAGCCCCTGCTGCATTGGGCTGCCATAGGCTACAGTGAGTGGCCAGCAGCCAGCGTGAGCTGCCAATAGCCGCGGTGAGCCACCATCCAGAGGCCAGCGACCGAGCTGCCTCATCTGGGAAGAGCGCAATGACGATAGCAACATGGGCCAGTGAAGTAACGCCCTCTGCAACTAGACTGAAGAACAAAAGACAGCGACTTGTCTGTTCTCCTTCCCTGATTCCCCAACGCTGTACCCCTCCCCCAATTCCCCAATAAAATCTTAAAAACAAAAATACACAAAACACTTACTAGACAGGTGAAGAGCAGGGATAAAAAAAAAAAAAAGATACAGGCATGACTTACCTGTATCTTCTGTTTCACAGTCTCTTTCAAGCCTGTATTCAAGGTGTTGGCCCCTCTGTGGTTTCACCTGCAAGCTCAACTAGATAAGGATCTGCTTCCACGCTCACTCATTGTTGTTTGCAGCATTCAGTTTTCTATTAGCTATTGGACGGAGGATCTCAAATCCTCACTGGCTCTTGCCCAGAGGCTATTTATAGGCTGGATGCACCCCCAATTCATATATTGAGGCTCTAACCCCAATGTGCATTTTGACACAGGGTGTTTAAGGAGGTAATTAAAGTTGATGAGGTCATCATGGTGCAGCCTCAATCTAATAAGACTGGTGTCCTAATAAGAAGAGGAAGAGACACCAAAGATCTCTCCTTCCCGCCCCCCCACCCCCACATGTGCACAAAGGAAAGACATGTGAGAACACAGTGAAATGGTGGTGGTCTGTAACCCACGAAGAGAGGTCTGACCAGAAACCAACCCTGATGGAACGCTGATCTTAGACTTCTAGTCTCTAGAAATGAGAGAAGATAATTTTGTGTTGCTTAGAACACTCAATCTGTGGTATTCTGCTATGGCAGCCCGGGCAGACTATTTTAGCTTCCTGATTTGTGGGCCTCTTCATTAAAGTGTACAAGGTGAGAAAGCAATATATAGTCTGCTAGCAAGACAGAAGTTACAATTTAGAAACCTAATCACAGAATTGACGTATCCATTTAGTCGGTTAGAAGCCAGTTACTGAAAAAGAAGAATTCTACCAGGCTGTGTCTACCAGGAGGTGGGGCCATTGGACCCATCCTAGAAGCTGCCTGCCACACTCCTGCAGCACACAGGAACCTCTAGTTATTTCTGTTACTTTGGAGCTAATGGAAGCTCTTGAGCACTGTTTCCTCTCTGTCTGACCAGGCTGTTACTCCCTCTTTGTTTACTCTTTTGGAATTAGCTTATGAAGTTCTAGAAATAACGTTCCCAGAGCTCTCTTCCTTGAGTCCAAATGAGAAGTGAAGCAGAGGCCCTTTTACCCTGAGGATTCCTTTCCCCCCAGCTCATATGTTTTACTTTTTTCTTTATGACTTTCAGCATGATTCTCATTCCCTCACCTCTCTCGCCTTTTTCCCTGTTCTTAATCTGTCAGAACTGCAAATCGCTTCTGCTTTTTTTTTTTTCTTTTCCTAGCTGTTTGGGAAAGAATTCCATTTTGTAAAATTCTGTGATCGTATTGCAAAGATTACCTCTTGATATTTTAAGTGGGAGAAAAATGGTATGAAAACTAACACAAACTCTTTTTTAGACAAATCCTAGCTTTCACTATTGTTTTGCTGTAGACTTTAAAATTCAATGGGGATAGCAGAAGCCAAATCTTAACTGTCTGCAGTCATGTTGTAACTGTTCTCACTCCCTCTTGGCACTTCCTTCACTGTTGGTCTTGAAGTGAATACATACTTCAGGGTGACAAGAGGAAAAAAAAGTCGTATATAAGGAAAAGCAAAGATAAAAACAGTACACTGATGTTTTTAGAAACATTACTTGTTGCAGGGCTTTTCTTATACAGAGAAGGTAGAAATGATCTATCACCTAAGGAATTCGTCTAATTTTTTTGTATACAAAATTTTTTTGTTTGTTTTTTCTTTTTTTTTTTTTTTTTTTTTTTTTTTTTGAGGGTAGTGTCACTGGCCCTCATATGTGGGACCCGAACTAGGGCCGCTGGCTTCCCAAGCCAGTGCTTAACCACTGCACCACTGGGCCGGCCCCAAAGTTTTTCTTAAACAAGAGAACAGAAATCAAGACATCTGCAGTTATTTCAGGAAGTTCTTCTAGTACCGGTGTTTCAGAACTAGTGTTCTAACTGGATGGGTAGTTTTTGGAGCCAACACTTCCTCTGCTGGTCCATCAACTGCAAAATTGAGTTCAACAACCCGAAACAATAGCGGGAAGCCTGCTACCACATCAGCTTACCAGAAGCCTGTGGGTTTGACTAGTTTGGCCACATCATCCAAAGGTGGAATAGGTTCCAAAATAGGTTCCAGTAACAACACCTCACCCACTGTACCGTTGAAACCGCCTCCACCTCTAACTTTGGGCAAAACCCAACCTTAGTCGCTCTGTTAGTTGTGACAATGTTAACAAAGCAGCACGTCTTCCTAGTCCAAGTAGTTTAGTTCCAGGAAGCAGCAGCCAACTAAGTGGGAATGGAAATGGCAGAACATCAGGGCCTAGTAGAAGCACCAGCAACAAAACCACTTCTAAATTGAGCAGCTCTCCCTTGGCATCCCTTAAAGTTCCACCGTCATAGGAATCACAGCTCAATGCCATGAAGCGATTGCAGACGGTCAAGACGAATGCGGCCCAAAAGAAACTCAAGAAGTAATGTGGCCAAATAGGTTTTTTGTATCACATTAACTTAAAGATGAAAATCTTATTATTAGGACATAAACTATAATATACTATAATTTAATAAAAATCTTCATAATGAAAAAACAAAGGACACAGCTTGGAGCAATGCCATACCACCCTGATTCTGACAATATGAAGCAGTATACCTATTCCCAGGCTAATAGAGGGACTGGTGAAATTGTAGTATCGTATTTGAATATATTACAGTTTCTTAATCAGTGATTAGGAGAAAGAGTGTCAGGATTTTAGCAACACTGTTTCAAAGAGTGTTGGAGCACTTCCCTCCAAGCTACATGGGCATGGACCAGAACCACCAAGCTGCCTATTACCTGGAACGTTTGCAATGACCTTGGAAGCACAGATGCTGAGGCACCAGATCAACTCAAGCCACATGGCCTTTGTGTCTGCTTCCTTACAGATGCAGAGGCAGGCAGTGCAAGCACTGCCCTATAGTTTCAGGGGAGCTTGGCAGGTTTTTTTCTGCCCAGAAACGGGATCAAAATAGAAGTCATATCTTAGAAAGATCTTTCTAGGGTTTATATGAGAGACCTGATTTTCCCTTATGTACTGAGTTTGCAACTTAGTCATGCAACTCAAAGCACCCCAAGTTTTGTTGCACCTCTGGAGTACAATGGGGAAATGGCTCTTGGGGTCTGGGTTATGAATCTGACATACAGCTCCATGCAAAAACGATCATAAATTATAAATCTAGTTGCACTATGCTACAGGAATGTCACATAAATATTATTCTCTATTTGCAATCTTGCAAGAAGAAACCAGTAGAATGTACTTGTCTTTAATAGGATTTGGGGAACATATCTATTTGGTATTTCACACAATGACAGTGATATCACGCACACATTCATTCTTTCAGCCATTCAAGATTCAATGAACATTCACTGGGTAGTAACTATATTTCAGGCACTGTTGAAGGCAGTGTGTACTGATACGCAGGCCGATGTGTACTGATAGCAATTCTGATAGAATGATAATAGGAATTCCCTACTTCTTCATTTAATAGGTGATTTCCCAAAAGTCAAGTTAATTAAATGATGCGTTAATTTTTTGTCACATCTAATAATGAAGTTTTTCTATCGGGAAACTTTATTTAATTATCTGATGTTGGCTATGTTTGTACCGGCAGATATTTGTACAGAAGGATCATCATATCTTACAGAATTTTAGAATTGGAAAAGATTTTAAAGACCACTTACTTGAATTCTTGAAAAGAACAGAATTCAGTAGATTCTCTGAGATTCAGTGATAAGGATTAGGCTCATTTTATCTAATCCCATTATTGATTAGACCCAGAATTGACATTACTGGAACAATGTCAATTAAACAACAAAATTACCCTTGATCTATTATTGCCCACCCCGAAACATACCCCTTGATCTCATAGGAGATAAAAAGGAGGAAAGTTAAGACAATAAAACTGCCAAGTAAAACTTTACCTTGTCTAACTACAAAGGAAAGATATTTTGGTAGATATTCTCCAAAGATGTCCACCATCAATTCCTTTCTTTCTCATGTACACATGTTGCCCTTCGTATTAAAATGTTGTGACTAATTTCCCTTCTCTTGGATGTAGGGTGTACTTAGTGACAAGTAAGATCGTGGTTCTTAGGGACAGAGAATGCTCCAAAAGATGCTCTCTGTTCTTTCTTTTGGGGGGCCATAGTATGTCTCTGAAGGTGACATGTTTTCCTTTAGAGAAGTTGTGTTCTCTCCCATAACAGAGTTCTTTCCTTCTCAGGAAAACTGGATTCTGTTTTGCTTCTGGAATGTTTGCTTAAAAAGGGATTTCTTGTGAAGTCAGTGCCATTGCATTTTTTTTTTCTCCTTTGGTTCCCTACTGTCCTTGTAGCAAAGCTATGGAACTGACCTCACGTAACTTGCAAAAAGTACCAATTTAATTCAATGATTCTATGTAAGTTTGCAGTTTTGCCTCCCTTAGTATCATTCGAGACACATATACAGAGAATTCAGTGGGACTAGTCAACTTATACACCTTGCTTTAAGCCCACACTGGGTTTGTGACAGTATTTTTAGTTGTGGTGCAGAAGATGGTAAGATTCGAATCTTTAGGGTGATGGGAGTCCAGCGTGAACAAGACTGGGGATTAAGGGTCACCCTTTGGGGGAATCCCAGGTCTGCTTTCTGCCAGAATCCTATTTGCTGCTTAGTGGAGGGAATGATGGGTAGCTAATGTGGGATGTAAGCAGTGAAGTGGAGAAAAAAACAAAGAGTCCTACAAAACATACTCACCAAAGCTAAGTATTGAACATGAAGAAAAAGTGAACTGCCTCTTGAGAATAAAAAATAAAGGGATACCAAAATATATTAGTAGTTGATCAAGCTAATTGTATATCTGTACATGCCTTAAATGAATTTTGAATCTGATAAAAATATTTGGAAAACTGCAACAACAACAAAAAATTTTGTTTTTTTCAGTGTTTGGTTTCTAATACTGGACATTTTTATTAATCAATATTTAACCTAGCCGATAGCAGTTTATACACAGGAATGAGATGGTTACATATATCCTTGCTATTTCAGTAGATCTACCCCAAAAGCCTGATGATGATATGGTAGTAAGAATGCCTAATATTTTTCCCTTAGAATTTCTATTAACAGAACACTGCACAATCTGGTGAGGAATCTGAGGCATCATTTCATTAGCTTATGTTACTAAGATTTTGTCAGCAGGGAAGAACCCTTTGGAGAAATGGGCCCTTGAGTATTTATTTTGCATCACAGAAAAGCTCTATAAATATTAGTATTATGTTCAGTGTTCCTTTGCAGTCCATAATCTCTTGAGCCAGCTTATTTTCATAAACAGCTATAGGGAAATAAAGATGAGACCAGGTACACAATTAATTTTAGATAAAAAAATTTAGGGTAGCCCAAATAAAACAATTTTTATTCATGTAGCATAGGATTGCTGTTTAATAAAGTTTATTGAAGCAGAAAATAAGCAAGGGCTCAGCATTTTTTTTCCAGATGGGTTGCTATGTTTACTGTAAACTCTTATTACCACAAAGAAAGAGAAAAAGTTGATTTCCATTTTTGCAGAGTATTGGCCTCTTTACATCTGGCCCAGACCAGACCTGGAAAGTAGAAAGAAGTATCTATAAAGATAAATATAACCCTTTGTCTTTCCCTTGTTGGGCTGAGCCAACAAGATGGGATAAAGATACATAGTAAGTTTAGAGCACTTCTCTTTAAGGTAAAGTTGGAGTGGGGGTTGGAAATTAGTGGAGGTGGAAGTTCTGGATCAGTTGTGGATTAATTAAATATGTACACCGAAGAGAACCCCAGTAAATGCTACTTTTTGAAAATCAGACTGCTGTAAGTTGGGCTCCTGCGATGTACAGTAGATTCTGAGATGGAAGTATATATGTCCGATGTTTACTGGGGAGTGCTCTCGGAAACTCCTGTAAGGGAAGACAGAACGCAGAGGGAGAAACTGGCCTGAAATGCATCAGCAAAAGGGGGCACAGCCAGTCCCCTGAGGGTGCTGTGGAGCTGGAATGACCTTTTTGAAAGGTCCAGAGTTGAGGTGAGAAGGGATGCCTTGTGCCCTGCCTCTGCTAAGCTTGGCTATGCCCATCCACTGGGAGTGAATGGGGCTTTGGTTGAGGCAAAGAACTGCCTCCTGCGGGGGAGGGTTTGAGTGGTTACATTCAAAATTCCTGCCAGGTAATGAAAGTCTTGATTCTGAAGAGGGGAACCTGGGTGACACACCCCAGTACCCACTATACACATTATTACATTTTAGCTCTGTGGTCTACTAAGGGACTGGCTGCAGTTTTTACTGGTTTACAGTAAATTGATAACTAAGGTGTGAGTGTATGGTAGTATTGCTGTTTTGATTCTGTATGCTTATTCTCATCTGAAGAGAGATAGCTATTTATAGGGGCCTTTTTTTTAAAATATGAATCCTCATGTTAAATATTTGAACACTTCAAAATCAGTAGAAGAGTGAGTAAAATCGGGCCCGTTGGTTTCAAAGTTACGCAGAAAAGAAACTTATGATAGAGATACAATCTGTTTCTACATATACAGACAAAGATTCAATGCTTTTGTTTCTCCTCAATGAATTTTACCCTGCTCTTAATAATACATGGCATTGTATCAATGGGTATAACTAAGACATTATAGATTTAGGTATGCAGATGTATACATTGTCAATCCTTAAGTTCAGCAGTTTTGTGTACATAAACTTTCTACTTGACTCAAAATACTCATTTGTCAGAAATGTGTATGTGAATCTATATATAATTATGTGTATAGAATTCATACTTTGTTATATATATATATATAAAATGACATCTATGTAGAATGTTGTCTGTACACATCACCATTTTCTCACAGTAACGTATTCCATCTGTACCTCTGGATCTCCACTGAAATGACACTGCACTCTGAAAGTCAATGAATAATACTCAGGTGGAAGTACTATATTCCTGACAGATCAAATAAAGATCACAGTAAAATTAATGAGAAGGTGCTTGAAAGATAATTGAATTTTAAGCCCGCTACACTTCCTTTCCAATAAAAGAGAGTATTCTAAGATGCTTTGAATTGAGACATAGTTTTGTTGTTGTTGTTTGTTTGTTTGTTTTGTTTTGTCTTTTTCTTTTCTGGATAGACTCTGACTAGTATTTTTTTCCTAAACCAAACCTTTCTCAGGCTCATTGAGAAATTTGTTCTGGTAAGAACTGCCTCCTTCTACAGTAACAGGAGCCAACATTTGTATAGATTTTTCCACTGACCCTGCATCAGTGAAAGTCTTCATAAAACTATTGTTATAAAAGTATATAAATATACAAAGGTAAGAAATATAACTTTTGACAACATAGAAAGAGAGAAGAGTAAAAGAGAGCCATGGGCACTCTTCACTGTATTCTGCGCGAAGTAAATAGGTTCTGCTTGCATACAAACAGCAAATAAGGACATATTCATTCCTTACATACTCCCATTATTTATCAGTGGATTACTTACAAAAGTAAGACCACAAGTAGCTAATATACTACATTACTCAGGAAACAGTGAAATACCTGTGTGTGTGTGAGTGAATACAGAGGGTGCCAAAAAATGTGAACACATTTTAAGAAAGGAAAAAACTGTATAAAAATTGTAATACTCAATATATACTGATAACAAAAGATGAATACAAGTCACATGTATACAGTTTTTTGGCACCTTTTGTATATTAATCTATGCAACTTTATGTCCTAAGTCTAAGGAGTAACAATAGCTTTCATCAACACCAGAAAAGAAAAATTAGGAGACACATGAATTATCATTCTCTCTGCAGTCCTTGCCCATCTCACTAAACAAATATTTAATTGAACATTTATGTGCCAGGCAGTGGGCTAAGTGCTGGCCGTTACTATGGTGGGCAGAAGAGATTTGGTCTCTGTGTTCAGGAAGCTTATAAGCAATAATAATATCTTACTTTAAACGATAATACCTTATAGAACTCTAACAGGCCAAGAGAAAATGGGAATTTTTCATAATTTCAATTTCACTTCTAGGGGAGGGAAAATAATGCACCCTTTACCGTTCCCCATTAGTGATTGAAACCCAATTCTTAATTTGCCATCCAAGACAAATTAACAAGAGAAAAACAAACAGAAGTTTATTAACATGTATACTTCATGTCTACATGGGGGATATTCAGGAAAAATGAGCAAACTCCCTGAGATGGTCTAAGCCACCACTTTAAGTGATATCGTCAGCTAAAGGTGAAATATGAAAAAGCATAGTAAACAAGAGTAAGTTTATTATGCAGATTTAATGCTCTGCCTTCTCTATTGTTAAGTTTCTTGTGACTTTGAGTCATTCTTTTCATCAGGGTACAAAAAGGAAAACACAAATGGAAATTTCTTTTATAAATTTCCCTTATAAATAAAGGATAACTTCTACTCTGTTTTCAGAGCTTCTCCTGTGTCTGCTATTTCTTAAAATAACCAGCTTAAAATAATCCAAATGCCAAAGACACATATTTTGAGATGGCATGTTCTGCCACCTTTAAACTCTTATCACAACTTTGAATGTGAGATAGGCCACCTTTTTTCAGCTCGACAAACTTGGGTAGATCAATTAATACCTCTTTAAGCCTCAGTTTCTCATCTGTACAGAATGGCTAATAATATCTACCTAGGAGTGTTATTCTGAGGAAAATATATGATAATGTATTTTAAAACTTGGTGTTATTCCTTGAAGTACAAATATATGTATGTTCTGTTATGTTCTGTGTATTTCCTTTCCTTTCTGCTTTGTGTGGGGAGGAAGACATTTTATTCTACCCTTATAGGTTCTTTTGGTCGATCTAATAATTAAGTCTACATGAGAGAGATGAACAAGAGAAAATAACCACATTTACATACATACATAGAAGAACCCCACCTACCTGTGTGGTTCAGAGACAGAAAGGTAAAATGAGATATATATGGCATCCTGAATCAAGAAATGATGTCTTCAGAGGGGAAGAGAATCATTCCCAGATTGACTAGAACAGATGTTCAGTAATTAGAAGTTTGCCCTACCCTATAGATCGGTCATAACAAGTTATTTCTGACGATAACTCTTCTTATGGGCAAGATCCCAAATTTACATGCTTTAAGTGAGGGATAAAAGTTTCAGTTGAGGGCCGGCCGAGTGGCGCAGTGGTTAAGCGCTGGCTTGGAAAGCCAGCAGCCCTGGTTCGGTCCCACATATGAGGGCCAGTGACACTGCCCTCAAAAAAACAAAACAAAAACAAACAAACAAACAAAAAAACACACAAAAGTTTCAGTTGAGTCTGCTGGGTCTTGATTGCCTTCAGCTCAAAATAATTCACAGGCCAAAGCAACACATCTTGGGGAGGCCTGTTTAGACCCCTTCATCTGCCAGTGGTAGCCTGTGAGCCATCATCCAAAGGGAGAAACACATGTTCAAAGAAACATTTGCCCTAAGGGCTAAAAAGCTTTGAAATGAATGTAAGGTTGCAGTGTAAGTTTTTCTCTCTCAAAGGCTAGATAATACTGAGTTTGGCAAACAGGGGAGGAAGTACAGATGGGTTCTAAGAATGGAATAGAGAGACCTGGGTCCTTGGTGAGGATGAGGTGAAAAGGATCTTTTGTCAAGAAGATAAGGGGAAAAGTGGAAGGAAGTCTGAGCTCCTGAGCTATCCTCCAAAGTGGAATCCCCCCACCCCCATTTCCTGTGAACAGCTCTATCATCCACTAGCCCTGTCAACTTCCTTGAACAGAGGGTGGCATATGAGAAATTTCCTTGAGAAAGGATAAACCTTGTCTCCTGACCAAGGTGGAATTTTAGAATTTCTGTCTGAACTGAGAGAGTGATGAACACTTCACAAATGTTATAACTAAATTAGTAAATACGTATTAAAATATAATGAATATTTTTATATTCTTTCAGAATATCATGCTTCTCTGCTTGCCCCTTCCCACCTCGGTCAACACTCCGCGTGCTTGTTTACCCCAACCCTTTACAAGTCAAGTATGACCAGGAGCATAGTTTGTAAATACACTGCTTTTTCTTCCCTGTTGAGGACATCTGCCATGTTTGTTCTTCACCACAGCATCAGTGTTCTCACATAGATGGGCCACAGCATGAGAGAGCCATTTGGTACTTCCCCTGTCAATGATCATGGAGGCTGTGTGGAACATTCAATTTAGCTACTGTAGCCATTCCTGCCTCTCACAGAGACTCTTGATGTGAACAGATGGGCCATTCCACAATCCAGGTGGTGAGCCCTACACAGATATAACCTAAAAGGCTTCCTTCTGGAAATGTGTGTGCCCTGCTTTCGGCAAAACTCAGTTTCAGGTGGGGAATCACTGCAATTCGGAAGACAGAACCTTCCTACAGTTCTCATAACTGGTCACACTGGTCTCTTTTCACAGAGAAAGTCCCCACCATGTGTTTCATGGAACAAATATAAAACAGAGATAGTACACAAAAGGAAAATAAGTTGTATATGTGTTTACACACACACACGTACACACGCATAGCTTTAAGTATCCAAGGGTTTTGATTTCCCCTGAAGTGCTGTTATTCTCCAAACTCTTGATTTAGCCTCTGATTTATAGGAATTGGCATTCATGTCAAATATTTTATTCCTATGAGGTCTAAGTTTAAATATCTTACTTTTATTCCTTAAAAAAAGGGGGAGGTGATGAGAGAGAGAGAGGAGAGAGAGAGAGAGAGAGAGAGAGAGAGAGAGAGAGAGAGAGAGAGAGAGAGAGAAAACACTAAGCTATAGAATTTCAGCTTCAGTGGGGAAATATTTTTTGGATGAAAATATTTCAGTACTGAGAAAATCAGGCTTTGGAGCCCTCAGCATGGGCTGGTCTGGATAAAGCACAGAGCTTTTGTTGACATCTATTTGCCAACACACATAAGGGCTTCGTAATGACATTCTTTGAAACCCATCTGGTGATTTAGCCAATGCTGTAGAAAGGCTTCAGTCAAAATTCTGAAGAAGAGTTACAAAGCTGAGCTGTGTCGGAGGACTCTGGCAGCTGGTTCATTTTTTTGCTGGACTCTTTTTGGAAGAAATTATATGAGAAGACTGGCTAGAAATTGGATTGACTTAACAAGTAGCTTTATAATTGCTTAAACTAGATGATCTCACTTCCTGTTTTTTCTTCCCAGCTCTTATCATAGCTCTAAAACTGGCTTGTATTTTTGATTGGTCTGAAATTAAAAGGAGAGTGGGATGAATTTACACATAGGAATAATGGTATGGGTAATCAAACTTCCTCTGAGTTTCATCTCAAAATAGAAGAGAGAACAATACACCATTAAAGCAAATTATAAAGAATGAGCTACAATGTTATTCTCTCCAAATCCCCAGATGAAGAATCCACCATGTAGTTATTAAAATGTTTCCGCCCCACACTAGCTCCGTGGTTTGGGAAAAATAAACTCTTTTTTATATTCATTATTGTAAAAATATGTGTTGTATGAAGTTCATGATATGAAGAAATAATCTAACTCATGGAATAAATAGAAGAAAAAGTTCGGATTAGCTTGAAACCTGGATTTAAAGACCAGCCCTTGAAAATCATGAACACTAGTATACCAGTAAGTTTAGGAGTATTTCATACCAATATGGAGAAGGATGTCTCAGGTTAATGAATTCAAATGGGCTTTGAAATTTTAATTTTCACTTAAAAATTGATCTTTTCTCCACAATCTTAACTTTTAGCCCTTCTTCAACATTTCGTCGTGTTTTTGCATGATTTTTGCTTCTATTTCTGGAGTAAATATTGGATATCTATATTTCTCTTTAACTAGGCTGATAACATTTTGAGGTTAGCAACCAAAGCACATTTATCTTTATATCCTCAGCAACTATCACAGTAGCTGGTAGGTAGTAAGAACATAATCAATATGTATTGAATTTAACAATCCACAAATATTTGTGGAACACGGTTTGTTCATAAGGTACTATGGGGATAATGGGTGATGCCAGACAGGGATCATGCCCTAATGTAACTTATAGAACAAAGCATACCAAGAGTCTATTAAAACACAATGGGACAATTATTTGAACTCCTTTCTGGTTTTAGTATGTTTATTATTCTCCTGACTCATCATTATTTAGATCTTTTTTTTTTTTAAGATTTTTTTTATTGGGAAATTGGGGGAGGGGACCAGCCAAGTTGTTGTTCTTCAGTCTTCGTTGTGGAGGGTGCCAGTTGCCATCTGGCTTCCCATTGCAGTTCATGGCCTCTAAGCTCAAGGTGCTGTGTTCAATCTCAGTTGCGGGTGGGCATAGCCACCGTCCCATGAGGGAGTCAAACCTGGCCACCTTGTTGTTAAGAGCACACTCCCTATGCACTGAGCCATCCGGGTCACAGCGCAGCTCAAGGTGCCAAGTTCAATCTTTTAGTTGTGGGTGGACATAGCCCACCATTGAACAGGCAATCTTGTTGTTACACCAGCTGAGCCATCCTGCAACCTGTTGGCAGCTCAGTGAAAGCTCAGCTAGGGCACAGCGTTCACTGGCCCATGTGGGAATCGAACCAGCGGCCGTGTTGCTCAGAGCACGCACTCTAAGTCAACTTTTAACCAACTGAGCCACTTGGCTGACCCCTAGATCATTTATCAATATTTGCTAATGTTATAAGTTCTGTTCCCAAGGTAGCATTTTGCTTTTCTCTTTTTTCTATTACTTACTTTATTTCTGCTCTTTTCTTAGCTGATTTCCTCTACCACTTCTTTTTACTATCTTGAGTTCTCCTTGACTTGTCCATACCTTATTAATGTCTTTCTTTATTCTTTTTCATTTATCTACTTATCTACTCTTTTCTCCTTTTCTCTTTCTTTTCATACCTCTCCTCATGCCAAATACTACAATTCAAAATTTATTTTAAAATTATTCCTATATTCCCTATGCTGTACTTGACATCCTGTGACTATATATATATATATATATATATATATATATATATAGTCACAGTATGTCTAGTACAGCATATATATATATATATATATATATATATATATATATATATATATATCCTGCCCTTGCAGTGGCCCCCCTAATAAGACAAGTGCCCATCTGATGCCCTACAAACCTTTACATTATTGATAATATTCCTCAAATTGTCTTTCGTATCCCCATGGCATATAGAGAATACAATGGAATTGTAAGAGCTATATATGATGTCAGAGGGGCAGTAGATTGGGGGTGGGTTATTACTTTGTGCGGGGCATAAACATCAAATTATTACATTGTTTTATACACCTGAAACTAATAAAATAATGATAATAATAATAATTATTATTATTATTATCATTTAAAAAGTCATCCTATAAACAAAAATTATTCCTGAAGTTCTCTTCACTAGTATTTGCAATTTAACCAACCAGAAGATGTTAAGAAAATGCATTCATTATAGTAACTCCTCTGTCAGAGTTGTCAATGTAAGAATATCAAACCTGTAAAAAAAATTTTTATGAGTTTATTTGAACCAAAAAGAAGCAGGATATGAACAGACTGAGAAAAATGCCTTCCAGGATGATAAGTCAAAGTTTTATTTTTATATATTTGGGATTAAGAAGGAAATGTGAGGAAGATTACATGAACCTGGGAGAAAGCAAGGCAGGGCAATGTGATGATTGGATGACAGGATAGTTCATAAGATTAGGTGGTCTGTTGAGGGTAGTTCACTTCTGAGGTGTCTGAAAACAGAGTCACTTCAAAGGTGTGTTTACCTAGATGCACAGAAACAATGGACAGGGCTTATTTAAGACAAAGATAGCCTTTTGCTAAGGAAGTTGCATGCCTGAGGTGCGACTACCCACCATGGCCTGCCCAGTTAGGATTTTATGATCCTATCATCCTGTGAGGTTACTTTTGGCCCTGAATGTGTACATCACCTCTTTTTCATTTACTGAATAAATGCTTTAGGAATAACTGCTGTACCTGAGTGATTTACTAAGGTAATTTGAAGTCTCTGGGTTAAAAATTTCAGCATTTCCACTGCATTTCTCATTTCCTGTTCCTTTTTGCTCCTCTCTGGTTAGTCTGCTGCTTTTTGATACCCACTACAGTTCTATAAAGCCTACAAGTATGTCTTTCCCCATTCCTTTCAGGAGCATACATATCTGATTTCAAATATTATTTTTCTTATATTCATAATCAATATTTTTTTCAGAGCTATGTCCTTGCTATGGATGAATTACGTCCCCCTCAGAATTTATATGTTGAAGCCCTAATACCAACATGACTTAATATTTGTGCATAGGACTTTTAGAAGGTAAAGTTAAATGAGGTCATGGGGTAGGACCCCAATTTCATAGAACTACTGCTCTTATAAGTAGAGGAAGAAACACCAGAGTTCTAACCAGGAAGAGAGAACTCAGGAGGAATCAGCTCTCACCCAGATATTGGACTTCCAAGACTCATGGAGCTAACATAGTAATTTTCCTTAATTTTCTGAATAATGATCTCTTTAACATTACAAATTTTATCCCATAGGAATAATGCTATTGTGGGATTTCTCCCTCACTTTTTTTGTTTTTTTAAGATTTTATTGAGAAATTGGGGAAGGGAACAGTGTTGGACAATTGGGGAAAGGAACACTGTGTTTTTCTAGGACCCATCAGCTCCAAGTCCAGTTGTTGTCCTTCAATTTTAGTTGTGAAGGGTACAAGCTCAGCTCTAAGTCCAGTCGCCGCTTTAAATCTAGTTGCTGGGTGGAGGTGGGAGGGAGCACAGCCCACCATCCCATGCAGGTGTCAAAACTGCAACCTTGTTATTCAGAGCATGCCGCTCTAACCAACTGAGCTATCCAGCTGCCCATTGGCAGCTTAGTCGCAGCTTAGTTCGGGCACAGCTCACTGGCCCATGTGGGAATCAAACCGGCAACCCTGTTGCTCAGAGTTCCCACTCTAACCAACTGAGCCACCTGGCCGCCACCCCCTCACTTTTTAAATATAAGAAACTAATCTAAATATGGAGATTAATTGCCCTTGAAAAACTCTTTGGCCCCTTCTCTGATGCAGAAGATTGAAGGTTAGATTAATCCACAGAATCCTTAGCCCTTTACAGTTTGTGTCATCACTTGTGCTACTCCATTTAATTTCATCTGAAATGAAATTGGTGAATAGTCTTTCGCTCTCTTGGGAACCAATTTCTGTGGGAATGAATTAAGTGAAGATACACACCCAGATTAGACATTGAGGTAGGACATAAAATAGACAAGAGTCTGGCCTTTCACAGAAACACCGATCATTTTCCAAAGTAGATTAATGTATTTCTCTTTTCTAAGTTTTTCTGAGTATTTTAATGGATAATTGGGTGAAAACTAATCATAATAATTTTATGGTCATTGATGATTCTCATTTGACAAACACTGTGTAAAATTCTTTAGAAGCTATATGTTAATCTTTATAATACTATGTGTGAGCCATATTGATACTATTATTATTAGTGCCATTTTAAAGATGAGAAGATGGAGACATAAAAAGGTTAAATAATTTGCCCTAACTCACAGTTAGCATATGGCAGAACTGGAGTATGATCCTGCGGAGTCTGACTCCAGAGCCTGACACTTTAATCACTATATAAAGCAACAACAAATATCATCTGCTTTGTTAAATAAAACCTTCAAGGCCAAATGTTTTTCTGAAAAAGAAAGGGTTTATTGAATCATGTTTGCCAGAAAAAAGGACTGCGTCCTGGGGCATGCAGTCTAAACCATCAGCAGCAGTGGTAGATGGAGAATACAAATGTTCCTGTCATCTTCGGGTTGAGGGTTTTTTGTGTTTTTTTTTTTAATGAGTTTGGAAAAGAAAGAAAGATGTACGCTGTTTTAAAAGAATTTACATTGGCTTTAGATAAAGGGGCAGAAAAAGGCCAAGCAGGGCTAGTTCTGGGATAGGTATATAGACCATAAGGAAAACATATTTGCTGTTTCTGGATTGGTTATGATCAAGAATCCAGAAAGTTCATGCCTAAGCAAGAGCCTTAGCATCTGGTGGTCTGCTGTGGTCTTAGCATCTGGCAGTCTACAGCTAAGTAGCAGTCTAAAAGTTGATTCAAAGTTTCAACATACCTTCAGGAATGCAGGCAGTCCTTTATCAGTTTCAGCTCCAGGTTGTTAATTGATTAATTTTTGTGTCTCTTTCTCCTACCCTCCGGCCTCCTATAATTTAGGACATCTTAGAATTTTTCCTTGTTGTCTTAATGTCAGCTCCAGCAATGTATTAAGACGCAATACAATGCTACAGCTCTTTATGCCTGAAATTCAAATACCATTCAGAAAAAAGTTTTCATGGTAAAATATAACATAACTAGGGGCCATTTCAGACAGAAACAAACAAACAATGCATTCTCCAATTACATCATTAAGGTTGGAAAAACATAGGGAGATCCCAAAGATGTAAAGTTACGGCTAACTAAGCTGCCACAGGTTTCATTCACAGGAACAAGCCAGTTTGTCCACAGTGCTAGTTTTGTTGGCATAATGATTGACTGCTAAGATACCAGCATTTAAAAGAGGCTGAGGAGAATGACAGGTTTTTAGTGATGTTGTCATTCTTCCATCAGTGCCAAAAGATGATGGAAAGTTTCTACCCACTTTCAGTATTACTTTGATGGGGGAGAAAAATCTAAATTTCCCTCTACCCTTCTAGGTTCTTGGCTGAGGAAATTCCTATAATAAAGCATAGATTAATAGGAGAAAAACAAACAGAAGTTTAATAACATGTATACCTCCTGTATATATGGGAGAGACCCATGAAAACAATACACTTTCTGAAATGGCTCAAGCCATCCTCTTAGATAACATCTCCAACTAAAGACAAAAGAAAATCTTGGAGGGGAGGAGACCAATTCAGTAACCAGAAAAGCACAGGAAACAAGGACATGGATGTTATGCAGACTTAAGTCTTTGCTTTCTAGGGATTTAGAGTCATTCTTCTCTTCTTGCTACAGAGCGGGGAGACTCCCTTACAAACAGAGATTTCCCTTGACAGTGTAAAATCTATCTTACTCAGTTTTCAGAGCTGCTTCTGTGTCTGCTGTTCCTTAAAAAATAGCTGGCTCAAAATAATCTTAATGCCAAAGAGACATATTTTGGGGTGGCAAATTCTGCTCCCCTTTACTTTCAGCTTACTTCTGTCAATCTGCCTTTTGTGCCTTTGTTAGTTGAAGAAATAAGCATATGATCTGTGAGGTTTAAAAAGCTTAATACTTTTTATTGACAAGTATTTTCTAATGAAAGCAGAAAGAATGTACTTTTTGCACATTTTAAGAGATAGGCCATTTTTTTAACTTTTCTGCAAAGATATGTTCTTCTTTCCAGATATTTTTCACTTATAGTACTTCTTCATAGGTAAGAAAATATTTTCATTTTGAAAGAAATTTCTATTTGATTACTATTTGCTGATCACTGAATATATGTCAAATACTATTCTATGTGGATGAGGAATCAGTTTTGAGTGAAACACACCCAGTTCAACCCTAGATCTGACACTTCCTAGTTGAGAGCTCTTGGGTACATTGCTTAACCTCTCTAACCCTCCACTTACTCATTTCTAAAATGTAAACTAAAAGACCTACTTTTAAGTATGTTGCCAAATAAAACCAGAGCTAGGTAAAGATCTAGTCACATAGTGGAAGCTCAGTAAATGCCATTTGTTTTTCGATCTCTTCCATGCCTTACACTGTTGGAATATTTTACAGTCAAACACTAAATTGTCTAATGTTAACATGTGAAAGATAAATGATGAGTTTCATTGAGACAATAAAGATATATTTTTAAAACAAATAAGCTTTCTGTGGAAATGCAGTTGGTGAATATTCATTCTCTGTGCAATTTTGACAAAAGTAGCCATTTGTATTAAATACATAAAATGTAATATATACATGCTAGCGTAAGAATAGCAAAACTAACCTTTAAAAAGCTGAGCCAAGCAATTTTTTTTGCTGACTATAGGGACATATCTTTCAGTTAGAAGAGTTACATGAGGCAAGCACCAATGTTCGGTTGTATCTCCATAGTAATATATCTTCTTTTCTCCCTCACCTTTAAAGACTGTTTCCTGTTTTCCCTGCTGCTGTGGCCTCACTGCAACGTTTTCATAGCCCATTCAGTTCTTACAGGATTTTATCATATTCCCGTTGACACCAACTGCTCTGAGGTGTCCCAGGGGTTCACTTTGAGTCCCAATACATAACCTGAGTTTGACAAATCTAGTTTTACATCATCCAGATCAATCTACGATTTAAAAGAAGGCTAAGGGTATTAAATCAACAATAGTTTTCACCTAGACAGGGAGATGAAGATGAAATGAAAGCTAAAGGACCATGTGCTTTTCAAGGCGGTACAGTCAATCCCACAACAGAACATTTGTGTCACATAGAATCCTAATTGATCAACTTATTTACTCTAGGGAGAGAGCCTTACAATTTTCCTCCAGGAGGATACATTTGCCATTTATTAAGTGCTAGACTTCTAACCTCCTCAGTGTAAGCTGGTTAAATATGTGGCATAGTGGAAAGACCTGGAAAAAAGTAAGACTCAAACTTTCTAGCTAAGTTTCTTTTTATTCAACTCATTCATAACTTTATTTTGACTCACTTTCTTCATCTTTAAATTGAGTAAACTAAAATCAGTCCTTCTTATCATAGCCCTATGAAGATGAAAGACAATAATGGATGAGATAATTAATGTGAATGTGTCCTAAGAATTTTTAACTTATTTTATAAATATGGGTTGTATTTCTTTTGTTGTAGCAAGGTTTTGCATTCAGATAAATGTGGAGAATAGAAGAAAAAATTCCCATGCCTGTGGAGCAAATGAATAGCAAAAACAATATCAAAAGACATGTTGAAAGAATGATAAATAGAAGAGTGTACATTAATGTACACAAGGAACAGACAAAGTCAACCAATAAATGTCAAGCCTGGACTATGAGGCATGTGAATACTGCCAGGTAGAAAGACTGGATTCCATGCTATAGATGATGGGGTGTCATGTGATGCTTTGAAACAAAAAAATAAGAATATAAAAACTTAGTAAAGAAACAGCATGGACTTTTAGAAGGTGGATGAGAGTCCAAATGTTAGATAATAGTAATTGCTCAGGCATAAATAAACAACGGACCAATTATGATTGTGGCAGGAAGGTTGGAAAGAGATAGATGGTTCTAAAGAAAAATCACCCCATGTTTTTTTGGTCCTGAGATGTTCATCCTGAGAGATTCAGAAAATACTTGCACAACCGATAATCTGTACACATTGTCAATAATTCTGAAAGAGACACTGACTTTTGAGAAAGAAAAGTTTGATTTTTATACATGTTGCATTTTATGTATCAAAAAGATATCAAGACAGAGCTGTCAAGGGGTAGCTGAAGGTACAAAATAGGAGTTTGGGAGAGAAGTCTGTGGTTTGAGATACAAAAGACATGGTCTATCAAGTCTTTTTCAAATGCTGGGTACACACACACACACACACACACACACACACACACACGGTTGGCAGAAGCCTTTATGCAACAATAAATCTAGTAATTGTCTTCCTCTTCTCACCAGAAGTAGGAGACACTGATGGGCTTATAGTAGACATAATGGAATGCAAAAACACAAAACACAATATCCAAAACTGGTAAAATAGTACACTGTAAAGTATTCTTTGTTGACCCTCATAATTGCATGGTTAACGGGGAGCTGCCTAGCCTCATGAGAGAATTGCTAACCAAGGAAAAGGTCAAAATTCAAAATTCATAGTAATGTTTCTACTGAATGTGTTTTGCTTTTGTACCATCATAAATAGGGAACCATCAGTAGACCATCTTGCTCCTGCCCGCGGCCTACTTCAACCCTGTGAAAAGACTTCCAAAAGAAAAGCAATATTGACTTGAATTTTTTTTTTTATGAGGGTCGTCTGGGGGATTACATTTATCTACATATAACAGAAATTCCTCAAAAGTTTCTTTTCATTCCTATTTACCCAGTGTCTCACACAGCCCAGCAGTAGTTCCCATTTCTTTTCTCACTCTTTTAAAAATATTCTTTTTGGGCCATCTCTTCCAGTTCTAGCAACTTTTCTTTTCTCATTGCCTCCTCTCCAGCTTTATGACCTTTATAAACAATTCTTCAGCTCTTCAGAATTACCGAGTAGTGCAAAAACCTCAGTGCTCAAAATAAGGAGGCTTTCTCTGAATGGAAATGGAAAGTTAAAGGATTGTAAATATTTACAGTTTAATGTATGTTTTTGCTTGTCATGTTTAAAAATCCTACCATGACACCTTTACCCTGTTTAATGCAGTGGCAAGACACAAGGAGAAAACAGTCAGATCATTCAAAATTTTTTTTAAAGAAACTGTCTCTGTTTTGAGGCCAAAGTGTCATATGTAAGAGGCTTTAGCAAAAGATAAATGATATGACTATTTTATGTCCTAGAACTCCTTAATAATCTCACTTCCAGTTGCTGAAATTTCAGAATTGCTTTTCGTTGTTGTAATAGCTGGAGGGAAAGCTAGACTTTATTTGTTGCCTCAAGTCAAGCACGTAGCTGACAGCTCTAACCACTCATGATTGCTAATGATTGCAAGAGCAGTTCTGCCACATGCTTAGTACATAAGTAAATATTGATGAGTCAATAAAATATAATTAATAAATAAATTGTTAGGGACTTCTTTGAAAGGCTAACTTTCCATTGCTTGGAGTTACCAAGGTCACATGCTAAGAATTATTTGTCACCTCCTAGTCAATGTTCTGGCCTTTGATTCAGGGGTTCTTGGGTTTTTGTTGTTTCAATACTCTAGTTGTCTTCAGCAGTCTGAAGTTCTCTTTTGAAGAATAATGCTTTTAAATGCATATAATAAAATGTGTGACATTATAAAGGAAACCAATCATATTCAAATGTAATTATGTAAATATTTTTCAAGTTTGCCATACATACTTTTTTATCAGTACATTAAATATCAAGATTTAATAGTGAATCTAATAACTACTATAATTTTGAAGTTGTCACAAGGTAATATTTTGAAGTATCTACAATGATTGTGAAGTCATATGACATATTTGTGACTTTAATTGGTGACAAAGACACATGCTATTTGACACCAGTGTTGTTGTTGTTGTTATTTTGCCAACATTTATAATTAAAGGGGATGCTATATGTCAAATACAGTTGAACAAACATTAAGATTAGTTGTTTTTTTTTTGTTGGGGGTGCCGACCAAGTGGCGCGGTGGTTAAGCGCTGGCTTGGGAAGCCAGTGGCCCCGGTTCGGGTCCCACATATGAGGGCCAGTGACACTGCCCTCAAAAAAAAAAACAAAAAACAAATATTAGTTGGTTGATTTCTTCCTATTCAAGTCAATGAATTCTATGCAAGGATTCTGTGAACCCCAAGGTGAGAGCTCTACTAAATTTTATTTCTTGGCTACTTTCTAGAAGCGGGGTTAAAGTACTGATGTCTATAGCATTAGAAAGAATGGTAGGTGCTTGCTGAGACCTTGACAGGCAATACAGAAGCCGGGACCCAGGTTTGCTTGTCACGTAAATTATGCCTATGGCAACAAATGACAGATGGTGACAATAGTTTCACTTTGATCAGTTTCATAAAGAGAAGAAGTTGACCTGTGTAGTAGACTGGAAGAGAGGTAATAGAGTATTTGAGTTAAGACTGGGACTGTTTCTTTCATATATGTTTATTCTATATGTTGTTTATTCTATATTATATATAGATTGGCATATGTTTATTCCATCTTATCCAGAACCAGAATCATTCAGCTTTGAAATAAATTCTGAGACACAAGAACTAGTAGGTGAGTTTGGGAGCAACATGGTAAAATGAGACAAGCATGTTATTTATGAATTGCACATGTATGGGTTGGAATCATGGTTTTCTGAATCCTTTGGAAAATTGCTTTACGTCTCTCTGTGTGCCACAGTTTTTATTTCTGTACTGGAGATGATATCCACTTCATAAGGTTGAGGAATATCTGAAACGAGATGCTCTGTTAGAATATCTGAGTATCTAGCATAGTGCTTGATATTCAAAAGGTACCAATAGATCATTATTGTCCAAGTTTACACATCTAATTAGCCAACCAACATTTACTGAGTCCTTACTGTGTGCCAATTACTATGCCAAGGATCAAACTATTTCATTGATTCAATAATCTCACAAAGTAAAGTCTATAATTATCACTAAATTACATATTAGGAATTTGAGATTTCTAGATGTAATGTAATTTGCTTAAATTTAAGTTGTATGATTGGAGGTACTAGAATTAGAATTTGAACTCATGTCTCTGATTCTAAACTACCAACTCTTAGACTATCTCCTACCAGCTAAATTTGTGGCAGGTCCAGTGACAGAACTGAAGTCTCCTAACTCGTAGACCAGTGTTGTTTTCTAATGTGTCATGGGTAGTTTGACTCTATAGGTTGTAATAATCTTCTCCAACAGTACTTACTCCAATCTAAGAATACTCTAGATTGTAATTTCCTGTTTTATGCTCTGTTAATGACAGTTTTCTTTTTTAAATTTAGTTTTGAAGCTCATCCCATAAATAAATTCCATTTCCTAAAATGTGAGAACAGGCTGTTCTTTTGACTGTTGACATTCCATTTTGGATTCCACAAAGGGTTTTAAACACAATCGCTTTTACAAGCCTTTGATGCAAAGCAAGTGACTGCCTAATGTTATTAAGCAGCTGAAGGGCAGGTAAATTGGCTGTGTGTTTTTTTTTTTAAATGACTTTCATTTCCATCTAGAACATGATTGCACATTGGAATATAGCACAACAAAGAGTTGAACACTGAAAAGATAAGCCTTAAAACAGAATATAAATTCCTAAACCACAAAAGCCATAGTTTTTTTAAAAAATGGAAATAAAAATACATGTCAGAAGAACCTTTCTACCATAACACTGAAAACAACTTTTCATGTCTTTCAGGTGCTTTCAAGTTTTTAAAGCTAGTTTAATTGCAGCATTATTTGTATTTAACAATTTCCATTGAGTAGAATTTTTTGAGCTTAAACAAAATGTGACTACTCTGGGAAATGAAAAAGTATGACAAAGAAAGCTTGGCTCGAGCCAGAGGTCATAAATGTTGTTCAGCAGTATGTTTAATTTTTTTTTCACAACCTAAAATTGATGAGTGATAAAAATAAAAAAAGCTTGTTACAAGGGTAGAAAGTCACTATTTTTTAAAGAATAGCTAAAATCTATTTCTGTTTTTGTTTCTGTTTTTTTGTTTTTTTTTAAAATCCTGGTTCTTTGTACTCTATGAAAAAAAAAACTATTATAATTCCACAGCTTCAAACAGAAAGCTTATCTATTAATCACAAAGCCAAATGCTTTAAAGGAATGTAGGATAAATTCAGTTTTTAACAAAGACATTCTTTTTAATATGATTATTTCCCCTTGCTGTTCTCATTCATTGAACCAAATTGGCAGGGCAATTTCACAGGTTCTCAAATTTACTTGAAAAGCTAAAATGGAAATATCAGTGAATCAAAAAGATATTACTTATGTCTGACCAAAAATAAAATTTTATTTTACTAATAATTTTATCCATAAAATGAATATAATTAGTACATTTATTACTGACTAACCTGAGCAGGGGTCATTTGCCCTGGAAAGAGCTATTGTTCATGTCTGCTTGTTTTTAATTTTTTTAAAAATAGAAGTATGCATTTTGTTTCTCTATAAAGTCATAGGAAGACCTAGACTGTATCAAATCTCCTCAATATTGGGAAAAATCTGTGATGCCCCTTGATCACCCTATCTTGGTCTGCCAGTGAGTGGCTTTAATGGTTGTCAAAGACAGTTTGAGATAGCTGTGTCTCAGGCCTGCAGAGCTGAGATGTTTTTTTCCCCTGTAGCAGATAAAATAATTCATGCATTTTTTTGGTTGTTGGAAAAGTCATGACATATATTTTTGCATGTTTTTCGTTGCAAATATGTGTCATGACTTTTCTGACAACCCAATATTTATTCATTTTTTGGAAAAAAAAAAATATGGAACAGCTTCTATGTGTGAAGTCCTGAGCATTTGCCTTCGTGGACCTTACAACCTAGTGGGGTGGAAGAGGCACACAGACTCAATCAAAGAGTAAAGCAAACATATCAAATGAAAATTTGAACAAGTGCTATAAAGGAATCACGCATGGTGGTACTACAAGAGTACAGAGGCTTAATTTGGAGGATGGTCTCAATTCTTTGCCTCTTGCTATATCCCCACACTTTGCAATGTGTCTTTACAGTTCCTCCCATTAAGAAGTGAAATCTAGCTTCCTACCCTTTGCTGACCATGTGACTTTCTTTGACCAATAGAAAGTGGCAGAAGTGATACTGTGACAGTTCCAAAACTAGACCTCACCAGACTATGTGAGATTCCCTTCTGTTTTGTTCCTCTGCCTCATCATGAGAACATGCTTGAGTCAGCGAGTCTGCTGGGTGAGCAGCATGTAGCAAAGGGGGATGAGCTCCCTTGTCCCAGCCAAGGACCTGGACACATGAGAGAGCCAAACTGCCTTGTTAAGGCACAGCCAACGACAGACACATGAATGTGCCCAGCCAAGCTTATCTCTGGTCAGCAGAACTGCCCTGCTGACACAGAGGCCCCTGAACAAAATAAATGTCCATGTTCATCTGCAACTGTAGTTTCATGGTGGTTTGTTATGTAGCATTCCTATGCAGATGGGTAACGGAGGTTTTGCTATATTTGGTGAGTTCAGGCCAGGCTTACCTGTGGAAGTCATTCTTCATTCTGTGGTGAAGGACATAAAAAAGGCACAAAGATTAACAAGGCGAGAAAAGGACATTGAAGGTAGATAAAATATGGGCAAAAACCCATTGGCAACATTTGTGAGGGGTCCGGGCAGGCTGGACACAAAGGGCAATGGGAGTGTGGTAGGAAATGGAGGGAAGAGCACAGCGGAGCGCCTTGTAGACCATGTTAAGGCCTTTTATATTTAATCTGAAAATAATCTGAAGAATGCGAAGCAGGGAGGGAACATTACCGAGATGTGTTTGGCTGCAGTGTGCAGAGCACTGGTAGACGTGAGACTTCCTAACGCAAAGTAGGTGGCAATTTTTAGTTTTAGGGCTTTGTGATGGGTCTTGACACCATCTTTCTAAATTACCTTCACTCCACCTTGCAAGGCAACATGGTGCCGGTAGAAAAGCAGGGGAGTGGAGTCAGACATGCCTGGCTCTGCTGCTGCCTCCTCCACATATGAACTTCCCATCTTTAAGCTGGCATATCAAAAACTCCTGTATCTTTCAATCCCCCTTTCCCAACACTCTTCTACGTGGGTCCTACAAACTTCTCATCTATTTATTTGAAATGACTCTTTTTTGCTTGTTTTATGCCCATTTTGCCTTCCAGATAATGCAATACTTTGTTCTTGTGTAAGCTATAAGGTACTACAAAAGCATTAATTATGATTACCCTGGCCGAAGCCACACCTCCTCTGTAAAGCCAGTACTGATTATTCCTAATCACTTTTCTCTATTATAGCTTGTCCCTGCTAGATAATTAGCATTGTAATGTCATGAGTCAGCGAGGATGCTTCTGGCTGCAAATAGCAGATAACCTTTTTAAAGTGACTTAAAACAATTCAGTGTTTTGTTACATGATTTAAGTTGAATATGGAAGTAGCTAGATTCATATTGGCTCAGGGCCATCAAGGCTTTAGGTCAATATCTCTCCCATCCTCTTGGCTTTCTCCTCTGGGTTGCAAAATATCTGCAATTCTCTGTTATGATCTCTTGGCCAAAGCTGGATCGTATGCAAAACCACAGATCAATATATGGCAACTAGAATGGAATTCCTCAGATTGGCTTAGTCCCACCATTACTCAGTCCCTCAATGGACACACTAAGGAGCTGTCAGAGGTAAATAGCTGTTGGGTAGGCATCCAACAGTGGATGCTGCTCATAGTTTAATGATCATTCATGTTCTGATTCTCATCTACCTGTGTGCATCTCTAGATGTTTAACCTCCAGCCATGACAATTTCCTGTAACTCTCTGATCATACCCTGGTTTATTTCTCTGTACCTTAGCATACTTGGTTTTCTCCATTTGGGATGCCAAAACTTTGCTCAATTTCATTTTTAAAGATCTATAGAATGATTACTTCCTCTGTAAAGCTTTCACAGAACCCCACATTTAATTCGTCTCTTTTTGGTATTCTGTTTCTTGTATATATTTGCATTATTATATGTATTGTGCTGCATTATAATTTACTTACATGCCTATCCTTGCCTCTCCCTCCCCTCCATGACTCATTGTCCTTGCTTGGCACATAGCATGGTTTAAATTAAAATATACTGAATGGTGCTGAATCTAAAGTACCACAAATTTCATTTTATAATGTGCCAAAGGTACCGCATGTAGGTCTCTTTTCTACTTGATGTTGAAGACCAAATGCTACACTTATTCAAATTCAAAGCACTTGGTATGGTGCTAGACACTGCTGTACATATTTTTCCATTGATTAACGTTTAAATACTAACCAGGGACAAAAAGTCAACTACATAGAAAACAAAATAGGCGGGCCTCTGGATATGTTATTGTGAAAAGAAGACCTTGAGAAGTCTTGATGACTATACTAGACATTTCTGATTGGTTAATATGGGACCCCTGGGCATAATTGGATGGTTGAGAAAGAACTTTATTATTTCACAAAAGCAATAGGAATTTGAGCATTTGAAATTTGAATTAGCACAAGGAATGTTGAGGAGAAAGATGTTCAGGGAGTCAAAATGCCTTTGAGAATGGCAATAAGATGGAGCCAACATGGGCGACCATGAGCATTTCCTTTGGAAGGAAGGACCAATGATATTATAGGTCATAGCATTTAATGTAAGTTGTTGTTTTGTATCACATAATGCTAAAATGGTTCACATTTAACCCACACTACAGTAAAAACCTGCCTCACGCAATAGCTAGTATCAATGGTACCAGTGGGAAATCAAGATCATGATGTGGGTATCTAATGTGTGGTAAAGTGGGGAGGAAAGAATCTAGAAATAATAAGGGCCATGATATAGTTTGTAGATAGCCCTTCTCACACAGAAGTAGTGTTTTCCACGTAACTCTCAAAGTCATCAAATAGCCTAATTAATAAAATATATAGAAATTGCTACATCCCTTCCCTTTTTGTTCTGGGTTGCTGTAGCAGGAGGTTGTTGTACAATGGAAAGTAGGGAAATTACTAAGAGTAAAGCAATAATAATGGCACCTACCATGTCTTTAATTCAACAAATATTTATTGTGTGTCAACTTTGTGTTGGGCACTATGCTAGTTTTCTGAGGATATACATATGAAAAAAGACATAGTCCTTGTTTTTTTCTCATTTTCTTTCGTTGAGTCATCACTATTCTTTTATTTTTCTGCTTATTTCTCCCTATAAAGCATCCTTCCTCTTTAAAGTAATTCCTACCATTTTTCTTCCATTTGTTTGGTTGGACTAGCCAAAGGGGCACTATAAGCCTTCAGTTTCGTTTTATGTTTCATGTTTTTTTTGTGTTTTTTTTTTTTCCAGTGAGTTTAGAATAGAAAACATAAATAGATCAGGACTGAGGAGTGAAATGGTTTCAGCTTGCCCAAGGAAAATGGTGATACATGCCTGCTAAAGCAGTGCTTCTCATGCTGTCTGTGATGGATAACTACTTCACTCTATCTATCTATCTATCTATCTATCTATCTATCTATCTATCTATCTATCTATCTATCATCATCTATCTATCTACCTGTCTGTCTATTTTCCGTCACCTATCTATCTAGTCTATTTATGCAATCTGACATTGATTTCATAAAACAATAAAGTGAAAGCGATTTACTACATGAGTAAAATAAAGAATAAGGTCATAAAACTACAAACCTACTTTCATTTAATTCTTAGATTCAAAAAGCCTTAACAAATTGCTATCATAGTTTCTAAATGCTTATCCCCAGCATCACACTTACGTTGCAGACCACTAACAAAGGGTCCACATAGGGGCATTGCTCTGAAGATGGTTTGTGTGGCACTGTGCTGTGATACCCCTGCATGTCTGTGCCTTCAGGGCAGCGAAAATCTGGCAGTACTTCCCCTTTCCAGAGCCCCTTCATCAGGTACTGGGATACACATCCTAAAAAAGAGCTAATTGCTCTAGTTACTTTGAAACTCAGAGTCCACTCTTATCTTTTGCTTTGTTTTCCACATAAGGAAACATGATTTCAAAGACTGCGAAGTGTCTGCTAACACTGACACTCCTTGTTTTCCTGCTGCTGCAACTTTCTCAGCAACAGGAAGATCTCAAAGGCCAGGGAGTCGCTAATGTAGTTAGCCAGTTGTGGGTTCTTCACATCATCTCTCTAGCTTCCACATGCAACTCCCTCTGAGCAGATCATGATTCAATGGGCTCTAAATGATTGGTGACAGGAGACAAATTCTTTAATAATTGCTACTTTGATACTTTATAAATTTGGTGTTTCATAATCGGCGCTAGTATGCTTGTGTAAACCTGTAAAGTGTGAAGAATTTTTCAGGAAAAGACAAAAGCACCTTCAGCATAAAAAGGGAAATGAAGTTTTGTTGTTGGTGATGATAGTTTGGATTAATCCTGAGGATCAGTAACAGGCATTGAGTCTTAAAATCCAAATTCTATTTTTGACTTTCCAGGCTGTATAATGTAAGCTACACATGAATTTTAAAATTTTTTAGTAGCCACATAGCAAAATGAAAAGAAACAAAAACATTCATTTTAATGATATGTTTTATTTAAATCAATATATTAAAATATGATTTCAATATAAAAATAATTAATAAGTTATTTTATATCATTTTATTTGTGCTCAATATTCAAAATCTGGTGTGTGTTTTATACTCACATCTTAATTTCAAGTGCTTAATAGCTGTAGGGGGCTGGGAACTACCATACTGGGCGGAGCCTAGGACAGCAGCCAGGGTGCCTCAGTGCCTGTGGTGGGACAACAGAGCGAGGTAGAGATGGAGGTCGGAAGATGGACTCACTTCAGGGTGAACAATGGGGTATTTTAAAGGCAAGTCATGTTTCCTGTGTGAGAGTGTACACCTGCCCTCTCCCAACACACACTTTTTAATGAATCGTTAGTAAACTATATTTCAATAAATTCCTGGTGAATTAAAATTTCTTTTTTGGCAAGGGAGAGAAATGCTAAATACCATTCCCAGGCTTTTTGGCTACAGACACATTTGCAAGATGGAAACATATAAAAACCTATTGTATATCTTGCTTATAAACTGATTTTTTGTTGTCGTTTTTTTTGTAGTCACAGATTCTTACAGTAATTTTTATAAAACTGTTTATGTAAGCTATCATTTATGTAGGCAAATTCTTCCTGTTGGACATGGAGCATATTTGTAATTTTTTTGTTATTATTGTTGACAAAAAATATCCAGCCTAAGAGAAAACTTACAAGAGTTTATTTGAGCCAAACTGACGACAATTGCAGGGAAGCAAAATCTCAAAGGATTGAGAAAATGCTCCAGAAAATGGCCATTTTGCAACTTATTTTATACATTAGAATCAAAGGAGGAAGGTTACATGAAATCCATTGGATGTAGATTAAGGGGATGGGAGAAGGCCAAGCAAGGAAATCTCTGGGATTGTGTAAAAAGTAAAATGGAGAGATACGCACTTCTTTTACATTGGTGGGTACAGCATAATTAATAGCATTTTACAGCACATAGAGATAGTATTTGGGGAACAAGATAACAATGAGGGATTTTGTAGTTTCTTGCTCTGAAGTGGTAGGTTGTGCCCCCTGGGGGGTCCAGAAAAAGATTAGTCTGATATTGGAAGGGTATGTTATCTTAGATGCAAAAAGATAACAGACAGGCTTAAGGTAAAGACTGACCTTTGTCAGGGAAGCTGCTGGCCAAGGATGTGACTTCCATCCATAGCCCATCTTTGTCAGGAATTTTTATGTTCCATCCTGACCATCCTCTGTGGTTATTTTCTGTCTCCTGAACTTGTCAGGTTTAACGTGTGGCCCCTTTTCTGTTCACATTATAATAACATTAAACAAGTGCCCTTATAAATAAGTCTGTGTGCTTATCTCTGGTTATTTCCTTTGGCTAGATTTTGGGAGGTGGACCTATGGAATCAAAGGTTATGCAAACATGTCTCTTGTCATTGTCTTCACATATATTCTCACAGGGTATGCAGTATATGGTAGGGCTGCATTTACAGCACTGTATTCTTTAAATAATTATATTTTGATGTGGAAAAATGGCATTGTTGTTGTCGCTTTAAGTTTCAAGTTTTGAATGTTTAGGGTGAACGTTTCTTCTTTGTCTTTTTGGTCATATTTGGTCGATTTTTTTTTTCTGAATTGCTTTTATATATCTTGTGCCCACAGACCATTAGTTTTTCATCAGACACCCTGTTCAGCCTGGCAGAGTGGGTGTGCAGAGAGGTAAAGGGAAGAGGGGGGCCCTGCTGCTGGACACAGAGATCTCACCATTGCACTGTAGTCATAATAAAATACACTGCAGTTACAATCAGTTAAATCTTTGTAAGCAACTAAGCTAAACTTTGGAATAAATCCATATACCCCTGAGATCTGTCTGCCATAATAGCACTGCTAAAAAATCAGACAAATACTTTAAGTTTTATAATGTAAGCTTTGCCATGCCCTCAGAAGAGGATTGCTTTTCTGAAAATATATCTGCCTGCAAAGAGCCTTGGGGCCTCTGTGCACCTTTCGCAGTTAACCAGCTATTAAAAAATCCCTGGGAAGCTGCGATCTGCACAGGTTCAATCTACTTTGGCTAGTAAATCAGTTAAACCTGGAAGTTCTCTATGACTTTTGAAGACACATTAGAGACCCTAAAAAATAATTCTTCTTTCTTAATAGAGGAGGGAAAAATCATTTAAGAGCGGTTCAAACGTAGCCAGAGTCTGTCCATACTGACTGATCATTCTTCTCTGCCAGAACATGCTTATTTATTTATATAGCAAACATTTGCATTGCTACTCTGTTTCATGTACTTTACCAAGGAAGGGAGCTAACCAGAAATAAAATATTCTTTGCCCTTGGAGAATTCAACTTTGGCGAAATAAAAATACATATCAATAGATACAACTTTAGGTGATAAATGCTACATCACAGTCAGGTACAGGGCGCAGCAGTAAGAGCATAAACTAAAAGAATAACCACCCAGATTGGAAAAAGATGTTACAGGAAGTTGATATGTGAGTGAATATCAATAGTAGAGTACAAGTTCACCTAGCAGAGAAGAAAGGGGAAAAGAGAAAGGCACACTTGAAAGAAACGAAACAAGGGCTGCCCTCATAGTTAAGGACGCACTGGAGGATTTTAAATAGGAGAATGATGGTGATCAGAATACATCCAATTCTTATGTTTCTTTTGGGTTGCTATCACTACCCTGGCATGTTACGCTTCAAACAGACACATGAAACATTTGTATGTCAGATTAAGCAGAAAGTACATTGTCCAATTTCAATACTAATGCAAATGAAGGAGAAGAGATAAAAGAAGGTCCCTGAGCTCCCAAAGGCATCAAGGACTGTTGCTATATCATAGCACATAATCCTCCCATGAGGACTGTGAATAAGAAGGGCAAATTGATATAATTGGCATGCTGGATATTTCTCTGGACTCAAATGCTTTCTATTACATTTGAAATTTTTAAACCCAAGCACAAGCAACCAATGTAATTGACAAACATCCTGCCATGTTTACAGTACACCCCTTCTTCTGCAAGTGCATTTTCAAATTTGGGTATTTTGAACAGGATTCTAATAGGATTTGGCTAATAATCCCCATGAAAATGAGGCTGGGATGTTCTTTAGCTTTGCTGGACTCCCAAATATGCAGGCAGTCTAACCTTAAACAGGAAAAGAGAGCAGATTTGACACCAGGAGAAATAAAGCATAATGTAGCACTTTGACAACCTTGAAGGTGACTTTTCCAAGCCATTGATAAGCAGGTCCATGCCCTAAAATTCAAGTCAGGGAGATTCATTACAGTTCTTTCAGTCACTGGAGTATTAAAAACCAAAACGCATCATTAACTTGGAAGTGGGCTATGCCATTTGGCACTGAGGGATTGACTTGACTTTGCCTTCTATGCAGATTCTTTGAATTCCAACACAAAAGGAAGTGATTACTTTTTACATGTTAGAGATAACAGCAATTATTTTCCCACTGTTACTCACTTTTGTCTATTTAGTCAAAAAATGTAGATTTGGGGAAGAGCCTTGGCATAGATGAGCTCTAATGAAGAAAAGCAGTGTTGGACTTTGTCCATGAAAGAGTTTCAGTAAATTTCCATGTTGATCGTCTACCAGGAAGAAGTTGAACGGAATTGAGGGAGTTGAGGAAGTAGGGAAGTGGAGTGGCCAGTAGGAGGTGCAGAGAGCAATTGCTATTTTCTTCTTCCCCTATTGCTGGAAAAAATCAAAAGCCTTAGTTAAATGCCCTTTTCTCTCTGGTTTTGTCCAGCAGTGAAAATGGCGTAGAGTTAAATAGATAGCATTAGTTTTCATAAAGCTGGTTTTCAAAAAGGACATAATGCTAGTCAGCAGCAATTCTTCTTTTAAAAGTAATTAAAAATTGTGATCCTGTGCTTCTAAAAAGTGGCATAGCAGGAAAATCAGTTGGGACTCAGTCAACTTTTTGAATTGGTTTCCTGTAGCCACTGCTCACTGAGAAAGCCACATTATTTCAGGAAACCTAGCCCTTGCTTCAGCTTTCCCAAGCCTCAGTTTCTTCATCTGCAAAAAGGAGTCATAATAACACTACTTTTCTTATAGATGGTTTCAAGGATCAAATAAGCACGTGTGTGCCATAACCTTCTATCTAGATCCTACATAGATTCAGCATATTCATAGCCATTTTGTGTATGCCTGATAGGCACTTTTAAGTCCATTACCTTTTTTTTTAAAGATTTTTTTTTTTTAATTGGGAATTGGGGGAGGGGAAAAGACAAATTGCTGTCCTTTTTTTGTTCTTCAGTCTAGTTGTGCAGGACATTGCTTCACTAGCCAATGTTGGTATTATCATTGCGCTCTTCCCAGGTGAGGCAGATTGGTCACCGGCCTCTGGACGGCCATTCACGGTGGCTCTTGGCAGCTCACACTGGCTGCCACATTGGCTTCCGGCCACTCACTGTAGCTTATGGCAGCCCACTGCAGCAGGGGCTGCAACCTACACCTACTCTGGGGCTCGCACAGTCCAGGTGGAGCTGTTGTTCACTATATTAGCTGTAGAGAGCAGTGTCACTGGCCCTCATAAGTGGAATCTGAACCAGGGCCGCTGGTGTCCCAAGCCAGCTCTTAACCAATGTGCCACTTGACTGGCCCCAGTCCATTACCTTTTTTAATCTTCAAGCCAACAACATTGTGAGGCCTGTAGTAAACCACAGAGAAAATGTAACAATAAATAGGTGTTTTACTCCATGTTAAATATTTATGATATAGAGGTGATTTCAACACAACCTCTGACTTAAAGAAGCAAAAGGTCTAGTGTGGGGATATAGGTAAATAAATTGCAGTACAGTCAGCTAAAGAATACAGTGAAATGAAAAGAATAGATATGACACTGAGTTTACACATAGGAGGAATGTTTACTCTCCTTTATGCCAGGGGTAGAGAGTGATGGAAGAGGAGAAAGGGGAGTATGTATGTGTAGGAAACAGTATATCTAAGAATGCTTTCATTGCAGAACTTTCAAATGTATCTTTGCATCTTCTAAGATACTAAGTTCACCTGGCAGACTAGAGGCAGAGAACATTTCAGGTTGAAAAAAAAAGAGGATGCCTCATAGGAAGATAAATGAATGTTACACAAATACAAATTCATATTAACTTGTCCTGAGTTCTTAGTAAATAAAAGAATGTAGTAAATTATGTGCACAAGCAAGAAAATTTAGAATCTATCTTCTTGTTACTACCAATGATTTGATCTTGCTTGAAGACAAAATAACAAGAGTGTTCAAACATGTGCCATCTTTTCCTTTCCTTCCTCCTGCTTGAATAGCATTTGTTTCAGCATTATTTAGTAATATTTGGAGACTAAGACACTCCCCATATCTTTCTTTTCTATGGCCTCTGATAAGAACTTAACCATTCTTTTTCCTTCTCCAATTCCATGTAAAGAGTCAGGCAACTTGGAGTCAAGGTAGACAACTTGGCACCACAAAGTCTGAGATGATCCAAACATCTTAGGGTTGGGTAGGGCTGTGTTCAGAGGGCATCGAAATATGGAGCCATGAGAGGTGGGCATTATAATAGTGGTATATTGGACCATTGCACCCAGGTATTCACTCCTTTGGCATGCCTCCCACTTGGGCTGGGTATACTTCTCCACCCCATCAGTGTTTTTTATTTTACTTATTTTAGCTGAGCCATCCTGCCACCTGTTGGCATCACAGTGGCTGCTCAGCTTGGGCTGGGCATTGAACTACTGTTGCTCAGAGCTCAGCTCACACTCTTGAGCGAGCGCCAACTGAACCACTCTGCCAGCCCTCTCCCCAACAGTATTGACTGTGGCCATGTGACTTGGTTTGGTCAAGACATGAAGAGAGGGTTTAAATTTGCTTGTGTGGTTTCGTTCGCCTTCTTTACTCCTTGTTCCATGAGAAAAACATGCCTTAGTGGTCATCCCTTCAGCCTGAGCTCTGGAATGACACATAATGGAAAACAGCCACACCTGATCTGTAGCCTGGAGCCAAGTCGCTGCCAACCTACAGATCTGTATTTCAACAAAATCAATATTTGTTTATATGTAAGTCACTGAGATTTGGTGTTAGTTTCTATGCAGCAAAAAATCAATGAATAGCCACTTTGGAAAACAATTTGGCAGTTGTTTATAAAGTCAAACAAACACCATTTCATTCAACGATCTTATACCTAAGATTTATATAAAAGAAATAAAAAATATATTCACACAAATATGTTCATAACAGCTAAAAACTGGAAACAATACAAATATCCATCAGCAAGTAAATAAACATGTCATGTGTCTATGCAATTGAATACAGCAATAAACAGAAAAAATACCACTGCTACATAGAACAATGTGAATGAATCTCAAAAGCATTATGCTAAGCCATAGAAGCCAGAATTGAAAGACTGTGTACAGTATGATTCTCTTTATATGAAATTTTAGAAATGGCAAAATTATACTGACAAAACCAGTCAGCAGTTGCCTGTACCCAGGGAAAGGATTAACTGCAAAGAGACACAAAATAACTTATGGGGATGATAATAATATCACATATTAGGGCCGGCCGAGTGGCGCATTAAGAGCTGGTTTGGGGATGCCAGCGGCCCCTCTACACTGCCCTGTACAGCTAACAACAGCTCCACCTGGAGCTGGGCTGTGCGAGCCCCGGTGATGGTGTTGGCTGCAGCCCCTGCTGCAGTGGGCTGCCATAGGCTACAGTGAGTGGCCCGCAGCCAGCGTGAGTGTCTGGCAGCCAGCGTGAGCTGCCAATAGCCACAGTGAGTGACCATCCAGAGGCCTGCGACCGATCTGCCTCATCCAGGAAGAACACAATGACGATACCAACATGGGCCAGTAAAGCAACATTCTCCGCAACTAGACTGAAGAACAAAAAGACAGCAACTTGTCTGTTCCCCTTCCCCGATTCCCCAACGCTGTTCCCCTCTTCCAATGCCCCAATAAAATCTTTAAAAAAAATAAAATAAAATAATATCACATATTTTTATTATTGTGGCTGTGTTTCCACAATTTATATACATGTGCCAAAACTCATCAAATTGTACATTTGTAATTGGTGAATTTTTTGTAAATCTGATTTTTAAAAATTAAATAGAAATAACAAATGTGAAAATGTCACAAATTATGAAAAGCATTTTTGTAAAACAGCAATTTAACAAATTATTAAAAGGAATTAGCAGAAGTTCCTTTTTGGTTGATGGTATGCTTACTGACAATAATATTTCTTTTTTTTCATGATACTACTAGGTCTAATGAAATACCTAATGGGTCCACTTCTTGTTTGTCAGAACTTTAGTAAGTACTTATAATCTAACAATTTAGGAGCAGTGTTTAAAAATAATCCTTATAAATTAAAAAAGAAAATTCATTTCATTCTTAAATAACCACATTTACTAATGGTCCTGTTGAGTGCCATGCAATTTCTTAAACTTTGGAATCAGATTGGTTGTTGTCACCTTCATTTTTTTCGTCCACATTGAATTTCATGCAGTGCTGGTTTTCATCACAGCAACTGCTGAAACTCAGCTTCACAAAGATATGGCATCAAAAGGGATGATCTCATGTTGAAACTGTGAGCTACCTCAAGCTAATAATTTGCTGTGTCTGTCATACGTTGTGTTTTCCTGAAAAGTTTAAAATATCCCTCAATACCACTATCACGTTGATGTACTGCCTTGTGGAACTTCGATTAAAACCATGAGACTGATGCAAGAAGCCATTCTACTCCACATTTTGGGAGAGGAGGTCTTTGAGATCTGTATAAACATGGATTAAAAATACTCTTTTGAAATGAGCTGAGGCATCACATTGATTACTCCCATAATGTCCTTCCTTTGTTCCAAATGACTCTCAGTGCAAGACTTCAAAAAAGTTTTGGCGGGCCCGCTGAGTGGCGCGGTGGTTAAGCGCTGGCTTGGGAAGCCAGCGGCCCTGGTTCGGTCCCACATAAGAGTGCCAGTGACACTGCCCTCAAAAAAAAAAAAAAAAAAAAAAGTTTTGGCATCGAAAACCTTACAAGCAAGCTCAAGGATTCTTCTCAAGGATGGTGTCAACAGTGGACACACAGGGAAGAGAGAGCCCTTTGCAACCCAAGGACATTGTATGAACTTGATTTATTTTGTGCAGTTACAGTTCCAAATAATTGGGAAAAGAGAAACTGGTGATAACATGGTGTGAAAATGATGTCAAATCCAGACACAAAGTTGAAGACTCAGAATCCAGCTACAAATAGACCATAAATGGAGTCCTTTTATTTGGAGTCTGGCAGAATTTGAATGAAAGAATAAAAGACATTTAAGTAAGAATGGACCTGCTTGTCTTCTGGCTAATATTTATGATTTAAGAAACAAAAGCCACAGAGAGACAAAATCTTAAATTCAGGTATCATATGCAGAACATGTCACAGGGGCACTGAAATGAAGACCATATGAGTGATGAGAAATCATTGAGCTCAATTCATTTGGTGGTACAAAATTCCAGAGATCTCAGCATCTCTATTTTGGGATCTATGGGTGACTTAACCTTTTTGGATATCAGTTCCCCCTCTGTAAATAAAAATGATGGCTTTGATTGTGAGTATTTTACACTAATGTCCCATAATTTTCTTAAGTGCTGTGTATGAGACCCATTAGAACTTCCACCAATATTTATAGGACAATTCCAAAATCCCAAATTTATGGGAGAAAAAAATGGTTTTTTTAATAGCAAAGTAGGCTGTATTTTCATATTGGACTATTCAGCACTTCGAAAAATGAAAACTTAAAAACCTTTCAAAAGTACAAAATGTACACTTACAAAGTGTTCCTGGAATAAATGTTTATCATCTTAGTGATAATGTTTTGGTTTGGGAACTAGAGGATTTAATCTTTCGTCTAACCATTCTGTAAAGTTGACCTCATCTTCGCAGGGTAAAAAGTTAATGTGTAGAAGCTATTGTTTTTAATCTCCTCTGAAGAAAAGAAATAATGTGTGTGTGTGTGTGTGTGTGTGTGTGTGTGTGTGTGTGTGTGTGTAAAGCTAGCAAGATATCAAAGCCAGTAAGATAACGAATTCCCAGATGTGGATATTTTTGTAAGCTGTAGAAGTCTCTGTAATATTGGGCTGTCGGAAAAGTCATGATGTATTCTTTCTGTTTTTTCATTGCAAAAATGTGTCATGACTTTTCCAACACCCAATAAACATGAATAAAATACTCTACCATCATCAACTAAAAGGAGGAAAAAGATAGTTTGATGGCTTTGGTACTAAGGTACTTATTTCCCCGTCAGTCTTTTACAACAGTTATCTATTGTAAACCTGGCTTGTCTCTTCTATTCTGTGATAAAGCTCTTTATTGAGTTTGAACAATGAAATTCAAACAAAACATAATTTTATTATGTGAGGAGTGGTCTTTTCTGAGAACTATAGACTTCTATTTAACTTCCTGAAATTTTTGAATTTGTTTATCCCAAAGCAGTGTCAGAGTGTGTAACTGCTGTAATAATATATGTGTTTGTAATTGTCCTAGAGTCTTTGAAAAGAGTCTTTATTTTTTTATTTTTGGATTTACTTGAATATTTTGTTGAGCTCCTATGATGCTGTGGTCATTGAAGCTACCAAGACATAAAAAATACTGTCTGGTTGGAGAGAGTGGCATGTTTAAATCTTACAACAAAACTGAGATGACTCTAGGAACTAGAGGGAGGCAGATGAAGGCTAGGTACAGATGAAAGGTGATCTACACATGAGAGGTTGTAGTAGAGGGGATCGACAACCTCTCCACTCTAAGTGTGGTCCATGACCCAGCAGCCTGGGCTTCATCTGGGAGCTGATTAGAAATGCAGAATCTCAGGCCCTACCCTTGAACTGCTTAATCTATATCTTCATTTTAACAAGATCTAAGCTAATTATTATACATGAAAATTTGTGAAGCATGGTTCTACATAAAATTATTTTGTATGTTAAATAAGAGACAAAGAAATCTATAGAGAAAATGAGATTTGTGAGTAGACTATTGGGGCAAGTATGGAGAGGACGAGCCTGTGTCTCATGGGAAACTGAAGAGAATGTCAAGACTTATAATCCGCACTTTGGGAACGGGAATATGGCCACCTGGTGATTTCCAACCTGGGTATTGGCCAGAAACCATATCAGTAGATACACTCATTTACACCATTTTTCCCAACACTGAATTTCTAGCTAGCTAAGAGTAGAGAAATCTGTTTGGGAATGCTCCTGGCCTGGGAACTCGCAAATATTAAATTTGCCATTTTAACTTATTAGTTGATTAATTAATTAAAGATCAACAACAAACTCCTATGTCAATATATTTAGAGAAGACAAATGGAGGCACACAAAATGGATAGAGATTTACTCTTTGAAATAACTTTCTTTTTTTGTCCCATGTACAGTCTGGAATTTGTTGTTGAAATAATTCAGATTTCACTACAATGGAACCAAATTTTGAGGGTAGATTCAGAGTCAGTGTACAATGTGAAAATTCTGCATGGTCATAATAATGCATGGTGATTTCTTGAATATGCATTGAATCAACAAAAGCCACAATGGCTTATTTAACTGGTCTAATAAATACAGCTTTCCTCAAATATTAATACAGGTTATTTTCTTTTCTGATGAGCACTGCATGAACTTGTTGACTTGTGTTTAGGGGAAATTTTGTATGAAAAAATAAGTCTTTTAACTTTTGAATCACTAAATACTGAATCCTGAACTAAATTTCAAAATCATTTCTGGTACAATTTTTATAAACAAACGCCTGTGTGATTTTACTCTATTCTATCAGCGTTGTGAATGCACTGAATTGTCTCCTCTCCATCCTCAACTGTTTTCATGGAAGAACCCAAAGACACAGTGTTTCTCTATCAGGATGTTGAAGGAAATTAACATATGTTTTAAGTAATATTAATTTACTGAGATATAATTATCACACTACAAAGTCCCCAGAACAAAATGCACAGATGTACAGTTCTTAGAGATTTCATAGTTAAATGCATTCATGTCACCACCACTCAAAACAAAACATAGAACATTATTAGCTCACTAGATTGAATAGGTCTCTTTCTAGTTATCATCTTCAAACTTTTCTGATGTCTAGGACCACAGATTAGTTTTGACTATTCTTGATTCCATACAATGGAATCATATAGCATGTTGTGTGTGTGTGTGTGTATGTGTGTGTGTGTGTGTGTGTGTGTGATTTCTTTAGCATAAGGTGATATTCTTGAGCTTAATCTAAGCCATTTCATATATCAGCAGTTCGTTTTTGTTCTATTCAGAATAGTAGATTATTGTATGAATATATTATAATTCCTTCATTTTTCTGTTGATGGATATTAGGGTGGTTTCTCATTTGGAGCAATTACAAAAAAGAAGCCTTCTTTAAATATTGTTATGTACTTTTTGTGCAGATGTATTTTTTGTTTTTCTTAGATAAATATTTTGTATACTTCCTACTAGATATTCAAATGGGCAATCAACAAGGTATGAGAACTTCCTTGGCTCAACAATATTAGGTATTGTTGGTCTTTTGAATTTTAGCCTCTTTCGTGCATATGTAATAATATTTCAATTGTGGTTTTGATTTTATTTCATCAATAACTTGGGATTTTTGTTACATTTTCATACATTTATTGTGTATCTTCTTCTGTGAGATCTGTTAAAGTCTTTTACCTGTTATCTGTTGAGTAGTCTTCATATTACAGATTTGGAGGAGTGTGTTCTATATCCTGATACCATTCTTTTGTCAGATATGTTTGTTAGTTTTTTCTTTCTGTGGCTTACTTAGGCATTTTAATTAATAGTAGTTTTTGATAGTATAACTATTTCATTTTGATGAAGGCCAGCTAATATATTTTTATCTTTTATAGTTAGGGCTTTTTGTGTCCTGTCAACAAATGTTTTTCTACCCCAAGTTTGCAGGGATAGTTTCCTATATTTTATTAATTTTGATTCTGGTTTTATATTTAGATCTATGACCCATCTCAAATTAATTTTTGTGTATGAAATGAGACAGAGACCAAGGTTCATTTTTTTTAAACATATAAAATATTCAATTGTTATAGCAACATTTTTTTTGGGGGGATAAAGGAAAGAAATAAGACTTCTCTCTTTTCATTAAAATAACTTTATACCTTAGTTAAAAGTCATTTGACTGTGTGTGTGTAGACCTATTTCTGTACTCCTATTTTTGATCCTTGATTTATTAGTCTATCTTTATACCAGTAGCACACTGTCTTCATTATAGCTTTGTAGTTAGTTTTAAATCAGGTAGTATAAGTCCTCTAACTTACTCTTTTCCAAGGTTGCTCAAGCTATTCTATGGCCTTTGCAATTCCATGTAAAATTAGGATCAGCTTTTCAAAAAAATCTGATGAAATTTTTATAGGGATTGTGTTGAATCTACTAATCAATTTAGAGAGAATATTTAATAAATATTGTTTAGTCTTCTTTATGCATAAATGTAAGTCTAATTATATATATAAAGTAAGAAAGTAGAAAAATAAAAATGATAGTTAAAAACAAGTTTTAATTTCTTTAAACAAGAAAGAAAATACATATATTGTTTCTTTTAGTCTTTCTAGTAAAAATTATTATTATTATTATTATTATTATTATTATTATTTTGCAATAGGTTATAACTATTGGAACAGTAAACAGAACTATATCTCTGTTTTCTTGTCAAAAACCTTAGAATTCCTGAAACTAATGTTCCTTGTTGGGGTATTCTGAACTATATTCTGTTTAGTTTTTGCAAATATTCAATTAAATAAAACATTTTCAATAGTTCATTTGAAATCTTCAATAATAATTTGATTGATTTTAGGAATGACTGATTTTCATATTTTTCCACACTGAATATTACATGAGCAAGGAAGGTACAAAAGAGCCTGAGAGTTGCTATTCTTTATTCTTTCTCAATGTAGGCTTGGATCAATAAATTACATACTTTTTTTTTTCCCCTAAAGAATGACTGTGTTTTTTAGTTTTTTCTAGCCTGAACTCTCACATTGGCTTTTTAGTAGTGGGTTATATTCTTTCCTGTCCCTGGGCCATTACATTTCTTTAGCCTGTAAAGCTCTTCTCCCAAATCCTCTGATGGCAAACAATGAATTGTTCAGATCTCATCTCAAACCTACCTCCTCTGGGATTCTTTCTAACAAAATGCTCTCTCCTCTAATTTTCTTTCCAATGCCCTTTGATTTTCATTACTTAGTTTTTCACTTTCTGAAATCACTTATTCATTTATTACATGTTTACCATCTCTTTCCCTCCACTAGAATGTAAGCTCCAAGTGGCAGGAACCACATTATCGTCTTCATGCCTAGTGCAGACTGGCAAGGCAATTAATATCTGCTGAGCGAATTAATGGACTTTAAATTGATTATACTGTTCTAACTTGCCACCAATATTATATGAGTCCATCCATTCTACGTTTTCAAAGATGAACTTCATATTTGTAGATAGTTATTTTTATTGGCATTTCTGGGATTATTGACAATGCAGTACATTTTTACACATTGTATTAATACTTATATTTCCTCCTATGTGATAAAGTGGAATGGGATCTAATAGACAAAACAATGAGTTCAGGTTTCAGTTTTATAACTCACTAATTGTTAAGTTTGCACAGCCTCTTAGTCCTCTTGAGCCTCAGTTTCCTCACATATAGATGTTAGATAACGATGCTTGCTCTGCCCTTTCCATAATATTTTTGTGAAGGTAAAATTAGATATTTATGAAAGTACTCTGTGAACAAAAAATGTAAGGCTTTATTATTAAATTTAATGTATTAATTCATTGCTTAATGGACCCAAACTGTTAATTGTTCTTCCAAAATTATCTAATTTATTTTCGGGGTTGGGGAGAATTTTATGCAAGGTGCTACTAATAGATAATAATAACTCATTTGTTTCTCTATCACACCTTTCCTTAGAGGACTCAGAGAGATTTATTCTATCTCATTAATCCTTAACAATACCTCTGAATCATTACACAGCTTGACGATAAGCACTGTTCTCCAGATTTTTACAGCTGGAGCAAATGAGGCACTGAGAAGTTATGTGATTTTTTTCAAAGTCACACAGAATCAGTGAGACTGCTGTGGAAAGGGCAGCCTCCTGCCTGTAACTGACCTCTGGAGACAATACCTTGCACATATCATTACTAAGCCCCAATGAGAGATCCAAAGAAGAATATGACAGGTGTCCTGTCCTCAGTGAGCTTCATTCTTAGAGTGAGAAGAGGACATAAATTGACTAAAATGGGAACAGAATTGAAATGCCATGAATTATTTTTTTAAACTGCTCTGAAGTCTCAATGTGAGTAGATCTTGTTAGTTAAATCAGAATAGAAAACATGAGATTTCCACTGGATTACAAAATATTGATAAGTTTTTAAAGTAGTAAAAGTGGAAATAAATAATATATTTATGAAAGCACTCTGTAAATGGAATATGTAAGACCTTATTATTAGATTTAATGTATTAATTCATTGCCTAAAGGACCAAAATAGTCAATTGTTCTTCCTATGCAAATGAAACAGGATGAACAAAACATAAGAAAATCATGGACATATCTGAGGAAACATAACTTATACTCAATAATTTTATATGTGCAATTAACATAACAATGGTAGCTAGATACATACTAAAAATCACCTAAAAATTATCGTCTTTATTATTACAAGTAATTACAATAATTATTGATTCATAGCTGTCATCATAGTTAAAATCATTTTTATTATTAGTAGTCATCAAATATTAAAGCGAGAAGTAAATAAATAAGGCTGCTGTGATACATTGAAAAATATGTCTTCTTCTTGTGTCGGGTTATACTTCCCCAACCAGACCTTGGATTTGGGATTCAGCCATGGGATTTTCTTTGGCAAATGGAACATAATTAGATGTGACTCAAGCTGAGGGTTTAAATATGCCCACACAGTTTGGTTTACCTCTTGCCGTAAAACTGGCATAATAGATAATGTCCCAAGAGTAGCTTCTGTTCTGAAGAGGATGAGAGAGGCATGTAAACCAGATCCAAACCCAGTGCACAGGCTGGATCCAAACCCCAACCTGAAGCAAAGCTATTCCACCTGACTCACAGACATGTAAGGGAGAAAAAGAAATGCCTATTATTTTTTCTTTCTTTTTTTTATTATTAGTTACAGATGTACAAAACAATGCAATAGTTATCTTTTTCACCCCTTACAAAGCGACTCTCCCGTCCCCCTCCACTGTCTTCTCCCGGTGTCTCCCCACCCCCATATCATACATATCTATTACAATTCCATTGACTCCATCCCCACACTATATTCCACATCCCATAACTATATATGTGTTAAATTATAGTCAACATCTAATATTATTCAGTGGCAGCTTCAGATGTACTGTGCAGAGGCCAGGCCACTACGTCGTCCATGAAATTGTCTCCCTAACAAGACATGAGTCCACCTGGTCCCATAAAAAAAATATTTACAACATTATTGATTATATTCCCTAAACTGTCTCTTCTGTCTCTGCAGTAGTGTTGTAGTTATCAGTTTGTGTTGCCTCATCCCTTCACCTTCTCCCTCATGCCTACCCCCATCCCATCTAGCCCTCATCAGTTTTTCCTTTGTGTCTATAAGACTATTTCTGTTTACATTGCTCGTTTATTCAGTTCTTTAGATTCCACATATAAGTGAAATCATATGGTATTTGTTTTTCTCTGACTGATTTATTTCACGTAGCTTAATGTTCTCTAGGTCCATCCATATCATTGCAAATGGTACGATTTCTTTCTTCTTTATAGCTGCGTAATATTCCATTGTGTAAATGTGCCACAGTTTCTTAATCCAATCGTTTACTGATGGGCATTTCGATTGTTTCCAAGTCTTGGCTATTGTAAATAGTGCTGCAATGAACATAAGGTTGCATATATTTTTTCGAATTAGTGTCTTGGGTTTTTCAGGATAAATACCTAGGAGTGGAATTGCTGGGTCAAAAGTGTAGTTCCAAGAAATGCCTATTTTTCTAAGTTGCTGCATGGTGGAGTGATTCATTATGCTATCATAGTTGCTTAATCTAGTGGTCATGTCTAACTAGGATATGCTGTATAAAATCCAGGATGTACTACTTCTCAATTTAGTGAACATAAAATGTCCTTTATAACAAGAATTCTTCCATATAAGCAATTCACTGATTGTTAAGCCTATGAATGGGCTCCAGTTCTCATAAATGGAATAACGTGTTAATTTAAATGGAGATATGTACATTTTTCTGCACCATCCCCAAACAATAAGGACCATTATCCTGAAGTGCTACAAATGAGAGAATAGCATAGCTTAAGTTTGACTTTAGTAAGAATCATTTGGCTGTGTGTGTAGGACAGATATAGTATTGGGAGCCCAGGCAGGACAATATTGTCAATATCTAAGTGCTAGGCTAATTTGGGTGAAAGTAGGAAAAAAGGACAGGAAGAAAATGCATGCTGGATGTTTTACTGGAGTTGACTCTATTGGATGTGACAGCTGACGGGATGATGAGGATAAGAAAAATCAAAAGTGACTTGAATCTTCAAGGCAGTTGTTGCTTGTAAGACTAGTGATGTCATTCTCAGAAATGATGAAGACAGAGAAGGATGTTTAGGTGATTTGAATGGTGGAGCAATAATAAGTTTCATTTTTATCATGTTGAGTGTGAAGTACAGGCAGGGATTTGAGGAACTGGTATAAAAGATAAGGCAGCAGAGTCCACTTAACTGATTGTCAAATGGTTTTAAACAGAGAGTGTGCTTCAGGCCAAGATGGAAAGGATTGCTCACATATTATATTTCAAACTCCAGAGAGAAGTTGTAAGAAGCAAAATCAATGGACTCCTGCTTGAAGCCAAGAACATTATGGTGAGGTTTTGGGTTTCATTGAAATTTGATTGCCAGTAACACTAGCAATCTCTTCATACTGAGAGAGGAAGCCTAGTTTGGCCATGCATGCTGCATTTGGGGGATATTCTAAGTGTGGAACTGATAAAAAAAGATACAGTACCCATATACTGCATCACAGAAAACAAACTTTAAAATTAGTTTTGTATTTAAACATGAAAATACAATGTTCTACACCTTGATAAAGAATTTTGTAGAGGTTTACTTTACTGGCCAGTAACTTGAGACAAGTGATAACTAATGACCTATAGACTCGATATAAGAAAATAGAAGTTGAGAACATTGGCTTTCGAAACAGTCCACTCTGATTTGGTTCTGTGCTCTGCCATTTACAGCCTATTGATCCACTTATTTAATAAATATTTGTTGAATTCCTATCATGTTTTATGTATGAGAACAAAAACATACAAAGACTATCACTTTCACAAGTTTACATCTTAATGGAAGGTGATATTCAACAAATAGTACACATAATACCTAAATTGCAAAGAATGTTAAAATGTTATTAACAGAATAGGGGAGAAAAGGAGAGGCATGTAAGGAGGATTAGGAGTTTGGGGAAAGTGGGGGAGAGATTGAATTATTAATAGGATAGTCAAGGTCAGTCTCACTGAGATGGTATTATTTGAGCAAAGACTAAAAGGAGTTAAGAGAGTTAGAAAGACATAAGCAGATAAAAGATCTGGAGTACAGGGCCTAAGGTGAAAGTGTGACTGATATGTTTGATGAACAGCATAGAGGCTGTAGTGGAATGGGCAATTTAAAGAGCAGTAGGAAATGAAGTCAGAGAGAAAAATGGGGAACCAATCAGGAAGGATTTTAGCTTTTACCCTGAGTGACAAGGAGAGTTATTAGAGGATTGTTTTTCTTTTCTCTTTATTACAGAAATTTTCAAACATATAAAAGTAGAGACTAGTACAATTGACCTTCATGATCCAGCTAAAATAATTATCAACATAAGGCCAATCTTGTTTTCATTTATAACCCTGCTCAGTCCCTCATTTCCTGATTATTTTAAAACAGATTCAAGGCATTTTATTATTGGACTTGTAAATATTTTGATGATATCTTTGAAAGGTAGGGCCTTTATGTTTTAAACATAACCACAAAACCATTATTATACTTAAAAACAAAGATCTTGATTGTTACCAAACATCCAATCAGTGTTCGCTTTCCCCCAATTATTTTAGACACATTTTTATTTTTATTTTTTATTTTATTTGTATGAATTAAAAGTTACAGAATATTTTGAGCAAAGGGGTAACATTTGGCTGATGTGGGGTGACAAGGAAAGAAGCTAAACCATTGTAGTCATTCAGAAGAGAAGTAATGGTGGCTCAAATTATGATGGTAGCTCTGTAAGTGGTAATAAAGTTTTGATTTCTGAATATATTTTCAAATTAGGAACAGTCAGTATTCCAAAGATCTTAAATGTGGAATGTGTGAAGGAGAAATCAAAGGTGACTACAGGTTTTTGGGTTAAGCAGGCTAACAGAATTAACAGGTTTGTGGGAGATAAAAAGTTAAGTTTGGATATACTGGGTTGAGATAGGAACTGGGCAGTTCAAGACTGCACGTACAAATTAGGAGTCACTCGCATTTTGTTGATGCACAGAGACATGAGACTGGATGAAATCACCAATATATTTAGTGTAGAATGAAGAGAGAAGAGGACCAAGGACACAAACCTGGGACATTCCAAGGTTTTGAGTAAGAAGGAAAACCAGCAAAGAGGAGCAACCAAGGAAGGAAGTGTTCTGGGAATCTAGTAGAAAGAACAGCCATTGACAGTGTCAAAAGCTGTTGTTACATCAACTAAAATGAGAACTGTGATCTAGGATCATAGTACTTATTCATTCATGTAATTTTGTTTATTTAAAAAAAATAAGGGCCGGCCTAGTGGCGCGGTGGTTAAGCACTGGCTTGGGACGCCAGTGGCCCCGGTTTGGGTCCCACATATGAGGGCCAGTGACACTGCCCTCAAAAAAAAAAAAAAAAAAAAAATCCTACCTACTGTATTCCTGCCACTGATTAAACACTGCAGATAAAATTGATAACAGAGCATGATTTCTACCGTTGAAAATCTGATACATCAGTAGGTATGCGGGCAATTAGAAGAAATTATAAAATACTATTATGACTTTCTTATCTTTTTTATACTTCATTTAGTTCACTTATAAAATAGGGCTAATGTACTGTTACCCTCTGTTGGTGTGAACATTAAACAATATTATGCTTATACAAGGAGGTGAAAAAATTATTCCCCCTAGAATTATTTGGTTAATTACTCTTCTCATTTGGAAAAAAAGAAAATAGGAATACATTGGTGGTAAAGGATAAAACCAAGAGGTCAGGTTTAATTAACAAAAACTCATCTTTAAGTCATAGGCTTAAGAAGAGGAAAAAACTATGAGTATCTCTAGGACAGATTTTCGAAGGAGAGTGAGGTGACCCAAAGTAAAAATAAATGGGTAGAAGATGACATCATGGGCTGGTGAGAAACCAGAAAGAGGAAGGCTTGGTGGTCTCTGGTTGAAACAGGACTTAGGACAAACAGAAACATCCAGAAGGCAGTTGCAAATGGATAATTTTTAAACTGTGGAATCGGATTGACATAGATAAAAACTGGGGCAGCTGATAAGGACACAGGACCAATTTCTCTAAAATTCATAAAAATGAAGACGAGGGTGTAGTATTGCCCTAGGCCTTAGAATGGAGTTTAGTTAAATCCAACGTAGACTTTAAGAGCCAGAAAAACTGAACTGACATCTGCACTAAATATGTAGAGAGCTTAGCATACTAGAGGTGAAAGTGTTTGGTAAATGGCAGCATTTACAGTGGCAGGATACACCCAACCCCCAAAAAGTCAATATCCCAAGGTGTTGGTAGCAGTTGTCTCTTGATCAGTGGGAATATGCTTGCTTGCTTTTTACATTCTTTGGATTGTGTGATTTAAAAAAAAAATTCTGAAATAAGTCTATTTTACTTTTATAATGAGAAAAACAATATTGGAAACTTTATTGGAAGAGAAATAAGAGTTAACCACATAGAGCTTATCTAATTCTTGTGAAGCCAATCTGAAAGTGAGATAAATCTGCTCTTGAAATCACCTTGAATAAAATTTTCTAACATGAACAACACCACAGTGCCTTCCAGGTACAATGGTACCACCAGCACTAGTGGTGTCATGAAGTTTGATGTCCTGATGTTTTCTGTTTGTACCTAATTCTAAAAAAATATGTGCATTTGTGAATATAATCACAGTTTCCTCTTTTTGTGTATTCCAACAACCTTAATTCTGATTTCTTTTTTTTTTAATTAGCTACATGCAAGGCAGGAGGGTGCTCAGGGAAAGGGTACATAGAAATATATAATTTTTAAAATCCTCTGAAGAAGTTTCTAAAATATACTCATATTACTTATAAAGGCAATACTTGAAGAGATTATTCAATTAATCCAAAAAATCCGTATCAACCTCTGTGGAGTGCTGGGAATCTAGACGTGAATAAGACACAGGAGCTGTCTTCTATTAGAAGAAAAAGACATGTAAACAAAGAAGTGAGAGTGTGACAAGTGAACTAATAGAAGCATAGAGGAATCACCCAGAAGTGCAAGTTTAAGAGTGATTAATTTTGGGCCGGCAGAGTGGCGTGGTGGTTAAGAGCTGGCTTGGGATGCCAGCGGCCTGGGTTCGGATCCTACATGTGAGGGCCAGTGACACTGCCCTCAAAAAAAAAAAAAAGTGATTAATTTTGTCTGTTAGTTCAGGGAAATATTTCTGAAGTGGGGGATCTGTGAACTGAGGACTAAAAGGAAGATCCTTGGGCATCCAACATGGAAAAACTCATTCTGAATCACACTTGATCATGGATGCAATGTATTAGAGCGGGTAACAGAGGGCACACTCAAAGACCCCATGTGTTACACATATACTTGATGAGGTGCATTTGGCAGCATGGATAGAAATGGTTATAAGAGCACCTGGGGCAGGCAGCATGTTGTGTGAACTGAGGAAGATGTATTAGGTGACAAGATGATGAGCGCCCATCAAAATCCTTTAAACAAGGCAATGAAATGTATGTATATACTACACAATTCAGATGAAGAATGAGTGCAGGATTTGGGCAACGTTCAAGAGATGAGAGAGTTGTACATAAAAAAAAGAGAAGATATAGGGACATATGAGTTTTGTGATATGTGATTAGAAACTGAGGGATTCTGGACAGGAGAAGATGTTCCAGAGGGTAAATAATGTAAGCAAACCTTCAAAGCTTGAACATAGGAATTGTGTAAGGAAGTAACAAGGAATCCCCAATGACAGATTTTGTGGAATTTAAGAATTTAAAAAGACTCCTTAAGCATACATTCATAACATTTGTAATTTTCTTTATAAATCAGAGGGACCAAAATGAATATCAGAGGGAAAAAACAAAACAGGATTTATTGGCTTTAAGTGGATGAATGCTATAAAAGTTTCTTCAAATTTCAGCTCCATAGACATTTTTCTGAACCTATTATATATGTCAGAAACTGTTTACTGTGTTGCTAGAGGTATACATTTGTGTAAGGTATTGTACTTACTCTTAAGAAACTTACATGCTACTTTGTTATCAGATCTATAAACAGTTATACTGACAATATATTCTCAGTGATATGATATATAGAGAAAAAGAAAAAAAATATCCCAAACTCTGTGGAATTGGTTAATTAAATTAGTGCAGTATACTAATCAGGTAGTCATCATGGATTTCATCATTGTTATGTAAATTAGCTTAATTAACTATGTCCCGTGACTAGAAGATACTCCTACAATCCCAGCTGATATCCTAACTCTACCTGTGGCAAACGATCGGATACGTGATAGGAATAAAAAAAGCAATTTAGAGCAAATATCATACGGCTGGGGTATGATGAATGATTCTAGTCACTGAGATAATAACTGTCATTTATGGACTGCTGTTCTATGCTTTCAACATGTGTTTTCCTCATTTCATTCTTATTCAGCCCTTAGTAACAATATCAAGTAAATTGCACAATGTTACAAGTGATGTCCTGATGGAATAGGATTTGAACCCAAACAGTTAGGCTCTGGACTATATATATCCTTAACCAATATGTTCGATGTCTTCTTAAAAGTCAGAAACAGAAATATGTTATAAGAGATTAAATAGAATTAAGCACAGATGAAGAAAAAAAAATGATGCATAGAAAAATGTATGTGGCTTTTGAATGGAAGGACTATTGTCTTATGTGCTAACATGTCTTATGTGCTTCAAATTGCTAATGTGATTCGTCCAGCTTGGGTGGAGAAGGTATATGTGAAGTAAATATGCATGAGCCATTGTGCTTTAGGATTCCAGTGCTTGCCAAATTCTTATTTTAATTTTAAGATGATTCTGGGGGCTTCCTGTGAGGAACAGAACGGGGACACTAGGAGACCACATCCACTTAAGGAAAGCCAATGCTTATGCTACTGGTTCTCAAACTTTATGTGCATCACAAACACCTGGAGGGCCTACTAAAAATGCATTTTTCTGTTCCCCACCCCAGAGTTTCTGATTCAGTAGGTCTGACACAGAATTTGCATTTGCATTTCCAGCCAGTTCTTGCTTGATGCTGATACTGTGGGTTCAGAGATCACACTTGAAGAACCAATGGCCTCTGACTTTCTCATGGCTCTTTTTATGCTTATGAGGGGTTTGTAAGTAGCCATCCTTGTCTCACCTCTCACCCTGGTTCTGGCAGCAGTGTGATCTACTCAGCTCAGCAACACATTGGACCATCTCAGCCCTTCCTTCACCACTGGGGCACTAGCAGGCATGTTGGTCTTCTAGCAGGGGCAGCATCCCAGAGACCAGCATCTACCTGTTCTCCACCAGATGGAATAGCAGACTTGTGCCAAAAAGGTCTGCTCTCCTTTCCCCGACAGAAGTAGCCCAGCAACACCAGGCAAGTGCTTTCTGTCCCCAGTGGATGACAGCAGCCAGGATTGATTAGGAGCCCTGGGGTCACCAGAAGAATGCAGCAAACCCAAACAGCATTGCCAATGGCTCTAAACTAAACTGTCAGTAACTCAAAACTCCAGAAAAGTTAGCCAGAATCTAAATCTAAATCTGAAAGGGCATATAGTAGTTAAAATAGAAGATTTAAGCAAGATGAAAAGTCACCTAGTATAACAACCAAAATGCCCAGGATAAAAGAGAAAATTATATTGGTCATACCAAAGACCAGGAAAACCATCATCAAAATGAGAAAAATAATAAATGCTAATACGGAATCGAATCAGACGTTGAATTATCTGACAGGATTTAAAGCAGCTGTCATAAAAACACAGGAAACAAGAGCAATGCAAAAAATCAATTACATCTATGTATACTGATAATGAGCAAGTGGAAACAAAAATTTCAAATGTAATAATACCACTTATCATTTCTCCACAGGGGGATAAATGCTTACATATAAATCTAACAAAGTATGTACAAAATTTATATGACAAAAATTATAAAATGCTGATGAAAGAAATCAACTGGGACCTTAAATCATTGAGAGACATACCATATTTTTGGATTGGAAGACTCAATATAGTAAAGATGTCAATATTCTCTAAATGAATTTATAGGTTTGATCCAATTCTTATCAAACTCTCAGAAAATTTCTTTGTAAACAAGTTTATTCTAAAACTTAAGTGGAAAGATGAAGTATCTAGAATAGCTAAAACAACTTTGAAAAAAGAAGAAAAAAAAGTAGAAATCAGTCTTCCCAATGTTAAGAATTTTAATATAGCTAAAGAAATCACAACAGTGTGATGATATTGGAAGGGGATAGACAAATAGATCAATGGAACAGAATAGAAAATGCAGAAATAGACCTACACAAATATGTCCACATAATTTTTGACGAAGAGCACAAGTTAATAAATAGTGTTGGAGGAATTGAACATTCATTGGCAAAAAATGAATCTCCACCTAGGCCTTATATCTTAATACAAATGAACTCACAATAGATCATGGAGTTGAATGTAAAACTGAAGTACATTAACATAGGAGAAACTTTTGGGGACCTAGGACTAGGCAAAAAGTTCTTAGATTTGACACCCAAAACACTATCCTTAAGAAGAAAAAAATGCTAAACTGCTTTCTCATGAAATTTTAAAAATTTACCCTTTGAAAAACACTGTAAAAAGGATTAAAAAAAAAAAGACAGAGGGGAAAATATTTTCAAATCATGTATCTGACAAAGATCTTGTATATAGAATATATAAAGAACTCTCAAAACTGAACATTATAAAACAACAATTGATCCAATGGGCAAAAATATGCAAAGACATTTTAATAATATACAGAAGGCAAGGGAACACATGAAAAGATGTTCAGCATCGTTAACTAATAGAGAAATTAAAATTAAAACCACCGGGAGATATCACTACACAACTATCAGAATAACTAAAATGAAAAATCACAACAACAAATACTGGCAAGGATGTACGGAAACTGGATCCTTCGTAAGTTGCTGATTTGAATGCAAAATGATATAGTCACTCTGGAAAATAGGCAGTTCCTTTCAAAGCTAAAAATTCATTTACCATACAACCCAGTAATGGTAAATGAATTTGTTTATTCTCAGAGAAATGAAGACTTACTTTCCTGTAAAAATGTATATGAATGTTCTTAACAGTTTTATTCATAGTAGCCAAAAACTAGAAATTATCCAGCTGTCCTCCACAGGGTGAATGGTTAAACACACTGTGGTACATTCATATCAAAGAATACTACTCAGTAATTTTAAAAAAGATAAAAAAAACAAGAAAACATTTATACACTCAAAACCTTGGATGAACCTCGAAGACATTATGCTAAGTGAATCAATCTGAAAAGGACACATAACTGCGTGATTACATGAATGTAGCATTTGCGAAATAACATAATTATAAATATGGAGAGCAAATGAGTGGTTGCCAGAGGCTGGGAAGGGAAAGGGGAATGGTGTAACTCTAAAGAGTAATACAAGGAACTCTTATGATGATGGTATAGCTGAGTATCTTGATTGTGGTGGGGATTACGCAAGACTGCACGTGTGACCAAATTGACTTGTGTAGAATTGTATGCACAGACACAAACGGAGGCGTGTATAATTAGTAAAATCTGAACCTGCTCTTTGTATTGTGTCAATGTTGTGGTTGTGATAGTGTCCTCTGGTTCCGTGGGATGTTGGCATTGTGGGAGGAGCTGACGGAAGGGGGCATGAGGTTTCCCTGTACTGTGCTTTGCAAACTCCTATGAATCTATAATTATTTCAAAAATACGTACATTTATTTTTAATATGTCTTTGTTTTTTTGTTTTTGTTTTTTTGTTTTTTTTTTTGAGGGCAGTGTCACTGGCCCTCATATGTGGGACGGAACCAGGGCCGCTGGCTTCCCAAGCCAACGCTTAACCACTGTGCCACTTGGCCGGCCCCGTACATTTATTTTTAATTCTTGTGAGTAGAACTTATGGGTGATCATGAGTTTCAGTCTGTCATCTTTGAACACAGACACGGTATTCACAGTTCTGGGTCCTAAAGTCCTTTAATATCGAAAGTACAGATCTTAGCAGTTCAGGCTCAGTATGTAGCCAGATGCTTACATTAAAGAAATTCTTTGCAGAATAGCAATGTGACTGATAGCTCTTACTTTCACTTCCATTTTTAATCAACACTAACTAACTGGAAAGGGGAGGGGAATTGTGATTGGTGGAGAAAGGTGGGTAAAATTAAATCAGAGAACAAGCAAAAATTAATACTAGGATGAATCTTTTTGAAATAAGCACAATTTTTAAATTTGGGATAATATTTCCTTTTTGTCCCTGTAATGCCAAAATTTACATGTTCATGTAGCCATGTTATTTTTAGATATATTTTAATTAGCGCATTTATTTGTTGCTTATACCAAAGCAAAAGTCAGGGTCCTTATGCAATAAATGAAAAATCTAAGGAAATCTTAAAAATCAGGGAAAATAGATTTAAAAAATGTAGGTGGTAGTAGTAGTTCTATATTAAAGCCCTATAAGCTTTCCTCTATTTCTTTTTCTAGCATTTGCCTCTTGAATCTTAATATTCATCATTTCCTCCCTTCTCAAGGGGAAAGGACTTAGATTAGAGGTTAAAAAGTTAGAGCACAGAGCTCTATCTCTGTCTTAAATTAGTTATGTGGTTGTCAATTGATTAGCCTCAGTTTCTTCATTAGCTTCATTTTGCAGGGAAGGGAAGATGGCACAAGAAAGCATTTTATAAGGCTGTACAATTTTTAGGGCACTATTAGCAATAGCTCCTCAGTTTCTAGTAAATTGAATAGTTTGAAAAAAACTGAAATGCTCATATTAAGCCAAAGAACACTGAGAAGAACTTCTATAAGAGGAAGCCTTATATAAATCTGTTAGTGGAGTGGAATTCTACTTCTGTCCCATGTAAGGACTATGTGGCAAAACGATCACATAACCTATAATATCACCTTTTCTTGAAAGTGTGATGGGTATTAATAAGATGAATTACATGTAGAAAACTTATCACTGAAAAGAAAATTTAGCTACAATAAAATTTAAAATATAATCTTAAAAACATTAAACATAAAAAGATGATCACGAATAGAAGAATATATAATAAATGCATTATGTTGTATGTTCTGAATCTATATATAAATTGGTCCTTATGTATAGATTTGCTGTTAAGTTGGACATTAGTAATCCATTTTTATTGTAGCTCAATATTTTTCTTGATTTTGCACTCTTCGTGCTCTGATAATTTTTCTTTGGGAAGTTCCTAACTGCTTTGGGTAAAAGGCTACCATGTTTATCGCACTTCAAACTTAGTTGCATGAACAAAAACTAGCAATCAAGTGAATTATGATTTTAAACCTAGAAATGGCAAAATACTAAACCAGACATTAAAGAAATAAAAATGGTGAGCTCTAAGCTATTCCACCACAAAGAATTTGGTGCAACGAGCAATTTCAGAGCAGGGAAAGGAGATGACGTTTTGAGTCAGATTCACCAAGTAGCTACCGTGTGCTGTGGCTCCCGTGAAAGACAAAAGAATCGCCAGTTTCCCAGATTGTCCAGCACTAAGATGTAGGTGGTTTATGGCCCCATAGGGCCAAGACCCAGAACTGGGGCAGGATGGCTGATGCAGTCATCATCTCTGAGAAACCAGATAGTAATTTACTAAAATAGGGCACTTAGAGAAATGGAGTCAGAATAAGCCATTTCCCATAGATGGATAGCATGGACTTTCTCTGTGAGGCTTTGCACATGAATAGCCTGAAAAATTAGAGGATGATGGAGGGAGAGTTTGAAAAAGCCATAAGGTCATGAAAACTGAAAAACATGATGGAGAGAAGATTTGAGAATCTTAGGTTTCACAGAGGCAGCGGTGGCATTGGAGCAATTTTAAGGCTTGCAGCACGGAGCGTGTGGAATTTCCTGTCTTATTGGCAAAGATTCTGAAAAAAAAAACCAATAAAGGTTAGTAAAATGAAATTAGGTATCTGATATCAATTTTCTCTATAGTTTTTAGATTGGAGATGATCAAATTATTTTAGTACCAGGAGCTCCTATATAAAGTAGTTTCCATCCTTGTGTATCCTGAGGTCTGTTGTTTCTGGGTGGATTTCTTTCCCTATGCCAGTCCCTTCCTCATAACCCTGTGATAAGCCTGAGGGAAAAGAATATGCATGATGTTTCATCTACATAATTTTTTTTTCTTCCCTGGCTGATATGAGAGATGTTCATTGGAAAGCCCTATTCAAAGACTTGATGTAGATTTCTCTGAAGAAGTAAAAAACTCATCACTGCCTTATCATATCTCCATATGACCATCCCTAATCTTGTATAATCTGTTCTCTCTACATGGAATGACCTTACCTTCCTCCCTTGTTCAAATTCCCCTTATCCTTCAATACCTAACTCCACCAGCAATTTTCCCCCATGAAGCCCATCCCAATTCTTCTTCCTTTCTCTGCTCAAGCAATTAATTGTACCTTGTGGTATTTCCTTAATAGTGTGTTAATGTTTGGATATTAGTGTCTTTATTATTGTATTTTACTTACACATAGCTCACTTCTCCACTAGATGAAAAAATAATATCTGGCATTTGATTAGAGATAAAATCCTGATTTGGGCTCTTCTTAGCTTGATAATCTAAGACAAATCACATACAAACCTTTTTGTGTCTTGACATCCTCAAGTAAAATGTGAAAATAATAATAATAAATACCACATATGATTATTGTCAGGATATGTGAACAAATATAATTAAAATACTATAAAATGGTATATAGTAAGTACTCAATAAATTTCATCCGTTGCAATTTTTATTGCTTTCTTTGAGGACTTCCAGATTTGTACAGTTATTGGCACATGATAGGTTCTCAACACCATCTGTTTGTTACTGAGCAACCCTGACTTTCTCCTAATACTCATAGGCACTGGGTTAGTACCTCTTTGGTTTGACATAAGAATAATAGGCTTTGATTAGTCACCACTGGATAATGGCTCATTGCCTGAAAAATTTGTAATCTATATTTGAAACACTAATTTAAGATGGACAGCACAGTTTTTGTTTTTGTTTTTTTAATTTTATTGTAGTACTAGTTTCAGGTGAACAAGGCAGTGAAGTTTTAAGGGTAGTGAAAGAGTATGCTAGGAGTTCCTTTTTCATGAAAAGGGACATGTGGCTGCCATAAATCTGAAGATAGAGCTAGAATGAGAGTTAGGGCGTGTTGTCAAATAGTAGGATATCCTCAAAGTTTAGAATGGGCAAATGCACTGGCCCATGAATCCTGAAGGTCAAGGTGGATGTGGACTGAATGAATATGGGGCAGTGGCGGCTGACATCCAAAAGGTGAAACAGAAAGGTGTGAGTTGAAGTATCATTGGAATAGCAATGCTGGAGAACTCAGGTTGACCGTTGAGATAAAAAATAAGGGTATGAAACTTGAGCTGAGTCTAGAAATAGGGAGGGCCACAGCAGACTGGAACAGAGAATGTGGTTTGAATCTCCAAGCCTGGCAATGCTCACTGGCCTTCTCCTCTGGCTGTAAGCAGCCTCCCTGGTGCATGCAGATAAGGAACGAACGGCAGGTGTAATCTGCTTCCCTGGATGAAGGGGAATTTTTCAGATGCCAGTGCCTGCAGGGAAGATTCTTCTCACCAGGGAACTAATAACCGATTTTAAGCACCCAAAGCTAATGGAGGATCCCTAAGGGCTAAGACACACTGTGCTAAAATGCTTAGTCTAGGATTAAGTTCAATCATTCTAGTGAAATCCATCTTTAAAGACAAGGTGCTTACATGAACTTGTTCAATCATGCCTCCATTAGCGTGATTATTTTCTTGATGCAACTTCTGCTTCCCAATGTCAATCTATATCAATTGAGTTCTCATTCTTCATCTCCCTAATATTTCCTACACTGTTTCTTTTATGCAATTGATATTACCTTGCTATAAAATCATACCAGTCATTGTCCAGTGTAAAGAGGTGACTTTTTTCCCCCCTGATCTTCTCAACTCATATTATAGGAACTTCCCACATCTTTTCTCAATATGCTTTTCCACAACCCCATACTTATTGAATAGTAGGCTATATGAAATACCTACATGCCCATAATCACTTTGCCCAAGAAATCAGATTCTCTCTCCTTGGGTTTTACCATTGAGATTACTGGGGACCCCTTGGATTTGGGTATTATTTAAGCTGCTACAGATCTTTTCTCCCATGTGCACAGAGAAGTAAATAAAGCTATTATATTAGTACTATTGGTTTCAAGATAGAAATCTAATTCATATTAGGTTAAACAAAAGAGAACATGTATTGTTTCACGGAACAATCCAGAAGTATGTAGTAGGGTGTTTATCTGTAGTTCTGAAGAACTTTTCATCTTTCAGCTGTGTTTTTTTCTGTTTTTCTTATTCTCAGGAAAAATGGCTCCAACAGCTGATGTGTATGTGATTCTTAACTTTTTGATCTCAGAAAGAATGAGAGTCCCTGTATCTAAAATATATAAAGAACAATTACAACTTAGTAATGACCCAATTTTTAAAAGACAAAGGATCTGAACATTTTACCAAAGAAGATATGTGGATGGCAAATAAACATTGTTAGTTCTCGTATGGCACCCAGCCAAGTTTCCAAGTATCTGACTGCTGGCACATCACTTGTCATTCAGGCATTTGTTATTTTAGCTCAGAGCTCGATCTATCCCAGTTAAGAAACAGAACTAACAATGTGTCTCCAGGTACAGGACTGTGAACTTTCTACCCTGTGCATAGAGATTCTTTCTTGAGTGGGGATTTGGTCATAGGAAAAAGAATATACCTATGCAGCTTGTGTTAAATTTTAAACAGATTTTGATGATAGCTGTTTAGAGTTCCAGTCCTAATTCTATGACTTTGGATGAGCCACTTAAAATAATCCACTGGGCTTATTTTTATTATCTTCAAAATAAACAGGCTTCCCTGGAGGAGATTGAAAATTCATTACAACAATTATAATAAATCCCTTCTCACCTGGAGTCTGCACTTTAGTCTCTTTAACTCTATAAGACCATGTTTTCTCAGTGTGAGACTCATTTTATACTCCTCAGGTTAAATCTTTGACTCCCCATCGTACCCTTGTACCATGCAGAGCTTTGCACCTGGACATATTACCTGTGTTATCTCCAATTATATCTCCGATTGCAGTCTTTTGAACCACTGAGCATTAGGTGTTCCTCAAATGCACCAGAAAATTAAATATCTCCCTACCTTTGATCATCTGTTCCTTCTGTCTGAGAAACCCATCAACAACATATTGAATTAGCTGATTTCTATCTTCAAGCTTCAGCTGAAACTTTTCCTGTCTTTGAAGAATGATTTAACCATTTGCTTCCCTTCTGCCTAGCGTTCCTCTCCCTGGCTCATATGTGGAGTTTGGTGTCCCTTCTTGGTGCTCTATTTTATAACTTTGCATATCTTTTTTGAGAAACAAGATCCCCCCCTTCCCGCCCACACTTACATACACAGACTTACATTTATCTAAAACAAAAGCTGAAATTACTACTTGATATGGAAGGGAAACTGTCTCCCCCCTTCCCCAGAACACAGACTCTTAGCACAGCAAAGAGTCAACCTTAGTTAACGTTAGAAGTGTGCTGCTTAGGGGTTAACTGACTTTCAAAGGTAACTGAGTTTACAGAATTGCTGACTTTCCATATGCATGGATTTTGAAAAGAGGCTGCCACTGATGGGGTGAGATTAACACCAGTTCTGTGGTTACTTATTTATAGTTTGGGGCTAGAGCCAAATAGATTGTTTCATTTCTATCTTAATAGTAAAACTTAACATTTTGTACATTAACCGTTGATTTTTTTTTTTTTTGCCTCTTCTTACTAGATTTAAATTCCTTGATGGTAGGGATGCTGTTAAGTTCATCTTTGTATCTAATAGGTGCTCAATAATGAATTAATTATTAAAAATACTTTATGGTAAAAATAAAAATTTAAAAAGTATAGAGGCTATCCATATTTACCAATGGAAACACAAGTTTAGCCCTAATATGGTGGTCTTAACTCAATGTATGAAAGTATTTACAGTGTAGCCAAAAAACAAAAAAAAATGTCTGAAAAATTAGTATCAGTTATAAAATTATAATTTGGAAGATTTTTTTTTTCCCTTAATGCCTCCCTTACTCTTTTTAAAAATTTATTTCTTGTTACAGTAATCTATGCTGGTTGCTTATCTATTATTATCTGTAAATCTCTGTTTATTATTCCCACTGAGAACAATGGCTGGTGGAGAAACAGGGAGGAGACCCATAATTAGCACCAGCAGCCTAAGGATCAAGCACATGTGAAATTTCTTTCCTTTATATTTAGGATTTTAAACTCTAGAAAGAGAATAAACTACATGAAAGAGAGTGTAAGTTACTTTGTCATCAGATAGGTTTCATATGTGAAAATGTAAAAAAATGAAGGCATTCTATTTGCATCAATGTCAGGGGATAGGTCATTTGACCTATCTTATATGTACAGTCTCACATTTGCTAAAAACACCTTAGTTAAGTATTTTCAGGAATGCCTATGGAAGGTGATTTACTTGCTTCTTCCCACCTGTAGAGCTCTCAGAGCTGAGATTTATCTTGGGGGAAAAAATGTGCTTAGAAATGCATCACCTATCAGCACAGAATCACTTAGACGCAGAATAAGCTCTATGACATTTATGAAATAGAGAGACCATCTTTCACATAGAACAATCAGACAGAATGGGCGGAGGATTGGGCAGCTCATGTTGACATTCAGCTTTCCACCAGACATTTTTATTCTGATAGTTTTTCTAAAAGGGATCGTGTTTACACTCTGTCACTTTTTTCAGCTTACCTAAATGATGAATTTAGACTGGAATTTTGTATTTCTATAAAAACATTAATAGGTGATCAGCCATATTACTATGGCCAAATGGCTTTTTCAGTTATGTTACAAGATATGTTATACACACAGAAAATAAGAAAATATCCCCTCAAGCATCATGGCCTTTATGTGAAACAAGTTTTGAAAGTACTTTGATAGATGTAATTGTCCCACTTTCTCTCATTTGTGAGCCCACAAGATGGTGTCATTGGCATTGGTTGGTGTTCAGAGAGACCTTGATTTGGGGTGTCATTTTTTTTGTGTTAACACAGTAAGGTCCAGCAGATACAATCCTTGCTTTAGAATTTCAATACAGAATTGAAGCTGAGTCTTGCTCTGTTACGGGAAACATTCGTGTGGCTGGTGTTCAAGCTCCAACAAGGGGTCCTAATATCCATGTGTCCTTGGGGATTCTGGGATAGTAATGGTGGGCTACCATTTGCAATGAGAACTCCACTGGATTTGCCCACTTGAAGTTTTAGGAAAGGCTCTGAGTGAGAATTATCATATTAGAACCCAGGAATATCCTTAAGAAGGTAACTATTAATAATACTCTGAACAGTATTCTCTGGAAGAGCACTGGGTCGAAGCAGTCCTGTTCTCACTCGTTTCACAAGCATGCAGTCTGTGACGTCACAAGGGCCCGCACTTAATGTAGTGCCCTGCTATCTGTTGTCTCTAATTTCTTAATATATATATTTTTTAAACAAGGGGCTCCACATTTTTTATCTTTCATTGGATTCCACAAATTATGTAGCTGGTTTTGCCTCTCAAGCGAAGAAAAATTCAATGGCTGCCTGTCTTGTTCCAGGACAACAAAAGGGTGTGAGAGAGAAGCATTTCATTGTTATGTTAAATAGATTTACTAATCTGACACCACAAGAAGCTGTTTAATTCACACAACATAGGAAATTGTGCAAAACCTTGCAAGGGAAAGGTGAGCCCCTGGAGTTTGCAGCATTTATGACAGTGAGAAGTAAGGTCACTTTGGGCTGCCACTGAGAGACCTGGAGCTTGAGAGAAGCCCTGGAACTTGAGAGCAGCCCTGGAACCGAGGCCTGAAGTATAAAATCTCTGGGCCAGAGAGGCGCTTGTTTTGGACACACACATGGAAGCAATTTGAGCCACTCAGGACACATGTGGAAAAGAGAAGACTGTCCTGATTATCCTCCCAGATGTAGCATGCTGAACAAATGAAGGGTACAGCAAGGGTAAGAGGAAGGGGAAACCTACCAAAAGCAGAAGTTAGAAATTCTGAGGAAACTGGAATCTAGAAGAAAGGGAAATAAAATCAAGACAGAGGCTTGCTTCTGCCAGGTATGATCTTGGAAACAAGTGTCTGTGTGTTACAATTTCTATGATTTTAAAACTTCTGGGAAAATAGAGTTGCTTAGGGCTTGAAGGAAAGTTAAGAGGAGGCCCTTAAAGAAATATCAGGAGCTTAACTGTGCATTTCCATTGCACATTGTGAAAACTAGAAGGAAAATATCTATACTAAGCTTTTTCTTTAGTGGAAACCTGAGTATTGTGAGTATATACAGGTTTGCATAAAACAGTCTTCAGGAAAAAAACAAACAAACTGCAAAACTGGAAATTTGTGAAGCCTTATAGAAATGTGGACATTGAATAGGTCTTTCACATCGGGATATGCAGATTTTTCAAATATGTCTATAAAGCTGGCTTGGACTTTGTTATAGAAACAGATGGTTTTACAGACAGTTTGGATTGGAGTGAAAAGAAATATTGCTTGCCATGAGATGGGCCAACATTCAAATGAGACCTGCACCTCGTCCAAAAGCAGTATTGAAATTTGACCATGAAAAGGCACCTGGGGGCCCAATAATTGCCTTCTTGCCGTGCTTCAATTGTAAGCTAACTGAGGGTGGGACCAGCATCTATCACAGTGCTGTTGATAATGGATGCAAGAGCTTCATGATGTTGAGCAGAGCTGTGTCTGAGAACGGCAGCATCAAGAAACAAATAAAAAGAGGAATATTTAAACCAGTCATGGAAGTTATTCTGCTCATGTGATGGGGCAGGATTCCAATTTTTAAAAGTCTAATTAATCATCAGAAACCTTCCCTGAATTATTCAATGTCATGCTGGAGTGAAGTTACTAGACTTTTCTTTGCTGAGGTATCATGATATCTGATGAAGAATTGCTACCAGAGAAATTCTGCTCTGCCTTCATAAGTCAGAGGAGAAATAGATAACAGCAGTTAGCATATGTTCTCCATCTATTCATCTTCAAAAATAAAATTCCAGGAGAGCCAAAAAGTGTATACACATGGTTTGTATTCATCTTTTGTTATTGGTGTATATTGAGTATTATAATTTTAACGCAGTTCTTTTTTCCCCTGTCTTAAAATGTGTATACATTTTTTTTTGGCACCCTCTGTATTATGTAGTTTCACTGCTTATTTGTCAGAGATGGCTCCAGAATTCTGGGGGGAGGCCACTATGTAGCTATCTACTGGCTACAAATGTACCTATAGACTTCATACATTCAGGAGGCTGAGAAACTCAGCTTGCAAGGCAGCCTGGTAAAGCAAAACCAACAAGCAGCTCTGATAAAATAAACTTGGAATTGAATTATAGTCCTATCTGTCACTATCCATGTTATATAATAATTAATGTTTCCTCTCATGTTAATGGACATTAATTATTCTTGATATGCCAGGTTATGTTGCTGTAACAAACAGTCCTCAGATCTCAATGGTTTTACTCAAAAATGTTTATTTCTTATAATACATGTTTGTTCTGAGCTGATGGGGCTCCAAATTTGTAGACACCTGAGGACTTGGGTTTATGGGGCTTCCATCATTAAAGGCACTCCCATGAAACCATGGAAAAAGAAAAAGTTCATGCATATTATGCATTAGATCTTATAGGTTTCACACAAAAATGGAACATGTCACTGTAGTTACATTGGGTTGGCCAAACAAGTCATGTTACCATGACAAACTTCAAAGGGGGTGTTAGGAGGATGCTATCCCACCATATGTGCAGAGGAGAGGAAAATGTAAATATTTTTGAACAACACCAATGACTACTACAGAAAAACAGTTTTCTAAGCTTATGCTGTAGGGTTGTTTGTTGTTTAATCATGTCTGTAAAGCTCCATAACAGTAGTAGAGGCTCAATGAATAATCCGAATTATCCGAAGTAGTTTTGATGAAATGAAATAAGCTTCTAGGTAAGTGTGGCAGATTAAACAATAATGCAAACTTTCCCCAAATTTAACTAAAATGATAATGATAGTGTAATTTTCAACTAAAATTATAATAGTTATTTCTAAAATTATAAATCCACAATGATAAAGAAAGTGGGAGAGCAAATGAGAAGATGAAAAATGCCAAGGATTTTTAAAAGATGCCTCAAGGCATACATAAATGAGCTCAATAAATCAAAGCCAGAAAGCAAGTGTGAATGCCAGGTCTGCCTTGGGATTTTAAGAAATTTGGGAATTTTGGAAATTCTTAATGAGGAGGAAATTGGAAGTGTAGGTCTTGAGAATATGCTGAGCTGGCAGCTGGAATGAAAGATCCTCACATTTAGTTGGAACTTTTGAAGGGCCAAGAGCTTCTGTGAAATATGGATTAAAAAAAATTGTCTGCCAGCAAAGTCCATAAAGAAATCTATCAATCTCTGTCACAATTCTGAATGGAAAAACAACTAATAATAAAAATACTCTCCTATAGAATGTTTAACCAGGATTTGTTCCCAAGCTGGTCTTGGCTCTTAATTTATGCTATTTAACCAGTCTGGGAGATTCAGAGCAGACACTAAATTAAAGTGCTTCTAGGTTAGTGGTCTCCTCTTGTGCCCAGTGGGAGCAAATATTGTCCAGAGGAAAAGTTGTGGTTGCTAAACTTCCCATGGGTTAAATTCAGTCAAAACAATGAATTCACTATTAAAAATTAACACGGGCACAGAAAAAGTCAGCGTGAGCAACAGTAAAACTTAAAAAGCAAAACAGAAAACACACGTGGTTTAGATCAGTGGGAGGCAAACTACTACTCAGGGGCCAAACTTGGTCTGCTGGTTGTTTTATAAATAAAGTTTTATTGGAACTCTCCATACTCCTTTCTTTATGCATTGTCTGTGGCTACTTTTGCTTTATAATGGTATAGCTGAGTAATAATGAAAGAGATTTTGTAGCTCACAGCCTAAAATATTTACTCCCTATCCCAGAACAGAAAGTTAGCCTACCTCGGCTTTAGACAGTCAACAACTTCGTATTTTAGAATCATCAGAATTAGAAAATACAATTCCTCTTTAAAGTGAATAAAGACATACAAACTGTTTTTTTTTTAAAGTGAATAAAGAATAAGAGATTACCTAAAAAAATGACAAGGGAACTCTTATATTGTTGCTGGGAATGTAGATTACTGCAATTTCTTGGTAAACAGTTTGGCACCATTTTCTCAGTATGAAAATACTATCATTTGATCAAACTCTTCTATTTTTAGTAAATCTCTTGGGCATGTGACATACACAAAAGTATGCATAGCAATATTTTCAATAGTAAAAACGCAATAGTAAAAACCTAGTAATACCCTAATATGCACAATCAGAATGATTAAATAATTTGGCACATAATCGTATAATAGAAAATCATAGAGCAGTGAAAATGAACTATAGCTATAAACATATATATTAATCTTAAAACATTGGATGAAAAAATAAAATATAATGCCACATATAAATCTTGAAAGCATGGACAACTTATAATATTTAAAAATTTACATATTTATGTGTGTGTACATGTAATATAGATTTATCATTTATAATAACCAAGTAATAAAACATAATTTAAAATAGTAGTTACTCTTGATAGAGAGGGAAAATAATACAAATGTGACAAGAATAAAATTGGGACAAGAGCTTGAAAGTTATAAGAAATATTTCTATTTTAAGCTAGATGGTATTCATACACATATATATGACCAAGTCATCTTAGAAATAGAAATAATATTGTGTGTGTGTGATTATTGTCATTGCTGTGAAACAAACCAATTCAAATTTAGTGGAATAAAATGATAACTATTTTGTTATGCTCATATATTCTTTGAGTCAAGAATTTTGCCAGTGCACAGGAGGATAGCTGGTCTCTGCTCCGTGATGTGAGGAGCCTCAGTTGGGAAGACTTGAATGCTGGGGATGACAAAAAAGGACCAGGGAATTTAGTTATCCTGTGATGTCATCATTCACTATGTGCTAAACAACAACATGTTTAGCACCATGACTAGAATGCTTTGGAAGTGGGCTCAGATGGGGTCATTAACTATTATAGAATACTCACAGATGATCTCCACATGTGCCATAAAGAGGATGCGTTTTAAGACAGTGCATTCCTAGATAACCAAACAGAAGCTGCATGGTATTTTCTTACCTAGCCTTGTGAATAATGCAACATCAATTCCATTGAATTCATTGGCTACAAATATGTCATAAGGTCAGCCCAGTTTTGAGGGGAATTAGGCTCCATCCACTGCTTGATGGGAGAGTGACAAGGTCCCATTATAGAAAAGTATGTCGAATTTGACATATTTTTGTGGCCATTATTGAAAATACAATATGCTCAAATTATTTTTGTGTTTAATAAAGTATATATTAACCACAACATTTTATCATATAAAATTATATCTATGTATATATACACAGGTGTACATGTAAAATATTATGTACACATATAATTTTGTATGTGCATATAAAACTACAGAGGGTGCTAAAAAATGTATACACATTTGAAGAAAGGAAAACCTTTCTAATATAAATTTTGAAGTTTAATACAAATATTAAAATTGTAATACTCAATATATACTGATAACAAAAGACAAATACAAGTCACGTCTAACTTCTGCAATTGCAAGAGGTGCTCAAGTGGTTACCATCAGTGTCCAGACATTTCTGATTACGATGAACTACTGCCTGAGCAACATTGACCAAAGTGTCCACTTGTATACATTTTTTTGCCACCCTTGGTATATGCTTATATATAAATATAATTTTATACATATGTAAATATTCAAGTGTGTATGAATCATATATATATATATATAATTTTATATGGTATGATTTTTTGTAGTCTATTTTTTATTAAAAAGCATAAAATTAAAAAACAAAAACTAAGGTGAAAACTGTCAATTGACAGCAGCATTCTTCAGTCACTTATGGCATATTTGTGGTCAAAAGAAAACTCCATGTGCCAAAAATCATTTCAAAATAATTCATGTCTTCTATTTGCTTTTCTTGAACCTCATGAAATTATTAATCTCTATGAATATTTTGAAAATTTCCTCCTTGTCTTCAGTGCCTTTTATCGTCTCCCTCTCTGCTCTGTCTTCCAGTTGTCCTCTCAGTGTGCAGTTCCTCCTCTGCTTTCACTTCTTTATCCTAGCTGTATTTGTTGTTGTTTAGAGAGGAAGACCTGGCATCATGTTCCTTTCTATCCCTCTGTCTCTCTCACTTGACCTGAGCTTTGTGGAATGGTAGGGGGTGGAGAGAAACAGTATGGATTCTCATCTATTAATAAGATTTCCCTTAATACTTATTTTCCCACATGTATGTCATCATCAAGTAAAATCCTCAAATGTACTATCACCTTTCAATATCACTTAAAAGTTCTAGCTAAGAATTTCTTCCCTTAATATAAACCACATTCCAAAAAACTAGTAAATACCTTCCACTGCTATAGTCAGCTCTCTATTAGCATATTCCATTCCTTGCCATTTCGGGGTTATTTTATATTGTTCTACAAAAACAAAGGTTTTTGCTCTTAATATTTGGTCCCCTTTAAGCTCTATATTAATATTTCCCCTTGATTGAGATACATAGTTATTTAGGTAGATAGATAGATGCAGATAGACCATTTTCTATTTTGCAAACTCATATCACTAAAGACACAGTTTGAAAACAAAAGGTTCTTTGTATTGTTTTACTTCAAATTCATGTTTTTGTTATTATACCAAAGCTCGTCACTTTAGTTTATTATTTTTTAAATTTTTTTTGAGGGCAGTGTCACTGGCCCTCATATGTGGGACCCAAACTGAGGCCGCTGGCTTTCCAAGCCAGCGCTTAACCCCGCACCACTCGGCCAGCCCCGCTAGTCACTTTATTTTTTTTTTTTTTTTATTTTTTTTTTTTTTTAATTTTATTTTATTTTTAATTAGTTTCAGGTGTACAACACAGTGCAATAGTTATACATTTTACCCCTCAAAGTGACAACCCCCCCACCCCCAAAAGTTTCAGGTGTACAACACAGTGCAATAGTTATACATTTTACCCCCCAAAGTGACAAACCCCCACCCCCAATACACCCCCCACACCCCCATATCATACATATCTATTACTCTTCCTCTGACTCTCTTCCACAGTATAATCCACATCCCGTGACTATCTATATATATTCAATTACAGTAGGTATACCACCTCCACTTTAGTAATACAGTGCAGTGATCAAACCTCTACTCCATCCATGAAATGGTCTCCCTAACAAGACCTATGATCATCTGACATTCCACAGAATATTTACAACATTATTAATTATATTCCCCAAACTGTTTTTCCTATCCCAGTAGCAATATTGTAGTTGCCTATTTTTGCTGTCTAATCCCTTCCCCTTCTCCCTCATTCCCATTCCTCTCCAAATTAGCAACCCTGATTTTTCCTCTATATCTATGAGACAGTTTCTGTTTACTTTGCTCATTCATACAGTTTTTCATATTCCACATATAAGTGAGATCATATGGTATTTGTCCTTCTCTGACTGACTTACTTCACTCAACATTATAGTCTCTAGGTCCATCCATTTCATTGCAAATGGCACGATTTTCATTCTTTCTTTATAGCGGAGTAATACTCCATTGTATAAATATACCACAGTTTCTTAATCCAGTCATCTACTGACGGGCATTTTGGTTGTTTCCAAGTCTTAGCTATTGTAAATTGTGCTGCTATGAACATCGGGTGCATAACTTTTTTTGAATAAGTGTCTTGGTTTTTTCAGGATAAATACCTAGGAGTGGAATTGCTGGGTCAAAAGGTAGCTCTATTTCCAGTTCTTTGAGATACCTCCATACTGACTTCCATAGTGGCTGCACCAATTCAGTCCCACCAACAGTGCAGCAGGGTCCCCTTTCTCCCCACAGCCCCGCCAGCACTTGTTGTTTGTTGATTTGTTGATGATAGCCATTCTGACTGGAGTGAGGTGGTATCTCATGGTGGTTTTTATTTGCATTTCCCTAATGACCAGTGAGGTTGAACTTTTTTCATATGCCTGTTGGCCATCTGTATGTCCTCTTTAGAGAAATGTCTCTTCATATCTTCTGCCCATTTTTTAATTGGGTTGTTTGTTTTTTTGGTGTTGAGTTTCATGAGTGTTTTATAAATTTTGGATATTAACCCCTTATCAGATATATCGTTGGCAAATATATTCTCCCATTCAGTAGGCTTCCTTTTTGTTTTATTAATGGTTTCCTTTGTTGTGAAAAAACTTTTAAGTCTGATATAATCCCATATGTTCATTTTTCTTTACTTCCCTTGCCCGTAGGGATGTATCAGTAAAAATATTGCTCCGGGTAATGTCTGCAAATGTACTCCCTATATTTTCATTTAGGATTTTTATGGTTTCAGGTCTTACATTTAAGTCTTTAATCCATTTTGAATTTGTTCTTGTATAAGGCGTAAGGAGATGATCCAGTTTCATTTTTTTGCATGTGTCAGTCCAATTTTCCCAGCACCATTTATTGAATAGACTATCTTTACTCCAGTGTAAATTCTTGCTTCCCTTGTCATAGATTAACTGTCCGTAAATGCTAGGATTTATTTCTGGGCTCTCTGTTCTGTTCCACTGATCGATGTGCCTGTTTTTATGCCAATACCAAACTGTTTTGATTACTGTGGCCTTGTAGTAGGTTTTGATGTCTGGTAGCGTGATCCCCCCAACTTTGTTTTTATTCCTCAGAATTGCCGAGGCTATTCTGGGTCTTTTATGATTCCATATAAACTTTAGGATTATATTTTCTATTTCTGTGAAAAATGCCCTTGGTAGTTTGATAGGAATTGCATTGAATCTATATATTGCTTTAGGCAGTATGGACATTTTAACTACATTAATTCTTCCTATCCATGAGCATGGTAGGTGTTTCCATTTATTTGTATCTTCTATGATTTCTTTCTTCAATGTCTTATAATTTTCTGAGTACAGATCTTTCACTTCTTTGGTTAAATTTATTCCTAGGTATTTTATAGTTCTTGACGCAATTGTAAATGGGACAGTTTTCTTAATTTCGCTTTCCATTAGTTTATTATTGGTATATGCAAATGCCACTGATTTCTGAACATTGATTTTATATCCTGCTACTTTACTGAATTCGTCTATCAGTTCCAATAGTTTTTTGATGGAGTCTTTGGGGTTCTCTATATACAGTATCATGTCATCTGCATATAGTGACAATTTTACTTCTTCCTTGCCAATTTGGATGCCTTTTATTTCTTTTTGTTGTCTGATTGCTGTGGCTAGAACTTCCAGCACTATGTTGAATAAAAGAGGAGAAAGTGGACAGCCTTGTCTTGTTCCTGATCTTAAGGGGAATGGTTTTAGCTTTTCCCCATTGAGTATGATGTTAGCTGTAGGTTTATCATATATGGCTTTTATTATGTTGAGATATGATCCCTGTATTCCCACTTTGCTAAGGGTTTTTAACATAAATGGCTGTTGGATTTTGTCAAATGCTTTTTCTGCATCTATTGAAATGACCATGTGATCTTTATCCTTCATTTTGTTGATGTGGTGTATCACATTAATTGATTTACGGATGTTGAACCAGCCTTTGCGCACTAGGGATGAATCCCCACTTGATCATGATGTATGATCTTCTTAATATATTGCTGAATTCTGTTTGCTAATATTTTATTGAGAATTTTTGCATCTATATTCATCAGGGAGATTGGCCTGTAGTTTTCCTTTTTGTGATGTCTTTATCTGGTTTTGGAATCAGGGTGATAGAGGCTTCATAAAAGAGTTTGGGAGCCTTCCCTCCTTCTGGATTTTTTGGAATAGTTTGAGAAGAATAGGTGATAGTTCTTTTTTGAATGTTTGATAAAATTCACTTGTGAAGCCGTCTGGTCCAGGGCTTTTGTTTTTTGGGAGCTTGTCAATTACTGATTCAATTTCCTTGGTAGTAATCAGGGTATTTAGATTTTCTGTTTCTTCTGGCGTTAGCTTTGGAAGGTTGTATGCTTCTAGAAAATTATCCATTTCATCCAGATTGTCAAATTTGTTGGCATATAGTTGCTCATAGTAATTTCTTAGAATTTTTTGTATTTCTGTGATGTCTGTAGTCATTTCCCTCTTTCATTCCTGATTTTGCTAATTTGAGTCCTCTCTTTTTTTTTTTTTGATGAGCCTGGCTAGAGGTTTGTCAATTTTGTTTATCTCTCAAGAAACCAGCTCTTTGGTTTCATTGATCTTTGAATTGTTTTTCTGTTCTCTATATTGTTTATTTCTGCTCTGGTCTTTATTATCTCCTTTCTTGTACTCCCTTGGGCCTCTTTTTTTGTTCTTTTTCCAGTTCCCTTAGGTGTAAGGATAACCTGTTGATTTGAGATTTTTCTTCCTTCTTTAGGTAGGCCTGCACTGCTATAAACTTCCTCTTAGGACTGCTTTAGCATCCCAGAGATTTTGGGTCGTGGTGTTTTCATTTTCGTTTGTCTCGAGGTATCTTTTGATTTCCTCCTTGATCTCATTTGTGACCCACTCACTATTTAATAGCATATTGTTTAGCCTCCATTTATTTGTCAGCTTCCCGGATTTCTTCTTATAATTGATTTCTAGTTTCATAGCATTGTGGTCAGAGAATACAGTTGACATGATTTCAATCTTTCTTAAATTTATTGAGACTTGTTTTGTGGCCTAACATGTGGTCTATCTTAGAAAATGTTCCATGTGCACTTGAAAAGAACGTATATTCTGTAGCTTTGGGATGAAATGCTCTGAAAATGTCTGTTAAATCCAGCTGGTCTAATGTGTCATTTAAGGTCGCTGTTTCCACATTGATTTTCTGTCTGGAGGATCTGTCCATTAGTGACAGCGGGGTGTTGAAGTCCCCTACTATGATAGTGTTACTGTTGATCTCTGTCTTTATGTCTGACAATATCTGTTTTATATATTTAGGGGCTCCTATGTTAGGTGCATAGATGTTTACTAGAGTTATGTCCTCTTGTTGGATCGATCCCTTCATTACTATGAAGTGTCCTTCTTTGTCCTTTGTTATATTCTTCAATTTAAAGTCCATTTTATCTGATATAAGTATCGCTACTCCAGCTTTTTTCTCAGTACCATTTGCATGAAATATTTTACTCCATCCCTTTACTTTCAGCCTGTATGAGTCTTTGGATCTGATGTGAGTCTCTTGTATACAAAGCATATACTGGGGTCTTGCTTTCTTATCCATTCAGCCACCCTATGTCTTTTTTTGGAGCATTTAATCCATTTACATTTAATGTGATTATTGATAGGTGTGTATTTATTGCCATTTTCTTATTTGTGTTCGTAGTCTTTCATAGGTTGTTTTTCTCTTCTACTTAAAGAAGCCCTTTTAGCATTTCCTGCAAGCTGGCTTGGTGGTAATGAATTCCCTTAACTTATTTTTTTTCTGCAAAGCTCCTTATCTCGCCTTCGATTTTAAATGATAACCTTGCTGGATACAGCAATCTTGGTTGTAGGCCTTTATTTTTCATCACTTTGAAAACCTCCTGCCACTCTCTTCTGGCCTGCAAAGTTTCTGTAGAAAAGTCAGCTGATAATCTAAATGGTGTACCATTTTAAGTAACTTGCTGCCTATCACTTGCTGCTTTAAGGATTCTGTCTTTGTCCTTAACCCTTGCCATTTTCACTATAATGTGTCTTGGAGTGGGCCTGTTTGGAATCATCCTGTTTGGAACTCTCTGCACTTCCTGGGCTTGTATTTCAATGTCCTTTGCCAGGTTAGGGAAGTTTTCAGACATTATTACTTCAAATATATTCTCAATCCCTTGCTCCCTCTCTTCTCCTTCTGGTACTCCAATGACCCTTAAGTTATTTGCGCTCTGATGTTGTCCCCCAGCTCTCTTAAACTATTTTCCATGTTTTTCATTCTTTTTTCTTTTTTGTTGTACCGCATGGGTGATCTCTGCTATTTTGTCTTCTAAGTCACTGATTCGATTTTCTGCTTCATCCAGTCTGCTATGATTCCATCAAGTTTGTTATTTAATTCAGTAATTGTGTTCTTAAGTTCTAGCTGGTTGCTTTTCATGATTTCTCTATCCTTCTTTATATTTTCATTAATTTCCTTGAACATTCTAATAATCAGTGTTCTGAACTCTGTCTCCGATAGGTTGGTTACCTCTATTTCCTCTATTTCCACTGATTCAGGAAGTTTCTTCTGTTCTTTTAGTTGTGTTATGTTTCTTTGTCTCCCCATTCTGGCTTACTCTTTGTGTTTGCTTCAATATAACAGATAGATCCCCCAGATTTCTCAGTCTTTTCTGGGTAAACTTATATGGTGTGTGTCCTTTATATTTGAATTACTCAGTCTCCCTATTCTCTTGTGCTTGTATCTGAGGTGTTCCTTGTGTCGTGCGTCCTCACTTGTTGAAGTTTTAGTTTTGATTACTTTTTGGTTTGTCAGTAGGTGGGATTGACTCCCAGATTGATTAGCCAGTGAGGATCAGCAGCTTCTGCAGTTTATGAGCTGCTGTGAGAGGACTGACCCTCTGATGAAACTTGGACCCTATGGGTCTTAGTACCTGTAGTAACTTCTTTTTGGGTGTGACTCTTGTATGTCAAACCCAGAAATGCTCTGGTTTTATCTAAAGTTGGCCTCCGGGTATGATGATTCTTGTGTCTGTTTGTTTGGACCCACTGCTGCAGAGTGATTTTAGAGCATAACAGATCAACAAGAACAACCTCCGCAGCCACCAAAGGAAACCAAATGCTCGCACAATTAAAAACAACCAACCATCAAACTACAGTCAACTTGTACAGAAATATCAATCATACTAATGAAGAAACCAAACAGAAACAAAACAAAAACCACATACTCAATAATAACAGAAGAGGAAACAAAATAAAATACAATATCCTAAAATAAAAAATAGAATAAACATGAGAAACCTATTAGCTATACCTAAAAATAAAAAATAAAAATAAACTAAAATAATAATAAAAAAGTAAGAAAAATTTAAAAAATAAAATTTGCAGAAAAAAGGAAAAGAGGAAAAGTATAGCAGTGAGAAGAATGAATAAAATAAGAGAGAAAGTGAGGGTGGGGAAAAAGAAAAGAAAAGAAAAGAAAAAAAAGAAAAGAAAAAGGAAAAAAAATATATAGATATATTTTTCTACACACACATATATATTGACATATATTCACCTATATACACATATATATATATATGCCTATATTAAAAACTACAATATGATTAGAATGAAATAGAAATAAAAACCAAAAACAACCAAGATAAGCAGCCAATAAAGGGAAAACAAAACAGAATAAAACCAAACAAACCAAAAATACCCGTGCTGGTCTAGGCTAAAGTCCACCAAGCTCTCTTCAGATTGTCTGCTGTACAAAAATTCCTGTGCGTCTTGTGGGAACAGTAGGCCACCTGATGCCTAGCGTGATCCTGGCACTGCAGGTTTGCTGTACTTGAGTGTGGTTGTGACGTGTGATTGGTGGTTTTTACAAAGTCACTGCCTTTTTGCTTTTGCCTGTCCCAAGGCAGGCTGCACCCCCAAAGGCTCAATAAGTGTCTCTGGGTTGACAGCCGTGGAGAATTAAAGAATTCCTCACTACCAAAAGCCTGCTGCTAAGAATCTGTTAATTAGTGCCTCAGCAGATGAACCTGCCCTGCCTCCCAAGCCTTGCCTAAAGGTGGGGGCGGGGTGGGTAGTCTCACTCTGCTGCCTTTACTGGGTGGAAATTCTCAACCCCCTGCAGGTAAGGATATCTTCCTAGTCTGCCCCTATTGCTCCCTTCAGGAGTCAGTTTAAGACTGTCTTGGCGGGGGACAAAGTTTGTGGGAGTGGGTGAGTTATTGGGTTGTTTTTTTTTTTGCTTTCTGTTCAAGAGTAGAAAAAGGGAAAAAAAATAAAAAACATAAAAATAAACAAAGCCACAGTTCCAACACTGTTTCAAGCTAAGGCCTTTGCCTCTTATGCTCCAGCGGAGTTCCTGCTGCTCTCCCAAAGGGTCTGCCGGGATTTAGGGAATTGCGCGCACCCTACCGTGTGGCTAAAATCCCCGCTCTGCGTCTCTCGGGGACCTGCGTCTCCACCCGGCGCACTGCTTGTCCGAGCGAGTCCTCTTTTTCCCCTGCTCCCGGGTTCCAGGCTTCTGCCTCGGAGCCGGCGCGCCCACGCGGAAATCCTGCTGCTCTCCCAAACGGTCTGCCGGGATTTAGGGGACTGCGCGCACCGTGCCGCGTGGCTCCGATCCCCGCTCTGTCTCTCCGGGATCTGTGACTCCAGCCGGCGCGCTGCGTCTCCGCGGGCGAGTCCTGTGTTTCCCCTGCGGGCGGGTTTAAGGCCTCTGCCTAGCAGCGGGCGCGCGCCCGCGCCGATCTCCTGCTGCGCTCCTGGAGGGACTGCCGCCGGGTTCAGGGACTGCGCGCACCTTTCCACGCGGCTCCGATCCCCGCTCCGTCTCTCCGGGACCTGCGTCTCCGCCCAGTGCGCGCTGCTTCTCCGCGGGCGAGTCCTCTGTTTTCCCCTGCGCCCGGGTTTTAGGCTTCTGCGCTCCGCGGGACCCGGTGGGCACAGAGACTGATCCCTGAACCGGGCGGGTGCAGGGACTGATCTTGCCCTGTCGCTGCGGGGCTCTGCACCCTGCTTCCTGGGGAACGCGGGTGCAGCTCGCACCTCTGCACAGTCGTCTCCTCTCTCTCCTCCCGCACTTGCCCGGCCTGAGCTTCTGCCTCAGACCGCAAACCAACGCGCTCTTGCTGAACTCTAGGTGGGCCGCGGGCCGCAGGGAGCGAGCCGGGGCAACACTCACCGTGACTCAGCAGCCGCGGGTGCGGGCTGCACCTCACGCGTCTCGCCGCCTTCTTCCCTGACTCACCCGGCCTGCCCGCCTTCCAGCAATCCTTGTGTGGAACTCTTAGTCGCTCTGTGTGATGAGTAGATGTCTCTTTGAAGCGTATTAGAAGTTCAAATTGTGGATATTTCCAGGGGAGATTTCATGGAGCCCTCCTCACAGCCGCCATCTTGCCCCTCCCCGCTAGTCACTTTAAATATTAGCAAAAGGAGAGTTAGTAATTACTTTTTCACACAGGTTAGTATTGCCATAGCAGAAAAGAATGGTGCAAACAAGATGATTTTTAGAAATTCAGCCTCTATAAGAGACATTCTTTCTCTTGGTGCTTTGATTCACAGCTTGTCAGTGTCAAAGCTGACTTGAGATTTGAAGAGTGTGACCCCCTCCCACAGGGACACATCTTCATATCTTCTTTGCATCTCAACTCTTTACCTAGGACTTCATTATTCTAATTACATCGATTCAGTTTAAAGATGTGAAATCTTCATTTATTGTTTTATTTAACCATTATTTTGAAAAAACTTTACTGAGGTTAATTTACATGCATTAAAATTCATTCTGTATAGTCTACAGTTATGAGAGCTTCAACAAACATATGTAGTTGTGTAACCACTAACAATCAAAATGTAGAGCAGTTCCATCATCCACATAAAATTTTCCTCATGCTCCCCATTTGTTAAACAGCGCTGTCCACACCCTTGGTAGACACTGATTGTTTTTCTGTCCCTATTGTTTTGCCTTTTTCAGAATGAATGGAATCATAAAGTGTACAGCATTTTAAGTCTGGCTTCTTTCATTTAGCATAAGGCATTTGAGAGATTCATCCATGTTATTGTATTTGTATTTTTTTTTCCATTGTTGTTGAGTAGTATTTCACTGTATGGGCATATCACAGTTGGTTTATCCTTTCTCCAGTTGACAGATACTTTGGATTGTATACCCTATGCTGGGAGCTATTCTCAGCCTTACAGAGCTCATGGTTGTAACTCAACCCTTGGGTCCTTTCATTTTATATTTGATTAATTTATACCAACAAATTAATGAGCTCCAGTACTATCTATTGCTGTGGTAGTTAATGAAAGATACAAAGATGAGAATAGCAGAGTCTCAGCCTCATATAGTTTACAATTAAAATGGGGAAACAAACTAGAAGATAGTTATAATAAAATTTTTATAATAGAGTGATCCAGAAGGTATTATGAGGCACAACAATAGAAATGCCTAATTTACTTAAAAAGCTCCAAAATTTTATTATATGTCATATATAATAAAATGCAGTAAGATCTAGCATATTAAAATTGCTTCATGGTATACTTAGTTATGAAGTATCTCAGAGTTGAATTTTTTAATATGACCTGACAATCAAGGATCAATGTGATGGTGCAGTGCAATGGGGGAAATTAATTATTGGGGGTATTTTTGCTAAGTCAGAGGAAAGAAGATGCATAGCATTAAAACACTATTAAGTTAGAAAAGTAAATGGCTTATTTATATGTCAGCAACTATATATAATATAATAAATATATAACATGTTATATATGATATATTGATATTTTATATATTGACATATATATTTCATATTTGATATATTGCTATAGTAATATATAAATATATTACATATATTATATAATAATAAAGCATAATATATATACTAATTTATATAATAACCCCGTTTTTGTAAATCATAAAGGAATTGCATAAATTTATTTATATAGATCTGTATCTTTATAAGAAAGAAATTCTATAAGAAAGGGCTTGGTGAACTTCAAATAGATTTTTTTTACTTCTCACTCATAATTTTTAAAATGTGATTGTTCTACAGATGATTTTTACTTTTCTGGGTTATACTGAAGTTCAAATCTTGTAAAAAATTTCACATGGATCCTTCTGCATTGAGTATAATTGGAAATCTGGGTCAGAGTCAACTTTGAGTTCAAGGACTAGGTTCTGGATTTATTCCTATGAAAAATGGAACTCACTAAATCATTGAATGATTTCAAGGAGGCATTCTTTGTTATTTGATTTATTTCCAAGGAAAAAAATCTTCACACCCTACGAGTATGTATGACATCAAAGATGATTCTTTTCTTTATGTCCCAATGAGCTTAGATTTTTAGCTTAGATTAGAGTTTACATTTGGTATATGTAACTGAAGGAGGTTAGAGACTTCAGAAGTGTTTTCTCAAATACGAATATTACTAACACAGTCCTAAAGTCACTTTTTTTACAGTCCATCAAGTCTTTTTCAGCACTTCCCATCTTTAAACATTGCAAGCACTTTAGGCAAGGCCCATGCAGAAAAGTAAAATAAAATACCCTAAAGGACAATGCCTGCTTTCATTTGTTTTCATGTTTGCTTTCTTTGAGTTGACATATCTTGTTCCAGTATTTGTTTTTGTTCTCTCTCCCATTTTTAATGGTAGCCACATACTGGACTGATACACTTAAGGATTTTTCTACAGTTCCTTTAAATCTCATTTTAGCCATTATCTTCTATGACTCAATATACTGCGTGTTCTCATTTCAGTTCCCTCCTCTTAGACTTATTGCTTTCCTGAGGTTTATGTTCTGCCTGTGTATATTTTCTCATCTGTGGATATATAGTTGAGTTTCTGCGGCTGCTGATTTTGATACTTTATATAATATTTCCTGTTCTTTTTAAGTTATTTACTTTTACAATGGGGAAGAGATAGTATAAAAGTGACCCTTGGAAACATATTCATCCTGTGAAGCTAGCCAAGAAAGACTCGGCATCATAAACCTTCTCTATCCTGTAATCTTATCTGACCTTTCTCTGGTGCATTGCTCCTTTGTATGTCTTAATGCTGTGATTCTTTATGGACACTTATCTGATCATTGCTCTAATGTGGGAGCACCTACTACAGGTCCCTGGCTGGCTTTGGAGTGAGATTTCACCATGCCTGTGTCGATTTGCAGAGTGCTAAATGAGTAGGAAAAAGAATTCTGAGCTTTACTTCTCACAGAAAAACCTGAAATCATTGCTCACTCTTTCATCTCTATTTTCTGAATTAAGTATGTGTAAAGTCTAATTATGTTATATAAAGTAACGCAAGGGGAAATTAGTTTGTTAACGAGAAAAGATAAAGGTAGAGAAATGGGAAATAAAAAGAGAGGCTCTGATTAAGTACAATGCATCTTTATTTTTTGCTTCCCCATGACAAATAATTGACTCAGTTGACTTTTATTTTTATTAACTGTCTATGTAGACCTCTCTTGAATTTTAAAGTTAATGTGGATTGGGTTAAAAAATGGGTCTAATCATGACTAAGGAGCTAATTCGCTGTTAACCTTAAAATGTGACTGACTTTCTGGGCCTTAGTGTCCACATCTCTAAACTGAGGATTTCTAAACTATATCACTGGGAGTCCTGGCTGCTCCATGAAAGTGCTTGAGGGCCCATCTGCAGTGAGATTTCCCAGAGTGGCTGTGTGTTTAGCTATTTTTATCTATTGCCCTTCTACTTAGGAATTATTTTAGAGGCACGTTTCCATGTTGAAAGTCAAACTGCTAGGTGATCTCCTTCTGTGAGTCTATGAAAGCTATCATCTCACCAATTCTTATGAAAGGAGCTTTTGGTGTCAAGTCGCTGATTTTCAAGTCTGTCTAGATATCAAAATTATCTTTGAAAGTAGTTTGTTTTTAATAAAGATGCCTGCGTTTCCTTTCAAATTACTAAATCAGAATTGTTGGGGAGGAAAAATAATTTCCTTCGGTTGAAATAAAATCCTAGGCCAAGATGGAACCACTTCTGCCTGAGGTGTCATATTAGCAAACTAAAACTTAGGTAACTTTTGTTTCTTTGTAAACACTCTGCTTGATCAGAAACACAGTATACCCCGTCATCCAATTTCCAAATGCCAAGCCAACTCTAGGTTCGATGGTTATTTCCTTGTTCCTTCCCCCTCCCCAAACAAGAGTGACTGTGTAGACACAGCCAGTCAAATATTTTCTATTGGCCTGTTCCTTGTTCTTTATTCTCTATCATCGTATAAGATCTTGCCTTAGACCCATTTTGCAATTTTCCTAAAGGAGACTGTCCACTTCATGAAATGTTAAATAAAGTTTGTTTGTATCACCTAAATATTTTCTCTTTAACCATTTTTTTTTTTTTTTTTTGAGGGCAGTGTCATTCATTGGCCCTCATATGTGGGACCGAACCGGGGCGACTGGCTTCCCAAGCCAGCGCTTAACCACTGCGCCACTCGGCTGGCACTCTCTTTAACCATTTTTAACACATCTACCCTTCATTGCTCTTGACTGAGGACCGCTCCTCCTCCACACACACGCGCACACCCTGTAAATTTTAATTACTTACATATGTATGGGAACCCCACAAAGATAATGAGACTCAAAAGGTGATCAGATGGTTGAGGCTTATATACTATCTAAGCTAAGGAAGCGGATAAAAGTATGGGATTTCAAAGGAAGGAAAGGCAATTCATAGGGAGTTGAGAAGAGCAAATGTTTGGCCATCAAATGTTGCCCTGCCTTGCATATAAGTCTCCCAGGTGAAAAGCTATCTCTAGCAATTGCTCTGTTCCTTACAAAGAGGTTTCTCCTTTGTTTTCAGATTCCTTCTGTGGCTCCAGTTCCTCAAAATAATTAACTGAAAATAATCCTTACTTCAAAGAGGCAAATTTGGGGTAGCACATCCTGCTACCCTTCAGGATCTCTATGGCAAGGGCCCGGCAACTGCAAGTTTCACATCGCTTCCCAGATCACCCACATATACAGCCTACATTGCCAACGTGTGGGGCTGAACTCAGAAATTCAGATGTGCCATGCCTCTAACTTGATATAACAGCTAACAATTTCTGAGTATTTTACCTATATTAACTCTTAAGCATGAAGACTCTGGTTTAGTAAGTCTGTCATAGCTCCCAAGAATTTGAGAAAAGAGGCCTTAGCTTATAATTTTTTATACTCTTCTCTGTTTAATGGGCTATATGTGTAAATACTGCGTTTTTTTATTTGTTTTTTATTTTCACACATATTGAGCATTTTTGGTAAGCTAGCTAACTATAAAGGTGATTCTTGGGTGTTCTCACATTTAAACTGATGTAAGTGAAATTAAAATGATGCAAGTTTATATGTTTTACATGACACAGGAAGCCTCATATGGAAGGAAGACACAAAGAAATTGTGGATTTTATACTTTAGTAGTAGTTTAATCAAACAGAAGCCAATGTGGAAAAGTAACTAAGCTATGTGGGGAGGTTAGAGAATAAGAATTATTTCAGTAAGTTCTATTTGTATAAGATTCTCTAGGTGTCAACTTCTCGTCCTTGATGATAAAAATGTCACTTACCTTCTGGCACAGGGAGGACATCTTTCACAGGGAAATTTCATCCCCTGCTTTTAAGAAAGGAGATCAGAGCAGTTTTTTGCATTGCTATTTTTTCAAGGGCTTTTAACTCAAAGTAATGTGAAAATGGCATATTGTGTGGTGGCATATTCTGCCACCTTTCACTATATACAAGTGTTATAATTGTTTTTTAATGCATTATTTTACCATCATAAAAATTCCGAGAGGTAGATAATTATCATACCCATTTTATAGGTAAGAAAATGAAAGCACAGAATATTACAGGGTACTAATGGAAGTTTGCAAAGCTGGTAAATATCAGAACTGGGATTCAAACCCAAACTCCGACTGACAATATATGAACTCTAATGTACTTTGCCTCACTTCAAAGTTATTTGGAAAGCACTCAACTCTGATGGGGCTACCATCACCTGGCAAATCACCCTGTACAAATGGGAACAGGAGAAGTGAAGTAAGATTAGTAGCAACTGAATCATAAGGCTGTGTGTTATAGAAGACTTTTGCACAGACCCCTGGAGAGAACATATGTTGGTCAGAGACAGAGTTGGGGGTGGAAGTAATAAGGGATAAAAGGAGATTTGCTGCAACCTACTCCCTACTTATCATGTCCACAGAAGCTGGGTATTATTGAAGAACATTTTTGCACTAAGAAAGTTGATTTTGATCCAGGGTTTTGCTTGGGGATAGAATTTAGAGAAGTTTTTATATTGATATTATCATAATAAATGAGAAATTTAAAGACTTTAATTTTATAATTTGCTGGAACCATCTGGACTTGGAATTATACAATAATGAGAAAACTTGTAAAACCACATTTATGTAAACCTTTCCCCTAACAAATCTAAGCAGAAAATATTATTTATTTATAAAATGGAAATAAAATTATGGGTATGTGAGAGCCAATTATCTAGGATTCTTTTGTTAATCATACTTTTAGCTTCTGAGTTGGAAATTATACTTTAAAATGTTTTTTGAGAGCAGTTCATAGCTTGAAAATGTGCTTGTTCTGGGCTCTTTGTAGCTTCTTTCCTGTATATTAAATGAAATGTCTGTAAAACATTTTAAGGAAAAAAAATCAAGGTTTTATCAAATTTTGGTTTTAATTTGCTCAGTGGTGTCTATCATAGCTTGAGATCAGGGAAGTAGCTGACCTTCAACCAATGCCTAGGAAAGCCCACCCGTTCAATTTTGGTGACTTGACTGATTTCTACAATAGCTCTGGATTTGAGAAGAGTGCTTTTAAACATCTCCTTTGAATAGACAGTTTTAATGATTCTCTTGATAGATGTATTAGATAGGTATTTATGACCTTGGTACTCTGAAAGATTGTCTTATAGGCTTTCTGTATAAAGTAATTGTTGATCCTAACCCTACAGTCTATATGGAATGCACTCTGCTCTCCTTTTCTCCCACCCCTTTGATCATGCTCTTTCCTTGGTTTATCCCTTACAACGGTCTCTGAGTTGGTGAGAAGGTACAATTTCCATCAAACAAATATTATATGTCCAGCAATCTATCTAATGTTTGAGCACAGAATTCATTATGGCACTGCAGCCCCCACTTTATTCAAGGGAAAAGGGCCTTGGGGCTCCTTTCTAAGTCAGTCTAGGCAGGATTTATGATTCAGTTATTTTGATACAAATCAGTTTGGAAATTCCTACATTCACACAATTTTAACTTGATTAAAATTTGGCCTAAATACGTCAGGCTATTTTTTTTTTTTTTTTTTTTGGCACAATACGTTAGCAAAGCAGGAAAGGAAAGGAAAGTACTACCTGGGATTTTTCTTGAGCTCATTGACTGGTGGGTTGTGTGAGATATATATATATATATATATATATATATATATACCAATTATTCTGTATCAATCTGATTGATTTGCTCTTCAAGTGTCATGAAACTGTTCCTGATAACTGTTTATTTGAATTATTTAATTCAGTGAATGTAAACTGATATATAAAATGATTTACTTATATGAAAGATAATTATGTGACTAAAGATCCCGATTAATTGCATTATTCAATTCACATAAATACTGAATCTAAAATGTGGAACCATTCTATTCCATTTAAACAGATGGGGGGAACTAGCATCACTTTTTAAAAACAAAAATTGAAGACAGGGCTTTTGTGGCTATGATTATATTTGTGATTTTAATTGCTGAGACATTCATGTTTGAAAAGCATCTGCTGTCAAAGCAGAGAAGCAGTAAATGTTCATAACGCTTTTCATACAATGACAATTACATTGACAATCTATTTTGAGAATAACCAAAATGGTTCCATTTAGTGTGTGTTCTGTGAAGGATCATCAGGGTCAATATAATGCCTATGAAAACGTCTAATATAACAGATACTTCTATTATGTCATTTCCATTGATGTTATAAAGGGAAAATGGAGACCTGAACCCTGAAATAATAGAGAAGAAAGGAGCCTTTTATTATGTCCTATTATCACATCTGGGAGGCCTCCCTTGGGAAGCCATGCCACAGAAACTTCCATTTGAACTTTCTAATGCTGTTTTTCTTTAGAAAATTGAAAAGAAACAAAAAACAAAAAAGAAACACTGATATTTCAAAATACATGCAAAAGCTCTGGGAAATGTTAAATTGTAAAGGCCGATTAGTGACCTACCTCTCTATTATTTCTTAAATAAAGTCCTGCTTGAAGACTAGAAGATAGAAAGAACTTTATGACCTGTTTTGATTTTCAAATGATATGATACAGGGACGCTTTTGCAAAATCTAGAGTGATTAACATCAGCCTTCAGATAAAAACTAAAACAAAACATTTAAGAAAACCTAATCAACCCAAATTAGTTTACTGAATTCCAAAGTATCTAAAATATTTTTCCTATTTTGTCTTGCTTCTATTGAGAGTATTAAAAAGGAAAGCTTTTATTGATAGTTTTTTTTGTTTGTTTTTTGAGGGCAGTGTCACTGGCCTTCATATGTGGGACCCGAACCGGGGCCCCTGGCTTCCCAAGCCAGCGCTTAACCACTGCGCCACTCGGCCGGCCCAAAAGGAAAGCTTTTAGAATGGAGATCCAAGAGGCAAGAAAGATTTCTGGATTTGTGCGCCTCCTTTTCAAAGTGGGTGGAGTAAGTCCTAAGGATAGGCTGGCGTACATGTACCTATGGTGATATGCAGCAGTTGGCTCACACTGGGTCGGGAGAGTCAATCATTAGTTTTGAAGAATTTCATGAGTCAGTTGTTCAAGAAAAGAATGATTTGAAAACGAACTATATAACTATACAGAATTAAACTGTATTAAAGCAAAAGTAATAAATATTCAAACTTATCATTTTCTAATTATTTCATTACCTTTTACTATTATCTGTGCTATTAAGATAATTTATGTCTGTTAGATCTGTATTATGGAAATACTATATAAGAGCACGCTGCTGCACATTTCTTCCCAAGGCTAAGTGGATGACTTCTTGATAGCTTGAAACCAACTATGATGGGAGTATTTGCAAATGGTCATGGTGATAATATTTATACCACATGCTATCATAATTCAGATTTAAGTTAAAAGTGTATTTTGTTGATTTAAAAATTTGCCAAAGACCTTAACAGACATCTCATTAAAGAAGATATACAGATAGCAAATGTGCATTTGAAAAGATGCACCACATCATATGACATCAGGGAAATTAAAATTAAAACAACAATGATATACTACTAGACATCCACTACAATGGTCAAAATCTAAAACACTGACAACATCAAATGCAGGCAAGGATGAGGAAGTCTCATACATTGCTGATGGGAATTCAAAACTGTACAGCCATTTTGGAAGACAGTTTTGAGGTTTCTTACAAAACTAAGCATATTTGACAATATGATCCAGCAGTCATTCTCCTTGGCATTTAGTCAAAGAAGTTGAAAGCTTATGTCCACACAAAAGCCAATAAACAAATGTTTATGGCAGCTCTTCATAACTGCCAAAACTTGGAAGCAACTAAGATGTCCTTTAGTAGGTGAATATATACATAAACTATGATACATCTGGGCAATGGAATATTATTCAGCACTAAAAATGAATGAATTGTTGAGCAGTGAAAAGACATGAAGGAAACTTAAATGCATACAGGCCAATCTTCAAAGGCTAGATATTCTACAATTACACCTTTGTGACCTTCTGGAAAAGGTGAATCTATAGGAACAGTGAAAAAAATCAGTGGTTGCAAAGGGTTGGAAGGTAAAAAGGATGAAAAAGCAGAGCACAGAGGATTATCAGCGCCGTGAAAATGTTGTTTGTGGTATTATAATGATGGCTATATGTCATTATACATTGGGCCAAACCCATAGAGTGTACAACTCCAGGAACTCTAATGTAACCTATTGATTTTGGGTGATGATGTGTCAATGCAGTTTCACCAAGTATAATAAATGTACCAATGTAATGTGGGATGTTGACAACAGGGAGTCTATGCTCTCTGGAAGAGGGAAATGAGACACTGCTACACCTTCCTGTCAATGTTTCTGTGAACCTAAAACTGCTCTAAAAATAAACCTGCTCTAAAAAAATAGTGTGCAGTGTTTATAACTATTATATTACATTCCTATGAATTGTAATCATTTATAAATTGTTACAAATTTGGGGAATATTATTCCAGGATCTGAAACTACGATACAACTTAGTAGAAAAATCACCCAGTCATTGATAAAAGAATGAAGTTCCAATATACATCTTCATTGTTTTACTTTTATCCCAGTTAACATAAAGAAGATGAAAACTGACATTCACGTAGGAACTACACTTGTTCATCAGTTGCAATATTTGGTTGTTGATGGTTACAAAATTGTGTCAAAATCAGTGAAAGCATTTTATGTGAATCAATTGCCTATATGAATTTATAATAAAGAATATTATATATTGTAGTACTTGCAAATAGTGTGCTACCTACCCTTTTTATCAAAAAATTTATGATAAACATATATGAGTGTGTGTGTACATGTATGCACATATATTTTCCCAGAGCCAATTGTTAAAAATTACCAGCATACCACTGTGTACCTAAATGCTACAATTTCAAATAATCTAGCCTAAAAACGTCTCTCTCCACCTACCTGTTCTGAGGCCCAAAATTTCTCCTTTATAGGTGAACTCACTAGCTTAAAATATTGAACCTTTTCAAAATGCATCTATTTCTGAAAAGGGTACTGATGGAAGCTCAATGATGTACACCTGAAATTGGAATTAATATGTCAGATAAGGGTTCATTTTAGTGCCTTGACAAGATGTTTTTTTAATTGAAATTTTTATGATTTTGAATATGAGAAAGATAAAACTAAACAAAACTTAGAAGAGGAAACTGAGGCTCAGAGAGTTGATGGTCAAGAAATCACAGAAAAATTTAAGTAATAATAATAATATGAAAAATTCACTTATTGAATGTTCATTACATACTATGGTCTGAATGTTTGTGTAGCCCCAAAATTCATACATTGAAATTCTAACCATCAAAGGTGATGGTATTTGGAGATGGGGACTTTGGGATATGATTAGGTCGTGAAGATGGAGCCCTCATGAATGAGTTTAGTGCTCATATAAAAGAGACCCCACATAGCTCCGTAGATCCTTCTGCCATGTGAGGATACAAAGAGAAGACTAAGACCTAAAGAGGGCCCGCACCCTGTTCATGCTGGCACCCTTATCTCTCAGACCTCTATTCTCCATACTGAGTTGTAAGAGTTTTTTTATATATTTTGGATATTAATAGACATATGACTTGCAAATATTTTCTCCCATTCCATAGCTTGACTTTTTAAATTTTGTTTATTGTTTCTTTTGCTGTACAGAAGTTTTTAGTTTGAGGTAATTCTACTTTTTATTTTTTATTGTTGTTGATTGTGCTTTTGGTGTCATATCAAAAAAATCATTGCCAAGATCAATGTCAAGGAGCTTTCCCCCTATGTTTTCTTCTAGAAGTTTTATAGTATCAGGTCTTGGTTAAATCTTTAATCACTCCCCAATTAATTTTGCATATGGTGTAAATTGGAGGCCAGTTTCATTCTTCTTCATGTGGTTATCCCATTTTCCTAACACCATTTATTGAAGAGACTAGCCTTTCCCCATTGAGCATTCTTTGCTTAAAGAACCTATTCTTTATCCATTACTTTATACTACTCCTAGAATCCAAAGTTTTAATTTCCGAACTAGGGTTTATCGTATAATTTTGTGCCTATCCCTTTAGTATAACTATTATGTAATATAAATACAGGCAGAAACATTATGTTCTGAATTATTAACGGATAGGAAGGTGTTCAGAGATTGATGCCTAGGTAGCTCCAATGTTAAGAAGTTACACATCGAACTGGAAAAATAAGGAGAGAAGACTACAGTTGTTAACTAAGGCCACAATAATATTGTATACCAAGCAATCACCAAAATCTCAGTGGTATAACAAGTGTGTGTTTAGCTTGCCAGTCTTAGAATTAACTGCTCTAGGCTGGGCTTAGCTGGTCCTCACTGTTCTCACTCATGTGTCTGCAGCCTAGTGGAAAGATTTGTTTTCGGCAGGGCTGGACCAGGGCAGCTTATCTGCAGCAACTCATGCTCCATTGGACAAATCCAGGCATGTCCTTCTCATGACAGTGGCTTCTTCGTGACTCTACTTGCAAAAGCATTTGCTAATCAACCATTGATCAAAACAAGTCACACAGCATAACTCAAACCCAAAGGAGAAATAAGCTACACCCACAATGGGTTGGCATTGTAAAGGATTTTTTGTTCGTTTTGTGTTACTTATTTATTTAATTTTTTGAAGATGTGTACATGGGAGAGGTGAATGATTGACTCTATCATGAAATCTACCTCAGAAACTAAGGCCGCATGACCAATGACATTGGAAAAAAACAGTGTTTCACTAGAAGCCAAGTAAAGAACATGCGTCAAGGAGAATATGATGTGTTTTATGTCAAATGTTCCTGATAAGTTAAACAATATGAGGACAGAGAACTGAACATTGGAGGTCATTAGTGACTGAAAAGAACAATTTTAATACAGTGTTGGGGACAAAATTCTGACAAGTAAAGTTAGAAGAGAAAAGGAGAAAACTTGGAGCAAATAATTACAAACAATATTTTCATGGATTTTTACAGCAAAAGGGCATAGAGAGATGGACTGGTACCTGACTGAGAAGTGGGATCAAAAGATATTTTAAAAAATATTTACCTATTTTATTGTGGGATAAATAATAGCAAGTTTATATGCTGATGAGAGTCTCTCAGTAGATGAGAAATTGATTGTATAGTACAAAGAACGGAGAGAATTGTTGGTGTATATCTTTGAATAGGCAGGATGGGATAGGGTCTAATTCATTATAAGAAGGATTGTCTTTACATAGGAGCCTGGAGAATTTATCTGTAGTAACAGAAGGTAGAGTATGTGCTGGTATTGGATAGCTGTGTTTGTGGGAGTCTGTAGAAATTCCCTAGAATACTGCAAACTTCCAAACTGTGGAATTCTGCAGTTTGAAAGTGCAAGAACCATCAGCAAATCATCTACAGCTGAACACTTTCACTTTCTGTGACAACTCTCAATTTTACTTTTTATGACTTTCAACTAGCTTATGTATATAGTGGAAATCAACATAAAAACATTCCTCCCTCCACTCCAAGTACAAGAAATCACATTAAACACATCAATTTCTCAATGTTTCTTTAGACCTGCAAGTTTAAAATACTTTTTATCCCAACTGAACAAACTGCCTGGTGAAAATTACTCTTGAAGTACCTCTTACAGGATTAAATATCTAAAACATTTAGTGATAGGAATCAACTGCTCCCTTTGTGCTGATTGGGTATTAAGAGTTTTCTCTTTCTTGAGAGTAGAGCTTGATTGACTCAACAAATAAGAAGCCCCAAGTACACTTGTAGCAACCAAAAAAAAGAAAAAAGAAAAAGAAAGGCTAAGAATGAGCAAAATATTCTATAATATCTTAGCACCCACGTGGCATTTTCCAAAGATGCTATTAGTTTTCTTTACTAAAAATTTTGTTTTCAGAAATTAACAAAAAATGTGTCCTTCCTGAAGTACTTGTAGTCTTCAATTAGAGCTTCTCCATATTCAGTCAGAATTGCTGCTTTTTTCTTTTTTTTGTTTCTGTCATCAATGAAAGTGACCTCTTGCAATAAATAGTCTGTGGTGACCTTGTTTTCACATCAGATTGCTTAGCCCAATGTTGGAATGAAAATAGATAATACTACCCTATAAATCTGTACTTATAATAAAAAATTGGAAGTGATGAAGGGTGGCAGATGGGTTTCAAGCTAAAGGACTTCATCCTCCATGAGTTTTGGCATTTCAAAAGCAGATTCTATGCCAGGGACAAGATGGACAGTTGGGACACTTTTGGCCAAGGATCTTGTCCTCATTTCAGTCATTGGGACCATCCTTATGATACAGGCTTCCACACACATGCTGCATGGTATGACTTCAGCCTGCCTCCTTTGCCAGGCTGTGCAGACCTTGTGTGGGGCTCTCACTAATCTTCCTCTTCCTTTTCCTCTTCCTCCCTCCTCCTCCTCCTCCTCCTCCTCCTCCTCCTCCTCCTCCTCTGCTTCTGCTTCTGCTTCATCACCTGGTTATTTGTTTGGGTGGAAACACTGCAATGTTTTCTAACTCTGTATAGTAGCTTGGTGTGAAAATTATTTTAAGTACTGCTTTAACACTGAGCTAGCTGTCTTTGATGAAATCTTGAAATTTATTTCCTTTACAGAAAGGACATACTCATTTAAAATTAAAACCAATCTTAAAAATGAGCTAAAACTATTTTGTTTCCATTTTAACACAGAAAGTCACATTCTTCCCACCTTTTGCCAAATCATGTGTAAAGAAAATAAAAACAGTTTTCTCAGAAAGGAACTGGGACTGCTCATGGCAATGTCTGGAGACATTTTTGCATGTCACAGTGTGGGGAGGGGTTGCTTCTGTCATGTGGGGGGTAACGCCAGAGTTACTGCTAAACATTCTACAATGCATAGGGCAGTCTCCTCTCTCCTGCCCAGCCCCCAAATAATTATCCTTCCCCAAATATCCATAGTATAATCCTGAGGTTGGGAAACCTTCTGTAAGGTGATAATCATGTCAGAACTTCACACCACTTCTTAGTGAGTCCAGAAAAAGTTAATTTCCCCCTTTAATACTCAAATAGATCTTCAGTAGATTTCCACTTTTAGTGTAGAATGTCATAAGACACAAATGACCTTCACTTGTGGTGACACCAAGGAAAATATAGATAATGTAAAAGTCATACACATTTGTGTGACTAAGAATTCAAAATGCAAGAAAGCCTTGGTGAACTGATTTCCGGGGAATGAAACCCTGCATAGTTGATCAGTGAGTGGCAGCAGATTCTGGGGCAAAAAATGGGTCTGGATATAGATAGATGATGAGGAAAGCTGGCCAGAGATCTAAAACTTTGAGGCTGAGAAAAAGGCAGCTGAGCTACTAGTAACAGTAGCTGGGAGCAGGTGGGATGGATTGGGATCTGGAAAATACCCAAACACAATGCTTAACAGTTTCCCTGGCACAACAAAGCTCCCTGCTTCTCCTTCTTCTAATTTTTATGAGAAAAATAAAATGAAAGTAGGACTAAAACGCAGAAAGAACCCGGGCATTCTCACACACTCTGCAAGTGCCTGCAACAGCTGAACCAAATCATTCAACTTCAGTCCATCCCTTTCTTGGCTTCAAGCCCAGACATTGGTTTAAAAAAGAAAAAAGAGAAAAAATAGTCTAGTTCCTGGATGACAGTGGGGCAGTATGGTGGTGAAAGCAGCAATAACAGGAGTGGTGGGTGGTGACTCAATTTTCTTAATTAACATTGCGGCTCAGTCACAGACTGATGATGAAATCTCTTTACTTTAGCAAACAGATGATCAAAAGATTTTGCACGCTCAGGGAATAGTAACAGTAGTAGCAGTAATAGTAGTAGTAGTAAACTGGCAATATTCCTAAACCTCTATTATTCTTCCCTAGATAATATCCCTATGCAAAAAAAAAAAAAGCAAGACATACAAAGAAGCAAGGAAATAGAATTTATGCTCATAAAATAACATTCATTTAGACTAACCCACAGATTACACAGATATTAAAGTAGTTGACAAGGACTTTAAAATAATTTTTAAAAATATGTTGAAGAATTTATAGAAAGAGATGGGAAGACTGAAAGAATAGATACAAAGTTCATTAAAGAAGTGGAAACTACAAAAATCTCAAAAAAAGAAAACATATATAAATTATATGAAATTCAAAAGTACATTAAATTAATTTAACGGCAGAATAACTGTAAAAGATAGGATCAGTCATCTTAAAAACAGATTAATAAAATTATCTGAAATGAAGAATGGAGAGAAAAAAAGATTTAAAAAGAGCAGAGTGCATGTGAGTTGTTGGATCAAATGATCAAACATACGCACTAGGATTAGCAGAAGGGGAGGAGAGATTGGACCTGAAAAAATTTTGAAGATAAAAGAGTACATACTTTATGTTTTAATTTATCTGAATTTCAAGATTGTTTAAAGTTCATTATATATTCATTTATAATATAACAATTTATAATATAACATTTATAATATAAATATATAATATGTTTATAATAATATTTTATAAATATTCAGAGGGTGCCAAAAAACTGTATACACATTTTAAGAAAGGAAAATTGCACTAAAATTGTGATACTCAATGCATACTAATAACAAAAGATGAATACAAGTCATGTTTGACTTCTGCAATTACAAGAGGTGTTCAAAGTGGTTACCATCAGTGTCCAGACACTTCTGATTATAGCGAACTACTGCTTGAGCAAACGTTGATCAAAATGTCCATTTGTATACAATTTTTTTTTTGGTACCCCTGGTATCTTTATAGGGATAGCAATTAGAATACTGGCTCTGGAAGTAAATAGACTGGAAATGAGCATTAGGGAACTTTCTAGGATAATTTCATGGCTCTATGTTTTGATTGGGGTGGTGGCTACATGATGCATACAATTGTCAAAGCTCATTGTATGTACTTAATATCTATGCATTCTTCTCTTATCTGTGATTTTAAAATGAAATAGTAGTGTCAGAAGCCAAGACTAGATATAACTTTCAATAACAGGCCTAAGTTATCAAGTACTTTGAAAAACATTTTCTAATATCCTTTTATTCCTATAATTTTTCTCTATGCTACCTGAATAGCTATGAATACAGGCCTTTCTCATTGTAATTAACATCTTTTTTTTTTTCTTTTTAATTTGGGGAATTGGGGAAGGGGAACATTGTGTTTTTCCAGGACCCATCAGCTCCAAGTCAACTTGTTGTCCTTCAATCTTTATTGTGGAGGGCGCAGGCTGAGCTCCAAGTCCAGTCACCACTTTCAATCTAGTTGCAGGGTGTAGGGGGGGTATAGTCCATCATCCTATGTGAGAGTCGAATCTGCAACCTTGTTGCACACTGAGCCATCCGATCCCCGTCAACAGCTCGTGGCTGCTCAGCTCAAGGTGCCATGTTCAATCTTAGTTGCGAGGGAGGCAGGTCATAGCCCACCATCCCATACAGTGTCAAACTGGCAACCTTGTTGCTCAGAGCATGCACTCTCACCAGCTCAGTGGTAGCTCAGCTCAGGTGCAGCTCACTGGATTATGTGGGGATCAAACCAGCCACCCTGTTGCTCAGAGCAGAGCCACTCAACCCAGCCCCTGTAATTAACATCTTAATACACTTCCTTCTTCCTTAATACACCCCCTATCTGTGCACACACACTGAATAGGGTCCATTTTAGCACACATACCCCTGCGGAAAATCAGAATACAGTCATATACTTTTATTCACAGGCTTAACCCTAGTATGACAAAATAACAGAATTTGAAGCTTGGAAGACCACTTTGGAAATTTGCTATTCTTTGATAAAATTAGATGTTCAAAACTTTTGTGCCTTCTGGTTTCAATGGTTTTTTCCTACTTAAGACTTTCTGTTTAATATTTTTGAAGTATAACACACATATAGAAAAGTAAATAAAGTATAAAGCTTGAAACATTTTCATGAAGTAAATACATGCATGTAACCACCATCTATGTTAAGGAACAGAGCAATTTAGAAGCCCTGATATGCTCAAAGTTAGTCACTATCCCACCTGCAAGCGTAATTGCTATCCTGATTTGTAAAAGTGATTTTATTTTTGCCCAGTTTAACATTTTTATATTTATGGGTCTATCTACTATGTGCCATTTTGATCTGACTTCCTTTGCTCAATAATACATGTGTGAGAGTCATATTTCTGTGTAGTTGATTACTTAGTTTCATTGCTATATGGTATTCCATTGTAGAACTGCCCAATATTTATTTCTAGGTAGAGAAAATCATATGAATAGTGCTGCTATGGATACTCTAGAACATAAAATGTCTTTTGGTAGACAGTTATGTGAATTTATATTGGATATGCACTTGAGTGGAATTGATGGGTTATACAATATGCACATATTTAGCTAATCAATTTTCCAAAGTGATTATATCAAACTATACTCTCCTAAGCAGTATATGAGATTTATGGTTGTTCTACTTTCGAAGCAAGAGTGGATGTGATCTGGCTTTTTCCTTTCAACCATTTGGTATATGTATATGTGTGTGTATAATAGTTTCATTAACATACAATATAATTAATGTACAATAATCTTCACATAAAATACACCATTTGCTAAATTTCTACAAGTATACAGCAGTCCTCCTTTATTTGTGGGTGATACAACTACCAGGAGAGTTCAGCTCCCATCTTCATGAGACTAAGTCTCCAAAAAAGAGCACTGGTTTCTGAAAGCAATAGGCTCTCTGCATTTATATAATTCTTCTCATGTACCAATACTCTTCAAATCATGTTTAATATGTTAAACATTTAATTCACAGAAAAATCCCATAACATCTGAACTATTATTAGCCCTATCTAACACAGTGATTCTCAATCAGAGGCAATCTTACCCACAGTGGACATTTGAAATATATGGACAAATGTTTGAGTATCAAAACTTATGCAAGGAGTGGTGGTGGCATTTACTGGGTACAGAGGTCAGAGATCTAGTTAAATATCCTCTAAGGCACAGTGCAGCCTCCCACAACAAAGCTTTCCAAACAAACCTTGATAGTAAGTGAAGAAACAAGGCAAAAAGAAGTAACTTGCCTAGGGACTACACATGAAGTAAGTGGGAGATTATGCCAGAACCACTGCTCTTCCACCACATTGTACCTCATTGTGAAAGCTGTCATAAGAACCTGGTTCAGCAAGAACAAAATACCAAGGTAAAAGTGAGAATAGGGTATGGGTGCACACATGCATGCGTGTGTGTGATGGTGGTACCAAACACAGTAATACCTTGGTTTGCAAGCATAATTCATCCCGGAAACAAACTACTCATATTGCTATACATCTCTCGTTTATCACTGTAAAAATGTATTAGAAATATTTGCTCATCTTGTGGAATACTCGCAAACCATGTTGCTCACATCCAAGGTTTTCCTGTATAAAGTATTAAGTATTCAGCTAAGAAATATGTTTATTTAAAGAGCAATATATAATATCTATATTTATTAACTAGATGGATATTTTGGGAAATAATTTAAACGATTTGTTGGAATGAGGTTAGGTTTGGTATCAGTTATTATGGATTTAGACCATAGTGCTGAGAATAAAGAGATCATATTAATCTAAGAGTGTGAAGAAGAAAAAAAGAATGAAAAGTGTTTGATGGATGAATGGCTATTCCAAGTAAAGGAAAGAGAAGTGAAAAAAAAAAGAACGATTTTGCTATTCTAAGCTATAGAGGCTAGGAGGATTGTGGTACAACATACAGAGATGGGAAAATAGAGGAAATAAGCTGGTTTGGGGAAAACAAAACAAAACAAAAAAACACAACGCATTGCTATCCAAATGGTGCTGCTTTGTAGCCATCTGGGACTATAGGGTGCAGGCTTAACATTATTTGGCTCCAGACAATATATCCTCGTTTGCCTCAGAAAGTCCCAGTATAAACCTTTGTGTGGATATTTTAAAAATATCAACACTTTTACTCGTAAAAGTGTCCTGTTTGGGCAATAAATTATGCAGTTACTCCAAAAGAAATCCAGTAAGGTGTGAAATCTTGTAATCCTCTGGTATTTCCAGATGATGGGAAGTTTGAGGAATAATGCTAGAGAATTTTGATAAATACTGCCGTGACTCAGGGATACAGGTTGTCTTATCAGCAGGCAAACTATATCTCAGAATGTGGAATATCTCTTCCAAGGTCACAATCAAAATCTGGAAGCTAAATTGTTAGTTTTTGTTTTCCAGGGACATGAAAACATCATGCTCTACATATAATTAAGTAGGGGTGGAGGAGAGAAGATAATACTAGAAATATATCCTCTATGATGGATTGCTGTTGGGGGCATTCATTTAACCAGACAGAGATGGGAACTGAAAACAATGGGTCTGAGAATAGCTTTAATTTATATTATCTTTAACATTGAAAAATAACATCTGTACTACACCTGGATGAGAAACTAGTCTCTACCTGAGTTTGGGAAAACTTGGCTGTCTTGACACAACTTTAAACTTTATTTGACCCTAAATTGTTTAAAGTGTATTTTAAAACACAGAAATGGATCTCTCTCAACTTGTTGCTGTCTGACTTTGGAACCTTTTGGGTTGGGCAGATATTGGAAATAGAAAGAAACTAATTTTAGCTTGATTGATTATAATATTATATCTTCAAATCATCCTTATTCTCACATACTTTACATATTGCATCTGTTTAGGGACCTTTCTCAGTGGAGCCGTATGTAAACCAGATGCAGACATTAGAGGATGTTAGAAGCACCAAGAAGGTCATATGGACTTCATTCAGCTGAGCACAAACTTTAACATCTGGGTAAGTGAAATTTTGATCCCAGTACTGCCATTGCCTTGAAATATCACTCAAGGAAGGAAATCTCTCATTCCCTTTGGGCTCCAATACACTTATTCTTATTAAAAATGGGAAGCATCCTGACATCAATTGTATAAGTTGAACATATAACTAACTAGTTCACTTCAATGAGTTGGGAAAATTTACAAAAACAATGTAAACTACTATTAAATTTAGGTCAAGGTACACATAATTTATCTTTAGAAATGCCATTGAAATTGAACTTTGCTTGATACTATAAATCTACAACTTCTGCTCCAGGTGTGTTTTTTGTTTGTTTGTTTACAAAATCTTCGGAGGATAGGTTAGAAAGATGCTCTTTTCATGTAATCTCTTCGCCTGGTATGGCTGCTTTGGGGCTAGCCAAATTATTGTCTCTAACTCATAAATTAGTACTGTCCCATGACTCTTTAAAATCCTGCCTAAGTTCTTAAAAATTTGATAGTCATAAATTTGAAAATGTCATACATTTTCATTTTAGAAAAAAAAAAAGAGATAGACAGCAAATTTTTAAAATTAAATTACCTGTTATATCATTACTCAGGAATCTCTTTTAACACTGTATTGTATATAATTTGTCTCATTTTTGGGAGCAGATTTATAAGTGATATGAGCATATGTATGCATATGATTGTGTATGTATCCTACATTTTTCTGATTAATGTACCCTTTCACTTTCTAAAACAAGTTTGATTCAAATCTTTACCACGGCCTTAAATTTTTTAATGCTATGTCTACCTCTTCATCTTCAGCAAATGACCTCACCTCTAATATTGAGGAACAAGAGGCCACCAATTGGGAATTAACTCAGCTTCTTGCTACTAGGCCTACAAGTTTGACGTCCTTGACTATCCTTTCCTTTGTCATCCAGGTTAAGTGGAGAACATGTCACTTTGCCTTTCCATGACAGTGGATCCAGTTGTGCATATTCTCAGGTATCTCATTGTAACAGTTATTCTTTCAGCTTCCTCTTCTTTAGTGGGTTCACTCACACTGACTGACATTTAAGGTTTTTTTTTTTCAGATGTGGGGATTATTTTTATGGCTATCAGAGGCATATTTGAATTACTCATACTCCTCAGTTCATGACTGGCAATCAATTTCACAATTTCATCCTTTAACCCCAAGCTAGCTTCCCTCCAGCCAGGGGGAGCTGCTCCACTCTGTTTATACCCACACACAATATTATCCTTATATGCTTGTAAAATATATAGTGTATTTGTGGTGGAATTTTCTGCCTCATATTAGAACCAAAGATATTATTATCAGATACATATGAAAATATTAGTTTTATGACTAGTAAAAAAGTTCTAGGTAGAGATTTGGGCCCTGGTGTGAGGCCAAAAGGTTTTGCTGACAGCCTTCTCCACGTGCCACCTTTTATATCCTTTTCTACTTTTGCCTTTTGCATAGGTTGGGGCTGCCAATAGAATCTTGAATCAAAATTATGAGATTAGACATTCTTGCCCTGTTCCCAATCTTAGAGAGAGAATATTTCTTTTACCATTATTTAGGATATTAGCTCTAGGTTCCTTTGTATGTGCTTTTTTTGTTGTTAGATTGAGGATGTTTCATTTCATTCCTAGTTTATTGAAAGTTTTTATCAGGAATTTGTAGATTTTTGTCCAATGCTTTTTCTGCACCTGTTACAATAATTATATATTTCCTTATTCATCAAACTGTTAATATGGAGAATAATATGGATCAATTTTCATGTGTTAAATCTATCTTGCATTTGAAAGGTAAACCACGTTTGCACATGATCTATTACCTTTTTATGGATTGCAGATTCAATTCCTAACATTTCGTGTTAGAATTTTTTACCTATGTTCATGAGGGATTTGGTATACAGTTTTCTTTTTGTAATGTCTTTATCAAGTTTTATGTAGGGTATGACTAGGAGTATAAAATGATTTGGAAGGTTGTTTTGTTTTGTTTTAATCTTCTGGTTTCTGTAAAACTTGGTATGGAGTTAACATTATTTATTTTTTAAATGTTTGTTAGCAGTCCTGGGCCAGCAATTTTCCTTGTATGATTTGTAATCCTTTTAGTATCTGTAGGTCCTGGGAAGATAGTCTCTCTTTTCATTCACATTTTTCTAGATTCTTATATTAAAAAGTTAGATGATTGATTTTCACTTTCTTTTTCTTATTTAACATAATTGTTTAATGATATGTTCTTTCTAAAATCTGCTTTATCTGAATCTCTTATTTTGACTTATTTTCATTCAGTTCAGTTTTTGTCTAATTCTTTGAGGTTTCTTCTTTGGTCCATGGGTTATTTAAAAATGTTTAATTTAATTTCAAAAGACTTGGCAATTTTCCAGATATCAGTCTCATGTTAATTTCTACTTAAATTCCATTTTGTTTGTAGGTCGATCTCCTGTGTATCTCAGTCTTTGCCAGGTGGCCTTATGTAGTATGTGTCCTGTGAAGTCCAGTGGTGCAGTCTCCCTTATCACCTGTGCAATGTGTTCCAGGAGTAGCCCTTGTATGTTTTGTGTGCAGATCTACCTAATACACAGAAGCCAAGATGGAGGGGCAGCCAGAATGAGGAAACAAAGAAACATGATCCAAATAAAATAACAGGAGAAACCTACAGAAGAAGAGCTAAATGAAATGGAGGCAACCAACCAAACAGGGACAGAGTTTAAAACACTGGTTATAAGAATGTTTAAGAAACTAAGTGAGAACTTCAACAAAAAGACATTAAGCATAAGGAAGGACATAGAAATGATAAAGAAGAACCAGTTAGAAATAAAGAATACAATAACTGAAATGAAGAAAACACTGGAAGGAATCAACAGCAGATTAGAAAAGCAGAGACTGAGTCAGTGATTGAGAAGACAAGGTAGCAGAAAACACTCAATCAGAACAACAAAAAGAAAAAAGAATTAAGAACAACAAACAAAGATAGTTTCAGGGAACTTTGGGACAACATCAAGTGTAACAATACACACATTATAGGAGTACCAGAAGGAGAAGAGAAGTTGCAAGGCATTGAAAACCTATTTAAAGAAATAATGACTGAAACTTCCCTAATCTGGCAAAGGAAATAGACATACAAGCCCAGGAAGTATAGCGAGTCCCTAAAAATGTGAACCCAAATAGGCCTACGCCAAGACACATCATAATTAAAATGACAAAAGTTAAAGACAGAATCCTAAAAGCAGCAAGAGAAAGACAACTAGTTACTTACAAGGAAGCTCCCATAAGTCTATCAGCTGATTTCTCAACAGAAATTTTGCAGGCCAGAGGGAGTGGCAGGAAATATTCAAAGTGATGAAAAATAAGGACCTACAGCCAAGACTACTCTACCTAGCAAGCCTATCCTTTAAAATTGAAGGGGAGAAAAAGTTTCCCAGACAAGAAGAAGACAAAGGAATTCATGACCCCATTGAGTAGATTTGCCCAGTGATCTCTGGTGCCTGCCGAGAACAGCTTTGGGGCCAATCAGGTGAGGCTCTGTTTCGGTCTAAAGCCGACCACAAGGTTTATTGGTTTTGGGGCCTCTAGAGAGGGGCTCCCATGCTGGGCAAGGTCAGCCACTGCTTGTGACTGGCCCAGGCTACCTGATAGGAGCTACAAAGCAATTCATGGTTGGTTGCTGCCTGTGACAAACCTGCGCATGTGAGAGGCCATGCTATGAAATAAGGCCAGCTGCCACCAGGGCTGATGCCATCTGCCTGCTTCCTGTAAGGCTCAGTCACTGAGAAGAAGCCTTAGGTGGTATGTGAATTGTGTGAAGCAAGGTTACCAGGGAGGGAGAGTGATGTTTACCAGGTTGATGAAGATTCAGATTTGGTAGCAATGCTGAGCCTGGGATGACTCAGCAAAAGGCACAAAGCACATTGAGGCCAGCTGCTGCCTGCCTGGGGCCTGCAGATGCTCTAGAGTTGTCCAAGAAAGATTGCAGCTCAGGTCAATGCCAGCTGCTGAAAGAGCTTCCTGTGGTGTGTCAGTGGGGTAGGTCAGGGTCCTAGAGAGTTACAGGGATGGAGTGAGCGGAGTTCACCAGGCCAATGCAGATTCGTATTTGGCAGTATGGGGCAGAGGTCAACACAAAAAAGATGGCACCTACCTGCTGGCTGCACAAGCTGAGGGCCCAGAACAGGGACAATGACATGTGTTCCTCTAACCTTCATCATGACTCCACAGAACACAGTTTCTCCCTGTTTGTCTCTGGCACCTCCCAAGCTTCCATCCTCTGCCAGAGCCCAGGATGAGTGCCTGGAAGTGAGAGAATCTGTGCATGGGCCCTTTAAGAGGACACCTAAGCTTCCAACAGGACTCCTATCTTGATAAGATTAAACTTTTGCAATCATTCTAGTACTTATTCTGTGCTCTCATGAATCATTTATTCAGTGTGGCAGTAATAAAAAGGAGTGCAATTATCCAAAACCACAAATTTCCACTTTACCAAGGTGGGTCTGGTGATTGCACCTATTAAATTCCTAAATTTCCGGGACAGTGATCAGCCCTGAAGTTGTGGAATGGTACAAATACCTGAAAGGGACCAGCCAAGTGCCCAGTGGAAGCTCGATTGCACTGGACCCCTTTCGTCATAGGAAGGACAGTATAGTATAGATATTTTTCTTATTGGAATAATAGCTATTCTGTTTAGGATTCAGTTTTTTTATTTTTTTATTTTTTGTCTGTCATTTTTCTAGACTTAGTACTTAATGCATCATAAGGATGTAATCATTATGCCTTCCAGAAAACTCTTATCAAAGTGAAGGGTGTAAGGAAGCAAGAAGATCCCTATGAGGGCCGGCCGAGTGGCGCGGTGGTTGAGCACTGTCTTGGGAAGCCAGCGGCCCCGGTACGGATCCCACATGTGGAGACCAGTGACACTGCCCTCAAAAAAAATAAATAAATAAAATAAAGCAAAATAGAATGCAAGTCCAACTGACGTGGACTTTAAAAAAAAAAAAAGATCCCTATGAGTTTCAGCATTCATATACACCATCACTCACAAATAGCTGGCTTTATGACATGGCTCAATTAAACCTTAATTTCAATGCCAGCTGGGAAACATTACTCAATCACATGAGGGAGGTTGTGTATACCCTGAAAAAGAAAAAAAATAAATGGTGCTATATTACCCCTAGTTAAAAATATAGATTCAGTAATCAAGGATCAGAGATGGGGTAATGCCTTTTACATTTATACAAAATGACCCATATTTTAAATATTTAATCCTGTCCCCATGAGTATTGTATCTGCTGGGTCAATTTTACTGACTGCTGGACTGGAAGCTAAGGCTGCCATTTGGTTATGGTGTTCTTATAAAAAGGGGATTAAGGCATTGAGAGTGGTGATTAACCTTTACCTTCAAGGGAAAACACACTTGCTTCCAGATACAGCAGATAAGAGGATATGGTTGGAACTCAGCTATCCCTTATGCTGCTCTTTGTACTTTCAATCCCAGTGGACAGAATTATTGGAAGACTGTACAAACTTACATAGGTACTATCACAATCTGGGTCATGAATGTTGAGCCACATCCAGCAAAAACACCTGACCAACTTGGGGACTGGCGAAAGAATAGAGATATATAGAGTATGTTGAAAACAAACAAAAAAAAAAGTAAAAAAGATAGTGCTACAAACTTGTGAGCAGTTGACTAAATAAAGGTCATAGCATTTACTGGTATTTTCCCACTTCCTCTATTATTCCTTTTTCTTCCTTTTGATTCTAGCCTATCCTAGATTTGTGAGTTTTAGATACATTTATCATGTCCTCTGTAGATTATAGAATAACAAGATGAAATAATGAAGCTAGAAGAAAGGGCCAATTGCTGAGGCCATATGCAAGAACTCTGCAGTCCTGTGCATCCTTTTGGAAATAAGGAAGGATGAGTGTTCGTTTGTTTGCCCAGAATTATTTCCCTTTCTTTTAGTAGTGAAATGCTTCATTTCTTTTAGGGATTTGCAACCTTCTGGCATATAAACTGAGTGAGGACACTTAGACAAAACAAAGACATTCGAAAATGTGAGTCTTAGGAGCCCAACCATAAAGCTGAAAACAGTTGGGGTTCAGACCTTGCAGCACCCTGAGGAAACTCCTCATTATTTTCTGCCAGCTAGTTTTTGTGGCTTCTTTCCTTTCTGTTCTTTCTGAGATTTTATAGTTAAACTCTTGGAATTTCTGAACTTCCCCAAAGTCTTTCAATAATTTCACTTTGGCCAATTTAGCCCAAGCTTGGGAACAAAAAGTCTAACTGGTACCTTTTATTAATCTATATCACAGGCTTTTATACCCTGAAAACAACATTGAATCCTGTTCTTCATACTTTCTCTCTTTTTGTTTTCTTATCAAAACAAAATCAAAGGTACCACTAATTAGCTGGGCAAGTCATTCATCTCTCCAGGCCTCAGAATCTTCATGTATAAAATAAGATAATTTTGTACCCTACCTAGCTCACAGAATGGCTGTGAAAATTAAATTTTAAGCAATATGAGAACATATTGAGAAGGACATAAGATATAACATATAGCACTCATAGGCATAAGCCTAATTAAGACTAGCTTTTATTAGATGGCTATTTCCCTAGGTTTACTCCCTTGGCACCAGAGGTTTGCTGATAAATAGTTAGGAACAGTCTGAATAGCCCAGGTTCTATTCACTATAAGACTGTCTCCTATATGAAGGGTTCCCCAATGGCTGTCCATTTCTCCCTTCCCAAAAAGCAATTTTTTTCCAGTTTTTGCCTTATATTTTTATAGCATTTTGCACTAACCCCACCATAATCTTTGCCACACTTCAGTTAAATACTCTCATGCCTTTCTTTTACCTTTTAGTGACTGAACGTTCCTAAAAGACAGTCACCATACCTTAGTTATCACTATACAGTTGTCTTGTCTGCAGTTTTCAATTAATGAATAAAAATTTAAAAATAAAGATTAACAGAACAAAGAAAAGCCAAAAATGATAATATTGGGCTGTCAGAAAAGTCATGATGTATTTTTCTATGTTTTTTGTTGCAAAAAGGCATCATGACTTTTCCGAAAACCCAATATTAACATTCCACTTGCTTGCTTTGATAACTTGGCAACACCAGACATGATATTCATAATTGTTACACAACTGAACTGCTCTTACCAGGAGATGGATGCATGAAAGTCTTCAGAAAGTGTTACTATGAGTTATGGCAGGGACATTTTTCAAAAGAAGAGGTAGTGGGTAGTTAGGTTTGGGCAGATATTTTGTAGAAGAGTTGGATAGAAAGACAAGCTGTTAATGACATCAGAACACATTCCCAGTGCTACTGGAAATACTATACACAGCAGTAGTCACCCAGATGCTCCCAGGACTACCATCAGAACACAGAGAGATTTATTACCTGAATGAATAATTCTTCTCACATTGGTAGGATGCTCTATCTGAGCAAACTCCAACCACTTATGGACTGTAACAGCTAGATGAGTAGTTTTTCTTGGGCACTGCTTTCTAAGATACCACAGGTAATGTAATTGATCTATGCTAATTTTCATAACATTTAAGGGTTTTATTGATATTGTGCATGTGATTTTGGTTCATTGAGACCAGGATCCTATAAATGGGGGAATCAGTATCATTGCACAGAGCAAATGAATAAGAATCATATTAAGAAAAAGTTGCTAGGTTAACTTCTTAAATGATGTTTACATAAGTTTTAAGTTCAACAGTAGAATTCCAATTTTAACTAGCTTGTCTGTTCCAGTAAAGGGCATACGAATAGTTAAATCATATCATGGAACTGCTAACTTTTTATTTAGTTTCATTTTAACACCAATCTGAAATAATCTTTATCTATAAATACTTTTTTCTAAGAATTTGAGAGAAATTATGTTTGAACAGGAAGCTGGGAATTTTTTATTTGAACTTAAAAATTTTTATTTTAGCCCTATTTTTGTTCATTGTAATTCAGTGTATGTATATTGCTGTCATAAGTTTGTGAAGCCCTCTTGATAATCAATGGTGATTTTACTCACTGCCTAGGTAGAAAAAAATGTTGTCCTATGTAAATTAAAATCAAGATCATTTCATAGTATGAAAAGGACTTTAGAATTAGAGCAAACAACTTCATATTTGGCTCCATCAGTTAGTAACTGTATTATTTGAGTGTGTTACTTGACTTGACTCTCAGTTTTGACATCAACAAAGAGAGAATGTTTTTAAAAGCCTATTAGAATTTTGAAAAGGTTAAATTAAAAAAAAAGATGTGGCTCATAGTAACAGCTGATTATGTAAATTTATTTTTACTTTTCATATTATTTTCTAAGAAAGGGATGGGAGGAAAACAATCATAGGGTTCAAGGAGAAGCAGATGGCAGAGCAGCCACAGATCACTGGGAAGGAGAATAAAAATAATGTGGAACTACATTTTAAGGCTTCCCAAGTAGTGGTAGAGCGGTAGTGAGACTGAGAGCCCCTCGAATCATGTTTGAAATGGCAATGGCTGCTTGTCATCTGCTCCTTGCCTGACACCCAGGAACTCCCACATGTGCAGGCACTCTGGTGTTCCATTCAATGACTAAGTATATATTTCTTGACATTTATTTTATGAAATATTATTTCTATTTAAAATATAGAAAATGTGATTAATGTGTTTCCTTTTGCCTTTCATGATTTGAGAAAAGAACCTGTTCTATACAACATTAAGAAAAATGAATGTCAGAATTTTTTAAAGGAGGGAGGTTTCTCTATCCAAATCTTTTCATTAATTTGGTTAAGTTAGTAATGTTATTCTTTTTTCTTTAAATTTCAAATTCATGAAACATCTATCCATGAAAAGCTTTCTTTTGTTTAATGTATTGTATTATTTTTTTCCAATTCAACCCATAGCCTCAGAATCTTTGACATGGATATTAGTTTTCTGTTGTTGCTGTAACAGATTGCCACAAATGTGGAAGCTTAAAACAACATAAGCTTATTTATTGTACAGTTGTGTAGGTTAGAAGTCTGACACCGGCTTGCTGAGCAAAAATAAAAGTGTTTTTGAAGCTGTATTCTATTCTGAAGGCAACAGAAATCATTACTATAGTTTCCTTGCCTTTTCCAGGTTCTGGAGTCTGCATTCCCTGGCTCATGATGCTTTTTCTCCAACTTCAAAGTGAGCAATGGTGAGTGGAATCCTTTTCACATAGCATCACTCCGACTTCTGCTTCTGCTTTCTTGTTGCACTTTTAAAGACCTGTAAATTTATGTTTGGCCCACCCAAATAATTCAGGATAATCTCCCAATCTCAAAGCCCTTAACTTAATCATACTTACAAAATTCCTTTTGCCAAGTAAGGTGACATATTTACAGGTTCCAAACATTGAGATGTGGATATTTTTGAAGGGTGATACTGTGAAGTAGCTGTCCTTGTTTTCTTCCTCTCTTTGTTCTCCATCCCTCTCTTTCACTTGATATACTTTAGTGTATATTAACTTACATCATTATGTCTAAATGCTGTCTGGTGTCCCTTCTTACACATCTACCATGTTTTACTTATCCTTCTCCTATGCACAGACAAGTAGTTTGACAAAACTTCCTACCAGAAACAAAGCCAATATGAACACCTTTGCATATCCCTTTGTAACCAGCATGGAATTTTTTCTGGAGTATATAGCTCAGAACAAGATTACTGAGTAGAATAGTATAAGCAACCTTAATTTTCATTAAATACTGTCAGAGTTCACTCCAGACCCAGACAGGTAGCACAAGTTTACATTCCCCTGTCCCACAACACATGAAGTTTTTCACAAACCCCTATTCTTGCAAACACTTAATGTTATCTGATTTTATAATTTTTGCCAATATCATGGTTATCATGTGGTTTTTAATTTGTATTTTGTTTAGTACTCTTTATTTTGATGTAACATGCATACATGCAGAGCACAGATCATAAGTGTACCGTTCAATCATTTATTACAAATTGAACATGCTTATTTAGCCAATACCCCTAAAATAGATGGACTCCTTCACATCCCCCCCTTTTAGTTACTATCTTCTCCAAGTATAGCTTTTATTCAGATTCTATCTTTATGAAATAATTATCTAAGTAATCTAAATTGAATCACGTTGTATATTTTTGTTTATTGTTTATTTGGTTCTGGCTTCATTCACCCAACATGGTTTGTGAGATGTAGCACTAGTTGTTCATGCTCATTGCCTCATAGAAATTAGGTGATCCTTGGCAATGGCTAGTGTATGGTGAACACCCGATGAGTGGGGCTGTTGTTTCTAGGCTTTTGTGTCTCCCAATCCCTTTCTCTCCTAGCCCCTAGATGTGCAGCACCCAAAATGGGGCTCTCAGACAAACTGCTTTCATTGTCAAGTTCAAATTAATTGGCCTTTCAGTCCAGGCCCCACCTGCCTTTATCTTCATCTCCCATAACTCAGTCTCCACATCATTTATTGTTAACTCACATGAATGATTGTTCCCATTGCCTAAAATAACTTGTCTGTGGCGATAAATGTCTACAATTTCATTGCATGATTTATTTATATGTTCTACAATAGTTGTACATTTGCACTGCTTTAGCACATTATGAATAGTGTTATAAAAATAGTGGTAGATGACCTTTGGTGAATATGTGTATGCATCGTTAATGGGTCCATAATTAGTGGTGGAATGGATGGGTCATATAGAGTGAGTATGTTAATATTCAATAGATATTACTTGTAGTAGTATAATACAGTGGTATAAGTCCTCCAGCTTTTTTTTTTTTTTTTTTTTGAGGGCAGTGTCCCTGGCCCTCATATGTGGGACCGAACCGGGGCCACTGGCTTCCCAAGCCAGCGCCTAACCACCGTACCACTCGGCCGGCCCTAGCTTTTTTTTAAAATTGCCTTTGATATCCTTGGTACCTTTCACTTCCGTATTAGTTTGTTCCAGCTGCTATAACAAAATACCATAGACTGAGTGGCATATACACAACAGAAATTTATTTCTTATAATTCTAGAGGCTGGGAAGTCCAAGATCAAGGCACCAGCACATTCAGTATCTAGTGAGGACCCACTTCCTGGACAGCCATCTTCTGTCTGTGTCCTCACATGATACAACATGAGGCAAGCGAGCTCTCTGGGGCCTCTTTTGTAAGGGCACTAATCTCATTCATGAAGACTCCACCCTCATGACCTAGTCATCTCCCAAATCCATCATATTGGGGATTAAGTTTAAATATGTGAGTCTGGAAAGGGGGTATCTAAAACATGTAGTCTATAGTCTATAGTCTATAGATTTAAGATGTGCCAGTAACTATCCACAGAAAAATTTCTAGTATTTTGATTGGGATTACATTGAATCTAAAGATCAATTTCTGGAGATCAATTAAAATAATATATTTCAATATATAAACACAGTACACTTTTATTTGTTTATATTGATTTTCTTTAATTTCTCTTCAAATTTTTTTTGTGTCAACAACAAAAACCAAATAACCCAATTAAAATATGGGCAAAGAACTTGAATAGTTATTTCTCTAAAAATGACATATAAATGGCTAATATCATATGAAAATATACTCAGCATTACTAATTTTTGGAAAATTCAAGTCAAAACCACAATAAGATACGATCTCACAAGCATTAGGATGGCCACTATGAAAAAAAACACCCAAAATAACAAGTGTTGGTAAGGATGTAGAGTTATTGGAACCCCTGGTCACTGTCGGTGGGAATGTTTCAGCCTCTATGGAAAACACTATGGTGATTCCTCCAAAATTAAAAATAGAGTTAACATATGTTCCAACAATCCCACCTCTGGGTATACACCCAAAATAATCGAAAGCAAGGTCTTGAAAAGATATTTGTAAATGCATGTTCATAGCAGTATTTTTCACAATGGAATCAATCCAACTGTCTGTGAGTGGATGAATGGATAAACAAAATGTGATATCTACATACAATGACATATTTTTCAGCCTTAAAAAGGAAGGAATTTCTGGCACATACTATAAGTAGGTGAAAATTGAGGACATTATTCTAAGTAAAATAAGCCAGTCACAAAAAGACAGCTACTGTGTGATTCTACTTATGTAAGGTAAATAGAATAACCAAATTCAGAGAGACAGAAAGTAGAATTGTGGTTGTCAGGAACTGGGGGAAAGAGTAATTGTTTAATGGGTATAGTGTTTCAGTTTTGCAAGATGAAGAGTTTTAAACATTGATTTCACAACAATGTGAATGTATGTAATACTACTGAACTATACACTTAAAAATGGTTAAGATGGCAAATTTTATGTTATATGTATTTTATCACAATTAAACATTTAAAAATGTTTTTGTGGTTTTTATTACAGAAATCTTGCATATCTTTCATTAGATTTATTCATAGATATTTGATTTCTTTTTAAAATGCTATTATTAATGGTTTTATTTATAATATTTATTTTCTACATTTTTGTTCCTGATATAAGAAATATAATTTGTTTTGTGAATTTGCATCTATCTGGCAATCAAGCTAAATTATTTATCCTAATGTTTTTAAGATTTTTTAATATTTTATATGTACACATCTACAAATAAGAAAAGGTTTATGTCTTCTTTAGGACTCATATCTTTTGTTTCATTACATTGGCTAGTACCTCTAATATAATTTGGAAACAATTGATTTTGAATTTGACTGTTTCTTATTTTAGCTCTGCCAACTTTTGCTTAAATATTTGTTACTGGAATACGTACATATGCAGAGAAGTAAAGAACATAAATGTGCCTCTTTATAAATGTTCATTAACTGCACCTACTCATGTAGTCAGCTCCCAGATTAAGAACAAAAATCATAACTCAAGGAGTTAATATTGTTCTCCAGTCATCATCTCCTAAAGGAAAAATCACAATCCTACCTTCTAACAGCCACAAACGTTTTCTTTTTTATAAATAGAATCAAATTATGTATTCCTTCATATCTGACTTCTGTGATTGAACATTACGCTTTGAGATTAAACCATGGAATTGCTAATTGTTATAGACTATTCATTGTCATTGTTGTACAATATTCCACTTTGTGAATATTCTACAGTTTATATATTCATTCTACTGTTGATGGGCATTTGGGTTATTTCTGGTTTGGAGTTATTTCCAGTAGTATTGCAATAAAAACATTATTACTAGACTTTTGGTGAACATGTGTACCAAATTGAGATAGATGTGTACTTAGAAGCAGAATTGATAGATTCTGGGTTTTGCACATGTGCAACTTCAGTAGATATTGCAAAAGAGCATTGCAGAATGGCTGTACCAGTTTACACTCTCTTCAGCAGAGCAAGAAAATTCTGGTTGTTCTGCTGTGCTCAAAGCCAGTTATTTTCTGACTTTTCCATTTTTGCCATTCTGGCAGGTATATAGTGATTTGTCATTGAGAAATTTGCATTTCTAGGAAAGTTTAACACCAATTCATATGTACGGATATTGTCTTTTGTGGTATGTCTGCTCATGCCATTGGTCCACTATCGGCTGTCTTGTCAGTTTTTTTCTTGTTGATTTAATCTAAGTGTAGGTATTTTGTTAACTATAAGAATAGTGAATATATTCTCCCATTTCATGTGCTGCCTTTTCATTGTAATAATAGTGTCTTGATAAATATAAGTTATTTTCTCATAATGTAGCCATTCATCTTTTTGTCTGTATGGGTAGCACTTTTGTGCCCTGTTAAGAAATCTTTGCCCACAAATAAATATACTTCAGTCTTCACATATAATTGGGTCTATTTCTGGGCTTCCTATTTAATTCAATAGTTTATTTTTTAAAACCTTTCATCAATATTCCTCATCCTTATACTCCCTTAATTTCTAAAACTTTATAAAATATGATTTTGATCTCTTCTACAGCAAGTAACTCCATGCAGTAATTTTAGTTATAAGGTCTTTAAGGAACAAAGGGATTTTCCATTATTATTTTGTGAGAACTTCAATGATAGATATCGAAATTTTTGAAGTGCCTTAACTGTAGTTCCTTTATTTTACAAACGAAGTCTGAAGCCTAAAAATATTAAGCATTTTGTAAAGCAATAATTCCTGATTCTCAGTATACTTCCTTTATTATGTAAAAATGCAGTTATGTAAAAAAATTATATTGCATTGATTCTCTCAGAAGAATCAAGATGATTATGCATTTTTTGTTTTTGTTTTGTTTTTTGACAACAAAACATTGTCCATGGAACTATTTCATTTCAAAACTTAATTAAAATTCACAAAATCCAGAATAGGAACATTGAGCTGCCATTAGTAAAAGTGGATTTTAAAAACAGGTGTACCAATTCTTCTCAAGTGCACATGGGACATTTTTCAAGATACACCACATGTTAGGCTACAGAACAAGTCTTAGTAAATTTAAGAAGATTGAAATCATATCAAGCATATATAAAGGAAAAACTGATGGTTGCTGGTTGGGAGGGGGTAGGGATGAGGGAGAGGGGGAAGGTTTTGGACAGTGTAGGTGGGTGACTACAATGTTGCTGCAGGGATATGGGGGGCAGTTCTCGGAATGTAATTGATAATGTTGTGAAGAGACCATTATTTAAGTGAAATAAGTCAGCTGGAGAAAGACAAATACTATATGATCTCACTTATATGTGGAATCTGAAAAACGGAATGAATGAGCAAAGTAAACAGAAACAGACTCAGATATAGAGGAAAAACTGAGGGTTGCTAGTAAGGAGAGGGGTGGGGATAAGGGAGAAGGTGAAGGGATTAGACAGCATAAATAGGCAACTACAATATTGCCATAGGGATATGAAACACAGTTCGGGGAATATAATTATGTTGTAAAAATTTTGTGGCGTGTCAGATGGTCACATGTCTTGTTAGGGAAACTACTTCATGGATGGAGTAGAGGCTTGATCACTGCACTGTATACCTGAAGCTGATGTTGTATAATATTGCATGCCAACTGTAATTAAATATATAGATAGGGGATGTGGAGTATACTGTGGAAGGGAGTCAAAGGAATTATAATAGATATGTATGACATGGGGTGGGGAAGGAGTGGGGTGGTGATTTGGGGGAGGGGGAGTTGTCATTTTGAGGGGTAAAAAGTATAACTATTGCATTGTATTGTACACCTGAAACTAATTTTTTAAAAAATATTTATCTCACAATAAAAGAATTTTAAAAAACAAACAAACAAAACAAAGTATACAGGTGTACCAATCACCAGTGTGCAGCTGAAGACAACTTTTCTCATTTGTCAATTGGGTGAACTTGTCTGGTGATTTTAGGTCCCAGATGATTTTTAGCCTGTATAATTTTATTATTATATATTAAAAATAATGGATATTGCTCATACTTAGTATAAAGAGTGAAACATCTTTTGTCATGATGTAATTACAGACTTATTTTGAAAGTAAGTCAAGATAATGAATTAATATTAAAGAAGAACAAACAGAAAATAGAAGCCAAAACGAAAAAAATCAGATGGAATCCTTGTATTGCACAGGTCCTTATACTATCTTATAACTATATTTAGATTAATAAAAGACAATATTGTTTTACTATTTTAATTTCATAAATTATTCTTATTTCTACTTAGTGACAATAATCTTAAAATTTAACACAAAATATTTTCTATCTGAATTACTTCATGAAATAAATGGTAAACTTCTTTAGACAATGAGGTTTCACTGTATTATGAATATCTATTATTACAGGTATTTATTCTTTTTTACTATATGTATCTAGCAGTGGTATATTTCATCCATATTTGAAAACCATAAGATATTGTCATAGGATATGAGATTAATTTTATTGGAATAATATACTGATTAGAAAATACCATCTTATATTATATAATTGGTTTATGTTTAGTTATACTGTATGATTGATAAGATTTAGCTTACATCTAGAAAAATAGGTCTAATGAACAAAAACATGTTTCAGAACAAAATAGTTATTTTTAAGACTTGATATTTACAGAATAGTTTTTGATGACTTGTGAGTTCTAATTTGAAGAACCTAATATGAGGTCAGTGGTAGAGGATTTAAAAAATATTTTTCAGGTTTAGGAATTCCCTATTTCATTTTGAAAGTATATACTGGGGACTGCTGGATAGATGATAGTGGTGTACTTAAAATCCCCAGAAAAATGGTGAAGAAACCTACAGAAATATGTAAACAAAATTTGGTGAAGACATATCTTAATGGAACTTTAAGTATAAGTGGCTGGAGACAGACAAGTAAGAGCTAAACAAGTACTATCAACATCTGTATTGTGAAACAAAATGAATGAATAAGTTATCTAGAAGACCTAAGAATAGTAGAACCCACACAGCCAGCAGATAGATACTGCAAAGATCAAGGGGGAGTTTAGTAGTTGAAGTTAAAAGGCTATCATTACACATGGAAAAAAGGTTCATGGTAAGATTTGAAGGAGCAGAAGTAGTCTGTGCCTTCCCCATGAATTCTTAAAACCAACACACCAAGACTACCTTATCAAAAAAAGCCAAATACAGAGGAAGGACTACTCAGATTTGGATCTGTATTGAATAGGAGAGGGCAAAGATAAGGCTCAAACAGAGGTAGCAAACGAAACAGTGCCTCAAGATCTCTGCAAGTATGAGAACATTGAACAAACTTAAAAGTCTGGAGGTTTTAGCTAGAAATCAATGATATTTATTCAAGGGCCTTAAGGTTTGCAAACCAGAAACACAAATAGGAAATCAATACCCAGAATGCTCTGAAGAAGAAAGAAAAGCTAAGAGTTCTTATAATAAAAAGTAGCACATTCTTGAGAAGAATTAGTTTGAATTCTTAGCCTCTGGATTGGTGGGAGTTATCAGTCAAAAGTCAGGCGGTGTGCATGATGGATGCCAGGTCTCCTGGAAGATACGTGCCAGGTCACATCTGGTGGTCTGGATAATGAATGTCAGGTGGTCTGAACGTGTGAGTCCTTCAACAGGTAACCAGAGGGTTATCTGGAGGTCTGTTTTATGTCCAGGCATTGATGCAGGACTGGAAAGTTCAAAGGTTTAAGTTCCCAGTACAGATAGTTAAAACATTAATAGAATAATTTCCTCATACTCAGCTTACTTGGTTTTAGTCATTTAGTAACTTGACAATAAAAAATCCATTTTATTTATTCACTCTATTCCTCAAAACCATATTTTTTGACCACCTCACAAAAGCCAGAGAAGGTGGTACTGTACAGTATGAAGCTGGAAAACTCTTCTGATCCAGCCTTTCTTCTTAAAGTTCATAGACATTAAAATTATATAATAATTAGGAATAGAAAATATGGTGTTTAAATGCTGTACAAAGGTATTACAATAAATAAATAAATAAATAAATAAATAAATAAATAAATAAATAAATAAGGAGGAAGAAGGTCCATAACAAATCTATAGACAAAAAACAAAAGCATGCCAAACAGATAAAACCCACTCTTTCTAAATAGGCTAGAATAGACTAAGAAAATAATAGACAGCATGGAAAAAAACACAAATTATAATAAGGAAAAAAATCAGAAAAATTATAGATATCAAGAAAGAATTATAATTTTAAAAATTCAGAAATTAATATTAAATTAGAAAAGGCATAAATAGGAATTAAAACACCAGATAATTCCTCAAGGTGAAAAAAGTTGAAGAGGAAAACTATTAAAAATGAAAACAATATGATAGCATTTGAAAGAAAATTATAAATGTGGAAGATATGCAAAGAAGATCCAACATATGTATAATAGGAATTCCCAAAGGGAAAAAAAATCAAAGGACATAACTACTACTAATAAAAATTTAAGAAATTTAAAAGTCACAAGAATGATCAACATTGAGATGTAATCTAGTAAGACATAACAATAAACCTTAAAAATACTTTTTAGACATCCAAACAAAAATGTAAATCACTTATAAGGGAAAGATTATCATGCCATATGACCTTTTTAATAGCAACCCTTTATGTCAGATGACATTGCTTACTCAAGAAAACACATTCAAGAAAAGAATATGTGAATCATTATAAAATGTACATCATATAATGATGTACATTAAGATTATGTACATCATTATATTGTATTATATCTATTTTTAAAAATAAATATCTTTTTAAAAATAAAAGCAGCATTAACAGTTATCAAAATGCAAAATTCCAGAAAATATTATTCCCATTAGACCTTTCTAAAAAATCTGCTATAGAATGAGCTTTAGATTACCAAACTATTGGGAAGATATAAATTTAAAAACAAAAACAAAAACAAAACTATGAGCATATAAATGAATTGCACTTAGTACTAAAAATAAATTACGGTTATAAGTGAGAATGGTAGTATATCATAGTTATATGCTTTGCCAAAAGATATAGTTCAATTATTTTATAAAAATAAGACAGTGGAAAGAGCATTTCAAAATATATAATACCAATTATTACCTGGAGGCAAAATTATATTATTTCAGATTTTATTCTGTGGAAGAGATTGGAGAATGGGAATAAAAGTTTATTAGCTAATTTCAGTCTTCTTAGTAGAGCACCAATAAAAATGATTCTTGAGGGGATGTCATAAAATTGTATTAATATTAAAGATAGGAACAAAAATGCAAACCTCCCTAAAATGAACCATATATTAAAATATGATAGGCTACCATCTATGTTAGTAGTAATATTGTATAAGTATTTCCTCTTCCTAAAATATAATGGAGGCTAAATCATTAATAATTAATGGTTATTATTTAATTATTAATCCACATGAAAGAATGGGAGAAAATAGAGTTGAGAGACTAGGAATAGAGTTTACACTTATTTAAATGTGAATTATTTTATATATGTGTTGTAGAAATATGTAAATATTTTATGTAAAAATGAAACAATATCAAACACATTTTAAATTTCTAAAATGAATAATATAATTAACTAAATGAAGTAAATTGGCATGTATTTGGAGCCATAGAAAGAGATTATTCTAAGTCATTTGGAACACATTAATTTGATAATACTAATGTGTCACATTGAATTATTATAAGAACTGCAAAATAAAAATTTATACACTTTTTAGTAATTATATTATCAATGGTAGTTGTCAGTATTATAATTGTGTTTCACTGTGTGTAATGTGAGATAAAATTAATGAGCAATAATATGATATTTTAATTCTAGCATTTCTAGCGTCCTTTACAACTGGAATTTTTCAGCATTGAAGAGAGTACATGAAAATGTAAGAAAAGTATGAAAAAATCTTATAATCTTGATTTTGATTTTAAAGTATCTGCATGATTTGATTATTTATTATATTACAAAATTATTTTTTGATATATCTGATGAAAAGGACTAAAAATAACAAATAACCCAGAAACACTGTGTATACTTAATTCCCAATTGTGGTCACATCACTAGGAATCAGGGCATTTGAAGAAATTGCTGATTTCTGACCTGGGGCAAAAAGTATATAAGTCTGGAACAACTTTACAGATCTGATAGCAAGAAAATTATGAATGACCACTAGAGTCATGTCAAAAGAATTCAAAAGAACAATTTGAAGAGGCTCTCATGGCCAAAACTGAAACAATTTGTAAGCCAATGAAAGTAATAACTATAAGAAATTCATAATTTCCAATACATTTAATCCATGATTAGAAAATCATTCAAAAAGAGTGATCACCATTGGAGAATGATAATTATAACTCATTTTTAAAAGACAGTTAAATAAAGAAAAAGAATTATATGTTGATCCTTCCCTTTCAACATGAACTGTACCATGGGATAAACAAATAGTTAAAGACGGTATCTTTTTAAAGAACTTTTCTAGGTAATAAATCCAAAAGAAAGAATAGAAGAAGGAATCACCAGTAGAGTAGATGAATCAGAGGAGCAGATGAGCGATTTGGAAGACAAAATAGCAAAAATCACCCAGTTGGCACAGCAAAAAGACCAAAGAATAAAAAACAATAAAAATAGTTTAAGAGCCCTATGGGACAAGACGAAGCCCAACAACCTTTGACTCATAGGAATACCAGAAGTAGAAGAGAAGAAGCAAGGGGTCGAGAATGTATTTGAAAAAATAATGACTGAAAACTTCCCTACCCTGGTGAAGGAAATCAACATACATGCCCAGGAAGTGTAGAGGGTTCCAAACAAGCTGAACCCAAACAGATCCACACCAAGACACATCATAGTTAAAATGGCAAAGGTTAAAGACAGAGACAGAATCCTAAAAACAGCAAGAGGAAGACAGCAGGTTACATAAAAGGAACTCCGATTAGACTAACAGCTGACTTTTCTACAGAAACTCTGCAGGCCAGAAGGGAGTGGCAGGAGATATTCAAAGTGACACAAAATAAAGGCCTACGACCAAGATTGCTCTACCCAGGACGGCTATCAATTAAAATTGAAGGAGAAATAAAGAGCTTCTCAGAAAAGAATAAGCTTAAGGAATTCATTACCACCTAGCCAGCATTGCAAGAAATATTAAAAGGGCTTTTTTAAAGAAAAGAAAGGTGTAAACAAGCTAACCCAGGAAGACCAGGAATACAAATAACAAAATGGCAATACATATGCACCTATCAATAATCATTTTAAATGTGAATGGGCTAAATGCTCCAATCAAAAGACAAAGAGTGGGGCCAGCCAAGTGGCACATTGGTTGAGAGCTGGTTTTGGGATGCCAGCAGCCCCGGTTCAGATCCCATGTATGAGGGCCAGTGACACTGCCCTCTACAGCTAACAACAGCTCCACCTGGAGCTGGGCTGTGCGAGCCCCGGCGACAATGTAGGCTGCAGCCCCTGCTGCAGTGGGCTGCCATAGGTTACAGTGAGTGGCCGGCAGCCAGCGTGAGCGGCTGGCTGCCAGTGTGAGCTGCCAATAGCTGCGGTGAGCGACATCCAGAGGCCGGCAACCAATCTGCTTCATCCGGGAAGAGCGCAGTAATGATACCAACATGGGCCAATGAGGCGACATCCTCTGCAACTAGACTGAAGAACAGAAAGACAGCAACTTGTCTGTTCCCCTTCCCCGATTCCCCAATGCTGTCCCCCTCCCCCAATTCCCCAATTAAAAAAAAAAAGACAGAGAGTGGCTGAGTGGATAAGAAAATAGGACACATGTATATACTGTTTACAGATGGAATAAGATATTTCATGCAAATGGAAATGAGAAAAATAAAGCTGGAGTAGGAATACTTATTTTGGAGAAAATAGACTTTAAAATGACTACAATAAAAGACAAAGAAGGGCACTGTAACCCTAATAAACATCTATGCACCCAACACAGGAACTCCTAATTACGTATAACAGATTTTGACAGACATAAAGACAGAGATCAACAGTAACACTATCATAGTAGGAGACTTCAACACCACTGTCACCAATGGACAGACCCTTTAGACAGAAAATCAACACAGAAAGAGGGGCCTTAAATGATACTTTAGACCAGCTGGACTTCGTTGATATTTTTACAGCATTTCACCCTGAAAAAACAGAATATACATTCTTATCAAGAACACATAGACATTTTCCAAGATAGACCACGTTAGGCCACAAAACAAGTCTCAGTAAATTTAAGAGGATTGAAGTCATGTCAAGCAGATATAAAGGAAAAACTGATGGTTGCTGGCTTGGAGGGAGTGGGGATGAGGGAGAGGGGGAAGGTTTTGGACAGCGTAGGTGGGTGACTACAATGTTGCCGTAGGGATATGGGGGCAGTTCTGGGAATGTAATTGATAATGTTGTGAAGAGACTATTATGTTAAGTGAAATAAGTCAGTAGGAGAAAGACAAGTACCATATGATCTCACTTATATGTAGAATCTGAAAAACTAAATGAATGATCAAAGTAAACAGACTCATAGATATAGAGGAAAAACTGAGCGTTGCTAGTTGGGAGGGGGCTCGGGAGGAGGGAGAAGGGGAAGGGATTAGATAGCATAAATAGACAACTACAATATTGCCATAAGGATATGAAACACAGTTCGGGGAATTTAATAATGTAAAAATTTTGTGGCGTGTCAGATAGACACATGTCCTGTTAGGGAGACCACTTCATGGATGGAGTAGAGGCTTGATCATGCACTGTACACCTAAGCTTATGTTATATAATATTGTATGCCAACTGTAACTGAATATATAGATAGTCACGGGATGTGGAGTGTACTGTGGAGGGGAGTCAAAGGAATTGTAGTGGATATGTATGATATGGGGGGGGAGTGGGGTGGTGAACTGGAGGAGGGGGATAGTCACTTTGAGGGGTAAAGAGTATAACTATTGCATTGTGTTGTACATCTGAAACTAATTAAAAATAAAAAAGTAAAAGAAAAGAAAAGAAAAAGAATATTGCAATTTTGCAATGTATTGTTGCATCGTTGCAACATTGCATTGCATATATAAGTGCCTATGTATATTCACTTTATATGCTATTTTACACTATTTAAAGGCCCTAAGGAATAACAGCTGCTAATATCACAAAATGAGAAATGAGACATTTATGCCCCTGATGAAAGAACTCAACATAATCTCTGAGGTAACAATGCCAAAATGCAAAGGAAATCAAAGGAATCTTACATTTGATCAAGATTCTAACTCCAGCTATCAGGTTGTAGGAGATGCACAGTCCAATGGACCATCGTAAACACTATGAGTTAAACAACATGTCAACAGAATTTAAACTATGACAATTCTATAGGGCCATATATCCTGAACAAACACATTCCATGAAAAAAAAGAGAGAGAAAGTGGTATGGGGCAGAGTAAAGAAAATGAGTCTTCAAAATATCAAATGTTTGTGGACATGATTTAAATCTTGGTTCAAACAAACAAAATGTAAACATAAAGGTCTTTCACAATTATAATGCAACTGAAAATTTGAACTCTCTACATTTTTGATGATACTATTGTTAAATTGTTATTTACTTTTTATTTATTTATTTTTTTAGGGCAGTGTCACTGGCCCTCACATGTGGGACCGAACTGGGGCCACTGGCTTCCCAAATCAGCACTTAACCGCCAAGCCACTCGGCCGGCCCCTATTGTGAAATTTTTAGATGTTATCATGATGATGTAGCTATGTTAAAAGAAGAGCGCTCATATTTTGAGACATATAAAAATTTTTAGAGATGAAATTATATGATGTTTGATATTTGAGTAAAAAATAGGGGATGTGGAAAGTGGATGGGAATTAGAATGAAACAAGTGTGGCCATAAATTGATAATACCTGCTTGGTGGTACAGTAGGGTTCATTTTACCATTTTCCCTAGAATTGTATATACTTGAAGTGATCCATAATTAAAAGTTAAAATTATATAATAGTAATTATATATATATACTGATGTTGGGGACAGCAGAGTGCATAAAGGACATACATGGAAAACAGCCTATCTTCTCCTTCCTGGTCCTTCACCAGGATAGTTTATTCCTCTTCCTCCAGGAAAATTCCTTCCTTTTTATATGCCATATTTGCTTAGAGCTGCTCAACCTCTTCTCATGAGAGATCAGTCTTAGCATCACATTTATTGCTTGTTTTTTTGTTTTGTTTGTTTGTTTGTTTCTTGGTCTGTCATTCATAGAGCTTGTCAGTCTTTCATTGTGTTTATTATACTGGAACAAACCTTGTACCTGAGTCTATCTGGAGTTCTGTTCTTTAATAATATCTTTCAGCACCTACTAGTTGTAAAGTGCTTGTGATCATGCTCCTAGGCTAAAACACTCATCTATGTCATGGCGAAGTTCTGTCAAATTTGTTCATTTGAATATTGTGAGATCAATTTGTTGTGGTCTTTTGGTTAGATCATTGTATTTCAATTGGCACTAGACATGCACTGAGTTTTAAATATACCCTTGACATCCCTAGTTTCAATATTGTTCTGGTGAACACCTGCTTTGTAGAAGTCATCCCATCCAAACTTCAAATATGTCTGCCAGGTGTTTCTAATAGACAGCGCCAGTCACTGGGCTATAAACGACAGTCATTTTAAGTCCTTTGTAATCATGAAGCCTCTAAGAATTCAAAAGGAAAATTGACTTATTCAACAATAACCTGAAATCATGAAGTAGTTTATTTGAATATGAGCTCAGTTCTATAAGGCCAACTGGACTGGTGAGCAAGAAAATAATTAACTTCTAAAAATAGAGAGAATAATGCCAAAATTTATTAAGTTTTTTAAAAAAGTGAGTGATATGTTTTTCCTTATGTTTCAGAAGCAATTTGATTATTTAACAGAAAGGATTTTATTCATTTTACTAAAAATATTTTTTGCCAAGATTGCTCAACTTCAGGATCCAAAAAAATTAGCAAATTTGATTTCCAGTTACATCAAATTATGAACTTAATCATTGTCTTCTAACTTAAAATGTGCATTTCCTTGCAACTGACCCTTTTAATAATTTTACCAAATATTCTTCCTCTTGGATGACCTTGGCAATTATGATCATAGCCATGATCATCCAAATGTTTACATAAAGTTGCTAAGTCCAAGAGGGCAACATTGTATTGTATCCCTGGAGTGTATAGACTACAATGTGAGTAGTGCTTCCTGGAGTTGTGCAAAGTGGTGACACTGATATTTAAAATGCATAGAAGCAAATAGCTTCCACACAAGCCTGAATGTTTGTGTTCCCCCCAAATTGATATGTCGAAACCCTACCCCTTATGTGATGATATTTGGAGGTGAGGCCTTAAGCAGATGATTAGGCCATGAGGGTGGAAGCTTCATGAATGGGATTAGTGCCCTTGTAAGGTGCTGAAGAGAACAAAGTTCTACCCTTCATATGAAGACAGAGTGAGGATGTGTTAGTCTATAAACCAGAAGGCAGACCCTTACCAGACACCAAGTCTCGATTTTGGAATTCGAGAACTGTGAGAAATAAATTTCTGTTGTTTATAAGCCACCTAGTCTATGGTATTCCATTAGAGCATCCGCAATAGACTAAAGCAGCTTCCCTAAACCCTAAAAGGGAGCAGTTGGTGTTCCAAGTGCTACAAAATCTCTAGGAAACCTCATGAAACACACCACCTTCTCTGATGGTGAATCGTCGTTGAACTTCACAGTACATTTTCTCTTTGATTGAAAATATGGATTTTTGAAACAAACTTAATTAAAGGTAAAATGTTTCTTTACTCAAATAACAGATTGTGATATTTAAACTATAAAGATTCCTATTTAAAGGTAATTGTTGATTTGTTTCTAAGGCTATGAAGGGAGTAAAGTAGAGATTTAAATGGCAGGCTTGAGGAAAGAGGTCAAATGTTGCCACAGGCAAATGGAACATGAAGTTTAAAAGCTTCCGTGCTGCACTGCACTTCAAAGCTGTTATTTTTAAGTTGGCAATCAAAATTCTCCCATCCTTACATGAAAAACAGTGAATTTAATGTAATGCTCTTAAAAATAAATAACTCGAGTAGATGGCTTGGTTACTTTAGAGTTGGGTAATTTGATCACAAACCCCAGGAAATAAAAGGATAATGTATCTGGGAAATGTTTTTGAAAGTGAGGACTTTGCTCTCCTCACACGTATTTCCTTTAGCTTAATTATAAAATATTACAGCTAATTTAGATATTTCCCAACAAGTCCCATGTGGGCCAATGAATTCTCCCTTTATCCACACAACTTCATAGGTTTCTGTAGCTGGCTAACCCTGTCTAAAATTATCTTCAAAACGTAATGTCTAACGTGATAAATATGACAGGTCTGCCACTTAAACCTCTGAAAAGGGAACAAATGCACATTTTTCAGTGTTTTCATTATCATAATGATAATCAGAATTTCTGTTTGTTGGTCCAGTTAGGAGACAATTCCTGACTACCTACTATCTTCTCAAATGGTGCCTGTGTATTAGTTAAGACAAAACCCTCAATAACCCTTTACATATCAGTCAGGCTTCTAAAGAGCTGTTCATCCAGGTTTCTGTGAAGTTTGGTTCTAAGAGTTTTATCAATGATAAGGATGTAAATTGCTGTGAAAGAGCAAAAAAAAAAAAGCTAGTGATTGTCCAGGATTCATAAAAATCTTTCTCCTCCTGCATAGTTCACAATCAATGCCTCTGACCTTAACATCCTAAAACACAAAAACAAACAAATAAACAAAACCACCTTTTTTTGCCTCTTCTATTGCCCTCAGGTTCAAATACAATACAAACTTCTTGACATGGAACAAAAAATCCTTTTACAATTTGGTTCTATTTATTTTAAGACTAGATTTCATAAAGCAAAGATTTCAAAAGCAAGAGAACTTTCAACAGCATTATCCAAAGATGGAACTGTTTCCTTTCATAGGTGGTGGGCTTATTGTTAGTATAATAGGAGAGCCACTTGGCTGTACTCTTTCAGATGTGATGCATGAGCAAATGGAAAACTAGCATAGTAGATAATGCATGGTCAGACTTTCAAGGTTGAAATTACTTCTCTACTTCCTGGCTTTATGCACTTAGGCGCATTACTTTTGTGTATTTATCATCATCATACTTACTTTCTTCATAAAATTGTGTGAAGATCAAATCAGATGCCACACATAAATGGGGTAATGATATAATTTATCATCCCAATTGAGTTACTTCTGAGCTTGAAGAGGAGATTGTTAATAATTATGTCAAAACAACAGGTGTTCTATCCTGGGCATTCTGCTTATAAAACATTTCAAAAATTGCCTGGCACAAACAAGTGAGGGATAGATGTTAACTGTTATAATTGTTGTGATATTACTGTTGAGATTTTTATTTTCACTTGATGTCTTGAAAGAGATGACCCTTAAAGTATCTTCCCAGCCTTGAGAATCTAAGAGTTATTAATAAAAAGCTGTCATTTGCCAGCTCTGATGAGTCCATTACTAAATGACCCAGCTCAGGAGGGAGCTGAGAGAAGGAAAGGTGAATGGTAAGTGTGAGGAAGTATGTTTATTTCTGGAATCAATGTGCTTTGTCTTCAGCACACCAGCTAAGCATAAAATGGAGAGTACCTCTGTCAAATGTGTGGAGGAGACTTTCTCACATCGGCACCTTTCTTTCTTCCTATCAAGTTTATATCATAAAGATAAGTTAATTGTGTTGAAATTCTCTGTTATGACATGCACTGACATGATTGATATGAATCAACCTTCGTGTTGCATAAGAGGAAAGAAAATGACGGCACCTTGGAACCAATGGAGAGTGTCAGGCACAGAGGACCTCTGAGTCTGTGCAGACTCAGAAACACTGGTGTTCTTATGACTCCTCAAGCTAAGGAAAAGAAAAAAAAAGATGAAATCACATTTTTACAAGATTGCATGTAGTACAGGGAACATGCTAACACTTTTTGCTCTAGTGTTGTTAAAGAATAACTTTCCCCAAAGGTAATATAATGAGTCTCAGATAGGTATAAAGATTTTGTTTAATTCATTAATGAAGTAAGGGGACCAGCAGATGTCAAGTCAGTTCAAAGGAGAATCCAAAGAACAGCATAGGTGTACATCAAGACTACTGAAGTGAACGTGCACATGGAAGACAAAACTGGCTTCAGTGGGAGAGGTCAACCGAACTTCTGCCAAACAGAGTTTACCTGTGTGTGAACATGAATTATTCTGCATTGTCATCAGTTGTCTAAACCTAACAGTGCCGGCTGTAAGATTGCTCCTATATAGTCAGAATCAGAAAACTCAGAGGTCAGCTTTAGTCTAGGAGTTCGCAAACTATAGCTGAGGGCAAGCTACCTGTTTTCATAACTCAAGTTTTATTGCAACACAACAATGCCCATTTGTTTATGTATTGCTTATTATGCTAAATGACAAAGTGAACAGATGTCACCTTTGGTCTGCAAACCTAATATATTTACTATTGGGCCCTTTAACAACAATTTGCTGTAGATAATGCGTAAGTTTCCATCGGAGCACAAAATTTCTCCTATATTGTGTAGTGGTAAATAAAAGATTTGGGAACTAGATAAATCTGAAGTCAAATCTTAACTCCATTACTTAATAAGTGTATCATTTCAGGCAAGTTTCATAAAATTCCAGATATTCAGCTATTCAATAAGTATAAAAACATTATTCTGTATTAAATAAGTATGATAATATCTCTCTTGCATGGTCATCATTAGGCTGAACAAAAGTAGTAGGTATAAAGAGCCTAGTGGAATTTTCAGATAAAAAGTGGTAAGGAGTCCAAGAATATTAAATTCTATTCATCATCTTCTCTTAGAATTCATCATTAGGGCCCAAACTACCTGTAAGTTAATAGCCTTAAATTACTAGGCTTCTCATCAAAAGAGAGTTGGCCATTTATGCTGCCTCCAATGAACTCTAGCCACCATGATGTTTTTTTTCAGACAATAAAGAGCAGCCTAGTGTATCAGGCTGCACAATAAACTGGGGATTAGGAGATTAGAGATTCAGCCTGGTGAATTTGAAACACCCTCAAATCTCTCTGGTTGTCAATTACCTTATCTTTAAGGTGAAAGTGTAGAGTTAGAGGTAGAATAAGGCTGGGATCTTTCAAGGCTCTGAAATTCTGTGAAATGATGCCATAATAGCCTCTTTCTCCTATCATTTCACAGGCTGAAAGGGTAAACTTTTGAGTAAAGAGAAAAGATGACAGGAAACTGTAGCTATATAGAGGGCAATTTGTAACTTTTATTTTTTGTCATAATGCTATTGATTGCTTCTTATATTTTCTAACAGGTATTCCTTGAGGCAGAATATGATGTCTGATATATTCTCTGTTATCCATCTATTCTTCTTTTTATAGAATTAATAGAGTTCTTCCCACAGTGACAATTAATACCCTAAGAAGATAGAAATAATTCTTTAATGATTAGTATCATTAACTGTTTTGCATAACATGACTGGCAAGCAGTGTCAGTATAAATGAGTTGGTTTTACAGGTGAGAAATCTAAAGCCCAGAGAGGGTGGAGCCACATGGCTAGTGTCACATGGTTAGTAGTTAGCAGAGCTGGGAATAGTATTCAGCATTCCAAGTCCTGGGACTTTATTCAAACAAAATTATTTCCACAGCCTGCCAAGGGACCAGGAGCCTTGGGAAAAGACAGTCCCCTGAAAAGACCGGAGCTTTATATCAACAGCCAAAAGCACTGAGCAGAGTGGGCTCCTGGGAAAGCATTTATTTCTCACACATTAATACACTATCTCAGTCTTTATAATGATCTCTACACGAAAATATCCTTGGGATTCCAGGCACCTTGTTAACATGGTTTTCTAATTCTTGGGTGAAATGTCTAAGCTGAATGGTCATACCCCAGCAATGAGGTTAGTGAGTTTAAAGTACTTATAAGAAAGTAGGTGGCACAAGAGCCATGGTTTATTTCATGCACTTATCCAATAAATATTTATTGAATGCCTACTACCTGACAGGCACTGACCTAGACATTAGAAATATAGCAATGAGCCCAAATTCCTCTCCTGATGGACTTCACAGTCTGGTGGGGGAACAGAAAATAAGTAAGTAACTATAGGCAGAATTTAGGGAACTTACTATTTTTATATGCAAATGTCAGGGAAGGCCTTTGTAAGGAGGTGGCAGTTGAGAGGAAGCCTAAGTAAAGTTAGGAGGTGATGCTAGAAAAAGAGTAGCTGGAGGATGTGGTGTATACGCCAAGGCTTCAAGATTTCGTATGCTGGGTGTGTGTTCATGAACAGGAAGGAGGCCAACAGGGATGGGGCTCGTGAGTGAGGAGGCTAGTGTCAAGAAATCGTGACAGAGAAAGCTGACCAGGTCAAGGTAAGGACTTCGAATTTTATTCCAAGTGAGAAGAGAGAGCCTTGGAGGGTTTGAGGCAGAGAAGTAACATGCTCTAATTTATACAGAGGGTGCCAAAAAAAAATGTATACACATTTTAAGAAATGAAAAAGCTGTATTGATATACTGATAACAAAAGAGGAATACAAGTCATGTGTATACATTTTTTTGGCACTCTTGGCATTTTACATTCCAATGGTGCTATGAAGAATGGATCACATTGTGAAGTGAGAGAAGAGAGAATTCAGAGGACATTGAGGTGAGAACTTATGTGGTGATTGTTGTGGAAGTGATGGATAATTTAGAATTTGAATATATTTTGAAGATAAAGCCAATTTGCTTTCTAATGGATTGGATGTAGAGCGTAAAAGAAGAGAAGGGTCATAGAAATGCAATTGTTTTAGGCTAGTGATATAATTCACTGAGCTAGAGAACACAGATGAGGAAAAATTGGGGGGCAATGCAAAATTTCAGTTTGGGATAAGTTAAATTTGAAGTGTTTATTTGAAATATGAGTGAAGCTGTTCCATAGACAGCAGGATTTGTCAGTTTGTACTTAGTTTGTACTTCAGAGGGGAATTGGGACTAAACACATTTTTGAAGTAATCAGTGTGTACATGGAATTTAAAGCCATAAAACTGGTTAAGATCACATGTAGAAAGTTGAGTCTTGGGACACTGCAGTATTTTGATGCTGGGTAGCGGAGAGAGATCCATATAGTAAACAGAAGGAGGAAAAGCAAGATGAGTGTGGGATCCCAAGGGGCAGGTGAAGAGTATTTCAAAGACAGCAAGATCACCCATGTCAAATGATGTTGAGAAACTGAATTCGAAAAAGACTGATTATTGACTGTTGAATATTATAATGTGGTCTTTGATAATAAGGCCATTCGTGACTTGACGAAATGATTTTAAGTAGAGAGGTAGGAATGAAAACTTTCTCAGAGGGCATTCAAGAGAGAACTGGTGGAGAGATATTGGGAGAAAAATTTTTTTCTTTCTTTTGAGGTTTTCTAAGGAAGACCGGAAATGGGACACTAACTGGATGGTGATGTTAGATAAAGAAATGACTTATTTTTTAATATAGGAGATAGTATATCATGTTTGAATGCCAATGGGAATAATTTAATAAAGAGGGGCTTGCCAGGCAAAGGGACAAGGAATGGATGGGTTGATAGGCAGTGAAAATTTATAGGGCTGATGGATTAGAAATTCTTGTGGGTTTAAAAATTCATTGTATAGTGTTCCTGGAAGGAGTGAGTTGGAAATATAAGAGAAGAGAAAGTGGGATGCTTGAAGCTGAGGTCTTGTTAATAGGGAGTAGAAGAATGAGGCTGTTGTCTTCTTGTCTGTTGCACTTAACTGACTTGTTCCAAGAGCACAGTATTAGCTCAGTTTTCCATTTTCATCATGAACACTCAAACGATAAGTATCTGGAATAAAATCTCAATGTAACTGAAAATTTTCTTATTTGGAGGTTCTGATTTCTATATCCATAGCATTCTGCACTGAAAATGAAAATGAATAGAGGAGAAGGTGTAATAATTGGTGGGGTAAAAGCTGTGTGCTCCCGGGTACACACAGGTTGATGAACTGAATTTAGGGTTATAGACAATTCATCTACTTTATTGTCAATGGACAGTGCATCCATGAAGGGGTTTCTGAAGACAAATAGAGGCAAGTTGATAAACTTGGAAGAAGCAAGAGGATACGGAAGCTGTGTCTTGATTACAATTTTCTCAGAGAAATGAGAAGCAAGAGCTGGAATGAAGGGACAGTAAATTGAGTGGGGAAATGAAGGAGAATTTGTCAGCACCCCTGAAGGCCTGCTTGAGGTTTGTGGTCATAAATTTAAAGTGAGACCAGCCAGCACATTTATGTGTAGTGTAATATTAGGGTTTTCTGTTGAATTACATTTTTTTTTTTTTTATTGAATTCCCACTTTTCTTTTCTTGTTTATTGCCATGCAACATAATATTTTTAGGCAATGAGGAAAAGACTTTGTTTACATGAAAATTGGATGATAAAATTAGGCAGCCCACATCCACTCTTATTCTGAGAGTAAATGGACTCTGTACTTAAACTAATTTCTTTGCTTCAACTGAAGAGTTGAAGATATGCATGTTAACAGACTTTTATTTTATTTTTAAAATGCCAGTTAAAAATATAACAACATAAAAAAATCATCCGTGTTCCAATCAACCAGTTTTAACCTTTAGTAATGTTTTAGTATATTTCTTTCTAAGAGTATCTAAATAGATTTATTTCTCTCCCAATGGGGGCCATACTTTTAAAAGCTTTATTATCTACTTTTTTCATGTAATAATATGTATCTTAAATGTGTTTCAGTGTTATTCTTCTAGCATGTCTTTTTAATGAATTCATTTCTGTCATACTTCCAATCGTATTTTGCACAGTTTCTTCATGGAACTGACAAATTGATCCTAAAATTCAAGTGGAAGAGACAAAGTGTAAGAATATTTAAGAACATTTTTTATTTTTATAATCCTAAAATTTATATGGAATCATAAAAGTCCCAGAATAGCCTCTGCAATTCTGAGAAATAAGAACAAAGTCGGGGGCCGGCCGAGTGGCGCATTGGTTAAGCGCTGGTTTTGGGATGCCAGCGGCCCCGGTTCGGATCCCACATGAGGGCCAGTGACACTGCCCTCTACAGCCAACAACAGCTCCATCTGGAGCTGGGCTGTGTGAGCCCCGGTGATGGTGTGGGCTGCCATAGGCTACAGTGAGTGGCCCGCAGCCAGCGTGAGCGGCTGGCAGCCAAGCGTGAGCTGCCAATAGCCGCGGTGAGCGACATCCAGAGGCCAGCGACCGATCTGCCTCATCCGGGAAGAGCGCAATGACGATACCAACAGTGAAGCAACATCCTCCGCAACTAAACTGAAGAACAAGAAGATGGCCATTTGTCTGTTCCCCTTCCCCGATTCCCCAACGCTGTTCCCCTCCACCAATTCCCCAATAAAAACCTTTAAAAAAAAAAAAAAAAAGAACAAAGTCGGGGGGATCATGCTACCAGACATCAAAACCTAGTACAAGGCTACAGTAATCAAGACAGTTTGGTATTGGCATAAAAACAGGCACATCGATCAGTGGAACAGAACAGAGAGCCCAGAAATAAATCCAGGCATTTACGGACAGTTAATCTATGACAAAGGAAGCAAGAATTTACACTGGAGTAAAGATAGTCTATTCAATAAATGGTGTTGGGAAAATTGGACTGACACATGCAAAAAAATGAAACTGGACGACCTCCTTACGCCTTATACAAGAACAAATTCAAAATGGATTAAAGACTTAAATGTAAGACCTGAAACCATAAAAATCCTAAAAGAAAATATAGGGAGTACATTTGCAGACATTACCCGGAGCAATATTTTTACTGATACATCCCTATGGGCAAGGGAAGTAAAAGAAAAAATGAACATATGGGATTATATCAGACTTAAAAGTTTTTTCACAACAGAGGAAACCATTAATAAAACAAAAAGGAAGCCTACTGAATGGGAGAATCTATTTGCCAACGATATATCTGATAAGGGGCTAATATCCAAAATTTATAAAACACTCATGAAACTCAACACCAAGAAAACAAACAACCCAATTAAAAAATGGGCAGAAGATATGAAGAGACATTTCTCTAAAGAGGACATACAGATGGCCAACAGGCATATGAAAAAAAGTTCAATCTCACTGGTCATTAGGGAAATGCAAATAAAAACCACCATGAGATACCACCTCACTCCAGTCAGAATGGCTATCATCAATAAATCAACAAACAACAAGTGCTGGCGGGGCTGTGGGGAAAAGGGGACCCTGCTGCACTGTTGGTGGGATTGCAGATTGGTGCAGCCACTATGGAAGTCAGTATGGAGGTATCTCAAAGAACTGGAAATAGAGCTACTGTTTGACCCAGCAATTCCACTCCTAGGTATTTATCCTGAAAAAACCAAGACACTTATTCAAAAAAAGTTATGCACCCCTATGTTCATAGCAGCACAATTTACAATAGCTAAGACTTGGAAACAACCAAAATGCCCATCAGTAGATGACTGGATTAAGAAACTGTGGTATATTTATACAATGGAGTATTACTCCGCTATAAAGAAGAATGAAATCCTACCATTTGCAATGATATGGATGGACCTAGAGACTATTATGTTAAGTGAAATAAGTCAGTCAGAGAAAGACAAATACCATATGATCTCACTCATATGTGGAATCTGAAAAACTGTATGAATGAGCAAAATAAATAGAAACTGTCTCATAGATATAGAGGAAAAATCAGGGTTGATAATTGGGAGGGGGATGGGGATGAGGGAGAAGGGGAAGGGATTAGACAGCAAAAATAGGCAACTACAATATTGCCCCTGGGATATGAAAAACAGTTTGGGGAATATAATTAATAATGTTGTAAATATTCTGTGAAATGTCAGATGATCATAGGTCTTGTTAGGGAGACCATTTCATAGATGGAGTAGAGGTTTGATCACTGCACTGTATTGCTAAAGCGGAGGTGGTATACCTACTGTAATTGAATATATATAAATAGTCACGGGATCTGGATTATACTGTGGAAGAGAGTCAGAGGAAGAGTAATAGATATATATGATATGGGGGGGAGTGGGGTGGCAAATTGGGGGTGGGGGTTGTCACTTTGAGGGGTGAAATGTATAACTATTGCACTGTGTTGTACACCTGAAACTAATTTAAAAAAAAACAAACAGGGTTTCTAAAACATATTCTTCAATGAGAAAAATCTCATCTAATAATAGGAATGAGTTTTTTATTTGAAAATGAAATAAAGAAGAACACTTTGTATATTTAAATGCCTATAAAAGGAAGTCTTACAAGGCTATTCACCAAACCAAAAATAGTGGTTATCTCTGGAGCAACAAATGGGATTTAGAGAAGGACAAATAAAGAAATTATGTGGAAAATCCTTGCATTTTTACTCTGTATATTTGTGATTAGTTTACCTTTTCTTATATTGTTAATGTGGTTATGCCTTATTAGTTATTCTTTATGCATATATTTTTATAAATAGTATATAATACATTTTATAAAGCACCAAAATAAAAGTATAAATAAAAACAGAACTTATTGGCAAATTTTTGGAGCTTCTTATAGCTCACTTTATCTGGAATATGTGTATTTATGGTTGGGGGAAGCTGAGGTTTCACTGAATAAGTGAATTTTTTGGTTAAGGTGCAAAGGATTAACATGTTAAGCAAAAAATATTGCAGACATAGAAAACTACGTGTGGGAGCTCAGAGGTAAGAAAAGCACATTGTACTTGAGGAACAAAACTAAAGTATGGCTAAAGCATCAAGATTAATGGGGAGAAAACATAGAATAAGGATGGTGCGATTCGCATAGTTCAGATCCTGAAAGGCCTTAATCTATGCTAAGTATTACAGATCAGAGTAGAAAGCTGCAATGAAAGAATTTTTAAGTATAGGAGAGACATGATCAGATTCACGTTTTAAAAATCTCAGGTATGTTCCATTCAGAGTGTGAATTGGAGGAGGGCATGCCTGGATAAGGAAGGCCGGCCTGTCCAGGTGAGACACGATAGTAAAGTGGACAAGGATGGTAGCAATGGACATGGGAACAACTGCAAGAAATATTATAAATACAAGAAATATTTATAAATGAAGGAAAATATACAGGGCTTGCTAGTAGGTTGGATATGAAGGTAAAGACAAAAAAAGAAAGCCAAGCTTTATGCCTTAAAGAAAAAGCACATATAAAACAAACACATGAGAAGGTTGAATGTAAAACAATGAAAAGATATAGCTCAGACAAGTACTAATTTAGCATCCAAATATTGAAGAACTTCTACAACTTATTAAGAAAAAAAAAGCTTTGTTTATTTATTTATCCAGTTCTATTGAGATATTGACATGTACAATATATAACTTTAAAGTATACAACATGATGATTTGATACATGTATATATTGCAAAATGATTACCACTGTAAAGTTAGTTAACACTTCTATCTCCTCACATAATTATATTTTTGTGGTAATAACATCTAAGACCTACTATCAAAAGCTTTCAAGTAATTATTGTCACCGTGCTGTACATTGTACCCTCAGAACTTATTTATCTTATAAGTGGAAGTGTACCCTTTGACCAATATCTGTCTTTAACCCAACCTTTCGTCTCTTGACAATAACTATTCTGTTTTCAAAACTTTTACTATGAATTTGGCTGTTTTAGGTTCCACATATAAGTGAAAATATGTAGTATTTGTCTCTCTCTATTTAACTTATTTCACTTAGCATAATGCTCTCAGGGTATACCAATATTTTCACAAAAGGCAGGATTTCCATTTTTATGCCTGAATAATATTCCTCGGTGTGTGTGTGTGTGTGTGTGTGTGTGTGTGTGTGTGTGTGTGTGTGACATTTTCTTTGTTCATTCATCCTTCAATAGACACTTAAGTGGTTTCCACATCTTAGCTATTGTGAATAATGCTGCAATGAACGTGAGAGTGCAGATATCCCTTCAAGATTGTGATTGCATTTATTTCAAATATATATACACACCCAGAAGTGGGATTGCTGGATTATAAGGTAATTATATTTTTAGTATTTTGAGGAAATGCTATGTTTTCCATAGTTTCTGTACCTAAATTTATTTCCTTTGTCAGTACAAAATTTCCCTTTTCCCCACAGCCTCACCAGCATTTTGTATCCTTTGGTTTTTTGTTAATAGCCATTATAATGGGTGTTGGGTGACATCTCATTGTGGTTTTTATTTGATTTCCCTGATGATTAGTGATGTCGAGCATCTTTTCATGTACGTGTTGACCAGTTGGATAGCTTCTTTGCAAAAAAAAAAAAAATGTTTATTCAAGTCTTCTGACCATTTTTTAACTGAGTTGTTTGTTTTTGCTAACACCTTATCATATATGAAGATAAGTTGCTTTGCAAATATTTCCTCCATTGTATAGGTTGCCTCTTCATTTTGCTGACTGTTTCTTTTGCCATGCAGAAGGCTTTTCATTTGATGTAGTCCCACTTGTTTAGTTTTGCTTTTATTGCTTACGCTTTTGGTATCATATCCAAAAACATCATTGCCAAGGCCAATGTGAAAGAGCATTTTTCCCTGTTTTCATCTAGTTTTATAATTTTGGGTGTTACATTTAAATCTTTAATCTATTTTGAGTTTATTTTTGGGAATGGTGTAAGATAGAAGTTAATTTCATTCTTTTGCATGGAATATCCAGTTTCCTACCACCATTTATTCAAGAGGCAATCTTCTCCCTCTTAAGTATCCTTTGGCACCCTTTTCAAATATTAGTTGTGAGGGTTTATTTCTGGGCTTTGAATTCTGTTCTGTTGATCTATGTGTCTTTTTTTTTTTTTTACGCCAGTACCACACTATTTTGATTACTTTAACTTCATAATAAAGTTTCAACTTAGAAATTGTGATACCTCCAGCTTTGTTCTTTTTTCTTATGATTGCTTTGGCTGTTCAAGTTCTTTTGTGGTTCCATACAAATTTCAGGATAGTTATTTTTATTTCTGTAAACAATACAATTGTAATTTTGATAAGGATTGCACTGAATCTGTTGATCACTTTGGATAGTATGGCTATTTCAACAATATTAATTTTTCTGATCCATGAACACAGGATATCTTTCCATTTATTTGTTTTTTCTTCAGTTTCCTTCATTAATGTCTTGTTATTTTTAGTATGTAGAATTTTTTTTTATCTCCTTGGTTAAATTTATTAAGTACCTTATTATTTTTAATGTTATTGAAAGTAGGTTTTTTTATTTCTTTTTCAGATATTTATTGTTCGTGTATGAAACTGATTTTTCTATGTTGATTTTTGTATCCTGCAAGTGACTGAATTTATGTATTTGTTATAACAGTTTTTTTGTGTGAAGTCTTTAGAATTTTCTACATAAAAGATCATATCATCTGAAAACAGACAGTTTTACTTCTTGCTTTCCAATTTGAATTCCTTTTATTTCTTTATCTTGCCTGACTGTTCTAGTGAGGACGTCCAGTACTCTGTTTAGTTAGAGTGGTGAGAGTGGGCATTCTTTGTTGCTTCTGATGTTAAAAGAAAAGCTTTCAAAGGAGCCAAAAGCATAAAATGGAGAAAAGAAAGCCTCTTCAATAAATGGTGCTGGGAAAATTGGAAAGCAACGTGCAAAAGAATGAAACTAGACTGCTGTCTGTCACCATATACCAAAATTAACTCAAAATAGATCAAACCTAAACATAAGACCTGAAACAATAAACTGCATAGAGGAAATCATAGGCCCTAAACTTATGGAACTTGGGTTCAAGAGGATATTAAGAATTTGACCTCAAATGCAAGGGAAGTAAAAGCTAAAATAAATGAATGGGACTATATCAAACTAAAAAGCTTCTGCACAGCAAAAGGAACAATCAACAAAACAGAGAAGCAACCAACCTAATATGGGAAGATATTCTTAAACAACTCCTCTAATAATGGTCTAATACCCAAAATATATAAAGAACTTGTACAACTCAACAACAAAAAAACAAGCAATCCAATTAAAACATGGGCAGAGGACCTAAACAGCCACTTCTCCCAAAAAGACATACAAAAGGCCAACCGATATATTTTCTTTTAAATGCCCAACTTCACTATTAGGGAAATGCAAATCAACACCACAATGAGATATCACCTTACACTTGTTAGAATGGCTATCATCAACAAGACAATTAATAACAAGTATTGGAGAGGCTGTGGAGAAAAAGGCATCCTCATACACTGTTGGTGGGAATGTAAATTGGTACAGCCACTATGGAAAACAGTATGGACTTTCCTCAAAAAATTAAGAATATGATTCACCAATTCCTCTCCTGGGTATCTACCACAAATATCTGAAAACATTTATCCATAAAGATATATGTACTCCGATGTTCATTGAAGCATTTTTCTTATGGTGGTCAAGACATGGAAACAACCAAAGTGTCCTTCGATAGATGATTGTATAAAGAAAATGTGGTATATATGAGTATATACAATGGAGTACTACTCTGCCATAAGAAAAGATGGAATACTGCCATTTGCAACACATGAATAGATCTTGTGATTATTATGCTAAGCAAAATAAGTCAGACAGAAAAAGTTGAGAATCATGATTTCAGTCATATGTGGGATATAAAGCTGAAGGCAGCAAAGGAACAAGACAAACAAAGACACAAAAACTCATAGACACAGACAACAGTTTAGTGGTTACCAGAGGGTAAGAGGGGAGGGGAAATGGTAGTAGAGAGTAAAAGGGGTCAAATATATGGCGATGGAAGGAGAACTGAGCATACAATGTGATATATAAGCGATATATTGCATAATAGAAATTCACACTTGAAACCTATGTAATTTTACTAACCATTGTCACCCAAATAAATTTAATTAAAAAAAAAAAATTAGAAGAAAAACTTTCAACCTTTTACCACAGAGTATGGTCTGTGGATTTGTTATATATGGCCTTTTTATGTTGCGGTATGTTCCTTCTATACCCAAATTATTGAGAGTTTTTATCATGAAAGTTGAATTTTTGTCAAATGTTTTTCTGCATCTATTGAGATGATTATGAGAATTTTATCTTTGAATCTATTCAAATGCTGTATCATATTTAATGATTTGTATATATTGAAACATCCTTGGAAGGGCCGGCCGAGTGGCGTGGTAGTTAAGCGCTGGCTTGGGAAGCCAGCGGCCCCGGTTCGGTCCCACATATGAGGGCCAGTGACACTGCCCTCAAAAAAAAAAAATGGTTTGAAACATCCTTGGATCCCATGGATAAATCCCACGTGATCATAATGTATTATCTTTTTAATGTGCTGTTGAATTTGGTTTGCTAGTATTTTGTTGAGAATTTTTGCATATATAATCATCAATTATATTGACCTTTCTTTTTCTTAATCTTTTTTTTTTTTTTTTTTTGTAATGGCCTTATCTGGATTTGGCATCAGGATAATGTTGGCCTCATAAAATGAGTTTGGGAGTGTTCTTTCCTTTTCATTTTTAAAATTTATTCTTCTTTAAACTTCAGTTTCAGGAACATTGGTGTTAATTCTTTTTTAAATATATTGGTAGAATTCACCAGTGAAACCATCTTGTTCTGGCCTTTTTTTTGTTGGGAGGATTTTGATTACTGATTCAATCTCTTTACTGGTAATTGGTCTGTTCAAATTTTCTATTTCTCAGTTTGGTAGGTTGTATGTTTCTAGGAATGTATTCATTTCTTCTTGGTTATCCAATTTATTAGCATATAATTATTCTTACTAGTATCTTATGATCCTTTGTTTTGTGGTATCAGTTGTAATGTTTTTCTCTTTCATTTCTGATTTTATTTGAATCTTCTCTCTTTTAATTAGTCTAGTGAAAGATTTGTTCATCTTTTCAAAAAAACAGGTTTCAGTTTCATTGATCTTTTCTATTGTATTTCTGGTCTCTGTTTTATTTCTGCTCTTTGTTATTTCCTTCCTTCTGCTAATTTTGGGCTTAGTTACTATTCTTTTTATAGTTCCTTGAGGTGTAAAGTTAGGTTGTTTATCTTTTTTCTTAATGTAAGAGTTTATTACTATAAAATTCCCACTTATAGCTGCTTTTGCTGCATCCTATAAGTTTTGGTATGTTTTGTTTCTACTTTTATTTGTCTTAAGATGTTTTTGTTTGTTTGTTTGTTTTGATCTCTTCTTTAACTCAGTGTTTGTTCAGTAGCATGTCATTTAACCTCCACATATTTATGAATTTCCTGTTTTTCTTTCTGATATTTATTTCTAGTTTCATACCATTGTTTTCAGGAAAAAAAAAATATTTGGTGTACTTCGAATCTTTTTATATTTGCTAAAGTTTGTTTTGTGACCTAACATATCCTGGAGGATGTTTTCTGTGTGCTTGAGAAAAATGTGTATTCTGATGCTTTAGGATGGGATGTTCTATATTTGTCTGTTAGATCCATTTGATCTAAGGCATACTTTAAGTCTAGTGTTTCCTTATTGATTTTCTGGCTGGATGATCTATGCATTGTTTAAAGTGGGGTATTAAATTTCCCTACTGTTGTTGTATTGTCTATTTTTCCCTTCAGATCTTCAAGTATTTGCTTGAAGTATTTTGGTGCTTCAATATTGAGAATATGTATATTTATAGTTGTTATATCTTCTTGATGAATTGACCTAATTACCATTGTGCATGGCTATCTTTGTCTCTTGCTAGTTTTCTACTACCCCTGTTCTCTGTTAGTTTCCATTTGCACAGAATATCTTTTTCTACCCTTTCACTTTCAGTTTCAGTTTGTATGTGTCCTTAAAGCTGAAGTGAATCTCTTGTAGATAACATATAATTGGGTTTTCTTTTTTTAAAATCCATTCGGGCATCCTTTGCCATTTTTTGTTGTTGTTGTTGTTAAGCTGAGCCATCCTGCCACCTGTTGGCAGCACAGTTGCTGCTCAGCTCGGGCTGGGCATCAAACTGCTGTTGCTCAGAGCTCAGCTTGAACTCTTGAGCTCTTAACCAACTGAGCCACTCGGCCGGCCCACCCTTTGCCTTTTGATTGGAGAATTTATTTCACTTACATTTAAAGTAATTATTGATAGGTAAGGGCTTACTAATAATGCAATCTTATTAATTATTTTCTGGCTGTTTTACAGTTCCATTGATCCATGGTGTTGGCCTGGTGCAGAGCCCAGCTGGAAACCAGGGTTTCCAGGTAGCTACCTGGAACATAGTTTCACAGGGGCTGATTTTCAGCCTGGAGCTACAGGAACCATCTGGGTGGTACCAGGGTGCGCTGGTAGCCTGGGTTTTTGTAGCCTGATGTTGCATAAGTCACCTGGGACCATGGGAGCCACGAGAGCTGGCAGACTGCTGGATGAGCCTATGTTCACAGGAGTCTCCTGGAAGCTACTTAGGGTCACATGAGTTGGGCTGGCACTGGGGTGGCCATGGCGGGGGGGGGTTCCATTTTGAAGTTTGGGTGCTCAGTTCACCCTCTTTCTCTCTCAGGGAAAGTGCATCTCCACTCTGGGCTTCTAGGGCATGGTGGAAGGGTGATGGGGATAATGTGAGTCCATGTTTCCTGTACTCCTCAATGTGTCTTTCCTTACTTCTGTGCTTCACTCAGGTGCTATAATCTCCAAGAAATTCTTAGCTCTTGTGATGATATTTTTGTGCAGATAGTTGTTCAAATTGATGCATTTGGGAGGGAATGGTTGCTAGAAATTCTTATACCACTATTTGCCGACATCATTTGCCCCTAAAAGCCCAATTTAAAAATGGGCAAAAGGCATGAATACACATTGTAGTGTGTGTGTGATGAAGAGAACGTTCTTCATAGGATCAGGAGCTCATCTGGTTTTGTCGGAGCCAGCTGCATGAGAGCGGGTAACCCCCTTCTCCCAGCTGGAAGTACTGGACCCAAACAGCTTCCTATAGGTTCAATAGGTCACAACACCTGAACGTGGATTTTCCTCTTTTCAGAATCAACACTCCCAGAAAAGAGCAGCAGCTCCCTAATACTCTTTTTGATGCAGACTTGGGTCAGACATGGACAGTAGTAAAAGCAAAAAGGAGCTCATTATACCCTCTCCTTTATGAAAAAAAATAATTGTGTCAAGAGATGAAACCTCGATTTGACGTGAAACAATCCTCTCAAAACCCCAATGGTTAATTAGTGTTAAATTAATGGGGATGCAGCCAAGATTCTGACATTAGATTATGTGGCAGTTTTATTTTCTAGTGTACAAGAGTTTTTATTTTTATTTATGTTTTCATTAACATTCATTTTAGTTTTTTGTTTAAATAAATTAAAAAAAATGAAATTAGAGGTTGAAAGCTGCATGGCCTTTTAGCAAGATTCTACTTTGCACTTTCATTCTTAGCTGAAGTATAGAAAATAGAGATCTCAGTGCAGGCAATATGTATTTCTCCATTTCTGGGAATGACAAAAGAGAGTAACTTGCCTTAACTGCAGCAGGGATATTTTGACTGGGCATTTTAAAGACTGTCTTAAAGATCTTAGGTATAAAAACATTGAAATAAGGTGCTGAAAGTGATTGACAGTTTCATCTTCAGAAATCTTTGAGAAGGGGAAAGAAGATAATATGATGTAATACCTCTTCAATGTCAAGGAAGATAAATTCCATGAAACACCAAGTCAAGAAAAGGACGAGAGAGAACACTTTTTCTTAGACCTTTGAATGAGTTAAATAGATTTGTTTCAGATCTTTCTAGAAGAGCCTGCTTTCCTGTTCTAAATTATTGGAGAGAAGAGTGGATACAGAAGGTGTCCTATGTGGGCTCCAAATCCCTTTCAGCCTCAAAAGGAAAGCTCCACACCTTAGTAATACGGTCTAATGGTTATTGTTTATTTGACTTAACTGTCCCATCAGTATTATTCTTTGAGTCTAGAGTAGATGAGCAATAGAAATCAAGTTTTCATCCTGCTCTACCTATACATTTTTAGGAGTGGCTTCTTTTCATAAAATGGCTTAAAATGGTGTTAGAATAATCCTTTTTAAAAATTTAAATCTCTGGCCGGCCGAGTGGCGTGGTGGTTAAGGGCTGGCTTGGGAAGACAGCGGCCCTGGTTTGGTCCCACATATGAGGGCCAGTGACACTGCCCTCAAAAAAATAAAAAACAAAAAACAAAATAACTTAAATCTCTGTGGAATTGACTCGGGACTCTCCCTGAGGGTTGGGTAATAGGAGTGGGGTTACTAGCTTTCCTATTCCTGTCTTTCTTGTTTAAAAAGAGCTTTATTGAGATACAGCTCATGTATAATACAAGTCACTAATTTAAATCATACCATTCCATGGTATTTGGTATATTCACAAATGTGTGCAACCATTACCATAGCCAATTTTAGAATATTTTTGTCATCTTAAAAAGAAACCCTGTATCCTGTAGCTATGACCTCTGACATGCACCTGACAACCCCTCTCTAGGCAACTGCTAATCTATTTTGTGTCTACAGATTTTCATCTTGTAGACATTTTATATGAATGGAATCACATATGATCTTTTCGTGACTGGCTTATTTCATAGTTTTACTATTTGGAAGTGTTGAAAATGTTGCATGAAAAAGTTAGACACCTGAACTTTATGCCAACAATTCATGACTCTTGCATCACGACAATGCACCAGCTCACACAGCACTATCTGTGAGGGAGTGTTTAGCCAGTAAACAAATAACTGTGTTGGAACACCCTCCCTACTCACCTGATCTGGCCCCCAGTGACTTCTTTCTTTACCTGAAGATAAAGGAAATATTGAAAGGAAGACATTTTGATGACATTCAGGACATTAAGGGTAACACAACGACAGCCATTCCAGAAAAAGAGTTGCAAAATTGCTTTGAAGGGTGGACTAGGTGCTGGCATCAGTGCATAGCTTCCCAAGGGGAGTACTTCAAAGGTCACCATAGTGATATTCAGCAAGGAGGTATGTAGTACTTTTTTTGGGATTAGTTCTCGAACTTAATTGTCAGGCATTATACGATCAACTTCAGTAGTCTTCTCATTTTAAAGGTAACTGTGCCCAATCGAGTCTCCTGCTTTAGCAAAATATAGTGTCCAGGACCTTCTCGATATGCCAAATCTCTTAAAAACCTCCAAGTGAGATAATAAAGTGATCAAGTCTGTGTTCTTTCTAGAGTTCATCGACTTGGATTTTAATCCTGGTTCCATTCTATCTTTGAGATCTTGGGCAAAATGTATATTCTAAGCTTCAGTTTTTTTCATCTGTGAAATAAAGTAATAACTATACCTGCATCATAGGGCTTTTCTGGAGACAATTTAATGAGAAAATGTGCATGAATTTCAGGCACATTTTCTGGCATACTGAATGGTAGTAAGCACTTAATATATATGAGTTACCATTATTCAGATTATTATTATTATCTTTATTTATTATTAATCAAAATTGAATCCCAAGATGTATCATAGTGCTTTTTGCATTATTAATTGCTCCCACCTCCAAATATTTGTTTAATGAAGGAATACATGAATTAAGGAGCCTCTCATGACAAGGAACTCTACATTATATTATAATATTACAATATAATCTTTGTCATCTTATTAACCCTGGACTTCACAAAAGAGTTATCCATTTTGTGTGAGTCATCTGGAGAAGTTGTTCCCAATGACAAAAGTTACTACCAATGTGGAAATGTGTCAGCTTCTCTCTTGAACCTCTCATTGTCATCTCAGGTAGAAAAACAGATGACATGCTGTTTCATTTCTATGTTAATAAATAGTGATGATATCATATACCCTGCCCTCCCTCCCATGGTGAGATGACAACATCAGAATCCTTGGAAGCATTTCTGCCAGAACCACCTGGCATTGATTTTTTTTTTTTTTTAAGTTGGCTTTCCTGAGGACTCAGCGTATTCACAAAGTGAAAAAAAGCAATACTTCTCTGGCCAAGAAACTGCTGAAATAATACCACATGTTCTTTCTATACCCGCTGGTAGAACACAGAGCCAGCCTGACAAAATGCTGACCTCCTACTGCTTGAAACTTAATTTCTGAGGAGTGGGGAACTTCCGGTATTATCTCTGTATTTCTGTTGTTCTTCAGTTCCTGTGGGTGTGGGTATGGGTGTTTTCCATTTACTTTTCAAAGTTTTAGGGTGCCTTGATTTCAGACAGGGTAAGTCCAGAGTTGTCTTTTTGGAATAAATTACAATTTAATGAAGCCTTGCTTTTTTTCTGAAATTCTTTAGATATATAATAAAATAGGACCTTTTCAAAACAGTAGAGGAAAGATGACACACTTCTGCCTTGTCCTCTGAACTTCTATATCTGAGCAATTTGGGAGGTTAGGTGGTTGTGTTTTCAGCAAGTATGTGGAGTGAAACTTCGGAATTTTGTAAGGAGAATGAAATTTAGGAGGGAAGGCCTCAGCTGATCACAGCTGTCCCCCATTCTGTCTCTTCAGTGCCTGTCTTCCTGTGAGCTACCAGGTATCCTTCTGGGACTCAGGCTGTCTTCACTCTGCCTCTTCTTTGGGTTCATTACAGCCCCTGGGAAGAATGGGGACAAATTCTTTTTATGTTCAGCCAAGATAAGCGTGTCGTTTTTCAAACTGAATGTTTTAGGGGGAAAAAAAAGAAGGAGGCTAAAACAAAAACTAAAGAAAATTAATCCCTCCCTAGACAAAATAGAGAAAATATATAAAATGGAAGAAATGGAAGCCATAGAGACAGACTCATTGTTCTCAATGCAGCAGTAGATTGGCTCTGTGACCAGCCTTAGCAGGGATACAACACCTAGTTTCTTCTCTCTGTTTACCTGAAACATCTGTCCTTACTTCAAACCTGTGTTTGCCATGGACTTTGTAAGGACCCCCTATGAGCTATTGACCTAGTTCAATTCCTTTTGAAGCCACTTGACCTGAATAGTGTTATCTAGTCCTTGGAGCCTCTGTGTTATAAGTGATGCTTCTTAGATGGCCTTGTTTAAATCCTGGATTCACTACATTCTAATTGTATAATATGTCTAGGGCGTAATTCCATCAATGAGAATAGACTGACATTCTAAAACCCACCTTAGAGGTCTGTTTTGAGTATCACTGATATTATCTTTATAGTTATTACTAGAGAGTCTGGCGCAATGTAGAAGCTTAGAAAAATGGTAGATATTTTTATTATTACCATGGCTAATTGGAAACTTCTGTCTCTTCCTATGGCTGAGCTTTGACACCTATTCGAATGTTTTAAGTTTCCAGCTTCTAATTTTCAAAATATACATGACTAACACATTATGGTGAATCACTTCTTTGTCACTTGTGTTTGTTGTACATCATTTCCAACTGTAGTATTTCTTGTTGGTTTAGGTACTCCACAAGACAACATTTATAAAGATCCTTCTGCAGAGTGAGGTACACAGTAGGCATTTATTTCCTTCTCTGACAGCAATGCTTAGTGTTTCCCATCTCGAAGGTGCTAGAGAAGGTTTTACTTTTATGAGAAGTTGGCTGCTTATCAGAGCTGGAAAGGAAAACAAATACATAAAGAGTCAAAGTGTATGTAAATTCTGCTCTCTTCTTTCACATTTATTTGTCTAATCATGACTTATCTAATTCATATTCAAATTTCACTTTTCTGTATTCCATTGGCATTGGCTTAAACATCGAGTAATGCAATAAGCCATGTGTGACACTATATTATTTTTAGTTGAGCATCGGCTAGTCTAGGCTTGAGAGGTGAACAAGGCTAGAAGACAAAACCCAGAAGATTTGTGATTTCAAGAAAGAAGTATCAGGTGAAGGCAAATACTAAGTGTAGAACTATGTGGCAGGCTGAAGCCACTAATGAGCAGAGCAGAATGTCATAGGAGGGCAATGGTCAAGAGAGCAGAAACAGTCACCAAGGAAAAGAAGACATTCATGGAGAAACAGAGTGTATTTAGCATAAAAGGAAGGTTGCTGAAAGGCTGTGAGTTAGGGCTCAGATCTGCATTTAGTCTTTTTCCATTTCCTGGGGTATCTGATTATATGTACGTCACTTCATTCTGTAAGTTGTATTTTTACTTACCTGTAAAATGTCAATAGTATTTACGTTACCTACTGTCTAAGACTCTAGTGATATAAATATAGTAAAGCACTTGATAAACAATTAAGTAGTGTGTACATTATAAGGTAATATAGCCTATGGGTTAGATGCCAGATGCAGATGTATTTGTTTGCTCAACATGTGGCATCCAACCCATGTGCTACAGACAACACAGATTTCCTTAAAATCCTAAGACCTGGAGCCCCTGGGCTAGTGTTACTGTATAACAATAGGCTGGGGTTTGTCACCTGTAATAAGAGAGTCATGTGTCTCCTCTGCTCAGGATCAGGGCCTGACATCATACAATTCATCAGGGCTCAGGGCTCAGGAAGCAGCTCTCCACACCTGGCAGACAGAGCCTGACAAAATCTTTGCAATCAGATAAACAGAGCAGTGCTAGGATGTCCTGTCAGTGCAGGCATAGACAGGTAACATCATTACGCAGAACAATTCATTATCATAGCTGACCTTGCCCTGGACTTTTGACCGCATATTGATGTGGCATGGTCATTGAAGATGCCTGGATAAATAGTGTAGCTAAGGCACTGCAAGAACAATTGGTAGCAGCTAGAAAGCTAGCTCTTTCCACCCCAAGCTCAGCTTGAAGACAAATACAGTCATGGGAACATCATTCATTATGCCATTTCTGAGTCCTTTCACTTCTATTTCAGCAAGGTACATGGCTCTTTTTTTTTTTTTTCTCCCTGAATGATTTTTTTCAGTTTCTCCTTTAATTTTTCTTCCATCCTGGTGGTTTAGGTGATTACTGGGATGAGATAATGATGGGGCTGGCCGTTTTTTATTATTTCTTAAAGATATCATTTCTCCTCTTCTCCTGTTTGAATAGTCCAGAAAACCTGTTTCCTCAAGAACCTTATTTCTCTCAAAGCCAGTTCTCCTCACTCAACAGGTCTCTCATGTCATTCAGATTGTACCATGTGGCTTCACTTCCTTGAATCTACATTAGGCCACTGCTTCCAAGCACCAATATATTTTCAAGACTGTTTACTGTAATAACAAGGAAGAATTTTAGAGTCATACGGAGCTTCCACCATGCTCCAACATAGTTATTTAATAAAAGTGGAGGCCCTGCATAATTTGATTAACTCTTCTGAGCTTTAGTTTCTTCTTTCTTAAAATGGCAATTATATGGAGAATGAACACTAAACCCTGTTTCATCTGGCTATTTTCACAGAATTAAAATGTCAAGATAAAGGGATTAGGAAATACAGATTTCTAGCCACAATAGTGCCACGGGGATATGAAATACAGTTTGGGGAATATAATCAATAATATTGTAAAGATTTTGTGGGGTGTCAGATGGGTACTTGTCTTGTTAGGGAGAACACTTCATTGATTGTGTAGATGCCTGACCACTGTGTTGTACATCTGAAGCTGAATAACATTGAATGGCAAGTATAATTATATATATATATATATATATATATATATATATATATATATGGAGTACAGCATAGGGAATAGAGTCAGTGGAATTGTAACAGCTGGATACAATTTCAGAAGGGTAGTAGTTTGGGGGAGTGGAGTTATCACTTTGTGAGGCGTGTAAATGTCTAACTATCACATTGTTTTGTACACATGAAACTAATAAAAAAAAATGCTGTGGATTTCTGGGTGCATGGTGAGACAGTGACCAGACAGATATCTAGGTTTTAGGGTGTTTCCAGACTGGTGACCTTAGTCTTGAGAGGGAGAAGGACACAGGGGTTCCCACTGAGGCCTAGAGTAAGCCACATCCTTCAGACCACATTTACCAGAGGGTTCTTGGGTGCATAGCTCACTTATCGGAAGCAATTGCAATGGTAGAGGAGTAACAACTAGTTTTAATCACACACCCAAACTGCACCTCAATCAATGCAATATTTGTGAAACATGCTCATTGTTTGCACTGAAAAGATGTTTGTGTCATGGGTTAGGTTGTCCAGGAAGCGTGCTCTTAGGTAGAGATTTAAATATGGTAAGTTTATTAGAAAATGCTCTTGAGAGCAGTACACATGGAACAGAAAAGAGGGAGGCAGGATTGGGCAGAAGGAAAGCTTGGGCTATAATGTAATCTCAATTTAATTTTTAGCCAATCCATGGACAAAAATAACTAACTAAGATAGCTGTTCAGAGTTTTCCCACATTTGGGGAGTAAGAGTCAGTGATACCCAACATTGACAGACATTGGTTGGACGCTACCTCTAAGAAGGGAGTTTAACCTTCAAAAGGGGCAACTCTTTCAAGGTCAGAGCAATTGGAGTAGGGGGCTATGGGGCAGAAAAGCTGGATGAATGATAGATTTTATGCCTTTTTTTTGTATAGACATTTCTCCTTTCAAACCATTCAGATCTCGACATGTAACAAGCCCTTACTTTTGCATAATGCTTTACATTTCACAAATGTTATCATATATGTCCCTCCCCCATGATATTCTTTAAAGATGGAGAAGCAAATATTATTGAATTTTAAGAAAGAGAAGCAGAAATTTCCAGAGTCTTTCCAATCACTGTTTTTCTGTTTAGCATTCAAAAAATTATAATCTCTGTGGGACTTAGCTTCCATTTCAACAAAATGAGGGTGAAAACAACTTACCTGCCTAATGTTTCATCCCAGTTTTAGGATCATGATTGTGTACCTTGCACAAATTTATGTGTTTGCTAAGTGGAGGAGCCAACCATAGTATCCATGTCCTGTGGACTGTGGCTCCCAGGTCCTTCCTAATGTCCATACTGCCCTGACAGGTCAGTAATAGGACTGTACTTTGAGTTTGCAGAGACAATGGCATGTGAAAGACCTAGAATGCAACCTGAGAAAATTGCAGTGTACAGGTGTCCTTGGAGTGTTTGGAATTGCTTGAATAACAATGGGCAATGTTTGTGTGTTACATAGCTCGTAAGATTATTTTTTCCCCTTCCAAATAGGATGACTTGTGCTGCTAAAGGGAAATCATATGGAACAGACTTGGCAGGATTCTGTGCAACACTTGTGCCTAGGTTTTTTTGCAGCAAATTGTTGGCACAAGCCCTTTCTGAGGTATTTATGCTATTCTCTAAATTTAGTTTACTCTATTAGTGGGAGACAAAAGCTATGACGTCTAACTCAGGTGTTTGCATTCTATGCTCTGGATATTCCAGTTACACTCTTTTCAGCTGAGAAGGTTTTCAGAACCATATACCCCTGGGTAGCATCTTTTTTATCCTCTCCTTGGAGGTGACATTTAGCCTACCAATTTTCTTGCAATTTTAGCCGTGCCCAAGCAGATGATTTGAAAAGAGAGACTGGAGCTGAACCAAATCAGACCTCACCAGCATTCAGCAGTATAGGTACAAGGTTGAGTGAGAAAAAAGACAAGACATGTGGGAAAGGGTTCTGATCAAAGAAAACCAGGGAAGCAAAAATCTCTGCAATTTTGGGCCCCAAGATCACATTCCTTTCAAGCTGTTTATTACAGCAGTGAGAGGCTTCCTGGCCCACCTAAGTATGCCTTTTCTAATATTATGGTTCTGATATTTTGGGAAACCTGGCTGGGTTGTATAAACTTTGGTTTTAGAGAAAGGAAGCAAAAATATGCATTAGGATCATCAATTTAAAGTTGAGAATGCTTCTAGCTCCCTGATGTGAAAGAAATGGCAGGAGACAGGAAGAAAGAGGAAGTAATTTTTGTTTTGCTCTGCCTTTGTCCTTGATAACCATTCTCTGAAGCTTAGGCTGTGAAATACCCTCTTAGGTTTGTTTGAACTTTTTTGGATATACCCTGTTGTGTGTCCATTCGTTGTCTCAGGCACTTCATTCTTAAATTGTCACTTTTGACTTTTAAATCTCTTTGAGGAAATTTCTTAAGGCATGACAGTGGTTTAAATTGCATTCTTTAATACATCAATTTATTTATTTGTAAGCACAGATATTACTGAATGATGCATTTCCCATCATTGGAAGGAGACAAAGTATTCTAGTCACAATAAATACTGAGTTTCACCTTTTTATGTCCCCTCCTAATGTGCTATAGTAATGTGAGCTGAAGTAAAGTCATCAGAGAAAGATGTCAAGTCCCTCAGCCTGAAGTTCTGTCACCTCTTGATGGGCACAAAAGCTTATCAGTCAAATAATAGCATTTAGAAATGGGATATAAGATCTGAAGTGAAATTATATGGGCAGCCTGCCTCATAGAGATGCTATCATAGCCATAGTGGAGATGAGTTGGTAATAACTTCAGCTATAAGATCAATGTCCATTTTTTACAATGGGAAAGGAGTTAGAGCACCCTAGAATATTCTTGACAGTGTGGTGTGAATTAAACCAGATGGAACCAAACAGAACGGTTTTGTCAAAAACCATAATCAACGTCAATTATAAACGCGCTAAGAGGTCAGCTCTCAAAGCGGTCTTCATCCTCTTTCTGTCTTCAGGATTATTCTAATCATCACTTAGACATGAGGCCTGTCCCATCTTAAACAATCTGACAGACAGACAAACAAAGCCAGTGAAAGGAATCAGTGATCAAAGAGTAAAACATCTTTTAGCCTCCATTTCTCTTCTAGCTCTTTAATCATGGCTACACACTCTTTCTTCTGTTCAGAGTGAAACATCTGAAAACAGTGTGCTCTACTGTAAGATTGTAACAAGAGGAGAAACTCGGTATGGAATCCTTGGGAACTCTGCAGTATCTTTGTAATGTTGCCATCATCTAAAAGCGTTGTCCTGGGGCCGGCCGAGTGGCGCGGTGGTTAAGCGCTGGCTTCGGAAGCCAGCAGCCCAGGTTCGGTCCCACATATGAGGGCCAGTGACACTACCCTCAAAAATAAATAAATAAAACCGTTCTCCAATAAAAAGTTTATTTCAAAATGACAACAATATTCTCTCTTCACTGTCTCGATTGTCTCAACTTCTACTCACTACTCAAACTACTGGGCTTGGATTCACTCAGAACTGAACAGAAAGGACTCTGCAAAATTACCAGTGATCTCCATGCTGAAAACCCAGCGATCACTGTGAGCCCCGTCTCTTTTAACTTCTCAGTCACATTGAACATTGCTGATTATCATTATTATCATTATTATTATTATTATTATTATTATTATTTTGAAACACAAAGGAAGAGGCTTCTACTGTTTATTAAGTGAAAAAGAAAGCTGAATGTGTTAGGTGGTAGGTAAGGGAGAATTATATTTGAAAAGCACAGTCTTTTTAACAACCAGTAGAGTCTGGGGATACTTGGGGTACAAACAGATTTTCAGAAATGAATATTTAGGGATAAGTTAAATTTAGCTTTTGTAGATCTGTTACTGGAATGAAGTTGTTGCTGATTGGCTGGCTTTTAAATATATGGTTTCCAAAACCAGTTGTAGACATGTAAGTCATCACTGACAAGCTGACATGACTTTAAAACTAGCTTTGGAGGTGATTTTTCATACCTTGGACTGTGGCCAAAGGACATTTTTTTTTCCCCTTTAATTATTGGACTGAATCAACCTTTTAATTTCTCCCTTGGCCTCTGCTCCTCTCCTAACTTTCCTCCTACGTTGTTAATAACCTCTTTCAAGTTTTACTTGCCTTTTTAAATGTTAGACATTTAAATCAGAATCCCTATATTCTATATATTTTATGTGTATGCAATTTCATCCAGTCTTTGGACCTCCTCTCTCCTCATCCATCCCTTGATGATTTCATTTGGATGATTTTATCATAAGATTATATGGCTGTAAGCACAATTTCCTCACTTATATTTTTCCATAAGGAGAGGCCTTATCTCTCTACCCCATATTCCTATATCTAACTGCTTAATGAATATCTTCACTAGATGTCTAATGTACATTTCAAGCTCAGCATCACCCAAGTGAATCTTTCCCCCTAGAATTCACGTCCATCCATTACCTTGCTCATATCCGTTAATGGCAAGTCAATCATTTTTTTAAAACATATTTTTATTGAGATATAATTGGCATAAATGTGTGTAAGTTTAAGATGTACAGTTTGCTGATTTCCTACATGTATATATTACAATATGATTGCCACCGTAACATTAGCTAACACCTCTTTCATGTTATATAATTATCATTACTTTGCTGTGGTGAGAACACTTAAGGTCTAGTCTCTTAAACACTTGGAAGTTTATAATACAATACTGTCATCTATAATCCTTATGCTGAGACTTATTTATCCACAAGTTGAAAGTTTGTTTTCCTTAAGCAACATCTCTTCAAATTCATCATTCCCTAGCCTCTGGTAACCACCACTCTACTCTACTGTTCAGCATCTTTACAATAGATTCACATATAACTGATATCATACAGTATTGATCTTACTCTGTCTGGCTTATCTTCTCACTTCAAGGTCCACTCAAGTTGTCAAATGAAAGCATGTCTTTCTTTCTTGTGGCTAAATAATATATTAGTGTGTGTGTGTGTGTGTGTGTGTGTGTGTGTGTGTGTAATCACTTCTTCATGTATTTATCTGTTGATGAACACCGGTTGTTTCCTTATCTTGGCTATTGTAAGTAATGCTGCAGTATACATGGAAATACAGATATCTCTTCAATATCCTGTTAATTGTATTTAGATTTTCTATACCCTGCAGTATTCTCTCTCTCTCTCTCTCTCTCTCTCTCTCTCTCTCCTTGCTGACCCCCCTCTCCATCTATATTTTTCTCTCTTCCTACCTAGACAGACATGTATATATTTCTGCCTTCTTAACTATATTACTAGAGTGTCCTACTGGAATTTCAGACTCAATTTATTCAAAGTTGAATTAATTACTTTCCTGCTAAAGCCACACCTCCAGTATGGCTCTATCCTAGTGAATGATCAACCATATTTTATATCTGATTATGCAAGCTAGAAACTTGAGAGTTCTCTAAGGCACTCCTTTTATTCTGTGACCTATCATATCTAAAATCCTGTCCTCCTGAGTAAGTGGAATCTCTTCATTTTCCTCCACCTATACTATCAATATCTTTGCTCACATTTCTATCATTTTTCAGATGGCAGATGTCCTTAACTGATCTTTTTATTTTATTTTCTCTCCTCTCTTTTATTTATTCTCTACCCTGAAGCCAAGCTGAAACACAAAAATAAAATCATATCACCTCTTGAATTCACATATACCACCATCACCATGCTAAAACATTTAAATAGGTTTTATTGTCTTTAGAATAAATACTAAATCATCAATATGGCCTCTGAGGCAGGTATGATCTGGCCCTTACTTCAACCTCATCAAGTGCTAACCTCCCCCTACCTCTCCTAAATCTAGTCGTAGAAGTCAACTGTGTTCCTTAAAAGCTTTACTGCTTTTTCTGGCTTAAGGCTTTCTCACATGCTTTCCTTCTGTCTGAGATGATCTCCCTTTCTACCTTTTCTAATTACTGTGGATCACTGTAGAAATCCTTTTATGACTCTTGAAACCTGATCAGTGTCACTCGATAAGCTCTCATAAAATTATGCATTTCTTTATATAGTCCTTTCAGAAAGTAATTTAAATAATTAGGTGATTGCTTTATAAATTTTTATCTCCCTACTAAAATATCGGGTACAGAGGTTACCAAAAAATACATATACACATTTTAAGAAAGGAAAATATTGTATTGAAATCGTAATACTCAATATATACCGATAACAAAAGATGAATACAAGTCATGTGTATACATTTTTTTGGCATCCCCGATATATGAGGAAAGACTGTTTATTCTTTTCATTGCTGTTTCTCAAGCATTTAAACAGTTTGTATTAGTCCATTTGGGCTGCTATAACCAAATACCACAGACTGGCTAGCTTATAAAAAACAGACATTTATTTCTCATAGTTTCTGAGGCAGGAAGTCTAAGATCAGGGTGTTTTGTGGGAGGCCCTCTTCCAGGTTGCAGTCTCCCAACATGTAGATGCATTTTTATATGTGGGAGGGGCTACTGAGATCTCTAATTCTATTTTATAAGGGCACTACTCCCATTCATGAGGGCTCCACTCTTATGACCTAAGCGCCTTGCAAAGGCCAAACCTTCTAATATCCTCACATTGGGCATTAGGATTTCAACATAGGAATTTTGGTGAAACACAAACATTGAGATTATAGCACAATTCTTTGCACATTTTAGCTATTCACTAATGTTTATGAATGAATGAATTAATGAATGAATGAGTGAAGAATAAATTCTATTTGACACTTCCCCAATTCCGTTCTTCCTCTTTCTTCTTTCTTCTTATGATTTATTGATGAAACTCCTCCAAACTGCATGATAGTTATATTTTGAGTACCACCACCTAGGCAGCCTTTTTTCAATAGTGAGAAAGAATTACTTTCCTTCCTTTTGTAAGCATAGTGGCAAGTTAATCAGTATTTAATTTTCAAATGTTCATATGTATAATATGTATAAAATTTTAAAAACCTCTGCATGCTTTTATTTCTTAGTGTAATATGCTGAGATGAAGCCAAGATATCAGGGAACTGAAAGCCTGGGAGAGATTCTTACCTAAGAAGCTTTAGGTGAGGAAAAGTGTCAGAGGGTCAAATTAGGATGATTGTAGAGTTTTTGAATGGCAGGTACCAAGTGCTGACTGGGGTAGTTATCAGAATTATAAGTACAGATAAAAGCTAATGTTAGTAAGGTGAATTACACAACAGAAAATTTCTGCTCAGGGAGAAAACATTAGCTAAATTGATTAAATTCTCTTCGCAAAACCTTGCAGACAATCTTGTAAAAGCTTCAGTCACCTATATGCTTACCTTGCCGGCTACATTAGGATAAGTATCTTATTTGTGGTTTTGCCCACCCCTCCCCCCCAATTTGTATTCTTAACAGAAATGTATAGATTTGATTATATATAATTTCCCAAATGATTGTAGATGTATGTATTAGGAAAGAGAATGTGGCACTTGTTTCTAAAATGAAGGAATATTAGCAGCATGGCAGGATTAAGATTAGATCTCCTAAAAAAGAATCAGAATAATAATGGCTTCAGCAATAAAACAAATTTTAAAATGTATAACAATATTTGCATAAGTGGCTTACAGCTGGATTAGATTTCTCATTGTATTGGGACCCAGATATAGCTCCTGCTCTTCCATCTCCAGGATGCTGCTATAGTCCCATGCTCCATACAGTTCATATTACAGCCTCTGAGAAGGGCACAGGATAAGGGAGCATCATGCCCTAGAATGTGCACACATCAATTTTGCTCACATCCCATTGGTCAGAACTTAATGGTATACATAGCTGGTCCTGTGACAAGTTAAGAAACCCACTTATCATGAATGGTCATGTGCCCACTTAAAAATTGGGGATATAATTACTATGATAAATGAAGAGGGACATATTTGATGTGAAAACAAACATATCTATCATAGTAAGTAAATTAAATCTTATCCATTGTTTACAAACTTCTCAAACAATTTTGTTTTTTCTTTTTCTTTCTTTCTTTCTTTCTTTCTTTCTTTCTTTCTTTCTTTCTTTTTTTTTGTCTGGAGTTTGTTTCAAGGGAAATTATTTTTTGGAGTACTTTCTGCCTTTGGTTGAAGAAACCAATAGTAAGTAAAAATATTGGTAATTCAGGTCAACATGAGAATGAATGGGAATTCGTAAATGAAAAAAATAATTAGCTAGAAATGAGTAACACAAGTCAACTGAGTTATTGCATTCTTTTTATGTAAACAAAAATTTGTGAAAACAGACTATGTGCCCCGGAGTCTTTGTATCCATCTTATTTTCTTTTCATATCCTGAGTGGCTTGTGTTTTTTTAATTCTGGCTCTGATCCATAACAGCCACTGAATTAGAAAGAGAACCATCGTCTATCCCTCTTATGCCACCTCATTTACACATTGTTGAAGCTCAGATGTAGAACATAGTCAATCTTCTTTGATCTCTCTCTCTTGAAGATATCACTCCCACAAAGCATTAATGTATATAATTGAGTTTACTGAAGGATTTTTTTTTTGTTATGCTATGTATATGTTCGTGTTATGCATCCATATTGAGTCAACAAAGTATTTATTATTAGCTCAGTTGTTTCTTAAAGTGTGTCTTCAACATTTCTGCCAACTTAGCCTTGAGCCTCTCCTCTCCCTTTTCTTCCCCTTCTCTTCTCTGCTCTCTACCCCTCCTCTAAATTGCTATTTATTTCCTGTCTAGAAATCTAGCTTTCTTCTATTTCTTATTTTCCTCTCAGCTCCGCTGTATTCTTTTATGCATAGATGGTTATTAACTAATTTTGGAGACCAAATATTAACAATTGGGTTTTTTTCTTTTTCTTTCTTTCTTTTTTCTTCTTCTTTTTTTTTGTCTTACTGCATGTGTTCTAACTATTATGTGTTTCCTGGATCTGAAACATCTGGTAGAAATATAACGTAAGCCATATATTTAACATTTTCTAATATGACATTAACAAAGTAAAACTAAACACGTGTAATTAATATTAATGGTGTATATCTAAACTATTATAACTTCAAGATGTAATCAATATAAAATAATTGAGACATTTAGTCGTTTTTATACTAAATCTTTAGAATCTAGTATATATTTTAAACCTGTAACACATTTCAATTCAGATGCTAAATTTTCATTTGATATGCTTGGTCTCTAATTAGATTTTATAACATTTGTAGTTGAAAGATTAAATTTACATATTCAAGTCATTCCCAACATAAATAACATTTTCTTACAATTAATTGAATACCAAATAATAATTTACCTTTACTATCACATCTATATTGATAAAACATGTTCATCTTTTATAGGAGTGTTGATTTGACTTTGAAACAAAAGCATATAAGTTTTAAAACTACATCTGTCCAAGTTAAAGAAATTCATAACCCTTGTGTCAGTTTGGGATTATTAACATTAAATTCAAAGAGCCAATCCATAGATTGAAGAGCAATTCTAAATCTGAAAATATGAGCCAACCCTTTTAAAATTTTTCTTATAGTTTTGCAGCTAATTTGCATACCACAGTCTATTTTGCATAAATGTTTAAAAAATTTGTAAAATCATTATTGATTTATATATTAAAGAACCTTAATTTCAAAATAAATTCTAGTATCTACATAAACTCTTCCCTTTTTTGTAGCTTTCAATTTAGTTTGTTCATATGAGTGCAAAAAATCTAATTCATATTACCATTTTGTCTTTGATTATTGAATATTTGGCAAGTAATTCTTTCGTTTCAAGAAAATTTTAAATTTAACATCACAGGAAGTCTTTTTAAAACTCTTCCTTGGCAAGGACCGGCCGAGTGGTGCAGGTTGGTTAAGCGCTGACTTGGGAAGCCAGCAGCCTCGATTCGGGTCCCACATATGAGGGCCAGTGACACAGCCCTCAGGAAAAAAAGAAAAAAGAAAAAAAAAAACTCTTCCTTGGCTAACCAATGAGCATTGGCAAAGAATTTAAGATCATTAATTATACTGTCTTCTAGTTCTTTCAAAAATTCCAAAAAATGGCTATAATTCATGGATTTATAACACTTTTCACATTCTATCAGAAGCCTAAGCACAAATATTTTTAACATGTATCATATGATGCAATGAAGCAATAGGAAACCATCAATCTCTTGTTTTAAAAATCTCAGTAAATCTGGGGTTTTGACGTAACGCAGAGCACTGTTCATAATTTAAAAAAAATATTTTTTTTATATCTAGCTGAAATCCTCTTTGAAAGACATAAAATATTCAAAAATATGTATGCCCTAAGGTTGATATTGTAGACTGCAAACTGACAGCATTGTCTCATAAATTTCAAAGTCTGTTGAGACAAAACATGCCCAGATCAATAGTTTATTTTACACTCTCTTGATCTAAAAATGGCATTTTGTGTGTGTGCAAGAATACAATCTGTTTTATAGCTGACCAATATCATAGCCTTAGATCCTGTTAAAAAGACAATTTACACATTTTTGGACATGTAATTTTTATTTTAGATGATTAATTTCTTCAGTTATTTTGGAATTTTGAGATAAAATTTCTTATTGAATTTATGATGTCCATTTGGCATTGTTCTCTTCATTATTCTGAAGATTGATTCTGCAAATCATGCAACTTTTTCATTTTGTCTGCTACAATTAATTTTTACTTTTTAATTAAAATAATTTATGTATATGATAATTAAAATGATGAACAATCCAATTTAGTTGCCAATTACAATGTACACAGGTACCAGTACAACTCTTGCTCTCTACATAAAATATTCAAATAAATACATTACAATGTTATAATAGTGCATTTCAAAAAAATCATTCAAGCCAAATCAATCCATAGACACCACCTGGATCGATGATAGGTTTATGTGTAAAACTAGAAATGATGAATATTCTCAGCATGTGAACTATAACAATATTATTTTATATGATCCAACAGTTAAAGTGAAATGTAACTCTACCAAAATAATAAAATTTGTGTAACACAAAAAAATCTTACACAGCTTAAATTTTTAAATATAAATAAATTGAAATTAAGTTAAAAGCTAAGTTCTTCATCTCACTAGCCAACATCAAATGTTCAGTAGTCATGTGTAGCTAGTGGCGACATTATTTGATAGGACAGTTCTATGGGATACACTGACAGTAGGTGATACATAAAAATTTAACAGCTTGTGATTTCTTACGTGTCTTAATTGCAATAAGTTTTAAAAGAACATATTTCTCTGGATAGTATGCTTTGTCATAAATTATGTCTTCTATATATTCTCCCTTCCTAGCACCTTGCCTTGACATTGGTTATATTATATGAATGAATCAATAAACAACCTATGCTTTTCAACTTTTAATATTCTTTCCAATGATAAACTTTGTCAATATATTTAGAGCAACTTTTTTGAAGAAAGAGAAACAACCTATTTAATTCTTCTTTATCTCTCATTTACTGTCAGTGTATTTCAAAAAATTTTACTTGATTCTTTCTTAAAATCACATGAAAGTTTCAATCACAAAAGTAGAGAGGAAAAAATCAAAATCTCTTTCCCAAATCACCATATTTAACAATTATCAACATATAGCCAATTTATATCCCCTAAATCCCTGCTCCTCCCCAACCCTAAAACCAGCACTGTTGGATTGCCTTAAAAAAAAAATCACAAACATACTCATGATTTACTCAAAGATATTTTGGCATGTTCCTCTAAAAGATAAGCTGTGTTGAAAATATAAACACTGTACCAATTTCACATTTAAAAATAACATCATAAATAATCTAGTCAATCTTCAAATTTCCTAAATTGTCTCAAAAGGAAGTTTTAAAGCTGGTTTATTCAAATCTGAATCTAGACAAATCTCACACATCAGTTAATTCTCTTTTAATCTGTTTCTTCTACATCCATGTTATTTCTTGATATTTGTTGAAGGAAAAGGATCGATTTTCTTGCAAATTATCCACATTCTTTATTTTACTGAGGGCATCTCCATGGTGTCATTTAACATGCCCTTCTATCTCCCACATTTTCTATAAAGTGGTAGTCACAGCTACACACCACATCAGCTTTATGGCCTTCTCTGCCACACTCAGCTTTGGTTTCCATTCTCTTCAGTCATCTCAGTCATTATTACTCATCTAATGTTTTCCAGCCACCAAAGTGTTGGCACTGTCATTCTCTCATATTCTCCCAGTCCCAGTGGGTTTATACTTTTAAAAATATTAACTCAGGTCTAGAAATAACTGCTTATGTTCAATTACAATGTTTCCCTTTTCTCCTTCAATTCAATATAATCTGCATTTCAGTTTCCTCTTTATCATAGGTATTCTCTCTAAAATTACCAATTACCTCCACTTTAGCAAATACCACTGACTGATTTCATTCCCACAGTGTTTTATGAAAGACTTTTATCCCTTCATATTCTGGAGATGACCTTCTCCATGGCTCTATTTCTGAATTCTCACTTTTTCATTAATTCTGTTCATTCTTTCCTCTTCTTCTGTTGGTCTCTTAAGAAGCCTCCATTTTTCTTGTCTAGTTGTTTTTTGAATTTTTATACAGACCTTTTTCTTTTTTTTCATTCAACTTAAGATTATCCAAAGTGGAATTCATTGTTTGCTCACAGACTCCTTTCTCTTATGTAAACTCCATACAAGCAGAAAAAATATGTTTACTTGTGTATAATTTTATTCCCAATTCTAGCAAGTGCCTAGCATGTGGTAAGTATATAGTACATGTTGCTGAGTGATTAATCAATGAATAAAAACATTTTAAAGGGAAATTTTGTTTTCTTGTATTTCTAAGTAGATACCCTAAGTTTCTTTCTTTGTATTTTTTTTTCTTTGCCACCAGTTAAATGTTCTCCACGTTTCACCCTAGGCTTCTATTCATCTTACTGCAAACTCCCTTTCTATGTTTACCTTAGATAGCCACGACCATTACTATTATATTTATATTGATGACTCCTTACGTTTGGATCTCTAGTTCCAAATTTTACAAATAGCTTCAGACTCGCATTTTTACTTGGCTACCGTATGCTACCAGAGTTCACTCTGGTCCCTAAAACTTTACACTTAACATGTCCAAAAATCTGTTTTCCACTCTCCATCACAACCTACTCTTTATTTTCAATTCACTATTCCTGGATGATGGAATCACTATCCACAAACTTGTCCAAGATAGACTCTCCCTTTCTCTTCCCATATCATTGGACCAGTCACCAAATCCTATGTTGCCCAATTCATAGAATTTCAAATCCAGTTGCCTTTTTATGTTAAATGCTACTATCTAATCAATATCTCTATTTTCCCGTTCCTCATCACAACATTCTTCTAAGTGAGCTTCCTGTCACTATTTCTTCCCATTTTATTCCATTGCCCATACTCCCATATTATCTAGGACGGTTTTCTTTTAAGATCGAACATGACTGGATATCTCCCTTGAGTAAAACCAATTTTTTTGGTTCCCATTATCTATACACAGAAGGACCTCACAACATATTTTTCTCAACTTAGCTCATGGCTCCTCTCCTCTATTCTTAATTCTTTCCTTTTCCTTCTATGGTGAGCAATAATGGGCTCTCTATTAATAAGCCCAGTGGAATTTTTTTATCTATCCCTGAAACTGCTACCTCCTTTAATGTATTTCTGTATATTTTTTAGAGAAATATTCCCTCTTCCTGGAATAGCTTTTTGCCTCACCTTCACCTAAGGAATCATTCAATACCCCTTTCAATAGATAGTCAGAGCATACCTGTGTGTTCTAATATAGAAGCACAGATATAAATTGATCATTATTTGAAATACAATCTTTCTTTATTTGGAAAAGGTGTGCTCTTCTGCAAAGCCTCTACCTTCCAGAGAGAAAATGTGTGGGAGGAAGGGGACAGTGCTGAACCACACAGGATCAAACAAGTCAATCCTGCTAAGTAGTAGAATGGCAGAAATGGAGTCTGACCAGGCTCACACCTAGCTTAGGAGCACCTCAAATCCTATTTCTGCTTTAATGCTTTCTTGCAGGCAGGCAGCCAGCCACTTTCTGTGTTTCCTTAGCACTCTATTCATACTTCCATTAAAGCACATATGATTATATAGTTTTCTAGTCAATTGTTCACATGCCTACTGAAATGGGAATTTCTTATGGAGAAGTTCAATTTATGTTTATATACCAGGATATATAATTTACTCTAAACTTATTTACTTCATAAATAAATTTGGAAGAAAAAAGAGTGAGAGGCATGTTGAAGAACTATGAATAAACAACATATTCTCGATATCGCTTAAGTTTCTTAGATTATGCATTTCTAGAGGGTAGGCTGTATTTGCCATGGCAAACATTTTTAATAAATGGTTCCTACTAAAGGAAGTCTTTAAAATATCAGTTTCTTATGTCTTCAGATTGAGATTTCAGGTTATCTGGTGTAGAACTTATTGGTTAACAGTATTTTAAACAGCCTCATCTATCAAGATTAGCTTCTGGTAGACCCTTTTGTGGTGTGATAGCTGGTATGTAAAAGAGCTAAATGGGAAGGAGAAGGAGGACTTTGTCCAAGAACCCCAGGGTCTCCTTAGAAGCAAATGAACAATATTTTCCCCCTTTCGCATTCAGTATAAAAGAATATTTTTTATTTAAAATCTGCCCTGGTAGATAAAATAAATATTTTAATATTAGATAATTTATTCAAAAGTATAGTATTATATGGTGATGGGAGGAGATTTGATTTTGGGTGGTAAACACACAATGCATTATATAGATGATGTATTATAGAATTGTACACTCGAAACTTATATAATTTTATTAACCAATGCTGCCACAATACATTTAATGAAACATAAACCATTAACATACTAAAATAAAAGTATGATATTAGCCCCAGTGCTAGTCTCTATCCTCTAGAAATATATAATCTAAGAACTTGAGAGCTATCAAGAATAGATTTTTCATTTCAATGTTAGGGAGATTTACTGTAGTGAGCTACAGAGCTCCAATCAAGACTGATCGAGGTATGTATAATAGGGTTCCTGGAATACTATTACCTTCGGGAGGCAGGAAATCTAAGATTGAATAACCTGAGTTACTGAGGGCAAGTGTAGCTTCAACTGTGGCTATTTCTGGTAATTGCTCTAAATCCAAATACTTGTCAAGAAATTTGCTCTGAGGTATACTATCTGTATATGTTAGTGTGAACTAAAACAGCTGTAATTTAGAATCCACAAGTGGCACCATGGTATTTTGCTGTGGACAAGTTTCCAAAAGACTGTGTTGGATTCTGCTACAACAATAACAGCAATAATATTTTCACCAGTCTCCAAATCCCTCTTTGATTGATGTTAAGAGAAAGCTGACTTACCTTTCGTTTGACTAAGCTGCTGGAATTCCTTGACAATTAAAGCACAGGGAAAAAAAGTCTCAATGTGGACTGTTGAAAATCCTGCTAAGTCAAGGGGCATCTGAATGATTACAGAATAAACAGATGGTATATTTATTCTCTGCAGTTATGGTGAGATTCTTAGTAGTTAACAGAGTACTTTGTAAAAGCACATTTATATACTTTGTAGAAGTCCAATATGTGACACCTTTTAGTGAAATCATGCAGTTATGAATACATAATAAGTAAAAAATGCTGTACACATAAAAAATTCATAATATATTATTAGTATGAATTTAGAATTTATATAATATCTATGAAAATATTATAGTACCAGTTACTCTGAGTAAAATTATTTTCAATAATTTGAATAAAGTAACCTTGCCAACATTATTGCTCTGATCTTGTTCAAGGAAAGTATTTCAGGTGTACATCTTTTATAAACCATTTATCCAAGGCTGTCATGCAGATGTACTTAAGTCTAAAATGCAAAATGGTGCATATTTAGGGGAAAAACATGTTCCATTTTTCTCCATTTAGGAGAAAATAGGCAAGACTTTTGTTATCTTTTGTGACACATTTAATCACATTGCTTTACATTCATTATGGATATTTCTGAATAGTGCCAAAACAAGCAGGTGAAAAGTAGCAGATTAAATGATGTTCAGTCAACCAGTTGTTTGCCCACACTGTGCCCAAAATAAATATGCTATTTAAATTTTTTTCTTCACCAAGTTGGCTCACTTTCATCTTTATTATTTTCCTCCTTCTTCTTGATTTGAATTGAGATTGTTCCCCTTTTGTTAGTTTTTGAAGATAGGAATTTAGGTTATTTATTTCTTATTTCTTTTCATATGTAGGTGTTTAAAGTTTTCCACTAAATAATACTTCTACTGCATTTCATAATTGCAATAACATGTAAATACATGTTCTTTATAGTTTCACTTCCCTCCCTCCTTTATACTGTTATTGTCACAGAGTATCTTTTTTCTTTTCTTTCTTTTTTTTTTTTTTTTGAGGGCAGTCTTACTGGCCCTCATATGTGGGACCCGAACTGGGGCTGCTGGCTTCCCAAGCCGGCGCCTAACCACCGTGCCACTCGGCCAGCCCACAGATTATATTTTTAAGCATTATGTGCCTAAACTTAGACTGAGAATTATTGCATCATGAGTTGTCCTTTAAATCAGATAATAAAAAAAAAATAGAGGTTGCAAACAAAAAATACATTTATACTCTCTTTTATATTTACCTGTATAGTTATTTTTTCTGATGCTCTTTATTTCTTCATGTGGATTCCAGTTATTTATTTCAGCTTGAAGCACTTCCTTTACAATTTCTTATAAGACATGTCTGGTAGCAACAAAGAATATTAGTTTTTTGTTTATCTAAGAATTTAATTTCTCCTTAATTTTTGAAGGATAGTTTCGTCAAAACTCGAATTCTCAATTGACAGTTTCTTTCTTTCAGCACTTTAAAAATGCCATCCCACGGTTTTCTGGTCTTCCTGGTTTCTTATGTGAAATCAGCTGTTGTTGAGGATCTTTTGTACATAAGGAGTCACTTCTTTCAAGATTCTCTCTTTGTCATTGACTTGAATGTGATTACAACTTGTTTCACTGTGGACCTTTGAGTTTATCCTGCTTGGAATTGCTATGCTCTTTGGATATGTAGATTCATATCTTTCATCAAATTTGGGAATTTTTTATCATTATTTTTTCAAATATTCTCTTCCCTTTCTAAGAGAGACTATTTTTACCTCTCTTTCTAAGACTTCAATATGCATATGTGTCTATGCTTTATGGTGTTCCACAAGTTTCTGATGCTTGGTTGATTTTTCTTGATTTTTTTTCTTTTTGTTCCTCAATTGATCTGTTTTCAAGGTCACTGGTTCATCCTTCTGTCTGATCAAATCTGTTGTTGCAGTGCTCCAGTAATCTTTTTTATTTCTATTCCATATTTCTGAATAATACTTTTCAGTTTCAAAATATCTATTTGGTTTACTTTAATTATCATCTTTTTATTTGTATTCTGATACCACCCTTGTTCCTTGGACATGATTTCCTTTAGCTCTTGGAATATATTTAGAGTCCAGAGTGCTAAACATTACACCATGGAACCTCTTGGAATATATTTAAAATGGCTGATGTAAAGACTTTGTCTAAGTCCAATGCCTGTGCTGTTTCAGGAAAAATTTCTGTTGATGGTTTTTTGTTTTTTCTCTTCCTCAGCATGGGCCATACTTTCTATTTCTTTTCAAATCTCTTTTTTTTTTGTTATTGTTGAAACTGGACATTTTCAAGAACATAATGTGGCAACTCTGGAATATAGATCCTCCTCCTTTCTTAGGGTTGTTGTGGTAATTGTTTTAGATGCTTTTGTTTGTTTAGTGACTTTTCTAAACTAATTCTTTAAAGTCTCTGTCTTTGTCATACATGGATACTGAAGTCTTCACTCAGTCTGCTTAGTGGTCAGCTGATAATTTTGCAAAGATTTCTATAAATTTTTGAACCAGTAGTTCCCACAGTCTTTGCTTCAGAACTCTCTGTGTGTGTTGGAACATGCTTTTAACACTCAGGCAGGCAGTTTACAACTCTGACCTAGCCTTTATTTCTGTGGTCAATAACTTAAGCAGGTGAAAGGTGAGCACTTATGGCCTTCACAGGTCTTTCCTGAGCAAATACACAGCTGTGTAGACCCTGGGCATGTGCATGGCTTTCTAGTTTCCCAGGAATATGAATGAACTTTTGAAAGCCCAGATACATATCTCATTTTTTCAGCTTTTATTTTTAAGAGTTTGATCAGTCTATTTTTTTTTTGTCCCAACTGATCCATCACCTCAAGTTGCCATGATGTTAAAACATTTGGCCAAGCTCCCTTAACGCCCTCACTCTATCCACCAGGAAGGGGTGTTTAGCACTAGGTGAGTTTGAGTGAGGTTAAATAAAAACAAATCTTTTGAGTAGGGTCTTTCATATTACCATCAGACAGACCACACTTAGGGGTCTCTTTGGGAAGAAAAGGAGATCCATTCTTCTCCCTATAGTACTGGCAATACTAAATATTATTTTCAAATCTACCACTAATTTAGAGAATGGGAGATAAACTACAGCAATTTAAAACACCACAAAGCTTGCTGTTCTTACTGACAGTCAGCCATTTTTCTTGATTAAATATGACCTAGGTTGGTTTAAGCCACTGGTTAATTTTGACAGTTTTTAAAAAGTTCGTTCTGACAATTATTTTTCAGTTTAATTTATTTTATTTTATTTTTTTGAAGGACAGACTTTCAAAGGTCCTCAATCCACCACAAATGATTTTTTGTTTTTTAAATTAACAGCAATATTGAGCTCAGGTAGACATATATAAGCAGATTTTAATAAGTCAGCCTCCAACTTAAAATAATTATATCAGGGCCGGGTGAGTGGCGCGGTGGTTAAGCGCTGGCCTGGGAAGCCAGCGGCCCCGGTTCGGTCCCACATATGAGGGCCAGTGATACTGCCCTCAAAAAAATAAATAAATAAATAAAAATGCTGAGAATCCTGTTAAAATAAATAAATAAATAAATAAATAAATAAATAAATAAATAAATAAAATAATTATATCTTTATTGAACACATGTGATTGGCAATGTGCTAGGAGATTCACTGTATTACCAGATTTAAACTTTTTAATACCTGAATCTTTTTAGTATCATTACTTACTTCCATTTTATACATGAAGAAACTGAGAAAGAGGGAAAATTAATGAATTAATTTGCCTAGAGGCCAACGCTAGTAGGCTACCTTAAGATCTATTGCTTATATTAACTATCATGTTAGGCTAGCTTTCAAAAATTCAAGTTTAGGGTAACTGAAAATTCTCAACAGGATAAATAACATTGATGTTGAGAACATTTTTGCATTATATGAATGATTGGTTCAGATGATCTTGAGCATTTACTATATACAAAACACTTTACCTATAATGTCATATTAGGCCTCAAAACAACTTTATAAGATACTTCTTTTCTTTTAAATGGGAAAAATAATACTTAGAAAGTTTAATGTCCTTCCCCCAAATCAGTTCCATTGATGATATTTAATCCAGAAATGATTAACTAAAAAGATCTCATTATCTTCATCTCAAATCATTTGATTTAATGATGTATTTGGGAGAAAAAAAATCAGATTATTCTGTCACATAGTAAGCCATTACTTTCCAGGAAACAATTGAGTAAAATAAATGTATAAAAACTCTAAACTTATATTAATACTAACTGGCATTCATTTAGCATCTACTGCATTCTACATTCTTGCCATGTATTATCTCTAATCCTCATATCAATCTAGTAAGGTGGTTATCTTGATTTCTTTTCTATATAAAAGCTAAATGTCAGAAAATGTAAGTATTGCCTAAAGTTAAACAGTAAATGGTAAGCTGAAAGTCAATTGCAGACTTATCCCAAAGCTCAATCTTTTTCCATTGTGTACAGTTGATTAGTACTTTGTAGACAAAGTATTTGGGAGACACTGTAGGTGACAAATGGGCATCAATAGCAGAGAATAGTAAGGCACCATACTCATGCTAAGACTTAATAGAATAGTCATCCAATTTTTTGAGAATTGCTCTCTATTTTGGAAGCTCAAAATGGAAAATTTCAAACTTAACACCAGTGGAAACTTATATCCCACTAAGAATACTTATTTTCAGGCAGCAGAAAGTACTGAGATATAATGCAAAATCAATTCTTCTCTTTTAAAACACGAAGAAAAGCGAAATGAAAAAACAAAATAAAACAAGACATTTTCTTCTCTGTACACTGGTGCAATGCCAGTCCTCAAAACTGCAGCTGGTTTTCAGTAACGTGTGTTTTTGCAATGCCTTTCCTCTAATATTCTGCTAGGTTCTTGGGATACAGAAGGGAAAACCAAATCCCCAATACCAAGGAGTTTCCATTATTTATCTAATGCATAAAATATTGCATCATTTCTGTAAAATAGAGTCACATATTCTAAATGTGGAGAAAAGGATGGGCTGGTATTCTTCCTTTGCTGTTCTCCAATGATTCACAGCCTATGATTTTAAATCTGTTTATTCATGTAACATAGTGGAAAGATGAAAAACTGATCCATGGGTTCATGAGAATTAAATGTCTTACCATAATCACAGCTATCATTTGATGAGTAATTAATATGTATAAGACACTATCCTAATTTTACCACCTCCTAGTATTAGCATTACCTTTGCGTTTTTGTTTGTTTCTTTGTTTGTTTGTTTGTAGAGGGCAGTGTCACTAGCCCTCATATGTGGGATCCGAACCTAGGCCACTGGCGTCCCAAGTCAGCTCTTAATCACCACGCCACTTGGCTGGCCCTACCCTTGCTTTTAAGATTAGAAAATGAAAGCCTGAATGAGTTAAGCAACATACATAAAATCATACAGCAGATAGACATTAGGGATGGAATTTAAACTAAAAGATTTATCACCAAAATCCTCTTTATACCACTGCATTATAAAGGCTGACATATAAAGCCAATGGGAGAAAGTATGTACTCTTTATTTAAATAATAGTGTATTAAGCATCAGTAAAGTAAGACTCCAATATGATTAAGGACATAATTAAAATAAGTTACAAAATGGGACATATCTGGAAAAATATTTGAAACCTATGTGATGGAAAATAATTGATATCTTTAACATAAAGTTATTTAAAGTAGATAATAAAATGATACCTTACATATTAAGAGAAACTAAAATAAGAAACAAAAGAAGAGTTGTAAGTGGCCCGTTAGTGCAATACAATAGCTGATATTCCCTGGTAGCTAAAAGAATGCAACTCAGTCTCATGAAATTCCAGTTTAACCTATGCAATTAGCAAAAGTTAAAATTTTTAAAAAGTGATTTGCAGTTTGGGAGAATATAAGAGATACTTCTCACACATTCATACATATATAATAATTTTATTAAACTTTTACAAAGAATGACACAGGAAACAAAAATATCTGGTAAGCAGAAATGCAATTGTCTACATTAAGTGAAATATATATAATGCCAACATGACCAAGGATATAATTAAAACAGGTTAGAAAACAGGACATGATAGAAACCAAGAATTTGAAGGATGCCTTGAAGATATATAGATGAAACAACAGTGTTCTTCCCCCAGAGACTTGTGAAATAGATTCTCTTAGACCTTAGATATGCTTTCAATGATGGTATGCTTTTCATTCAAAAATTAATGTATACAAATTTTGTTATAGAACGTGAAGGAGAAAGAAACTTTCCACTCCTAGGTTCTTCTGGCTGATCTAATAATTAAATCTACGTAAGTCAGACTAGATTAACAAGAGAAAATAATGAAATTTAATTGCATACAAGCATATGGGGCTCCACATACATGAGAGTCAGAGATCTCACACACATGAGAGGTTCAGAGACATACAGTTAAAATGAGGTATGTGTGACATTCTGGGCTAAGGATGAGATAAACCACCTTGGGGCTTCAAAGGAGAGGAAGGTCATTAGCACAATGATAAGAAGAACAAATTGTCAGTAATTAGATGTTTGCTTTGCAATATAGATAGGTCATAAAATGTTATCTCTGGTGATAACTCTTATTATGGACAAAGCCCCAAATTCAAATTCTTTGAGGGAAGGTAAATGTTCCTCATAAGCCCACAGGGTCTTGATTGCCCTCAGCTGAAAATAATTCACACACCAAAGTGGCATATCTTGGGGAGGCCTGTTCTGAACCCCTTCAGGAATATGGCGCCATGTGTTATAGATTTTAAAGTATCAGGCTTACATGAAATGTAAGTGAGCTGGCTCGAAGACTGGCTCCACAGTACCCTGTTTTAGTTGTATAGCGTGAGTGTAAGAGACAGAGAACAAATTTGATTCTGAAAAGTGTATGTTATCACATTTTAAAAAATGTTCTACGATAGAAACAGTATTATATTACTATTGTAATATGAAAATCGAATTGAATCCTTAATATGATTTGGAATGAAAAGAAATTTCTAAAATTTCCATTAAGTCATTCAAATGGACTACCTTTAGGCTCAAACATTATTTAGAGTTATATTTTCTGTTTGGATATTAAATCCCTAATATGCAGGTTTCCTTTCTTACAGTAGCAAAGCACTTATATATACTTTCTTAAAGTGCTTTAACGCATATTTTCACATTTGATTGTCATAATTATATAAAGAAAGCCAATATAATCACCTCTATTTTAAATACTAGGAAACTGAGGAATAGTGATTTCAAATGCTGTGTGTAAGGCTCACAGAATGTTGATGACAGAATCTCACAATAGAAGTGTTGTTTTGCTTTATTTTATTTTAATTTATTTTTGATCTGATCTTTTATTTTATTTTCTTCAACGGTCATTGAAGCACAGGTTGGGGAAGGTACTCCTTTTTTTTTTTTTTTTTTTTTTAGCCGAGACATCCTGCCACCTGTTGGCAGCTCTGCAACTTAGCTCAGGCTGGGCATCAAACTGCTGTTGCTCAGAGTTCAGCTCGCACTCTTGAGCGAGCTCTTAACCAACTGAGCCACTTGGCCAGCCCTGGAGGGTACTACTCTTTATTCATTTGTACATTCATTTAATGAATGGCATGCTTAAAATTCTATTGAACCACCTCAACCTCTCTTTTCCTTTCATACTTTCTTCTCAAAGTTGCCTTTCTGAATAAGGTTTTGTCATCCCATATTTTCCCCAACCCTGAACTCCAAGGAAAAAAACAAACATGCTATATATCTCTTAGCATAGTATTCTTCAATAGGAGTGTAATGTGAGCACCCTATATAATTTAATTTTTCTAGTAGCCACATTTAAAAAATTAGAAGAAAGAGGTAAAACTAACTTTTTATTACATTTTATTTAACCTAATATATCTAAGATGTATTTGAACTTATAATCAATATAGAAATTATTTGTTTTTATTTTTATTGTTTTCTGAGGGCAGTGTCACTGGCCCTCATATGTGGGACTGAACCGCGGCCGCTGGCTTCCCAAGCCAGCACTTAACCACCGTGCCACTCGGCCGGCCCAAGAAATTATTAATGAGATATTTAACATTCCTTTTCTGTACTGTCTTTGATATTTCATGTATATTTTAAAGTTACAGCACATCTCAATTTGAACCAGCCACATTTCCAGTTCCGAATAGCTACATGATTGGACAGTACAGTCTGAGAGCAATCAGGACCTCTGATTGTCTACTATGACTCCTAGTTAAATAAAATTTTAAATATTTCCAGACTTTAAATGGGCTCTGGGGAATGTGTCTGCTTGCAAAGCTACCATTGAAGCTCTGCTACTTAACCTTTCTTCTAATAATTTGTGCATAATTTATTAATTGAAATGTGAACTATTTTTTAACTGACTGTGCTTTCTTATCTTCTCACTTTATTCCGACCTTCTCCTATCTCTTTTCAGTAAGATCTTTCTCATCTTCACAAGGACAAGAGCAGTAAATCATTTGTCTTGAGTGCACAGAAAGTTTCCTCTTCCAAAAGAATCCCATTTCCCTTATTGATACCTGATTTCCACAGAAGTTATTTAGTTCCTCTTACTTACTATTTTATTAATCTATGAGATTAATAGATATCTGTAATAGACAAACCCTAAAATTTCAGTTGCTAAATCCAAAATTTACTTCTGCCTCAGATAATAGGTCAAATATAGGCTAACTTTTAGCGAGGGCTCTGGGGAAGGGGTGGTGGCACTTCCATTGCACACAGTCATTCAGAATCCAAACTGACTAAGGCTTTGACTTCGGTAACATATAGTTTTCAAGATAGTTCTTTCAAGCATTGACATTCAATAGACAAAGAGTAAAGACAAAGAAGGCAATATATTTCCTAACTACCTAATACATAATTCTGTAAGCAACACACATCAGTTTTACTTATGCTCTATTGGCAAGAGCTAGTCACATACTCAGACTAAGCGCAAAGGAGGATGGGAAATATATTGCCTGGAGGCCTTGTGTTTCCTAGCACCAGTTCTTGTAAGTGGAAATAGGACATACATCTTTGGTGGACAGTAAACCTTCTCTGCCACAAATTCTGATCTCTTTTAACCATAAATCTTCTTGTGGGGGATCTACTTAAATTAAGAGAGCAGCTGCAATAAACTAGAGATGTAGAAACCTGATTTCAAATTCTGATTCCAGTACTTGAATAAACTAATCAGCTTCACTGAATCTAGTTTTTCCAATTTCTGTCAATATGGTTGGGGATTTTGGCAGAGATGGAAATGGTATTCCCAATATCATTATACTCTTCTTGTTTATAAAATGAACCCTAGTTTTGTTGGGGTGGAAAATTCATCCAGCTAAAACCGACATTTGCCAGTTAGGGATGAACATATAATTCATTTTTGGTCAATGACAAAATAGGTCACTCATTATTTTTGTTCATGTTTACTGATGCTTCCACATGAGAGTATAACAAAAATTCAGAGGTTCAGGTCCATTTTTAGGAGCAGTATATCATAGGGAGTAAGTAAATGTATACAGAATTTCTGAAAAATCAAAAAAGTTGTGTACAAGGTAGGCTAGGCTAGGCTATGCTTTAGTAACAAAAAATCCCAAATTTCAATGGCTCAACTCAAAATTATTTATTATTCACACAAATTCCTCTGAAAATTTAAGTGACTCTCTATGACAACTATTCTCCATGCAATAGATCAGTAGGAGGGGCAGAAGCTGTATTTTCTATCCCTCAAATCTAGAGGGAAAGAAAATCTAGAGATTCCCAGGTGAGCAGCACAGAGACCTATAATAAAGTGACCTACATCTAAAGTATACAGACATTAAAATCTTACTGACAAGATAATGAAACGATCTTTACATGTGTGAATGTATCTCTAGGATCCTTCGGTTTTGTGTACTGTTTTCCAATTTCTTAATATGTGTGAGGCCTAAAAATATCTCCTTTGAAAAGCTTAAATCATTGTTAATAAGTAGCTTTCATTTCAAAATATACTGTGTGCAATTACTCATCCACTTTGCCACCAACTCTGTTTTAGTTAAATAAATATGATTGTCACATAAAGGCCTCTCTTCAAAAGCTGTCTCCAAATCACTATTTTCTGAAAATCCCCAGTTAAAGAGTGACATCTTTCCTAGGTAGACTAATGAAAGCCAAATTCCATATTAAAAGCAGAACAGAAATTATGCTTCATGCACATATGGCAACACATCCATTTGTACATAAGAAAGGCGTGAATAAGATTATGTCCCAAATAAATTATCCACTGATTATGACAATTATCTCATTGTCATAGGTATTCAGTTATCTAATTATCTGCCAAAATTGTGTGCCAGGTGTTTTCTATGTCCAAATTTCCATTATGTTACATTTTATAACGAATATGCTTCATTTTGAGGAACATTCTTATTTAGAATACAGGGATTTGAGCAAACTATTTTCTTTCTTTTCGCTCATGTTTAAAGACCCCAGTTTATAAACGAAGCCATTTGAATAATGCATGCTGAATGTATATAGATTCAGACTCATTTGTCCACATCATAGCAACTGTTTGTACTGGCCCAACTGCTTACTATGCAAGCAGATGTTAAATTGTGCATCCTCAATCATCTGTTTATAATGTGAAATGACAGGTTGACTTGATTTTATGTAGCAGAAATAACTCAGGCATTCACATTGGCAAATTTGACCCAGAAGGTTTTATGAAATGTTTTGCAGTGAAACCTGTGGATAAATTAAAATGCATTCCCTCATTTTTGTGTATGAGCATGTATGAGTATGTGTGTTCATAGCGCAGTGTTTTAAAAAACACTAGAGATTTTCCTTCCTAAGCTCCAAAAAGAGGCAATTTTCCCCATCAATCAAAAGAGTGTAAATGACACTGTTTTTCCCTTTTGGTTTTACCTCCCACTATAAAATAGCTGTGAGCAATATGCTCAGGACTATGGGTACCTGCTTTAGCAAATGTAAAGAAATATGTTCTTTGAAACTGCGTTTTTATTTATATAGAAATTCATGTAAGATTTTACAAAGACTTTTGGTCTCTTCTCTTTTTGTGGAAGTGAATATAACTCCCACTGAAACCAGCAATAAACATTGTTCTACAAAACAAGTGACTTTAGAGGCCTTTGACTACATTTCCAATGTTGTATCCAAAGCACCCATACATTGGCACCCATCGATAAATATAAAAACAAAAATATCTAAATATAAATGAAAAGAACACAGGGAAAGAAAGCATAAAAAAAAGAAACGATTTTCTGAATACATGGTACTGATTTTTGATAGAGCCAGAGTTCACTGTAATTCTTTTCCCATTGTTCCTTTCTACTTCAAATTCCAACTAATTGCCTAGACATTTTCAAAGCCTACCTGGTCTTTATGCCACCTATGCTGTTCCCCACCATCAACCTTATAAAATCTAAATAGAGCTTTAAGTGAACATCTTTAAGAGCCTGATTTATCATCTTATTATGTTATTTCCCTGTGGAGACTGTATGGGTTTGGGTTAAGAATGATCTTTGTAAGGCTCATATGGAGAACCAACTCTGAATTATTCACTTAGCTGTTGAGGATTCTCTACTATGGAGCTACTGTTTTTCTGGCCTTACTTCTTGTCACATTCCATTCTTTTCTTTTTCCTATGCATTTCCAGTACCTCAATAACACTCATTTGAACATTATTCTCCCAAGTAGCATATATTGCTCCACTTGACAATCCTGTATATATACAGTATAACCTCGGATTGCGAGTAATGTGGTTTGCGAATGTTCCACGACATGAGCAAACATTTCTAATACATTTTAATGTGGTAAACGAGCAATGTCTTGCAATATGAGTAGTTTGTTTCTGGAATGAATTATGCTCACAGACCAAGGTATTTCTCTATCTGTCTATCTATCTATCTATCTATCTATCTATCTATCTATCTATCTATCTCTTTCCTGCAATATCCACTTCTCAAGACATTGACATATTTTTATAGATCTTCCAATTCCTCTAAGCAACCAACCTTGCCTATCCAAGCATCTCCATAGCATGTTATTAATTTTTATTGCCTCATTTATATATATGTGTTTCATCTCACTATCAGAGGTATTTATATCTAACCACACTATTAAATCATAAGCCATTACATTTCATAGTGGAAACTATATTTTCCTTTGTCCTGCCTTCCCAATTATTAAGATGCTGAATGCAAGAGAGGTGATCTTTGTTAAAATTGAATTTAGATGCTTTATTTAATAAACTACTATAGCCACTTCATGCTTTGTGTGGAGCTAAGAATTTAGAAGGCAAATATGAATGAGGCACAGAAGTATAAACTATGTAATTCAGGGAGTGACATCTACAAGATGGTGGAATTGAAAATCCCAGCCCTGTCCAACAGAGAAAGACCAATTAATAACCACATACAGACCATAATACCTTGATGAGAACCCCCAAATCCAGTTAAGAAGTTACATCAGCTCAGAAGAACACAGAACCAAGAACAATCACATTGAAATGAGGGAAATAAGCAGTTTCACTCTACCTGCATCTCCCCTTTCCCCAAATCATAATAGTTCAGCACAGAGAAAGACCACATTGGTGATTCCTTCCCCGAGGGAAAGAGTGTGAGGGGGTGCACCCAATGTTCCAAGCCTCTCGGGGTGCTGCCTGTGAGACTCACTCCTCTCTTACCTCACCCAGAGTGTTAAAGGATCTAGTATAGTTGGAATGCCTTGGAGCAACTAAAACAACAGGAGTGGTGGGTCACTCTTAGCATATGGCAAGGATTTCAGCAGCCAGCCTGGGTCTACAGGATTGAGTGATGGCACACAATCCTGAGACTTCTCTTTCAGGAAGAAGAGCAATGGGACATACATCCAATGTCCCAACATCTCAATGTACTGCCTTAGGAAAAGCAGGAAGGGAGCTCTCAAGCACATACCATGGTGTGTGGGATTGGGAAAAGGTGCAGAATCCTGTGACTTTCACCCCAGGAGGAGAAGATTATGTATATCCATAAAAGAGTTTGATGGGCCGGCCAAGTGGCACAGTAGTTAAGTGCTGGCTTGGGATGCCAGCGGCCCCGGTTCGGGTCCCTCATATGAGGGCCAGTGACACTGCCCTCAAAAAAAAAAAAGAAAAATCTGTCATAAAACAGTTTGAGATACTCTCAGAGTCTCTAGTTGGGTTGATTGGTGAAGGTCTTTTTCTACCAGCGCCAGTCCATGAAGACTGGAAGAGGTGGCTGCTTCTTTAAATGTGTAGACACAAATGCAAAGCTATAAAGGATACAACAAATTATGGATATATGACTCTATCAAAGGAGCAAAAAGTAACCAACACTGAAAAAAAATCTATGAATTGCCTAACAATTAATTTAAAATAATTGTCTTAAATAAGTTCAGCGAGGTACAACAGAACACAGATGGACAACTAAATGAAATAAGGAAAATGATACATGTACAAAATCAGAATATCATTGAAGAGATAGAAACAAAAAACAAACAAAAAAAGAAGAAAAAGAACCAAAAGACATTCTAGAGTTAAAGAATACAATAACTAAATTGAAAAATTGAAAAATGCAATAGTCAACCAAACTGGAGAAATAATCAGAGAACTCAAGGGCAAATTTTTTGAAATTATCCAATCAGAGGAACAACAACAAAATAACGAAGAAAGCTTTAAGATACCATGAAGATAATCAATATATACAATATGGTTGTCCCAGAAAGAGAAGAAAGAGAAAAGGGCAGAAAGCTTATTTTGAGAAATAATAAGCAAAAACATGTGAGGGAAAAAAAGACATCCAGATTGAGGAAGTTCAAAGGATTCCAAAGAGAATTGTTCCAAATTAGTTCCAGATTGGTTACAGTGTTATACATTGTAATCAGAAATTTAAAAGCCAAAGACATGAAGAAATAATGACTATAAACTTCCCTAACCTGGTGAAGAAAATAGACATACAAGCTCAGGAAGCACAGAGTCCCAAACAAGATGAACCCAAAGAGGCCCACACCAAGACACATCATAATTAAAATGCTAAAGGTTAAAGACAAAGAAAGAATCTTAAAAGCAGCAAGAGAAAAGCAATTAGCTACCTACAAGCTCCCATAAGACTGTCAGCTGATTTCTCAACAGAAACTTTGTAGCATGAAATATTCAAAGTGATGTAAAGAAAGGATCTACAACCAAGTTTACTCTATTCCGCAAAGCTATCATTTAGTATTGAAGGGCAAATAAAGAGCTTCCCAGACAAGAAAAAGCTAAAGGAGTTCATTACCACCAAAGAAATATTATAAGAAAGGTTACAGGGACTTATTTAAAACAAAAACAAACAAAATAAATAATAATAATAATAATAATAATAATAATAATAATAATACAACTAACATCTAAAATTACTTTCAGTGTAAATGAATTAAATGCTCCAATTGGACACAGGTTGGCTGAGGGGATAAAAAAACAAGACCCTTAAATGTGCTGCTTACAAGAGACTCACTTCAGATTGAAAGACACACAGACTGAAAGTAAAGGAATGGAAAAATATATTTCATGAAAATGGAAAAAAAAAAAAAGTGGGGTAGCAATACTTATACCAGACAAAATAATCTTTAAAACAAAGGCTATAACAAGAAACAAAGAAGGACTCAGTAAAAAAATAAATACCACACACCTAAGTCGAACTCTTCCCCCCAGCTACTGCTAATTGGGATTCTGTTACTTGCAGCTAAATTTTCCTCATTGATACATTTCTGTAAATATTGTGAGGCCATAGAATGGGCACAGCGGAAAACTAACAGAATCAAATTTGTATTTTACAAATATCAGTCTCAGTACAGTGAAAAATAAACATAGCAAGGGAGAAGAATGGAGGTAAGATTAATTAGAAGGCTTTCATATTAGGATAGGTAAATGATGGTCGGAAAATAAAGTAAGCACCAAGAGATAGTTAGAGCACTTTTTCCTCAAGCGTGCCCTATGGGATGTTAGCTTTGAAGGATTTTTGTAGGAAGTCAACAGAAAAGTTTGTGGATTGAATAACTTGGAAAAGCACCAGGTTAAGTAAAGTTAAATAAACTCTCATTTGCTAAAATGCAGTGTAAACTCTTAACTGGCATACTGAGTAACACAATTTACTTTTCATTGTGAAAGAATTTTCTTTTCATTGAAGTATTTTGTGGAACTAGTATTTCACAGAACACATTGTTGGAAATTCTAGACTTAGGTTATATTTATTTGATAGAATCCCCCAAATCTGGGGATTATGAAATAAAATGCCTCAGTTTCTATTTGAGTGGTAGGTTGGATAGTGGTACCATTAATTATGATGGAAACTTTTCTGGGAAAAGTTCAGTTCCTTCTTGGACGTGCTGAATTTTGTGTTGTCTGTGTGACATCCAAATGAGAAAATTCCTGACAGCTACTTGAACTTACATCTGAAGTTCAACAGTATTTTTCCTAGATATGTGGGTAGTGATTAAAGTCTGAAGAGTAGAAGAAATTGCTCTATATTCAGTTCTTTAGTATGGACTTTGATTGAGCTTCCTGCCTGTCTAACTGAGGGCATTTGAAGTTTGGAGAATATCTTTTGCAAATAGAAGTGAGCAGTGAAATGTCTCAGATAGGGAGATATAGAGTTGGTGTAGGCTGCACATTTTTAACATAGCTGTTCATCTTATATCTTCTTTCTCCACTGAAAAAACATCTTTGAAAAGCATAGATTCACTCGTAAGAATTTAGAGGTGAATAATGAGTGTTAGCCTCCAGCAGTATCTGTGATGTGTGAACTTTGGGCAATGGCATGGAATCTCTCAGGTCTCTCAGTCTTCAGTACTGTTTTTAGGGTTTCTGTTATTACCTTCAGCTGAACTTGAAGCAGGAACCTGGAGATGAAATAACTTGAGTGGCCATTATGAGCTCTCTGAGCTACGATGTCCTATAAACCCAATGAAGTTTGTATTTTTAAAGAGGACAAAAACTTAAATTTAGTGTTTTAATTTAATTTTATTTTTTAATATGTTTGAGATTTCATGTGAAATGTTATGTCATAATAAGGCTGTGAGACCATATTGCTTTCTAGTATATCCGTAATTTTAGGGAGAACAGCATGAGCAGCATTTTGTGGATTTGGAACAGAGTGATTAAAAAAAAACAAAAAAACAAAAACAACCACAACACTATTAAATACTCTCCCTCCTGAAGGCAGTTTGAGTGTTTATCCCTCTAGCATTCCATGTCACCATACATATATGAACTCTCTCCTTTCTTATCCATCCTCTAGGCTTTAGATGTGACATTATATGGGAAAACTGCAGAGTAAAATTACTAAGTCTGCTATCATCTCAGTCTGACTGGTTGAGCCCAGCTATATATAGATAAAGGGATCACTGATGCTATTGCTATGTATTCAGGGAATAACCACTGTAGATGCTTAAACCTTTGTCATAGAAGTAAACATAAGTCGATAGTAATGAAACAGGAAAGAGAAAATAGTAAAGTATGTATAGAGCATCTATAGGAGATATATAAAGCATGTTATACTTGATAAGAGGAAATGCATTATATAATTTTCCCTCCCAAGGTTTACTTCAGTTTAATTTTATTTGTGGTAGTTATACTGAATGTCTGACTTGTTACACTCGACAAGGAAAAAAAACCCCAGTAAGGAGCAATTCTTGCACTACCCCTCAGAATTTTGAGGTTAAATACAATGAAGAGATCTAACATTTTCCTATGACACACAAAATAACTGGTAACTAAGCATATGGAGCACTAGAGATGACTATCAATTATTTTTCACAGCCCCATGAACAAAGGGCACTAATTTGCCTTTTTCTTGCATTTATTTATTTAATTAATTTCTTTCTTTTTGCTGTGTGACTATATAAACAATAGAATGTGGTAGAAATCACAGTGTCAGTTGCAAGTTTAGCCTTCAGTTACAACCACTGTTGAGATGTTTCCTGTTGAGATGTATCCTCTCAAAATTGACCTTCTGCTCAGAAGCCAAAATCACATGGAGAAGCCATAAATGTAAATTCTGGCCAACAATCTCAGTTGAGCTCCCAACCAAAAGACAGCATCATTTACCAGCCATGTGAAGAAGCTAATTTGGATGATCCAGACCAAACAAGTTTCCAGATGACATAGCCCTAGCTTATATCATACAGAATAGAATTACCCAGCTGACCTAGGTCAACATATAGAATCATGAGAAATAATAAAATTGCTATTTTTAGCCACTGAATTTGATGTGGTTTGCTATGCAGCAGTTGATAGTTGAAACAGATAACATGGTTTATTTGTGGGGACAAGTGCATTCTTAATTTTTAGAGGCTATTTAGTAACACTGAAGGAAATTCCTGTCAAGTAACACTGATGAGAATATAAGGAATGCTTCAGTACACCGCTTATGAAATACTAGAAATTGATGAGATTCATGATTAGCTGCATTAAGGGATCCAAAGCACTCATTGGTCAGTTATTTACAAAAGAAAAACAGAAAAGGACTGTGTTGAACCAAAAAGATAGGAAGAAGCCACTGTCTAAAATATAACCATTTAGAATTATGTAAAGAAAACCTTATAGTATCAAGGCTAACTGAAGAAGTCTTTGGAAGATATCGGGATATACCACTGTGTATGGAGTATAATTATAACCACATGAAATAAATAAGACAAAAATATGTCTAGAAAGAAAAGGCTAAGAACAATGCTTCAAGGTATGCATTAGCTTCCCTGGATATATATTTGCATGCTTAACTCTTGGGGGGGTAAAAAAACAATAAATAGCAAGCAGAATCTATAGAGGTACAAACAAGGGAATAGTTAGATCTCTCCTGTCAATCAGATATGGTTTCACTGAGGAGTTTCATTTCAAATGAGTTTTATAGGATGAGTATGAATTTTTCAGGTGGCTAATGGGAAAGAAAATCCTAAGCAGATGAAGTAACCTATGCAAACTCATAGAGAGTCACAAAATGGCAAAAAACACTAACTTTTGGAAACTGCAATTGTTCTGGTGTACAATTTGTGGAAGAAGATAAGAGATAAGAGGGCAAGTTACAGCATTTTGGACCAATCTACTAAACTCAATAGCTCTATTTGAACTGATTTCCCCTTTTTCTTTGAATAGCCATGGTACTTTGTTAGTTATCCTTTACATTATAGATATTTGACTGAAATTTTTTTCTTTTTTTTTTACATTTTACTCTAGATCATAAATTCCTTGCACCTGAGGCATTCGTTCAACAAATACCCATATGCTCACCTAGATTTCCCTGGTTCCCTTTGGCTGTTTAAGATTTTTTAAAAATAATTTTGGACTCTAGCCTTCTAAGAGCAGAAAGTGAGCTGAGAAAGTTGTGCAATTCCAAGATGGTCACACTCCTCAAAGTCCAGTACAGATTATGGCTGAGGAAGAAAATGGATGAAGAAGAGAGCAGAACCAAGGGAAAATGGAAAAATAAGAACTTTTCAGAGAGAAGGATCAGGGCCTAATCAAGGAACTACCTCCCCAACCCCAGAGTATGGGTTCCTTAGAATGTTTACCTAGTAGGATTTAGACTTGTTATATTCCAGAAACTACAATATGTTTCTCATTCTCCCCTTCAAAAAAAGAGTGTGTATAGTAGTTCTCCTATTTCAGTATTGGTATGGAAGGTAAGATAACTGGCCTTATTATTCAGCAATCTCAAGAAAGGGGTGTGCTACATCCCTGCTGATGGAGAAGCTGCTGCTCCACACCCATAGACTCTAGACTGTGAGGATACGGTGTCTGTGTGATGCTTTGTGTTGTTTGTGTGGGATTTATTCACTGTATTGAAGAAAGGAGCAAAGGAGTATGTCAGTTCTAGAACTATGACCTATGCTCACCAAATATTTGTATGGTCCCTACTCATTTCCCAAACATGTTTACAATTAGGTTGCTGTCATGTGATTAGATATGGCCAATAAACTGTGAGCAGAACTAATGTGTGTCACTTCTGTAATAGTGCAGTTAAGATCTAGGATGATGCATCTAATCCTCTCTTCTGCTCCTATGGCATTTTGAAGTGTATCTGGCTTATACAGTATAGCCAAAGATAGAGAAAGATATCCTAGCCTGCATTGGACTGTGTTAAATTACTGAAACTGGAAGTTTGTTTATTGCAACAACTAGTTTTAATCACCTTACCAAATGGATTCCTGGGAGAAAGCATTTAACAAGAGCTTCACACAGTAAGGCTAAAAAAAAAACTAGCATCTCTCCTTTCTTCTCTAATATGACACACACCCTTATGAGAGAGATATACATTTTTTTTAAATCTTTGAATCCTTTATTCAACCTCTTTTCCTTTTCCACAATTTATATAACAAAAAGTTTGCTAATTTGGCCTTACACTGTGTGCTTTCTGAAGTGAAGTAACATATCTCTGGCTATGGCCTATTTTCCAAACATGAGTAAATTTATTATCTGACCATCCCGCCAGAAATTACTTTTCCTTCCCTGTTTTGCAATCCAGTCCACTGGATCTTCAACTGCAGTCTCATAACTTGAAATGTTCTCTCCAACTTGTTGGAACTACAACATCTCTAACTTAAATTGCCAGGGCTGTTGTTTCCCATCGTGTATCTTTGCTTCTGTTAATTTAATATCAGAATACTTCCTTTCTTCAAAGAGAAGGCAATATTCCATTTTTAATACAGAACTGAAGAATTTAAGGGCTCATTCACATATGGTAATATATTTGATTCTCAAAATAACTCTGTGGGCATGAATGGTATTATTTATACCTTATCCCCATATTCCAAATGAGGAAAATAAGACTCAGGGGACTCCGCCAAGTCCCCTGGCTGTGACTATGCACCCATAAGATTTTATTCCAAGTCTCATTTTTCCATTATACCTTTATTACCTTTTACCAATTCTCTCGTTGTTCCTGCTCCTATATCTTGTGTACCCATTAATCATGCCTATGAAATCTGGCATGTTTTGAAATCTGTATTATTGTGCCTAAAATCATGTTAATACAACATGATATAATGTTATGACTTTTAAAGAAGAAAAAAATCAAAATCAAAACAGGAATTAACAAAGCTAATAGTAAATGAAAGAGAAAAACAGACATTGGAGTTGCTTCCAGTGGTTTTTGTTTGTTTGTTTGTTTGTTGGTTTAGAGTTTGCATGCTTTGTTTTGTTTTTTACTGTGTGAGACAGTTGTGCTGTGGATGTGTTTATTCATCTCTTGATTACAATAAATGAGATGTTCTCCCAGTCTAAGTTATAGAACTAGGAGTGAAAATTCTGGAAAACTTTGAGTGAAAAAAATCAATTCAAATAAAGCTATAAATAGATGGATCTCTCTCTCTCTCTCTCTCTCTCTCTCTCTCTCTCTCTCTCTCTCTCTTTCTCTCTTCATAACTAGCTCAAGGAAGATCCTCAAAAAAGCACAATGACCTTGAAACCAGCAAAACACAATTAGTGCAACAGAAATAGTTTCCTTGCTTATAAAAAGCTACTTGGGGAAAGTTATGTGGCAATCAAAAACCTTTTCATTTCATTAGGCAGAAGGATAAGTTGCTCTGCATATTTAGCCAAAAAAATGAAATTTTAGGTACTTATTAATTTCTAATTTATTGTGTGATATAACAAAACTTATGCTGCCTCCTCATTGTTATCGTTGTTAATTTATATTGTATTCCACTGGCTTAGGTCAGAAAATCTCCACTTTCTGCTTTGGAAGTTAACCTACTTCCTCTGGGTTCTTTACTTATTTAATAGTACCTCAGAAAACAACTAACTGTATAGAGACTAATTACCAATGAGAACATGTCTTGCCACAGGTTTTTTCAAATGCTAAGGTCTATGATATTATAAATCCATGATAAAACTGTGTACGTAGGAACAAAATACAGAATTGCAACCTACCTCTAGACTATGAGATATTTGACTAGGAGGTATTTGACTAGGGGGTATTTGTGGGGAGGGGCTGTACCATATTTCTCTTTGTGTACAACTTTGGAGAGTACACAGGACTTGTAGGTATTTGTGAAATGTTTTCTAAACTGAACTGAAATCTAATTTTTGATTATTTTGTGCCAGTGAATCCATACACAAAATACCTTATTACACTGATTCCCTGACATTGATACCCAATGTTTGCCATGAGAATTAGATGGGAGTATTCAGAGTTGAATTTCAATGTATATTACTTGAAGGATCTTTCATCCTTTTCACTTTGGCAGGACCTTAAATGAGAATTTGGGGCTGTGTGTAACTAAAATAGGAGAAAGCATTTATTGGACTGCAGATGTTTGGGATTATACCTAATTGCTTTGCTGCTGCTATTTTTATCAGCCTGCTGAAGGGATTTTTGTAAATGATGGAAGAAAGCCTAGCTTTTAAAGGGGTTAAGCTTCTAAACTGCTGTGATCTACAGTCAGTTAGCAGTGACAAATTGTAAGCAAAAGATAATCTCTTCCACTTACAGAAATGCCAGCCCAAATATCATCCTTAGAAAGACTTCAGCAACTTTAATATATTCATGTTAGAGAAGCAGAATTTAAAAATAGGCATTTGTGGATCTTTTAGGTCCCTGCTGCTTTATAGATTTTAACCAAGCTGCTTAGCAAGTCTTTTCAACTGTGGTTTGATGGTTTACATGGAGACTCTCTCTTTAATGGAGATTTATGGAAAGTCTGTACCACAGAGGTAAGCTAATACTCAGCCTCCCAACTTTGTGTATCTTCTACACAATGGAAACCGCAGTTTATGAAGCAAGGGATCTTGATTCTATTAGGGAAGCTTTAAGCTGCAGGTAACAAAACACTACAAAAGATGTCTTAAAAAAAGAAAAAAATTAAATTACATATAAATTATGGAAGTATACTTTTTTTTTTAACAGCATCTCAATTATATCAGGGATATAGCTTTGATCATCTCTAGTCCTTCCCTCATGGGTGCAAAATGCTAGCTGCAGCTCCAGCAAGAAGGACATGATACATCACATTGCAAACAGGAAGGGCAGAAGACAGGTAGAAAAGGGGCTTTCCTTTTGTTAAGCAGTAAAATCATTTTTAGGTTTCCCAAGCAATCTCTCTTTATGTTTAATTAGGTAAAATCAGATAATATGTTCATCTTTGGGCACAATGGCAGCTGGGAAAGTGAAGAGATGGAAAAGAAGAATGAGATAGTTATGACTGGTTTAGATAAAACATGTTTAATTCCATGGAATTGGATGCAGTTCTCCTGCTAAAGAAATCTGAGGAGTTTTTAGCAAGGAAATTAGAAAGAAAGCTATAGGATAGTCTTGCAACCATGTTTGCAAACTCCTAAACCAATCCTCTGATTGTCCTAATTTGAGGGATAGTCATAGAAATTTCTCCACTCACCTCCACATATCCCAATGTTGAGACTTGTTCAATATGAAAAGACTGACAAACACAAACTTAAATCCAGTAGAATTAACAACTGTAAAGTCACTTAATATTTATCCATAATTTGATCACAAAAAAGAACCCGTATTCTAATTTGCATATTACTATTAACTTGTCCATATTATTTTTACACAATTATTATTCTAAAGTTTATATTCTTTTGCAATCTTCTGTTTTCATTTGTCATAAATGTTTTGCCATTTTCTATATTATTTTAATAATTTTCACTCAAGTTTCATAGTTTTTCATCTATCATTGTACTCAAGAATATGTAACAATTTCCTGTGATTGGAAGTCAGGGTAGCATAGAGGGAAGCCCCCAGCACATCATGAGCTGTGGTATTCATCTACCTGGCCTGAAATTTGTTATACCACTTACAAATGGGTGACCTTTGCAAGTTATTTAACTTCCCCAAGCTACAATCTTCACATCTGTAGAATAAAGTTAATAGTAAGACTATAAAGTTAATGATGATTAATTTTTAAGTAAACTTCTAAGTATATTTTTATTATTTTTAATAATAAAAAGCTGATCATATGCAAGATATTTCCTGTAAATTGCTAAATATGGATCTTACTGTGCAGTCCAATATGGTAATCACTAGCCACATGTGACTCCTTAAATTTCAGTTTAAATTAATGAAAATGAAATAAATTCAGTTTCTTAGTTACACACTACATTTCAAATGCTCTGTAGCCACATGTTGCTACTAGTTACCATATTCAACAGTGAAGATAAAGGACATTTGCATCGTCATAAAATATTTATTTGATAGCACTCTCTAGAATATAGTAAGAGCTCAATAAGTAGTTGTACATTTAGCTTTTCCTTCTTCTGAATGTTCTTGGAGTAATATCCCTAGAAGTGTGGCTTCTAAGTCAAACAGTATGGACTTCCTTATGGCTAGGCTCATATTTAAAATCATGATATATATATATATATATATATATATATATATATATATATTTTTTTTTTTTTTTTTTTTTTAAAGATTTTATTGGGGAATTGGTGGAAGGGAACAGCATTAGGGAACCAGGGAAGGGGAACAGATAAGTTGCTAGCTATGGAGGACATTACTTTACTGGCCCATATTGGTATCATCATTGTGCTCTTCTTGGGTGAGGCAGATCGGTTGCCAGCCTATGGACGGCCACTCACAGCAGCTCTTGGCAGCTCACACTGGCTGCGGGCCACTCAGTGTAGCCTATGGCAGCCCACTGCAGCAGAGGCTGCAGCTATGCTGTCCTAGGGACTCACAGCAGCCTTGCTCCAGGTGGAGCTGTTGTTTACCATCTTAGCTGTAGAGGGCGCAGCGTCACTGGCCCTCATATGTGGGATCCGAACCAGAGCCCTGCTGCTCAGAGCCAGTATTCCAAGCCAGTTCTTAACCAATGTGCTGCTCTGCAGGCCCATGATATTTATATTTAAGTAGAACCAAACACGTGTCAAAATGCTTTCATAAATATTTGTATCCCCTGTAAGCAAAATCTTTTTATAGCTTAATTTCAGAACCACTAGTTTAGAATAACAGTGTCACATAATGCATACTCAATACACATAATTATTGAGTGAATGAATGATATTAAAACGCAATGAAGTATCTGAGCAAAGATTTCTTCCATTTGACAGATGGAAATGTTGAGTCCTTTAATGAGTTACCAACAAATTTCAAACCAGAGCACCATTGTCTAGGCCTAGTTCATATTTCATGTCACTTATAGCTATCCCACAACAAAACTATAGAGAATGCAGTATTATTTCTAAAGATCATTATAGAAATTTCCATCTCTAGCTTATGATAAATGTGTCTGAAATCAGTACTTGAAGATATATATATATATATATATATATATATATATATATATATATATAACAATATATAGAAACACTATACTTATATTTAATCTTGAGTCTAAAGTAATACTCAGTGTATTGATGATATTAATATTCTATTATGACAGGAGATTCAGGATGCTAAGTACTGCCCCCAAATATATCCATGACTACCTTTGAAGGTCCCAAGGGAAATTTGTACACAAAAAAACAATCACAAATGAAAATTAAAGGCTGATTTTATTGTTTACTGGGCTTATGCCCATTATTGTAATGCACAGCATTCTGGAGAAGTGAGCTGTAACTGATAATCTAACCCAAAGCCTGCAAGGGTACCTCCCTCTTCTCGTGTCTAAATTTTGCCATAAGCCAGTTTCCTGAGGCTGGTTGATTCCCAAGCCAGAGTACACTGTGAGAAACAAAAATATTTCAAGATAGACTGCCTAGGTTGTCTTAGCTGATCTTGCCACATAAACAGAAGAGGCATAATGTGAGCTCTGGAGCGTTCCCTAACTTCTCTCAGAGCAGACCATAGAATAGCTTCCTGCTTTGGCATCTAGGGCACAAGAGGAAGGAAACAGAATACGGAAGAAAGAATTACATCCATATCTATGTGCATGACCTTTAAATGCACAGTCATCTTTCCCACTAGTAAAATGATCTAACTAGAGTTCCAAAATCTAACTTGATGAAGTAAACTGCTCCATTATTTGAAGAACTGCCAGTGGCAGTGGTGTGAAAGAATGGTTTTTCCCTGCTGCATTTGGGACCATTGGGTAACCAGTGAGCTCTTCTCAATCCCTTAGGTAGATTTTATATTTAATTCTATTACAGTGTGTGCCTAATTTTGCATAAACAACAATGTTTATTTAAAAGAATTTTTGAAGTGTTTTTCACTGACCAGAAGATAAAAGGTTTTTGAATGTCGGTTTGATATGGATTCTGCTATAGACTGAATGTTTATGTCTTCTCTAAAGTCATATGTTGAAATCTAGTCTCCAATGTGATGGTATTTGGAGGTGAGGCCTTTGGAAGGTGATTAGGTCATAATGGTGGAGCCCTCATGAGTGGGATTAGTGCCCTTATAAAAGAAATCCAGAGAGCTTCCGTTACCCTTAAGACATGTGAGGACACAGTGAGAAGAGGGCAGTCTGCAACCAGAAAAGGGCTCTCACCAGAGCTTGACCATGCTGGCACCCTGATCTCAGACTTAAGCCTCAGAAACTGTGAGAAATGGATTTCTGCTATATTCTGCTATAAGCCTAGCCAATCTATGGTACTTTGTTACAGCAGCCCGAAGTGACTAAGAAGGACTTGAATTAAATTTAAGTATAAATTGACAGAGACTCTTGTGGCAGATGCTGAAATCCCATAAGCTCCAATGGCTAAAGCTTCGTGGCATAAAAAAGGCTCCAAGAAAGAAGAACCATGGTATATCATTCAGTAAAATTGTGTGGGTGTTGGGTGATCTGTGTATTTGTGTAAGATATCATCCCAAGGGAAATCATTTATTTTTTTGGTTCCTAAACTATTTCTGGATGAAGCAAAGCAATATAACCTCCTTCCTAAATGAGTCTTCACAGATTAAATATAACTATTTTGTTTTACAATACGAAGGTCATTTTTAATCTTATTTTCAAACCATTGCTCATGGCTATATGGGCCAATTTAAACAGATGCTGTGAGCTAACTTTTCTATTATATGTTAATATGTATCATATATATAGTATAGTGAGTGCTTTTAAATCAGGCAAAACAGTGAGGGTCAATTTGATCTTGGTCACTTTCCTTTCAAATTTGTAGAAATTGTGAAATTGACTTAAAAATGATAGAAATTTACCAAAATGTTCTAAATAAGAAAGTGTCTGTTGTGGATCATGATCACACATAACTGATTCAGTAAACCCTGAGTCTTCTAGTGATATAACTTTGTACATTAGCCTGGATTAGGAAATATATCCAGGCTCTAATAAAACTATAGAATTGGACCATTATTTTTTATTATAGGTTATCATAGTCTAACTCTACACTTTTTATTATAATGCTGCTGATATATCATTTGTTAATCATCTGATGATATCTATCAAATGATGAGATGTATCACTTTTGTTTATAAATTATTACATTAAACCTAAAATAAAAGCTATGGGTGGTTATAGTCAAGAGTCACAAAAGCCTCAAAAGGCAAGGAGATGGGTGTGTCTATATTTGTATTTGTGGAGCAGTATGATAAGCAGTGGGGTGGAATAAGAAAACTATTGTTGATTGGATATCTACTGTGTTCTAAGCACTGTTATGGATACTTTAAATTCATTTATTCTTTGTATACTTTTCATTAACTCTATTTGAGGGACCAATCCATCCAAATATAGCAATATTTTGTCATGAAAAACATTCTGATTTGGTCTACTTGGTGGTACTAAAAGCAATTCACATTTCATCTTTTGGCAATGCTTTTAGTTTTTGTAGTATAAATGCTGCTTAGCTATAAACAAATCTTTTAGTCCCAGAAGGAGACTGAAATTAGCATATCTAGTAAACATCCTTATTTAAAAAAAAACTATTTTTGTTTGTGCCTTTTAGATAAAGCCATGTCTGTGCGTATACTCATGCAAATTTAGCAGTTTAAAATTTATACCTAATATGATTTCAAATGTAGTGTGCACAGAGGTGAATTAGTCTGCTAAAGCTGCCATAACAAAACACCACAGATTTGGTGGTTTGAATAACAGAAGTTTATTTTCTCATTGTTCTGGAGGCTGGAAGTCCTAGATCAAGGTACCTGTTAACTCGTTTTCTGGTGAGGGCTCTCTCTTTCTAGCTTACAAATGGCTGCTTTCCCTCTGTGTCACCTGGATTCGTCTCTTTGTCTCTTCATCTCTTTGTCTCTACGTCTCTTCTTACCAGGACACCAACTCTGTTGTATTAGGGCCCTACCTTTATAGTCTCATTTCACCTTAATTACTTCCTAAAGACCCTTTCTCCAAATATAGTCACACCATAGCTCTTTGGGTACTGCTGAACTCTCAGCACATAGCTCTCTCAAAATCCCTGCACTAAGAGACTTGACTAAACTGTGTGTAGCATGGCTTCTAGCAGCATAATCCATGTGCCTAGTATGATCCCAGGGCCCCCATTAAAATACCTGCCTGGGAAAAAATACTTTCCAGAGAATTTACTTTTGTTCTAGCCAACACCAAAGGATAGGCCCCTGACCTCCCTTTCTTAGAACATTTGCTAAAAAAGGCTTACAATGCTGAATATGTACCTCTTACAACACATACCTTTTTCAAGGACCTGAAAGCCATTCCTTTGAAATGCCATCATCAGGAATAATCTATTCTTTGTGGGAAGATAGAATCCTAACTTCAATAACTGCCAGCTTGCAAACACAGCTGATCTAATTGCCTTTACACTACCAACCATTAGTAAATTTTTACTTCTCTCCCCTACTCTACCCCCACTCTCCCCCTCTCCTTCCTTATTCCTTGAAAGCATCTAATCACTTCTGCACAAATGAAACGGAGCTCAGTTCTTTCTCCTACTGTCAGTAGCTACTGAGTAAAACCTGTTTCACCACTTTGATGTCTGTCATGTTTATCTTTGACAACTTCAGCATATGAAATTGTGGGGACACAATTCAGTCCATAACAAGGGGGTAGCATTATAACTACAAATAGGTGAATACAGATGAATACGAGTAAGTATGCTTTCTACTATTTTTAGGAAGAAAAACTGTCAATTGTTTCCTGCCTCCTCCATCCTTGCCTAGAGTGAATTTCTGTCAGTATTTGCCATCAGTCAACTCAACACTCTACTTACCTTTCTGAGCGATGACTTCTCTGTAGTTGGTGTTGGCCAATTAATCTAGGTAACTAGGTGCCATGGAAGCATCTAATTGTTTAGAGACTAAAGGAGCAAAATCTTTTTCTCACTACCCAAGCCACATGATCATGGCTATAGCAACTTGGCAGCTGAAGGAAGCTAACTCTAAGAGTGAGACGGGCATGGAGAAGGTTGAGTGGGGAATCCTTTTAGAAGTAAAGAGAAGGAAGTGGGATTGGGAAGAGAGAGAAGTTGAGCTGCAACAATCTCTTTTTTTTTTTTTTGAGGGCAGTGTCACTGGCCCTCATATGTGGGACCGAACCAGGACCGCTGGCTTCCCAGGCCAGCGCTTAACTACTGTGCCACTCGGCCGGCCCTAGCTGCAACAATCTCAATGGAGGCCTCAGCTAATGCCACAGGGAGCCCTGGAGCTGTGATGACCCTACACTATTGTGCGGAGTTAGAATGAAGGGAAAGCCCCATGTCAGTCGCTGTATACAGATCACTTCATTAAGGAGATTTTTTTTTTTTTTTCAGGGCAGTGTCACTGCCCCTCATAAGTGGGACCCGAACCGGGGCCACTGGCTTCTGAAGCCAGCGCTCAACCACCGCGCCACTCAACCGGCCCCAGATCACTTCAATTAGAGAGAGTGCAGCTTTCTTCAGCTAAGCAATCCCCACAGGGGCTGTCAGCTAGGACTTTCTATTAACAATACTCTCCACAGCTGGGAGAATAGTCCTTCATTCCTGAAGGGAAATATCCATGGTACATTACAACATCCACAGCAATGCCCAATAACAGGTCCCTTTCTGAGAAATTAAATATTGAGCTAATTATACAAGAGAAGACAGAATGGTCAGAATTCAGTCATCCTGGTGACAAAATGGCTGGCTAGATCTCACGAATCAAATGTTCAGCAAAAGAAGCCAGACTCAAAAGAATACACATCTTATAATTCCATTTTCCCAAGATTTAAAAATCAACTGGCAAAATCAATGTATGCGTGTTAGAAGTCAGGATTACATTTTTTTTAATTGGTAGAATTTTTATCATTAATTTGTTAATATTTTGTTATTATTTATAATTATAAAGAGCTTTATGCATAAAAATACATACCTAATTTTATATGTGCATATGTAGTTAAGCAACATTATATATTAAATGATATTTATTAAATAAATATTGATATATATATATATAACATATATTTATAAAGTTAACAAAAATTAGAGCTGCATAAGAATTTTTATTAAAGAAAAGTTCATCAGTTTTTCAAGCTTTTAAAATGCTGTTTTGTACAAATTCAGTTGGTAGAAGCCAATGTTTGGACATAAAATATAAGCAGATAGGAAAAAAATAGAAGCTTGATTACCTGGCATAAAAGGCAAAATGTGGAATCAGAACTGAGGGTCCTGGTACAAACACTGGCAAAACAATACTAAGGAATAGAAACAGGAAACTAAAAACACAGAGCAGTCATATGAGGTTTGGGGATGATTTTTCACATATAATAGTAAAACTACTACTAACAATGATAGTAGTAATAATAGCTGCTGTATACTGAGCACTTCATGGGTCCGACATCTGGTCCATGCATTTGAAAAACATTATCTAAAATTTTCAGAACAAAGAAGCTGTCATTTTCATCTGATGTTTGACTGAAGCAGGCATTGATGCTCAGAGTGGTTAAAAAATATGCCCAAAGTTGCATAACAAAGCGTTTCAGCCAGGATTCAAGTCAAGTCTGTTCAAGAAAGTTTCTGCTTCCTATATTATCTAATAATAAACTAAAAGTGATTTAAAATATATGCACACACAGTATATATATATATATATATATATATATATATATATATATATATATGTAAAATGTATGTATTTAGCCACAACTGTGACACAAAGCCTGAAGAATGGACCCCTCAAATTAGAGATAATCTGACTAAGGAAGCCATTCAATTCTGAGGCCATTCTGCTCAGGCATTGCACATGCTTTAGTTTCCTTTTTCCTCATTCTAATCAGCAGGGAATTTACTTGGAAGCAAAAACCTTGGTTTCTTAACTGTTATTACCCACCTGAAGTCATCGCTTCTGTTTATTACATCATAATCATCTCTACTTGCCACCAATTGTACATTCCCAAAGAGGAAATTATGATTTCAAGTGAAGCCAATGGAGCAGGAACAGATGTGATGCTAAAAGAGAGACATTCTATTATCCTGAAACTGTACTCCATAATGAAGAACAAGGGAAAAGAGATCGGAAGGTATTGTCATATTTCAAAATAGAGTCTGTTGTAGTATCAAGTTTACATTTAAACAGAAAGACCTGCTGAAGTTTCTTTCCACGTACCATTCATAGTACTTTATGCTTGACACTTTACGTACCAGAAAAACTACAAAAAATTAGAAAAAAAAAATCCCACTGCAGCATGTTTGGCAAATCTTTGACGGTTGCCTTTGCAACATTTTTCTGTTTTGATTTACTTTAAGTTGACCCTACTTCTGATTATGACACTTCCTGGTGACTCTGCACTGACTCCCTTATTCTCAAGACATCTGTTGGGTTGCACCAGCTACTCCTTTGGAGTTCTTAATAAAACTTGTGCATCTTTTTAACTCTGAGGAAGGAGATGCTGACAGAATGGGAAACTGTAATGTTTTACACTGTTTTTAAAAATGAATATCTGGTCACACCAATTCATTCATATGTTTGATGGGCTAAACATTCATACGTTTGATGATCAGATGTTTGATGGGCTAAAAGGTACAGAGTTTGAAGATCTGTTTTATAAACTCAAAGCGGCCGTAGTAGAGTGAGGGAGACAGATAAGGTGATAATCACAAAATGGCTTGATCAAAGCTATGATAGAGATAGTTACTCTGTCCAATGAAACTCCTTGTAAATACAGGCTAAGAAAGCAGAAAGGCAAAAAAGTGAGCTAAAACAGTGTACAGAGATAAAGTCAAGTGTGGTATATTAGAGCCGGAGCCAAGTATGGTAGTTTCCTTTTAGGCATGATTTCACTTGCTGTGATTTTAGTTACCCAAGTCAACTGCAGTCAGAAAATACTAAATGGAAAGTCCCAGAAATAAACAATTCATAAGTTTTAAGTTGTGTGCCATTCTGAGTTGCATGATAAAATCTTGAGCTGTTCTGCCACCCTGGCCAGGACATGAATCATCCCTTTGTCCAGCATATACAGGACTCTTTATGCTCCCAGCCATTGGTCACTTAGGAGCCATCTAGGTTATCAGATTGGCTGTCGTGGGATTCCAGTGATTGTGCTCACGTAATCTTTTTTTACTTAATAATAGCCCCGAAGTGCAGAAGTAGTGCTGCTAGCAATTCAGATATGCCATAGAGAAGCCGTAAAGTGCTTCTATTTTATTATTAGTTATTGTTTTTAATCTGCTATGGTGTCTAATTTAGAAATTAAACTTTATCATAGGTATGTGTAGATAGGAAAACCAGAATAAACAGGGTTCAGTACTATCTGTGGTTTCAGATATATATATACAAATATATATGTATACGTGCATATACATATAGACATATGTATATGTGCACACATATATATATATAGTGCTAAAAATGTATACACATTTTAATTTTAAGAAAGGAAAAACTGTATTAAAATTGTAACATTCAGTATATACCAATAACAAAAGATGAATACAAGTCACGTTTGAATTCTGCAGTTAAAAGAGGTACTCAAATTGGTTGCCATCAGCATAATTTTAATACAGTTTTTTCCTTTCTTAAAATGTGTATACAATTATTTTGGCACCCTCTCTCTCTCTCTCTCTTTCTCTCTCTGTGTGTGTGTGTGTGTGTGTGTGTGTGTGTATGGAGAGAGAGAGAGACAGAGACAGACAGACAGACAGACTGACACTATTGTCTTTGGAGTCAGTTGAAGATACAAAATTCACAGACATTTGTGTTATGTCATCCTCAAAATCACTCTCAGAAAATTCCTACACTAAAGCTGCTGCTGATGTCTCCAAAATCCTTTGAGAACCCAGGGAAGATCAACCTGTTTTCTTCTCCATGAGCTCTCCTGTTATTTTCCTTTCCTAGTTTTGAATATTTTGTGCTATTTCAACAATAGAAACATTCCGTCTGCCACCTCCTTTTCATTTTTCTCCCTTCATCTGCTCCTTTTTGTTGGTCTAATAGTGAGTTCACTTTAATTGACTCAGAGTCAACTGATTCATAATATCATTGCACCTACAAACTCCCTGGACTGATATGCCATCATATCTACATATTCTGCTTACTTCCAGCAAAAAGGGTTACATGAGGTGTGTGCACCAGCAAGCGGGAATCTTGATGGCCATCCTAGAATTCTGCCTACCACATGGACCATCCCACCATGTCTATCACACAGTAGATATTCGCACTGTAGATTCGCAATATATATTTGTCCACTGATCAAGGATGTGTATTATCTTTATAACAAAATTATGTAAATATACTTAAAAGTGTAATGTTGTTGTCTCCCCTCCTTGGATGAAAGCTCAGTGGGTCCTTTAAGACTCTGTGTATGTCTCTTCCTTTATCTTCATAAATTATCATCACTAGTACCATTAGGATTTTTTCATCATTGTCCCCAGATTCTGTCAAATGTGGAATTTTTCAGTGGTCTGAATAGTTTGGGGCCTGCAGGTGATGCAGATCAAGCTTGCTTAGGTTTATGGGTTGTTTTTTTCTTTTTTCTTTCTTGTTTTTTTTCAGAACCTAGAGCTGATCTGTTATAGGAACAACCTCATGACTGTTCTAAGAGTAGTAAAATATTTTACTTTCTTTAAATATTTTTTTGGGGGAAGAAACTAAGAATCCATAATGATCTCTAGTACGAATATGTCTTCCTTTAGTCTGGACACTGATGGGCAAGTGTTTTCCTATTTTTTAATATTTATTTGCTTGTTTATTGATTGACTGATTGATTTTAGAAACATCTGATAAAAGCAAGCATGTGTGAATTCTATACGAAGTGTGTGCTGACTCGTCAGGTTCAGCTTCCTATTGAAAACATGCAACATACAAGCCTCCAAAGCCTGTCTTGTCTTTTTTACAAACATGAAATAAAAGTTGTAAACTGTTTATTATCCATATGGCTTTATATAAGAAAAATATATTGATACTTGGTTGTATCAGGGAGTTTCAGATACTAAGGGATTTTTTTTTCTAAACCGTCTCTCAAAATAAATATATAATATAAAAACATAAGCATGTATACAAAGCTTATATTTTATTAAAATCCATACAAAGGGAATATGGAAAGACAATAAAGTTTACTATACATCTGTTATGTATAGCTGTAGAACTGTGAATGTAAGTGAAAAATCATAGCTATTCTAACACGTTTCTCAAAAATTGGGACACAGGGTATAGTTTCACATGCCCGTCTAGTTCAGAGAGTGATGCTAATGTAAAAGGACAGAAACAAGGTATGAAATTATAGCATGGTTCTCATCAACTACAGGAATACTAAAAAATGAAATAAATGATGTTGGCTATTACATTTACATTAATGTACATTTCTTAAAGAGGATAGTTACTGTTGGCCTAAATTGCTTAGAATAGAAATTTCAGTGTTTGCTGGGTTATTTTTAATTATAAATTAAATATTATAAAATCTAATACTGGAAATGCTGAAGAAATCCTCCAAATATGCACCCTATAAAAAGGTGCTGGGTTTTATAAAAGATGAGTAAACCAAACTGATTTAATAGCTTCTGTTGATAGAATTAGCACATAATAGTGGGAAGGACTATGTTATGTAGAGAGGGTGCCAAAAAACTGTACACATATTTTAAGAAAGAAAAAAAACTGTATGAAAATTACGCCCATGGTAACCACTTTGAGCACCTCTCGTAATTGCAGAAGTCAAACGTGGCTTGTATTCATCTTTTGTTTTTGGTATATGTTGAGTATTACAATTTTAATACAGTTTTTTACTTTCTCAAAATGTGTATAAAATTCTGTGGCACCCTCCGTATTTTGAATTTGAATCTGTGAAGTTTCTTAATACAGGGTTCAAGATATTTTGACTTACAAAAATTGTTGCAAATTTGGCTAAATTTTTTTTTCATGGTTTCACTTGGGTAGGCAACTCAATGCCAAGATTGTTTCATGAGACAAATGGGGTTGTATTTAACATGGGTTGCATTCTATTAGCAACGACCTGCATGGGAGAATAAAGAAGACATCCACAGAATGATAATATATTAAAGGATTCTATACATTGAGATAAAATCATACCAGAGGTATGAGCAAGGACAGGCAAATCAGGAGTCAACTCAGAGACAGTAGTTTGTTCTGACAGTGGCAAATTAGTTGGAATCAAGTGTTCAAGTTTTAAAGAAAGAGTGCTTTTAAGATCATCACAAATACCACTCTTCCTCCTTTTTGTTACCTGGTTTGAACTTCTCTACAATTCTCTTTATTCCTACAAGATTAGTTTATTTTATAATAGATTTCTGCAAAGGACTACCCCAAATCAGGTGGTTCTTTATAAATAAAAGTATTGGCTACATAAACATAGTATGTATATCAATTGTTTCTTGATAATATTATTTTTTTCTATTAATAGTTAATTAGAGTCCTGGATGATTCATCTACATTCACACACACACACACACACACACACACACACACACACACACCCCCCAAATGCACAAACACACAAATGATCCCAAACCTGTTTTAGCCTGAAAATTGAAAAAGTTATAATTGTTTGGTTGGCAGTATTTTTTTCACTTTATTTTAAATCCCTGTTAAAATTGTTGTTTTTCTGTCATGTAGGCAGATACCAAGCACTATTTCTGGTACCAAAGTCCAACAAATGAGAAGAAACATGGAAGGCAATATTTTGGTGATGTCCTTGGGTTTTTCCTTGGCAACATCATGTATTATGGGAGGGAATGACAGAAGACAGTTACACTCACATTGCTGGATTTGCATAGTATTGTATGATTTTATGATGAACTATGGAGCAACATGTGGAAAGCATACAAAAAGATGAAATAAATAAACCTTAAGGAGAGGAAGGAATCACTCTGTTAGGAACAAAACAAGGGATTATAGGCTAATGTTAAGAGACAGAAGAATTTACTCTGAAAATAGCAGACAGTGATCTGACCACAGTGATGACTTGTCAATGAAAGAAACTAAAATCCCCTTCAATAGTTTTCCCCATAGTGCATTTTTAAACCAGAGTGTAGAGCATACAGCAAAGTATATTAATACGAACAACAATAAGCTGGCAGAAGACAGAGTGAGAAACCTCTTAGGTCATTTCATTATTATTCATCAGTTCTTAAAAATGCATTTGATATCTTAAAAGGCCTTGGAGTATATAAACACATTTTTTTTTCTGCAGCGTTCTAAGCCAAAAAAATAAAAAATAAAAGATATCTATAAAATATCCAATTGTACCCTGAAAGCAATTTCAACCACTTTCTCAGAACGTTGAACATTTAGAAACGTCTTATGTTGCAAATTAATAGGGTATCCTAAGATTTATGTGGCAGTAAGAAATTCCTGGCTCCAGAAACCAGCCTGACACTTAGCACTTAGGGCCCATAAAGACCTCGTTTCCAAATTACATTCTGAGAGCCTTGGAAACACTCACCCCTTCCCATAGCCCATGTTGTCACCAAATATCAACAACAACCCTATTCTCTTCTTTGCTGAAGCACCACATGTTTTCAGGCCTCCATATAATTGTTAGCATGCTTCTACGTATCCAGCCACCACCCCATTCACATCCTCAAATTGTCCAACACCCTATTCATTATTCCCCTAGGTAAGTGTGCAAAGGCCTTTGTGAAAATCTCTGCTAGTATGTTCAAGTTGGTGTTTTAATTATTTGTACATGTACTTTATTTCTACCATAACAGTGGTCCCCCAAACCTAAACCTTCAGCCCTGAGGGAGAAATGGAATTATTGAAGGGGGCCCATAAATTTATATGTACATGTGTAGGGTTTTTTTGTCAGTCAATAAGGTAGTAAAACTGTAGCCATTGTTGTGTGAAGAGATGTAAATAGTTGAACACGAGACAAATTATGGCTTGTGGGCTAAATTCAGCCTACTGCCTGCACTAGTAAATAAAATTTGATTAGAGCACAGACACGCCCACTCATTTATGTATTATTTATGGTTGCTTTCATGAATTAACAGCAGAATTCAGTGGTTGCAACAGAAACCATATGGCTTACATAGACTAAAATATTTACTATCTGGCCATTTACAGAATCATTTTGCCTTCCCACGGTCTAGGATATAATCATTTTGAGGGCAACAGATATATAATAGACATATTAGTATCACCCCCGGTGCCCAACTTACAGAAAGTACTCAAATTCTGAAGAGTGAAATCAGAAATTATTATATCTCCCCCCACAAAACATGTTCTTCTTCCTCCTTTATTATCACTCTTACTTACATTTATCAACAAATATTCGCTTGTTTGAGCTTAAAAATATCAGTATTACTGACTCCCCTCTCTTCACTGTTCATATCTATGAATCATGTCTTATTAATTTTGTGTTTATTCAGTTGAATTGTCTGGATATTCCCTCCTTAATCTCAATCCCCCTCTTCCCTCCAGCTGTGACACTTAATTGAAAGTATATCCTTTCCATACATGATTTCATATTATGAGCATATATCTTTGCATGTATCTGTATCCTTAATATAGGGTAATGTTTTTTATAAATTAATTATATGGTATCATATTTGCCTATGTTTTATAGAGCAAATCTTTTTTTCCTTTATCACTCAACATTATATTTTTGTGATTTATCCATTTTGACATATTTTCTGATTCATTCATTCGATGTTCCATCAGAGGACTAGATTATTTATCTATTTCACTGCTGATAGATATCCAATTATTCCAAATATTTCTGTTACAAATGATGACCACATGAATGAGAGTTTCTTTAAAGAGTTTCTTTAAATGCCCTATGATCAGGGCATTATATTAGTTTCTTATTGCTGCTATAGCAAATTACTACAAACCTAGTAGCTTTATACAACACAGAATGTATTGCCTTACAGTTTTGGAGATCAGGGTCCGAAATAGGTATCACTGGACCATAATCACTGTATCAGAGGGGTCATATTTTATCCCGAGGCTCAAGGGAGAATTAATTTGCTTGTCTTTTCCAGCTTATAGAGGCTGCCTACAGTCCTTCTCCCTCCTTTTGCAATGTCAGCAGAGTAGTGTCTTCAAATCTCTCTGACTGTGCTCCCCTACCTCTATCATATTTCCTCCCACTGGGACGCTCCTGCCTCCCCCTTAAAAGGATCCTTGTGAGACCATTGGGCCCCATCAGATAATCCAGGACAATCTCTCTATATCAAGATTTTTAACTTAATCACTTTGCAAAGTCCCTTTTACCATGTGAAGTAACATATTCTAGACATTAGGATGTGGATATCTTTTTTGGGACACTATTCAGCCTACCACAAGTATAGATATCATCAAAGTTGTTAGATACAATCAATTTCCTCTCCTATGCAGTTGGACCAATTGAAATACATCCGTTGTGTTTCTATGCCTTCATCAGTGCTTGGCATTGTCAATCTCTCTGGAAATTATAAAACCTAAACTTATTGGTATTGCTTATAACTTTAAATTCTGTTATAATTTCAAACATACAGAAAAGCTGCAAGAATAGTGAACGGAGCTTGTATACAACCTACTACATTCACTTATTCTATATATTTTGCAGCATTTGAGACTGAGTTGAAAATGTGTGTCCCTTTCTCTCTAAACATTTCAATGTGTATTTCCTAAGAACATGGATATTCTATCATGTAGCCAGAATATAATTATGTCAATCAGGAAATTTAATATTGATTCAATGCTTTCACATAATTCCCAGTTACTCTTTAAATCCATCAATTGCCCTCGCCCCCAAAAATATCTTTTGTCACTACAGCAGTTTCTCAGATAATTTTATTTTATGCAATGTCATTCCATTATAAGGATGATAAGGAAAAATGATTGACTCCTGACTGGGGCCACTGTCTGTCTGTGGGGACTTTGCACGTTCTTCCCCACGATGTGTGGGTTTTCTCTGGGTACTCCAGTTTCTGACCACAACCCAAAGATGTGCATGTGAGTTGAAATGACACATCTACATTGTCCCAGTCTAATTGAGTGTGGGTGTGTGTGAGCGTATCCTCTGATGGAAGGGCATCCTGTCCATGTTGTGTTTCTGATTGTGCCCTGAGTCGCAGGGAGAGGCTCTGGCCACCTGCCACCCTGAACTGGAATAAGCGGGTTGGAAAATAATTATCTGACTTGCTTTTGTTAATCTTTCTTAAATGTAGTATAGCTCATGTTTATTTTAATTTTTAATAGTGGAAGTGTTTAGGTCTTTATTTAGAAGTTTGGTGATTTTTCATAACTAGAAATATAAGAACTTAACTCCTGTTTATATCAATTAGGCTATGGTCAAATTGGTTTTGTTATATGTCATTTTGCTTAAAGTTGCAGTTTCCATCACCCTATTGATGACATTAAGTGAGGACTTATTGTATTTTCCTTTGGTTCAGGATTCAACTCAGGTTCATATGTTGTATTTTTTTCTCTCTCTCATTAGACTACTACATCTGGAAAATGTCCCCAGTCTGACATTTATACAAAGTACAGGCCAGTTATTATATAGAATGCTCTTCAAATTAGTTTTACCTGATATTTCTTCACAATTCTATTCAGGCTTTGTACATTTTTGGCAGAAATGCCCCAGAAATGATGTGTCCTTCTCAGTGCATCATATTAGGAGGTACATGATATTGCTTTGTTCCCCAAACTTGTGATATCTTTAGTTACTTATTTAAATGGTTTCTGCCATGTTTCACTCTAATGTTATTACTTTTCCCTTTGTAGTTATTAGTAATCTGTGGGAGATTACTTTGTTCGTGTGTGTGTGTGTGTGTGTGTGTGTGTGTATCTTATTCCTTGTCAAACTTCCACTCACTGATTTTAGCATCCATGGATGACCAACTTCATCATCCATTCTATATTTATTAGTTGATGTTTTCTTTTAAGACATTTCTTTCCCCATTTAGTTACTTATATCTCTTTGAACTCATGTATTTTTATTTTATTCAATGGATTGTACTCCATTCATATCATTTATTTTTAATTTCCAAGTTTCCAAGATTTGACTGCTTGGAGCCCCCTCCAACTGGCTCAAGGAGTTTTTTAACACATTCCCATCATTCATTGGGTGATCTCTTCTTTCATGGCACAAAAGGTTACTCCAGTCTCATATATGTGTTTATTTTCAATCTATCTTATCTTACAGTTATGATGAAATAGTTAGTGAGTGACTTGATGGTTAGTCTAAGGAAAATGAATTTGAATACTGTAATATGATTATATAATGATCTAAGCCTCCTTAAATAAAGAGAGAAGAGAATGACAATGATGCTGAGAATGAAATGCTACCAAGAAAATATCAGTACCAAGAAAATATCAATAGTGTTGTATTTAATGGGCATTACTGTACTCCTTGAAAAGTACTGTATTTCTTTTACTTCTTTTCCTAATGAAGTTGCCTAGGCTTTTTTAAATTTTTTTTTTATGTAACACTAAAAACCAGAATAGCTTAGTGAGGCAGTAATTGATTAAAAAAACATGTGATAGTACTTAGTCAATCAGAAGATCTTTCAGCCTCGTTTCCTCAACAAAAATGTTATGTATAATTTTGTGTTACTAAACCAAAGCACTAAGATGCTTTCCAAAGAGTAGTAGTATGTATATTTCTATATGTCATATGTAAAATAGTGGATATAATTTCAGTTAAATATTTTTACATTACAACTCTTTGATACATATTTGGCCTTGTATGTGCATATCTATGTGTGTTTTATTTTTGCTTGTAGCTGTCTGTGTCATCTTAAATTGTGGCATTATTATATTGCAGTTGATTGTACATTTCTTCATTAATTTATAAAACACACATGCACATGCATACACACACATTTAGTTGTTGTTATGGTACAATCACTGTTCTTCGCACTAATGACAGAGTAGTAAGGAAAAAAAATTACTGATTAGCAATGTAAGTTTCTTATTGCTAGTATAACAAATTTCTACAAATTCTGTGACTTAAAGCAACAAAAATTTATTATACACTTCTGTAAGTCAGAAACCCAAAATTGGTCTCACTGGGCTACTATCAAGTGTCAGCTGATCTGTGTTCCTACTGGTGGTTCTAGGGGAGAATCCAGAGTCAGGCACCTAACAGGGATTCAACAGATGAACTATAACTGATGAGCTGAATCCATTTCCTTCCCAATTCCAGCTTCTAAAAGCCATTCATATTCCTTCATTTGTGGACCCATTCCTTGATCTTCAAAGCCAGCAATGCTGGGCTGACTCCTCCTACTGCCACCACTTTGGTTGTTTATTTAAAGACCAGGATAATCCTATTTTACAGACACCTGGTTAGAAGACTTAATTCAATCTGCTATCTTAATTCCCCTTCACCATATAACATATTCAATTTCTAATGATTAAGACATGGACATTTTTGAGGGATTGTTATTATGTCTATCATAGTAGCCAAGACTGATAGTCTCTCTACTCTGATGAAAATTGTATTTTAATGGGACAGAGAGTCAGCAAACATAGAAACATGTCATAAATTTCCAAGAATAGAGCAGGGTAAGTGGAAAGAGATTGATAGGAATTGGGAGTTATAAAAAGTTGGCTACATCTTATCTCCCTTTTATAAGTGAGGAATTAAGACTAAGAAGAATCAGGCACTTTCCCCAGTAAGTGCTTTTAATGTAACATCCATATCTCTCTGTTTCCAAATCTCATGCACTTTCTATGGTACAGCTCTGCCTCACCCTCTTCCCAAATCTCAGGTAAAGATGGGAATAAATCTATCAACGTTACCCACAATTGTTTTTATAGTACCTGGCATAATGCCTAAAGCATAAGAAAACCTCAATATCTATATGTTCTTGGTGTTGACATTCCTCTTAGCCATTCTGATCTCCTATTGTTTTTATTGTTGCACTGAGCCAAAAGAATAAGAAAATTATTTTTCAGATACATACTCTAAAGTTTCCCTTGAAAAATTTCTATGACAGACAAAACAATAGAAATATCCATAACCTATAATATTTTCCACATTTATCCACAGATGTTTTTAATGCTCTTTTCAGGTGGGCCAGCATCATGGATGAAATATCAATAAACAAAGGATATGCCTACTGAGAAAACAAACAAGAGAAAGTTATTAAACAATTATGACCAAATGGCCAATATAATCATAACAGGTCATTTTTAGTAATAGGACATTTCTTTAAAGTAGAGAATGGTACTTAAGAACCAGATTGCTTAATTGTTTGAAGAGGAAATAATTTTCTTCACATTCTTGATATTGCTATTTGAGTCATCCCACTACTTTAAAGTAAAATCCAGTGATTCCTTGTTATTTAAAATAATCCGAAATCCTTGTCTTCACATTCAAGGGCATTCATAATCTGGACCCAATCTATCATTCTAGCTTCATTTTCTACCATCCTGTGTTCTATTATAGACTGTCTACCATCCTGTGTTCTATTATAGACTGCATCATGTTATAGTATGAATTTCCCAACTTTCAAGGAAGTTTCTTGCATTCAACAATTTACTAAGAGTGTGAGTTCTATAAAAGCAGGGACAGTGACATGTATTTTTGTAATTCTTGCTTAGTACAGAGTCAGGCATATCACAGGGATATAATAGATGAACTATAACTGATAAACTGAGTAAATAAATGAATGAATTACTGTCCTTAGGACATTTTGACTGCTCAATAATTATGTTCTTGTTTCATAGATCTGTAATTGCATCTATCTCTGTTAAAAATATGGAACACTTTTAGTGCTAAATTAACTCAAGAATGTTCTAGTTTTTTTGTTTGTTTTTTTGTTTGTTTGTTTGTTTTTAAATTCAAGGCATTAACTTGACTGTATCTCATGGTGGATGACTCTAAGGAAATTTTGGGCTGTATGTGCCCATCTCCAAATCAGCCATTTACCTTTTTTTTTTTTTTTTTTTTTTTTTGGTACATTAGGACTTTAATAGAAACTGCCTAGTGTGCAGGTAAAATCAGCAAGAAAAGAAATGTAGGTCATTACTCAGTGGTATCAACTGAGCAGAGCAGTAAAATGTAAATCACTGATTAATGGAGATGGGTCATGCTATTTTGCACTTTAAAGTAAGTCTGAAGACTTCATGTGGCTAAGAGGTCCCAGGGTTCACTTTAGAATGTTGAAGAGCAAATCTCTTCCTTGTAAGGGTCAACTGGGTACCAGTAATTCTGAGCTCTAGAAAAAGGAAGATTTTGTATTTTTCCCCTGTGCTCTGCAATTGTCTAGCCCTATCCCTTAGGTACATACATTGTAGTATGTGACCTTCAGCCTGTCACTTGGGTTCTCTAAACCTCAGCTGCTTAATATATTAAAGGAAGATGACATCTTTTCTACCTACTTGGCACAATTCTTTTTGGGCATTAAATAAAATGTGCAAAAGGGTTTGGGTAGCAGACCTTGTCAATGCCCCATGTATTACTCTAGTATCTTTAAGTGTCCTCTGGCCAATACCCAACTTCTAGTACCTAGGTCCCTGCTGTTGCTGTTGTTGTTATTGTTGTTGTTGTTGCTGATGGAATTGAAAAATCCCCTTGCCTGTGTGCTATGAGCACATGGAACAGGTGGGCTACTGAGGAATTAACATCTCCAAGAGCAACTCTCAGCCATTGGTTCTCCAGCATTAGTTTATAAAATAAATATTCCTGTTGCCTAATATTCAGGTTGACTAATTATAATGTGTGTGTTTTGTATCAATTTCCAGAGTCCAAGCAGGATTTAGCTTAAGTTGTACAACATGACAGCTGGCTTAATAGCATACTTTCCATTGGCTGTTTTCTATTCCTTTTGTCATACCTCCACCTGTGGTATCTGAACGTCCCAAGTACACCACTGACAAATGAATCCTGGTCTTGGGATCTGTACCAAAAAGAACGCAAAAAATAGCCTGCACATGGATACCTGAGTGGGGAATGGTGATGCTATTTTGATAAATTAGAAACCTAAAACTAAAAGAATTTTTTGTGTTTGGGGCTCCTCAGGGCATAAGGAATGGATATGTTGAAAGGATCTGATTGACAGCCTGAGGTAGGGTTAAAAGTAGTGCAAAGCAATTGGCTAGCTGAGCCCAAGGATTTAGCCTAAGGGCAGGTCATCAAACTTCAGCTCAAAAAATCCATTTTTCAAACTCAGTAATGGTCTCCAGGTTCATTTCATGAATATAACTCCGGCAAAGAAAGGAGTGGTAGCAAATTGCTCCTCAGACATATTCCAGTGTGTGGGAACATCCATAGCAGAGAACTTTAGCCGTAAAAGAGAACTTACCAGCTCACACCAATTTACCTTCATGGTCTATTTTTTTTGTGTTTTTTTTTTGTTGTTGTTGTTGTTTTTTGCAATTTCTAACAGATTAATTTGCAACATTGTTCCAGAGGACAAACAATGAGAAAGAAAATAAATAATGATAATACTGGATTTACCCATAGAGTAAAGTGAGCCATGAGTGTATACGAATTGAAAATTTGAAAGAAAGACTAAGTGGTAGGGAGGGAATGGTTCTTCCTTAAAACGGAATTCCAATGAATAAATTTAGAAGGAACAAAGAAATATAATAATTGTCCAGAATCATCTGTGGATGCACAGCAAAATCCTGATGAGAAAAAAGATATTTACATAGTTTCAAAGCATCTCCCCAGGGCCGGCAGAGTGGCGCGGAGGTTAAGCACTAGCTTGGGAAGCCAGTCACCCCCGTTGGTCCCACATATGAGGGCCAACGACACTGCCCTCAAAAAAAAACAACAACAACAAAAAATCAAAGCATCTCCCCAAACTATGCTTACTAAATACAAAGGGCCAAAATAGTAACTTTACAGCAGAGAAATTTGGCAGAGATCACCTTAACTTCATGAGTAATAAGTCATATGAGTATGATAAGCCTGAGATAAGCAAGATGAACTGAGATTCACAGCATTACTTTTGTGGCATTCTTACCAAAAATACATAGTCATGTAAAAACATCAGACTAAGTCAAAATAAGAAACATATTACCAAATGACTATCCAGTACTCTTGAAAAAATATTGAGTTTATGAAAGACAAAGGTCAGTGAAAGAACATTTCCACATTAAAGGCAAATAAAAAGTCATAGCAACAAAATGCACCCTCATCTCACATTGGGTCCTGGCTCAGTACAAGAACATTTGTGGGTCAATTGGCAAAATTCATCTGTAAATTTAATGTTACCATTGTATCAATGTGAATTTCCTTATTTTGATAGTAGAACTGTAGTTATGTAAGATTTTTAACATTTAGAGAGTCTAGGTGAGAGTATAAAGAATTCTGTGTACTATTTTTACAATTATTTTGAAGTCTAAAATTATTTCAAAATTACAATTAAAAATAAAAATAAAAAAACCTTCTAAAATAATACAGACATAATCACTCAAGGTGACCCATATATTAATCAGGAACATGTCAACCCCAATCTCAAAACTAAGCACCAAAGTTTAGAAATCATACGCTGTTTAAGTTAAACTTTGACTTTATATCACAAACTATTTAATGAAAATATTATGTTGTCATTTGTTTCTTTAGAAACACATGTTTTATAGGAATTCATTTTTGACAAGGACTCAACAAAATAATATTTCTGTTTCCACTACTTGGGTACACATCATTGGATGTCTCTGTGTACATTTTCTTCCCTGAAAAAAACAAAACAAAACAACAAAATGAAACAAAAAAGAAAATAACAGAGATAACAATCATCTGCCCTCTGAGGTCTTGAGAGTAGTTATAATAAAGATGATCAAAACAATTTTAATAACATTCCTCTAATGCAGCCCTTGCTATCCTCTGTGTACTCAGGTTCAATATTCCATTCTGAATTCAATGTGTAAAAAAAAAAAAACCTAGCATTTTCTCTAAAAGTGAATTATTTTGAAATATGATTACACTTTTCAACAGGTTTCTTTTATTGGAACAGGATTTTTTTTAACCCCAAACCTTTTCAGTTCTCAAGAGGCTGCCTTTTTAATTATATCATTCCTTGACCTGGAGTCTTTCTTATTATTTGTTTAAATGTTATTGTTTGGACTTGAATTGATCGCTCCTGTTCAATTTCAGGGTTAGCATTTGCTGCGACACAGAGAGAATTTTTTTCTTCCTGTTGCCTTGAGGACATTCATCAGAAACATCATGTTACATTTGATGGAGATTCTCCTGATGAAAAGGTTCACAACAAAGAACAAATTAATTTTTGGTAACAATCAATGGTACCATCTAATGCATTTTTTTCATGTCCTTTACCTTTCCATTCTCTTTCTCATTGTCCCCTAGTTTACTGATTCTCTTTTGTAGAAAATGGATTGTAATTTATTTTTAAAGATCTCCCATGGCTGTCTCCTAATCTTAATTAAAACAGAGGCTGTAGTTTATCTGGATTCTTAATCTGGCCATTGAATTCCTAACAAAGAACCACAGCTGACATCAGAAAAACAGACTAAATAAAAAGAATCAAGAGGACTCTATCTGTCCTATTGCTAAAGAGAAACGGACCCTCTAGCATATGGGGACACATGTGCTATCGCAGTCAACTTCCTTCTCTTTTGTTTTAAACACACACATACACACACACAGACACACGTAGACACACACACACACACACACACACACACAGACAGACACACAGTGGGGGGGCAGCGAGGGTGCCAAAAAAATGTATACAAGTGGACATTTTGGTCAACATTGCTCAAGCAGTAGTTCGCCATAATCAGAAGTGTCTGGACGCAGATGGTAACCACTTTGAACACCTCTTGTGTCACTGGTCCTCATATGTGGGGTCCTCCGAACCAGGGCCGCTGGTTTCCCAAGCCAGCGCCCAACCACCGCGCCACTCGGCCGGCCCCTGAACACCTCTTGTAATTGCAGATGTCGAATATGACTTGTATTCATCTTTTGTTAACAGTATATATTGAATATTACAATTTTTAATACAGTTTCCTTTAAGATGCATATACATTTTTTGGCACTTATATTATTTAAGAAAGGAACAAAACTTCTAAAATTGTAATGCTCAATATATACCAATAACAAAAGATGAATACAAGTCATGTGTATATATTTTTTTGGCACTCCGGTGTGTGTGTGTGTGTCTGTCTGTTTGTCTCTATGCTCATTTGAGATTTGTTTTGTTGCGTTGTGTTATTTCCACACTAAAAGGTATATTATAAATCTACTTGGAATGGTTAAATTGTTTGCAAGTTTATTTTACACCAACTTTTTCACTGCTATTAATCTTGTGTAGCACCTGGGGGATCTCCTTTACAGTGCATGAGATTCTAGATATAAAATACTGTGTTATTATGACATTGTTCTGCATTCGATACAACATCAAGGGCAGCCAAGCTCACCTGAAATAGCCAATTTACCCACCTCACTTTGTCGGAGTGGTTTTGCATGTTGAAAATTATCTATTCAACTCAGAAAGAGTATTTTCCCTCACAAATATGTATTTGGTATCCCTATGTGTTGTTAACTATATGACAAGTGCTATTCTCCCTAAATAGCTATAAGAAAATCAAATGACCCATGTTTCTGAAGAGTTTTGGATAGAAAAAAGCAACTCTGAATTAAGAATATACAGTCTAGCCTCTTAAGGGAACAACTTTCCATCTCTAGAGCACTCAAGCAGTTTTTATAATTTTAATACTCAAAAGGAATTATCACCATTCTATATATGCTAACTAGTGCCTACACAACAGAATGTATATGGTCCAATGACACAGTAGGGTTAGCACTTGTTGCCTAGAAATTCAGCTTATGATTAAAGAGATTCTTGTCTGTTGTTTTTTCTGTTTTTCCCCGTAGAGCTAATAGCATCTTCAAAATACAATAAAGAGCACTCCAAAATGCATATCGTTAGAGAAAGCTCAGGCATCTGGATGAAACCTGTCATGGAAACACCCTGAGTGAGGTAAGAGAAATGGGGAAGAGGAACCACAGAGGGAAGAGAATGAACACACATTATAAAAATATGTCCAATTGAGCCATCAGTGGCTTCTCAAGATTAATTCAGTCCAAAGTGGTCCTTCTGACATTTCTTAAATCGGTACATAGAATAATGTTTCTTTTACTTATAAATATTCTGAGTTTGTAGGTCATCTGTGTAATGATTTTCATTAAGATTTTTTTCAATACTCTTTCTGTTTGATTTTTATAGAAGTTGTGAATATTATCCTAGAAAGCTCTGCTAAATTAAAATATTGCTATAGCTAAACGTTACAGGTATTACATTATAATTCATTATAAATGTTATTCATTAGTTCAAGGTTCTGTTAGTACAATCTTTCTGCCTTCATGACTAAGAAATAACAACGTTTCTTGGTTTTATAACAGAGAGCTAACTGTTCATTTTCCTAATGTTAGCCCTTAAGAAAATGTAAAGAACATGGTGACAATATTGCTCCTTTCTTAGTTAAATAAAGGATAAAGTAGTGTATTTCAATGAGTACTACAACCACAACTACAACTACAATCACAAAATTAGGAAAACTGGTTTTGAGATCCATCTTCTGTGCCTGTATGTCATTGCAAAACAAATCTCTTCTTTCTGAATTTGTAAAGTGGGGATAATAACAATTGAAACTATTCCTCTAAGGATGTTGTGAGACTCAAATGTAATTGTATATGCAATCATATATGTATGCATTTTAAAGTGTAAGGTATTATGACCATTATCTTTAAATTTTAAAGCATTGACCTGTGAGTATATACAGCCAGCTCCCCCTTCCCAAAGCACCAAAAGCTCTGAAATTTTATTTGTTTTTTTTTAAAGAGTCATATGCAATCCATGACTCAAGCACACATATTTAAATAATCATAAATTGTACTCACATTGAAAGCCATTTAAAAAGGAAACTATTAGACCACAGAGCTATTTAATATCATTGGATATTGAAACTTTAGGAAATCACGTGGAATGCTTTGATGGGCTCTGATGAGCTCTGCCTTCTCCTCAGGCATCCTTGGTGGGCTCGACTGGCACCTACAGGTATCCCATGGCTCACAATTTTGTAAGGTGTCTGGAGAGAATGAAGCTCCATTTTCCTGGGAGAGCAATGTGTTTTGTGAGGCAATGGCTAAAGAGGGAGAACTGATGAATTTAAACGAGAATGCTGCAGGGAACTAGTGGACAGAGAGATCTGGTGAAAGAAAGCAGATCCAGGATCTGGGAACACTCTCCCTTCAACAGCTGAGTCTGAAAAAGCCTCTGCAAAATGCAAGTGACCAAGTGATTTGGATTGGGCTTCCACCTCCCTTTCTCCACACTGCACTTTTCTGAGATTTTCCTTGCCATCTAATAGAGGTTCTCCTATAACCCACTGCAAACCTGATAGGCCTGGAAAAGAGACAGACCTTATTTATCTCCAATCTTCTCCAGAGGAGCAGTGGCCAGAGATTTGCTCACCCACACTCCTTCCAGTTCCACCAGGCAGAGGCACCACCCACTGGTAACACCCGCAGTGTTGTGCCAGACCTGGCCCTGTTCATCTTTTAAAGTTCATCCTGCTCCATTCTCCTCTTCACTTACTACGCTCTAGACATACCAACCTCCTATTCATTCTTAGCAAAGGAGATCTCTCTCACCTCAGGACTTCCATAATTTCTGTATTCTCAGCCAAGAACCCTCTTCTTACTCTCTTTCACATGGTTGGCACCTCCTCATCCATGAATTATAAACAAAGAGACTGGCGGACTAGAGCGAGATCAATAGTAGCCCCACAAGTAAACATAGCATGGTATAAAATAAAGCTGGCATTAACATTTTGAGAAGAAAGGATGGACTGTTAAACAAGTGGTATTAGGACGCTTAGTTATAAAATTTGGAGAAAAATTTAGTTTCTAAAAATGAGTTCAGGTAAATTAAAGACCACTCCCCCCAAAATAAAAGAAAAGAAAAAGCATTAGAAAATAGAGGAAACTGTGATTTTAAACTTAGAATAAGAAGGACCTTTTTCCACTAACACAAATCACAAAATCCTTAAGTACTGTCTATAAATTAAAATTCTTCTTCTGGAAGACAAGCACATGAATAAAGTTAAAATATAAGTGTCAGGCCTGGGCAAAATATTTGTAATATGTAATTTCAAGGGACTGATATCCTTTGATCAAGGTGACTTCCTTAACATTTTCCTCAGCTTCTTCCTGGCTCTAGATCCTGATTTACCTTTCTTAGTGCATTTTCTGTGGAAAATTTGTAATATAAATTTCTTCCCTGCCCCTTGGAGATATATGTAAATCTTTTTTTTTCACCATTATTATTGTGCTAAAATACACATAACATGAAATTTACCATCTTAACCATATAAATGAATCATTTAATGGTATTAAATACATTCATAATATTGTTCAACTACCACCATCATCCAACTCCATGACTCTTTTCATCTTGTAAAAATTGAACTCTATACCCATTAAAAAAATCATGTCTCATTCCATGCCCTCCCAGCCCTGAAAACCACCATTCTACTTTCTGTAACTATGGCTTTGACTTCTCTAAGTATCTTATATAAGGGAAACCATGCAGCATTTGTCTTTGTGTGACTGGCTTGTTTCACTTAGCAAAATGTCCTTAAGCTTCATTCATGCTGTAGCATGTGTCAGATAGCATTTCCTTTTCAAGGCTGAACAATTTTCCATTGTATGTATATGCCACATTTTGCTCATCCTTCCATTGATGTATACCTAGATTGCTTCCATGTTTTAGCTATTGTGAATGATGTTGCTATGAAATGAATATACAAATATGTCCTGGAGAACCTGCTTTAAATTCTTTGGGTATATACCCAGAAGTGGAATTGCTGAATTAGGTGGTAATTCTATTTTTAATTTTTTTAGGAACTACCACACTGCCTTTCCCTGGGCAGGCATGTTTACTTTCTAATTTTTTTGTTTCCCCATACATGCAGTTGTGTTTGAATCTTCTAGTCCCTAATGTATAGCTCCCAAAATGAAAATAAAAGGAAAATGAAGACTGAGGAAGGACACTGGCCCTTTCTATCCCCTGAAAGTTACTTCAGTGGGACATAGAGCCTCTTGCACCAGTGGGGGAGGTGCAACAACAATGGCCACAGCATTTTGTCTGTACCTCTGTGATCAGAAGCAGCAGTCAATCAAAGTACTGATCCCCAATATTTGGAATACAGGATAGTTTTGCCCATCCTGATTCCCTTAAGCTGTGTGCATAGAACACCTGTGCAGGGGTTCTACCTGTCTACCATGTTCTACAGCTGTCTACCATGACTGGGGGTGGGAGATAGGCAGCTGCTACTGCAGTAAAAGATGAAATTGAGCAAAACTAACGACAATTCACCAATCAAGTCTTCCCCTGGAAGTCACAAGCTTTCAGTAGACTCCAGGTTTTCAAAATAGCTACAACAGATATTGTTCAAGTGCAACTATTGTCTAGGTGGGGAGATAGAGTCATGGTCCTTCTTACTCTGCCATCTTCCCAGAATCCTCTCTGGAAATCTTTTCAAAAGAATCTTGGTAGTTTTATAACTCAGAACCTGGGAACTATGTCTTTGAAATGTAAACAGCAAGGGAGATACTGCCCTTATCCCCCAGGGAAGGTAGGGGCCTCCTTCCCATTTGTGAAACTACCCCCTTCATGTCATAAGTATATAAGAAAGTTTACTTTTCCTCTGGGTAAAGCTAATTAGCAAACAGACAGCCTGTGTTCTCCATTTCACCCCAGTACTTAAAACTTTTCTGCCCTTTGATTCAGCAGTTGAGTTCACACTGAGCTGAGGCCTCTCTTACCCTATTGCAATAGCCATGAACAGTCTTCTTTGTATGTTTAATTTTGTCTGGTGCAATTTTTGCTTTGACACCAGAAAATACAAAGAGGTAGCGCAGATCAGGGAAAAAAAAAAAGACAGCCAAATTTAAGTGATGAATTAAAGAGTATACTCACATAATAAAAATCTAAAATGGCCAATAAACATAAAAGTATACGTTTATTGTTTTGAGTTCTAAGGAAAAACTAACAAATGTTTTTTTTTATCAGGGAATTGCAAATCATAACAGTAACAAAACTTCAAACTTCAACCAATATTCCAGCCTGGCAAGGGCTCTATCACATGGAAATTCTCATATATTATTTGAGGGACGGGTTTGTGTGTGTGTATTTTACAAATTGATTGGTATCCATCAAAACTCAAAATGGAATGTTTTTATGTCCCAGGAACATAATTTCTAGGTATCTATCATAAAGAATTTCTTATTAATTAGCTATTAAAATAACAGAAATAATTTCTTAGAATACTTAATGAGAAAGTATTTTATTTTAATGATGAAAAGAAAATGTAAAGTTTCAGAAGAAAAGTCTTTCCTAAATGGAAAAATGACTGAATAGAAATGTAGTGCCCAAAATATTAAAGATGGTGGATTTAAGGAATTAGCTATTATTATATTCCTTACACATTTTATACTTTCCATAATTTCTCTTATTAATTTTATGATAAAAACATTAATAAATTATTAGAGAAAAAGTATACAATCAAATTAAAAATTGCTGATAATATTGACTCACATCAGAATATGTATGTATGCATCAGTGCAGACTGCCATGACTCTACAGTAACCTCCCAGAAACGAAGGTTTCCTCAGAGTGATTTAACATCTTACATGTGGCACTTGAATAAGTAAGTTTCCCATCCATTTTCTTTACCTCATCTTTGGGAAAAAAAGAGAGAGGGCAGACCCTTAAAGTAATGTCTAACCTTATTTTAATATTAGGATCATTGCTTTAAAAGATTTTCAAACCTCACTTTTGATGCTTTCGAAGGCATGTTATGCAGGCGTGGAAGTTTCCAATCAGCATGTACAATCTCAAGACTTAGAAATAAGTAGCATCTTTCTAAATATTGCATGGATGGAGCCTGGGTGTCTGTTTCATCTTTGACATGGGTTGGCTTTCATCTGCTTCTCTCTTCTGAGGCATGGTGATGCCTGCAGCCTGTACAGCACAAGGCACATTGTGGACACCCTGATAAATAGTAAATGATGATAATGGTAATGACTGAGCTGAGCCCTGTCTTTGCAGCTGTATAATTCCTCCCTTCCATCGTGCACCTCCTCAGACAGCTGTCACATCCTTGCTTTCAGAAGCAGAGAATCCTTGCCAAATTAAAGCTTGAGAGGAGCACATTACATCCTCATGTCATGGTGGGAGTGTGAGATGTGAATGCCTACAGCCATACATGTCACTCAGAGACACATCTATTTGATAAATACTGTCTCAAGAGCCAATTCAGATTGATTACCTGGCCAATTCAATCAATCGTACAGATATCTGATCTAGGGAGTAAGTTTATATACGATGCCCAAATTACCGGCAAAATCAGCGGGGAAAAAGTCCGGCACATTTGAGATCTTTTTCTGTATAGTTTAGCTGAATTATATTAATTAAATAATCATATGTTTTTAGATAAATATTTTTAAACATGCAATTTAATAAACTTGTTTATTGAAGGATCAAGTAGATATCATCAATATCAACATCAATTTTTAAAGAACTGATAATATTGATAACTGAGACTTACAATTTGCTAGACTGTACTAAGTATTTTCCTTGCAATTTCTTATTTAATATTTTTTAAAAAACCAACTTAAGGTAGATAATAATACTATACTTTTGTACACTCGGAAAAACCAAGGCCAAGAAAATGTAAGCAGCCTGTCGTGGGTCACAAGTTAGTAAGGAGAGGAGTCCAATTCACTTCCCTGTGACTCCACTGTTTTTACAAGCTTTTCAGGGAATACTTTCCGAATAGAAAAAAACACCTCAACAGTAATATTACTCATTCACTTATGTATTTAAAAAATCTGTTTTTTAAGGTCTAACAAGAAATAAGCATAACCAAAAAGTAAGAAAGATTTCAAGTTTATGTGCTTCATCTAATAATTCCACTTCTTACAACCATTTTTCAAGTAATAATTCTATTCAAATTACAGAATACCCAGGTCCAATAATAAATGAATGGTTTATAACTACATAATGGAATATTCTTCAACTATTAAAATTGAGCATTCCAAAGATTAATAAACTCAAAATGTTGACTATAACAGAAAATAAGAAAAACATCTGTGTATAAACTAGCTGACTACATGGTGTTAAAAAAGAGCTGAATGGGAAATCAGACAGAAACAAATACAACTAAATACATGTTAGGTTGTTAAAATTATGGGTATATTTCTTTTATATTCCAGTAATTGCTAAAAATGTGTTATGTTAATTTTATAATAGAAAAAATTTAAAAAACAGATACACTATCAATAAAATCAGATCAGCTTTTGCGTTCTAACTGGTGGTCTAACTGGTGATACCTAATGTTTAATTATATATATATATATATATATATATATATATATATATATATATATACATGTAATCATATATATATTCTCAAATAGCTAATGAGTTTAGCAAATTAAGTCATGATTTATCAAAAGTTTTCAAAAAACATTACTTTGCTAAATCATTCGCCAGATTCATTTGCATGATAGATTTTCTTTGATCACACATTTCCAACTGTATGCTTTTTTTTTTTTTGAGGGCAGTGTCACTGGCCCTCATATGTGAGACCCGAACTGGGACTGCTGGCTTCCCAAACCAGCACTTAAGCACCACGCCACTCGGCCGGCCCAAAAGTTACTTTTTTAAAAGGGAGGGAATGTTAGAAATTTTCATTATATAATTTATATAATATCTTATTTACATAGTTGACCATTGCTCTATGTACTAATTAACTCACTTTCACTAGTACATTGGAACTATAATTTTAGTGCACTAGTTGGAAAAAACATTGTCATTTTGTGCAACCATGCAGCTATAAATTTCACTGTCTCCTTCATGAGATTAAGGAGTGTCCCATTAAGACAACGATTTTAATTCATGAATTCATGAAGTGTTTCCTAAACTTTGCTTAGTGTCTGTAACCTGCTTAACAATTTAGATTGTAAAGGCAAGCCACATCATGAGGAAACACAATTATTACCTTGTCTTGGAAATGGAAACAGATTTATATAGAAGCTCCCCAAAATGGGACATGAAGAGGTTGGCTGTGAATCCTTGGCATTTAGTCAGACCTTCAGAGAAGTGCCCTGGAAGTCAGCAGGGCAAGCAACAGTGGATACAAGATCTTTGTGAGGAAAGGGGGCTGTCGAAATTCATCTTTGTAGTAAAACATTTTCTTTTAAAGTATATCATTCTAACTTTAAATGCTTGCAACTTCTGATATTAATTCCAAACTGAATAACATCTGCAGCAAAGCTTTTAAACTAGAAATGCTTGTTTAAATTTAGCATCTAGATTATGCAAGAAGGTATTTTATTATTCAACCTTGAAAAACACTGTTCTTGACTTCACAGGGTTAGGTTGAACACAATCTACTTATCCACCCATTCACCCATCTCTCTGCCTGCCTACATATCTATATCTATATCTATATCTATATCTATATCTATATCTATATCTATATCTATATCTATATCTATCTATCTATCTATCTATCTATCTATCTATCTATCTATCTATCTATCTATCATCTGTCTATCTAGTTGCTATTTCCTGCTGAGTATTCCATTACTTTCTCCACTTATATAATGAAAATAAACATATTCCTTCTTTAAGTACTAAAAATTCATTATAATTTGTGATAGGAATTATTTATCTTTTTTTCAACCTTTGAGCTACTAATTTCCTTTAGAAATTGTTGCAAAAAAGTCTATATTAATTCATTTGCTCAACTGCACATACCAAAACAAGGATTCAAGCTTGTTTCTATTGTTTCCTCTCATAATCCTTAAAATGCTCATTCAAAAAAACATTGCATTTTAGGAATGGTTTGGTGGGAAAAATAATTTTGCTTTATCATTCTAAGGTCTATTATAAATATTGCTATGGAGAAATTAATATAGGCTGAAAAATGCTTTATAAACATAGTGGGCAGATTTATTATTCTATCCTATTACTGACTTAAAATGCAATGGTTGAAGATATAGGCACAGACAAAATTGAGTTATATCAAGGTGCTGTGTGTCACAGTTCTAGGCCAGGATATCTAATGTAATTTGTCTGTTACAGTGTTCATGAAACATTCCATCTGGCACAATAGGCTCTAAGACAGTAGGTGTTGGCATATTAAAGATGCAAGCATCTCGCACATGACTATTTACCTATTTATTATTTCAGCAAAAGGGAAGACAGCCTTTAGAATATGGTGGAGAGATTAGGAAACTCAGACATTTGATGCAGATATATATTTAAGGACTATTACATCACAATACATCAAGATATTTCAATAGGAAGTCGGAGTTTTGTTTTGAAGCTAAAAGCATGTAAATCCCAGAGATTTTTTTTCTTTCTGTTCATGGATATTGTACTTTTACTTTGCTCAGCTAATTTTCTTCTTAAGAAAAAGGGATTTTTAAAACAAAAATTGCAATGTTACAACAAGCTGTGTTAACGGAGCAAATTTTCAGACAAAATCCAAGAAAGAAAAATACTCCATTACAGATCCAGCTCTCGCATTAAAAACAAACAAACAAAAAAATTACTAAATGGTTGTTGATTACATTTCATGGATCTTGAAACAAATTGCTGTGAATGCTACCTTACCATGCATTCCCGTCATTTAACTTCACACATTTTTTTTTTATAATAACTTCCAGGGTGGTTAGATATAGAATTGAAAGGATAGAATACCATCATTCTGTTGAAGGAGAAAAAAGTTAAATATCCTATTTTACATACTGGGAATAATGAACATGTTGAAATTAAAAGGACATTCACATTCTCAATGGTATTCTGTAATTATCATTATTTGAGAAGATACCATGTAGAAGATACCTGGCATGGCACCTCACACACATCATCTTATTTAATCCTCAAAACAAATCTTATGAGGATGCTTTTATTACTCCAATTTGTCTGTGAGGGAACTGAGGCTAAAAGAGGTTAAGCAATTACTCAAGCTTCACTTCATTCCCCAGTAATGTCTGACTCCAAATCTTATATTCCTTCCATTGAGGTTTTTTGTTTGTTTGTTTGTTTTGTTTTTGATTAAAGTTTATTGAGATGACAGTGGTTAGTAAAGTTACATAGGTTTCAAGTGCACAATTCTGTAATACGTCATCTATATATCACATTATATGTTCACCACCCAGAGTCAATTCTCCTTCCAACACCATCTATTTAATTAATAGTGAAAAACTGAAGCCCTTTACTCTAAGTTTGGGAAAAAGACAGTATTGTCCCCTATCACCACTGCTTTTCAACATAGTTTTGGAAGGCCTCGCCAGAGCAATCAGGCAAGAGAAGAAATAAAAGGCATCTGAATTGGGAATGAAGAAGTTAAATTGTCACTTTTTGTAGATGATATGATGCTATACAGAGAAAATCCACTGAGATTTTTGACATTGGATATGCCAGGAGGAAGTCACACTATAGGAGTGTTTTGATAACATATGATTTAAAATATTCTACATCCCACTAAAAGCTCATGGGTTTCCCTAAGTAGATTATTCAATAGTGTTCCCCTGATTTGATAGTTGAAGAATTTATCAAATGCAAATCCAGTTACCTTCCCGCTAAAATGCATTCCAGTCTTTTTGCACCTCTAGTAGTTCTTTGCCATCTGAACTTCAGATCCCTCCCCTTCTGGACATATCCTTTTAACACGTGAAACAAAGCATATTTCAGGTTGACTTGGTTTGCCTCTCTGCTAAAGTGTTATTCCCTTTCAACATTTCCATTGTTGACAAAACCTGCTTATAATAATAAACTTGGCATTCTCCCTCCTTTTCATTTTTCATGTCTTTGTAACTGTAGACTCCTGCCATTTCTGACCCATTTCACAGAAAGACAGCTTCTTTTTCAGATCTAAATTAAAGAAGAAAAGCTTTTAATTTCCAGTACTTTTCTAAATGCCTTCTTTTCCTTATCGGTGTTTACTTGACATCAATCATCCTGCTGTCTATAACACACAAGATCTTACCCTGTGAGAACAATAATGAAAATATCTTACATAATCAAAACAGTACCCCTTACAAGCTATTGCCTTAATCTACTTCTCTGATATAATAGTTTCAACTGTTCCTCAAATGGAATAAAAATTCATGTCATGACCTTTCAATTCCTTCACAAGTTCATAAATTAACCCCCTACCCACTGATGCTGGCTGCCTTAATGTCTCCACACAGGAGTTGTTTGATCTTCTGCAAGGTAAACTCTACTGTCTCTTCTCTTCTTCATGAACATTATATGTATATATTTACAGTTGAACCTTGAACAATGTCAGCAGTGGGTGCACCAACACCCCCACACAGTCAAAATTTCATTTATAACTTTTGCCTCCCCAAAAACTTAACTACTAATAGCATATTGTTGACAGGAACCTTACTAATAATGTAACAGTCGAGGAATACATATTTTGTATGTTATATGTATTATATACTGTATTCTTACAATGAAGTAGGCTAGTGAAAACAAAATGTTAAGAAAATCATAAAGAAAAGAAAATGCAGTTATAGTACTGTATGTATTTATTTAAAAAATCCACATATAAGTGAACTCACACAATTCAAACTCATGTTATTCAAGGGTCAACTGTGTGGTGTGTGTGTGTGTGTGTGTGTGTGTGTGTGTGTTATATGTATATACATGTGTACCATATATATGTTATATATTTATATATATGTTATATATTATAACATAATATAATGTAACACAATATAATCATTTCTTTTTTTTTTTTTTGCAGAGTTCAAAATGCTGGTTATAAGGATGCTCAATGATCTCAGTGCGAACTTCAGCAAAGAGATAGGAAACTAAAATGGAGATAGAAAAAAATATATAATCATTTCTAATGCAGGTATTCATGGTGTTGAAATCTTATTACTAGCAATCTCAATGGTAGTATTATCTAATAATTACTAAGTGATATTGTATTGGGTGCTTTATAGACATATGTCATGTAAGTATTAAAATAACTGTATGAGGAAGAAATGACAATGAAAGAACTAGCGGTATGGCTTATAAATGTTAGTAAGGAGGGGACAAGGTACCTATATGTTATTTTCTGTGTTTTCCATTATTAAATAAATACATTCAATATAGTCTCCCCATAAATTAGAATTCAAAAGCAAACTCACCAATCCCTAACAGGCCTTAGCCACACTTTTTTTTTTCATTTCTTGAGATAAATTAACATGTAGTGAAATGTACAAATCTTAAGTGAATTTTCAAAATGTACATACTCAGTTAACTGCCACCCTGTTCATGGTATAAAGCATTTCCATCATCGCCCCAGAAAGTTCCCACATGCGCCTTTTAGTCAATCTTCATCAACAGAAGTGATCAGTGTTCTAATTTCAAACGCTATTGATTAGTTTTACCTTATCTTGGATTTTATATTGATTAAATCAGACAATGTGTACAGTTTTATATCTGGCTTCTTTCTCTTAACATAATGCTTTTAATGCACTCATATTTTACATGAATCATTTGTTCATTCTTTTTATTGCGGAGGAATGGTCCATTTTGTATGAATATATCACAATTTCTTAATTTATTTGTGTATTTATTGATATTTGGATTGTTTCCAATTAATTATTAATAAATTATTATATATTATTAAACATTTTTGTGGATTTAGGTTTTCCTCATTGAGGCTTTAAAAATAACCTAGAAAAGTTACTTTACTTTTTCACTTTCTTTCCACTGGGAACATGCATTTAATTTCTCTCAATTAATCTATCCTTTTCTGATAGACTGCAATTATCATGAGAAAAAGGACTGTATCTTTTTGTCTGTCTTCCTCTTCTGTCCAGAAAATGGCATGTGCAAGATCACAGTCAGTAAGTATTAGCTGAATTAAACTTTGTTAGATGACTTAAGACAGTTCCTTCAAGAGCCCTGTTTTGATACACAGAACTATCATGAGCATTGTCTGTAGTCTGTCCTTTCTGTGACTTTTGTTTGGGGCTGTCTGGGTCTCTCCTGCACTCTTCAGATGTCCTGATTTGTATTTCCTTTGTGACATTCCACACAGACCTTCACGTGGCCATTACCCACTCAGTATGGGTTGCTGCTTTATCAGCCTAATGTCAAGATATCATACACAGACACACACACACACACACACACATACAGACACACACACACACACACACACACACATACACACACACACCATAAACCCTTGGGTGAATGCTCACCTCAGGGAAGAAGCCTGTAAAAATTCTGTTCATTCAGATTCATCTCTTTGTGGAACTATCTCCCTGAGAAAAGATAAAATATCAAGGAGGATGGAAAAATTCAGGAGCCTCACTCTTAGCAGTCAACAAAAGCAATATAAAATCAGAAGACACTGCGGTACCCCAAACTAGCTGCTAATACGTATATCTTTGATTGTCCAAATCACTTTAGACTCATAAAAGTCACAGGATAAGCCTGGGGTAAAGAAAATCTTCCAACCAATTAAAATATAAATCTTACCATCATACGAGAGTGGAAGTTAAAATTTCTGTTCTCTCACAATAGCATAGTATGACAGAAATGATTCAGTTTTAGGCCACACAAATAGTTCTTAAATTTTAGTGTGCACAAAAATCTGGGGATTGGGCCAGCCGAGTGGCGTGTTGGATAAGAGTTGGCTTGGGATGCCAGTTCTGAGCAGCAGGGCTGGTTTTGATCCCACATGAGGGCCAGTGACACTGCCCTCTACAGCTAAGATGGTGAACAACAGCTCTACCTGGAGCCGGGCTGCTGTGAGTCGCTGGCAATGGCATAGGCTGCAGCAATGCTGCAGTGGGCTGCCGTTAGCTACCATGAGTGGTCAGCAGCCAGCGGGAGTGGCTGGCAGCCAGCATGAGATGCCAAGAGCCTCCATGAGCAGCCGTCCAGTGGCCAGAGACCCATCTGCCTTACCTGGGAGGAGCACAATGATAATACCAACATGGGCCAATGAAGCAACGTCCTCTACAACTAGACTGAAGAACAAAAGGACAGCAACTGGTCCGTTCCCCTTCCTCGATTCCCCAAATCTGTTCCCCTCCCCCAATTCTCCAATAAAAAACTAATAAATAAATAAATACATAAATAAATAAAATCTTGGGATTGTGTGGAGAACTTAGATCCCCAAACATCAGGTTCAAGTGTTCTACCTGAGTAACTATGGTACCAGAATTGCATTTTAAATAAATGCACCAGGTGACTCTCAGGCAGGTATTTAAGTTTTTGCTACTCAAAATGTGATCCTTGGACCAGCAATGTCAGAATCATCTGGGAGCCTTGTAAGAAGTGCAGTATCTTGGGGCCCTCCCTATACCTACCAAATCAGAATCTACATTTTAGGAAATCCCCAGATTATTCTTATGCCCTGTATATTTTGAAAAGTACTGTTCTAAATACACACTGGCAGAAACACTGGGTATACAAACCAACTAGTGATGGTCATCCTGCTGACTCTTTGTTGGTTATTTCTCATTTCCTAGAAAATTCTAGTTGTATGGTAGGTAGTACAGTATAAAACCGACATTCAGCATTAGTTAAGCACTGACAATGTGTCAGGCCCAAACTAAATGGTTCCCATGATAATTTCATTTCACAATTATTATTCCCTGGTAACTGGAAGCATTGCAGGCCTCAGGGATGAGTGCACCCTTAGGGACTGGACAGCCCTGGGTTTGAATCATGATTTTTTTTTCCCACTTGCTAAGAATATAACCTTGAGCATGCTTTGTAATCTCTCTAAATATAAGGATTGCTTTTTTGGGAATAATGTCTCCACTGCAGAATTTGGTGAGAAGCAGAAGAAAAAACATCCATAAAGTTTCTTAGCACATGGTAAGTGGTCAGTTTTCTCATGTCTGGATACAGATAAAACGTACATACATACCCCATTTGCCCAGTCCCCCATGCAATGCTGATTTATTATAATTCTTTTTGTTCTTTTAACACTTTAAATATAAATATATTTATTTTCATTGTAGTACATTGTTTTTCACATGTCCTGAGTTTTTCTCATTCAGCCAAAGAATGTGCTATCATTCTGTCAAGAATCAAGTCTTTTTTTTGCAACATGTCACTTACTCCACTGCAACCCTCTTCATTTTGTGTTCTCTAAAAGTGTTTTGAACCTATAGTGGCTGGCAATAGATGTGCAAGTGATAGTGGTAGACATGCCCCATATAAATAAGGGGACCATATAATAATACTGGTTACTAAAATGTAAGTTTTACATGGAGCAGCCTATACGGAGTTTATTGAGGAAACAAATGTAAAGAACAGCTAGCCCATAGGTATTGGTGTGCATCCGTTGACATTATGAAGGCATCATAAGCTTCAGTGCACCCTGGAAAGCTGATCAATAATTGTATGGCTGGAAGAAACTAGTCCTGAAGGCAGGTCATGACTTTAGAGTCTTACACAGAATGAAAGATAATTTGACCAAATAATTCTGAGAACTCGGCTACACTGTGACTGGTCTCTCTAATAATATTACATAGTACTAATTCCAGCAGTGTTCCTATTTTCAGAAATGCATCTTCCAAATTGGACAGAGTCGGATATAGATTCTTGTTTCTTTAGCCAACATGCTGCTGCAAAGAAGTCCTAAGCAGAAAAGGTGGCAATGGAATTGTACTCATATCCTTAAGATATGAATGCCATTACGAACTTGAATCTGAATCAATGCGTATGGAGTCACGTGAAATAATTACATTATCTCCTCCTACGGCTATGGAATTTATATGACCACTTGCCCTTGAAGGAAACCAAGTTATCTTGTAATGTGAGGCTTTCTTCATATGTCTATTGTTGAAGTGATTTGTTTCAATTAAGGCAGAGACTGTAACTTATTTCTATGTTTTTCTGCAAGTAGCCCACTGCCTGGTACGGAAAGAATTCTCAAGAAATATTTCTGAACTGAACTAAAAACAATAATACAGGCTATAGAAATTGAGATTCTCTGACCAAAGAAGAAAAATTTGATGTTAAAATAAATGATATTTTTCTATCATAATTTTATACTATTTTATACTGTATAAAACATTTTAATTATTAATATTGGAAGGTTATTCTCCAATTCTGCTAAATCTGGATAAAATGGTTTACCATTCCACCAAGGAGGATTTTCATAAATTACATAAGTACTTCTTGACCAAAAAGTGTGAGACAATAGAACACATGCACTAAAGATATAGGAGAACCTCTTAGAATTAAAAAAAAAAAAGAAAATCACACATACGAGGTCTGACATCAAGTTCCCAAACTTGTTGCAACAATGTTGCTAAACTTTTTTGATATCAGAGGAATTATTCATTATGAATTTGTACCAACTAAACAAACAGTTAACCAATTCCACTATTTGGAAGTTCTGAAAAGGCTGTATGAAAAAGACGAAATGACCTGAACTTTTCACCAACAATTCATGGCTCTTGAATCACGAAAATGCACCAGCTCACACAGCATTGTCTGTGAGGGAGTTTTTAGCCAGTAAACAACTGTATTGGAACACCTTCCCTACTCACCTGATCTGGCCCTCAATGACTCCTTTCTTTACCCAAAGATCAAGGAATATTGAAAGGAGGGCAATTGGATGATATTCAGGACATCAAGTGTATGACGACGACAGCTCTGATGGTCATTCCAGGAAAAGAGTTCCAAAATTGCTTCGAAGGGTGGACTAGGCACTGGCATTGGTGCATAGCTTCCCAAGGGAAGTCCTTCGAAGGTGACCATAGTGATAGTCAGCAATGAGATATGTAGCACTTTTTCTAGGGTGAGTTCAAGAACTTAATTGTCCTACCTCATATGTATTCTTCTGTAAGATATCTTTTGCAATTTTAAAATGCCTTTAAAAAATATAGAATTAGGATGATATTTGGATTAAAAAAATAACTTGGGAAGCTATTGGAATTTTGTAGTAAAGAAGTGTTGGTGTCTTGTCCTAGTGGAGACAGAAGAGAATTCATGACTAAAGAGATATACGAAGTATATTTTTTTCAAGTGATATTATCTGTTTATGCTTTAATGCCATGATCCAATGAGACTAGTTTTCTGGATTGATTCCCAGTTTGTAACCTCGTCCAACTTAATGGATATTGGAGCGATTTATAGAAAAATAATAAGTTGGTTTAGGCTAGTATTTTTTAATCATGTAGTTCAGATAACTTGGACTTAATATATTATTTATCTTAGTGAATACTTGCGAAAAAAAAATGAGTTTATAGTTTTTGAGCAGATATGATGTTACTTATCTATAGTTAGAATTTCCAGTCCTAGCTTGAAATACCTTTGCATGTAGTCCATAATGTATATTCATTTGCATGTGTGTTCAAATGAACATATGTGGATATATTATCAGACTTGAAGTTTGTGTCAGTTATCAATTTATTTCCTCTCAACTCCAAGTTCACCCTTTCTTGCTCTGCTATAGCTAGACCCTGGAAATGTTTCTTCTTTGCAGCTGGAACAATGTTAAGCTTTGTGAGATGGCCCTGGAGGGACACTGCAAAGGAAGTAACTTCTTTTCCTGGTTCTAGTGTGCTTTGCTCTTCCTGGTCCTGCAGCCCTTGGCTGATGTGCAGGACACTTACAGTCATGCTCCTGCAAATGAATTGCAGTGTTTCCCAGAGAGAGGATTCCTAGAGAGTTTTAGTAGTGACCCAAAAAGCAGCTTTCCAGTGGCTCTCACCAGCACCCTATCTGGTGATGTCCTGCCTTCCAGCCCCACCTTGCAGCACCTTGGCAAATCTCTCTGCCGTTCAGTGTACTAAAACCATTTTTTTCCTAACGAAGTCTGAATTTCAACCTTGGTTAGGGGTAGGAAATATCTTCCAAACATGTTCCTTCTTTGAGTATTGGGTCTTATCCCTAGAGATTGTGACTGCTTCCTAAGTCCCCTATTCTTGAATTCTTTAGAGTTTTTTTTTTTTGGTATTTCTTAGTAGTTAATCTCCTGATGTTATGTAATAATAATTTGCATTGAAACTTTTCTTATTTTACTTATGGTGTGATTTCTATCTCATTGGACCCTGACTGATACAAAGATCAACAAATCCCTTTTTGTGATAAATGCCCTGTAATTAACTTTTCAAGAACTACCTCATCTAACTCCACTTCTGTATTAATTTGTAGTCTGAACCCCTCTAATCAAAGGCTAATCTACAATTTTGTTTGAATAGTATTTGTGTTCCTTTACCTTTAAATGGTCAGGTGTCGTGCCTTTTGCATGACTCTGGTGGCTTCTTCTGACCTTTGGTGGCAGCCAAATACTTCTGAAGAGTTCTTCAGAGGCCGAATATCCACAACTTTTACTGAATAGGCTTGTAGATCAGAAAGCTTCATGTTCCTTGAACAGTGAAAATAAATAGTAAAAGATAAATTTTAAAAGCCAATATATTTCAACAAATGATATATTTATGTGCCACAGAGAATAAATGACTTCAATAATCATAAATGCATGCTGCTGGAATCACAATATTATTTTTTCCAAACCAGACTTTATTCAGGCAAATAAGTAAACTACTCACCATCCACTGATTTTGCCTTCATTTGACACCATGTTTCTGCTCATTGAAAATGAGGGCCCCCTCTTTTTTCCGTAAATGATTAATGGCACATGCATATCAAGTCTCTCTTTCTGCATAGTTCATTGCAAGTGTGAGAAATAATGTCAGAAACTAAATGAACCTTTTGGAGTTGACTGATTTCTCCCCATTTTTGTGATTTTGCCCAGCACCTGACAATATTATTTTTAAAATAAAGTAGAAGAAGAAAACTTGCCCTAAAGTTTTGATTCTGACCCGTATTCTGAAGGCAGAAAAAAACATAATCTAAATAAGTTATTTCTAGAATTTACCTGATAAAATCTCTTACCTTTGTAAGACCTTATCAAAATACATTAAAGAAGCAAATTGAAATCTTTTCTTTTATTATTGTTGCTCCAGTTTTTGATTAGGCCAAATGTGAATAAGCTATATTTTATCCAATATACTCTCCTTTTAAGTTTATCGTACCATTTGAACAACAGGAGACATTTGCTGACAAATATAACATTTTAAACTTAATACATGTTATTTGCAAACAAAGAGAATGAGATGTTGAAGGTATTATTCAATTTTGTGAATATGTCTAAATTGGAAGGTTAAACATAATTTTTAAAAATTCACAGAAAACATGCTTAATAACTGATAATTATGAATATTTCTTTTATATCTTATATATATGTATATACATATATACATATGTATGTATACATATATACATGTATATACATATATATGTATATATATACATATATATATGTTGCTTGTATTTACATAAATATAGAAGCACACACAAAATATATGCATATTTTTATTAAGGATCATTAAAATAATTTTTAAAAAGTCAAATCCATGGAATTCACATATATCAGATGTTGGTATTGAAAGTAAATTGAAATCTTGGGATTATGGTGTTTTTAGTGTCCAATTTGTGATGAACTATGGATTTTTTTCTTTGTTTTGTTTTGTTGTTGTTGTTGTTATCATTGTTGTTTTAGTCCAAGAAAGAGATGCCTCTCATTAGAGGGAAACTAAGTCCATGGCAACATAGCATTTGGAAAAGTCTGGGTCTTCATAACTAGAAGTCTGAGTTGAAATCTCATGCTTGCCCTTCAACTTTGGACTATCAGTATCTCCATTTATGAAACACAGGTAACAACATCCAACTCAAAACTGTTGATATTAGGTGATGCAAGTAAAACCTAAATTTCTCATCATAAAATAGGTCGTTTCCCTTCTCTGCGATAGCCCCCGCACTTAGAGAGCACAATCCGAAAAACGCCAAAACAGGATGGAAAGGCCCAGGCCTACGTCATTATGGCTAGTATCTTTTGCATTTCAAGGTCCATCTAGGGGAATGCTTACCTGAATGTAACCATGCCTCACTCTCCATCAATGGTTGGTGTAAATTCTTGATCCTTATGCATCTGTGAGCCCTGACATATTCAGAATGGATTGGTAAAAAGGAAGAAAACATAGGTTGCTTTTGGATTGCCTACATTTCCCTAAATGTTATTGAAGAACAATCAACCTATGGAAAAATCCACAGGCTGATGAACTTTTATACATTAAAAACAACCATGAAACCAGCACGAAGTCCAGAGAACAAACAGTGTGTGAGCTCCAAAGGCCCCATTTGTTCCTTAGCGGTCATTACCTCTATCCCCACTTTAAGGACAGTCTCTGTCCTGGATTTTAATGGCAGAGATGAGTTTTGAGAATACATTCAGTTTTTAAGTCACTTTTTAGTTGTTTAAACATTCAATATTTGTATTCAGCAAATATTTATTTAGTAGCTCTTAATGGTCCAGGAATTATATGAGCTGCATGGTAATGAATTAAATAAATTTTAGTCCCTGGCCTCATGGAGCTTGTGATGTAGTAAGGGTTAGATGATGAAATAATAAAACTGTAATCAAATAACATGGACTTGGTGAGCCAAATTCCAAATGTATTCTCTAGGAGAAGGATACTGTAAATTACTCATAATTTGTAGTTCTCTGAATCAGCACACAGAAGACTTCTGTGTTTCACACAGAAGACTTTATATGAAGGCATTATCTCTCTAAATTCTATTCAGGATTCCAAATTGAACCTAAAAATCTTCATGAACAAACAAGAAAGACTTTAAATGAATTCATAAACATATTTTAAGAGAAGGGAGGGTAATGAGGAGTAGGTCATTTTTCTTTAGCTCATGATTTCCAGTTATGTTCTATATGAGAAGTTGATAACATTCTTCAAAAAATATTTTGAAGTCATAAAGATTTAGAAAATAGCTTGTTATACAAAGGCATTTTATTTTTAACAGATGCTGGTATTTCTCATAGCCTTTAATATGTTCATGTTATTTCTAATTATGCAAGGGCATGGGGTTATAATATGTATCACTTTCAGAACCTGTTAAATTGCAGAACAATTTTTCTTCATGAATCATCATACTAAACAATTTGGTAGGAAATATATAATATAGAGTAATGGTTAAGACAGAAAGCGTTTTGATGTTTGACAGCTCTGTATCAGAATATCACACATAGGTAGGGCAAGGAACTTGACACCTCTGAGCTCTAATGATCTCTTTTGTAAAATGTAATGAATTATATATACTACATAGAATTGTTATCAAAATGAAATGAGATACCATATATGACATGTTTTGTATATTCCTTGTCACAGAGGAAACACATTTGTGTGTGTGTAAAAGTAAACAGATAAACAAAGATAGTTATAAAGACAGAATTTCCATTGTGTGCAAACAAACCTGGTTTAACCCAGAAGTCAACAAATCTATTGCATGGCATAACTTGAGAAGCACAAAACCAAATTGTAGGTTCCCCGCTCCTATTCTATTTGTCTTCATTCAAACCTCTTCACTCTCTTGGGGCTCTTATCCTCTCCCCGAAATGCATCCTCTGTGATCCGTTCCTCCTCCCAAACATCTACCACAGATGCCCTGAACTTCTGTTCATCACTGGGAATTAAGGAGCTCATTATCAAAAAAACATTGACTGATAATTTCACAAAAAATGGCCCTATCTCAAACCTGTTTAATTTAAAAGAAAATCCATGAAAATACAAAGAATCCTAAACATCCAACATAATGACTCTAAAGAGAAAATGATAGGATGTCCTTTAGAGGATTGAGAGAGCTTTTTTATTTTCCTTACCCACCTACCTGCTAGGATAATAAACACAGGTTTCTGCATATACGTAATTCTTGTTTACTTTTTTAAGCTAAGCCTTTGACATAGTACAAGGATCCAAGTCAAAGCAAAATCCCACTTTGTCTCCAACACCAACTTTTTACTAGCAGACAAATTAGTGTCCTCTGCCATCCTTGCTCTTTCCCCCTCACCCACCATTCAACTCCCAGAGCTCTCAACAGAGTGAGTCCATCCAATTTCAGGCAGGCATCTCTGACAGGTGGGTGCCACCTAAACATTAACTTTCTTTTCTCTTTTGAAGAGGGTATTTATTGAAAATGTCATAAACTCATAAAATATCTGGTTTTTATGAGAAACAATGTTTATTCCCAAATGACACAGTATCCTTAAATAGGCTCAAATTATACCAATCTTATAGACTTTATGAATTTTAAATTACATGACATGAGAGAATACAATGTGTAGACATTTCCATGTGTTTGGTTTTCTTTTTTTCTAGTTTAATATTCTCCTATTAGGATTGCATGATAACATCAAATGTTAAAATGTTATTTGCTTGAAATGGCAGATAATCACAAGGAAAGAAAACTGTGGGAGTTGGGCAAAATTCCTGGATATGAATAATAATACTTGCTATTTATAAAGTACCTTTCTTCTCAAAAACTCAAATTGCTTTAAGAATGTTATTCTACTATATATCTTTCTCATCTAGTAGTAAATAGAGGGCAATGCTACCTATTCATTTTTTGAGCGAGTCTATAGAAAGGAGATCATTTTAGTGCCCTTGTAATTCAAAGGTGAATAGCACACATGATATTAGAATTCAGGTATCTGAGCTGACCCTCACTTTTGCTAGTTTGAATAGGCCTTATTTCATTCATTGACAGTTAAACTTGAACTCTATTACAGTATCAAGAGATGGCACATTAACCCAGCAGGGTGTTATTATTGTAATGCCATGCATAATTTTATAATAGCTAAACACAATTTTGTTTTCCAATGTAATTTTTTTTTTCTTGAGCCCTCAGACTAGGGAGGCAATAAAACACTGATATAAAAATATCATGTGTTTCTTTTTTTGAAAAACCAATTATGGCAAATGCTCGGAAGCCTCTTTTGATGATAAAAATAAAATGAGTGGTACGTTCTATTTTAGAGGAAGCCATATGGAATTATTCTCATGAAGTGGAATCTTAGTAAGGTTGAAAATGGAAGACTATTCAGGGGTTTTTATTCTACTACATTGTGACATATTTAGCGGCGTGCTAGTACATGTTTAACAACAGTTTGTGATCAGTGATTAGAAATTAAAAACAAGGATCCAAGTAGAGTTAAACATGTATAAATGCAAAAATAAATGCCACTCATTTGATGACATCCACTTTCAACAGTAAGTTCTTGAACTTCCCCTGTTCTTTTTATACTCTTGAGAGAATTCCAGGGCTCGTGGCCTCTCAAATCCAATAAGAAAATAAGTGTCAACATGACATCATGTGCCTTGTATTATCTATTTATGCGAAGGAATCGATAGATAAAAAGAGTTTCATTCCCCTCTCTCAGGCATAAAGCTTCTAATGTTTTAAGAACAGAGGAAAGTTGAGAGAAATTGGGCTCTTAAATAAAATGTTGCTAAATTAAAAAGAAGTCCATGAAGACTCAATTTTCTAATGATAACTTAAAACACATCAAACTTTACCCTGCTTTCATATCGTATTTGCTTGTATCTGTTTTGTCTATTTTTTAAAAAATGGTTTCCTTTGCTATTGGGAATTTATCGCCCCTTCTTAATACTTCAAATCTTTGATGCTACAGACTTTCCTCCTCACCTTTCCAGCATCTGGTATTCCGTATCCCTCTTTCTAAACTCCTGCTCATTCTTAGTTGGAATATGATTATCTCAGTGAAATTTTTCTTCCTTGGACATCTAGGTAGACTTAAGGGTGCTAGGTGTTCAAAGACACTTATGTAAGTGTCTTTGATAATAATTATATTCTATAATTATTTGTTTCATTGCCTTTCCTTCTGTACAGGAGTCCTGTTGAGAACCAGGCCACATATACATTTTTATTCCAAAGTCTAGCATACAGCCTGACATATAGTAAGTGATTCAAACATATTTCATTAGTAAATGAAAATTCCTATTTTAATCTCCATTCCTTTTCCCATATGCCTCTTCTCCATCCTCTTCTGTTCCCATGCTACCAGTTCTTATGATAAAAAATAAATAAAACTGGCATCAGAAGACCTATTTCATTAGACCCCATTGATCCTGACATTTCTTTCTCTCAACCTTCTTCTTAATTCCCTGAATGGACGTGTAAATAGGAGGAAGATGGGAAAGCAAAGGGGACACAGAGGAGTCACAAGGGCAAATTTGAGGTATTTTTACTCACTTATTATTGGAGGAATAGACACTGTACCTCATTTCAGCCTCCCAAGGAGGGTAAAAATTATGATTCTGATTTAGAGAATGCTAAAGAATGAGGATAGTAAGGTTTGGAGTAAGTGCATGCCCTAGTATGATCTATTCGTTCATTCCTCATACTTACATATACCTTTTGGAAATTTCTTCCAACTTAAAGGCCAGGAAACTATTTTTTCCCTATCCCCTCTCAGTGACAGACTCTGTGGCCCATTCTTGTTTCTTCACCTCTTTTCTGTTCTCTCTATTAGCCAGTTTCAGTGAAAATGAAGTCCAGTGATACCTCAGCCAGAAGAAATGAATAACCTGCTAAGTAAAGTTATACAGCTGCTTGTGTAAGGGAATTCGAGACTGCCTTGTTGTCTGTCAACCCTGCTGAGTGTAATAAAATCCGGCCTCCCACAGTGCAGGTAGATGGGTTGGCTGACCATGTATCTCAAATGGTTCCTGGTAATTTGTGGTTCCTCATGATAATTAGAGGTCCTGCAGGAGGAAAAAGTCAAATAACTCCCTCCAAGAGATGGATGTTGTTAAGAAACAGGCCTTATATACTTGTATTTCTCCATGGCCCTCTAATCAAGTCTCTGGAGCGGCACATTTTGGAATATGGCATGTAGATTCAAAATGGCAAAGTGAGTAAGATAGGAGGAAACTAGGAAAAACAAAAATTACAGATGTCATGAATTCCACCTGCCCTTGACTCTGAATGTAGGAACATCTGCCTTTGTCCATAAGCAGAACTTAGGACAAAATATGAAACATCAAGGTGCCTCTTCTCTTCTTGCTCGGCTGGGTGGGGACAAAATCAGTAGATAAGGATTTCTGCTTCTGAGAAGATGGAATACTTGTATTTCTCCATGGCCCTCTAATCAAGTCTCTGGAGCGGCACATTTTGGAATATGGCATGTAGATTCAAAATGGCAAAGTGAGTAAGATAGGAGGAAACTAGGAAAAACAAAAATTACAGATGTCATGAATTCCACCTGCCCTTGACTCTGAATGTAGGAACATCTGCCTTTGTCCATAAGCAGAACTTAGGACAAAATATGCAACATCAAGGTGCCTCTTCTCTTCTTGCTCGGCTGGGTGGGGACAAAATCAGTAGATAAGGATTTCTGCTTCTGAGAAGATGGAATACTTTTCTGTATTCCTCCCACTAAATACAACTAAAAATCTCGGGATATATATAGCCAAAAAAAAGCAGACACATTTTAAGAAAGAAAAGCTGTGTTAACATGATAACACAATGAATGACACTAGCATTCGTTTGATTAATGCAATCTTTTGAGTAAATGTCGTACTACACATAGCTACCATAATTCAATTCAACTTTGAAAAGTAGTACATAGATAGCATGCCTTAAAATGTGGATACAAGTGGACACTTTGGTCAACGTTGCTCAAGCAGTACTTCACCATAATCAGAAGTGTCTGGACACTGATGGTAACCACCTTGAGCACCTCTTGTAATTGCAGAAGTCAAACATGACTTGTATTCATCTTTTGTTATCAGTATTACAATTTTAATACAGTTTCCCTTTCTTAAAATATGTATACATTTTTTTGGCACCGTGTGTGTGTGTGTGTGTGTGTGTGTGTGTGTGTGTGTGTGTCTGTGTGTGTCTGTGTGTGTATTACTATTAATGGGGGTTCTAAATGTATGTATAGAAAATATTTAAGAAAACTATATTGTAAACAGAGAGGATAAAGTTCATAAAGGGAGGTAAGGTATCTATGCTTCATATCACTGGTAAAATAACAACAATAGGCTGTAATAAGTTATGTATATATAATGTAATGTCCAGAGGAACCACTAAAAATCTTTACAGAGATAGCCTCAAAAAAAAACCAAAAAACAAAACTACAGATAAATCAAAATAGTATTCTAAAACATATACAAATAATCTACAGAAAAGTAGGAAAAGGAAAACAGAAACAAAAAGAAGGAACAGAAAACAGAAAATAAATTGGCAGATTGAAAACGTAACATACCAATTATTACATTAAATATAAAAGGTCTAAATACACCAATTAAAAGACAGTGGGTTAAAATATGGTGCAAGAAATTCACATCACGTATGTGTAAGCAGGTTAAAAGTAAAAGGATAGGAAAAAAAAAAAAAATATATATATATATACATATATATATATATATATATATATGATGCAAACATTAATCAAAAGGAAGGAGAAGTTGCTATTTTAATATCAGATAAAGTAGACTTCAAAATAAAGAAAATTACCATAGACAGAGATTTAATTATGTGTAAAATAAAGAAAATAAAAAAGCTGATCTAAGCCCCTCACCTTATATAAAAAAAATAACCAAAATGAATCTTATACATAAATGTAAAACAGAAAACTACTTATAGAATAATGGAGTGTATAACAAATATTTTAATTTCATTTTTAGTCTTGGATTATAGGGGTTTGCTTATCCAAATGTAATAATGATATGAAGAATATTAATTTGGGTAACAAATGTCAACAAATAAAAAGACTTCGTGTAATCCAATTAAGTTACAGTGTTATACAACACTTACTAAGATTTATTTAGAATTTGGAAATTAGTGATTTGGACAATTTAGAATGCACTTTTGGATTCTCCATAACAAAAATTTAATTGACACTTGTGGTCTCTGCTCAGGAACAAAAACTGAGTAAACAGTATTTTTTATTATTTTTTTAAATGTCAGTAATCAATTAAAATTAAAACAATTAAATTTTTCTAAGTCTGAGGCAGGAGGCTTTTGTTAAAACCTAAGTGCTCTGATGAATATATCATATCTGATGTGTGGAAATTTTTTTCATTATTGTGAGGGATTACATGCTTCAAAAAAGTGAGGGAGATACATTCTTAAAAACATATCATGCATATTCCCATTGCATTCTATCCACTTTTGTCTCCCTTACCAGAAACAGGTACTTTTTCTTTCCTTGAAAATCATGCAAACTTTTAAAAAGGGCATTGAAAAAAAGAGAAAATAATTGAGAAGAGATGTCCAGTAGAAACCTAATGTGAGCCACAAACAGAAGCCAGATACGTAATTTGAAATTTTCTCATAACTATATTAAAACATTAAAAGAAATAGATTAAATTAATTTAGCCATATATTTTATTTAATCTAATATAGTCAAAGTATTATTATTTCAACATGTAATCAACCAAAAAATTAGTGAGATATTTTACATTCTTTTCTTATATTAAGTCTTTGAAATATGGCGTGGATTTTACATTTGCAGGGCAGTCATTTCGGACTAGCCACATTCAAGGGCTTGATAGCCATTACCTTGTGGCCCTCACATTTGAGCTTAGTAAATAAATAACAAATGTTTTCTTTATTCAAAAAAGATTTCATGGACTGATTGCAGTCACGATACTTTTTGTCATGCCTACAATCTTCATATATTTATGCTGCTATATTATTTTATAGATTAGAATGGACATTTAATAGTAATATACAATTACATATTCAAGGTTGGTTGATTTCTTCATCAGGTCTTTATTTCTTTTTGTGAACTAGAAATTGCCTGTAATTGTGTGGAAAATCAAGAACAAACTGTAACAGTTTGCAATAGTTACAATAGTTCTCCTTATCCATGGGGGGATATGTTCCAAGACCTCTAGTGGATGCCAAATGCAATAGATAACATCAAGCCATATATATATATATATATATATTTATATTTATTTATTTTTTCTATACATACATACCTATGATAAAGTTTAATTTATAAATTAGGGAATGTCACAGATAGAAGATTTGTTCTTACTGTAGATCTTAGCAACCACAGCATACAATTTTATTTTTTCCTTATTAAATTGAGAACTTTCAGCTTTTCACTTAAAGGAAGCACTTTACGACTTCTCTTTGGCATATTCGAATTGCCAACCTCATGACTCTTGCGGTTTGGGGCCATTAAGTAAAATAAAATAAGAGTGACTTGAAGATGGATTGTGACAGTCCATCTGATAACTGAAGTGGCTACTAAGTCTCTAACTGGCAGAGCGTCTGTAACATGGAGATGCTGGACAATGGGATGATTCACCTCCAGGGTGGGATGTATCGGGATGCAGAAAGATTTCATCTTGTGACTCTGAACAGTGGGAAATTTGAAACTCAGGAATTATTTCTGGAATTTTCTTGTTAATATTTTCGGATTGCTGTTGTCCTCAGCTAACTGAAACCATGGAAAGTGAAACCGCCAATATCTCCTAAAACACATGTGTACGTAAGTTCTGTAACCGAAATAGGAAATCATTGTTTAAGAGCTGGTTTGGGACGCCAGCGGCCCCGGTTCGGATCCCACATATGAGGGCCAGTGACACTGCCCTCTACAGCTAACAACAGCTCCACCTGGAGCTGGGCTGCGCAAGCCCCGGCGATGGTGTAAGCTGCAGCCCCTGCTGCAGTGGGCTGCCATAGGCTACAGTGAGTGGCCAGCAGCCAGCGTGAGCTGCCAATAGCCGTGGTGAGCAACCATCCAGAGGCCGGAGACTGATCTGCCTCATCCACGAAGAGAGCAATGATGATACCAACATGGGCCAGTGAAGCAACGTCCTCCGCAACTGGACTGAAGAACAGAAAGACAGCAACTTGTCTGTTCCCCTTCCCTGATTCCCCAACGCTGTTCCCCTCTCCCAATTCCCCAATAAAAAAAAAAAAATCTTAAAAAAAAAAAAGGAAATAAGAAATCATGAATTATCATTCAATTGAGAGATAAATTGCCTACAGCAGGAATTCCAGGGCAATGGAATCACGTGTTGGAGGTCCCTAAGGATCCAGAAAATGCAATTATTTTGTCTATGCAAATGACAATAGAACAAATGGCTAAACAACAGAACACCATATGGAATTTGCTCTTCTTTCTTTGGGACATTTTTTTCTTTTTTGATTTTACTTGTCTCTTGACATATTGCATTGGTAGACACAGAATCTAACCACAGCCTCCTTCCCCATCACCACTATCCCTTTCTACGCCACCCTCCGTTCCTGTCTCAGTGACTCTAATTGCCTCTGGAACCCTCTTCCTCTTTCCACCTGTGTCTCTTTACAGTCTATTCCGAACATAGCAACCAGACAAAATGTGTCAGATTATATATTAATAATTTCTCTAAGAAAACTTTGCAATGCTTTCATTTTCCCATAGAGTAAACACAGCAACGTCCATTTAAGTCACAGATATGTTGGCCCCCATTATCTGTCAGTCTTCAGCTTCTACTCTTCTTCCCCATTCTGACTGCACCCCAAACACACTGTCTCATTGATGTTCTTGAACAAACTGGCAAACTCCATTCATGGATTCTTTACACTGGTGTTACCCTCTGCCTAGACTGCTTTTCTCCACATATCTGCATGGCTGCTTCCTCACCTCCCTCAGCTCTCTGCTTGCTTTCACTTTTTTCGTGAAATCTACCTTGATCATCATTTTAATTAGCATTCCTAGTTCCCCCTTTCTCCTATCTCTCTTTCAACACTTAGCATCTTATATAATTAATATACAAATATAATATAAATTATATAATATACTATATAATTTACTTATTGATCATGTCAGTTTTATTTTTTGCTGTCAGACATTAGAATGTAAACTCCACCAGGGTAAGGGTTTGTCTACTTTTTGTGTCACCTTCTAGTTAATGAATGAGTTTTTATATATACGCTTCTACATGGTAGAAATATTCAATTTTAGCCTTTATCCCTCATACTTACTTTTGCTTCTACCTTCTTTATACTTACCATTTATCATTTATAATCTTTTTTAACAGGCTGTATGTTTCAGCTTAATAGCCAGTTGAATATGATGTTTAATGGCCCTCATATCCAGTTGAATATATATTACCTGACAGCAGAAAATTTGTCTGTTTTTTTCTCTGTTGCATCTTCATACCTAGAAGAATGCATATTCCACATATACTCATTGCACATGTGAAAGATGCTGAAACTTTTACATTTCAATGGGCTACTTGTTACATTTGGACTCGTGGATTAATATCAAAAGGATTAACACATCTGTGAGAAATCCAGAAGATTTGTATCTCTTCTATGGCCTATTCTATTTTGTTCATTATATTCTTGCCAATGAATAGTATTTGACCTTTTAATTAGGACTCTGCATACGCCAACTTGGAAATGAACAGTAAGAGAAAAGTAACCCCATTTGGAATCTTTAATCAATGACCTGAATATGTTTTCATTCATGCACAATTTCCCAGGCAACATGAAACCAGTCACTTCATTAAATTTTTAAGATAGTCTATAAAGTAGTAGACACACAAATAAGATAAGGTAAGGATTAGCAAAGGAGAAAAGTAATCATGTATGTACAGAAATAATCCTTTTCTTAAAACCTCTTTGGGTTGTGGCTTATCAACCCTAACTGCTTTATTGAATTAGTTAAGTAACTAACTGGCAATAATTCACATGTATTGGTAGCCAAAGCTCTTTAGCAAGGTGTGAAGTTTCAACACATTTGGCTGGTAGGTTGAAACAGGCTACCCCAGCATGTACATATTTCTTATAACTCTTTGAGCCATTTTTGAGAAATAGCAGCCGCTCTGAATAAGCAACCCGAAACACATGTGTGGAGTCTCCTTTGGGACTACTGTTTCAAGCTAGCTGTTTTAGCTTTTTCTGTTTTTATTTCAAGTTGTAAAACTCTGTCCTATACATTACTCATTGGCTGGGAGCATATGACTATATATATTTACCTTATTTTAGATGTCAATGATCACCCACTGTATATGTTGGATAATTAGCCAGAAGATTAACTAAGAGGATATAGGTTGCTGAAAACTTCAAAATTAAATATGTCAAAGTTTAACTTGTCACTAAATATGTCACTTTTAAAACACTCTCCCAAAATAAAACATCCTTAAATCAACTATAAGCTACCCAAGAAATTCCCATTTTCTCTGCAGTGAAATCCTGCATACAGAAACTGGATTTAGACTCAAAGAATAAAGTAAAACCAATTATCTGATAAATATCAGTAAACAGTTTCAAAATCTTCTAAAATTTTTTTTAAATGGTTGGTTAAAATATAGTAAGTGTTTTCTCTTGAATCTTTAGGTCATTACTTCTTGCTCAATTCATATTCTGTGTGGATTCAAAGTCCAAATCACCCAGAGAACTAGATGGGGGAATTTGGTGTCTTGTGGTTTGAGGAATTCATTATGGTAAATCAGACAGACCAAGGAAGTTTTCTGGAAAAAAGATATGGCAACACCAATATTTATTGATAAATTTATTTGATGTTGTCCATTATGTGTTTGAAATACATGCTTTCCAAGTGTGCTTTGTAAATTTGAGTACAATACAAAGATGAGATAAAATATGATTGTTTTCTGTCTCTCACCATGATTTGGCTGTGGCACATGGTTTAGAGGCTATATGACATACGTACATAAGTAAGTCATACAAAATGGGGATCTGAAAAGTATAAACTATACAACAACCCAACAAAAAATGTAGACATTACAGATAGGAAAAATGATTACCAGTGTTAATAGACTAGATGAACATAATCCACTTTGGTTGTGACTTCTTATCATTTATTTGCTTTTGCCTCAGTTAGTCATTAAGTCATTGAAGCTCATCACTGAAAGAAAATGTGATTAAATTTTTTTCAAAAGTTTAAATTTTACACATTCTGAATTTCACAGCAGGAACCTATACACAGTACATAAAACCTTAATATTAGCATATACGCTAACCATTTGTTTAAATTTACGTGTATATTAACTCCTGTTGTTTTTTGTTTATTTGTTTTCATAGAGAATCAGACTCAGAAAGTTAAAAACTAAAGATATTTCCCAGACATTTTTCTTCCTTTTTTGACTTAACAGCACCAGAACCATTTAACCCCAGTGCATTGTCTCATTTTTTCTTTTTAAAGAACAGTTGAAAAAGTTAGTTGCTCTACCTAAATTTACCATTGATTTTCCTCTTTAGACCTCTATTCATCAGAACTATTACAAAGCTATTTTATGATAAATGCGATCATCATGATGATACTCATTATCAGTAGTAGTGTTTTATATTTTACAAATTAAAAATATATCTCTTCAAATTAAAAATATTCTACAAATTATAATATAATATACCCTAGGTGTCTTTCACAAACCCTTCCAAGAAGAAATGAGAAGAATAGCTTATTGCTTTACAGCTTTAACTATACTGGATAGACTGTATCTTTGTTTTAGATAAGAAGCTCTAACTACAGTTAAATTGCAATTAATTATACAGGGACTGCTTATTCATTTTATGGATTATCCAAGTCCTTTGCTTCTCCTGTCATTAATTCAAGGCTCATTAGCTCCTCTTTCTTTTAATAGATGGGGAAAGAGTGAGGAGCTAGAGCTTAAAGTAGCCTTGCATACATTTTGGTATGGGAGTAAATTAAAACTGTTAGCCAAGAGGAAGTTTGAAATGATCCAGGGACAAGGTCAGTCATACAGTTAAAGCATTTTAGGCAGCTATTTATATGGGGTAAATGAAAGGAAACCTGCCCAAATATCGTTCTAGTGAATCAATGTATTCATTTCCTACTGTTGCCTTGACAAATCACCATAAACATAATGATTTAAACAGCACAAATTTATTATCTTATAGTCCTGTAGTTCAGAAGTCTGACGTGGGTCTCCATAAGTGAAAATCAAGGTGCAGCATGTCTGCATTCCTTTCTGGAGGTTGTAGGGGAGAATCCATTTTCCTGCCTTTATAAGTTACTAGATATTACCCACATCCCTAGGATCTTCACCTCCTTCCTCCATTTTCTTTTCTTTTCTTTTTTTTTTTTTCAATTTTTATTGGAGAACTGGGGAGGGGCACAGTGTTGGGGAATTGGAGAAGGAGGCCATTGTCTTTTTCCAGGACCCATCAACTCCAAGTCAAGTTGTTGTCCTTCAATCTTAGTTGTGCAGGCCACAAGCTCAGCTGTAACTCCATTAGCTACTTTCAATCTAATTAGGGTGGAGAGGAGGGGGTGTGGGGGTGTAGTCCACCATCCCATGTGGGAATGTGGGAGTGAACTGGCAACCTTGTTCCACACTGAGCCATCTGGCCGCTTGTCGGCAGCTTGAGGCTGTTCATCTCAAGGTGCTGTGTTCAATCTTATTGGGGGGGGGGGGAGGCGGCAGCCCACCATCCCATATGGGTGTCAAATCAGCAACCTTTCTGTTCAGATTATGCGCTCTCACCAGTTCAGATTGAGCATAGCTCACTGGCCCATGTGGGAATGGAACCGGTGACTCTGTTGCTCAGAGCTCACACTCTTAACCAACTGAGCCACTTGGCCTGTCCCTGTCCCTCCATGTTTAAAGCCAGCCATGTAGCATCTCTCTAACCTTTCTTCCATCATTACTTTGACCTTGACTGGGAAGAGATCATCACTTTTAAAGACTCCTGTTCAAGTTGGTCCACCCAAATCATCTCAAAGTCTGTACCCTTAATCACATCTGACAAAAAAAAAAAAAAAATTGCCACGGATTCCCAGGGATTATGACATGGGCGTCTTAGGAGGTCTTCATTCTGCCTGCCACACTCAGTGAATGCTACATTTTCATATGGCTCTACTTTTCCTAGGTAAAATAATAAATGAAAGTACTATAATACCTAAGTAACCCAAGAATAATAATTGCCATTTATTGAATTCTTATTAGTTTTTAGATACAAGTAGCAGTACATAATTCTCACAACAGCCCCATGAAGTAGGCATTATTTTTATTGCCATTTTTACAGATGAGGAGAGGGAGGATAATAGCTTGGGTCAACTCACACAGTTTTGACCAAATACAGAGGCAAAGCCAATGTTTCATTCCAGATTTTCCTGGCTCCAGGGTTCCAACTTGACTCTCATACTTTTATAAGTAGCTCATTCTCAGATATTTACACCTTGACTCAAAAACCTTTACTAAATGAAGACCATGAGGGAGACGAAAGGACATGGCTGAAAGCCATGTTTTTTCAAACTTTAGTGTGTATCAGAACCACCTGAGATCACTTGATAAAATGTAGAGTACCAGGCCCTGCCCCAAGATTTCCGATTCAGCATGTCTGGTGTGGGGCCTGATAATCTGCATTTCTCCAAATACCCAGGTGATGCTGATGCTGCTGGGCCATACTCTGAGAACCACTGGCCTAGAGAATGGAAAGCCTGAGTTAGGGTGCAATTCTGCTCCAGATCTTCTTGGTGGAAATTGAACTTGAAGGAAACACTTGAAAGAAATGGCAAAAAATAAAAATAAAATAAAAAATAAAGGAGAGAGAAAGAAGTCATGGAACGTTATAGAATAGAGGGGTTGGAGAGAAAAACTAATAAGCCAGCTTAACCTCTTGACCAGGTCAATTCGTTTAGGTGGTGACAGAGCTGGGACTAAACCCCAAGTCTTCACAGGTACAGAACAACTGTTGAGAACAAATATCACTTACAAGCATATTTTAAGCCTTTCCTTCATCTATCTGACCCTTTAATTATCAACACTGTCTCCATTCGCATGTCAGTAGATGAGTGGAGGCTGGCATCCTAGGTCTGTTTGACCAATGCTTTGAAAAACGTTTTGGAACACTTACGGTATAAATAGAGTGAAATCTCTTATTATAGGCATTATTTTATTAATTTAGGCTGTTCATAAGATACTCACTGTTTGAACATGTGGGGGATTTTGCTAATTTTTTTCTCCCAACGAACGTCATTTTGGAACAAGTTCTTGATGTGCTGTTTCTCATGTTTTTCTCTAAAGTTCCCTGGCAAGGCATGTGCTAACAGCCTGGCTCCACTGAGCATCTGGTTGGCACTGGAACAACCCTGAGAGAGACGGAAGGACCTGCTCTTCATCATGTTTTCAGAGAGGATTTCAACTCTCTGGGGCTTGGCGGGAAATCGTGTCTTTACTTCATTATTTTCTAACATTGGCATTTCTTTTGAAAGCCTATTTATTGAGGTTTCTGAAATGCCTTCTCTGACACCAAGTATGGTCATCATCTGACCATAAGATAATCAAAAGGATCTGGGAAACATTTGGAGTGAAATGTATGGCATGCCTTAGAATTGAGGCAAAAGGGGAAAGTGAGATGAGACAGATGCAAGAACTATAGCTTATGTACTGCACTTCTAGATGTCAGCAATATTGCAATATGTAGCTTAAAGCAAATGTAGATCAGCAAAGTCCTGAAATAACACTCTATTTCCTGGGATGATTCATTTAAAGAGGCTATTTATTGCATACGTAGTTTCAAGACCATGTGCCTATTTTCTTCTACGATTGTTTATACATAAATGTATTTTACTGGTCCTAAAAGTAGCCTGACATTTCCTTAAAAAAAAAAAAAAACAGTGGGGGAAGAGTTCCTCTCTAAAGCGAGCAAGGTCAAAGTTCAAACATGCTAACATTATTGTAGTACCAATTGATGTCTTTAACATAAGGTCATCAAGGATGATATGTGGTCCTTGACTGTTGATTTGAGTCAGAGATTAAGTGAAACACGGCTCTCCAGGCTAAAGCTTCCTCGAAAGGATAAATGATTTAAGAATAACTTTCAACCACATGAAGAGTAAAGCACAGCATCCTTAGGTCAACCGCTGGAAGGCTTCCATTTTGGTTCTCTGATAGAAATCTGCCTAGGAATTCTGTCTGTAGTGGTATGCATGGAATATACCCGGGGTTCAGCTTTACTTCTGTGGCCTTGAGTAAGAATTTGAGCTGATTTAGAGCTCCTTGATTTGAAGGCAAAGCCATTCAGAAAGAGTAGCCAGAAATCATTCCATAGGATGCAGGTGTTTCCTAGGCTGGTGTTAAAAAGACTGTGCATTTCCAGCCTGTATGTCAAGCCCTCACTAAAGAATCAAATCACCATTCTTAGTAACATTCAAACAGACTCTTCTTTTGTTTGGCTGTTTCTATTTTTTTTTTTTTTAACCAGTCATGTCATCTCCTTCCATCCAGGAATTGTTCCAGCAATCTACTTAAGATATTTTTATCGGGGGCCGTGCAACAAAGGTATCCTATCCTCTGACCTTCCCTTGCTTTAAGGTCATCCCTCTTCTTCATGTTCCTACAGTTCATCATTGCAAACAATAACACATTCAAATGACTCCCCACGTCCTTTTACCTTCATAAATGAGCAATGAGTATAACAAACACACAGATTTTGCATTCCATTGGCAAGCTCCTGTCTGACTATCCACAGCATTTTAAAATTCCACTCTGAACATGAGAAATAATATGAGGGTGAAGACACAGAAATAAGAATTACCTAGGTAGAAAAAAGTTTCAAATGAAATTCAGTTTTATTAAATATGGTCTCCAGAGAGAAATTCATAGAGTACTAAAGCAATGAACTTCATCCTGCCATGTTTCACTTTGCTAAGACGTTCTCCTGAGGTTGGCAGAGTGGATTATTATTATTATTATTATTACTATTTTCTAAATGAAATAATTTAACATAATCTGAGTCATTATTTAAGTTTGAGATGTATAGTTAACATTTGTATAAAACTCTGGAGTTTCCAGACAGTTTTGTGTGTGTGTGTGTGTGTGTGTGTGTGTGTGTGGCGGGGGGGGGCACGCGGGAGCTCGCAGATGTAGTCTTAAAAATAACTCTAATGAATAATAATTCCAATCAAGCTAGAATTATGATAACCCATTTTTAAAATGAAGAGTTTGAGTTACACAGAGTGATGTGGCTTGTCTAGGATCAGAAAGTTGGTGACAGAGGTACTCTAGATCTACTGCTCTTTACACTACCAGCTGTTCCAAATCTTGTTCCCAGAGCTTCCTATTACAGGTACCTGGGAAATTTGGGTGGGGGGGTGGGGAATGCCCAAGCCCCAATCCAGGAAATTAAATCAGAATATCTGAGGGTGGGGCCTAAGAATCAGTATTTTCTAGAAATTCCCTGGCAAATTTGATATACAGCTGAGGATGGAGCCATAATACTAGTTTCAATGGCTCCCTTTAACATAGCTAATATTGGAGAATATTTTATTTCGTCAGCTCAACATTTTGTAGCATAGGCAGGTGAGGTAAAGGCAAAACATGGGGCATGCCATTTTTCATCTCCTATTCTCCTTCAGCGAGTGTTTCACAATGAGGATACAACAAAAACTCGGGGATATTTAATACAAATAACTATATCCTTGGAACAGCATACAAAGCAGCAAAGAGAAGGTCCTAACTAGAAAACTCTTTTGAGTAGTCCAATTTCACTAATGTCCTGTGGATGACCTCCTCTTCTCATGGAACCTATCATTGTCATTAGCCTTGGCATTACTCCAGAGAAAGGTGAAGTGACCAGTGGAACTGCAGTTCCTGACCAAATTTATATCAAATACTTTTTCCTCCAGGTCAGTGTCTATCAAAATGTGAACTTCCATTCAAAATGGCCCTGACCTTTACTTTATTGGTCATTCTAAATGCTCCAACAATTCCTAGTGAAACAGAAAGACTATTTTGTAAATATCAAGTGTATGCAGTTACTCTAACCTCACACCTCTTTTTAATCAACTTTCTTTCTCTGAGACTGAGTCTAGATACTCACCTCCTAAAATAGAAGATGGAATGGTCTGATATTGATCAGCTTAGCATGACACTAGATTTGAAAATAAGATGTGGGAGAAAAACGGAATTCATTAATTTTCATGATGGTAAGTGGAGTTGCAAAGTTTGACGGAGACTCCTTCCAGTTGCTAAGAATGGAGAGAAGGGACAGAAAAAAAACGAATTGTGACATAGGGATGCCTCAGATTATGTCCCAATATCCCAGCTTCAGAGCTTTGATAGATTTGCGATGGAGTGAAGAGAAGCACAAGTGCTTCTGCCCTTGTTGGGGCTTTTGAAAGAGAATCCTGTGGGAAGCCGGCCGAGTGGCTCAGTTGGTTAAGAGCTCGCTCAAGAGTGTGAGCTGAGTTCTGAGCAACAGCAGTTCGATGCCCAGCCGGAGCTGAGCTGCCATTGAGCTACCAACAGGTGGCAGGATGACTCAGCTAAAAAAAAAACAAAAAAAAAACAAAAAATACAAATGAAAAGAGAACCCTGTGTATTTGTTCATCTACTCATTCAACAGTATTTACTGAGAGTGTAGTCTGTGCTGATTGCTGTTCTTAGTAACAGTGATAGAGCCTCAAACAAAACAAACAAAAATGCCTACAACATGGAGGCCCTCAGGCTTGGTGAGGGTGGTCAACTTTGCATTCTTCAAACACACTTGGTTCCCATGGAGCACTGAAGATAGAAGAGAGGAGCCTTGTCAGAGGGCTGACTTAAATCTTAAAGAAAGATAAACTGGGTTGTTGGGAAAGTCATGACGCATATTTGCATTGAAAAAACAGAGAAAAATATTTCATGACTTTCCCAACGACCTAATAGCTATCAAATTACCCAGAGACTGAGTTATTCATAGTCTAAATTATTAAATTAGTCTGAGATTACTGAATTCAACTGATAAGATACTTCTCCCAGAGGCAGTGTTCTAGAGCAAGGGTCAGCAAACTTTTGAGATGGAAGAGCCATCAGGGGTTGTCAGCAAACTGCGGCTTGCGAACCACAGGCTCTACAGTAAAATTGAAAATGAAACTAAAGCTATCATAGTTTCATTTATAAAATTTTTAAAGGCTATTATTCACATAATGGTGAGTATGTAAAAATATATTTATGGCTCTTGAATAATTTTTAAATTGTTGTGAGGGACAGGATTGGCTCTTCCACAGGTCGGCAAACTTTTGAGACAGAATGTACCCAAAGAGCCACATGTGGCTTGCGAGCCACAGTTTGCCGACCCCTGTTCTAGAGCATATCACATCACTTAGTTCTAAAAAAAAAACAAATAAACAAACAGAAGAATTTTCTCACCACACGTTAGTAATTTTGCAAGTGCTCTATCAGGAAACAGGGATGTAGTAAGACAGCAGAGCACCTGGGAAAAGGAAATGCCTGAATAGAGTATTGTCATTAGTCATTGTCAACACTGTTAAACCTAGCAGGCCTCAGAGTCAAGATCATTTAAAAAATGAACAATATGGAGATATAACATTCTACTGTTGAGTATTTGTGCCATTAGTGCATTTTCTAAAACCCTTTAGGCTAAAACTAGAATTGTGTCCCTACTTACAACAAAGATCAACTTCCTACCTAGGAAAAAGAGCAGGATAGCAGGATAGGTAACTTGCTTTGGTCATTGAAATTAGGCACTGCCATGCTTGAAGGAATTTGTATATATATATATTCTAAGTCATTGAAACAGCTGCTATGAACTGCTATAGATTTCAGGAAAGCTCTCATGATTAGTAGAACTCTTCTATAAAATATGGAAAACACATGGGTCCTCTGCCTAAGCATCATGAGTCACATCTCGGTTTCCATCTTTTGTTGGACATCCATTTAGTATGTGACATTGTCTACTAATATTTTACTCTCCATATTATTTGTGCGCAGTGTTTCTAAATACACAATTACATAATGAAGGGATTATATGAGACCTCATCTAAAGATCTAAGAGTTTTGGCAAAATACAACGACTACTTCTAAGAAGATTCCAGCATGGCAAGAAAACCCTTTTTAGACTTTGCATTTGCCCATTTAGTATCAGTTATGTATCTACAATGCTGTGCATGTTTCCTAAGTATAGCTATATGCAATATGATACTCAGTGGCATCCAAGCATGGCTTCTTAATTTTTTACTTATATATTCAGGAAAGAGCCTGACTGTGAGGAAATGGGTACAGTGAATGCAATTCAGTGGTAATGGTGATGAAAGTAAGCAATTCTCCTCCAAGGAAAGATCATCTTTCCCCCTGGTTCATTAATTGGTTAAAGACCTTGGATCAGCATAAAATGCCTTCAGCTGGTAATTAGCATGCAAATAAGCACTGGTGTACAAGCCCAGGGTTTAAAAGAAATAAGGCTGGGCTTCAAAGGAATGCTGGAGGCAAGCATATTTTAAGAAAAATTTAAAAAAGCATTCCCAAAGCACTGGTAATATTTGCTTTATGATGTTTTCCTTTATAATCCTGTGAATCCCACTTTGAGAGTTGACTATTATTAACATTCACCATTGAAGTCACTGGAATGAATCCTTTAAGAAGTAATTGTGAGACAAGAACATGTGGCTTCAGGGGAAGACCTGTGGGTTTTCCATTAGGAAGTTTATGAAACATTCATATCTGATGCATAAAGCTAGGTCTTATACAACAGCATATTTTGCAAAGGTTATAAAGTCACTGCAGGGATTAATAAATCTGAAACCCGAATATCAACTCTGGATCGCAAAACTTGCAATCAACTATTCACGATAGGCTAGGCTATGAGACTATAACAAATTAACCCCAGAGTTTCAGTGATTTAACACAGCAAAGCTGATTTCTCACTCAGGCGACATTTCTAACATAGGTGAGCGGGGTCCACCTCTCCACATTGTCCTGCAGGGACCCAGGCTGATAGAAGCTCTGCCAACGTGTAGCTGCACCATCCAGAATACATGCCACTGACTCTTGAAGGCTTCACCCTAAAAGTGAGACTTATTACTTCTGCTTTGAGCCCATTGGCCAGCACTAGACATCTGGCCCCACCTAAGTGTGAAGGGGCTGAGAAAGCTGATGGGGCACACTGTGAACATTACTCGCTGATTTTTCATACAGTAAACAATTTCACCCAAATCTTCACATCCTGCTTTGCTACAACAAAAATCATTAATCTTAGGATCACCAAAATGATTTCTCAGAACAAGAATAAGAAGAAAAGGTAGAAATTTTACCAGTGATTTAATAAAAATGACTGTGGGGGAAAGAAGGGGGCGCACTGACCACTTTCATGTGATAATTCAAATGCATGAAGTAGGACATTTAAGTTCATGTACACATCCTAGGAAAAGTGTTATACACCTCATTGCTGAATATCACTACAGTCACCTTCGAAGTACTCCCTTCAGGAAGCAATGTACCAACGCCAGCACCTAGTCCACCGTTTAAAGCACTTTTGGAACTCTTTTCCCGGAATGGCCATCAGAGCACAACTGTCATCACATTACCCTTGATGTCCTGCATGTCATCAAAATGTCTTCCTTTCAATATTTCCTTTATCTTCAGGTAAAGAAAGAAGTCATTGGGGTCCAGATAAGGTGAGTAGAGAGGGTGCTCTAATAGAGTTCTTTGTTTACTGGCTAAAAACTCCCTCATAGACAGTGCCCTGTGAGCTCGTGCATTGTCATGATGCAAGAGCCATGTATTGTTGGCGAAAAATTTAGGTTACCTAACTTTTTCACACAGCCTTTTCAGCACTTCCAATTAGTAAACTTAGTTAACTGTTTGTCTAGTTGGTACAAATTCATAATGAATAATCTCTTTGATATCAAAAAAGGTTAGCAAAATCGTTGCAACAAGTTCCCGAACTTAATTGTCAGAACTCATAGTCTCTGTAGAATTCTACCAAAGTGTTCCTAGTTTTAAATTTTAAAAGTTGTTTATCTAGATTAATATTTTTCACTTTCTTTTTATTATCTCCTCCCAAGTAGGCTTTTTAGACATTTGTTTTCCTAAACAGCCCCCATGAAATATTAATACTACAGATATACTAGATATCTGTTTATGTACCATATATATATATATATATATATATATATATATATATATATATGCATTATGCATAAAAATAGTAAGTTGTTTTTGTTTTTGTTTTTTTTGTCACCCAAGAATAAATTTTCACCCCGTTGGAGGTGATATCACCCTAGCTCCCTGAGAATGCATGCTCTAAATTTAGCAGAATATAAAAGAAACATGATGGGGCCTGTCGAGCGGTCAAGTGGTACGGTGGTTAAGCACTGGCTTGGGAAGCCAGCGGCCCCAGTTCGGGTGCCACATATGAGGGCCAGTGACACTGCCCTCAATAATAAAAAATAAAAAAATAATAAAAAATAAAAGAAACATGACTTATATTCTAGAATTGATGTAGCTGATTTTATGTACTTGGGATAGTTCTATCGTATTTTATAAAGCTATGTTTTTTTTCTAATGAGTGATTAAGAATCATGTGCTCTCACTCTATTTTCCACTTTTCTCTACCAATGCTATGAAGGCAGCATAGCTTAGTGATTCAGAGCATAGGCACGGAATCAGATAACACACTTTGAAATCCTACCACCTTAAGTAGGAGATATCTTAGATCTTGGACAAGTAGTTTAGAATCTCTAGACCTTTGGGTTTTTGTTTGTTTGTTTATTGTTGTTGTTGTTTAATCTATAAATTGATCCTATAAGAATCTATGTTATAGCATTTTGGGGAAAATGGATATCAACATTCTTACATATTAACTAGAACATAGTTTGAGGTAAATATTTTTGTTGTAATTATTTTTGATGCCCTCATGTTTATGTGGGTCTATTTCATAGCCCCCATATTCCAGAATTCAGCTGGAAGCTGAAGCTAAAATTTCTCCACCACATGCCTTAATCTGTGTCACTATAGGCCTTAATTCTTATTTTCTCTCTGGCAGTGCTGCATTCCTGGCTTCAGACCCTGAGGTCACCTAGGGCTGTTAGTATTAGGTTCTGAACAAGGAACCTAATACTAACTTAGAATTCCCTTTGGTTTGGGATAAGCCCAAATCTGTGTGGAAGGTCAAATGTTCTTTTTTATAACTGTTGGCCCAAATGCCCTGAAAATAATAAGACTGAAGGTTAGGACATTCATAAATTTTAAAGAAACAGTTTCCTAGCAGAAATAACAGCTGAAGGAGAAAAGAGTTATGATATCTGCTGTGGCTTCTCTAAATCTGTTTATCAGACCCATCTGTGAGTGAGAATGAAAAAAAAAAACACTAAAAAACACTTCCTGAGCTTGTAGTTCAAAGTTCTGAGTGCAAATTTTAGGAATATCATTTACTACCCAGAGAAATAGGCAAATCACTTAATCCCCTCAAGCTTCAGTTTCCTAATCTCTCAAATGAGGGGTATCATGCCTATCTCATACACCTCATGGAAGGATTTTGCTGCGCTCAAATGAGTTAGCATTGATGTATTGATGAGAATATTCACTATAGATTAAGACTATGTTAATTTAAAAGGTTATCATTATTTGTACCTATTTTCACCCATACTTTAGTCTGTGAATTTTCCTAATTACTGGGGGAAGGAGGAGATGATTTTCTAATGACAAATTTTTCTTCTATTTGCCTACCTATCAATCCCATATCATGACCCCATTCAATTAGAATAGGTAGTGCTATTGCATTATAAGCACTCAGAGGCCCGATATTAAGTTTTAAAATGTCTGAGGTGCCCCAAAATGCACTGCCATTTTCCCCTAGTATCTGACAAATATATTCAAGACTAGATGGATTTGGATGGCAGGAATCCACATCTGCATTCTCTTTTCCTTTCTTTTTTGGCTAATAGAGTGAAAATCTGTTAAAAGGAACCTATCTCTGTGCCTTGGACGATTTCCAACTGTCTCTGTAAATAAGGCTATAGGAAGGACCACAAATTGACGTCTTTTGAAGTTTGGCATGGAGCATTAGCACGACTTGTTTGGGTGGATGCTAAAGATCATAAAATGCCAGGAGTTCACAAGCACAGGATCGAATCGGAAATCTCTCAGGATAAAGGGCAAAAGCAGCTCGTGCAAATCAATTCACCTGGACAGTTTCTTTCTGCCCTCCTTGCACCATCTCCCTTTATTCAGCATGCAAGTGAATGGGAAGAAGTTGGTCCAAGGGGCATGAGAAGTTACTCTGATTGGAATCTTATGAAAATCTCTCAGAATTGGATATATGAAAGGATATTAGTTACTCCCATGATGTGAGATGTGAGATGTCCCACAAGGAAAATAAAAACCCCCGAGCTTATGCCAGTCAGTTTGCTTAATATCCAGGTGATGAAGGGGAAGGGACCTGGAATGGGCCCCTGTTTAGCTGACAAAAGTACACTAGATTTCCAAGTCTCTGCTACATTATGTATTATGCCCTGCATCAGCAGCAAAATTTGAGCTGCTTTGCATACATATATTTTTCTAACTGAATGCAACTTGGTATATTGTATTATTAGTATTTTAAAACAATATGCTATGTCAAGTTTTACAAATGCTACACTTATTTATCCATGACCTATAAGTTGGCCTTGGTACCTCGCTCTTGCTCTGGTGTCTCTTTCTCCTGCCAGTCTCCTTCTATATTTTCCAGTCAGTCTATTTATCAGGGCAGCTGTCTAGACGATGAGAATGGCAATCCCACAGTGTTTATTTCAAATCTGTGAAGGAGCCAAAGCAGCCCTGGTGCAGAGTGGCAGGAAATTGGGGTGTTGAACATTAAGCACAGATACATCTAATAATTTACACAGAATTACTAAGGCACTGGGTTGTTTTTAAGACCTATGATCAAGTGACTGCTACAGATACTATTTACAAAATTGATAGTTTGCTGGGAGACAAGCCAAGTTTAGTAATATAATTAAATAGAAATTAAATTGGGGAAAATGCATAATCATATTCTTATTAATATGTTAACTTTATAAAGATTATTTGCCTATTGCAGGAATTGAGCAAGATAACTAAGGCAAGTTAATTAGATTTCAAGTGAATTGCCACCATGTTAATTCATATTTTATAAGAATGGTAATTAAAATTTACTATGTTATAGCTACCAGTATGGTATTTTATTATATCCCATACTAACATTTCTTTGTAAGTAATTTTAAAACATCAGCTTAATGGATTAGTAAAAGTACAATAGTGTGACTGGGCATTTATTGTTAATAAAATCCAGATTATGAAGTGAATATTTATTATTCTTAAAGTCATTCACAGCACAATTTTAATGATATAATACATTTTATCAGGTTGTTTTGTAGCTACTTTGTGCTGCAAATGACTTTCTATATATGTATTTAAATAAATATTGGTTTTACATCTATTTCTCTAATCTTTTTCATATAAGAAAACATAATTATCATGGTCTTTGGACTTGAATATCAAGCTCAGTGGGTACTCTAATATGTCACAAGTTTTATGCACTGGGATTTTATTTGGTCAGACCACCATAGCAGTTTGCCAGACATTTCCTGTGTTTGAACAAGGGAAAGGATCTAAGGGGTGATTCTGTTTCTTTCATGAAAGATTAATTATAAGAAGGATGATGAGATAAATATTAAATTGTGTGAAGTCCGGTCAGATCTTCCCTGTGGCCGGTAAGCTACCCTCTTGGTCATCTGCCATTTAGAGAAGAGAAATTTCTTTGCTCTGTTGACTCAGGGTCTTAGCAGGGTCCCAGTCGTTAATGAGTCTAGTGTGTGCCCACTGAAAAATGTTGCCTAGAAACTAGTGAGAAATCCTCTCAGTGAGCTATTAATCAAATCAGCTTGAGATAGCAGCTATCTTGCTGAGTTTCCATGCTCTTGGTTAGAAGGACTCCCTCTTCTTTTCCCTCAGTGGTTGAGGTCAATGAGGAGATATGGCTCATTTGGCTAAGGGCAGGATCTCAAACATGTTTCCAATAACATTGTGAAGAATGTATTAATGTTTCCACATTTCACCTGAGAAAAGAAAAGTGTAGCTATGTAATGTGCAGTGCCTACCTGGTCCTAACGGGTCCAGACTTCCCAGTGAGTAATGCTGGTTGCAGTTCCCTTGTGAGTGCCTGCTATGAACCTCTCTCCACTGCTGCTCTTGACCCAAATTTCAACCGCGTATTCGCATCTTCCCTTCTGTGGTGTTTAGGCTCTCTGCACCACTTTACCCAAGTGGAGTTACATCCTTGTAGTGGATGTTACAACTGGCTGCCTAAATCATCCTTTGGGAATAAAGGATTTACTCTCCCAGCTGCTGGAGCTTCAGTTTTCAGCGCCTCTCCAGGTACTGCCTTGGGTACAGAGACCTATCTCACCCAAAGTCATGTCCACTTCCAGGACAGCCTGAAGTCAATGACTAATCAAAGGTCAAATGAACCCACCATCTAACTCCAAAGTGGGGAAAGCTTTGCAGGAATATTCCATCTTCAAAATTCTCTGCATTGAATTTCAGTTCCTCATTTTGCCTGATCTTACTTTTTTCCTTTCCCTTCCGTAGGAAGTGCACGTCCCTTCCAGCGCACTCCCTGAGAAACTTGCTGCATGTTAAACTCTTCCTCAGAATCGGCTTCCCAGGGAAACCAATGGTGGAAGCCTTGTGCTGCTTCTAGATCTTTTGCAGTTGCCATTATTTTGTGGCGATCATAGAGCTAACTCCACACCAGTGCTATTTTGTATTTTCATTTTGAAAATACTTCCCGAATGGCTTAACTAAATGAAAACAACAGCTGAATCTAGATGATAGGGTTAATAAAAGAGATTGAGTTTATGGGACTCCTGACAGCCCTTATCTTACGGGGCATAAAATGAAGGAATCTTACAATGAGAGATCATTAAATTCAGATCTTGAATACATTGATTAGACATCAAGGATATAAATTTAAGTGTCTATCTGAAAACAAGAAGGAACATTTGCCTTTGCAATCACCAGTGTCTGATAATTAGCTACAGGCCCCAGAGGAAAGTATGATTTGTCTTACAAGCTTCAATCATTTGATGACAATTGAATTTTTATTTCATATTTTATTTCAAAGACATGAAGTTCTCTACAGGGAAAGGGGATTGAACAAGTGAATAAATGTTTCTTGTAGATGCTACCAGTGTGAAACACTTAAGCTTATTACCCTTTATACATAATGAAGTCATTCACTGAACTTAAGTGCCTTTGGCTATTCACATTCCAGGACAACAAAATGGAGCATGGTGCCAAGAGGAAAACAAAATTGTTTCATATTAATACTTCTGGAGACATTTCATGGAACGTTTTCAAATATTTGGAAAAAAACCCCAAAACTCTAAACAGATTTTTATAAGGAGTTTTATTTTTACCATCCAGGTACTAACTAAAGAGCTACGTAACTAGGAGGCCTCTATGAGCTATAATATTATCTGTTTCTTACACAGATATCACACAATATCTATGTTTTTAGACTAGCTGTGAAAGACTCCTATTTCCTCTGAGCATTTTCAGTCTGAGATTCAGGATGTTTCTGTGTTTCGTTTTTTCATTTTTTCATTTTTCTTTTGTCTTCACACCTTCCTGATTCTATTAAATCATTGCATTCTCTGGTCCACTCTGGCCCTCTCAGGTCATATTTACTGAAGCTTAAAAGCTAAAGATTAGTTAGTGTTGTATATAAATGAGAAGTCTCTAATAATGTGCATTAAGGAAAGTCATTGCCTTCTGTGTCCATGGAGAAGTCTCTGTGATGTGAATTTATTTGCTTTTTCACTTAGTTTACTTAAATAACTATTAATTATGACTTCAAACAAAATAAGAAAAATATTGAAGACGACCTTTGAAACCAAGCAGTTTCCCTCTCCACCACTGCTCTTTTTCTGCCTACTTTTCATTTTCTTCTTTGCATGTATATTCCTTGAGTCTGTTATCAACACTGATAGATGCTAATAAAGCAAAGACTGGCACATTGACTTTTTTTTTTTTTTTTTAAGAGGATAGAGTCACCAGCCCTCGTATGTGGACCTGAACCAGGGCTGCCGGCTTCCTGAGCCAGCGTGTAACTACCGCGCCACTCGGCCAGCCCAACATTGACTTTTTCAACAAATATTTATGGGACACCTATTATGCACCTAGACATGTGTTAGAATTTTGGAATACATTTATTAACCATGTAAGCATGTCCCTTCCCTAATAATGAAGGGACTTACCCTCATAGGTTTGTGGCTGAGCCTAAGATATAAATTGACATAAGACAGATTAACAATATGAAAGCAAAAATTTTTATTTTATATTTTTATGTGTGCATGGGTGTCTTTAAAAGGAAAATGAAGACCCAAAGAAGCTGTGATGCCCTAAAACTTATATACCTTTGTAAACAAAGAACAATTGTGGGGATGTGACAAAGCAAAGGGGCTTAGGTTAAGGATAGTGAATTATGGGGCAGTGACTAGTAATATGTGGGGAAAACTAATGGAAAATGAACGTTGTTTTAGTATGGTTGTTTGTAAAGATCCATTTCAGTGTTGCCTCCTAGTCAGGTGATACAATGTCCTACTCAGCATAGGGAGGGCACTTTTCTCATGAGAAATTTTATAACTTGCTTTTAAATAAAAAGGGGAGGTCAGAGAGACCTTTCTCCATCTGCTGTTCCTCAAATGTCTTCAGCTCACCCTAATCAATATGCCAAAGAGCATGTTGTGGGGTGGGTGTCATGTTCTGAACCCTGCAATAACATTAATGATCCCTGATTTCAAGAGTTCACTATGGAGTAGGAAACTCAGACATGTGACTGCCAGGCATCATATGTGTTATACGTATTAGTTGCTACCCAAAAATGAGTTCGAGAAACTTCCAATTCTATGTTTTGGATTGAGGAAACCATCAACAAGAAAAAGAGAAATCCAGGCAAGGAAACAGCTGTGCAGAGATCTAGGGGCTTGATGGTGAACTTATGCTGTGCAGCATAAGTTTTTAAGCCTCAGCATATGGAACTGCATAGTTATGGGGTTCTGAGATATATGGCTTGCAAAGAAGAAACACAGGAAAAGAAGCCTGTTTAGCAAAGGGTCATATTAGGGAAGTGTTAGATAAGGGATCGGCAAACTGTGGCTCGCAAGCCACATGCAGCTCTTTGGGTACGTTCCATCTTGAAAGTTTGCTGACCCCTGGAAAAGCCAATGCTGTCCCTCACAACAATTTAAAAATTATTCGAGAGCCATAAATATATTTTTACATAATTACCATTATGTGAATAATATCCTTTAAAAATTTTATAAATGAAACTATGATAGCTTTATTTTCATTTTCAATTTTACTTCAGAGCCATAGTTGGCAAGCTGCAGTTTGCTAAACTCTGGAGGCTCTTCCGTCTCAAAAGTTTGCTGACCCCTAGGTTAGACCATCACCTTTCATTTCTACTCAGGAGTCTGGTGAGGGAAATTATGTCACAGAAAGCAAACCAGCCATCAAACATTTGTGGTCCCCTTCTGTAGTGTGGAATTACTGCTAAAAATGGCTTCCCAGCCAGAGACTACATGTTTTAGTCTCTGGTGAATTTACGTGGTGATTAGTGTTCATTAACTGAATGTAAGCAGCAGAGTTATGTGTCACTCCCAGGTCAAGGTGGGGAAAGGACAATCATTAGTCTTCTCATGCCCGTCAGCTTCTGTTTGACACCAAACACAACCTTGGAAGCTGCATGTAGAAGATGGCTGTCTCCAGCAACCTGGGTTCTTGAATGACTGGACAAATCATAGCCCCTATCCCGCTAACCAAGAACACCTGCATTGGACATAAGTGAGAAATCAACTTTTATTTTGTTATGGCACTGATACTTTCCATTTTCTTGGTCACTGCAGCTAGCTCTACTGTAACTCTACCCTAATTAATAAAAGGGGTCATTAGAAAATTTTTCATATAGGCATGGCATAATCAGATGCATGCTTTTTAAAATTTTTATTAGTTTCAGGTGTGTAAGACAATGTAACAGTTAGACATTTACATTTCTCACAAAGTGGTAATCCCCCTCTCCCAATTCACTACCCCTCTGACATTGTATATAGTTGTTACAGTTCCATTGACTCTATTCCCTATGCTATACTCCACATCCTGTGAATATATATATATATATATATATATATATATATATATATATATATTACATTAATCAGTATGCTTTTGAAAAAGGAAGACGTATTGGTGTGGGCAGGAAGATCATGGTATTGGAAGGTTGCAATCAACTACTGGAAGATTAGGTCCTGTATCAGGATTTTTACAGCAAAAAGAGAGAGGATCCTTGGGCAACATCTGGGTGGTCCATCCTACAGGGATAAGTGTAAATGGTTCCCAGCTTTTAAAATATGAGTGGCAAGTTTAAAAAACATAATAATACAAAAATATCCAGTTAATAATAAACTTATGGTAGGGTAAATACATGCATATTAGAATTTGGAGCACCCAAAATATAATGATTAGGGATGACTGTGTCCTGGACTACTCTATTAAAACATTTTATTTATTTATTTTTATTAAAACATTTTAAATGAAAGATTCTTTTTTTTAACAGAAAATCTACATCCGTTGTGAAAAGGAATACATTTGGTTTAACTCTTCGTAGAAAAAGTTTCTTTTTTTCATATGGACGTTAGCCACCTCGTAAAGATAGAACTGCCATGATATATTTCAGGCAAAAATGCCTAGAGACTTATAAATGCAAGGAGAGTGGAGCTTGTGGAGAGTAGAGAGAAATCCCTTCTGCCACCGTGAAGAATGCCAGGTAATGAATCTTCGTGGAGGCGACATTACAAATTGGACCCTGGAAGAAGAGAAGAAGTCAAGGAAAGAGGAGTCATTATAGAATGAATGATTGTGGTAATTAAGGCTATGGGTAAAGAAGTGTTTAGTTATTGCAATGCAAATAAATCAGGAGTATGTTTTAGGCAATGACACAGTGTACCTCTTGGATTTTGTCAAGTTTTTGCCTCTTTTGTTTCCATATAACCTAATACTCTAGTCAGGAGGTATCTTGTAAAATACATAGAAAAAAAGATAACTGCTAAAATGTGAAATGAGGCTTATACATACAGCTAGCTGCCTTGAACCAGTTTGGAATTAAAACAACAAAAAAATACATCAATCATATTTCTCATTCAGCATTTAGCATATCATTACAAACCTTGGCAGGCATAAATGACATGTTTGGAGGTGATGCTGTTGAAGATGATATTTCAAATTCAGACTGACAAAACACAAAGCTTCTATTTGTAATATAACCCCCAAATGTGACACTGGGTCTCTAAGGGAATGTTTGAATCACTAAATCAGAATATTGGCCTGTTAAATGTTTCATATACAAATTGATTATAATCTATCTTTTAAGCCACACTTTAATGAAGTTGTATGTGTGTGTGTTTGTATGTGTGTGTTGTTTAGTAGTTGTTCTTGCTTTTTGGGATGAGGTGAGATTTTTCTCTTCTGTGATTCCACGGTTAGGAAGCTCACTAATGGAAATTATAATGTGGCTTCCAGAGAAATGTCTCAATATTTGGGTTTTCAAAGTCCTTTATGAGATTACAGACAAATTTGCATTTATATTTAGCATAAACAATTTTGTTTTTCTCATTATAAAATTATATGCTGTCTATAAAACATATTATAAAAAGTATAAGAACATTCAAATATTTTTGAATAAACTTATGTATTTTTTTCTATTTTCTCTAAGTGTGCTTTTTTTATGCAATGTTTTAGATAGTCCTATGTCAAAAATATTACTTGAAACCATGATTTTAATAGCTGCACAATGATCCATTCACATAGATGTGTCATGTTTTTTAATAAATCTTTTCTTTCTGAACATATGAAATGTTTCTAAAATGTTGCTGTTGTAAAACACACACACACACACACACACACACACGCACACGAGGAAAATTCCTATGTGGATAAGTCTTCTTATACATATGTATATCTGCACATGTTATTTTCTTATCAAAGGTGCCTAGAGATGAACATCTATGCCAAGGTATGAAAGCCCCTTTGAAGACTGGAAGCATATTGCTAAATTGCCCTCCAAGTTGCCTGTAGCAATTTACATTCCCATCAGTGGCCACTGTTACCTTGGTCTCATCAGCTTGGGTTTTTCTTATGGTTTCTAACCTGTGTCAATTTGAACAATGGGATCTTACCGTATTTATTGTTATTTTTATTTCTCAATAAGAGGGAATAGATTTTTTTTTTCATTTGTTAACTAGATATTCACATTCTCCATTCTTTGAATTGACTTTCTAAAGCCTTGGGCTATCATTGCTTTCAAGATAGCTACTTATAATGGCATATTTTTAGAGATACGTATTCTAAGGTCCTTTAAGTTTTATTTTTATTTTTGTCCATATACCTTTTCATTATTCTGTAGACAAATATAAATTCTTGAACTTATCCTTAAAAGTCTTTACCCATGATGTCATCATTTAAAAATTTACCTCGGGGCCGGCCGAGTGGCACATTGGTTAAGAGCTGGTTTTGGGACGCCAGCGGCCCCGGGTCAGATCCCACATATGAGGGCCAGTGACACTGCCCTCTACAGCTAACAACAGCTCCACCTGGAGCTGGGCTACGCGTGCCCCGGCGATGGTGTGGGCTGCCGCCCCTGCTGCAGTGGGCTGCCATAGGCTACAGTGAGTGGCCAGCAGCCAGCGTGAGCTGCCAATAGCCATGGTGAGGGACCAGCCAGAGGCCTGCGACCGATCTGCCTCACCCGGGAAGAGCACAATGACGATACCAACATGGGCCAGTGAAGCAACGTCCTCTGCAACTAGACTGAAGAACAAAAAGACAGCAACTTGTCTGTTCCCCTTCCCCGATTTCCCAACGCTGTTCCCCTTCCCCAATTCCCCAATAAAATCTTTAAAAATAAATAAATAAATAAATAAATAAATAAAAATTACCTCCATTTTGTTCTAGTTATTTTTTTCATTTATTTGTATAGTTAATTATTTAATTTCTAGGTTGATTTTGATGTATTTTATTTGATCAACATTTAAGGGGTGTGTGCGTGTGTGTGTGTGTGCGCGTGTGTGTGAGTGTGTGCATGGGTGCCTGTGTGTGTCGTACTTTGCAAAGCTGTTGGGGAGAGGGTATATAAAGTAACTTTTAGTCTATAAACTTATAGCTACTTTATACATGCTTTAATAAATAAATACTTTCTTTCACTGCCCTCTCAATAAGGTATTTACAATACCTTAAGCATAGTCTTCTCTTTTTTATATAGAATTTATAACATACATAAATATATAAATATAACTATGCAATAATATAAATATCTATCTGCTGGTGAGAATTTATAGGCAAACAAAGATTCTAGCATTTATTGTAATATCTCTATTCCTCTGTGTTGTTTTGTAATGCTTATTATATCATATTACATATGATGTATCATATATTACTGTCTTACATATTCCTTGTTCTGTTTCAGAACTACTTATGCTAGCTCACACAGATCTATCCCATGTCTCACCAATAAATCACTCATTTAATTGTTGTACTTTTCAATACACATATTTTACACATATATGATCATGAAAGTTCCTTATTTTCTTTTTACAAACTAGTTTCTCCAAATGTTTCCAAATAACTTAAAGCGTATTTTGTCAATTATCAAATAATTTTCCATTGGCATTTTTAATGAGATTTCAACCAATGTAAGAAGTATGTTGGACATGAATAATGAATCTTTTTCAGTCTTTAACTGTTTCATCCAGGGAAATTTTATTTCTTCATTTATTTGAATTTTCATAGCACTTAGAAAGTGATATAGCTTTATTATGTGAACTCTAGCCATTTCCCATTAGCACTGATTATTTCTACACACTTTATATATTTACATTGTTTTATTCAAGGAAACTCAATACATTATATGTTCTAACTAGTTTTACTGATATATAGGAAATCTATTGCTTTTTTTTTTTTAAAGATTTTATTGGGGGATTGAGGAGGGGAACAGACAAGTTGCTGTCCTTTTGTTCTTCAGTCTAGTTGTGGAGGACGTCACTTCACTGGCCCATGTTGGTATTATCATTGCACTCTTTCCAGGTGAGGCAGTTGCTCACCGGCCACTGGATGGCCTCTTACGGTGGCTCAAGGCAGCTCACGAAAGCACACGCCAGCTGCCAGCCAGCCCCACTGCAGCCTACACCGTCGCTGGCGACTCAGGGCAGCCCAGTTCCAGGTCAAGCTGTTGTTTACCATATTAACTGTAGAGGGTGCTGGCCCTCATATGTGGGATTCGAACCAGGGCCCTGCTACTCAGAACTGGTGTCCCATGCCAACTCCTAACCAACGTGCCACTTGGCGGGCCCAGAAATCTATTGCTTTTTAATTTAGCTATTTTACTGTATTTCGTTATTAATTCTATTACAGTTAATCCTCTAGATGTTTTCTAAAAAATGGATACGATAACATCGTTGCAATCATGTTACTTCATTCATTCCCCTGGGTTTAACACTTGTTTCTTGTTCTTTTCTTTTCTTTTTTTCCTTTTGGCTTTGACTAGAACCTCCAGAATAATGTTAAATAGCAATGGCACTAACAAACTTTATTATATTATTTAAAACCTGGGTGGAATTCCACTGTTGCTGTATTTTCCAAAGTATTATCCTTCAAACATCAATTTCTCCAGATGCTCTTGGAGGAAAGAATTCCATGTTTACAAAAGTCTGTAAAATTTCACATTAAAGGGTTATAATGTATTTTTACATGTTAAAGATCTGAGAAATCTTATAGTAAAAAAAAAATGTTGAATTTTGTTTTACTTCATTTTCTAACAGATCACAGAATTTTGCTACTATTTTAGTTAAAAAACATTAGAATTCATGTTTAATTGAACAACAGCCATCAATTCAAGCAAAACTCCTTGTCCTATTTACCCAACTGAGAAAGTACCGAAGGTGGAAGGGGTGCTCTGCCCTGAGTATAGACAATGAGGGGATACACTTCCTACAAAAAAACTTAAAAACAATAATAAAACCTACAAAGAACAGCGTCATTACCACTCTATAGTTGCAGTTCTCACTTCAAAAACCTTTGGTTCATTTTAAAAACCTTTGGTTCATTTTAAGTTCCAAATTGAGATACTTGTTTCAGTATCTGTTGTGTCTTTGTAATATCTATTTAAGCTTCAAATTTACACGTTTTCAGTATATTTTAATATGTGTTTCATTCCACATGGAAGTTAATTTGAAATCTTCCCATTTATATAGTGGGGTCCCCACACATGCAGGTTTAGCTACATGTGTCTATTTGAGACCTAATTGGTAAAGGATAGAATGGCCTTTATTCCCTTTGGGTGACATTTGTATCACTGTGGAGCTGCGTAGTCTTGTATTTATTTATTTATTTATTTATTTATTTATTTATTTATTTATTTATAAGGGCAGTGTCACTGGCCCTCATATGTGGGATCTGAACCCCGGGTCGCGGGCGTCCCAAGCCAGCTCTTAACCACCGCGCCACTCGGCCGGCCCCTGTAGTCTTGTATTTAAATAGTAAATTTGAAATAAACAACAACACAGTGGTAGTAAAGACAAAGAAAGAGAGCTTGAGTCATTTATTACAAAATTCATTGTGACTCAGGTGTTTTCATTTATGTTTAAAATTTTAATCAGTCAAAAAAGGTAGGCTACAATATTTGCATTTCCTAGATGCATATTTGAGTTTCTCCATGAAATATTTTTGCTAAATTATAGAGCCACATATTTAAGTTGACCTGCTGAGCTATTTTGGGTACAGTAGAGCTGGACTTTCATACCCCTGTATCAGTCAGCCACTGGCTGCAGACTGGGGGTGAGGCCCATCCCATTAGCAGGTCATTCTCCAGAGTGGAAGGCAGCTGTTGGGCAGTTAGCACCCAACCCTCATGGCAGCTGGAAGGGTTCACTGGCTTGCTTAGGGGCTCAGAGTGGGGACAGAATGTACTGCAGGTTCAAACTTTTCTTCCCTTCTATTCTGTTAAAGAGTTCATCAATTATTTGTCAAGAAGACACTTAAGATAGCCACATCCAATTCCTCAAAGCCAGGAATATTACCTGATACGGAAAAAAAAAAAAAAAAAAAAGATTTTTTGCAGGTGTGACTAAGAATCTCGAGATGGGGCGAAGAGCCTGGATTATCCAGGTGGGCTCTTTATGCAATCACATGCATCCTTATAAAAGGGAGATGGAAGGAGATCTTTACACAAGAGACATCAAAAGTAAGGTGCTGAGGATGTAAGTCAAGCCCCTACTAGAAGATGAAAGGGACAAAGCGTGGGTTCTCTCTTAGCACCCTCTGAGTGAGCGTGGCCCCACTAGTACCCTGACTCTGGCCACCAGAGCAGTGAAAGAATAAATTTCTGGTGTTACAAGCCATCAAATTTGCTATAATTTGTTACAGCAGCCATAGGAAAGGAACTCAGCCCTGCAGATTCACAGGTAAGAGATCTGAGGGAGGCTGGCCTTTCTATTTTAGTAAGTACACCTACATTTGTGCCATGTCTGTGAATACCAAACTTTTTTCCTATATTCACAGATTTTTTTTCCATTAGCAATTTTTTTGTTTTGCTACATATTGTTGGTGCTACACAAATGCATCTTACTTTTTCATTGTGTATGTATTCTCTTGTATTCATTAGCCTATACGGTCCTCTTGAGGAGAATTTACTTTAGTAAAGGTGGAAAGAAAAGAAGTTTTAAATTCTACTAGCCCTGGTTCTGAATTCCAAATGTTAGGCAAGGTGCTTAATGTGTTGAAGCTTCAGTTTCCCTTTATATAACCTAGTGATGATGACAGGACCTGTATAAGGGATAACTTCATGGACTAAAAGAGATAATCAGAATGGCGCGGTAGTTAAGCGCTGGCTTGGGAAGCCAGCGGCCCCGGTTCGGTCCCACATATGAGTGCCAGTGACACTGCCCTCAAAAAAATAAAAATAGAGCCGGCCGAGTGGCTCAGTTGGTTAAGAGCTCGCTCAAGAGCGCTAGCTGAGCTCTGAGCAACGGCGGTTCGATGCCAGCCCGAGCTGAGTTGCCGTTGAGCTGCCAACAGGTGGCAGGATGGCTCAGCTAAAAAAAAAAAAAAAAAAGAATTAAAAAAAAAATTAAAAAAAAAAGAGATAATCAGTACAGAATGCTTGGCTCAGTTAGAGGGACACCCTTAAACCCTCACAATGGTCAAAGGTCAACTATAATTCAAGCTGCAAATGGATCGAGATATATATATATATATATATATATATATATATATATATATATATATATATTATTTTTTTACATTAAAAATTTGTGTGCCACTAATCATTGAAATCCTTAAGAGGAACTGGATGTTGCACCAGCTGCCCTCTTGGGTTTAGATGTTCATTCATGGAATCCATGCCTGACTCTGTGTTATACAATTTTTAGGTGCCTCATTCGACCAGTCCCAGTGGTATTCCATCTTTTAGCCTTAGCACTCTAGTTACACTTTCTCTTCCGCTTGGCAGGGTAGCCACATTTGCCGCAGGTAGACTTCTGAAGGTGGTAGGCCTTAGAGCCACAGCGGCGGCATAACATGTGCCTGCAATATTTTTTGACAATTGATATTTATAAAAAGTTACATACATTATAGTAGGGAAAATGGAGCTGATCAGGCTCCCTCACACCTGGCCATCTGGCGGAGCTATGACCTGCCGGGTCGAGGAGGTGGGGTGCGCACAGCACCCCCACTCTGTTTATGTGTATGCTTATGTAAGTGTCTTGGCTGTGTGCCACCTTTGTCTCTGTAGCGTATAAAACCCGGCCATTGTACCAAACGGGTGATACCTAGAGAGTCAGTAAATCAAAGTATGTTTCTTCTGCGTGAGGCTCCACGTACCTTCTTCCAGCTCCCAAAGGCATGGGAACTCCCTGCTGGGATTCCCTCACTTGGACGATTATTCACATACAAACATTATACACTGGAGTAAATGGTGATCTTGGAAAATATGTATAACTATGAGGACTGAAATATTCTTTTTTTGCCATATTATGACTCATTTCTGCATGATGGAGTTGTCAAAATCAGCTGTTAAGAGCATTTCTGTATCTAGTACTTACTTTGCAATCTGAACCCAAAAATCCATCAGTGGTAACTTGGCTTTCGATATACTCCTACTTAGATGTGTGACATCTATTTTGGTTATTTGGTGTGGTCCAGATATTGCCATCTGTTTTTGAATATGTGAACAGACTTAACTAATTGTTTAAAAGTTAGTAGGCACTAAAAAATAGAAATGGTACAACCAGGCAAGAAGACCGTTTCTGATATCAAAAACGGTTAGCAATATTGTTGCAACAAGTTGGAGAACTTAATTGGCAGACCTCGTGTAAATGCTGCCCCCAGTTCCTGACACAGAGCTCTTCACACCCTTGTAGTGTCCTAAGTGATCAGAGCACTACACTGGGAGCATCTTTTGTTCTAATATTTGGCCTTTGACCCCAATTTCTAACACAGACTTTCTAAATCTCTTGGAATTTCCTGGGTAATAAAAGTGTCTTTTATTCTAATGACACTGGCCCTTGGTGGGCTCAGGGATGGAGGCTAGTCACCAGAAAAACAGAGCCATGATTAGAAGCTTGGAATTTTCAACCCCAGGCCCTGTTCTCCAGAGAGCAGAGAGGGACTAGAAATTGAGATAATGATCAGTCATGCCTACATGATGAAGCCATCCTTGAAATCCCAAAGGTCCAGGGCTCAAGGAGCTTCTGAGTCAGTGCATCCATCTCCGTGTACTAGGAATGTGGCATACCCCAACTCCCCAGGGACAGAGGCTCCTCTCCTGGGGACAGCCTATATTCCTTTTCATATCCTTCCTTATGTAATAAACTGGTAAAGGGAAGTGCTTCCTAGTTCTGTGAGCTGTTTAGCAAATGTTCGATCCCAAGGGAAGGGGGCATGGTAAATTCAATTTATACCCGGTCGATCAAAAGCAAAAGTGCTAACCTGGAACTCGTGATTGCCATCTGAAGTGGGGGAGCAGTCTTGTGGGCCTGAGCCCTTAAATTGTGGGGTCTGTGGCTATTCCAGGGAGATAGTATCAGAATTGATTTAAATGGAGGGATACTCAGCTGGTACCAGAGAATTGCTTGATGTGTGGAAAACCCACACACCAATTCCAGAATTATTGTATTAAGTGTGTGTGGGGGGGGAGGAAGAAAATAACAGAGGCGTGTGTTTCTTTCTATCCTGCACATTTTGACCAGTAGCAAATGTGTGTCCGTGTGTGTATAATATTTATACATGTATGCATGTGGTACCTTTTATAAATAAACACTAGGCTATGCCATGAATGCCAAGAATTTATTGAGTACTTGGTAAGGGGAAGTGTTAATTTTTAAAGGTTACATATCAGTTTACAGACTAAAAAAATGTTCTTATACACTATATTATTGTGTTCCTTCCAACAGTTCCAGGAAAGCAAATTTACTTCTGACTTGTTTCAAATCTCAAAAATGTTATGACTTCTAAGTTGTGAAACTCATAAATGAAAATGTTGTGGCTCAGATCCAGAGAGGCCCAGCGCTATTCTCAATCCCTTACATTTTTCTCAGGAAGAAACCCCAGGGACTTAAATGACAGGGAAGTCAGGAAGCCATGTGCACTTCAGAAAAAGCTTTACAGCATATTTAGGGTCACAGCGGTGAGGCTGAAGGGGCCAACACTTATCTGAGTTGGGTTGGCATTGGGGTAAACCTTGTTGGGTTTTCTCACATTCCTGAAATCCATTTAGTATTCCCAGAAGGTTCCTGAAAGACTCAGGAAACACAACACAGGGCAAGTTCTATGCAAAGGAGCGCTTCTTAATGAACATGGCTTTTACCTGAAAGAACAGCCAAGAGCTCCAGAAGTTCAAAAGGCCTACCTGAGTCAAATATCTTCCTTCCCTCCTCCAAAATCCCATACAACCCTCTGAGTTATAAAGCCCCTGATTTTTATCCTTTTTATCATTCCATCATTCCCCTCACACCCAATTACTTTTCAACTCAACTTTTCTTTTCTTTTCTTTTTTTTTTTTTTTTTGAGGGCAGTGTTGCTGGCCCTCACATATGGGACCTGAACCGGGGCCGCTGGCTTCCCAAGACCAGTGCTTAATCACCACACCACTCAGCCAGCCCTCAACTCAACTTTGAGATTGTACTATTTTGGAAGAGAAGAAAGCTCACGTACACCATTCTCTCTGTTTGTAGCTTAATCCTTCTATCTCCATCCATCCTTCTCTGATTTCTATTGAATGCCATTTCTTTCCCATTACTTGCATTTTAGAAAAATGTCATAGTTGCAGCTTTGCTCTTCCACTGTGCCTAACTCCAAGGTGGGTAGTTGAATGCATTCTAGAGCTCACTCCTTAAAAAGGATGAGATAACCAGAGAAAGATATGGAATAGTGTCCCAATTTGTCACAAATCAGCTGAGAATTAGTTCTGCTTGCTAGGTTGCCATCTGGTTTTCTATTCATGATTAAACTGACACGTGAGTAAAAATTGTTTCCAGGGGCCAGCCGAGTGGCTCAGTTGGTTAAGAGCTCGCTCAAGAGTGCAAGCTGAGCTCTGAGCAACAGCAGTTCAATGCCCAGCCCGAGCTGAGCTGCTGCTGAGCGGCCAACAGGTGGCAGGATGGCTCAAAAAACAACAACTGTTTCTAAAAAGGAGAATTGTGTTTGATGCCATATGTAACAGGACTGTGAGATCTTGAAGGAATCACTATGTAGATGTGAAATTATACAGTTATTTGGTGAATATTCCATCAACTCTCTTTCTAGTGCAGCTCCTGCAAATGGGCCATGTCTCAGAATATTGTTTCAGACATCATATCACACACATAATTGATTTAGAGAAAATAATCTAGTTTTCAACAAATTTAGCAGGGAACAGTAATGGCTAATGTTTGCCCTGATCTTAGCCATTCATAGAACATGTTTTATTTACATTATCACATTAAATTTTCTACATAATACTGTGAATTGGTTATTCATTCCATCTCCATTTTAAGTCATAGGTTAGCAAAGGTAAGTTATTCAGAAGTTATATGTAAAGAAAATGGTATATGTAGTGCTAAAATACAGGTCCTCTGGCTTTAAATCTTAGAAAATTCTATATTTACGTACAAATTTTCATTATTGAATGAAGGAGAAATAAGAGCTTAAAAATTATCATGTAAAGGGGATGTAAAAGAAACATGCTGCAGTGAATAAACTTGTTAAACTCCTGCTCTATTTAGAATCCATTTCCGTTTGCCACATTATCTACTTTTTGGATCTGAGAATCAACTCTGAAATACCCAACTTAACCTTAAAAACAAACAAACAAACAAAACAAAACATGGTTGCCTAATGAACTAGCAATGTGTTAGAACATAAGCAGAATGCACTTCTACAAATTTAAAGAGAGTGGAGGAACTTTGCCAAAGACTGTAAGGCTTAGACTATTGCCCTTTACTGCTTCAACTCTCAGGTGGTGATTGGCTTCCAAAAGGGAGAAATCATTCTAATGAAGAGTAGAGTGTGATTTTCTACATTTTCTTTCATCACTGCCTTGCTGATTATTGATGTATTTGGTACCTTAAAACAAAATATAATTTAATTTATGCATACCTAATGTTAAGACAGCACAGGATGACTACGCATATTCACTCATTTCTTCAACAAAGAATAAATACGTTGCTACAATATGTCAGTCACTAGGTCAATTGGGATGCTGAGGTGAAAGAAACATAACATTATTTGCTTTCAGTGAGCTCAAATACTACCTATGGAGCATGAAAAGCATGCATAGATTTGTAATATAGCATGAGATATGGAACAATTGAGATATAGACAAAGTGCTTTGATAGCACCAAATGGGTAACAATTGTCTCTAACTGTAAATGTTGAACGAGAATTCACTTAACAGATCAATTTGATCTTATTTAAGCTGAATTTTGTCAGATAGAAAAAAAATGAGGTGGCGTGCAGCATACCAGTCTTGTAGAAAGACACATATATGGGAAAAGAAACAGAGTGTGACTGAGAATGGGGCATTCAAGAAACTATGAATTCTCTGATAATGGCTAGGTTGTGTCCCATGCAGACTCCCCAAAGTCTGCAAAACTTCCAGCCTAGAAGATAAAATGAAGTTTATTGCTTACCTCAGTAAGAGATCTACCTCCATAATAGTAGTGACTGAGAGCGGGAAGGGCAAAGTTGGAATATTTATTGAGATTTTTGGAATGAATTTTAAGGCTGGTCTTTAAATGGGAGGGTTGTAATAATCACGTAATTAGGATTGGTACACAGCAGCAAGGGGTTCAAAGAGTCTTAGGGTGTAAACTCTCATTTGACACTTTCGATTGAAGAGCAACTTAACTTGCTCATGAACCTAATAAAAAATGGTGCTTTATTGCATGGTGTGTACTCTGGAGGCATATTATCTCTGACCAGATCTTTCTTTCTTTAGCCAATTTCATTGTAATTTATTTGAACTCCTTTTTCTCACATTTTATATAGAAATGAACATGGAGCTTTTCAGTACATGATTGAGGCAAGACTGGGATTTCCTAAGCTGTAGCCTCATTTAAGGATAGGTATAGTTTTAGACGAGCTTAACACTAAATAGATTTATAGACTGGGACAAAGGCAAACCTTCATCTTTTTTTCACCACTGACTTGGACAATAATATGAACAAGGTGCCACATTTCTTTGAGTCTTAATTATTTCTTGTGCAAACATGGGCATTGTAATACCAACGTCACAAAGATTTTGTGATGAATTTTTAAGTCGAAGGTATTTTACATGGAAATTTTTATATTTTTTGGTAAATATAGATTTTATATCATCACTCCAATGAAATTCTGTATTCTGATTCAGTGTACTTTAAAACTTGCAAGCTTATCTTGATTCTGTTTTTAGGCAAGTCACATTTTCTTTATCGTTTTTCAATCTGATGTATCTGCCTTCATAAATCATAAATAAAGTTGATAAAAGTAAAGAGCACAGCCTTAGGAAAATCCAACAGGCTGCAGCTATTTATAATTTGACAATCTATGAGAACAAATGTCTCCATTACATAAATAATTCCCTTGCATTTCATTTGCTTACACGCCATTATTTCTATAAGTTTGTCACAATAAGAATGGAGATCGATTTATCTTCTTAGCTGGCACAATGGGTAAATGTGAGCATGATACATTCTTTTAGTTCTGCTTGCTAGGAAGTTAATACTAGTCTTTTATTTTACAAAGATATACCTGAATTTTAGCCAAAGGTTAATGATGGAAAGAAACATAAAAAGCCCTATGAGTAATTTGGCCTTGAGCTTTTTCTGTGTATTCCAGTTATCACTTGGCTAGTTCCATCCCAGTCACTGTCTTTGAATGGAAATGTGAACTGATATAAGATAAAAGATTAGCCTTTTATCTTATCAGCATAAGAGTGCAACCCATAGAATTGCTTTAGGGCATGTTTGCGGGCTTGTGTATAGGTAAAAAGAGGACTCCATATTTTGAGGATCACGTAACCTATCTTGTAATCATGACCTCTTATTGTTCTAATCATGACCACTTACTGGACATTCTTGTGCCAATCACTGACAGCATTCTGAAAATCATTTATAAAGTAAAGATCAGATATATCTATTTATAAAATCATATCATTTATAAAATAAGGAGACCAGGTGCTGAAATGTGTTGTATTAACTTGGATAAGATTGGAAGCTATATTTCCCAGAATCCCCTTACCTGTATGGTTCCAGAATAGAGTTGGCTAATAAAGGAACTTGTAGAAGATTGGAAGACAGAAATGAAGCCAAAGTCATTATTCTTGGAAGGAACGTGGCAATTGGACACTAAGACAGCAGACCAGAAATGTCCATTGAAATCCAGTATATCTTCACTCTTCTCTCAGAGTCCATCTTGTCGTCTTAATTGTTGGTCCTGTCAACTCTCAGTGACCCCAAGCCCACCAGCAGGCACTTGACTACAAGCCCAAGAAGGCACCAGTTATAAATAGGCACCAGTGTCGTCAGAAGGGGCATCTACTATGACCACTCCACAAGTTCTCCCTTCTCCCACTTAGATGTCCAGAGATATTTTGCTTCTAGAATTTTCCTGCAAGCTCTAACTTGTTCATTTGCTCCAGTGCTTCAGGTTGACTCGGTTAGTGACTGTTTTTCAGATCTTACCTTCGTCACTTTCTTCATCACATTTCTGTGAAATCTAATTCCTTTACACCCTATTCCCAAAATACTTGTAAGTAGCTCCATTCACCTGACTGAACCCAGACTCATACAGACCAAAATTCTGCAGGCCCCTTCCAGTTACCACATGGAATGATTCTATAATTTTTTTACAGACTCAACAATTAACCTAAGGGTGATAATTTGTTTTTATTTAATCCTCACAGCAAGTATATGAACTAGGTATTATTAATATGCTCATTTTACATGTGAGGGAATACATTTTAAGAATACTAGCTAATTTGATTCATATAATTCAAACACAATGTGTTGCCAAAATACAAGTCCTCAGGGTGCACGGATATTAGAGATCCACAGATGGGACTCGGATCATTTGTGAAAACATGGAAAATATATGTTTTCATTAAACATTTCTCTAGGTAGTAGGGGCCCATAGTTTTCAGCACAGTTATAAAGAATTCTATAAGCTCAAATATTAAAATTAATTCTTTAAACTATACTATTCAATATGGTCTCTACTGATCACATGTGGCTACTTAAATTTAATTTTAAAAGGTGAAGGCGTTAGGAAGTACAAATTGGTAGTCACAGAATAGTCACGGGGTTATGAAACACAGTGGGGGAATGTAATCAATAACGTAAAGACTATTTAGGGTATCAGATGGGTGCTGGACTTATTAGGGGAATTGCTTCATAGATTATATAAATGCCTAACCACTGTGTTGTACACCTGAAACTAATATTAAATAATATTGAATGGCAACTATACATCTATCTATCTATCTATCTATCTATCTATCTATCTATCTATCATCTATCTATCTATCTTTCTATCTGAATATATATATATATATATATATATATATATATATATATATATATATACACTTTCACAGGATGTAAAGTACAACATAGCATAGGGAATATATTCAATGGTATTGTAATAGCTATGTATGATGTCAGATGGATAGTAGGCTTGGTGGGGTTATTACTTTGTGAAGAGTGTAAATGTTTAGTAAATGTTTAACATGTTTTTTACACATGAAACTAATAAACAAATTTAATAAAATTAAAAATTCAGTTTCTTAGTTACACTAGTCACTTTTCAAGTGTTCAGTAGCCATGTATGGCTAATGGCTACTACAATATAATTGGACAGTCCAGGTAGAAAATATGTCCATTATCGTAGAAAGCTCTATCAGACAGTGCTGATGATAATCAATGTTTTAAGGAAATGCAAAATGTCTGTTGCTCTCTGTATATTAAAGCAGCCAAATCTCTTGTTTTCCCTATTCCCCTAAACCCTGCATGTCTCCCCAAAACACAAAATCCCCATTTAAGTAGAACCAGAATTTATTGAAGAATTCAGGAGAAGCTCTGTATTTCCCTCCAAAAAGGTCACTGCTTTCCTTACAGCATGCTTGAACACAGAGTTGAAAAACAGATCCAATTCACCTACGGAGACACATAAATATTTTAAGGCTGTGTTTTATAAACTGTAAACTTTATTACAGGCTTTGCTTCCAGAGCAGGTGAAGTCTATATATCATTGACTCCCACCACTCGTGGCTATTGTTTTAGTAGCCTGCTTCTTCACTGTGCCATACACACCCCAGCAGATTGGATTAATAGCTCTCCAGGGGCCCTTTCTACCTTCCAGGAGAAATACTGATTGAATCAGAAGCAAATTCCTCCTTCTCTGACTTTTGTGCATAAAAGAAAAACCTAGGATTTACCAACAGCACAATAGACTACAAACAGGAAACCAATCACCCTCTTCAGGGAGAGCACTAAAGAGTTTATCATCTTTTCAGGCCGGGAAGGTTTTGAGTGGTGAACACAGACCTTTACAGCTGCAACAGACTTCTTTGCATTTTTAAGGAGCAGCATAATAGCATTCCCAATTAGCAACTAATTAGAAAAATAAGTAGCAGTTCTAGAATTTTGGCAGCTATCCCTCAGAACCTGAAAGCAATCAAAGCACTTCAAATTCACCTGCATAAAGAAGAGCTGGAGTGGGTGTCAACATCAGTTCTGTCAAAGGGGGAATATAGTCAGTTGCTTTAAAGTGTGCTCTCCTTTTTTCCAGGCAGCCTTTTTAGGAATAGATTCTCTGCTTCCCTATGGTAATCACTCAAAAAACAATATAGGTACAATTTGAGGTCTGAGAATGTTTTCTAGTAAACTATTTCTTAAAATATGATGTATGTAGAACTAGGGTCTGGAAAGTACTTGGAATTTTGTGATAGCTATAAGAATTTTAAAATTTTATATTTTAATTAAAATATAAGTATGTTATAATTTATTAGGAGTATCATATTCTTTAGAAGTATCTTTACCAGTTAGAAAGATACACTTTCTTTACAATTATGATTTGCAATTGGAAGATAGTTTCATAGAATTACACATTCTCTGTTCACGTCAGTGTTTCTCAAGCTGGGGTTTGTGGATCCTGTGATATATTTTTAAAGGTCCTTCAGAACTTTGAAAGAGCTGCTTCTACTACTTAGATCTGAAAAAAAAATTTTACTTGGCTGGGAATTTATTAAAATGTACTGTGATCTAAAGTCACATTGGGGGTGACATGAAATGTGTTATTTGTTGGCTATTTGCCTCAGTTCATTTATTTTGCAAATACAAAGTCTGCCAATTGAATTTGCGAACTGGTTACAACGATGTTGCTAACCTTTTTTGATATCAGAGGGATTATACATTATGAATCTGTACCAACTAGACAAATAGTTAACCATGTTTACTATTTGGAAGTGCTGAAAAGGCTGCGTGAAAATGTTAGATGACCTGAACTTTTCGCCAACAATTCGTGGTCTTGCATCACGACAATGCACCAGCTCACACAGCACTGTCTGTGAGGGAGTTTTTCGCCAGTAAACAAATAACTATATTGGAACACCTTCCCTCCTCACCTGATCTGGCCTCCAGTGACTTCTTTCTTCACCTGAAGATAAAGGAAATATTGAAAAGGAGACATTTTGATGACATTCAGGACATAAAGGGTAACATGACAACAGCTTGGATGGCTATTTCAAAGTTCCAAAATTGCTTTCAAATGTTGACTAGGCACTGGCATCGGTGCATAGTTTCTCAAGGGGAGTGCTTTGAAGGTGACCATAGTGATATTCAGCAATGAGGCATGTAGCACTTTTTCTAGGATGAGTTCATGAACTTAATTGCCAAATCTTGTATACCTGGCACTTTTCGAGATGCTATCCCTGTACTGGAGCTTAGCATGAGTGAATTTGCACACTCGCCTTTTAATAACATGTCTTGGTCTCCTGTGCCCTTTGTCTCTCTGGAACACAATCCCCACTGGGTTTCACAGCCAGATGCTATGGGGACTTCACTTCCTGGCACTGGTGCCAGGGCTGAAGCCCCTGGTGTGAGGCTGGGACCCCTTACTCCTTAGGGGTGACCCCTGCAGCTGAAATACCCCTCCTGTTTCTTAATCACCATACCATTGGTGTGAGATCTGACTGGTCTCCATCTCTGCCCCTCCTACTAGTCTCCATGTGGCTTCTTCTTTATATCCTTAGTTACAGAAAATCTGTTTAGTTAGTCTTTAGGTGGTTCTCAGTTATGGTTGTTCAGTAATTTAGTTGTAATTTTGATGTGATCATAGGAAGAGATTATTTCAGAGGTTACCTAGTCTGCCATGTTGACCAGAAGTCCTATCTGTAATATTTTTAATGTGCTATAGAATATGATTTGCCAGTATTTAGGATTTTTGCATTGATATTCATGAAAGACATTGGTCTCTAGATTTCTTATAGTATACTTGTCTGACTTTAAAATCAAGGTAATGCTGGTGTTGTAAAATGTGTTTGGAAGTGTTCCCTCAAATTTGTTGGAAGAGTTTGAAGAAAATTGGTGTTAATTTTTCTTTGAATGTTTGGTACAATTCTCCAAATTCATTGAAGCCATCTGGTCCTGGGCTTTTCTTAGTTGGGAGTTTTCTGATTATGATTCAATCTTTCTGCTAATTATAACTGTTCAGATATTTTATATCTTCATGACTTAGTCATGGTAGGTTGCATGTTTCTAAGAATTTATTCATTTCTTCTTGGCTCTCAATTTGTTCACATATAGTTGTTCTTAGTAGTCTTTTATAATCCTTTTTATTTCTGCAGCATCATTTGCAATGCCTTCTCTTTCATTTCTGATTTTAGTTATTTAAGACTTCTATCTAGTGTTCTTAGTTAATCTAGCCAAAAGTTTGTCAATTGGGGAGATATTTTCAAAAAAAACAACTAATTCATTTTTTTTTCTATTTTTCTAGTCTCTATTTTATTTCTGCTCCAATCTATATTTCCTTCCTTCTGCTAACTGTGGGTTTAGTTTCTTTTTTTTCTAGTTTCTTGAGGTATATATAATGTTAGATTGTTTACATCTTTTTTTTTTTTTTTTGAGGGCAGTGTCACTGGCCCTCATATGTGGGACCGAACTGGGGCCGCTGGCGTCCCAAGCATGCGCTTAACCACTGTGCCATTCGGCCGGCCCTAGATTGTTTACATCTTTATTCGAGATCTTTCTTCTTGTTTTTTGTTTCTTTTTTATTTTCATGAATTTAAATTTGTGTATTTATTTATTTTTATTTTTTTAAATTAGTTTCAGGTGTACAAAGCAATATAATAGACATTTACACTCCTCCTAAAGTGATAATGCCTTCCCCAAAGCCACTACTCCTCTGACATCATATTAGCTGTTACAATACCATTGACTACCTTCCTCATGCTATATTCCATCTCCTGTAAATATATATATATATATATTTAATATATTTAATTTAATATGTATTATATATTAAATTTAAAAAGTTTACATACAATGTTATCCTACTTCAGCTTCAGTTGTACAGCACGTTGATCATGCATCTACATAGTCTATGAAGTGAGATCTTTGTTCTTTTTTAACATAGGCATTTATCACTATAAACTTTCCTCTTAATACTGCTTTCATGACATCCCATAAGTTTTGGTATGCTATTATTTTGTTTGCTTTTAAATTTGTCTCAAGATACTTTCTAACATCCTTTGGGATTTCTTTTTTAGCCTATTGGTTGTTTTAGAGTGTTTAATTGTTCTACAGTGTTACACAAGTCCTCTTTTTTTTAAATTGATCTTATGTCTGATTATGTATCCATTATTGAACATGTTATATTGAATTATCTTACTATTATTGTGTTACTATGCATTTCTCCCTTCAACTTTGTCAATGTTTACTTCATACATTTGGGAGCTGACATGTTGTTAAATGTGTGTGTGTATTTGTAATTGTTATATGTTCCTGGTGAATTGGCCCCTTTATCATTATATAATGTCATTATTTGTCTCATGTGACAAGTTATTGACCTATGTATATTTTGTCTGGTAAATATGGCCACCTCCACTCTGTTTGGATTACCATTTGCATGGAATATCTTTTTTCATTCTTTCTCTTTCAGCTTATATGTACCTTAGATCTAAAGTGAAATTCTTACAGGCAGCATGTAAATAGGTCTTGTTATTTTATCCATTCAGCCAATCTGTCTTTTGATTGGGAGTTTAATCCATTTATATTTAAAGTAATTACTAATAGCAACTGAATTTCTATTGCCATTTTGTTATATTAATAATAGTTTTCTGTATGTATTGTAACTATTTTTTTCCTTTTCTTCCCTTACTAGCTTCCTTTGTGTTTTGTTGATTTTTGTTGTTGTTGTTTTTATTTTTTTGGGTGACATTTTTTTATTCCTTTCTCATTTTCTGTTTGTATCTTCTACAGGGAGTTTGGGGAGTGTTTCCGTTATGCTTAAAGCTATAGTAGCCTATTTTAAACTGTTAAAAACTTCAATTACATACACAAACTGTACTTGTTTACACCTCCACTTTGTTACTGATGTCACAAATTACATCTTTTTATATTGCTTATCAATTAACATAGATTTATGGTTATTTTCTGTGCTTTTAAAATTTTTCACCAAAATTAAAATTGATTTATGCATGTTACAATGCTATAAGACTCTATATTTGTCTACATATTTACCTTTATCAAAGAACTTTATATTTTGTATGTATTCATTTGTCCTGTCTAGCATCCTTTTCTTTCAACTCTAAGGTCTTCTGTAACATTTTTTTGTAGATCAAGTCTTGTGATCATAAATTCCCTCACTTTTTGTTTATCTGGAAAAGTCTTAATTTCTCATTCATTTTTGAAGGACAGTTTTGATTGATACAATATTCTTGGTTGGCAGATGTTTCTTTCTTTCTTTCTTTCTTTTTTTCTTTCATCACTTTGAATATCACTTCTCACTCTGTTTGACAGACATCTCCCCCTTCAAAACCCATACTGTGGCTGGACTAGCCTTTATAGTTCTTATTATGATTGGAAGACACACTCAGCAATAATCATTATGAAACCTTGGGGGGGAAAAAAGGCACAAAGTTTACTGCTCTCAAGTCCTGGAGGGTATACAGCATACCTGGGGCCACATATCAAGGTCACAGTGGTTGGAGGAGATTGAGAGGGAGAGGGAGAGGAAGTAGAAGAGGGAGAGGGAGAGGGAGAGAAATAAAGAATATGAATGAATGATGGGCCTGGAGTTCTGCTTGTATTTTGGTTAAGTGTGGGGACCTATAGTTTCACAGATTTGCTCTTTATTGGTGAATTTAAAACACAAGAGCAGAAATTAAAGCATGAATAGGGAAAACAAGCATCCAAATGGTCAGTTATCTAAGTCAACCAGGGATCTCTAAAACAAAGGAATCGTTAGGAAGAGGGGTGGCCTGGCCTTTTATCAATATTTAGTTATGTGCCTGGCAATGTGTATATTTGAGATAGCTGTCTGTGTGTAGCTGCCTTCATAATCCAGAAAAGCTTAAGTAAAGCATTTGCATTACAATACAAAAATGACCCTCGGATGCTGACATTACAATCCCAAATAAGGTGAGCTCATGTAATAAATGCTTGATATCTTTGCTGAACAGAATAGAAAAGGCACTCATATCAATGGCACTGAAGGTGTTCAGCTCTCATATAAAGTAACCTAATGTAGCTAGAATATTCTATGAATGTACCAAACTCAAAAATAATGAGCAAATATTGATACTTCTTCCAATATTCTTATTAATGGGCATTCTTTAGGTCTGTAGCTCTCTCAAATTTTATCTTTTTTGAGTGAGTTCTCCATTTGCCAGGTAGACATTTTGACATCAGGACAGAACTAGGAGAGCTTGATCAATAGTTTGGTAGCTGTGGGACATGTGCAATGGATGGCTTCAGGGGGCAAGAGGTGGCCTGCAATCCATTTGTCATGAGCCTCCAGTTTTATATTCAAAAGCTCTCTTGATTTAGTTCTGACATTTCAGGTGTGAAGAGCAAGAAGCAAGTTCTCTTAGTGAATATTAAAAAAATATACCAGAAGACTCGAGGGAGGAGATATAGAAGCAAAAGGCAGGTAGTGACAGGAAAATACATAAGAGAAGTCTTTCAAGGAAAAGGGAAAAGCAGAGCATCAAGCATTCTGATATGGATAACTACTGTCCAGGGATACTTATTCTTTTTCTAGTGCAGGAAGGAATCTAGTCTTTCTTTCTCAGTCATTCCCAAATGCCTTAAAGACAAATAAAATGATAGAAACATATTCTTCTTGAAATACAATGTGGACAGTATTTGGATAGTCTTATGGTGTTTTTTAAAAAAAATATATTTCTCTCTGATTGTGAGAGCATGTGTTTATAAAGTCAGAGGGAAAAACAAGTAAGTCATCCCAGAGCAAAGCAGAGCTTGCAAAATCTTTTGCCCCTCTTCCAACATTCATCTCAACTTTAGGACACCACTTACCCATCTTACGTTGGATATTTTAAAACCATCAACTTATGTCCCTTAAGACATTAGAATGAAATGCATTGGCATATAGAATCTAGATGGAAAGCAAATGAGCTACCTGGGCTTAAAGGAATGATGCTTTAATGGCAGCATTTTGAGGGTGAGGGTGATTTTTCAGGGCCTCTTGAATCCTGACATTTTAGCAGCTCTCTATTCCATTGTTGCATCAATAGAGAGGTGTTTTGTTTGTTTGTTTGTACAAAAGTTGAAAGAGAAAATTGGGGGACTCTAAGCTTCAGTGGTATAAAGCCTGGAGAGGGTCCCACTTAAGTGATCTGTATATATGGTAAGTTCTGGGTATTTATCCAATATTTAAAATTATTCTTTTTTGTTCAAATTAAAAGTTCAATCTTTTTGTTCAAGTTGATATCCTCCACTGACTAATTTTATAACAATGTGATATGGTACATGTTACCGTGCAACTTATTATCAATCCTGTGAATCCTACCCACCTTCAAAGGCCCAACCTTGTATATAAGCCTAACTTGACATGTTCCCTGATCACCCCAACCTTCTGATATCTTTCTTTTCACTCATATTTTATAAGTATTTTATCCATATGTATTTAACATTTATATCCTCTCTCAAATTTCAGTTTTAAAGAATGTATTTCATTGCTTCGTTTAAAGTGTATGCTCCTGGAAAGCTGAAATCATACCTTACATTATCTTTCTGATGTATTAATAGTCCAGTGGCTCTGTGCTTGGACTGATTATGTTTAGCCCAACTTAACAAAAATATAATAAGCATTTACTCTGTGTTACAAATGGAGTTTCAGAGATGGATAAAATAATATCCCTGCCCTTATGAAGATAACTGACCAGTTAAGAAAGACAGAAGAGCTTGGTTTTCATCAGCCAAGATCATTTCCAGCAAAGCACATTAGAAAGTGAGGCCCTTGAGACCACAGACTGTGCTCATTCACTTTGTGACTTCAGCATGTAGTCAGCCAAGCCCTGATGTCGCTGTTGGGCACCAGACTCATACATCCAATGGCCTGCATGACCTTTCTGATATAACTATCTCATGCTTACCACATCCCACAGAGAACTGTTAGTCTTCTTCACTCCACAGGAAGCCTGCCTGCTTCTCCTATTTGTCAATGTCAGCTTCTGGCGGGCTGTTAAAAACCTAGGAGCTACCTTGACACTCACCTTATCAGCCAATCACACTGATTTTTGATCTAAAAAATACACCCAGATATCACCAGCTCTCTTTCCATAGTTGAAGCCAGCAAGTGTTTCTCTGTAATAAATACAGCAAACTCCTAATGCATTTCCCTGCTTTCTCATTCACCTCTTTTCTGTTTGTTTTGTTCCACACAAAGCTTATTTCCACCTCAGGGCTTTTGGCTTTGCTGTTACCCTTGCCTGGAATAGAAATTTTGTCTTGTTTACCACTAAATCCCTAACATATAGGAGATTTCCTGTTACAAAATAAGAAATCAGTATTTTGGCGATTGTTGTTGAATATACGCAGACATGAATGAATGAGTTGAGTACCTGCTGGTGGCGTGGCTAGGAACTGACTTAGTCTCTGACCTCAAGAAGGTTATGGCTTAAATATATTTGATTATATGGGCTCTCTATAAATAAATGAGCAATCCTCTGCTAGGCATTAAATGGGTGATGGAAATAGTATATCCTGGGTGAGCTCAGAGAACCAAAGGCAGTCAAGCACAATAGTTAAGATGGTTTTCATCTTCAGTACCTGCTTTTATGTTAATAGAAGCTTCCTCTTAGCCAGATGGAATTCCCCTTAGCTTTTTAGGGCTGGAAAAGTTCCCATGTGAGCAAGCATCAATTTCATGATTTATCCTACTGACTAAATAAATCAGTCATTTCCTGGAAACTGTAATATGTTGAAAAAAAACCTGGATTTACTCCCCTGTCCACAAACCTCCTCCTCTTTTAATCCTTTTCTGAATCTCAGCCTTTTTACTGTTTTGTTTTGTTTTGTTTTTTTGAAAATTGGGATTATAGTAGTAACTATTCAAGGAATGGTTATGTGGCTTGAGGGCAGTAATGCACATAAATGAATTATGACAGGGTCTGGTACATACTACTAAGTCATCATAAAGAGGATATGATAATAATGATATATTAAAACATTTAAGCTGTAGAATCCTTTATGAATATAAAGAAAAAGGAATCAAGGCCTTGAAAATAGAATGTTTTGTTTCTGGCATAGAGTTTAGATCTTACATAATTTTTACTATGTTAGCCAGGAATATATTGGTACTCAATGAAACATTTCGTAGAAAAAAAACATGTTTAGAGTCAAAAGAAAGAAGGTCAGAGAAATTCAGGAACACTTTTTTTTTTTAATTGAAAAATAATTCCTATCACATTTAAATTGTCCATATTATAACTAACTCTTGGGAGGTCTAAATATTGCTTAGAGTAATTGAAATAATGGTGACATTCTCTGCAAAAAGACTTAATTCAAAACCTAAATTTTGTTCTAGCCAAGTTAAAATTTTATTCATGGTCTTCTTTAAAGAGAAAATTTAAAGGGTAGGCTGGGATTTTCAGGCAAACATTAAGAAAAGGAGGTTTTATTTCATCTGCATTTGACTTTGATTTCTCTGTACCTTTCATAGTTTTTGTTGCATACTTTAGCCAGGCTCATTATAAGTGCCTAATAAATATCTTTTAAATAAATGAATAAATGTGTTCAGGATTCATACATATAAGCTTCGTGTGATTTCAGAGACAAGTATGTGGATGGTTGCAAAGTCCTTAGTCCCTTGTGACAGAGCCCATTTGTCATGGCTGATAAAGTCAATGGCATGGCTTCTTCACCTTCTTTTTGAAGCCTCTGCTTCCAAAGAACTTACCCATTTCTAGGAGTTGTACCCAGGTCTGTTCAGCATGAAGCTGCTGTTTTTCCAGCTTCAACTATAGGTTTTCACTGATTAAAAAAAATAATAATAAAATAATAATAATAATAATAATAATAATAACGCTCCTAAACCTGTGGTGACTTTCTTCCAGCTCTCTATTATAATAGAGTCTCTGGTTCTCTGCTACCCCATCCACCCACAAAGACTGGTCACAGGAGGCCTACCTAGCCTTTGAGGCTCATCAGATACAGGAAGCTAAGTCACCACCAGATTATGAGAATAAACTGGCTGAGGGCTTGAGTGTCATCCCAGTGACTGCCAGGTCTAACGGGGCCTCTGGAGGCTCTCAGCTTAAGCAGGCAGCTGTATTAAAAAAGATGCATTTTCCTTATAGAGTACCATTCATCAGAAGCACCATTCCTCCTCATTCCTCTTAACGTACTGGAATCCCCTGTGAGGATCTCCAAGTAAGTTTTCCAAGTTTGTTTTTAGAGTGGGTCTCTTAAAACCAGTTATCAAAAATGACAGTATTGACCAAAAACCTAGGCAGAAAGATTAAAATGTTTCTTCTTTGACTTCTGCTCAACAGAATACAAAACTGGGATTTGTCAGATATGTTTTTGGCTCTAAAACAGACCCCTTGCTTTAAGTGTATCTAGCAACATTAAAAGTAGGGATTGATAACAGTCCCTTAGACTTGTACTGTGCCAGAGCTTTTACTATAATCTTGTGGAAAAATTGATCTAGAATTCTGTGTCTGTCACTTCTTGCCTGCACAGGCTATTGGCATGTTTAGCCACTCCAGGCCCAAGGACAATAAAAGATCTGGTGGAAATTCCCTGCCCTGGACTGGGGTTTTGGAGGCCTTTATTCCACACAGAGTTTCAAATGAGCGAGTCTGGTCCTAAGTGCATGATAAACACCAGGTATGTGGCCTCCTTATTTCAATTTCACTCAGTGTAGAGAGCCAGTTTCTGCTTTGGTTTTCAGTGACCTTTCCAGTTTCCCATCAGGACTACATCTGAGTTCAAGCATGGTCATGTGAGATCGTGTCTCGTTTGCCATTTTTTTCTGCCAGATCCTTCCCTTGACCTGGATCTATTGTAGACCATGCTTTGGTGCCTCTTACATCATCAATACAGATGATTACCTCTATCAGAAGACCTTCACACTCAACCTGACTGAAAAACACTACAACCAATATGTTTAGCACTGCTAAAATCATGAACCTAAATTTTACGCTAGCTAGTTGTATCATCTCTTCTGTGGCTCTTTTGGCTTCTGGCCCCTCCATCTGGTCTTCCCCCACCTCTAAGAAACAGAGCCTGACATTTTGCATGGCTTGGACAACGCAATGTAAAATAGAGTAAAACTGGGAATTTGATTCCACTGCTAAGGACACAGTTTCCTGGTGTGAGTAGCCCCAGAAGTGATGATAATAATTCTACGTAATCCTAAAGTATTCAATTGTCATGACTTCAGGGAAGGAGGAGGATTTTATTTCCTTTACGTGGCCGACATAAGTCATTCAAAAACAAGCTTTTTTTTTTTTTTCGTTCTTAAAGATTTTATTGGGGAATTGTGGTGGGGACTTGGGGATGGGGAACAGCGTTGGGGAACGGGGAAGGGGAACAGATAAGTTGTTGTCCTTTTGTTCTTCAGTCTAGTTGCAGAGGACATTGCTTCACTGGCCCATGTTGGTATCGTCATTGCGCTCTTCCCAGGTGGGGCAGATCGGTCTCCGGCCTCTGGACGGCCTCTCACAGTGGCTCTTGTGAGAGCTGCCGGCCTCTCACACTGGCTGCCGGCCACTCACTGCAGCCCATGGCAGCCCACTGAGCAGAGGCTGCAGCCCACACCATCCCCGACTCACAGCAGCCCAGCTCCAGGTGGAACCATTGTTCACCATCTTAGTTATAGAGGCAACCAGGTGGAGCTGTTGTTCACCATCTTAGCTGTAGAGGACGCAGTGTCACTGGCCCTCGTATGTGATCTGAACTGGGGCCCAGCTTCTCAGAGCTGGCATCCCAAGCCAGCTCCCAATCGATGTAACACTTGGCCGGCCCAAAAACCAAGCTTTTTAAAGAAAGGGAATGTGGCCAAAGAAAACCTTAGGCATGCCATCTTGCACCCTGCCCTCCTCATTGCTCAGGAGGCAGCTGCTGAGGACAAGGCTGCTTTCTCCCCAAGGGCCAGTTAAAGCCTCAGATATAAAAGCAGAGGAATGTGTGTTCCACTGTGTCTCTGGCAAAATCTTATCATGAATAAAGGTACAGTTTCACTTTATAGTTTTTTGGGTTCCGGTCACTGGATCCATCTGGTCAGGATAAAACCAGAGGAAAATGGAAAGAATGAAAAAGGAAGTTTTTTGTTGTGGTTTTTTTTTTTTCCTTCCCTTCAAGAGAAGAATTTCTAGCCACTTTTATTCCGATGCTTTCCAAGCTGTTTTGAATGAAAACCAGCCTTCCAGCTAACTCTTATGGGTGCAATATTGATCAAATAAAAGAGCTCGTGAAACAGTTGGTTGGAGGCCCAGTGAAAAGAAATGTGACAAGTTTCCCACAGATTCCTCCACCAAACGGATAATGGGTGGGAGTTCACTGAGAAGCAGCAAAGCATTTGGTGGGAATGCTCTCAAACAGAGTCTGCCCAAGGAGTTCCCAAGAATTCCCCTTGAGCCAAGGGCTCCCTGTTATGAGCATGAAAGGCTTTTGATCATGTCATTTCAATTTGTCCTGCAAAACATGTCTCAAAGAGTGGAAAAGGAAAGTATTTACTGCACAGACGCTAGTTGTTAGCCCAGCTCTATTTTTTTTTTTTTTTACTTCTTTTTCTTTTTTCCTTTCTTTTCTTTTTTCACGAAAGATGTCTCCTGAAGCTTTATGGCTTCCTGCACTCACTAAAGTGTCTTCTGTATCATTGTAGGATTCAAAGTAACAGTGGAAGAAAGAGGAAAATAAAAAAAAAATAATAACACATCACCTTAAAGGAAGCCATACTCTTAAGTCTATTACTTCTGTGCTCAGGTCTACGAAGTCTGATTCATCTACTTCATGCTGCTTATTCTGGGAGGAGCAGTTAGGTGCCGGTAGATCAGAGTGAACTGAACAAGAGAAGCTATGAGGCCAAATCACGGAAGTATTAGATTTTGCAGGGCTGCTAAGAAAAGGCAATCGCCAGCTCTGACGCTTCCTGCAAAGTTGATTTGTCAGCTATTTTCCCTCTGACAGATAAGAAATCTAATTGGTCTCTCTGTCTAAGGAAACGGTGATTTGTGGTTCTGGATAAATTGAATTTTTAGCAACCAGTGAGCCTTATACTCACACAAAAATCAAAATAATTTGGTTGAGAGATAATGCTTTAAAAAATCATCATCATTATTTTTACAAACAACTCTCTGGTTTCCCTAAGTAGAAATATATAAATTTGCTCTTTTAAAAATGTACAATCTATGCACAGGGCATCTTGAGTTGAGCAGCCCTGAGCTGCCAACGGGAGGCTGGATGGCGACTGCACTTGGAGCTGAGCTAGCTGCACCCTCTACAACTAAGACTGAAGGACAACAACTTAACTGTTCCCCTTCCCCAATTCCCCAACACATTTCCCCTTCCCCAATAAAAATCTTAAAAAACAAAACAAAAATGTACAATCTAAAATGGAAAACTTTGATTCTGCTTCTACATTATTTTTCTGATTTCATTCTCTGTGTCAAATTTGGTCTGCATTGCAAATGACTGACCTTGGGAAGGTTGGATAGGCATTCTATATCTCAGTGTCCTCATCCATCATAGGGGCTGATAATGGTACCTACCTCATTGGGTAATTAAAGGTATTAAATGAGATATTAAGGCCGGTGCATGGTAAGCCAAAGTTGCCATAGCTTGGTGAAATTTGAGTTTAAAGTAATTGTAGAAAATATTAGTTCTCTATATGCCAGGCATCCACAATTCTAAATGCTTATTACAGATAAGCTCACGTAATTCTAACAACCCTGTATATATTAGTCTATTTTTCATATGCAGGAGATAAGGCACAGAAAGGCCAAGTAAATTGCATAAGGTCATACAGTGAATAAATGTTTGTCTCCCTTTCTAGACTATGAACATCTTGAAGATTGGCACCTTGTTTTATAGATGTTTGTACATCAGTGCTTGAATCATTATAGGCTCTTAATAAATATTTGTGGAATTGAAGTGTACAGGGTGGACTTGTTTATGTGTTTCATAATATGGTGAGAAGAAAAAAGATAAGTTTATTATATATATATAATAATTCTGAGTAATATATATAATGTTACTTATATTAATATATATTATATATAATATCACATATATTATATATAATAATTCTAAGTATATAAATATATATATATATGCATACACACATATGTTTAAGCTCCTTTATAGGCCATATTTTTGAGTATCCTATTCTCTTACCAACTTTTATACTCACAACAAGAGGAATGAGAAGATAGGATTCTATTTACGTATCAAGATGGATTCTCAGTAGGGTAAATTCTTAAGGGAACAAAGATTGCCTTCAATATTGAAAAATATATGGAAATTCTTACTCTAAACTGTTATTATATTGTCTCCAGGGAGGGGATAAAAATTAGCTGAGGGAGGGACACAGTGGTGAATAGTGTGTTTGTCTTGTACTCCATGTACTTCTCACACTTCCACAATATTTGAGGTTTGCTTTTTAAATACACATATTTTACTTTTAAATTTAAACAAACATTGAAAAATAGAACAAAAGAAAACAGAAGATAGGAATAATCAATGATTGACGGCACACCCACCTCTATGTTATCATGGGGTGTGCCATCAATCTTTGATTATTCCATTCATTCTTTGCACTCTGTTATCACCTTAGTCCAAGAACTCAATACCATGCTCTTAAATTATTGGAATTTACTCTTCAAGTCTTTATTCCATTTTAGTCAAGTGTGTATGTTTGGGTTTATTTCTGGACTCTAAATTGTTTTCCATTTGTCTATTTGACTGTTTTCATGCTAGTACCATACTGTTTTGATTACTATAGGTTTATAGTATAGCTTGAAATCAGGAAGCTTGATGTTTCCTGCTTTGTTCTTTTTTTCTCAAAATTGTGTTGGATATTCAAGATCTTTTGTGGTTCCATATATATTTTTAAATTGTCTTTTCTACTTTGGTAAAAATTGCCATTAGAATCTTGATTGGGATTGCATTGAATTAATATTGTTAAAATGCCCATATTTTTTATAATTCTTTCCATACAGTAATACCAGATACCTTTCCATTTATTTGTGTCTTCTTTGAGTTCTTTCATTGATGTCCTGTAGTTTCCAGAGTAGAGATGTTTCACCTCCTTGGTTAAATTTATGCATAAGTATTTTATTGTTTTTGATGCTACTGTAAATAGTATTGCTTTCTTTATTTGTTTTTAAGATAATTTGTTAGTATATAGAAATGCTACTGATTATTGTAGATTAATTCTGTATCCTGCAGCTTTACTAAATTCTTTGTTTAAATCTAACAGTTTTTGGTGGAGTCTTTTGGATTTTCTATACAGTTATGTTGCTGAACAATGGGGATAAGTTCTGAGAAATGTGTATTTAGGTGATTACGTTGCTGTGCAAATGCTTAGGGGCCATGATGAATGAAACAGCCTGAGATTAAATCAAACACAAGAGAAAACTGCAATCAAGAGATGCAGTAAACCGAAAATGTATGAGGATGCTGCCAGCATTACAGGACATACTGTTTTATAGCACTTTTTTTATGAGTAGAAATAGTACACTCTAAAATAACAATAAAAATAATAGTATAGTACATAAACCAGTAATACAGTCATTTATTATAATTATCAAGTGTTATTTGATCATTTGAGCAAATATCGTTATTAAGTATTATTATACATAACTGTATGTGCTATATACTTTTATACGACTGGCAGTGCAGTAGGCTTATTTACACCAGCATCACCACAAACTCGTGAGTAATGTGTTGCACCATATTGTTATGTTGGCTACAATATCACTAGGCAATACAATTTTTCAGCTCCAATATAATTTTATGGTTCCACTATCATGTATGCAGTCTGTCGTTGACTGAAAGCCATTATGTGTCACATGATTATATAAAATTTAAGCACCTACAAATAGAGACAATTTTACTTTTTCCTTTCCAATTCTTATGCCTTTTGTTTTCTTGTCTAACTGCTCTGACTAGGACTTCCAGTACCATGTTGAATACGAGTGGTGAGAGAGTGTACTCTTGTCTTGTTCCTAATCTTAGATGAAAAGATTTCAACCTTCCACCACTGAGTATAATGTTAGTTGTGAGCTTTGTGTATATGGCCTTTATTATGTTGAGATATGTTCTTTCTATACCTAATTTTTAAAAAGTTTATTATTATGAACATATATTTATGTCAAATGCTTTTTCAATGTCTATTGAGATGATCATATGAATCTTTTTCACTTTATTCATATGATATGTTCATTGATTGATTTGAGTATATTAAACCTTCCTTAAATCCCAGGTACAAATCCCATTTGATCAAGGTGAATAATCCTTTTTAATGTGCTGCTACATTCAATTGCTAGGATTTTGTTGAGAATTTTTGAATCTATATTCATTGGAGATATTGGTCTGCAATTTTCTTTCCTGATGATATCCTTTTCTGGCTTTGGTATCATAAAAATGCTGGCCTCACAAAATGAATTTAGGAATGTTTCCCACTCTTCGATTTTGGGAAGAGTTTTTGAAAGATTGGCATTAATTCTTCTTTAAATGTTTGGTAAAATTCACCAATGAAGTCATCTGGTCCCGGGCTAATTTTTATTGGGCGAGTTTTGATTACTGAGTCACTTTCCTTACTAGTAATTTGTCTATTCAGATTTTTCTTATCTCCTTGATTCAGTCTTGGTAAGTTTTATGTTTCTGAGACTTGTTCCATTACTCCTAGCTTGTCCAGTTTGTTGATATATAGTAAATTGTAGCTGCTTGCGTTCCTTTTTATTTCTGTGGTATCAGTTGTAAGGTCTCCTTTTTCACTTACGATTTTATTGATTTGGGTCCTCTGTCTTTCTTTTTTCTTGGTTACTCTAGCTAGGGCTTTGTCAATTTTGTTTATATTTTCAAAGAACAACTCTTATTTTGGTTAATCTTTTCTATTATTTTCTGTTCTCTAGTTAATTTATTTCTGCTGTAATCTTTATTATTTACTTCCTTCTGCTAATTCTGGGATTAGTTACCCTTAACTTTTTAGTTCCTCAAGGCATATTTAGGTTGTTCGGATTCTTTCTTGCAGTTTAATGCAGGTATTTATTGCTATGAAGTTTTCTCTTAGAAATACTTTTGCTGCATCCTATAAGTCTTGGTATATTGTGTTTTCATTTTTGTTTGTCTCAAGAAACTTTTTTATTTCCCCTTTAATTTCTTCCTTGATCCACCATTTGTTCAGGGGAGTATTGCTTAATTCCTATGTATTCATGAATTTTCCAGTTTTCTTCTTGTTTCTGATTTCTAGTTTCATGCTATTTTGGTCATAGAAGATACTTGGTATGATTTCAGTCTTTTTAAATTTGGTAAGACTTGTTTTGTGGCTAACGTATGGCCTATCCTCGAAAATGTTCCATATATGCTTGACAAGAATGTGTATTCTATGGTTGTCAGATGAAATGTTCTACATATGACTGTTAAGTCCATTTGATCTGCAGCATTGTTCACGTTTGCTGTTTCCTTACTGATCCTCTGTATGGATTACCTATTCATTATAGGAAGTGGGTTATTAAATTATCAAGTATTGTTACATTGCTGTTTATTTCTCTGTTAGTTTTTAGCTCTTTTAGTTTTTGGTTTATGTATTTAGGTACTTCAATGTGGGACACATACATATTTACAATCATTATAGCTTCTTGATGTACTGACACCTTTATAATTATATAATGACTTTCTTTGTGTCTCTTTTTCCCTTTATAGTTTAAAGCCTATTTTGCTTGATATAAATATAGCTATTGATATCTTTTTTGGTCACCATTTGCTTGAAATATCTTTTTTCATCCCTTTACTCTATATGTGTCTTTAAAACTAAAGTGAGCATCTTGGAGACAACATATTGTTGTATTTTGCTTTTTGACCCATTCAGCCATTCTACAAGTATGTCTTTTGATTAAAGAATTTAATCTGTTTACTATTAAGGTAGTTATTGATAAGTATGAGCTTACTATTGCCATTTTGTTGTTTTCTGGTTGTTTTCTAGATCCATTATTTTTTGTTTCTTATCCTATTGTGGGTTTTTTTTGTGTGTGTTTTGATATCTTGTGGCATCTTTGTACGTTTTGACTTCTCCGTTATGTTCTCTAGCGTAATTACTACAGGTTTTTTTTTTTGTTTTTTTTTTTTGAGGGCAGTGTTGGCCCTCATATGTGGGACCCGAACCTGGGCTGCTGGCTTCCCAAGCCAGCGCTTAACCACCTTGCCACTAGGCCGGCCCCAGGTTTATTTTTCTTATGTTTACCAAGGGACTTACATAAAATATCTTAACATTATAACACTCTATTTTGAACTAATAACAACTTCAACAGAATTCCTTAGCTTTATACTTTTTATCCCCCCCTCTTACATTTTAGGTTACTGATGTCACAGTTCACAAATTTTTTATATTGTGTCACAAATAATAAATTATTATAGTTATGATTATTCTTACATTTGTTTTTAACTTTTAAACTAGATTGGTAAGTGAATTATTCACCACCATTACCATATTACAGATCTAACTTTGACTATATATTTACTATTACCAGTGAGTTTCACCTGCCTTCTTATGTTTTATGTTAATTAGCATCCTTTTATTTCCATTAAAAAAAAACACCTTTCTTTATATTTTTAATGTCATCCCATTCTCTTCTAGCCTGAAAAGTTACTGTTGAGAAACCTGCCTATATATAGTCTTATGATGGTTCTGTTGTATGTAACTTCTCTATTTTTCTCTTACTTCCTTTATTTCTTTGCCTTTGACATTTAACAATTTAATTATAATGTCTCTTGGTGCAACGTAATTTGGTTTCAACTTACTTGGAATCCTTTAGCCCTCATGGGCGTGGATGTACATTTTTCTTTTCAGGTTTTGGGAAGTTTTCAGCCATTATTGCTTTAAAGGTACTTCTGTCCCTTTATCTTTCTCTATTTTCCATAATGCAAATATTGTTGCTTTTGATTGTGTCCTATAAGTCCTATAGGCTTCCTTCACTCTTTTTATTCATTTTTTTCCCTTTTTGGTGCTCTGATGGGATAATTACAAATGCCCTGTCTTCCAAATCATATATGAAGAGGATGCCAAGAAAATGTATACTCATTTTAAGAAAGAAAAAAAACTGTATTAACATTACACTGCTGGTAACCACTTTGACAACCTCTTATAATTTCAGAAGTCAAACATGACTTATATTTATCTTTTGTTATTGGTATATATTGAATATTACAATTTTAATACAGTTTTTTCCTTTTCAAAAATATGTATACCTTTTATTGGCACCCTCTGGATGGATTGAAATATATATATAATTCTTTTTTCTCCTGTATGGCCGAGACTACTTTTGAAGTTCTCTATTGACTTCTCCAGTTCAGTTATTGTATTTTTGAACTCTAGCATTTCTGTTTTGTTTTGTTTCTTATTTATTTATTTATTTATTTATTTATTTAAAGATTTTATTGGGGAACTGGGGGAGGGGAACAGTGTTGGGAATTAGGGAAGGGGACAAGCCAGGTTGTTGTTCTTCAATCTTCGTTGTGCAAGTCACCATCTGGCTTCCCGTTGGCAGCTCAAGGCCTCTAAGCTCAAGGTGCTGTGTTCAATCTTAGTTGCTGGTGGGTGTAGCCACCATCCCATGTGGGAGTCGAACCAGCAGCCTTGTTGTTAAGAGCGCAAGCCCTATCCACTGAGCCATCCGGACAGCAACTCAGCTCAAGGTGCCTAGTTCAGTCTTAGTTTCGGGTGGGTGTAGCCCATCATCGAATAGGCCATCTTGTTGTGGCAGCTCAGCGACAGCTCAGCTAGGGCACAGCATTCACTGGCCCATGTGGGAATTGAACTGGCGGCCCTGATCCTCAGAGCACACGCTCTAAGCCATCTTTCAACCAACTGAGCCACTCAACCGGCCCCTTGTTTTGTTTCTTTAATGGTTTCTATTTCTTTGTTAAACTTCTCTTTTTTTTGTTTTCTTCAATTAGTTTTCTGTCTGTGTGTTCTTGTAATTCCTTCAACTTCTTTAAGAGAATAATTCTAAATTCATTGTCTGACAGTTCATACATCTCCACTTCTTTAAGGTCCATTATTGGCACTTTATTAGTTTTCTTTGGTGATGTTTTATTTACCTGATTGTTTATGATCTTTGATTCCTTACATTGGTATCTGCACAATTAAGTATGTGGTCTCCTTTTCTAGATTTTGCAGGTTTGCTTTGACAAAGACAGTTCTACACCAATCGACTCAGTTTGGGATTTTGGACAAGTCAGCCGGTAATGTCCTTGGGCAGGTTGGACCTGATTTAGGGTCTATTTTTGGACAAGGCAACTGCTCGTACTCTGAGGCTGGAGGTCAGTGTGTGCACCATTAGCTGAGAACAGCGGAATAGGACTGCTGGCCTGGTTCCCTGCCCAGATGAGACCGTAGTATTGGCTTCACATTTGCCTAGATCTATTCTGGTCAGGCTAAATAGATAGCCAGGACTCGGTACTACACTCAGCAGGAGATGGGGATGTGAGTTAGCTTCCCGGCCCTGACAGGACATCAGGATGGGACCCAGGGACTATTATGGCTCATTGTTTGGGGACTTGAATTGGGCAAGAGTGTGCACTGAATTCCTTGGACAGGTAAAGCCACTGGTTTTGCTGTGCTGATAGGAAGAGCCATGAGTTATGCTCTCTGCCAAGTGCCACAGCTGGGCTGTTGGTTGAGCTACACAGCTTCCCGTATGCTCTGGTTAGATTTCCTGGTCAGGTCGGCTGAGGTTAGATGCAGCAATGAGTGGGGCTGTGAATTCGTTTCCCAATCTAAGCAGAGCAGGGGAAGCAGCTCAGCTCTAAAGCTGGTGAAGCTCTTTGTTTCTTGTCTTAACTCAAGCCCGCTTGCACCTCACATTTCCTGGCTGAGCAAGTCAGTTATCATTTCCTCTTTACATACTCTCTTGTCATATCATTTAACTCCTCAAGTACTCCAGGATTCAGAGGCAGACAGTGATTGATAGTAGAACCCACTAGTTTTTGCTGAATAATATGGAGCTTGTATTCAGTATAATATTGACTTGTTAATTGTTTTATGTGTAAATATTGACTCTCTTACTGCTAGGTTACGATTTGGGTCTTTTGCTGCTTTTCAAAAAACTATTGTAACTAGTACTATGCTAAACACACAGAAGGTATTCAATTTGGTTGCATTGCTTAAAACAAAAGAATGACTTTGACAATTATATTTTTAGGAAATGGTCCAGTGTGTTAGGTTTTTGTGGGGTTATCTGAGAACAAATGGGTGTTGTAGGGGAAGAAATTCACAAACTCAAATTATACTCTGTAGACATCCAACTCACTACTTTTTTTCAACTCACTATTTTTTATTGCTGTTTTAAGAATGAATGGGGTCACATACATTCATAAAATTTGAAGTGTTCCTGATTTAGGTATTTGTATGTTTCACCTGCTTAAAGTCTTATAAAAGGACCCTGACTATAAATGTGCCAAATACTCGGCCAATGAGATGCCTACATGTAGTTCAGCCATTGTTTTAGATATGAATCATGTGCAATTGGTACAAGATGGACTATCATATGTCAAAGCATATGCCTGCCACTGAAGCCAAATAAAGAGAACGTATGCTTGGGAGTAAAACATTTGTAACTCTTATTGCTTATCAAAAATTAATGAGAGCAACTGTGAGTGTTTACACTATTTGGGGTTTATAAACAGATCAGCAGGGTTAATTGTAGCAACTGTTTTTGCAAAACAGTCAAGTATAGCCAAGCTGTGATGCTGTTTTCCTACACCCCCACTCTGAAACACATACCCAGCCACCCCTCTCCACACAAGCACACCAACACATATTTACTGTGGGGATGGGGTGAGCATCAGAAACTCTATTAATAGATCCTCTAGCTCAGAGTTTCTTTACTCCACAGCATACGAGATTGATCATTAAAAATTCACTTCTGAAATATTCACATTTCCACTCAGGGGGAAAAAAAATCTGTGTGTAAATTTGACACAGAAGCCATCAAAAGTGCACTATATGTATATGTATATAATGCTTCCTTGTTTATAAAGTACATTCACTTACAAGACCTTGTGTAATTTCAAAGTGATCTGTTGGCAGATATTTCCATCTTTATTCCATGACTTATTTCATAGGTGAAAGAATTGAGCTTCCACTAGATAGAATCGCTTTCATGGCAGGTTTTTTTTTTTTTTTTTTGAGGGCCGTGTCACTGGCCCTCTTATGTGGGACCGAACCGGGGCCGCTGGCTTCCCAAGCCAGCGCTTAACCACCGCGCCACTCAGCCGGCCCTCATGGCAGGTTTTGAACTCTTACCTGCTGCCTCCACCTCCAGGGTAGTTTCCACTGCATGTAGCTGTTCACCATCATTTGAGAGTGATACCCTATTGGAAAACAGTTGATATATGGATTGAAGGCTTGACAGGGGATGAGAGCTGGGATCATTGTGTTCAACATTATCACCCACCATACCTGCCACTTGTGAATCTCGGGAGAATGTTAGGTCCAGGGAGGTTTGGCTGCATCATCAGAGCATGCATGCAGTGATGTCTTTGGTCCTTGGCAAACAAGCAGTATAAGCAACATTTCTTTCAAAGGTGATGACATTTCCTCTTTCTAAACAAACCTATCTGCAACCTGAGTCCTCAGCCCAACTCCATGGAATACTTCACAGCAGGTAGGTGGTATGGACTCTCCCTAAATGCCTACATTTAATCATTATTCATAACCTGACAGCTCTATTGCCATTATATCCAGTATCATTCTCCCCTCTCCATCCCACCCACATTGCTTTCCATTGGGCTTCCATCACTTTTCTCCAGGACTCTTATTACAATCCTCTGATTTCCTTGCCTTCAGTCTCTCCTTTCCCAATTATACCTTGCACACCATGATAGTTATTTTCTTAGTGAAAATCTGAGCGTGTCTCCCACAATCCCATTTGTTCTCAAGATTCTTCCAAGCACAGGAAATTATATACCTTTTTTCTAATAATGGTATCAGGAATAATCAGCATTTATTTTTTATCCTACCTATGCTTGTTTTGATGCAAAGTCACTTTATGTATATATTGTATGTTTTAAGTCCTGTCTAAATCTTTAAGCCAGGTACACATAAAGAGAGCTTAGAATACTATTGGCTATTCCACTCAGCCTAGAACAACACTGCCCAAGCCATTTATGTAATTTTAAATGTTCTAGTAAGTACATTAAACAGAATTTAAAAGAAATAGATACATTTTAACAGTATTTTACTGAGCCTCATATAGCTGATATATTTTAATTTCAACCATATAATTAATACAAACATGATTAGTGAGATATTTCCTTTGTTAATACTAAGTATCTGAAATCAAATATATTTTTTTCCCACTTAACAGCACATCTCATGTGAAACTAACCACAATTCAAGTGCTCAATAACTACATGTGACTATTAGCTACCACATTTGACAGCACATGACTAGAACTCCTTGTCCTACCTGCCCCACCCAACCCCTCTCTCTGCCCTTTCATGACCAAGCTTACAGAAAATGTCTGTCCTTGCTCTCTGGACATAATCACCATTCATTATCTTCAACCCCAGCAGGCTGATTTTTGCCACACTTATACGCTAAAATGATTCTTGCCAAAATCCCCCACAATTTTCTTGTTGCCATATGAATACTAGTTTTGTCTAATCACCAGGAGTTCTGAATTAATTAAGGTCAAACCAGGAACACACAAACTATGCCAGGTGCTTCAAATGGAGGGGATTTAATATAAGCAAGCTATTTTAAAAATGGAAGAATTAAAATAACCTTACACCTGTTTAGAGCATTAATTTTTTTTTAATCTGTTTTGTTTTTGTTTTTTGAGGGCAGTGTCACTGGCCCTCATATGTGGGACCGAACCGGGGCCGCTGGCTTCCCAAGCTAGCGCTTAACCACCACACCACTCGGCTGGCCTTAGCTAAAGCATTAATTTTAAAAGGGGGAATAGCCTGGTGCAAAGTGAAACTAGAGAATTATTAGAGAAAGCTAATGCAGCCTTTCAACCATATTTAGGAATTTGAGTTTTGGTGGACTGAGCGAGCAAACACAGAAGTCAAGTCAGTATAGGAATTAACTCTGGAAACTTTTAACTGTCCCTAGGGTAAATAAGACAAGAAGTAATACTGCCACCTCTCAGGAGCACACTTACAGCTGACACTGGCGGAAGTGAATGCTGCTGTTTTTAGAACCCATGACCCTGGCAGCCATAGTCACTGCTGCCTGAGACATCCTCAGAAAGAGTGACCAAAAAAGAGCAGCAGTTCCTCCTTTCTTCACATCTTCCAGTTTCTCATTGCCCAAACCAAGGTGGAAGGTAACTAATTAAAGAAGTCTGGGAAATGCAGTTTTTAGTGGTTCACTCTCCTGTAGACACAGCTGAGCACAGAATGGAAATGAGCTGACTACAAACAGATAAATGACAAGCTGAACATATGAGTGACATTTGGTACAGAGATTTTTTTTTCTCCATCTCTGACCACTCCCCCACTCAATCTCCTTACCAGGCTACTCTTCCTCTTAAATGTTATTCAATGTTACTAAATATATTAAATATTAATATTATTCAAAGTCCTATGCTAGTTCCCTTCCACTTCTAGGCCTACCTTTAGTAGATGATTTTATGCACTCTCCTTGGACCCTCCCTGTTACCACCACTAATTTCTTTATAATGATGATTTTTAAATCTCAATTTCTCTATCTTCTCTGAACTTTGGATCCAAACCAAACAAATTGCCCACTGGAGAACCCATGGGGTATACCATGTGCACATAAAATTCAGAATTTTGAAATAGAAATCATCCTATCCCCCCTGTCTTCCAAATAGCTGTCTTTAACTCTATCACAGTTATTCCATCTTGGCCAATGAATGACATAATCCAGGCTGAAACTCATCAAAGCTCTCTTTCACCTCAGCATCAAGTCCAACAAGTCATGTCTACTCTGCTTAGTAAAGATTTCTCAAAATTGCCCCTTTTCACAACCCAGGGGTGTTTTCCTAGCTCAAGACATCATCTTTTGTTTGGGTTACTGCATCAGCTTCTCAGTTGGTCTCATTCTGTTCATGTATTTTCCATACAGCAGTCTGAGCGATGGCTTTAATATGCAGATCAGATCACATTATTTTTCTGTACTAACCCTACCGGGCCCTGTAAGATCTTCTCTGCCTATATTTCTAGTCCCATTTCATGCCACTTGCTTCCATCTTTAGAGGTCACCTCTTGGACAAAGCTGAATTAATTCTATTTCCTACTTTGTCTTTGTCTTTGGTGCTTGCTATTTCTTTGGGGCAACACAAACCCCTCCTTCTTTTCTTTGCTTCAATCCTCACTGCTCCGCTTATCTGAATATTCCTACTCATACCTCAGATCTCATATATGTTTCTTCATCTATCAATAAGAAGACATTCTTGATTCCTGGCATCCCAACATCTCGAACTTTCATAAGAGAAACCATTATCTGTCTTAACTACCTGCTCCCATCATCCTGCACTAAAATGTAAGCATTTATCAGTTTTCTTTTCTTAGCATAATAGTTGGCACATGCTAGATGTTTAATAAATATTTTTGAATAAAAGAATGGTTAAATGGTTGAATGGAGACATGTGACTAGATAGTCATGGATGAATTCCCTAATATCCTTTAAAGTTTTTGCTCTTTTCACTCTGATATATTGCTTCAACACAGATTGCTCATCATATTTTACTCCATCCTATCTTCTTGGACCTAACACCTGAATGGCAAAAGGACATATTCATTTTAAGTTATTTTCTCAGTATCCCTTTTTCTAAGAAACCAATTAAGAGATAGTCTAAAAGGCCAATGGGGGATTTATGACTTTCTTGATAATTGTGCATCCCAATATGTGACTCTGGGCTTCATTAACATTACTGATGACGAGGAAGAGATTTTATTCACTTTGGTAGTTTTCACAGTGCCCAGGACTTAGTCCATGTGGCACGACTGTTTGATGAATAAAGTAATAAGTGAATGCATAATGAATGAAAGTTTGTGTTCTAAAAAAATAATACTTGGTGCAAATTGCACTCAAGAGCTACTTTCTTAAAAGAAAGAAAACCCATATCAACCTGAGAAAGCAGGTCACCGGTTTTGGGAGTTGTTTTAATTGCTCTGTGAAAGCCTGAGAGCACCAGGCTTAAGCAGCTGGACTGTAAAAAACAATGGTTATTTGCCAACGTTCATAAATTCAGCAAACTATTCACTTTTCATGGCTCAGATGCTTAAACCAAATAATTAAATTACCAAGAAAAAATGACTCTGTGTGAGCATTCCGCTACTAATATTTATTCCATTTTTAAACTTAATTTGGGACTATAAACAGACTCAGATGGGCATTCCTTAAGATGCTTCTCTCCCCATAAAAGTATAACATGTGAAATTGGAAAGGGGCCTTGAAAATTCTCTTGTTCAACCCACCCTTCAACACCATAACTTTATATTATAGATAAGCAAAGTGGTGTCCAGGAAACCCAGGTGATTTTCCCAAAGCCACACAGTTCTTGTGACTCTACTGGGACTCCAACTTAAGTCACCATGGATCCAATAAAAAGCAATGACTGCAGCACACTGAGAACTTCCTATGTATTTGGAAGTGGCTAAGCATTGCAGCTTTTAGGCCTCCTTTCATGAAATGTAATTATTTATACAAAAACAGACTTTAACCTCCCTTTCTGCGAAGATGTGTTGGCATACAACAGGCAGGTACTGAGCACTATTTTTAGTTATGAGATTGAAGTGAAAAGGGTAAACTAAAAATAGTGTGTAAAAAAACTGCTAGAGCTACTTTGTCACCTTAATCTTAGAATCTCAGATTATAGTGACACATTTCAAGATAATTCTATTTAGTGTTTTCCCTGAATGCCTGCTGAAGGAAAAAAAAAAAAAGAGGCCTATACTGATGGGAACCCTGAAACTAGGCAGTTGCTTTGGAAGAAAATTTGAAATAATGTAAAAATGGTGAACTAGAATAGTAAATTTGAAGGTGAGTGTGCAGCAAAACAGTGCCCAGTGAAGTGGTTATGTGTGTTCCAACTCTCTCTATTTCTATTCCTTTTTTTTTCGGTAAGGACTAGTGGTTGGTATCTGCCTTATACCCACATAGCTCTCCACCAGGTGCTCCACTGTCAGTTGGGCAGCCACAGATTTACAGTGAACTCAGAAACAAATGTGTTTATTAGCATCTACATTTACTGCCATCCAAAACATTCATATGAAAACACCCACCTTACTCCCTGCCCACCCTTCCATCTGTACTCTGCTGGCAAAGGGAAAACTCAGGCTGAAAACTTTCTTTGAGACCCCAGCATTCAGCCAGGTTTCTGAGTGGAGATGCTGGTTTCTGGGAGGGACATCTCAGTGCCAAGGATGGGTTAAACGGCGCTGTGCAGGAAGCCAGGCTTCTGTGGCAGAGCCGAGCAGCCCTGAACGCATCCCCTAAGGAAGTACAGCTGATGGGATAATGCAGCGAAGCAGCTGGCCGGAGAGAGCGTTCCCCAGCCTGCAGTCACACGGAGCTCAAATCCGTGCTTCTAATTTATCCGCTCTAATTATGATGGATTAGAAGAAGATGCAAAGCACTCTCCCTTTTTCAGGAAAAGCTTTGGAAGTCATCAAGGATCACAACATTTAATAAACTTGGGCAGATCCTACTGAGGACAAGTAGTGGGGCCTGGCCTTGGCAGAGGAACTAGAATCTTTGAAAGGAATACAGATCTCAAACACTCCTCATTTTCTGATAAAAAGAAATAGTTTATGGGTCAGAGAACTTGTATTAGCTAATATCTGAGTGAGTAATTATAGAGGATAATAGTAAAAATGATATGTGTTGTCCACTTGAAAGAGGTAATATCTTCTAGAGAAAATAGTCCAATACGTAATATTTGGCTACATTGAATAATTGTAGACACTGTTATTCACACAAGGTTTCTGAATGTTCTGAATATATCAATTCCCCTTCACCAACAGAAACTTGAATAAAGCAGCTTGGTCTAGCAGTCACCTTAGCTGTAAACTACATAGACTTGAAACTACAAAAAATAAATAAATAAAAATTATGGGTCCATGACTGAGACCCATGATTGAGAAAAAGATGTGATCACTCAACTCCAAAGGCAGAAACATGTAAAAGAAGGATGTTTCTCTTCCCTGGTCCCTAAATGACCCAAATCCATGAGCTTTGTAATAATTTTAATAACTATGAGTTTTTTGAATTAAATGATCAGTTTGATACTGTTCAATTTCACAAATATTTATTAAGTATCAATTATGTCCCTTTGCTATGTATGGTAATAAGTTAGATAGGAATCTTGCCCTCACAAAGTTTAACTTTCTTATTAATTTAAAATTCATTTGAAATAGTTATAAAACAATATGAGATTGTTATAAGAGGTAAAAATAAGATGGGTGCAAAGCCAGGAATTAAGAAAGAAACAAAGAGAGGACCAGAACCATTAGAACGGCTTTATTTAGAAAAAGAATAGCACTGAGATCTTGAAAAGTGAATGACTTCTGAAGTGGAGAAAGGCAGGGGGAGATTCAGTGAAAGAAGTAGAATATTGTCAAATAAATTGGATCGAATCAGGTAGAGAACAATGATGTGTGGAGAATACCACTTCATTGGGAGATAGTTGGGTAGGTAATGTGAGCCTATTCACAAGGAAACAAGAATGGGCTTTTAAGTAGTTGAATGCTAAACCATTATTATTTGGGGAAGAATTACTTTAGAATTGCCTTGAAAGTGTTTTTAATGCCATAAGAACATATTTGTCTCATAGGTACTCTCAGCACCTTTGTGAGTTCAACATATGTGGAAAGTTCCCCAAAATTGTACTAAAAGTAGTCCAAATTCTGACCTTTTTGGATTTAATCATCTTTTTTTCCATCTTTACTTTCATTCTAGAGATGATTTTCTTTCACGGAGGCTGTAGTACAGGACAAAAAATTTGGCTGTATCTTGCCATTTCACTGAGAATTCTGTTTCTATTTCAGTTCTAGATCTTAAAATCACTTCGTGCGTAAGCAGTATGAGAAGTCATATTTGCATTGGAACCAAACGAAAACCCCAAGTTACCTTCTAGGAGTAATGCACTATTTCCATGCAAATGTGTTCCTTCATTCACTGAACATTTATTGGATGCTTTCTCTGAGCCCTGTACTATGGCAGAAATTCTAAAACACAAACCCACTAACAACTAACAGTACCTAACAGCTAGTTCTTTTTTATTTTTCCACTGAGTGTGTCAATCACAGTGACACATAGACAAGAATTATCATCATGGAACAGGAGTTCATGTTTGTAGGTGTGATTTTTGAATGGTGGACAAAGGCCCACCAAGATGCTTCCAGCTAGGAAGTAATTGTAAGGCTGGTGGGAACAGCTCTACAGGATAGAAATTAGGGTACTTTTGGCAGTAGAGAAGTAGAGGAGGGTTCATACATGCATCCTCAACACTCCAGTAGACCTTACCTGCCAGTAGAAGTAGTAACTGTTACATTTTTAAAGATTAAGGTCCTAAAATTACATGCAGCTGGCAGCAAAGTTGGGCAACAGCTTGCGTGTGTGGTCAGGGCAGTCCACTTTTGCTTGAAAAAAAAAAAATAGGACAAAGGAAAAAATGGGAAATGGGGAAAAAAAACAAAAATGTTTCTTTCCTTCTGGGTTTTCATTGCAAAAGGATTATTAAAATAATTTCAGCCTGCTGATGAAGGGTGAAATATCCCAGGCAGGGAGCTGCACAACTCAAAGAGAATTAATTTTGTAGTTTTCTGCCAATTTTTTTTTTCTCCTCAACCTCTCCCCCTCAGAACTGCTTATGTCTTAGTCACATACTGGATGAATAAAACGAGCGCATAGCTTGCTGTAAAGAGCTGGGGTTGTGGTCATCATCTGCTTTGGAAGACAGTCAAGGACTAATTAGGCAAGTTTCTCTCACTATCAAGTTTTGACAATCTGGAAATTGGGTGGCAGTATAAGGAGAGGTCCGCCGATGGAGACTCTTAAGTAGAAGAGACTGTTTTCAAGACCGAGAGACATACAAAGTTAGGCATCTGGTATTACTTGTCCTATTCCTTGCTTCTTGTATCTCCTACAGTGCTATTAAAATCTGGTTAATGATTGTATTCATTGGGGAAATATTTTTTTTCTTCAATTGTGTGTGTGTGCTCAACCTCCACTTTAGATTTTGTGAATAAGAGTTTCTCAGAGTGGGTCTCAATAATCTAGTTTCCAAAATGTGTCCTAAGTATTTCTAATAGTCACCAAAATTACACATCCACAATCTAAGTTGATGATAAGACTTAAACTAGAGGGGTCACCTACTCAAGGGTACAGCCATGGAAGAAGGAATGCTTTTCTATTTTATGTATGAAGTCTGACAATTACATTCATGAACTTGCCACCATGCGCTTACATTGGCAGCACTGTACAAACAGCTCAGTCAGCTTTCATAACTTGGTATATCAGTGTCTCATAGCTGTGTTCGTGTCAATGTGTGATGGTGTCTTGCTGAGTGGTGTTCATTATTGTTGTGTGTTTTTGTGTGCCATCATGAGACTATCTGAGCTTGAATTAGAGCAATGAACAAACATTAAATTTCTTGTTAAATTTGGCAAAAGTGGAAGTGAAATCAGGGACATGTTAGTCCAAGTTTATGGGGATAATGCCATGAAGAAAATGGCAATGTAAAAATGGATTAAATGTTTTTCTGAGGGGAGAGAAAGCATCACTGGTGAAAAAAGGTCAGGGTGGCCAATAACAAGCAGAACTGATAAAAACGTTGCAAAAATTTGTCGAATGGTGTATCAAAATCATAATCTGACTGTGAGAAGCATAGTAAACCAAGTAAACATCCATAGAGAAGCAGTTAGGAAAATCTTGGCATGAGAAAGGTGTGTGTAAAAATGGTCCCAAAGGAGCTCACAGATGAACAAAAGTAAAGGAAAGTCAAAGTTTGCCAAGACATTTTGGAGAGGCAAGGTGATGTTTTGGGCCATGTTATCACTGGTGATGAAACGTGGGTGTATCCATATGACCCTTAAACAAAGTGTCAAAGTGCACAATGGAAGTCAGACAATTCTCCATGACCAAAAAAGTTCCATCAGTCCAAATTAGGAGTCAAAATGATGTTGCTAAGCTTTTTTGATATCAGAGGAATTATTCATCCTGAATTTGTATCAACTGGACAAACAATTCACCAAGTTTACTGTTTGGAAGTGCTGAAATGGCTGTGTGAAAAAGTTACATGAAAACAACCTGAATTTTTTGCTAAGAATTCATGGTTCTTGCATCACAACAATGCACCATCTCACAAAACACTGTCTGTGAAGGTGATTTTAGATAGTAAACAAATAACTGTATTGGAACAACTTCCCTATTCACCTGATCTGGCCTCCAATGACTTCTTTCTTTACCCAAAGATAAAGGAAATATTGAAAGGAAGACATTTTGATGACATTCAGGACATCAAGAGTAATACAATGACAGCTCTGATGGCCATTCCAGAAAGAGTTCCCAAATTGCATTGAAGTTCATGAGCTTAATTGTCAAATTCGTATGATTTTTATCATTTTCTTTATTTGATGTATGACATTAATTGAATTTCAGATATTGAACTAACCTTTCATCCTAGGAATAAATTGCACTGGATCATGGTGTGTGATCTTTTTAATGTATTGCTGATTTTTTTTTTTTTTGCTAATAATTTGTTAAGCATTTTGCATATGTAGTCATCAGGGATTTTGGCCTATAACATATTTTTTTGTAACTTCTTTATCTTGTTTTGGAATCAGGGTAATTCTCACCTTGTAAAATGAGCACGGGAGCCTTCCTTTCTCTTCAGTTTTTTGAAATAGTGTTGTTTGATTGGAGCATTTAAATTCATTTACATTTAAAGTGATTATTGATAGTATGTAGCTATTCTTATTTTATCATGCATATTTTTTTATTTTTTTTTTTCTTATTATTTCTTGTAATACCACTTTGGTGGTGATGAACTCCTCTAGCAATTTCTGTTCTGGGAAGTTCCTTATCTCTACTTCAATTCTAAATGATAGCCTTGCAGGATAGAGTAATTGTTCTCGGTTCTTGCTTTTCATCACTTTGAATGTTTCGTGCCGGTTCCTTCTGTCCTGCAAAGTATCTGTTGAGGAATCAGCTGACAGTCTTATGAGAGATCCGTTTTACATAACTAACTGCTTTTCTCTCACTATTTTTAGTTTTTTTAGGATTCATTGTCCTTTACCTTTGTCATTTTAATTATTATGTGTCTTCATGTGGACCTCTTTGGGTTCATCCTGATGGGACTCGCTGCACTTCCTGGGCTTCTATGTCTATTTCCTTCACCAAGTTAGGAAAGTTTTCAGTCATTATTTCCTCAAATAGATTTTCAATCTCTTGCTCTCTTTTTTCCTTCTGGTACACTTATGATACGTTGTTGTTACTCTTGTTTTCCCAGAGGTCCTTAAATTATCTTCACTTTTTTGGATTCTTTTTTCTTTTTGCTGTTCTGATTGGGTGTCTTCTGCTAACTTATCTTCTAGATGTTGATTCAATCCTTTCCTTCATCTATTCTGCTATTGATTCCATCTAATATAGTCTTTATTTCAATTGCTGTATTCTTCATTTCTGACTGGTTCTTTTTATGGTTTCTATTGCTGTGTGGAAGATCTCACTGAGTTCATCTATTCTTCCTGTCAGTTCATTGAGCATCCTTATAACCAGTATTTTAATGTCTGTATCTGGTATGTTGCTTGCCTCCATTTTGTTTAGTTATTTTTCTGGAGTTTTGTCCTGTTCTTTTATTTGGTACATGTTACTTTGTCTTCTCATTTTGGCTGTACTCCTGTGTTTGTTTCCATGTATTATTAGGTAGGTCTGCTATGTTTTCTGGTCTTGGCAGTAGCCTCATATAATAAGTCTTCTGTGGGACCCAATGGCACAATACTCCTGTTCACCTGAGTCAGGTGTTCCAAGGGTATACCTTGCATTTGTTGTGGTTGCCCTCCTGTTGTAGGTGAGGCTTGACTGCTGTTGGCATGTCAGTGGTTGGGGATGACCATCTGGCTGGCTGTGAGGACTGGCGTGGCTACAGTGGATGAGCTCTAGTGTAGAGGCTGACCCCATGGAATGGGAATTGCTTTAGCAGGGCTCTGGTACCTGCCAGATCTCCCCTCTGATGTGTCATTTGTGGAACTAAACAGATGGTGCTCTGATGTGGTTTGAAGCCAGGAACTGGGTCTGTTGCTTCTGGGGCCTCTTGGGATGGGCTCCGTTGCAGACCAATGTCAGCCATTGAATTTGCCTGGCCCGGGGCCACATTATAGGAGCTACAAAGTGATCTGCACTTGGTAGCTGCCTGTGCTGGACTTAGGTGCACCTGGGAGAAGCTATGCTGTGAGCCAAAGCTGGCTGTCACTAGTATCAGTCTTTTGCTTAGCAAAAGTTATGGGACACCTTGAGACCAGCCACTGCTTGTAAGGGGTTTGTGGACCTTTGAGAGACTTTAGAAAAGTCCAAAGCATAGGCTAATTCAAACCACTTGTACAGAACAGCCTCTGCAAGAAATTTGGGCCAGTGTACAAGTTGGGTGGGGTGGGCTCTCAGTAAAATCACCAGGATGAGACATTTTTAGCCAATTTGATGGATGCGCAGATTTGGTGTTGGCCTGTATTTGCTGACTGTGTGAGAGGCGGGCTCAACAAAAGAATAATGGTGCCTGCCAGCATTTCTGTCCCAGAGAGAGCAGCCTCTCCAGCCCTTACCCTAGGCCAGACAATTCAATTTTTCCTCATTGTCCCTGGTGCTTTTTGAGCTGCCTTCTCTTTGCTGGAGCTTAGGATGAGTATTTGTGAGCAAGTGAATCTATACAGAGGCCCTTTAAGAGGACACCTGGGTATATGGCAGCCCTCTGTCTCACTTGGATGGAATCTTGACTGATTTTCACAGCCAGATCTTGAGGGAACTCCTCTTTCCAGCACTGGTACTTTGGGCTCGGTTGCTTGCTGTGGGTCTGGGATCACTCACTCCTCAGGGGAGACCTACCTCAACTGAGGTATCCCTCCTGACTCTTAACTGCCACACTTGGGTGCAGGCCCAGCCTGTTTCAGATCTCTGCCTCTCTTGGCTGTCTTGTCATGGCAGCTTCTTTATGTCTTTAGTTATAGGTGTTCTATTCAGATTTTCTTCAGGTGGTCCTCAAGGGTAGATGTTTTGTAATTTATTCGTAATTTTGATGTGGTCACTGGAGGAGGCAAGCACAGCATTTATCTACTCCCCCATCTCGACCAGAAATCACTTAGTGACTGTTTTCAGAAATTATTCACTCAACAGTAAATAACATCCTAATAGGTAAACATTTGGGATATGGCCACCAGTGCTTGTCAAATATCAGATTTTTAAACTAAGTATCTATTCAGGTATCCTCTGGTCATCAGCTATTCCCTTAGGACACTGAACCACTCTCCCAGAGAGAGTATTCAGTGCCTTCCTTGTCATGTTGGGTCACTCCGCAGGTCAGGAATGGTATCCTTGGCACCCAGCTGAATAATTGTAATCTCTCCATTCCCACTGAATGCTTGAATGTATTCAACTGGTTTTTGTTTTTGTTTTGATTTTTCTAATTATGTAATAAAACAATACCATTGGAATCTTGATATGAAATGCATTGAACTTCTAGAAGGCTTTTGGTACTATGAACATTTTAGTAGTAATAATTCTTCCAATCCATGAACCCAGGATTCCTTTCCATTTATTTGTGTTCAGTTTTTATTATGAATGTCTTGTAGTTTTCATTGTAGAGATCTTCATCTTGATTAAATCTATTCCTAGGTATTTTATTGTTTTTGACGCTATTATAAATGTGATCAATATCATTATTTCTTTTCTCTTGGCTTGATCTTTAGTCATTACACCAGCTTCCAGGTGATTTCGCCAACTCTTCTAATGTGATGGTGCTCAGGAGTCATGGCAGTTGGAGTTATGTTTCAGCTCACTTCCCTAAATGGGCAAGATGCGTAAGGGCTACTCTAGGAAACACAATTCTTTTCAAGTGGGTCTTCTGGTGGGGAGGGTCCAGGAGAAACTACTCCCCACATTGGCTATGAATTTATCCCCTGCCTGGGCATAACAGAGGGACTCTCTAAGCCCAGGACTGGCTTTGCTCTGGGGACAAAGCGCCACCTACCCACCCTTAGATTGAGTGTTTGGTATGTTTCAGGTGCTCTTGCCAGCTCCTTTAGCCAGATGGGACATGGAGACACACTCCCCAGTGGATGGGTCTATGACTCAGGCACTTGCTTTGACATGGACAAACCAGTCTCTAGGGCTTGAAAATATATACTCCAAGGACTAACCTGGCCAGAGTGTACCACCAACTTGGTTCATCAGATGAGCAAAGTTTCTGGTTGGGGTCACTACTTGGGCACTTTAGGTCAGTGTGTAGCCACTACTCTTACCCTTCTAACAAGGTCAATCTTGGTCTCTGTGGTACAGGGACAGGAGAAAGGGGGGTTCTTAAGCCTTACCTCTGTGTTCTAGGATCATTTCAGTGGTATCTTATTAGTTGTTAATTGTTGTTCTTATGTGGGGGACTGAAGTCAGGAATGACTTAGGTCATCATTGTGACATCACCCCTATGTAACATTTTTATTTAGAAGCTAGATCATCAGTTTATTATGAAGGGATACAATCTAGGAACAGCCAGATGGAAGAGATGGAATAGGGCAAAGTATGTGGGAAAGAGCATGGAATTTCCATGCCCTTTCCAAAGGAGCCACTCTACCTAAATTTCCATGTGTTCACCAATCCAGAAACTCCCATTGCATTAATTTAGATAAAGACAGCTTATAGGGAACCCTGGAAGAAGCAACCCACCAACTCTTTGAGTCAATCCCAATCTGTGTCTGTGTTTAATTGCAGAATGATGCTTATCCTTATAAAGGAAAGGATCCTGTCCTCCACAAATGGCCTGTAGTGCTAGGGGATAGGGTCTATAGCTTATGGTTCCACACACATGATAGAGCACATCATGATCAGATGGCAAGAGAATGCTTTCTTAGAGGTTTATCTGCCATTTACCAAGATAAGACTTTCCATATAGCTTGAGCTGCTGTGCTTAAAAAGTTCTACTACATTCATCCCAGGGTTAAGATTTTATCTCCTAATTTAGCCATTAACCCTCTTCACAGTTCCCCACCTTCAACCTTCTAATCCAATGAGTCAGCCACATAGATGACTGTGATTATAATTAATCATGGAAAATCAGTGCATGTTCACTTATGAAAAGTGGCTGCAAGGGGCACTGACACATGTTGAGAATTCAGTATTACTTGGCAGAAACTAGAGCCTGCTGGCTCTGCACTGCTTCAAGGATAGGCAGCAGCTATAATACATATCAGTTTCTGGCAGAAAGCATCAGGGACCCAGGATTCCCAAATCTTCTTGCTTTGTGTAAGGTATTAAAGGCAAAAGAGGCAAGAAAACCAGTTAGAAAAGTATGGCCAACAAAATATATTTGGTTGTTCCTGACAAAAACAATGGAATATTGAAAAAAATGTGGGATAAACCCAATAATATAATATCACTGTAGTTTAGAAAGATGATTAATCTCAGTGGCTACTTAGGTTGAAGCCAAGAGAGAATACTGGAGACAGGAAAATGAGTTTCCAAAAATGGAAAGAAAAAAAAAAGACATATAGCAGTTTCTAAGTCAAAAAGAGAGAAAGAACATACAATGTCACCTAGGCTCAAAATATCTGTCATCAAGAGACTTTGCTTTTCTGCAATTAGCCCCCAAATAATATGAAATTTAAGCTGTATGACTTCTATTTTAATTACTTTATAAAAACATTTCTTATATTCATTCTTTAAAAAAAAAAAAATTCCACTCTTACTATCCTAACTCAGAGATAAACAGTAGTTTGCAGGAGGTAGTTTGCCTGATTTTTCTAGTTTGCCTAGGCCAGTGATTTTCAAAGTGTATTCCCCAGAACAGTAGCATCATCATCTCCTGAAAGCTTATTAGAAATACATTATTTCCAATTCCACTCGAGATCTACTAAATTTGATGCATGCCCACATTTGAGAGCCACTAAATGGATTTATGCTACAGTAGTAACCCCAAAGTCTCAGAGGCATAACCTACCATAGATATCTAAATATATTTTTTATTACTCACACAAAGTCTGTTAGAGTGACCTCTTCAGTGCAGCACCTTGCCAAATGGTGATTCAGAAATTCAAACTGTTTTTATCACATGGCTTTTACCATTTCGACGTGAGGCCTCTGGGACCCCCAAGACAAAAAAAGGGAGATCTGGATAGTTACAGACTATTCATGAATCAAATTGGAAATAAAAGTAACACATTTCCAATCACAGTTCCTTGGCCTCTCACACTTATAAGGAAGATAGGGAAGAACATGGATATGGAGTGAGCATGATCCATAATTAATGGATTTAATGCCAGTCTTTTCCTCGATCAGTATAGTCCCCATAAAGACAAGAGGATAAATCTTCTAACCAAAGTTTCCTTTATGACTTTCCTTCTTTGACAATTATCAATTTCCATTGTCTACAGTCTAAAGGATAAGTGTAAATTATTGTCATAATAGTTAATAATTTAAACAATCTAGTTCTTTCGTACTTTTCCAATTACTGCACTTAAACACAAATTTGCAGCATTAGCATTCATTATCTGTTCACTAATGTCTTCCTTTTGCTTCCCCATAAATTCTTCTCATGAAATGAGTCCTCCTCTCATTTCACAGTGCCTTCATTTTTTCCTTTCCTATTCACATATTTCTCATCTTTGAAGACTGAAGTCAGTAACTCTCAGCATGAATGTCACCACTACAGAGACTTCTGTTTTAGGAACACTTCCCCGCCCCCCGGTGCCATGTCTACATTATTTGACTCTGCTCCCTTGGTCATGGCTAATGGAGCCAGAGGTACACATGTACCATCTGAGACACTGAGAGTTTTGTAGCAAACACATATATAACTATATATTGTTAATAACAGTGAGAAGGCTTCCAGTGATTGTGTACTTGGTGTCTACTCCATAGAACCTTCTCAGCAAGATGTCCTTATGACCAGGTAGGTTCCTTAACAATCTAGTAATATGTATGGGGTGGGGCAGTAGGTGTTGGTGTGCAAGGTTAAATGCTGGGACAGCTACAACCAGAACTCGTTCTAGTTCTACATTCTCCAGATACTTAGTATTTTGTCTGGAAATATTACATAATTTTTGGGAACTTAATTTTTGTTCTTTATAAAGAAGAAAGTTTAGTCTTACAGTTCATGGATCACTGGTTCTACCTCTTTTTTTTTTTTTTTTTTGAGGGCAGTGTTACTGGCCCTCATATGTGGGACCCAAACCAGGGCTGCTGGCTTCCCAAGCCAGCGCTTAACCACCGCACCACTTGGCCGGCCCTGGTTCTACCTCTTAAATGTGGATTATTAAGGAACCTATACTAAACCATATTATGTATACCAGGGGTGCCAAAAAAGGTATACACATGACTTGTATTCATCTTTTGTTATCGGTATATATTGAGTATTACAATTTTATAGTTTTTTCCTTTCTTAAAATGCATATACATTTTTTTGGCCATGTATACACACACACATACACACACACACACACACACACACACACACAGAGTATATATATTTGCACAGAACCACATTGAGGTTTCAGTTTAATATACTGCCTGTAATAAACAGCATTGTATGTTCCATTTTCTTTTAGGCTCATTGCTTTCACAAAAGGAAAGATATATATTGATCCTAACATCCACCCCTGTTAGAGACATTGGAAACTTCCCAGAATATTATTGGTTATTTCTCCAGTTAGGAGACAAAAGAAAAATGCTTGATCACCTCATGTTAATAAAACCAAGTAGTTTCAAAATCAATTCTCTGGTCCCCATCATAGAAGCAATTCTTTTAATTAGAGTTTGCCATGTCACAGCTTCTGCTTGTTAGTCCATTATTTCCAGCCCAAGTTTCAGGGAAGGGACTAATCCACTAGTCTTTTAATGAGTTTCCAGAATTATCTGAGACAGAGTTAATTCTTTGAGGTTAAATAACTGAAATAGTGATTGACCTTTATCTTCTTAAATTCAGGTATAATTCCTTCCTCAGTAGCTTAAGCCTAGGTTGCACTATGGAGATTGCTGTATTTCTGACCTTGGTCCAGACTTTATCTCCTTTGCATTAATTGACTATGAATGTTGCCCACTTAGGGAACACCATCACCCCAAGTGAGGTTGATTAGTATATGCTTGCCTTGCAAACTTTCCAAAAAATAGATTGGATTAAATTCAAGAATATATACTTGAGGGAAATGACCTTTGCTATCTATATAGTTGATTATATAGTATATGTTTCATTAACTTTTTGAATGCATAACTTAATTGCTTGAAACACTCTACCAGTTTTGTTTATATTTTATCTACAGTTACAATTTTCATTTTTTTGTGGTTCTTTTTAAGTAGTTTGATTATGACCCTGTGTAATAAAAAATAGACATAAATTATAGAAATATTTTTTACTGAAAGTGGAATTATTTCTCTATAATTTTTACACATATAGAACTCTTAATTAAAGTGACAAACTAAAATATCCAAACTCATCTGAATGTCTTGCCACCACTAAGATTATTGGTTTAAAATTATTGTCACATGCATGTTTTACATAGCATCAATAAAACCATATTAGAAGTTTACCTCTTTTTATTTCTAATCTAAAATTTTGATATTCTTGAACTATTTATCTTCATAGTCAGAATTTTAATTTCTATATTATGTCCCAATATATGATGATATCATAATTATTCCCCCATAATTAAACATGTGTATTATTTTCAATTTTTCAGTTATAGTATAAAAGTCACGTTTTTGTACACTAATATTTTTCTATATTCTGAATTCTCTTCTTAGAAGAGAATCCAGAAGTTTTACTACAGAATTGGAAGATATAAACATTTATGTAACACTTGCTATAATTGTCCAATTGCTCATGAGAAAAAGCTATAGACCATAACATCCAAAGGAAAAGGCCATTACAATTTCAATGCTAACATATTTCTATCTATTCAAACAAATATAATATTAACAACATCATTGTTATTTTAATCTTTATTTATTTAACAGATAAAAATGTCTAATTGTTTTTGATCAGTTCCTTTATCATTAGATTTTTCCATTTTTTTATGTTTTACTAGTTACTAGCACTTATTCTTTAATACTTATGTATTCATATTCTTATCTTTCATTGAGTGCTTAATGTTTTTATTATTAACGTCAATGAAAGAATGTCTAGCATATAGAAAAGTTTTATAAAAGTCTGTTTGAGCCAAAATTTTGAGGACATGCCCAGAAGCAAAATTTCAACAGATTAAGAAAATGCTCTGGAGAATGGCAGTTCTGAAGCTCTTATACACTGGAACCAAAGGAGAAGACGTGGAGAGGGCTACGTAGAAGTCATTGGTGGTAGATTAAGGTGTCAGGAGAAAGCAAAATGGAAAAATCTCTAAGACTGGATAAAAAAACAAAATGGAGAAACACATACTTCTTTTATATTGGTGGGTACAGGATAGTTAATAATTTCCAGTGCATAGAGATGCTATGTGGGCAACAAGATAACAATGAGGGGTTCTGTGGTCTTGTGCTCTGGTGTGGCATTTGTGCCTTCAAGGGGTTTAGGAAAGAAAATTAGCCTGACAATTTAAAGATATGTTATCCTAAATGCACGGAGACAATAGACAGGGATCACTTAAAGTGAAGACTGGACTTTATCAAAGGCATGACTACTCACCATGACCACTTAGGAATTTCTATGTTCAGACCTATCTGTGTGGTTACTTTTGGTCAATCTGTAAGGCCCGCCATTCAGATCCCTCATGAAGGTGTCAGGTTGAGTATATGGCCCGTTTTGCATTCACATGATTATAAATATTTTACATTATAAAATATTGTCTTCTGTTTGTCATATTTATACTAATTATGTTTCAATATGTTTTGCCAATTTATTTGTGGTAGAGATGAAGGGAATTGCAGATACTTTTAATTTCTAGGAAGTCAAATGTGTCTAATTTTCTTTTTATTGGGGGAGGGGAACAGCGTTGGGGAATGGGGAGGGGAACAGACAAGTTGCTGTCCTTTTGTTCTTCAGTCTAGTTGCAGAGGGCGTGGTTCACTGGCCCATATTGGTATTATCATTGCAAATTTCCCCGGTGAGGCAGATTGATTGCTGGCCTCTGGGTGTCACTCACCGCGGCTATTGGCAGCTCACGCTGGCTGCCGGCCACTCACTGTAGACTATGGCAGCCCACTGCAGCAGGGGCTGCAGCCCGGCTCCAGGTGGAGCTGTTGTTAGCTGTAGAGGGCAGTGTCACTGGCCCTCATATGTAGGATCAGAACTGGGGCCGCTGGCATCCCAAACCAGCTCTTAACCAACGTGCCACTCTGCCAGCCCTGTCTAAATGTTTTTTAAATTTGCATGTGGCTTTTGTGAATAGTCATCCCCATTTTCCTTGAGATACCTTCTCCCTAAATTATTTTCAGTGATGAGTTTCCATCTATGGACTGATTTTTTTTTTTTAATATTTGAAGTTCCATCTGTATTAATCAGGGTTCTGCAAAAAAGCAGAATATATATACTGAGAGAGATTTATTTTAAGGACTTGTCTCATGCTTTATAGGTGTTTCCCTCTTTGTCTAGGAAGAGGGAGATGACCAAATCTCTAAAGACTCTTCTCAATGGACAAGGCATCAATTTAAATCTGTATATCAACCATACTGTCATTTACTGTGTTTTGCCAGATCAACTCCCATAACTTGCTCCTCCTCACCCCATCTTCTTTTGTCTTTAACGGAAGATGGTGTTTAAGGTGGCAACTTGGGCCATTTGGGGGAGTTATTAAGTTTTCTTGGGGAGGGTGTATATGTTTTTAAACTTCTGTTTGCTTTTCTCCTGCTAATCTGCCTTTTATTACAGGACAGGGAGGGGAGAGCATCTCGGCAGAAGGGTAGAGGGAAAATTATTTTTTCTCCCCTACAGTTTGTCGGTTTATGATGAGACCTGCCGAGACAACCTACTCACCCCAGAGCCTGCAGATGGGATCCTAGAAAACTGGCAGAAGCCAGCAAAGGGTAAGAATTTTTACAAAAGTCAGCTCTCCCCAGTTTCATTCTGTAGTACCCAGTTGAGAGAGGAAGGTAATAATTTTATCTTGCCCCTTACTCTCCAAATTTAGAGATTAGCAGAAGATATTTATGTGAACTAGTTCCTTGGGTAAAGCTTCGCTGGTAAAAATTTGTTCTGAGTACTCTTATTTTCTATTGATCCTTTCCCTCCCAGAGATGGTCATTATTTTCTGTTGTCTCTGTCTTTTGTATCATTTGTCATAAGGAGGAGACCCATCCATAGGCACATGAGGTTTTCCTTTTGTCTGGTTTTACGTCTTGAGAGCTTGGCTTTGTGCCTAGCGAGGATACTTCTGCTGGACTCTGCCAGTCAGAAGATGTATATGCTGGCATTCATCTGGTGGGCAGCTGAAAGGGCTGTGGGTCTTATAGGCAGCATTTTCTTTTTCCACCATACCAGCTCTCAATGGAGTTTGTCATAAGGGTTCTCAATCCATATGGGGGCCTTTGTTATTTCAACCTTCATTGTCTTGTTAGCTCTGGAAAATGTCCATTCCAGGAGTGCCTCTCTGGTTTCACAGATTAGTGAGTCTGTGACTGGAGATGTCTCATGTTCTTATGGGGTAACCAGACACACCGTTTTCACCACAACATTCTTACTGCCTATGACATGGAAGGTCTTTGGCTTTGTAGGCTAACCCTGAAAGTGAAATTTTTGGATCTTGTGAGGGCTGCACCTTTTGCATCGTCTTTTGAGATGTCTCTTGCATCCATGGTGAAGCCATAAAAAGGCTTATTGGTTTGACACTTTGAGATGAATATAAGATCCTACTTATCAAAGGTCAGGTGATTGACCCTTTGAATTGGAAACACTTCTATATTAAAAAAAGAGAGGGAGAGAGAGCGAGCTCTCATCTTAAACAGCTGTCATATGGGTACCTATGGAAAGACTAAATTGAACATAGGACACACAGGTTCCCTCAGAAAGCTTAGTGACTCTCCACAGGATAAAACTAGAAAGCGCTTTTTGTCTCCACTTAGAGAAGATCCTACCAAATTTAGGGAAGAGTTAGAAGATGTGTGGTCATTCACAGACACTGCATGGGCACTCTGACTACCTGCTCAAGAGTGTCCTTCCTACCATGGTGGTATTGCAGTTACCAGACAAGCCAGACGGTCCCCCAGGAAAAGACCCTCAGAGAGGGAACAGATGACCAGACTTTCTCCCGGGCCCACCTACAAACAATCAAGAAATGGATCATTAGGAGGCCTATGTTCAGGAGCAGAAAGCAGCAAAAGTAGAGACAGTTACATTCTAAGGTAAATTGATCTTAATGTTGAATTGTGCACTCAGGAAAAAAAAAAAAGAATTTTAAGGCCTTTGTTGATGCTTAATACAAACTATACAAAGTCAAACTGTTAAATCCTGAAGCTCTAGAACATATAAATTTTTTGATTTCCATTTTAGTTTAGAAGTATACTCCTTGATTGAAAAAAAAAATGTGAGATAAGGTAGTTGGATGAGCAAGTCAGTTTCTTGATATCATTTTGGCTGCATTCCAATTTTAGTTGAGGAATTAAAAACAACTGTATTTGTCTTACAAACCATTACAAACTTAAAAATGTGGCTCTTACAATTCAAAGCCCAACTATACTCCTACAATCCCAACACCCGCCCTATTCCTCTCAGTGCCTATAGATATTGTAAAGGATCAAGACACTGGAAACAAAATTGTGCTGTACATAAGAAAAAGAAGGTAAAATGTAAATAATTACTCTAGACCTCTGATAATAAACAAATTACACCCCCCAAAATCCTAAAAACAAATATTTTCTCTGTGTCACTGTGATTTAGATTTTTTATTCCAACTTTAGAGAAATGATTCTCATGAGGAAAAAAAAAAGAACTCCATGGAAATTGGGCTAATGAAAAACCTTGTCTTCACACATATTAGGAAAAAATATTTAGCCATCAGAGTAGGTAAATTACTAGAAACACTATTTGAATTCAACTGTTATTTAAAAACTAGTGAGTTTTGTATTGCTGTACCTGATTCATGACTAAAATTTTATAATAGCTATAAGATCTCTGTTTGCATCTGCTGTATGTTTGTATGTGTCTGTATTTGTATTTTATGTATATGTGATATTTTTCTACCTCTGGGTGGTGTTGCCAAAATTAATTTATAAAAGAGCACTATTTAATTGGCTTAGAAATAAGGGCTTATCAAATTAAGTATTTCTAAATCAAGAAATATAAAAACTAACTCAAATGTTTTTCAAGTTCAGGTGGCCTGAGATAATCTTTGGTAAAAAAGCTTAAGTTTGTTGGTTTAATTAAAATGCACATACCTTCAGAGTTATTAGCATTAAATATAATACCAACATACAAGTTTTATTCTATCTGGGTTTTTTAGTCAAATAAGTTCATGTTATCTTACAAAATTTGTCAGTAAAGGAAAAATAACTTGGGATGATGACTGACTTTGTTTTTTAATATCTCATAAAGTTTTTGCAAGAAATCTAAACATAATTTTTGTGAGGAAGTGATTTAGGGTATGTAAACTTGTCAAAAATGATTGTGTTTTATGTTATGTCTACTTAAAAGGCACTTTTCAAATTTCTTCAGTAATTTGAAACTTTACTGTTTTGCAAAGATAAGTTAAATAATGGACATTAGTTGGATATATAGATCATTTCCAAATAAGATAAAATACTGAAGGTACATTTATGAACTTTGAGCTTTTTATTACAGAGAAACTAAAGATATTTGGGTCTGTTTGCAAATATATCCTGTGCCACATAGAGGGTGGAACTGGTAAAAAGCATATGTTTCTAGAAAGTATGAAATATATTCATAAATATAGTGTAACAATTCACAATTGCTTACTCCTTAAGTTTCACTAGAAATTACAGATTTTAAGCGCTAATGACTCTAATTAATATATATAATTAAAACTACTAGAAATAATAAGGAAAACAACTCTTTGCAAGAAAAGTAGAATGTGTTTTGGAGTAAGAAAATATGGAAATATATTTTAATTAAGGTAAAGGAAAGTAAATTTGTGCTAAAGTAAAACTGGTTATTTCCAACTGGGAAAAGGAGAACAGGAGGAGGGCAAGAGGGACTCTTACCTTCTGTGATCAAGTTGCCTGAAACTAAATGAATTATAAGCATTTTAAAAACAAGTTTTAATATCAATATTGTACTTATGTAAAACAAAAATAATATTCTTTCATATGCTAAAAGGACGAAGTTTAATTGGACCATTCATAAGAGATTGCAAAAAGCTTTTTGGTGTTTCTGTTGCTTTTTACCTTTTAAATAATTTACCTAGAAAGCAAAGATTTTGTGCTTTATGGAAATAATTTCCCATACTTCATGTTGCCTTTATTATCAAGGTCTTAGATTACTTAGGAAAACAGTCCTAATATTAAGAGCTAAGTTTTTCTCACAACTGTGTAACCTTTTGTATTTGCTTTATGAAATCTTTTATTATCACTTTGGTTAAATGGATAATTAAGTATTTTTTTTTTTTAAGATTTTATTGGGGGATTGGGGGAGGGGAACAACATTGGGGAACAGACAAGTTGCTGTCCTTTTATTCTTCAGTCTAGTTATGGAGGACGTTGCTTCACTAGCCCATGTTGGTATCATCATTGTGCTCTTCCTGGATGAGGCAGATCAGTTGCCGGCCTCTGGACAGCTGCTCACAGTGGCTCTTGGCAGCTCACGCTGGCTGCCGGCCACACACTGTAGCCTATGGCAGCCCACTGCAGCAGGAGCTGCAGCTACACCTTCTCGGGAGAAGCACAGTAGCCCAGCGTTGTTCACCATCTTAGCTGTAGAGGGCAGTGTCACTGGCCCTCATATGTGGGATCTGAACTGGGTCTCTGATGCTCAGAGCCAGCGTCCCAAGCCAGCTCTTAAACCAACGTGCCACTATACCAGCCCCACAATCCTTTTTGGTCTAGTATCAAAACTGTTTATATTTTTGACCAACTTCCCAAAATCAAATTGTAAATGAAGTCCTCTAGACCTTGAATTAAATTTGGGATTTTACAGAGAATCCATAGAACATCTCAAAAATTTTTTTCTTTCTTCTTATAAAGAGAGAAATATTAAACTATTATAATTAGGATTATTTAATATGTTTCATTACATGGAAAGCATTCTTAAATAAGAAGTAATACTAAGCCTTCTTAATGCTATATTTTTATAGGTATATGTACTTTTATAGCTACGTAAGTGTTCCAGAAATGGTGCAAAATTCTGATACTGTGTTTCCCCAAAAATTAGACCTAGCAGGAGAAGAAGCCCTAGCATGATTCCTCCAGGATATGGAGGGCACACATCCCTCACATGAGGGTTTTGTGACACGTCTCAGGAAGAAGGGTGCCTTTTCCACAAACTCCTTCAGCTTAAAATATTCAGTATGCCAAAGGTGCCATATTTTGGCACCTAAAATCATGTGAGGGCTTATTTTCTGGCTAAGTCTTATTTTGGGGGAAACAGAGTATGACCTGGTATATTAGTCACAATTGTAATATATCTTGAAATATCACAGAAATAACCAAATTTTCTTGTCAATTGAATTATAGTGAACTATAATCAGATATTAAACATAGCCATTTTTAAGTGTTTTTGTCATTTATAGACAGTTGTTTTATTCTGATGCTTTTGCAAAATTGTTTCATTTTCAGAGACACATTGAAAGGATTTTAATAAGTACTCTAGCACACAGTTTTCTGATAACTTTAAGATCATAAAATTGAATCAAGTAAGAATTTACAGATCTCTAATGAAAAAAATGGGTCCATAAAACTGCTAACAAAAGATCATGATTAACAAGAATTACATGAGATTGAATGAACAGATGAGGACGCTAATAATTTTACAACTTTTTGTTTAAAACATTACGGGTTACTTAATGTTTTGTTGCTTATTTAATGTGCTGTTTTCCATATTTAAGGAAACATTATCTTAAGCTCTGACTTATAGCAATTTTATTTGGTAAAGCATATCTTTGTGAAATAAGATGAAAAATTACTTTTTCCACTTTTTCCCCTAACTGATCCCTCCAGAATTTGGAAACTCTTAGTGACTATCCTTATTTTTATGACAATATAGCTGCTATTTGCATAAATTCAATAAGAATCAGTTCTTTATGTAACAGGACACAATTGGAAACATGGGTTATATTGCGACAGATTTGGCTGGTAAATCGCATTTGAGAATCATGTGCATAGATTCAGACATGATCACACAGCTTTCAGGAACTAAGCTTGACTTTATGGAGCCAATGAAGCCCCTTAGAAAAACAGCCTGGCACCTTGATTACGTGGATCCCAGCAACCTTACCAGGTAAGTAAGGAAGATTGCTACCTGGCATTCCCAGGAACCTCAGGATATTTTGGAGAATCTGATAATAGAAATTAACCCAAATATGTAGTCTGCAGGTAATACTGCAGGTAAAGGCAGACGGTGTGGGTACTTAGTTTGTCTTCTGAGCCCTGAGAGTCTTCTAAGAGTTCATCTGAGATTCCTTTTCAAAAGTTCCAGCAAAGCAGATTTAAAAGCACCTATATGGTCAATAGTTATTCTTCCTGTACTTAAATGAATAATAATCAGGCCAAGTTTCTTGAAACTAGACTTAACTTGCAAATCAATTAGTTTTATTGTGACTATCTTTGGTAGAAATGGGGGTGATTGTAGAGGGAAAAAAAAGTTTGCACTTTGTAGATTAGATTTTAGTACTGCTAATTCTTTGTGTTTTTGTTTTCTGCCTGTGAACTGGACTGGACCTTGAATTATTCTATTGGGTTGTCGGAAAAGTCGTGACGCGTTTTTGCAACAAAAAACAGAAAAAATGCGTCATGACTTTTCTGACGACCCAATAGCTGCCTCAAATATCTGGCTATGAATCTCCAAACTAACATTTCTAATTTTCTCCCAAACTTTTGACTTGGAATCACCATGAACAAAAAGTTTTCTTTCCCTGAAGCCCTGCAAACTGATGGGAACGACTTGATATAAACTTCAGAGAATTGGCAACAATAGCTCACATTTAGATAATCCTTGGGACTGTTGTTATGTGGCCACTCAGAAAGCTTACTTCACCATTCAGAGATACCAATCAGAGACATGAAAATTGCAAAAGAGTCTTTGAGCCCAATATCTAGAAATCTTCTGGAATGGACCCAAACTACCTTTATAGTCTGCTCCCACATTAACATTTTTCTTTTGCTTCAATAGGAATGCCTCTTATTAAACACCTGATTGCTCCTATCACATAGCCTATGTTTGGAAGCCCACCTCCTGAAATTAGGGACACACTGTTTAACTAAATTGACCTGTCCTCAGGACTGAGAGATTGGCTCAATGAAAGATAGAGCAATGATCAACTTGGCTTCTGAAACTTCACTTGGAGTTTCAAAGTTAGGACTAAAAAGGAGCATATAGCACCTTAAAATATGCCTCTTTGGCATAAGGACACTTTTCTGCTGATTATTTTTGAGAAACATCAGTCATAGGAAAAGCTCCAAAAATAAAGTAGAAGTTACTCTTTAGTAAGAGACAGTTACAAAGGAAATCTGCTTAAGGGTATCTCCTGCACTGTCCCAGGTATGAGAATAACCAAATCTCTAGACATTCTTATCAATGGAAAAGACTTCATCTGCATAACAACCATACCCTCAATTATTGTGCTTTGCCTGACAATTTTCCATAACTGCCTCCTCCACCCCCAACATCTTTTTTTGTCTTCAGTGCAAGATAGTATTTAAGTTGGTATCTTGGGCCACCAGTTTTCCTGGGTATCTCCTGTGTACACAGAAGGTATATATGTTATTAAACTTATGTTTGTTTTTCTCCTATTAATCCATCTTTTATTACAGGGGGATCTCAGCCAAAAACCTTTAAGGGTAGAGGGAAAATTATTTTTTCTCTTCATAATATTGCGGTCTTACAACAAAGCTGAAAAATTCAGGCAGAATTTCTAGATTACAGACTGGAGGCAGAATGCCTCACTTTGTAGGATCCCCAGGCTTCACTGTAAGGGCCTTAAACTGATTGGATAAAGACCACAGACATAGAGGATAACCTGTTTCACTCAAAGTCTACTGATTTAATCACAGGAGAGATGTCACCAAGATGACAACATAGGACATTCCTGACTTTGTTCCCCCTCACAAGAATCACAACGATTCATGAAGAAGATAGCACTGACAGAATGCTAGACCACAGGGGTGAGGCTGAAGCACCCTACTGCACCAGAGACCAAGACAGAATTCACTAGAAGGGTAAGAGAAGCAGCCACACACTGACTGCATTGGCCCTCCCCAGGCTAGCACAGCTCCATGCAGAGAGGTCTGCCCTCAGCCTCTGGTTCCTCCAGGAGGAGAAGAGAGCACAGGGGGAACAAGCAGCTGCCTACTATGTGGGTTGCTTTATGGAAGTCCCTGCTCTGGTTTTGCACTATAATGCCTGCAGGGGAACCTGTGGGCACAGCCACTAGAAATCTGACTACATTGGGCAGAGGCTTTTAAAAACAGGATATTGGCAGACTGGGTACACAAGTAGTTGTCCCAGTAAGAGGCTCTGCTCATAACAGAACCAAGTCAGTGACACAGGCTGACCAGGGAGCTTGGTGAGGTGCAGATCTGCTTGACTTGGGTTCTCAAACAAAGTCTTTTGCTGGTCCTGGACCTGGTTCGCACACACCCAGGCAAGGAGCTGAGTCATAGCACTACCCACTGGGGAGAGTAGCTCCTGCCTCATCTGCCTAAAGGGGCTGACAAGAGCACCTGGAAGCCATGCAGCCAAGCAATGCTCAAGCTGAGGAGTGGGTTAGGGGAGCTGATCACTCCCAGTGCAAAGCCAGTACTGGGCTTGGAAGGTTCCCCTGGTACACCCAGCAAGGGAAATAATTCATAGCAAAGGCTGAGGGTAGTGTGGACTTCCAGCCAGGAAGCCTGCTTGAAAAAATGTGGAAGTTGCCTAGAGTGGTACCTCCCCACCCCACCCAGGCAGGTGAGTTGAATCACCTCCCGCTCTGTCCAGAAAGGCTGGCAAGAACACATGGAAACTACATTAACCAGCAATGCTCAAGCTGAGAGAAGGGCAGGTAGAGCCAACAGTCTGCAGATGAAAGATAGTGGCTGCGTTTGGCCAGGAAATTTGGGTCACAGGTTGGCTTGAGTTAGGAAAATAAAGAGCTTTACCAGCTTTAGAGCTGCTTCTTCCACTGTGCCTGAGGGTGAAAATAATTTGTAGCCCCACTCACTGCTAAATACTGTCTTTAGCCTGATCAACCAGGAAAACTAATCAGAGCCCACTGGAGATGGTGTAGCATATCACACAGCCCTGCTACAGTGGCAAGTAAAAGGAGCACAGCCCTTAGCTTCCTGTCTGCAGAGCAAAACCAATGAAATCCCCTTACCAGCAAGTTCAGTGCACACCGTTGCCTGATTTGGGTCCTCAAAAAAAAGTCATACAGACCTGTCAGGCTGTCCTGCCAGGGCAGGGTAGCTAATTCTCACTCCATATAGTACTGAAATATAGTACCCAGTTTACAACATCTAGTAATACTGACCAGAGAATCCAGTCAGCCACAAATCGCATCTCAACACCTCACTTGGGTAGGGAATGAAACCAGCAGTTCTGCTCAGCTGTTCTCAGCCAGTGGCACACCCACCCTTTCATCCTTAAACTCAGAGTTTGAAAATTTGCCCTGCCCATAAAATGACCCTCATAGTAGGCCCCACCTGCCAAAGGCCAAATGCCAGAAGACACACCCATAAAACAAACTGAGGTAAAGATCTGTCTCTGCCAAAGCAAACTTGTACATTCTGGAAAAAGAGCCTGATTACTGAAATGTGCAGATTCCAATATAAAGAATCATGGATCACAAAAAAAAAAAAAAAAAAAAAAATCAGGTAAATAAGACAGAACCAAAGGAAGGTACTAAAAGGTTTCATAAATGACCCTAAAGACATGGAGATCTATGAACTGTCAGACAAAGAATTCAGAGTAATCTCCTTCAGGAAGTTTAGCAAAGTACAAGAATACAGAGACTGACAACTAAACAAATTGGAAAAACAGCACATGAACAAAACAAGAAGTCTGACAAAGGAAAACCATCAAAAAAATAAATAACAGAAACCTTACAGTTTAATTTTTCAGTTCAGTTATATTATTTTTTGATAGTTTCAAAGCAGACTTGACCTTGCAGAAGAAAATATCAGCAAACTGAATATTTGAAATTATCCTATCAGAAAAATAAAAGAAAATACAAGAATAAAAAAGAGTGAAGAAAGCCTTCAGGATTTATGGAACACAATGAAAAGACACAATATTTGCACTATGAGAAACCCAAAGGAGAAAAAGAAAAGAAGTATATTTAAAGCAATAATGGCTGAAAACTTCCCAAACCTTGTAAGAGAAATAACTGTCCACATACATGAGGCCCAAAGGACCCCCAAATTTTGAGCCCTTATGAGACTATAGCAAGACACATTATAATTAAATTGTCAAAAGTCAAAAACAAACAAACAAAAAGGACTTTAAAAGCGCAAGAGAAAAGAGAGAAACTCTATACAAGAGAACCCCCATAAGAGTTTCAGTGGATTTTTCCATTGAAACTTTTCATGCAAGAAACTAATGAGAGGTCATATTCAAAACATTAAAAGACAAAGTTGTCAACCAAGAATACTGTACCAGGAGAAGATGTATTTTCAGCAATATTAAGAAGGTATAAAGACCTCAAAAAAACAAGAGCTGAGGGCTTCATAACCAGCAGACCTGCTTTACAAGAAATGCTAAAGGGAGTTCACTAGTGGAAGTAAGAGGATGGTAATTAACAACAAAAAATATAAAACATAGTGTAAAACTCCTTGTTAATAGTAAATACACAGCCAAAGTGAAATTCTGTAATATGATAATAATGCTACATAATTCACTTACAACTCTAGTTCAAAACTTAAAAACACAAAACCATAACTACAATAATCTGTTATTAGTTGCACAATATTTAAACAACATGTAAATTGTAACAACAACAACTTCAAATGTGAGAGAAAGGAGATTTAAAAGTAAAAAGTTTAGAAATTCTATTGAGGCTATCAGTTTAATTAGGATTTTATAATTTTAACATATTTTATGCAAGTCTCATGGTAACTACAAGGAAAAAACTTGTAACACTTTCACACACACACAAAAAATGACAAAGATATAAAAGCATACTGATAAAGAAAGACATCAAAATACCAAAAAGTACAGTAGGATAAGAAACAAGGAACAAAGAATTAACAAGACAATAAGAAATAAATTAACAAAATGGCAATATTACACCTTATTAATAAGTGCTTTAAATTAAAACAGTAAACAGATTAAAGTATCCATTTAAAAGCTAAAGAATGACTAAATAAATTGAAAAAAAAAAACAGATTCAACAATATATTGTCTATAAGATTTTAACTTTAGCCTTACAAACACACATAAACTGAGAGTTAAGGGATAGAAAAAGATATTTAGACAAATGGTAACCAGAAAAGCAAATGGTAACCAAAAAAGCAGTGTTAGCTATACTTATCAGATAAAATAGACCTTAAACTGAAAAATGGTAAAAAGAGAAAAGAAGGTCATTATATAATGATAAAGGAGTCAATTCATCAAGAAGATATAACAATTTTATATATTTATGCACCCAATATTAAAGAACTTAAGTAAAGCAAAACCTAACAGCTAAAAGAGAAACAATAATACAATAATACCTGGGAACTTTAATATCCCACACTTAATAATGGATATATCATCCAGAAAATCAATAAGAAAATGTAGATTTAAGCAACTGTTATAGACTAATGGATTTCATAGACATAGAATGTTCTGTAACCTTCGATCTGACAACCACAGAATACACATTTTTGTCAAGCACATATGGAACATTTTTTTTTTTTTTGAGGGCAGTGTCACTGGCCCTCACATGTGGGACCCAAACCGGGGCCACTGGCTTCCCAAGCCAGTGCTCAACCACCGCGCCACTCGGCCGGCCCTATAGAACATTTTTAAGGATATGATTTTGGGCCCAAAATGAGTCTTAGTGAATTCAAGTAGATTAAAATCATACATAAAGTCATATCTTCTCTGACCACAAGGGCATGAAACTAGAAATTAATAACAAGAGGAAAACTGGAAAATTCAGAAATATATGGAAATTAAACAACACTTCTAAACAACTATGGGATCAAAGATAAATTAAAGGGGAAATAAAAATGTTTCTTGAGACAAACAAAAATGGAAACACAGAATACCAGAACTTATGGGATGAAGCAATGGCAATTATAAAAGGGAAGTTCATAGCAATAAACACCTACATTAAGAAGCAAGAAAGATCCCAAATTAACAACCTAACTCCACAACTTAAAGAACTAAAAATAATAAACTGAGCCCAAAATTACTAGAAGGAAGGAAATAATAAAGATTACAGCAGAAATTAACTACAGAATAGAAAATAATAGAAAAGATTAACCAAACTAAGAGTTGGTTCTTTGTTAAAGAAACAAAATTGAAAAACCTTTAGCTGTACTAAGGCAAAAAAACAACAACAAAAAACCCCATATCAACAAAATTATAAATGAAAAAGGAGACTTTACAACTGATACCACAGAAATACAAATAAATATAAGCAGCTGTGATTAACAACTATATATCAAAAAATCAGACACCTAGAAATAATGGAAAATTCTTGAAAGCATACAACGTACCAAGGCTGAATTAGGAAGGTTAGAAAATCTGAATAGACAAATTACTGGTAAGGAGAGTGAATCAATAATCAAAACCAACAAAGAATAGCCCAGGAACAGATGACATCACTGGTGAATTTTACTAAACATTTAAAGAATTACCACCAATCCTTTCCAAACTCTTCCAAAAACCTGAAGAGGAGGGAACACTCCCAAATTCATTTTAGGAGGCCAGCATCACTCTGATACCAAAGCCACATAAGGACAGTACTAGAAGGAAAAAAACATACTCTTCAATATCCCTGATGAATGTAGACACAATAATTCTCAACAGAATACTAGCAAACAGAATTCAGTAGCACATTAAGACGTTTATTCACCATGACCAAGTGTGAACTATCCTTGGGATGCAAGGATGTTTCAACGCATGCTAATCAATCAATGCAATACATTACATTAATAGGATATATGTAAAGAATTGTATGATCATCTCAAAAGATGCCAAAAAAAAAGCTTTTGACAAAATTCAACATCTGCTTATGATAAAAGTACAGTAATACCTTGGTTTGTGAGCACAATTCGTTCCAGAAACACACTACTCATATTACAAGACATCGCTTGTTTACTGTGTTAAAATGTATTAGAAATGTTTGCTCATCTTGCAGAACACTCGCAAACCACGTTACTCGCAATCCAACATTTTACTGTACTTAAATATTAAGCATATCTCAATATAACAAAGGACATATATGACAAGCCCATAGCCGTCATCACCTTCAATGGTAAAATGTTAAAAGCTTTTATTTCTAAGATCAGGAATAAGACAATGGTGCCCACTTTCACCATGCCTATTCAACATAGAACTTAAAGTACTAGCTAGAGCAATTAGACAATTAAAAAATAAAATAAAATATATTACAATTGGAAAGGAATTAAAATCATCTCCATTTGCAGAAGACATGATTTTATGTGGAAAAAATCCTTAAGACTCAACCAAAAACTGCTAGAAAAAATTGATGATTTCAGTAAAGTTGCCGGATACAAATTTATATACAAATATCATGAGCATTACTATACAATAAAAAAAAAATTTTTGAAAAGGAAATTGATTTTATTTACATAACCAAAAACAATTAAATAATTAGCAATTAACTTAACCAATCTCTACTCTGAAAATATAAAACACTGATGAAAGAAATCAAGAAGGCACAAATAAACAGAAAGGTATCCTTTGTTCACAAATAGGAAGAATTAATATGAATGAAATGTACAGACTACCAAAAGCCATCTGTAGATTCTATTTAATTCACTCTCCATCAAGATTTCTAAGGCATTTTTTGCATACATATAAAAAAACAGTCCTAAAATTTATGTGAAACTTCCAAAGACCCTGAATAGCCGAAGTCATTCTGAGAAAGAAGTAAAAATCAGGAGTCACACTTTCTGATTTCAAGCTATACTACAAAACTATGGTAATTAAAATACTGTGATATTGGAATAAAAACAGACAACTAAACCTATGGGACAACCAAGAGCCCAGAGAACCCAAGTATATATAGTCAACTAATATTTCACAAGGGAGCCAAGAGTATTCAATGGTGAAACAGAACAGTATGTTCAATAAATAATGCTGAGAAATCTGGATGTTAACATGTAAAAGAGTAAAACTTGACCCCTGTCTTGCACCACTCAGAAAAATAACTCAGCATGTATTATTAATACATACTTAAATGTAAGAGCTGAAACCATGAAATTCCTAGGAGAAAACAGGAAAAAAAATCTCCTTGACATGAGTCTTGGTAATGATTTTATGTATATCACACCTAAAGCACAAGCAACAAAATTAAACAAATGGGGTGCCCGGCTGAGTGGCGCGGTGGTTAAGCACTGGCTTGGGAAGCCAGCAGCCCCGGTTCGGGTCCCACATATGAGGGCCAGTGACACTGCCCTCAAAAAAAATAAAAAATAAACAAATAGGAATGTATCTAATCAAAACGTTTCTGCACAGCAAAGGAAACCATCAACAAAATGAAAAGGCAACCTGCTGAATGAGAGAAAATACTTGCTAGAGACATATAAAATTAGGGGTTAATAGCCATGCTATATAAAGAATTTATACAGTTCAACACCAAAAAAACAAACAATCCAATTGAAAAATGGGCAAATGACCTGATTAGACACTTCTCCAAAGAAGACATGAAATAGCCAACAGACACATGAAAAGATGTTTAACATTACCAATCATCAGGGCAATACAAATCAAAATCACAATGAGGCATCACCTCATGCCTGTCAGAATGGCCATTATGCAGACAACCAAGCGCAAATGTTGGTGAGGCTGTAGAGAGTTGGGAACCGTTATGCCCTGTTGGTGGGATTATAAAGGAATGCAGCTAGGATGGGGAAAAATTAAAATAGAGCTGTCATAGGACCCAGTGGTTACACCTCTGGGTAATTATCTGAAATAAGCAAAAACATTTGAAAAGATATATGCACCCCTATGTTCATTGCAGTATTGTTTACAATAGCCAAGATATGGAAGCAACCTAGGTGTCCATCAACAGATGAATGGATAAAGAAGCTGTGATATATCTATACAATGGAATATTACTTGGCCATAAAAAATAATGAACTCTTGACATTTGCAACAACCTGGATGGACCTAGAGAATATTATGCTAAGTGAAATATGTTGGACAGAGAAAGACAAATACCATATGATTTCACCTATATCTGGATTATAAAAAACAGAACACAAAATTAAACAGAAATAAAGTCATAGCTACAAAAAAGAAGCTAATGTTTGCCAGAGGGGAGGGGATGGAGGGATGGGGAGAAAAGGGAAAAGGGATTAAGAAGTACAAGCTTCCAGGTGTAAAATAAGTCATGGGGATGTAATATACAGTGTAGGGAATATAGTCAATAATATTGTAATAACTATGATGACAGGTAGTCACTTGACTTATTGTGGTGACTATTTCATAAAGTATTTAAATCTTAAATCAATATGTCATATACCTGAAACTAATATAATATTGTATGTCAACTATAACTAAAAGAAAAAAAAAAGAAAATTCCTGAATATCTACAAGGAAACCACCAATAAATCTATGGAGAAATAAGATTGCCTAAAGATATGTAAGACATTTGATACAAAAGGAAATAAATGTGCTACTAAATAAATGTATCTCTTGTTGAGTTAACCATCATTAATAGGAAGATCAATTCAAATTAAAACCACATTAAATTTCTTAGACTTACCACAGTGGCCCCTCAATGAATCGTGCCTCCAAGTGGTAATGTTCTTGTGAGGTCCTCTCCATGTTGACTCTGCGCTGGAACATACAATTTGCTTGGCCCTTAGAACATCTGAAAATGTGGGGCACGGTTGGGATTACCTTTTGGAATGCTGCTGCCACCCTGTGAGAATACACAGTAGGACTTCTTTTAGGATTAAAGACCACACAGAGATATAAGGCCAGCTTTTGAGGCTGTCTCAGTAGGACCAGCCCCAGCAGGTCCCTTCTGCTGCTTGTAGGCAAACGAATAAACCCAGAAAAAATTCCAGAAATGACCAGTCAACCCACAGATGATGAAAAATAATGTCATGCTTGGTGTTTGTTTGTTTAAAAATAATGTCATGCTTGGTGTTTGTTTGTTTGTTTGTTTAATCAGTATTTTTTGGGGGGGGGCAGGGATGTCACATATTAATAGATTAATTGTTACACTGATATACTATTTTTTACTTATGAAATTGGTAGAAATACAAGCTTCACAAATCGCTTTGGTGATAAGCTATGGGGAAAGCGTACACGGTCATGCACTGCTGATAGGAGCATAAATTGAAACAATCCCCTTTAGAAGGCAATTCAGTAATATCTACTAACATTTCAAAAGCTCATTCTTTTCTACCCAACAATTACATTTCTAGAGATTTATTCTACAGATATATTTTCTTAGCCAGTCATCTCCACCCTTCCATTTCAGAAAATGGTCATCTCATTTAATAAAAAAATCTATATATTCAAGGGCCGGCCGAGTATCTCAGTTGGTTAAGAGCTCACTCAAGAGTGCGAGTTGAGCTCTGAGCAACAGCAGTTCAATGCCCAGCCTGAGCTGAGCTGCTGCTGAGCTGCCAACAGGTGGCAGGATGGCTCAGCTAAAAAAAATAATAATAATAAAAAATAATAATAATAATAATAATATATCTCCTTTTACGGGTCATTTGTTAAAACAGTATCCAATACAAGCCCACATATTACATCCAGCTTTATGTACCCTAATTCAACGTAGTAAAAAATGATTGACTGTGTTATGTTAAGGCAAAGCTTTCATTTTCCCATCTTTTTAAAAACCATTGTTAATTTGGTCTTTATTTCTGCACCTGATCTTATGTAAGAACTAATCTACAATTTGCTATTTAGAAGTGAGGTGCTGCTACAAGAGAATTTAAAATAAGTAGCTTTGGCTTAGTAGGGGGTCAAAAGTGAGGACAAGCCTTGCAGACTGGAAAACTGGAACCTTGTGATTTTCGGACGCAGCTTTTGGTACATTGTCATCTGTTACATTTTGGAATGTAGTCAAACTTTGTCACTCAAGTGAAATGGGTTGAAAATTGTAAAATGTAGGGATAAGGGACCTAATTCTTATAGTTTTGTTTTTTTAATCAAATTCCTATGAGAGACAAGAATTTAACTCATACTAGTTTTATAAGGTGCATCCACAGGGGCAATCCAGGTAGTTTCTGGGAGTTTGCCTCTCCCCATTACCGCCTGATGAGTTAAGCTTCAGGTTAAGGATTTTGCCTCGCCATCCCCAGCAGACCCTGTCAGTACTCTGCCAGTATCCCGTTCCTGTTTTAGTGCATACCAGCTCCAGCACTGCTTCCGCTCCCTCCAGCCAACACCTGCATCTCTTTTTTTGGCAGGATGCCCTTGGGCTGCTGAAACTGCTTTGCCTAAAACTGTTAGAGCCAGAAGTGCCTGTGAATGTAAATTCCTTCATTTAACCTGGGGCAGCCCCAAAACAATGACTGATGAGTGCAGAAGTATAAATACTTTAGCAGCCCTGTTACTTGATTAGAAAGACACGTTAAAGTTGTGACTTCCACCAAGTCACCACCTCCAGAGTTTCCCTGGGCACTTGAGGTGATGTCGCCCTCCAGGGGCATTCCTTGCCATCCTTCACATCCTGTCCCACTTTCCCACTCCTTTTTCCGTTTTCCTTCATCACACTTACCAATGAGTCATTTTCTCATGAATACTTGTCCCTGTTCTACTTCCTGTGAGTCCACTTGAAGATGTCATCCAAGATCATTATTTTAATAGGATTCCCTTGTTCCTCTAATTAAGATGTAAAAGATGGAGCTGGGCAGATCATGGAGGTTAAAAAATAAAGGAGCAACATTTTAAAGCAGAAAGAAAATACAGAGGGTGCCCCCAAAAATGTATACACATTTTAAGAAAGGAAAAGACTATTAAAATTATAATACTCAGTATACACTGATAACAAAAGATGAATACAGTCAGGTTTGACTTCTGCAATCACAAGAGGCACTCAAAGTGGTTACCATCAGTGTTCAGACTCTTCTGATTATGGCAAACTACTGCTTGAGCAACGTTGACCAAAATGTCCACTTGTATACATTTTTTGTCACCCCTGGTGTGTGTGTGTATATATATATATATATATATATATATATATATATATATACACACACACATTATATTGTTAGCTATGTTTCTGGCACATAGAATTGACTTAAAGTAAATAGACTAGAATCCTACCACGTTATTGAGGTTATTTTTGCTGTTCAAGGAACTACCAGTCCATGGCTGTTTGACACCTAAAGCCATCCCAGGGTTACATAGGCCTCGAGAAGGGAATTTTCTCCAATGTCCATTTCTGAGGTAGCCACGGAGGACAAAATACAAGGGAAAACCCCCAATATGAAAATCCCAGAACCACTGAAGAAAATGGACCCCAAAACAAATTAACAACCATGAGATGTGCTAAGTGAGAAACTTAATTCACGGGCAGGACTAAATGTTCAAAGTCCTTGCCCAACAAGATTTAATAACAGCTATGAAGAGCAACTGCTGTGTGTTCCCCATTCCAAACCTTCTCCAATGAAGAGTTTTTATTGTAGATATTCCACACCCACTCATTCTACATCGTTCTGTATTGGGTATAGTAGGGATTGAGTTAGAAGTAAAACATTTATATTTTAGTGTTTAGATCGTAAGGCAATAAAGGGACATACTCAGAACTACTTCCTACAAACTGAAGACCTTGGATCTTGAGCTGAAGGCAATAGCGAGATGGGACTTTTTACTGCTTTGGAGAGGAGTGATTCTATCCCAGAAGAAGCTTTAATAAGTATAAGAAGGGTGGACTGTGGAAGATAGTTTTCTACATGTATCTGTTCTTCTTTCATTTTCCCATTCTTCTACCTTAGTAATAGAACCTCTAAATTTTGATGGGATGTGGATTTAGCATGGCCTCCACACTGAAGTTATTTCCCAACTTCCTTTGCAGATAGGTGTGGCCAGGTAAGTTCTGACCAAAAGTGTATGAATAGAAATGAGTTCCATTTTCAGTTTATGCCCTCAAGGAAAACTGATTTTTCTTCTCTTACCCTTTTCTCTTCTTTCTGTAGCTAGAATGTGCTTGTGATAATGAGATCTGAATGACATGACCAAACCAGACCTGGACTACTTACAATTGGAGTATTAAAGAACAGAGCAATGAATGTCTACCATCTTTAAACCCCTTTTATCTGGGCCTTTGCATGACTATTTATCTAGTATAAGGAATAATAAGAATAGATTTGTATACACTCATGAGTTAGAACCTGTGGAAGCACAGGTTCATCACCTCATTCATCTTCATGTCTTTAACCAGGTAAAGATTAGTTGTAAATGGACTTCAAGTTCTCTAGACGTCACAGACCCAACACTATCAGGCATCTGCATCTTTCTAGCCACTTTGATCCCAGGAAGACAAAAATGACTTGCATCAATTACTTTAGGCTATTGGATAATGTTACCATGGATAGACTTCTCACTTACCATAATAAACTATCCTAATAAGTTTTATAATGATAAAATATTTCATTGTCATTTGTAAGCTCTTTCTTTATATATATTTTTTTCAATCCTTGCAACATTATATAAGGTTTGTAATATTACTATTCCTTTTTTAGAAATAAGGAAACTAAAACAGAGAGGTAAGTAACAGCTGGGATTAGAATCCAAGCAATTTTTTTAATATGGCCATTAAAGCTCAGATTGACAATTTAAGACCTGAGAATCAACTGAGAATTGGGACCAGAGCTTTGTAAAAGGAAGAACTTACTTGTCACTAGAATAGGATTTATTGAAATAATAGATCAAAATTTTATTATTACTTATATTTGGAATTTTTAAAATTTTTGTTGCTCTTTCTTTTTTAAGATTTTATTGGGGAATCAGGGAAGGGGAACAGACAAGTTGCTGTCCTTTTTTGTTCCTCAGTCTAGTTGTGGAGGACGTCGCTTCACTGACCCATGTTGGTATTTTCATTGCGCTCTTCCCAGGTGAGGCAGTTGCTCACCAGCCATTGGACGGCCACTCACAGCAGCTCACGGAAGCTCATGAAAGTGCATGCCAGCTGCCGGCCAGCCCCACTGCAGCCTACGCTGTCACTGGCGACTCACAGCAGCCCAGCTCCAGGTCGAGCTGTTGTTCACCATCTTAGCTGTAGAGGGCGCAGCATCACTGGCCTTCATATGGGATCCAAACTGGGGCCCTGCTGCTCAGAGCTGGCACCCTAAGCCAACTCTTAACCAATGTGCCACTCATCTGGCCCTGTTGCTCTTTTTATACGAGTTTGGATTTTGCAATATGGATTTTTTAAGTTAAATTTTGCAAATTCTTTTCATCATTTGAAATATGAATACTTATGTTTAAAAGACTGATGAGTAATTTCAAAATGTATGTCTTTGTTTTCCTTAATTTGCATTCTTTAAAGTGTCAACGCATAAACTCCTCCATGTCATATCAAAAAATGGCATCATCTAGTTGATGCCAATAATAAGTAATAAAATGATTAAAAAGAGCTTCATGGTTTGCTTAAAACATCAACGATGGAGCTACATTTAAAAAAATCAGTTGGTCATGATGTCAACCTTTTACGTAAAACTCTTGCAGTTGAGGAAGAGAAAGAGAGTGAAAAAGAAATTAAGCCCAATTATAACCAGTCAGAAACATACATCTTCCCCAAATGCTGTACCCCCTGCTTTCCAGGGTACATGCCAATCAAGGCATGACTAAGTCAGAGGGAATGCCTATCAGAATAAGAGATGCATGCATGGCATTTAATCACTACAGCACATGTTGAGGCTCCAATTGCTGTTTTAGGAGATGCACACGCATTATTATATGAGTAATTTAAAAGGTTCCTGACAGAAAGCTCAGGATAGAGTTCTAAGGGGATCCATTCTTCTCTGACAAAGGGCAGCTGAAGGGGAGGCATGAGAATTTCTATAAATAATTTACATTAACTCATGAGCATTACTCATTCGGCACAATCAAATCTAAGCCATTTGGGGGATATCAATGTTCATTGCCATGATTGCATCTTTGCTGCAGTTTCATTATTTAAAGGCTTTCTCTCACTTTGATTCTAAATAATAATATTTTGAAAGTTCTTTTCAGAGAACAGGCACTTCAATCATCTAAGCCACTTTCAACAGTAAAGTTTTGACTTTGTGTGCATTGCTGTCCCTCAAAACCCATTAGTAAAATCCGGAGGGTCAAAACTCACAATTCTTGGGCCGGCCAAGAGGTGTGTTGGTTAAGAACTGGCTTGAGATGCCAGCGGCCCTGGTTCAGATCCCAAATATGAGGGCCAGTGACACTGCCCTCTACAGCTAAGATGGTGAACAACAGCTCCACCTGGAGCTGGGCTGCTGAGAATCCCCAGGACGGCATAGCTGCAGCTCCTGCTGCAGTGGGCTGCCATAGGCTACAGTGAGTGGCTGGCAGCCAGCGTGAGCTGCCAAGAGCTGCTGTGAGCGTTGTCCAGAGGCCGGCAACCGATCTGCCTCACCCGGGAAGAGCACAATAACGATACCAACATGGGCCCCTGAAGCAATGTCCTCCACAACTAGACAGAAGAACAAAAGGACAGCAACTTGTCTGTTCTCCTTCCCCGGTTCCCCAAAACTGTTCCCCTCCCCCAATTCCCCAATAAAATCTTTAAAAAAAACCCCAAAAAACTCACAATTCTTGATACATTATTGCTCTTCTTTCTTGTTTCGCTGCCATCTTAGTAGCAATTGAATCACACAGGTTTTGAGTTGGGGTCTTAACTGAATCATCTCCATCCACAAAGCAAGACCACTTACTTGTTCATTGGTGTGCGTAAAACACCTTGCTCAGCTCTGTCCCTTTTATCTCAATAACATAGCCAATTCTAATCATTTAACAAGATAAGCAATGAAATCCAAACATCAGCTTGGCACTCAGCTTAATGGACAATTTTCATATTCTACCTTTGCCAAACCAGATCTGATGTCATGCAACCCAAAGACAGTTCCTTTCTCCTTTCTTTGAACCTCTTACAGCTGAGCAAACAGTTTAATTGAGGCCAAGGCAGAAAGGAGGAGGGGATTGAGGAAACCTGGGGAGGCCCGAACAAGAATTGCTCTTAAAAATCTGAAATTGCCAAAGCAAGAAAATCATTAGCCTTTGCACACATCCACAAACCCTCTCAGGGTTTGAAGAGTCATAGGTAAAGTAGGAATTGGATGTAGTAGGAAGGCATATTATTGGACCATCTGAGCCTACTGTAAGCTTTAAAAAATGCTGTTGTTAATCTGTTTCTAAAACATAAAAATAATTGCAATAGGTTTAACTAATTGATTAATTAATTAACTGATTGATTGATTAGTTTAAAAGAGCAGGAATGTTATCCCAACACTGATTTCACAAATCTCTTCTCAACAGCATCAACAATTCTTCCAAACTCTCAAATCCCTTCTAAGCAGACACAATGTCAGATACACCCAACGTGCTGGATTAAGAAATTTGGAAAATATTTACCTTTGTGAGAAATACACAGTTTTAAGAATTTCTAAGACAAAAACACAGTATTGGCTGAAAACTGCAAGTCCATCATTTTTGCTCCCTCAAACACCTTGAGTAGGTTGCAGTTTAATTCTTAATACTACTTGCCTTTTATGTTCAATTTTTTTTTTGAGGTCATGTCATAATTATGAAATAATGAATTTCCTAGTTCCCTGGTTGATGACCTTAAGATCAGATCATTCAAACCCTAGTGAACCTCCGGCTCCAAGCTTCAGTCAGGTTGAGAGATTTAGAAAATTTCAAGCTGCAGTTTCAATTCTTCATATCGCTTCACCAAAAAAAAAAAAAAAAAAAAAAAAAGAAAAAAGAAAAAGAAAAACACTTGCACTTCTCCCATGCTGCCTGTCTGATTAAATCGTAGAAATTTCCACCCTGGATCCCCTGACTTCTATATTCCTACTAGGCTCCTTTCCAACAGGGAGGGAAAAGAGCATTTCAGTGGTCTAGTAAGATTCAGAGACTACATCATTTAGTTCTGAGGGTGTACTCGACTGGCCTATGATGATATGTACTATCTGGTCTTTGTTGTATCCCTTCCGATTATATCATTGTGTCTAATCAGAGACCAGGTGAATGCTAAACGATTCGGCTCTCTATGTTTGCTGGGGATAATGTATAGAGTGATCCATCTTGAGGTTCAGAAGGAGATTGTTGTCTGTGCACAAATGAGGAGTAGCCAGGGCTGACACTCAATGCAAAGATTATTCTTATCGATCTCAGAAAAAGAAAGCTTGTATTCTTGGGTGTCAGAAGGAAGGCTCATTTCATTTAATTATGGAGAGAAATGTGCTTACACACCTGCCCTCACAACAAATCCACTGCCTTGGAAAAATCTAAACATACTTTGTTTAGATTTGATCCCAATGACTGCAATGTTAATGGAGGGGTTAGGGGAAAGATGGGAGGGAAGGCGAGAAGAATCAACAACAAAATTTTAAAAGACATTTAACTCTCATACACTAAGTTCCAGAAATCATGTGTGGAAAAAGAGCTTTTACATTTAGGATAAGTGATTTCTTTTTCCAGGTTTGTCATTAATCCTCAGACCCAAGATACGCTAGTTGAAAAGCAGCAGAGGTATTTTTCCTCTCTTATGGAGGTAGCTTAGAAAGGTCAAATTGCATCAGGCCCTCAGTTCAACTATGCCTTATGGAAAATGTGATCTCATCCTCCGTTTCTCTAACTTTCCAAATCCTTACAGCCTGGTAACACAGCAAGAGATGCTCAGATGTGGAAACTGAGGCAAGCTCTAATAAAACCAAAATCCATAACACTTCTTGTCCAGGTTGCTCATTTGGCAATTGGTCATGAGCGGCTATGTACATTCACAGATTCTTGTGGTGATTTTTTTCTTTTTTTTTTGAGGGCAGTGTCACTGGCCCTCATATGTGGGACCCAAACCAGGGCCGCTGGCTTACCAAGCCAGCACTTAACCACCGTGCCACTCAGCCGGCCTTCTTGTGATGATTTTTAAACTTTTAAAGTTACTTCAGGATTTACTCCTTTTAACATGTCTTTCTATATTATGCATGTATACAATTATTTATTGCATATTCAATCTTTTTTTTTACTGTCATTTCCCTCTGATCCTACCAAAAACAAACAGAAGAACACAAATTTTCTTTCCATACTGACTTTTATTTATTTCCCTTATTTATATTCTGCAGTCAGACTTTTCAAAATAATGACAAGAAGCATCTGATACAACTTTCTAATCTTCAATTTTCATCTCTCCTCAGGAACCATAAATCTGAAATACTATCTTTGCCACACTGTTCAAACTGCTCTTACAAAGGTAACCGCTAATCTCCTAATTCCTTGGCCTGATGTGGCCTATTAAAAATAATATCCAGAAAAATGGCGCAATAGACAGACGCTGTGCTAACTGCCTCCCAGGATCACACCAAAATTACAAGCAAATTATACAGCATTCAACCCTGGAGGTCCCCGGAACACTGGAGGAACAGAACCACTAAACGAAGAACTTAAAGAGGAGGCCATGTCGGGTCTGGTAGGACGGGCGGAGACGAGAGAGGACGAGCCCCGTGAGGGAAGCCCCAGCCGTGGGAAGCTTGTCTGGTTGGGGGAGAGACCCTCCGGCCGCACCCCAAGCTCACCAGCCAGAGCTCCTTTGCCGGGAAGAGAAGTTCTAAGATGGCCGGCAGTAAACTAGTGAGGACTCTCTTTGCTCAGCTCAGTGAGGCTAAGAGCGGCTGGAGAATCAGTGGGGCCAGCGCCCAGGCTTGCTCGCCGGTGAGCACTTACCTGGTTCCTGGTGGAGGGAGTGGCTGTGTGAGCCGGGAGCCTGCGGGGACGGACTGAACTGAGCACCTTTGGTGCAAAGGCTGGAGGTTTTTAGACTATTGTTCCCGTGGTGCGGAGCTTGCACGCGAGTGGTGTAGGGAGGACGCCATTTTGTCGGGCTTGGGCCCTCCTACGGAGGATCAGGTCCGAGACCTCATTGGTCTGGTGGAATTGGCGCAGAAGTACGTGTGTGCGTGCACGCGCGCCTGCGGCCTTGCATACCCACCCTCTGACCGGCTTATACTGTGTTGCCAGGGAAACGCTGGGCAGGTGCCCTCTGGCTCCAACGGCTGCTCACTGAGACCCGGGAGTGTGTGAGCCGCCTCAGGTCTCTGCTCTCTGCACTCCGCTTGTAGAGTTGCCAGGCTGGTGATTGATTGTTGGGCTGCTTGGCCTGGTCTGTGAGCGGCTGATTGGGACAGGCTGAGACTGGGAGTTTTCCTGGGAGTGTTGGGCCGTGAGCTGTGTGCCTGCGTGATCCAGCCAGGGACCTCCTGGGGACCTATCTAATACATCAAAGCAATCCCAGAGCAATAGCCAGAATGGGGAAACAAAGAAACATGTCACAAGTAAAAGATCAGAAGAAACCTCCAGAAATGGAACCAAATGAAACAGAGGGATCCAACCTTTCAGAGACACAGTTTAGAACACTGATGATAAGAATGTTTAAGGAACTTAGCGAGGACATAAAGAAGGATAGGGAAACCATAAAAAACAACCTATTAGAACTAAAGAATACAATAACTGAAATGAAGAACACACTCGAAGGAATCACCAGTAGAGTAGATGAAGCAGAGGATTGGATCAGCGATTTGGAAGACAAAATAGCAGAAATCACCCAGTTGGCACAGCAAAAAGACCAAAGAATAAAAAACAATGAAAATAGTTTAAGAGCCCTATGGGACAAGGTGAAGTGCAACCACCTTCGAATCATAGGGATACCAGAAGGAGAAGAGAAGAAGCAAGGGGTCAAAAATGTATTTGAAAAAATAATGACTGAAAACTTCCCTACCCTGGTGAAGGAAATCAACATATGTGCCCAGGAAGTGCAGAGGGTTCCAAACAAGCTGAACCCAAACAGGTCCACACCAAGACACATCATAGTGAAAATGGCAAAGGTTAAAGACAGAGACAGAATCCTAGAGGCTGCAAGAGAAAGACAGCAGGTTACATACAAAGGAACTCCTGTTAGACTAACAGCGGACTTGTCTACAGACACTCTGCAGGCCAGAAGGGAGTGGCAGGAGATACTCAAAGTGACACAAAATAAAGGCCTACAACCAAGATTGCTCTACCCAGCACGGCTATCACTTAAAATTGAAGGAGAAATAAAGAGCTTCTCAGAAAAGAATAAGCTTAAGGAATTCATTACCACCAAGCCAGCCTTGCAAGAAATGTTAAAAGGGCTTTTTTAAACAAAAGAAAGAGGTAAACAAGCTAACCCAGAGAGACAATTTAAGAAGATTGAAGTCATATCAAGCATATATAAAGGAAAAACTGATGGTTGCTGGCTGGGAGGGAGTAGGGAAGAGGGAGAGGGGGAAGGTTTTGGACAGTGTATGTGGGACTACAATGTTGCCGCAGGGATATGGGGGCAGTTCTGGGAATGCAATTGATAATGTTGTGAAGAGACTATTATGTTGCAAGAAATAAGTCAGTCGGAGAAGGACAGGTACCATGTGATCTCACTTGTGTGTGGAGTCTGAAGAGCTGAGTGAACGATCAAAGTAAACAGACGCGTAGATGTAGTGGAAAAACTGAGGGTGGGGATGGCGGGGAAGGGGAAGGGATTAGACAGCATAAATAGACAACTACAATATTGCCACAGTGATATGAAACACAGTTCGGGGAATATAATAATGTTGTAAAAATTTTGTGGCATGTCAGATAGTCACATGTCTTGTTAGGGAGACCACTTCATGGATGGAGTAGAGGCTTGATCACTGCACTGTACACCTGAAGCTGATGTTGTATTGTATGCCAACTGCAACTAAATATGTGGATGGTCACGGGATGTGGAGTATACTGTGGAGGGGAGTCAGGGGAGTTGTGATGGATATGTATGATATGGGGGGGAGTGGGGTGGCGAACTGGGGGAGGGGGTTTTCACTTTGGCGGTAAAGAGTATAACTATTGCATTGTGTTGTACACCTGAAACTAATAAAATAAAATAAAATTTAAAAAATAATAATAATATCCACTTACTTTCAGAAGAGTGGATATTATTTTTAATTCTTACACCTTCTGGAATGTTCTTCCTCCTTTCTAAATCTATGTTATCACTTCCATCTGGTTTTCCTCTGAAATTTTTATTCAAATTTTGCATATTTTGTTCTCTGCTGATTTCTGTTTCTGAACTAGAGGCCTCTCTTTGCATTCAGATTTCCTCATATTTTTACTGTCAGCAACTCCATGTATGCCATCGGCCCCTCTTGAGTTCTAGACATCGACTAGAAATTGCCTGGATGTTGCACACTTAACTTTACACTTAACATCTCCAAATTTTCTCTCTAAACCTGCTACTCTTCTCACAGTTAAAGGCAAAGCTCTTTATCCATTTGTCTCAGATACAATTCTTAAAGTCATGTAAATCCTCCTCTTTCCAATCATTACCTGCAATACCTCACAGAGCTTCTATGTTTATAGAGTTCATCACCTCCACTTCCCAATACTTCATCATCTCTGGCCTGGACCCTGGATTATTAAAAAACTTTCCTAACTTATTTCAGTGTTACTTGAATCCTCACTATTATTAACCTTATATTGCTTCCAGAGACATGGCTGCCACATATATAATTTGTACAAAAAAAAAAAAGTCACATCTTACAAGCACCATTTACATGTTTGACATTAAAGACTTCTATATTTCATTAAGGCAAATTTCCAGCAGATGGTAAAGTGCTTTGTTCTCACAAAATCAGAATATTAAAAAGCAATTTTTCTAATGTATGGAAGGAAAAGGACTTAAGAAAGGAATGTCTTTTACAAATTTGAACCCACATGCCATATGAAATAGCTGGCCCTGAATAAAGTTAGCGATCTGAACGTAGATTGAATTGTGACATTTCTCTGGTCGGGTCTTCAATTCCTGTTGCTTGTATAACAGACTAAATTTCTTAGTAAGTTGTACAAGGCCATGGGCACTCTGACCCAACTTTACTTATGTATGTCTTTCTCATTCACCTTATGCTTCAGCCCCACTGAAAAGGATTTGGTATCATAACAATCCTTGTTTTACCCACTTGGATACCCTGCATCCCCTCCCCTCTCTCCTCTATCTGCTTATCAAAATCTGAATCAAAATGTGTCTTCTGATGAGATGCTCCCAAGCAGCATTGATTAATTTCTTGACCTATGCATTTATATTTATGGCAAGTGTACAACTGTCCAGAATTTTAGTTTGTAGTAGATTGGGCTTAACAGTAGATTGGATCATATGAAATTACCATTGGAAAAAAATGGTCGACAATTGGCAATTTCATTTGGCTCAAACTATTGTTGTTCCATTTGTAAATGAAACATCTGTTTTTGTTTGTTTTTTAATTATTTTATTGTGAAATAAACCTTTAAAAAAATTAGTTTCAGGTATACAACACAGTGCAATAGTTATACTTTTTATCCCTCAAAGTGATAACCCCCTCCCCCAATTTGCCACCTCATTCCTCCCCCCCATATCATACATATCCATCACAATTCCTTTGACTCCCTTCCACACTGTACTCCACATCCCGTGACTATATATTCAATTACAGTTGGTATGCAATATTATCCAACATCAGCTTCAGGTGTACAGTGCAGTGATCAAGCCTCTACTCCATAAATGAAGTGTTCTCCCTAACAAGACATGTGACCATCTGACACCCCACAAAATATTTACAACATTATTATATTCCCTGAAGTGTCTTAATGAAACCATCTTTTGTATATTATCTGTCCATTAAACAAAAGATCTGCTTTTGTATGATTTTGGTCTTAGAATGGTTTTTATATTTTAAATGATTGTAAAACAATAAGAAACAGCATACAGCAGAGACTGTATGTGGAAAAAAAAAAAAAGCCTAAATTATTTATATGTGGACTGTATACAGAAAAGCTTGCAGACTTGGGCACTAAACCATTACCAACTGGGTGGGGGGTAGATATTTGTTTATCATCATACAATTTAGTGCTTGGGACTCTTTATGTTCTCAATAAATACTTTTCATACTGAACTAAAATTTTCTAAGAAAAAACATCTGATGAAAATGGTCCTAATTTTCCTGTTTTCTCCATGAAGCAATTTGAAAAATAGTAAACACAAATATTACTATTTTGAGCACACTTTGCAGCTCACCCAAGCCCAAGAGTCTGTGACCAAGTATATTACAGTAGTCCCTCCCCATCCATGGGGAGGGATACATTCCAAGACCCCCAGTGGATGCCCCAAACCAAGGAGAGTACCAACCATATATATACTATGTTTTTTTCTATACATACATATCTATGATGAAGTTTAATTTGTAAATTAGGTACAGTAAGCCATCAACAATAATAACTAATAATAAAATAGAATAATTATAAAAGTATACTTAAATAAAATTTTGTGAATCTGGTTTCTCTCTCTTTCTTCCAAAATATCTAATTGTACTGGACTCACCTTTTCACTTAAAGGAAGCACTTTTCTGCTTCTCTTTGGCATATCGAATTGCCAGCATCATTGCTGTTATGCTTTGGGGCCATTATTAAGTAAAATAAGGGTTACTTGAACAGAAGCACTGTGATACCAAGACAGTGATCTGCTAACCAAGGAGGCTAAGTGACTCATAGGTGGGAGTGTAAAGAATGTGAAAATACTGGACAAAGGGTTGTTTCACTCCCTGGGCAGGACAGAGCAAGATTTTGTCATGCTACTCAAAATGGCACACCATTTCAAATTTATGATTTGTTTATTTTTTGAATTTTCCATTTAATATTTTTGGACCACAGTGGACCACAGGTAATAGTGCAGAAAGCGAAACTATGGATACGGGGAGACTACTGTATGTATAGTCAAATAATCTAAAGCAAGGGTTTTCTTATGCTGCCTGCACCAAGACCACTGTGTCAGAGCTATCTGTCCATAATCCAAATAAATCCTGGGAGGAACTAGGGATGGTGATGGGAAAGGGTGTGTGTGACATGGGGCTCCCATTAGCTTTAAAATTTGTTGCGTTGTAAGTCTTTAAAACACACACACACACACACACACACGCATGCACACACACAAAAAACAAACAAACAAACAAAAAACAACCTCTTCCTGAACTGCATCATTGCAAAGTGCTTAAGAACCTAGTCCAAGAACCCAGGCACTTCATCATTGGCCACAGTCCCACTGAAGAAATGATCTAGAGAAAATTGCTCTTAAATCAAAAAATGTGAAATTGTACTTGGCAGCCCCAGTGCAGGGAAGAAAAATCCTCCTTGGAACAACAGCCTTTTTCCTCTATTTTGTACACTCGCTTTTTTCTTCTTTTCTCTCGCTTTTTACATTTTATGTTTGGTGTATCCTGACAGCTTCAAGAAAAGAGTTCTTTTTCAGAATCATTTTGAAAATGGCGTCTTCTGAAATAGTTTAGTGAGTTAAATCCATCCCTTCACAGTTAATTTCAAAAGGTATTGTTGTTGGTATTTTCACCACGACATTTAAGAAGTACTTTGGAAATGTAGAATTATTGAAACACTCATTTCCTGTTTTAGGTCTGTGCCATATCACAGCTGTGCTCAATTAAGTCGCTTTGAAAAGCAGAAGACAGGAAAGAAAACAATGCCTTTTTCCCTTTAGTCTTTGTAATTCTTTGTGATAAATAAATAAACCCATCGCTTTCAATTAGAACCCCTCCCCCAATGCTTTTAGAATTATAGACACATTAAGGTATAATTTCTAAGCAATAGAAAAAAACCCAGCACATTTCTAACTAAATAGCATAGCGTAGGGAAGCTCTTTATTTCCTACCATGTCCCAGACTTGCTAGCTCCTTTTTGAACTTTATAACTGCCAAGCTCAATCATTTCCAACTCAACGTGAAAAAGCTTCTTTATGTTGCAAGTACAACAGTGAGTCAGGGACTAGACATACAAGGTAGAACTTTCTTCAAGAAAGTAAAAGGCATGAGCAACTCAAACAGTAGCTACAACACACAATCCAGGTTTGGGAGTTTATACAACACATTGGACTATCTAGGTCTCTAAACTATTGTGTCGCCTGTATTCGTCCCTCATGCTGGTGTGCAACCATCAAAGAAATCTTTCTAAATCATGAATGTGACAATGTCACTGCCCCCAATGTGATCAGTGACTCCCAGTGACTAAATGTGTTGATTATGACCTTTGGATGGGCATCAAAATCTCCTGCAGGGTTTTAAAAGTGTGTCTATGCTCTTTTCCAACCCAAAAGTTTCTAGGTCATTGGGTCTGGGTTGGGGACATAGGGATCTGCATATTTAAAAAGCATCCAGGGATTTGTGAGGCACAAAACCCAGACAAAAAGAAAATTGCTGGACCACAGAATAAGAGGCAAAACCTTCAGCAGCATGTCTGAGACTTCACAGTTGGGCTCATTATGCTTCAAGCCCAATGAATGCATTTTAGGACCCGTCTTCATTGACTTCTAGGCAGAATTGATAGCATTGAGTCAGAATATGTTTTTCCCTTTGCATTATGATAATATAGATAGTATTTTCTCCTCTCTCCCTTTCTTTGTTGTTTCCTTTAAATATCTTTTTCTTTTTGTTCCAATGTCTGAAATCTTGGTGATATTTGAAAGCCCTGGGTCCTCTCTGAAGCTGCTTCTATCATCATGCCACATATTTTCCTTGGGTCATTTATTAATCCACCTACGACTTCAATTATCTTGGTGGTTAACAGCATGGACCATGGGGCCAAGTCATCTGGATTCAAACCTAGCTCTGTCATTTACTGACCTCTCTGTGACTTTCTTTTCTCATCTATAAAAGGGGAATAAAAATAGTCACTATATCAAAGCGTTGTTGTAAGGATTTAAGGAATTTCTGTGAGTAAAGCACTTAAAATTGTATTTAGGGAGCCGGCTGAGTGGCGCATTGGTTAAGAGCTGGCTTGGGATGCCAGCAGCCCCAGTTCGGATCCCACATATGAGGGCCAGTGATACTGCCCTCTACAGTTAAGATGGTGAACAACAGCTCCACCTAATGCTGGACTGCTGTGAGTCCCCGGGACGGCATAGCTGCAGCCCGTGCTGCAGTGGGCTGTCATAGGCTACAGTGAGTGGCCGGCAGCCAATGTGAGCGACTGGCAGCCAGTGTGAGCTGCCAAGAGCCTCTATGAGCAGCTGTCCAGAGGCCGGCAACTGATCTGCCTCCCCCAAGAAGAGCACAATGATGATACCAACATGGGCCAGTGAAGCGATGTCCTCCACAACTAGACTGAAGAACAAAAGGACAGCAACTTGTCTGTTTCCCTCCTCCAATTTCCCAATAAAATCTTTAAAAAAAAAACAACGTATTTAGGACATAGCAAGTTCTAAATTAGCATTTAGTGTCCTTATCCTTATTGTATTTATGTCGGTGACCTGCTATCTTATCACTTGTATTCAAGCCTCTCTCCTAAGTCCTACACCTACCACATCTGACTGCCTACTTGACATTTCCACTCAGTGGTCAAACTCCCAAGACTTAACTCTTCTGAAACGAAATCCCTGTTCTTGTCTACCAATCACAGTTTGCTTCTTTTTCTGCGGTCCATAGCTCACCTAATGACCACCTAGTCAGGTGCTTAATATGGAAAATTGGGTGTCAACCCTGATAACTTTCTAATTCTCTCCACAGCAAATCCTTCACCAACTCCTGTTGATCCCATGTACACTTATGACTCAAATTCTTTCATTTCTCTTGAATGCCACTTGTCACAACTCTATATATTAAACCACATCAACTTGTCATATATGTCCTCCTTTCTAAGTATGTTGCCTGTGATCCCATATGTCCTTATCATGGCTAACCATATCCATCAAGGTCTTCCTTGCTAACATCTCCACCTTAATCTTACATCATTCCCCACACTGTACTCTGTACCCAGTTTAGGCTGAAATCTGTCCAGTTTCCTAGCATCATATCCAAGGAGATGTACTTCTGTAGGATTTTTCTCTGTCTGGAATATTCTATTACCCTCCAATTTGCCTCAGCTAGGACATAGCTTCTCCAGGCAGCTCTCTTAGCCTACCAGGTCCCAATTAGATGTTCTCTCTCTAGGTACCCCATAACAACTGTTATACTTACCACGTTATTTTGTAATTGCTGTATCTTCTCTTAAAATGTTATTACTATGAGGGCAAAACTTAATTATCTTCCCATTCATAAAAATTAGCACATTGCCTGGCACATAGTAAACATTCAAAAAGAATTGCGATGAATAAAGTAAAGGATAAATATATAAATACATAAATCCTAATCACATACTTTGTTTTTCATCCATGTCAAAACTTGGTTCTAGCCACACCTGTATTAAGATCTCTGATGATTCTTATTTTTCTAGTATATGTAAAATATAAGTAAGATCAATTTTAAATTTCTAAAACAAGTAATATCTGTAAAGTACTACATGTGATACAAATGTAGAGTGTTACCATTCTTTAATAAAACAGATCTATTATGAGATAATTTATTTGAAATAACAGCAGGGATTCAAAGTCCTGTAAGTATCGGCCCCTTGAGCAGTCATCTGAAACCTTCCATGGCTGTGGGTAACCACAGCATCTTTGACATCAATCTGACCATCTTATGAGATTTTCAGTTCTTCCTCATTTCAGGTTTCTGGACCAATTAGCTCATAAAATTGGGATTTTGTTGATTATGATACCAACAAGTACCTCATTTTAGAAGGAAAATGAACAAAAAATACATGAAATGAACATATGGGAAAGATATGACTTAAGTTTCCAAGGAATGTCAATGCTTATAAACTATATGAAAACTGAAAGAGATTTTAAATATCACCAAGTCCAACCCCGTGATTCTGTAGATGAAGAGAACTATTGATTACTTAGCCAGAGAGGCTAGGTAATGGGCCACAAATTATCAAGCTACTTATTAGCAGAGGGGGGCTTGAATTTATTGAATCCTGAGCACTTTCTGCTTACTCATATGCCTTAGGAGAGCTTTTATATAAAGCTTTAGAGGACTATAAACTTCTTAGTATCTAGGCTAGTGATCAATTACTAAGAAAGATTCACAGGTAACACTGGCTGTGAAAGGGTTGAAGAAAATACCATTGTGATAATCTTTGTACATCCTGTCTACTTTTAAAGAAGTTCTCAGACTTGAGGTCCATGTGTACTTGCTTTGCCCAGGTGGGAGGGAGGGGGACTACTTAGTGGGTTAGGCTATAGAGACGGATGAGAATGTGCCAAGGGTAAAGCAAAGTAACAATCAAACAACAAGCAAAGCCAATAATATTTTGAAGAAATTTTTTATGTAAAGATTTTTAATGGAAAAATGTATTCTTTAATCTTATCCAGTTCCTTTGAAATCCTGATTCTGTATACTTACAAGGAATAGAAAAAAGAGACACTTGATTATTATGGGTCAAAATAAATATACTTCTATATTGGCTTTCTTCATCTCATAAGATAGCCTATAGTTGTCCAGTCCAGATTGAGGATTTTTATTCAGATTCCTGCCTATCACATTTAATTGGTCTCCCATTCTCAGGTCTTTATCTGATCCAGTACGTTCTCCACCCTGCCACTAATTTTTTTCCACACCAGAGTCATAATGATACACTTTGCTGGCCCCAATGAATCTCATCTCCCAGTGTTCATGGTGGCTGTTTAAAGCCAATACGTTTTAATGCTGTTGTTTTCTAGCAATAAGTAACTTATCAATAGATAACTAAAACATTGGTCATATCATTCCTCAAAATAAACTGCTTGGAGAAGCTCCATATTGTCTATAGACCTTTGCCTGATAGGCAAGTTCATTTATTTTCTGGCCGTAACCTACCTTTCCAGCCTCAATTTCTCGCAATATTACACTTCCCCACCAGCCTCAGTACAATTAGACTCTCAGACTCCTTTTACCAGTCATGCCAATACCCCCTGGAGATGTCTCACACTGTTTATTAACTCCTCTTGTCTACAAAGCATTGCCTCCTGGTCTTGTTTGTCAGGAAAATCATCTAAGAGACCTCAAGGAAAAGCTTTACCCTAATGAATTTTCATGAAAATTTCTTTGTCTTTGAGACCCTAAAAGTCTTGTTTCTTGGCATTCTAAGACCATCTCTACATGTTAAGAACAGATTCATATTAAACAACTCATAATACTAATAAAGAAAGTTTGAATGCCAAAATCATTTTGTTTTCTTTGAAGGAAACTCTGAATTTAGTTCTCCAATTTATCACATTATCCCTGTAGGCAGAATCTCCAGAGACCCAGTTTACAATCAGAAGGTGGTCTAGACCATGAGATTAGAACAGGTTCGGTCCCACATGTGAGGGCCAGTGACACTGCCCTCAAAAAAAAAAAAAAAAGAATTAAAATAAAATAAAATAAAATAGAACAGGGTGTTAGGACATTCATGAATTTAATGTCACCATGTCAACTCAGCCAGATTCATCCTTCTTCACAACAGGAAGTCACAGGGGAAATCCTTTTGTTCAATACCTCTCCTTGGGCAGAGTTTTCAGGAGCTCTGCCAGTTCCTTTTTGGATTCTCATGTCACTCACTTCCACAACTGATCAATCCATTCTCTCTTCAGCCATGTTTACACCTTCATTCATATTGCATTTCAGTGTCAGTGACCTGAAAGCCAATCTTTTTAAGATGCTTTTACAGATTGATGTATTTATACATAATGTGTTTATTTTTAAGTTCAAAGAGGACAGTTTTATTCCTGTGTTTCAATCTCTATGAAAAATTTTCTGCCCCATAAACTGACCTCATTGCTTTAATATATATTTATCAAACTATATTATAGTTATTTCTGTATATGTTTTCAGGGCAAAACTATGACCTTATTTAAGAACAAATATCATATAGTTATATAAAAGATACTCATATCTATTTGAGTGAATTATTTTGATGAGTGATAAGGGATGAAATATCTTAAAAATAACTTACTACAAAGTTGCCACAGAATCTAAACTTTCCATCATTACAGTTCTGGTTAATTAAATTTAGACAGATTAAAATGCTTTAAAATAGAGGGGGAAACTAAGATTTATTGAAAGCCTACTATATATCAGATATTTTACATCAGTTTTATTTCAGTATTCAAAACTAGTAATAGGTTAAAAAACAGGAAAAATGAGAATTATCATCTTCTAGGAAACTGAAGGTCAGAACGAATTAATAACCCCAGTCATATAGCTAGTAAGTATTATAACAGATTTTTATACCAAGTTTTACTATCTTGTGTTCTCAGGAGAAAGGAAGACAGAGAAGGTATATTTAAGAAGCATGGTGCTGAAATATAATTGGGCCTATGAGATATTATACAAAGGTTTTGGAATTTGCAAGAGAGAATAAAGAGGCTAAAAGAGAGCCTCCTTCATAAAACTACCAGAAAACTAAAGACCAAGCTTGACTATGATGGATGTGATTGAGATGTGATCTAACGGAAACTGCAGGAGCTGTCAGCCAGTCAGCCCATCATTTCATAATGAGCTTTATGAAGAAAGAGGGAAATGCGCTAGGTTTTAAGAGATATGTATATTTTTGGAACTCCTTTTTTTTTTTTTCCTTCTCATAAGAATGGAATAACTTTCCACTAGTTTCTTCTGAGTAATTTCCTATAGGTGTTTATTTTCAGAAATGACACTTTACCTATAATTTAAAAATAAACAAAAAAACCCATAAAGCACTTAAAGAAGAACTTCCTCAACTTGAAAAAGAACATTTACAAAAACCTGGAGCTAGCATTATTGCTAAGTGGTAAGAACTCAGTCCTTTCCCCTTAAGACTGGGAAAAGGTAATGGGAACACCACTGCTGAATCATTGTGCTGGAAGTCCTAGCTAGTACAGTAAGAAAATGGAGTAGAAGGGGTACAAATTGGCAAGGAAGAAATAAAATTGTCTTTGTTCACAGTTGACACAACCATCTATGTAGACAGGCCCAAAGAATCAACAAATATATTCCTGGAACTAAAAAGCAATTATAGCAAGGTTGCATGACACAAAATTAATATGCACAAGTCAATTGCTGTCTATATGCCAGCAACTAACAATTGGAATTTGAAATTAAAAACACAGTGCCATTTATAATAGCATCAAAAATATGATAGGTGTAAACCTAACAAAATACGTACCAGGTAATCATGCAAAAAAAACTATAAAACTCCGATGAAAAAAATAAAAAAACACCTAAGTAAATAGAGAAGTATTCTATGTTCATTAACTAGATGGCTTAATATTCTTAATATGTCAGTTTTTCCAAACTCGATCTGTAGATTCAATGCAATCTCAATCAAAATCTCGGCCAAGCTATTTTATAGATCTCAGCAAAGTGGTTCTAAAGTTTATATGGAAAGTAAAAAGACAGAATAATCAATGTGATACTAAAGAAAAAGAATAAACTTAGAGGACTGATACTAATCAACATCAAGATAGTATAAAGCTAGAGTAATCAAGACAATGTAGTTAATGTTGGTGAAAATATAGACACATAGATCAATGAAACAAAATAGCAAGCCCAGAAGTAAATCCACACAAGTATAGTTAACTGGTCTTTTACAAAGGAGCAAAAGCAATTCAATACAGTAAGAAGAATTTTCCAACAAATGGTGCTGGAATAATTGCATCTCCATATGCAAAATATGAAACAAAACACAAACTTTACATCTTTCACAAAAATGAAATAAAAATAAATTGTAGACATAAGTATAAATTTAAAAACTATAAAATTTTAGAAGGAAACACAAGAGAAAATCTAAGGGACCTTGTGTTTGGCAATGAGTTTTTAGATAAAATGCCTGAAGTATAATACATGACAGAAAAAGAGACAAGTTGGACTTCATTAAAATTAAAAAGTTATATCCTGAAAAAGACACTGTTAAGAGAATAAAAAGACATGCCATAGACTTGGAGAAAATATTTGCAAAATACATATCTGATAGAAGTCTTGAGTCCAAAATCTACAAAGAACTCTTAAGATGAAACAATAAAATAGAATCCAACTTAAAAATGGGCATAGGATCTGAACAGAAAATCAACATATGGAAAATATGCATTGGAAAAGATGCTCACATCATTTGTCTTTAGGAAACTGCAAATTAAAACAACAATGAGATCCTGTTGTACACCTAATAGAAAGGTTAAAATCCAAAAAACTGACAATACATAATGTTGGGGAGAGTGCAGAGCAGCAGGAACTCTCATAAATTGCTGGTGGGAATGCAAAATGGTACAGCCTCTTTGGAAGATAATTTGGCAGTTTCTTACAAAGCTAAAATAATTTTCCTGGACAACTCATCAATCCTGCTCTGAGTAGTTAACCAACGAATTTTAAAATTATGTCCACACAAAAATCTGCATGTGAATGTTTATAGCAATTTTACTAATAATCACCAAAACTGGAAGCAACCCAAGTGCTTTTTAATAGGTGCATGATAACAAACTATGGCATGCCCGTACACTGGAATATTATTCAGTGATAAGAAGAAATGAGAAGTCAAGCAACAAAAAGATATGAATAAATCTTAAATGTATATTGCTAAATAAAAGATGCTAGCCTGGAAAAAAGCTACGTACTGTAGGATTTCAATTATACAACATTCTGGGAAAGGCAAAATGATAGAGACGGTATAAAGATGAATGGTTGCCAGGAAGAAGGGAGACGGACAAAGAATTAAATAGGTGAATCACAGGAATTTGAGGCAGTGAGTCTACTCTGTATAATGTCTAATGGTGCATACATGACATTATGCATTTGTCAAAACCCACAGAACTTTATAGCCTAAAACACAAACCTTAATGCATTCAATTTTTTAAAAATAATTTAGGAGCTAGGGGATCCAAGAAAGAATAAAAACTATGACAAGAGAATCTAACTGTATTAAAATGTATGTTAACTAGGTGTTAATAGATGCTAACTAGAGTTATTGTGATTATTTTGCAACATATACAAATATCAATTCATTATGTTATACACCTAATGTTATATATCAATTATACGTCAATTAAAAAATGTATGAAACAACATTACTGAAAGGTATGGCGGAAATGGTGTTAACATAAGAACTTTTTGAAATTAGTGAAGTCTGTACAACTAAAGGGAAAAAGTACTGTACATTAGCACTGTACTTTTCCGGATACAGTTGTTTCCAGTGGAGATATGGATTAAGAACTCTAATATATTCTTGAATTAAACAGTCATAATAGTAAATGGATGGGGGATGATTGGAGCCATATTTCTCCCTACAGGATGTGAGATTACAGACAAGCAAGTGAAGGAAACTAAAATAATCCATGTAGGAATAAATCAGAGTTCAAGACATTCATATGAATTTATATTTAACTTAAAATAGATACAGATGGCTGCATATAGAAATCTTCATACATACGTGCATAGACACAGCTTACTATAAAGTTCCATCTTGCTCTGTTGGAACAAAGGACATAAGTGACAGCTCAGCAGCAAGGAGCACATCTAACCCAGATCATAGTTTCTTCTAAAAGGAACCAGGGCTACTCCTTGGGGAAATGACTGTTTCTAGGACTGGGACAGGAAATACGGACGATGACTACAGAGCATCTTGGAGTGCCAGAAAGTAAGGAAGTGCTAAAATAAAAACAAACAAACCACACTGAGGGACTATGTTGAAGGGACAGGAGTGCCAACTTTTAGTGTCAGCTCTTTCTGCACTCGAAATGGCCAAAGCCAAAACAATTTAAGTATAATAAGGTAGAATTGTTATATAACCCAAAACATAAAATAAATATCCATGATTCTATAATGGTATAAATCAATACCTGAGTAAATAAATAAGTAAATGGGGAAGAGTAGACATACTCTTACTCAGAAGAATTCCAAATAGCTAATGTAAATACTGCCCTCAAGGAGAAGAAGCATAAACACCCATCCCTTAAGTGTGCACTGTGTATAATGACTTCCTTCCCAAAAGTGAAAAAAGGGAGGAGGGAGAAAAACAGTAGATTTACAGTGGAGAAACCTGACAAACACTTTGTCAGGAACTCAAGGTTAATTTAACATCAACAGTGATAAACTAGGTTGATGGCATGCACTCTTAATGTGATGTGATGAAAATGGCACTTTACCACTCCCCAAATCTCATAACTACAGTTTAATTATGAAAAACATACCAGGAAAATTCCATGAGAAGGGTATCTTACAAAATGCCTGATAAGTACTCCTCAAAAAATTTCAAGGTCATCAAAATGAAGGAAAGTCTGAGAAACTATCATAGCTAAAGGAGCCTAAGAAGACACAACAAATAAATGCAATGTGGTATCCTGAATGAGATCCTGGAACAGAAAAAAGCAGATTTGGTAAAAACTAAAGACATCTGAATAAACTATGAATTGTAAAAATGTACTATACTAATGTAGGATCTCAGTAATAGGAGGAACTGGAGGTATAGGAGAACTTCATGTACTATTTTCGTAATTCTGAAACTATCCTAAAGAATAAATTTTATTTAAAACAACAGCAACAAAATTCAAAGCACTTAATGGCTTTAGCTGGAACAGTTTTAGCAATAAACTAAATAATGATAGCATTGGATTATAATCCTAAGAATTAAATAAATATCCTCAAACCCACACCAATGAAAACAAAAATAAGAATGCAGAAGCAATAGCAAAAATAGAATGTTCTCATTAGAACATCGCAGTAATAGTTGCTGCCAGCATGAACCACTGATAGATGTTGAAATTAGGACACAGGATATCTGCATAGCCTCAAAGCATCTACACTAAATATTTATTAACTGCAAAAATTACAACGGTAAAAACAGTAACTTTAGAGTGAAATTTTGACAGATACCACTTTAACCGGGATAAAAGTTAACATCACCAGTAACTAGACATTTTGACCTCCGGTACCCTTGGTACAATACACTGAGAAAACCCCATCACTCTGTGGTTCTCTTGCTAATAATGCATAACCCCAATGTAGTCATGAGAAAACATCAGACAAAGTTACCAGGGACATGATACAGAATAATCATTCAGTAATCTTCAAAAGTATCAAGGTCAGAAAAGACATGGAAAAACTGAGGAACTCTCATAATTGGAGGAGAATAAGATGACAGTGAAAACTAAATGCAACCTGAAGTCCTGGATTAGATATTGGAACAGGATGAAATCTAAAAACGGTGTATGGTTTAGATAATAGTGACATTGCAACGTTAACTTAGTTGATAACTGTAGTATTTATATAAGATGTTAACATTAGGAAAGCCAGGATGAAAGGGGTAGGGAAACTCTCTGTATTATTTTTGTAACTCTTCTACAATCCTAAAAATATCTCAGAATAAAAGGTTAAAAAACACAAAAGGGAAACAAAACTTCTTTACAAAGTGTTTTATATCAGTAAGGGTTTGCCCATTTTGTTTGAAACTTATTTGGAGGCAGTGTCTTTTTAAGCTAAATGGTGGCATTTAGCAATGAACTACCAAGGGACAAAATAATCCCTGAGCACTTAATTAAATGACAATATTTTTCTCCTTCAAGAATATAATAACTCCTTCAAAATATGTCTTGTTCCCTCATTTTTAGAACAACAGATTTCTTGTCCTTTTTAGTGTGTTCTAAAATGCTTTCAGTTTGGGAAGATTTGGTTCACAGTCAGGTGGATTTCAGTTTTTTGAGAAACTGTTTTTAACTATGGCTCAAAGCCAGTGCATAATCGATGCCAAGGGAAGGAATAACTCATTCAGCCAGTTCTTACTTCCAACGACTTTCTTTAACCCAATAAGGTATTACATCCAATGTATACAAACATAAACCCTCAATTTATCAACAGCCAAACCTCTTTAGACACAATGTGACTTGCAGTATGTCATAAATTCATTCATTCCAACAGTAATTTTACTGACAAAATACCCTTATGTGTATAAAGCTTAGGTATATAATACGCTTTATAAGCTAAATGAAAATTGTAAAGGAGTTTGTAAGTCAAAAAACCAGAGGTTTCAATCTGATAGTCTGGAAACTTGATGGTAGGACTAGATATTGGACTCATGCCTTGGTGTTCTTCCCAAAGTTTTGTTCCTATTTTGAAGGCCAACTACAAATGAACTGTTAGCACTGAAAAGACATCATTCTCTTTCATGGGGTGTTCTCCTCATCCCACCCTCAGGCCTTTTGCACCTACTCAAATATCCCTTTCTCTGTTTGCTTTCTTGAATTGCATATCTTTGTTCTTCCTTAACTCATTTAGGTACTCAACAAATATTTATCAATTATCAGAACTGGCTTTGTGCTAAATACTAAGAAGAAAGACATGAAAAGGAAGCAACACATTCACATAGTAGTGGAGGTGATGTACATGTAAACTCATTACGATTCTATTTGAAAAGTTTATCAATTGGAGCCCTGTAGGAGCACTGAGATGACACAGATTGGGGATGATGAACCATGGGTGCAAAAGATTTCAGCAGTATGGCAGTTTTCTATAGTATAGTTTTCTATTGTCTTCACTGAATTGTGCTGTTCTTGGGGATCATATTTTCCTCACATTCCATTAGAAGGACTAAAATTGACTAATGATGAGTGACAGAATGAATGAATGAATGAATGAATGAATGAGCAAGCTTTATTTTGGCCTTTCTGATGGAAGCCCTAATGTAAATAATAGATGGCATATCTACATTTGAACAGTGCCCTTTCCTGGGTCACTGTAAAGGAGTGTTTCTACACAGCATTTCCTAATTAGTCATTTTAATTAAGAGTGATTCTAAAGCTCTGACTCATGCTAATCTGTCACTAAACAAATGGGAAATTTGATCTGATAATGTGTCTCCGAATTAGGTTCAAATTACACCAGAACCACCAATAATTTTTGTTGTTCTTGTTGTATTTCAGCTCTAGAAAGCTAAAAATGTCAAGAAAATAAAATTTTCATCAAGGATGTATGAAAGCATTTATGACTTTTTTTAATTTTTAAATTTTTTTGTTGTTGTTATATTTGCCTTGGGCCATTGTGCTAATAATCACTATGACTGATTATTCTATAAAGCTTCAGAATGCAAAGCCTTGAACCTGAAACTAAGGCACATTGTGGGGATTTAGATAAGAAAATGTTGTTTTGGGCTGGAGATAGGGATCAACATATGACATACAGAGGAGATGGCAGTTAAGCTAGAACTTGACACTTGGTAAAGGAGGCATTCCAATTGGAGGAAGCTGCATAAGATTAGAAACCAGAATATATAGAAAGAAATAGGAAGCAGTTAGTCACCAGCCAAGTAGGATGAAAAAAAAAATGAATGAGTCTGGGATGTAATTCTTTTTCTCATAGAACCCACTGTCTAATGGGATATTCCTGGAAATTCACTAATAGTGAGATATGCCTAGAAAGGCAAGTTAGGAATATGGTGTTGAGAACCTGCTGGATTATTCTTCCATCATCAAGATACAGAGAGCTACTGAAGGTTTTTAATTAGGAAAATTAGGTGTTCAGAACTATGCTTTATAAAATGTAAGCATGAAGAACTATTTAGGACAGATTGTAATGTAGACAAGAGACTGAGTGACAAGTCATATTACATGAGTCTTATAAAAAAAAAGTTATTTTGCAAGATAGAGAAGGTTTTCAAATCCTAGGAGCCTATAAACTCCTGGGGTACAAACTATATCTTTCTTTACCAAATAAAAAGTAGGATACCCTTTAGTGAGGAGGAAGGAGACACACATCGGTCACAATATGAGCAATGTAGATACATGTAGATTGCTAAGATAAAAGATCCAGGAGCAATAATCTTCAATATATAAGATAAAAGTGTTTGATTCCATTCAATATCCGTTGTAGTTCACTACGGACTGATAGCAAATGGCATGCACTTCTAGGAGCATTGATTTGATTAAAATGGTTTAGAAGATAAGGTGACAGCATCCAGACCGTCCAGGTAAAAGGGCCATGTATGTCAACTAGAGATGAAAAGCCCTTGAATTGATTTCCAGTTTCTAGGCCAGCACAGAAGAAGCTGGAAGTTGAAAGTCTATACTAAACAATAAGTAAAAAGCTGAACAACTGAAAAAAATCAACAATCCTTTTTAGATCCATCAGAGAAATGAAGTCCCCAGGCAAACCACTGCTCTCCAAATTGGAAACCAACAGGCAAAGACAGAGAATCATGATTTACCACAAGAGGTCAAGTTCCTCAGGAAGCGGTGCCAGGGTAGAGAAACCTGAAGTCTGCTGACCAATTGCTGGAGGCTTGGTGCAGACAAATCTGAGATAAAAACTCCCGGGGCATGCAGTTTTCAGGAGCCCCCAAACTTTGTGAGTTTTGCTTTCCTGGAGCTCAAACAAGTTTTCACAGTAAAAAGAGAAAAATCTCCTCCTGCTTCTGGAAGAGGGAGGGAAAATGAAACTATTTTTGAAACAGCCCAGGGCGGTCTGTTCTTAACAAGGCCTCCCCTCAGGAGAAGCTGTTTAACCAGAGCCTACCCTGCTGGGGTTTTATGAGACACTAAAACTGTGTATGCAGTTAACACAAGGGCACTGTTTGGGGCAGAAAATAGCCAATTCCAGCTCACTCTAGCCATTCTGCCACACTGAAAAGGCTGGGGGAGGGGAACCTGAGACACGTGTGTGAAGTTTAGAGCCCAGAGGCACAGGCTCACTAAAAGACCACTGAGCTGCCGAGCCCAACTATTAATATAGAACTATATAGGGCCGGCAGAGTGGCGCGTTGGTTAAGAGCTGGTTTGGGACGTCAGCAGCCCCAGTTCGGATCCCACATATAAGGGCCAGTGACCCTGCCCTCTACAGCTAACAGCAGCTCCACCTGGAGCTGGGCTGTGTGAGCCCCGGCGACGGTGTAGGCTGCAGCCCCTGCTGCAGTGGGCTGCCATAGGCTACAGTGAGTGGCCGGCAGCCAGCGTGAGTGGCTGGCAGCCAGCGTGAGCTGCCAATAGCTGCAGTGGGCGACCATCCAGAGGCCAGCAACCGATCTGCCTCATCCGGGACGAGCACAATGATGATACCAACATGGGCCAGTGAAGCAATGTCCTCCGCAACTAGACTGAAGAACAAAAGGACAGCAACTTGTCTGTTCCCCTCCCCCAATTCCCCAATAAAATCTTAAAAAAAAAAAAAAAAACTATATAGAATGCTTCTCTTTCTCACACACCTCATCACCACATTGAGAAACATCTGTCTTCTTCAGTTCCTTTTACAGAGTACATAATTTCCAGGTATCAGGAAAAATTATACAGCACAGTAAAAGCAAAAGAAAAAAAAATTTAAGAAACAGAGCAAGCATCAGAACCATACTCAGATATGGAAAGGATGTTGGAATTATCAGACCAAGAATTTAAGACAACTATGACTAAGAGGCTAAGAACTTTAATGGATATAGTAGACAGCACACAAGAACTTATGAACATTGTAAGTAGACAGATAGAAATTCTAAGAGAGTATGAAAAAGAAATGCTAGAGATCAAAAACAGTGTAATAGAAGTAATGATTTTGATGGGCTTATTAGGAGACTGGATATGGCTGAAGAAAAGAACCTCTGAGCTTGAGGATATCTCAATAGGAACCTCCACAACTAAAATGCACAGGGGGAAAAAGAAAGACTGAGAAAAACTAAAACAGAATATCCAATAATTGTGGGACAACTACAACAGGTGTAACATACATGTAATGGGAATTTTAGAAGGAGAAGAAAGAAAGAAAGGAGCAGAAGAAATATTTGAAAAATCTAATGACTGAATATTCTACCAAAATAAAAGTGGACAATTAACCACAGATCCAACAAGTTCAGAGAATATAGAACAAGATAAATGCAAAAAAATAAACAAACAAAAAAACAAGAAACAAAATCAAAAAAAATTCTACACATAGGCATATCATTTTCACACTACAAAAAATAAAAGATAAAGAAAAAAATCCAGAAAACCAATGGGGGAAAAAAACAAAACAAAACAAAACATCAACAAAAATCCCCACTTTACCCATAGTGGAACAACTTTGCTTCAGATCATGAAAACAAAAAGAGAATGTAATAAAATATTTAAAGTGTTGAGAGAAAAAAAATCTGACTTAGAATTTTGTGCACTGCAAAATTATTTTTCAAAAGTGAAGAAGAAATAAACTTTCTCACACAAACAAAAGTTAAGGAAATTTGTGGCCAGTATACCTACCTTGCAAGAAATGTTAAAATACATTCTTTAGAGAGAAGGGAAACAAAAAGGGTCAGCAACTCAGTTCTACATAAAGAAGTAAAAGGCATCAAAGAAACTGTAAGATTCAGAAAACTTATTTTTTAATTCTTAATTGATCTAACAAAAGTTTGTTCAAAATAATAACAGCAACAATGTGTTCAATTATGTATGCTTATGAGGTCTGACAATTAAGCTCAGGAACACATCCTTAAAAAAGTGCTACATATCACTATGTAGCTGAATTGATCACTATGGTCGTCTTCAAAGTACTCCCCTTGGGAAGCTATGCATTGAGGCCAGCTCCTAGTTTACCCGTCAAAGCAATTTTGGAACTCTTTTTCTGGAATGGCCATTAGACATGTTGTCGTATTATCCTTGATGTCCTGAATGGCATCAAAATGCCTTCCTTTCAATATTTCCTTTATCTTTGGGTATAAAGAAAGAAGTCATTGGGGGCCAGGTCAGGTGAGTAGGGAGGGTGTTCCAATACACTTATTTGTTTACTGGCTAAAAACTCCCTCAGACAGTGCTGTGTGAGCTGGTGCATTGTTGTGATGCAAGAGCCATGAATTATTGGCGAAAAGTTCAGGTGGTCTAACTTTTTCATGCAGCCTTTTCAGCACTTCTAAATAGTAAACTTGGTTAACTGTTCAGTTGGTACAAATTCATAATGAATAATCTATCTGATATCAAAAAAGGTTAACAATGTCATTTTGACTCTGGATTTGGACTGATGGACCTTTTTTGGTCATGAATTGGCTGACTTCCATTGTGCACTTTGATGCTTTGTTTCGGGATTGTATTGGTACACCCATGTTTCACCACCAGTGATAACATGGCCCAAAACATGGTCTTACCTCTCCAAAAGGTCTTGGCAAACTTCAACCCTCCTTTGCTTCTGTTCATCTGTGGGCTCCTTCAGAACCATTTTTGCACACACCTTTCTCATGCCAAGATTTTCAGTTAAGATTTTCCTCACTGTTTCTCTATCAATGTTTACTTGGCCTCCTATGCGTCTCACAGTCAGCCAATGATTTTGATGCACTATTCAACAAATTTTTGCAATGTTTTCATCAGTTCTGCTTGTTATAGGTTGCCCTGACCTCTTTTCATCAGTGACGCTTTCTCTCCCCTCAGAAAAATGTTTATCCATTTGTACACTGCCATTTCTTCATGGCATTATCCCCATAAACTTGGACTAACATGTCCCTGATTTCACTTCCACTCTTGCAAGTTTAACAGGAAATTTAATGTTTGTTGCTCTAATTCAAATTCAGGCATTCTCATGACGGCACACAAAAGCACACAACAATAATAATGAATGCCACTTAGCAAGACACTGCCACACATCAAGAACACTGCTGTGAGACACTGATATACAAAGTTATGAAATCTTACTGAGCTGTTTGTACAGTGCTTCCAATGTAAGCACATGGTGGCAAGTTTGCTAACTTAATTGTCAGAGCTTGTGGCAATAAAAGGTAAATTCCTCAACATGAAGAGCATTTATAAAAAAAAAGAAAAACAAACAAACAAACAGTCACAGCTAATACCATATTCAATGATGAAAGATAGAGAGCTTTCCCCACAAGATAAGGACAAAAACAAGAATGCCTGTTTTTGCCACCCTAATCAGAGTTGTACTGGAAGTCCTACTGAGAGGAATTAGAAAAGAAAAAGAAATAAAAGGCATCCAAATTGGAAAGAAAAAACTAATACTACCTCTATTCACAGGTGACATGCCCTTTTATATATATATATATATATGTAAAGTTTTAAAGAATCCACCAAAAAAAAAAAACCCAGAGACTATGACACATAATAAATAAATTCAGCAAATCTTCAAGATAAACATAAACACACAAAATCAGTTGTATTTCTACACAAAAGAAATCAAAATAAATAAGGTAGAAACTGATAGGAGTGCAAGGAGAAACAGATGAATCCACTATGATAGTTAAAGACTTCAATACCTCTCTATCAGAAATGGACAGATCTAACAGGCAGAAAATCATTAAGGTCATAGCTGAACTCAACAATATCATCAATCAACTGGATATAATATATCTATAGACTACTTCATCCCACAATAGCAGAAAGCATGGTCTTCTCAAGCTCACATGGAACATTCACCAAGATAGATCGCATCGTGGGCCATAAAACACACCTTCACAAATTTAAAACAAGACAATTCATAAAATGTGTGTTCTCAAGACTACCATGGAATTAAACTAAAAATCAATAACAGAAAAATAGCTGCGAAATCCCCAAATACTTGGATATTAAACATCACTCTTCTATATTGCACAAAGGTCAAAGAAGAACATTCTAGAGAAGTTAAAAAATATTGCGTCAAGGTAGGTAGTGACTATGCAGGAAATTTCTGAGTAGGATTTCAATTTTATTTAAGTGGGTTTTTTTCCTACTCAATTTTCCATTTCTTTTTTCACAATATTTGCATTTTATATTTTAACAGAAATGTATCCAATTCAACTAGATTTTTTAATTTATTGGTTTTAATATTCTCTAACATTTTTATGCCACATAGCTTATAGCTATGCTTATTTCTACATGCTCACAGCACATTTTCTAGCTTTGATTTTTAAAGATTTTTTTTTTTTAAATTGGGAATTGGGGGAGGGGAACAGTGTTGGGGAATCAGGGGAGGGGAACAGACAAGTTGCTGTCTTTTTGTTCTTCAGTCTAGTTGTGGAGGATGTTGCTTCACTGGCCCATGTTGGTATCGACATTACGCTCTTCCCGGATGAGGCAGATCAGTCGCTGGCCTCTGGATGGTCGCTCACAGTGGCTATTGGCAGTTCACGCTGGCTGCCAACCGCTCACACTGGCTGCCGGCCACTCACTGTAGCCTATGGCAGCCCACTGGAGCAGGGGCTGCAGCCTATACCATCACCGGGGCTCACACAGCCCAGCTCCAGGTGGAGCTGTTGTTAGCTGTAGAGGGCAGTGTCACTGGCCCTCATATGTGGGATCTAAACTGGGTCGCTGGCATTCCCAAACCAGTTGTTAACCAATGCACCACTCAGCCAGCCCTAGCTTTGATTTTTATGAAGTAATATTGTCAATGGTTATAAGATGCAATAGGCTCTTTAAGGAACTAGCTTTTAGGTTTTTTCAATCATTGCTATTAGGTTTTAGATCATTATGTGGTTTTAAGTTTCTCATTATTTTTATACAAATTATTGTATTTTTTGTATTATAATTTTTATAGATTCTACATCTAATCAGCTTATTTATTTGAACTCTTCCTTTTATTTAAATTTTCAGCTTTATTAATGTATAATATAATCACTATAATTAACACTACGTTTGAAAAATAGAAAAGTCGTGAAGAGTAGATCCTAAGAGCTGTCATCACGAGATTTGTTTTTCTTCCCTTTCATTGTATCAATGAGATGAGAGATGTTAACTAAACTTACTGTGCTAATCATTTCACAATATATGTAAATTAAGCCATCATGCTGTATACTTTAAACTCATAAAATAATGTATGTGAAATATTCCTTAGTAAAACTGGGACAAAAATAATTAGATACCTAGCATTCAGAGTTGCTTCCACTTACTCCTACTTTCTTACTTTTCCCTGAGTTAGTGATCAAATAATATTGAACTATTTTATGTCTAAATTCATTTGTATGTGTGTACAAACCCTTATTTCTCATATATACATATCTCAGATAGATATTTCTCATATATATCCAAAATTCAAGCTGTAATGGGCACAGCTCTTCTAGAAAACATTTTTCAAGACTGTTCTTCAATTAAATGAATATCATCTATACTCTTGCCTCTGAACCTACTACCCCTGTTATAATGTGTTTCTCTTTTTTCTGTGCTTTTATGAAAACAACCACCCCCAAAGCTTAGCTCAAGTTATTCCTCTTTGAGGGCTTATTCTTTATCTTTTTATTCTTTCTTACTTTCTACTCACATTGAAATCTTGTGTTGCTTTCACAATATTTACTTGGTACATGTGTTTTCTTGTTTTGTCAATCTTTTTTATGTATGTGTCTTCTCTATCCAAGAGAAAGCTCTACTTTTCTACCACTGAGGGGTACAGCAGTTTTCCTATCTCTAATATATATATATATATATATATATATATATATATATATATATATAATTTTGAATAAATGAATAGAAGAATATATTAATGATAACTTTGGCATTTTCAAGCTGTGCATATTCTTTTTTTTTATTAAAATTTATTGGGGTGACAATGGTCAACAAAACTACATAAGTTTCAAGTGTACAATTTTATAATACATCATCTATATATTGCATTATGTGTTCAACACTCAGAGTCAGTTCTCCTTCCAGCACCATATATTTGACCCCCTTCACCCTCTTCTACCACTCCTCTCCCCTCTCACCTTCTGCTAACAGACTGTTGTCTGAGTCTATGAGTTTTTGTTTCTTTACTTGTTTGCCTTGTTCTTTGTTGCCTTCAGTTTTATATCCCACATGAGTGAAGTCATATGGTTCTTGACTTTTTCTGTCTGACTTATTTCGCTTAGCATAATAATCTCGAGATCCATCCATGTTGATGCAAATGGCAGTATTTCGTCTTTTCTTATGGCAGAATATAAATTGGTACAGCCGCTATGGAACAGTATGGAGGTCCCTCAAAAAAATTGAGAATGGAATTACCATATGATCCAGCAATCCCTCTCCTGGGTATTTACCCAGAAAATCTGAAAATATTTATCTGTAAAGATGTATGTGCTCTGATGTTCATTGCAGCATTATTTATGGTGGCCAAGACATGGAAACAACCAATATCCTTCGATAGGTGATTGGATGAAAAATATGTGGTATATAGATACAATGCATATTCTTTAAGAATAGGCTGCTCATATTACTATTCTCTGAATTTTTCAAAGATTTAACTACAGGATTCTGTGTCACCAAAATTGCTCAGTCATATTTTTGGCTTACATAAGCCAATATAGGAGATACATTCACTCTATTTACAGCCTGTTTCCCAGAGCTAACATTCTGCCCGACAAATAGAGACAGCTACATAAGTGTGTGCATTTGTTCTTGGTGATGGTACTTTTTACTACTTTTTACTAGTTCTTATTCAAGTCTTTTCCTTATTCAAGGAAATGGGCATTATTTCCTTCCAAGGGTATCTGCATTTTAACCAGAAGAAAATAAAATTAGAGCAATAACAATCTGAGAAATATTAAGTAGCAGGCTGCAGACTTTGAAGGTGGTTGTGTACACTACTTCCATTTATATTCTTCTGTTGCAGAGGTAGCCCTAACACCTAAGTAAAAGACCTAAGTAAAAGAGTAGTGACATTGGGCTGATAATCCAGGTCTAATGAAAGAGATAATAATTTACTGCTATAAGCTCTCATTAGGGAAAATTCCTCCTATTCAAGTTTGTTGTCATGAAGTTGATAAATCATGCTATTGAACCTCACCAGGTATAGCTGTGAATCTTTGGTGTAATGGGAATGTGAGTTAAGTGTAGTGTTTCCTACTGCAGCTCTGCTAAGCCCATCCTTGTCACTCTTATTCCTACATTAGCAACTTGGGAAGTGTTGTTTTCTTTCCACCATTATGTTTGACCCTTGTACCACTAACGGGAGCAAAACAGCTTAGTCCTTGCTGCTCTTTTCACATTCATTTGATAACTTGAGACCAAACCTAAGGTGCTCAGGAGTTCCCCCTCAGCTCAGAAAAAGCTATGTTTGAATTCAATGTGGTATTACAATATTTACTGAGGCTCTTTAGAGCCAAAACATATTACAAAAAAATTAGTTGAAGTGTAGTTATTACAGTTGTGTCTCTATTCTAATGCTATGATTATTTATGAAAGTGGTTACTTTGCTAAAAATTCAACCTTGAAAAGACTGAATAGATCTATCGATTTATTAATTAATTAATTTATTTATCTATTTATTTATTTTTTGCCTTCTATGTGATTTCTGTTTCTGCTTGTATATAAATTTTCTTGAACAACTTCAGATTGAAGCCAGGGACTTCTGTAAAGGACTGTGGACTCTTAATCTTACTCTGTGAAAACTAAAAAGAGAGTAAGTTTATATTTTCATTTTACCTTCTCTCTTTTTTTGTTCATTTACTTCATCTAACATGGTAATGAAATGCTCTCCTTTGTGAAGGTTCTATATACACGGCCCTGAATTAAAGCTAAATTAAAGGTGATAATTGTTTTCTGTGGCAAAATTTCAAAATATGAGAAAATTTCTCCAAAATAGGCTTGGAGAAAAAAAATGAAATGTTATATTTGAACACTCCTAAGCACATTTTTCTTCATCAAAAAGAAAATGGTTAGAAAAAAAAAAAAAGCTTAAAAGTTAGCCCAAAACAGATTTATTTTAATTAAGGCTCAGAGAAAGATGACAAGTATTTTGAAAAATGACTTTCTTTTCTTTGCTTTCCTTTTCATTTCCTTTCATGGCTTATGCTTGAGGTCAGAAGACTTTCTAGGCTTCAGTAGATGCTCATTATGGAGCAAAAAATTAGGGCAGTAGCTATTCCAAATAAAGATCTGCTAATATTGGGAAAGGTAGGATGCTAACATACTTATCCAGATTTCACAATTGTTTTAGTCTAAAATATTCATTGAGTTCTTGCAAACCCAAAGACACTGATCTATGCACCATAAATGTTACAGAGATGGATAAACTTCAAAAACATACCAATCTATTGTGCTTTTGACATAAATGTACATGGTCTGTGTAAGGAACGCAGTGGAGGCATGGAACTGGGTTAGAAGTTCATGTTAGGTAAAGAAGTGAACCAAGCTTCAAGATGGTCAATGAGTGCTGCAGTGCCCAGAAAGGGTGCTGTATCCACATGGACCTTTTAAACCTGAACCTAAAGTGTCCAGGGAAAAAAACTATGGAGGGCGACCAGTTTTGTGACTCTAAAATACGCCTTTTGGGATATTGATTTTAAGCTTGTTGTTATAAAGAAACAAGAGTCAGAAAGAACCTTTGACTTACCCCTTTACCTGCCTAATGGAAATCAGAGAGAAAAACCTTCTTGCATATTCACCTTATCATATTTATATTAAGTATGTCAAACAGGGAAAAATCTAGCAAAACCTCTTTGTTAAACTCCTCTCTGTGTCCCATTGTTTCTTGGAGGCTCTGCAAGAATTTGTTTACCACATGTTTGCTCTTTCTCATCTATCTGAGAATTGCCTATTTTCCCTTTGAAATCCCAGACCCCTGCTTCTCTCTCCTTTGTAAAAAATGGCATGTAAGCCTCTAATGCCCAAAGTGTCCTTAGGTCTCTAATTCTTAATACACCCTCATATGTACATCTGTAACAAATTTGAACATTTTCTTCTGTTAATCTATTTAACATTTATTTTATTATTAGTCCTGCCAGACAAACTTCTAAGAGTGGGAAGAAAATTATTCTTGTGACCTCACACTGTTACTGATTAAACACCTACTGTGTGTTAGGCATTTCAGTGGCTGCTTTATACTTTTTCATATAATTATCACAATAGTCATATGAAATAGACATTACCACAGATGTGAAAACTGAGGCTCAAAATGAACATATAATTACCTCCAATGGATGTCACTAATTAAAACCTGTGTATTTCAACATGGTTTCTGTGCTGTCAGTGAGACACAAAGTGAAAAAATATAAAATTGCTGGTGATTCTTTTATGCATTTATTATGCAGATAATATAATATTATAATATTATAATATTATACTCTCAGCAAGAAATCTCAACCATTTATCTATTATAACTATGAACATTACCTGCCATGATGTAAGAACATTCTTCCAGAGATATAATCAGAACTACCCTCTCCTCCCCTCAAAAAAAACCCTTAATTTTGCAAAAAGAAGTCAAATTTAGAGAAGTTGAAAGAATAGTTATACTTTAAACACTTGTATACCATTCATTTAGATTCAACAGTTGTCAAAATTTTGGAACATTTGCTCTATCACTCCCTTCCTATTTGTTCCCTCTCTCTTTCTCCTCCCTCTCTCCTTCCTTCCTTCCTTCCTTCCCTCTCTCTCTCTCCCTCTGTTGTCTTGTAAAATATACTGTAGTCAGGGATTTTATGATTATGTCCTCATGATTAGATTCAGAAGAAACATTTTTTTGGCAAGAACACCACATAGGTGAGATTATTTAGTTTCCATTGCATCACATTGGAGGCATATAATATCTGTGTGATTCATAAATGGTGATTCTAACTTTTGTCTCTGAGTTTAGATGACGTCTACCATATCTCTTCCTTATAAAAGAACATTTCCCCCTTTATAAATAATAAAGAGTCAATGAGGCACATGACATGAAACTTAAAAATGAACAAATAATTTGTTTCCCATAATCCTTCACCCAAAGACTTTAGCATATTGGATACCTCTTGCCCAAATCAAATATCACATTATAGTTGTGTAACGGTGATTCTGAAATTCTAACATTTCTGCCATGTATTTTAGTTGGCATTCAACAATGCACTTTGGGGTTTACAATATATGTAAAAGCAAAGTTTATGACAATCATAGCAAATGGTTGAGAAGAAAAAAAACTGAACTATATTATTGTAAATTTGCTATACTATATGTGAGTAATATATTGTAAGTTGAAACTAGATTATAATAAATTAAAGATATACAATATGAATCCTAAAGTGACCACTAAAATAACAACATAAATAATTATAACTGGAAGGCCAAAAAAAGGGAATTAACTGAAGTCATTTTTAAAAAATCATTAACCAAAAAGAAGGCAGGAAAAAAAAGGGAAAAGAAAACAGATTTTGCAGGTGGTTCAAGATGGCGACATAGGAAGATCTTGAAATCACATTCTTTCAAGAATACAACTGATCGACAGCTACAAATGGAGCAATTCCCTCTGAAAAAGACATGAAAACCGGCTGAGCAGTTTTTTCAAATCAGCAAATGAGAAAAGGGCCACATTGAGGCAGGTTGGAGAGGCTGAGAGGCAGCCTAACCATAAACCCCACCCTTGGCACAGCCACCCACAACCTGGAGGGAACTCACAATTCCAGCACTTCTCTTTGAGGAGCAAAGCATTTATACCTCACACTAGCATCCTAACTTTAAAGACCTGCACATGAGAAACAAGCCCCCAAAACACCTGGCTTTGAAAAGCAACAGGCCTCACTTCCATGAGACCCAAAGGGCCTTAGCGAATTGAGAAACTTCTCTTAAACTTCTCTTACAGACTCACTCACCCCAGGGCCCAGTGCAAAGCAGCAGTTTGAAAAGCTCCCAGGCTATGAGTAGATGTGAAGGTGATTCATTTGTTAATCTTAACATCTGTCAAAGGCACAGGAGTTTACTGAGATACTCTGTAGAGACAGAGTCACTACTTGGTGTCATTTTTGCATGTTCCCTCTACCTTGCTAAAGCCAGTGAGCACCATTTTTTTTTTCCCTTCCTCAGTGGGTACCATATTCATGCTTCCCCTCCTCAGCCATGCTCCAGTGTCAGTATCTGTCAAAGAGAGCTTTTACATATATATATAGTGCCCCAGTGTTTGCAGCTGTGGCTCAGGAAACACCACCCCTTGATTGCCTGGCCCTGGGGCCAAGGGACTTGCGTTTCTGAGTCCCATGGAACTGCAAGAATTAGTGAGACAATTCTGGCAGATTATCATCCCCAGAGTACTACACAGAGACCGTATTGAGACATATCCCATCTTTCTGAGAAAGGCCTATTTCTGTGTCCAAGAGCTTTGGCCTGATCAGACTTCTGGTCTGGCCTACAGAGGTGCTCTCAGAGAATGGAAGCCAGTGGATGCAATCTTTGTGCTTACCCTCTGCCTCACTCCAGCTTGCTGGTATCGCCCACAAAGGAGCTTAAACACTTGTCTGGTGCTCTCAATTTTGCAGCTGCTTCCAGGAAACATCTCTACATCACCTGGCACAGTGGCCAATGGAGAAAGCGTCCTTAAACAGTCTCCACCATCAGGGCACAGCAAGAAGCAAAAAGACCCAGGAGCTCAGTCTTTCTGTGAAAGAAGCTTATAAGCTTATTATCATAGTTGCAGACTCAGGGGAAAGCTAATTAAACACTTACCTGAGAGCTGACTATAAACCTTTCCAGAGACCTTGACTTATGAGCACTGTCTTTGTACATGCCCTCTTCCATTCTCCAGAGCCCAAGTACCAATTGTAGGAGAGCTCTAACACATGTCTAGTGGCCCAAGTTTTACATCTGAAAGCAATAGAATACACGTTTTTCTCAAGTACATGTGTGACATTCCTCAGGATAGACCATATGTTAGGACACAAAGCAAGTCTTAATACATTTAAGATGATTGAAATCATACCAAGCTTCAATAGTATGAAATTATAAATCAATAATATGAAGACAACTGGAAAATTTACAAATATGTGGAGATTTAACAACATGCTTCTGAACAAACAATGGGTCAATGAAAAAAAAGCCAAAGGAGAAATAAAAAAACTATACTTTGAGACAAATGAAAATATAACATGCCAGAATTTATTTGATGCAATAGAAGTAGTTCTAAGGGCCGTTCATAGCCATACATGTTTACCTCAAGAAACAAGGAAAAAGACCTTAAATATACAACCTAACTTTGCAATTCAATGGTCTAGAAAAAGAAGAAAAAAACAAAGCCTAAAGTTAGTAAAAGAAAGGAATAACAATGACCAGAGTAGAAATACATGAAATTGAGATAGAAAAGATTAATGAAACTAAGAGCTGGTTCTTTGAAAACTAAATAAAATTGACAAACCTTTAGTTAAACTCACCAAGACAAACAAAGAGATAAACAAAAAACAGCAAAAACACACACACAAAAACAAAGAAAAAAACCAGAGAGGGCTTAAATAAATATCAGAAAAGAGGAGATGCAATTGATATCACAAACATAAGAGACTACTATGATCAGAAGAGACTACTTTGAACAATTATACATGAGCAAGTAAGACAACCTAGAAGAAATGGATAAATTCTTAGAAACACACAACTTTCCAGGATTGAATCATGAATACATAGAAATTTGGTATAGACTAATTACTAGTAAAGAGATTGAATTGGTAATCAAAAACATCCCAACAAACAAAAGTCTGGGACCAGGCAGCTTCTCTGGTGAATTATAGCAAACATTCAAAATGAATTAATATCAATTTTTCACAAATTCAAAAAATAAAAGAGAATAAAATGATTCCTAATTCATTTTGCAAGGCCAGGATTACTCTGATACCAAATTCAGACATGTAGACCATATACACAAAGAAAAAATTATAGGCCAATATCCCTGATAAACATAGATGCAAAAATTCACAACAAAGTATTAGCAAACTGAATTCATAAATACATTAAAGGACCGTATACCACAATCAAGTGGGGTTTATTCTAGAGATATGAGAATGGTTCAACATCTATAAGTGATCAGTGTGATACACCACATTAACAAAATGAAGAATAAAAATCATACGATCATCTCGATAGATGCGGAAAAAGCATTTGACAAAATTCAACATCAATTTATGATAAAACTCTCAATAAAGTAAGTACAGAGGAAACGCACCTCAGAATAATAAAGGACATATTTTTAAAAGGCCACAGCTAACATAATTCTCAACATTGAGGGCCGGCCAAGTGGCGCGGTGGTTGGGTGCTGGCTTGGGAGGCCAGCGGCCCCGGTTCGGGTTCCGCATGTGAAGGCCAATGACACTGCCCTGAAAACAAACAAACAAACAAACACACACACACACACACGCACACACACACACACAATTCTCAACATTGCAAAGCTGAAAGCTTTTGCTCTAAAAATCAGGAGCAAGAGAATGTCCATTCTTGCCACTTTTATTCATTCTTGCCACTTTAATTCAACATAATATTGGAAGCCCTATCTGGTGCAATTAGAAAAAAGGAAGGAAGGAAGGGAGGAAGGAAGGAAGAAGGGAGGGAGAGAGGGAGGGAAGGAGGGAGGGAGGAGGGAAGGAAGGAAGGAAGGAAGGAAGGAAGGAAGGAAGGAAGGAAAGAAGAAAGGAAGGAAAGAAGACAAAAAAGCAAGAAAATGAAATAAAAGGCATCCAAATTAGAAAGGAAGAATTGAAACTGTCATGATTTGTAGATAATATAATATTATATGTTGAAGATTCTAAAGACTCCACCAAAAAACTGTTAGAATAAATGAATTCAGTAATGTTGCAGGAAACAAAATCAATATACAAAACTCTGTTGTGTTTCTATATACTAACAATGAACTACCAGAAAGAGAAATTAACAAGAAAACAACTGCATTGATAACTGCATCAGAAAAAGAATAAACAACTAGGAATAAATTTAATCAAGGAGGTGAGGTACCTGTACATTTAAAAATATAAAACATTGACAAAAGAAATTAAAGACTACACAAACAAATGGAAAGATACACATGCTCATGGGTTAGAGTCAATGTTGTTAAAATGTTCATACTACCTAAAGCAATCTACAGATTCAATGTAGTCCCTATTCAAATTTCAATGGCATTTTTCATAGAACTAAAAACACACAATACTAAAATTTGTATGGAACCACAAAAAATTCTGATTAGCCACAGAAATCTTGAAATAGAAGAACAAAGCTAGAGGCATTATGCTGTCTGATTTCAAACTATATTACAAAGCTATAGTAATTGAAACAGTATGGCAAAAATAGACACATAGATCAATGGAGAAGAATAGAGAGCTCAGAAAATAATCCCATGCATATACAGTCAATTCATTTTCAACAAAGAATGAGAGGGTACTCTCTTCAGTAAATGGTGTTGGGAAAATTGGACAGCCATATACAAAATAATGAAACGAGACTACTGTCTTACATTATATACAAAATTAACTCTAGAAGAGTTAATAAATAAAACCCTAGAAGAAAACATAGGCAGTAATCTTCTTGACATTGGTTTTGATGATTTTTTGGGATTTTACACCAAAGGCAACAAAACCAAAAATAAAAAAGACAGACTACATCAAACCAAAACAAACAAACAAACAAACAAACAAAAAACCACTTCTGCAAAGCAAAAGAAACCATCAGTAAAATGAAAAGGTAGCCTATTGAATGGGAGAAAATATTTGCAAATCATATATCTGAAAAGGGGTAAGTATCCAAATTATATAAAGAACTCATACAACTCAATGGCAAAAACAAAACAAACAAACAAACAAAAAAATACAGTGCAACTTAAAAATTGGCATAGGATCTAAATAGACATTTTTCTAAAGAAGACATACACACTGCCAACAGGCACATGAGAAGATGCCCAACATCACCAATCATCATGGAAATGTAAATCAAAATCACAATGCAATAACACCTCACACTTGTCAGAATAGTTATTATCAAAAATACAAGAAAAAAGTGTTGGTAAGGATATACAGAAGAGAGAAGCATTGTGCACTATTAGTGGGAATGTAAATTGGTTCAGTCACTATGAAAATTGTATGGAGTTTCCTCAAAAAAAAAATACAAATAGAACTATTATATAACCCAGCAATTCCACTACTTGGTATTTGTTCAGAAGAAACAAAAACACTAATTTTAAAAAATAATATGCACTTCCATGTTTGTTGCAGCATTATTTACAATAGTGAAGATATAAAAACAACCAAAGTGTCCTTAGATAGTTAAAAAAAAAAATGTGGTGTATATATACAATGGAATACTATTCAGCCATAAAAAGAATGAAACCTTGCCACCTGTAACAACATGGAAGGACGGTAAAAGAATTATGCCAAGTGAAATAAGTCAGACAGAGAAAGACAAACACCATATGATCACACTTATAAGTGGAATCTAAACAACAACAAATAAAGTCATAGATACAGAGAACTGATTAGATTGGTGGTTGCCAGAGGTTGGGGGAGGGATGGGCAAATGAGTGAAGGAGGTAAAAAGGTACAAATTTCCAGTTATAAAACAAATAAGTCATAGGGATGTAATGTACAGCGTAGTGACTATAGTTAATAATACTCTATTGCAGATCTTAAACTCTTCATCACAAGAAAAAAAAAAGGAAAAAAATTTGTAACTGTATGGTGACAGATGTTAACTAGACTTATTGTGGTAATGAATTTGCAATGTATACAAATAGTGAATCATGTTGCACACCTGAAACTAATTTTATATGTCAATTATACCTCAATTAAAAAAAGTAGAAGTGGCACAAGTGTAAACCAAATAAAAAGATGAAAGATTTAAACCTAATCATATCAAGAATCAAATTTAATGTGAATGACATAAACACCGCAGTTAAATGACAGAGATTGTCATATTGGATAAATTCACAAGATTCAACTATATGCTGCATACAACTAAGAAACTTTAATTACAAAGACACGAATAGGCTTAACATAAAAGGATGGGAAAACATATACAATGTTAATCAAAAGAATACTGAAGTGACTACATTAACATCAGACAAAGGAGAGTTCATAGTAAAGACTGTTAGTGAGGTAAAGAAGATAATTTTATAATTATAAAGGGATCAATTTATTAATGTAACAGCATTGTTAAAATTCATGAAAATAGCAGAGCGTCAAAATACATAAGGAAATATTAAACTGATAAGAACAGACACTACACTTGATCTTTGCCAAAAGGCTGAGAAGTGATACATAAGGAATTAAAAAACTGATAAAACTGCAAGGAAAAAAAAGACAAATCCACAATTACACATAAAAATGGCAATGCTGCACTCTCAAGAAATGATAGAATAATAGATAAAAATATTATCAAGAGTATAACAAACTTGAAAAGCCCCCTATCAACTTATTTGACTTAATTTGCATTTTTAGAGCACTCTACCCAACAACAGAACCTTTTTTTCAAGTGTACTTGGAACATTTATGCAGATACACCATATTCTGGGTCATAAATCAAGTCTCAATAGATTAATAAAAGATGAAGGTAATTCAAAGTACTTCTCTGATTACAATGGAATTAAATTAGACATGTACAAAAGCAGGGTGCTGAGGAAGTTTAGAAGACTGATCATACCAAACACTGGCAAAAATGTGGAGCAGTTGTAACTCTCATAAACTACTTGTGGAACATTCATTACATTAAAAAGTTTAGAAGTTTCTTAAAAGTTTAGAAGTTTCTTAAACATACACCTCCCATGTGATCTATCTACTCCACTCCTGGAGAAGTAAATGCATATATTCATAAATGACTTATACATGAAGTTTCACAGTAGCATTATTTGTTATAGTCAAAAACCAAAAGCAAATGTAGTTAATAGTTGAATGGATAAAAAAAAAACATTGTTGTACATACCTACTACTCAGCAATAAAAAGAAATAAACCATGGACACATACACCAACATGGATGAATTGCCACATAATATGCTCAAAGAAATAAGCAAAAAAAAAGAATATATGTTGTATTATTCCATTTACATGTAATGCTAGAAATTCCAAGCCAATCTAGAGTGACAGTCAAAACTTATCCAATGGTACAATTTAAATCTGTATAATTCATTTAATGTCAATTGTACTTTAATAAAGCTGTTAAAAACTAAGTAAAATTAAATTCATGGCTCAAAAATATTTTTGGAAATGTATATATACTTCAGAGTAGTTTCACCTCCATGTATCTTTTACCATATACTATATAATAGAATAAATTACTAATGCATAAGACAGAGAAAAAGGAAACATTTAAGTCCTAGAAAACATATATATGAATATCTTTTAACTAGTTATTGTTTGAATATAAGAAGGCTTTGGGTTGGGTATTTTGATTTTATATTTTCTCCTTTTCTAAATTGTCTTATCATTTGTGTTACCTCTATCATGGATTGTCTTGTGTATGCCATATCATACAAAGAATAGAGAGGTTTACTTTTCTAATTCTTATGCCTCTATTATAAATTTGCTAATCACAGCTCTGCTATAAAAAAAATGTATATTTTGTGGAATGCCAAAAGATTCACAAACGTTTCATGGGCAAAACATAATCTAATTCTCTTTCTTATTACATATCAAGAAATAAAATTTCCTAACTGGGACAATGTTTAAGATTATACATTCATATACCTAGTATTTAAGGAAGCAGCGTCACAAAAATGTTTTATATTTTCAAAAAATGTAAGTTTATGTACACTGGTTGTATAAACAAAATTCTTAGGAGTAAAAAGATAGGGCGGAACAATGTTTTTCACTTATGACCTTATCTAATTCTCAAAACATCCCCAAATAGTAACATTATTATTGTTATTTTATAAATAAAATGTCTGAGATTCACAGACTGTGAAGAAGTCAACTATACTAACCAGTAACTAATTTTAGAGACACTACATCAGCTCAGGTCTGTCTGATTTCAAGGTACATGATCTGACCATTACCCTAGGCTAATCCAGACTATACATTTTAGAAATGATTTGAATTATCTGTCATTGGGTCACAAACTACCCCAAAACATAGTGACCTAAAATAACAGCTTAGCCCACAAACCTACTGTTTAGGCAGAGTTGAGGAGGGAAGTCTCCTTTACTCCACACAGCATCAGAAGGGATTGTTTGAGTGGGATGGACCTGTGGATACACTTTTCAAATGGCTTCTTCACGTGGGAGCCAAATTGATTCCCGCTGTCAGCTGAGAGCTTACCTAGGATTGTTGGCTGAAATATGGCCTCTTCAAGTGGCCTTTCTGCATAGGCGAGTTGTGGTTTCCTTACATGTGTAGCACCAGCTGGGTTCCAAAAGCAAGCCTCTCAAAAGTACCAGGTGAAAACTATATCACCTTTTATAACCCAGCACCAAGAGTTTCAGAGCATAGTCACAGCTCACCCTGACTCAAAGGTACATTACTTACACAAACCCTAACCGCTCAATGGGAGGTATATCAATACCACATTATAAAAAGAAAAGGTAAGATGAAATAAAATGTGGGAGCCACCTTTTAAAAAGACTATGTACCATAGAAATCACCTAGAATGTTGTTTCTCAAGGTATGGTCTGTATACCATCTCAACAAAATTACCTGACGGACATGCTCAAATGATGATTCTTAGGTACCTGCTGAGAAATATATAATTTAAAACTTTTAGATCAAGGCCCAGCATTGTACATTCTAAATAAATTATTTGGGTATGTTTTATGCATCGCAAAATCTGAGAATCCCGTATCTAGTCCAACTTTCTCACTTAAAATAAAAAGAAAATAAGAACTAGAGACATTAAAAGACTTGCAAGAACAGAGTTAAATCTGCTATTTTTAGCCTCTCTTTAGGGGTGGGTTACTGTTGAATTATTAAGAACAAGTTTCTTTATGATTTCTAGCATCAAGATCATAAAGAGTAAGCCCAAGAAAGACCATTGAAAACTCAAATGCCTACAGGGCAAAGAGATAATGTCAATGAGTGTGTCAACTGATGGAAGGTAAAATAAGAAACCAGGTCATTAACTGGAAACAGAATGATGAAAAACCTATGGGAAGATAAGGTTTCAATCAGGACCCAGTTCACTTGGAAATAAGGGAAACAAGGCAAAGATGATAGCCACTACAACAGAAAGGTCACACAATGATAAACAAATGAAAGATCCCATGGAGGACATAAAATGCCTTTGGTCCAAGATGACTCCAGTACTCCACACGTGGAAGGCAAGGATATTTGCTGAACGTTTATGGAATAAGAGGTATGATTGGGTAAGAGAAGTTAGATTTCAGTTTCTCCATTTATTCCCTCTTCGAGCACACTCAGACACACACACACAAATAATCAAACATACATGCTAATACCAATATAAGCCTTTATAGCCTTAATTATGCAGAAAAAAATCCTTTAGTGTTTATAATTCTATGAACATTCTTTGTCACTTCTGTAGATAATGGAATCAATCAGGAGTTTATTGTTCTCCCCAAAAGATCAATATCAATGGTCCTCTAGGAGCAGGATCCCTGCTGACTTGTTCAGGAACCCTCCAAGAAGCAGCTTGCCTCAAGAAATTGTCAATTTTCATTTTTCAATGGCCTCTTATAGAAATAAAAAGCTTGCCCTCTCAAGGCCTGCTGGATCAAAAGCCAATTCTCAGACACTCTTATTTTTATGCAAAAGAACAAAGAAAAAATATTCTTGAATCCTGCTGAAGAGTACTCATCAGAATACTTCTAAATGAAGCAGAAACAACCATCCCCTTAAAAAAAAAAAATCCAATAAGATTCACTTTTACACTTCTGGGACACAGACTAAAGTGCATTTAAAAGAATCCAAACCAGTTAAAAAGAGGTTCTGCAGCTGCTGTTGGAATTTCTGCTGCTGTGACCCTTTCACTGGCCTTTGCCTGTACGGGGCAGTTGAGGTCCATTCACATGCCCACTTTATCTCTCTGCCATTGCTGATTGCTAATTTTCTGAGTATTAATTACAAAGTGCAGTCCTTCTCCTACAGAGTCTGAAATAGAGATTGAGGGCTAACTTTAGAACAAAAGCTGTCAAATTCCCCCATCTACTGAGTACATTTAAGGTCAAGGACATGCAAAGCAAAGAGACACATCCCTCCCCTTTCAGGAAATTAGGATGACTCAAACTTTCCTTGTAGGTCCTTAAAATAAAGGGTGAGTGTTAAAGGCGTTCCATTTTTGAATGGTCCTAAAAAATCTTTTTCTGAGAGATCTAGAAAGAGGGGTAAAATTATCTCAGCTCATTGAACACAAATAAATGCTCTGGCCAGCCTTCCAAGCATGATTAAACTGTTGTCTTAGTCACTGCCTGGTTTCTAATTCCCAAATGAGTACATTGCCTGAGCTGTTGTTTTTCAAGAAGAGAGAAGAAAAAAAAAAGAGTTTTGAGATAATTAACTTTTTTACTTTTGATCTCCAGGACAAATGACACACTCTGGGGCTGCCAGTTTCTTGTTTCAGCCTCCAGGTTCAATTTGCAACACCTCCTCATCCCTCCTTACCAAGAATTGGTTTCATAGTGAGCAATTCCTGTGTGGAACAGAAGGGCGAGTCAGAGAGAGAAAGGGCCAATCTACCATATTAGCAGGTGTGGCAGGTGGCAATGATGTAAGAGCCTCTATTAGCCACAAACATGATGTGATTCAAGTGTACTGTCAGGGGGCTTACATTATAGCAAAATACACCTTCCATGTAAAAAAAAAAAAAAAAGTCCCTAGCAATTACAACAAAGTGAAAGGAGAAGCGGGGAGCAAGTCAGGTCTTTAACTTGTGTACGTGCATCCAAGTCTTAAGAACTGAGACTTCTCTTAGGAAATATTATTAAAACTCTATAAAGTTTGAAATGAAAAAAAAAACAAAAAACTAAAAATACAGACCTAAAACTTGAACACCAATCTCAGTATTATTCAGTGACTCTATGACTCAGTACAGTCAAAGCCATTAATCTTCTCTAGGGCCCCTATTCCCTCATCTGTAAGATGAGAGATGCTAGACTGGACAATGGTTCCCAATCTATATGCTCTAAATTTCTAGGGATAGGCCCTGTTTTAAAACCCTAGTGAAAATTGTCCCTATATCTGAAATAAAGATGCCCATCTAGCTAGTCATCCTTTCATTACTTTTAGCTAGATTTAAATCTATTCTAAAATGTAAGTGTGATGATCCTATTCTGGTCAGAAGGCAAAAGTCAGTTTGAGGACCTCTGATTTATTGAGTGCTACAAGAATTCAGCCCCATCTAGCCCAAGCCCACCCACACCTGGGGCAATATCATATTCCCATCATTTTGACCATGATTTGATACTTGGTCCATTAATTTCTCTATACCACACAGTACATGATTGATGATAACATGTTGGCTAACATTCTATTATTTCCTGGCAGCTATCTTCTCTATCCTCCTTTTCCCACTCTTTGTTCTTCTCGTTTTTGCGCTCTCTCTCTCTCTCTCTCTCTCTCTCTCTCTCTCTCCTCTCTCTCTAGCAAAATATGTGTCATTTAAAACCATTTAGCCATCCTTTTTGAAACTTTGTTATAAGTTCTCATTTATTACCTAATATAGCTTAAGTTTGCTTTTTTTTCCCCTTTCAAATGAATATGGTTGTTGAACATATATTTTCTCTACCTTCTAACACATATATCTTTGATGAATAATAATTCATTATATCATCTAATGGACAAAAATAATTAAATGACTATGTTAGCCAGGGTCCTTCAGACTAGTGTTTGACCAAATATCTGATCACCATACCCTAGCCAAGTTGGCACATAAAATGAACCATCAAAATGAAATATTGCTCACTGTTGAATATAATTTGATAAATCAATCTTTTCAAAAATATCAATCCCAGATAATGAAAATTTGAAGACTATGCACAAAGAAGTTTTCTGAGATCTTTCCCAACTCTAAAGAAGACCAGAAATCCAGTTTCAGCTGACTTTGATGAGTGGTTTGACAATTCTCCTAACCTTTTAAGTATCTTTTGAGAGGACTAGTTCAAGGTTCTCTACCTATATCCTCTGGACTGAGTGTAAGGGTCTGTTTTTATTTGATACTTTCCTCCTTTTCTCTTATTTTTCTCAAGTTTATTATTATTATTATTATTATTATTATTATTATTGTTTTGCTATTGTTTATTTTTTGCAAAGATATTCTTAGAACCAGAAGAAATGAGGGTGGGGGTGGGGGAAGGGGAATGCTGATTGTCCTAGAGCTTATCTCTTTCTTAGGAGATTTTAAGGATGTGCAAATATAGAAAAACTTTAAGCACTGAGGAATTAAAATAAAGTCAAGAGAGAAATAAAATATATTAATGCTTTTGCATTTTCATTGAATGAAACTATTTATGTAAGTTTTGAAGTCACTTTTGAATAAGCTCTGGGGCAATCAATATTTTCTCCTCTTTGTCCTGGAAAATTTTGCCTTCAAAATCTGGCCAATCAGGAACAACTAACTGGCAGGGACACTTTTTCCCATGCCCTTCCTGGATCACAGTTCTCTGCCACTTTTCATAATGTCTGTGAAGGGAACCAAAATTTGGCCACCTTGAAACTGTGTTATGGGACATTGATTTTAAGCTGTTAATTAAGAAAAAAAAAAACCTCAGAAAGAAACTTTGGCCCCATCCTCATTTCCCAATGAAGAGATTCAGAGAAACCTGCTTCAGGAAGGAAATCTTAGGATGCTGTTTTAGCTTAACTTGAATTAAGTGGTAAATAAGAGGGCTTCAGGCAGATGCCTATTAGCTAGATACTGGCTGTGTCTCATTGTTTCTGAGTTGCCCATCAAAATTTTGCCTGCCATGTATGCTTCAACTCTTCCTCAACTACCTATAAATCATGCATTCTCATTTATGAAACCTAATAATCCTCCCCCCCCTTTCTCCTTTGTTCAAAAAAAAAGTCTTATATATCCAATGTTGCCTCACTGTCTTTAGAACTTTTGTGTTTATGTGAATTCCCCATGCATGTGTATTAAAACCTTGACATTTTTCCTGTGAATCTGTCTCTGTTAATTTGATTATTAGCCCAGCTAGAGGAGCTTAGAAGGGAAAGGAAAAGTATTAATGGTTTTTAGCCCCCATACCTGCATTTCTGAAAAGTTTGCCTTACAAAATAATTCTTCTCTAAATGGATAAATGGCTGTAAGCAATTTATTTTGTTATATTAGATTTGGTTTGTAAATCTAGATAAAATTAGATCTAGATATATATTTAAAGTAGGTAAAAGTCTGAACACTTGTCTTCTCATAATATAAAAGCCCTCTTTTCCTGAGAAAAAGAAAAGCCCATGCACATTCCAGGTCCCAACTTGAAAAATCAGTGTTAATCTTTTAAAATACTTTTTAGAATTAATGTGCTGTGATGGAGATAAAAATGGAAAAATAATTAGACACCATCCTCCTTATTTACATTCTCCAGACCCATTCTTGATTAAATCAAATTAGTATGCTGTTGTTTTTTTTTTCATTGATGGAATTTTTTTGCAGAGCGGTAATTAAGTCGCAGCCATGATGAGTGAACCACCAGCACCATAGGAAAGCCATTTGCTGAGACACAGCTCTCAACAACCAGTCTAACAGGCAGTTGTTTGTGAAATACGGGTTTTTGTACAAAGGCACAAAAAAGGTGTTACATTACAGCTAACATTCATAAGCTCCAAAAGGTAGAATTGAGTCTGGACTTTTCTCTGGAAACTGCTGAGATCCCACCCTTATTTCCCTCATGTGTGTTTCTGTACGTGTGCATTGGGACTGAAAAGGGAATAATCCAAAAACCTTGTAAACTTGCAAATACAGAATGTGCAAATCACTGAACTCAGTTACAGTGTCTGTTGGATGGAGTTGGCAAGAAGCCGGAGCTGAAAGTAATGGTGTGGACAGCCTCACCCCATTACTTTCAAAGCGATTGATTCTGTTGTAGCCATTATGTCACTCTTGATTTAAAAAGAAAAAATTGAGGTGGTTTATCATCTATTCCTTCTAATGGATAGGAACATAAATTTGCTCTCAATGTGGGATAAGTGATCTAAATATAAGATGCTCAGTTTGTCACTCTCTGCAGCTGACCCAATGATGAGATGACCTATGTTCAGCTCGGTTGTCAATATTCGCATTTGCTTTCTGTGTGAGGGAGTACTGGGTTGTGTGCTGGTCTAAAATGGCTTCTGAGAGTCAGGCTAGCTTGAAGAAAAAAGGGATATTTTTTCAAAGTCTGCCATTCCTCGATGCTTGAATATAATGTATCATGTGATGGTAAGATGGAGGATATTTTAGAGTTTAGCACTGTTACTATTGCTTGTCTTAGGGTATGTGATTTTTGTTATTTATTGTACTGTGCGCCAGAAGGAGGTATTATTGATTTAAGGCATTTATATTGTCTTACAGAGCAAATATTTAAAAACCAGCTGAAGAAAAATAAAATTCTCTACTCAATACCAAACACATAGTTCCTCAAACATACATGATAGGGTTTTTGTTCTAAAGTTGTTCTGACAACAATGGTTTAAAAACAAACAAAAATCTACCCCAGAAACAATCTTATGAGAAGGCAAAGTTAAAAGGGTAAATTAAGAACAAGGAGAGTCAGATATATTTTATAATTTTCTAGTTGGTTGGTTAATTGTTTAAGTGAACTGTCCTATACCTGCTGGTTTGGTAGCTGAGTATGAAAGTAGAAATGTAGACATGGTCAGAAAGGACTTTGCAGAGTGTTTCTATTTGGTTAGATAATGATCAATTCATGTCTCTGCGTTTAACACAATGGTTCTCAAACTCACTGCCTACTGGAATGAATTTGGAACTTTAAAACATACTGATGTCAGCTCCCAGAGATTTGGATTTAAATTTTCTAGGTTTGGACCTGTTACCAGGATGTTTTCTTTTTTCGATATGTTCATTTGCAAAAATTTCTTTGTAAGTAATAGTTCAATGGTTTGTAAAGGTTATATTTAACATTTACTTCTGAAAGCATGAAAATATTTTGATAAAATGTTGTCATAACAATGTTAAAATTCTGAGAGATGTACTCTCTGTCATTGATGTTATTTCCAAGGGTCATAATTCAGAAATTAGGATCACAGAATTAAGTACTAACTTCTATGTACTTGTTCTTAAATATTTTTGTGAGGAACAAATAAAAACTATAATAGTTCTCTCTAGAAAAACTGCACATTGTTGCATTTTTAAATACAATTTTGATTAACTCGCAGACTCTCAGACCCCGGATAAAAGCTGTGCTCAATTAAATGGCTATAAGAATTCAATTGATATAAAGTAATCTCTTTAAATAGAGTCATTTCAGACAAACAAAACTGAAGTTAAATTATTTTTTAATGCAGAATTTTTTTATTTGAAGAGTGGTAGTGCCTAACATATGTTTATCACTCCCTGTATCACTTAGGTTTAAGAGACTGCTTAATTCCACTTTATGCATTTTGCCAATATTTTATAATACAAAACTGAAATCAACTGACCACTGAGAGCTGGTAAAAGAGTAAGCTAACAGCTGATTTTGGTAGAATTAATACTGAAGGAAAAATATATACATATGCTTAATTTTCTTAAGAACAAGTAAATGAAGGACACTTCTCATAAGAGTTAAAGTTAAATGAGTTTAGAGAATTCTCCAAATTAGTTTTAATAGACATTTTGATTTTATTTGATTTCTTTTTTTACTAGTATCACTTACTGAATTTAATTTAACATTGTTATCATACCCATTTTTAAGATATACTCTCAAATCATCCTAAGTTGTAACAAATTTTACTGTTTGATCTTCCACAGAATTCATTGGGACTGTTTAAAATTTCAGAGCTCAGTATTAAAAATAGCACATAGATGTTTTCTGGTTTCAGTGCTGACCTGTAAGATCTTGGAAGTGTGTCACTTCAGTCCTTACAAGAAAGTTTGGCAGCTGAAAATCAATGATTACTCGTGGACCCAGCAGAGAACTATCATTGCAAGGCAAGTCCCTTATGCCAAAATCTAGAGACAGGCACATTAGAGAGATACAGCAATTGTTCTGCTAACCGAGAACAGAAGCTACTAGACACAAAAAGGCAAGGGTACTTAAATGGCAATTTTGGTGAATGACTGAAGATGGAGGGAGGACTAGCATGAGAGTGAAGTAAGAAATGCCTGAGGACCACCATCTTAGGGGATCTCCCATAGTTTTGTGGGTGCTACCTATAGGAGATACACTAGATTCTCACAGTGAAAAATCTAAGATTCTCTTGTGGCTGTGTACAGGGGAGGAGTAGATAAATCATTGTGAAATATGCCCAGAACCTTGTCTGTAACAAAGGTCTTGTCTCCACAGGTAAAGGCTTTGCCAGACTTTATCTCAGCTGGAGGATCTTCCCTATTTCAGCCCCTCTAGCTATTCTGTATCACCAAACGAGGCAAAATACATAGTCAACAAGAGTCAGGCTTCAAGGAAACAGATTAGAAATACTATAGCAGAGATGAATGCAGGGGAACAGAGGGAGAAAGAACTCTATTAATGGAGAAATATTTGTGAAGTTCACAGCGCCCTGAAACACTGGGATGTAATTAGAAGTTAATAGAATGCTTCCCACCATAACACCTTACCACCACACCAACAAGGCTCGAGTATAAGAACTGTGTTGCAACTGGAAAGAGCAGTAAGACAATGATTCTCTACAAGGAGTAGTAATTAAGGAAGCCTGAAATCATAAAGGGAGACAAACATAAGAACACTAGAGGAATTTGAAGCCTCTAGCACACATCGGTGCACAAACATTAAAACACAGCCCCACTCCTAGGTAGATCAGCATAAATCCTCATAGTAAAGGCCTATTTACATTATTACATCAATTCCTGTTACCCAAAACAAGACAGTTATAAGTCATGACAAAAGGAAAAAAAAAAATAACCACAGACTGAAGAGACAAAGCAATGATCAGAACCAGATTTAGAATTGACAGATATTGGAATCATCAGACAGGAAATTTAAAATAACTATGATTAATATGTTAAGGGATCTAAGTTAAAAAGTAAACACGTATGCAAGAATGGGTGGGTAATGTAGGCAGAAAAATGGAAACCCTAAGAAAGAATAAAAACTAACTGGTAAAAATCGAAAGGACTGTAATGAAATTAAAATAAGCCTTTGATAGGTTCATCAGTAAGCTGGACCAACTGAGGCAAGAATCAGTGAGCTTGAACATATATATGTCAACAGAAACTGACAATACCAATTTCTGTTGAGAATTTGGAGCAACAGGGACTCACATGCATTCCTGGTGGGCAGTTTGACAGTTTCTTAACAAAGATGGACATAGCAGTCACACTTCTAGGTATTTACTCAACTAACTTGAAAACTTATGTGCACAAAATACTTCCATGCAAATATTTATAGCCACTTTCTTCATAATTGCCCCAAACTGGAAGCAACCAAGATATTATTCAGTAAATGACTGGATTGAAATAAACAAAAAACAAAATAAAAAAACTGTGATACATCCATACAACAGAATATTCTTCAGCAATACAAAACAACAAACTATCTAATGACACAAAGATATGGACAAATATTAAATCATATTTCTAAATGAAAGAAGTCAGTCTGAAAAAGCTACATATTTATGATTCCCATGATATGACATTCTGCAAAGAGCAAAATTATAGAGATAGTAAACAGATCAACAGTTCAGATTGGGGCTGGGGTTAAGTAGATAAAGCTCAAGGATTTTTTTTGAGGGGGAATGAAACTATTCTGTATGATTCTGTAATAGTGGTTATATGACACTGAATTTGTCAAATACATAGAACTTTAAAAAATGATGCTTAATGTGCATACATTTTAAAAATCATTTAGGAGGTTGAGCTATTCCGTTATACAAAGCAGAATATGTCAAAAATATAACTGTATTACAAACCTTTAAAATTATTTCACTGAACAGGATGGGGTGGGGGTGGGGCAGAGGTGCTGGCCTAAATAACTTTGGAAATGGAGTTTATACAACCAAAAGTGAAAAGTACATAATCATTGTACTCTAGTTGATAAAGTTGTTTCCCATGGGGATACAAGTGAACAGTTCCAAAATCACTTTACATGTATACTGGAATTAAGTAATTAAGTAAAAGGATGTGGATGGCGGGAGGCAGGTGTTTCACTGTTGGAGTGTGAGATTCCAGATAAATAATGAGAGAAGGCCAGGATGATCCATGCAGTAATGGATTACAGTAGGAGACATCATTATGCATTCCTGTTTAGTTTAATATAAACGAAATGGTTAGGGATAAAAATATTTGTGGAGATTATATATATATATATATATATATATATATATATATTAGTATATATAAAGATGTCTTTTCTTTTCTGTCAGCTGAGAGCATTTAGAAGCAATGACACCCCAGTAGAAATGTGAACACCTAGTACCTGGAACTTGGTTTGTAATATCATTCCACAACGAAAGGAACCAGAAATTCTTACAGAAGTGGCTGATTCTAGGACTGAGCAGGAAATATTTACGATGAGCCTGGAGCATTTGGTAGTGAGGGAAAGTAAGGAGGAGCCAAACAAAATAAAAATCACAATGATGAGATATGTCAAAGGGACAGAGGAATCAACTGAAAAAGCTCCCCACGGCCAAAGCTGGAGCAGTTCAAGCAACAAAATAAAGTAGTATTGAATTATAACCTAGAGCATAAGGTAAATATATTGGAGTCCATACTATGTAATAAAGAACTGATTGAGTAAATATTGAACAATAGATGAAACTCCCTCATTATACATACCCTGCTCACAAGGTATTGACACATAACTCCTCATTCTCAGTGGGAGCTGCACACAGTGACTTCCTTCCAAAAAGTGTGGACATCAGGAAAAAATAACTTACAAGAAAGAAATCTGGGGAACACTACCTTAGCCAGGTGGTCAAGGTTAATATCAGCAGTGATAACTCATATTCATTGTATATACTCTTGTTATGATGTGATTTACCTCCATGATCTTCCTTCTAAAAATTCAGTCCAATGATGAGGAAACACCAGACAAATCCCAACTGGGGAATATTTTACAAAATACCTGATCACCACTCCTCAAAACTTTTGAGGTCACAAAAAAATAAGGAAAATATAAGAAGCTGTCACAGCTAAAAGGAGCCTAAGGAGACATGACAAATAAATATAACGTTTAGTTATCCTAGATGAGAACCTGGAACAGAAAAATGGCATTATGTAAAAACTAAAAAGTTGGAATAAAGTAGGGACTTTAGTTAATATTATATAAACACTGGTTCATTAATTGTGATAAACCGACCATACTATTTTATTATAAGATATTCATAATAGGAGAAACTGGGTATAGAATGTATGAGAATTTTGTATTTTCTTTGTAAATTTTCTGTAAATCTAAAACTATTCTAAAATAAAAAAGTTGATTTTAAAAACTTGCATAGAGCATTTATCATTTGTCAAATTCTTATGTTTCAAAAATATAAATCATCTATTCCTTGCTAGAATGTTATCTATACAAAAAGCCTTACTTTGCACTTACTCCTCTACACCTCATTTTTCTCTTTATCGGCCTCTGCATGTATGTGTATATTATATGTAATTTACTATATTCGTAACAACATAAATCTTAGAGAGCCTTCTGTTGTTATCATAAAAAATTGGTAACTTCCTAGTTTCCTTTGCTAAGGGTGTCTGACATGTCTTCAGATAGATGCCTACTATTTTAATTATTTCTCACGATATTTTTTTGAAGAAGACTACATTTTTTTTGTGACAAATGTGGATTAAACTCGAATTGTTTTGTCTTAAAAAGAACTAGTTTAAATTCACTAGATTAACTTTTAACAACATATTTAAAAGTAAGTTACTAAAACTGAGCTACAAATAGTTTTAATATACACATGCATCATGCTCGATCTTTAAATAACCAACAGGAGTAAACTGAATAATAGAGATTCATCAACCCTGCCAGTTCCCCTCATTCTCTGAATTTGCTCTGCAGTCTAGTGGATTGTAAAAACATGATGAGGCTCAGAGTGCCTGCCTTCTGGGGGCACATTTACTGCTGCACCTGAACACAAACACAAGCAGAAGCATAAAATGGTATATTGCATGTTGAGATGCCAAACTGCAAGACCAGGTTGATATTTACATTTGCAATTACAACCCAAAGCACACAGTACATTATAGATTCCAAAGAGATATGTGATCACATTTTGCAGGCATAGCCTGACTGCTGGAAACCATGGCTTTCACTGACACACAATGACTTTTCTTGCTTAGAATCTTGATTGCAGTGATGTGACCATTTTAGAGTTATGATTCCGTGGAAAGTTTTTCATCACATGTTCCACCTTCAAGGATACTTCTTCCGCAGAAGCGATGGATTAATCATTGTAGCTAAAATAACTAAGAGGATAATTTGTATTCATTGGTGATAGAGATTTTGTCATTTTGAAACTCTGGAAGCTGCAAGAGTCATTTTTTTTAAGTTTATTTCAATATGGACTTGAGAAGAAAGAAGAAATGAAAGAATTATATATAAAAAAAGAAGTGAATAAAACATTGACTGGGTGAAATTCTATCTCATAATGGGAATTACATGGGATCTTAAATCACACAGACTTTCTAGCTGCAGAGATATGGATGAAAAAGTGGTGGGGGCGGGTGAAAGGAATATATGCAAGATATAAACAGATTCAAGAAGACTTAGCTAAGGAAAAAGGGAAACATTCAAATAAATATTTATTAATTTCTCAAAGAAATTTATGAAAATACAATCTCTCCAGATAAATGGCTCAAGAAAAAGATGGAAATATTCAAAGAAGATATTTACAGACCATAGAATATGAAAAATAGTGAAAACATTCTAAACATGACAGAGCTGTGAGTTGGAAGATGGAAAAATCAATACAAATTAAAATATAATCAGTGATGTGATGGAAAGTAAAACAAAACAAAATAGCAAAGAACTAAGTTACAGATGTTATTCTAATTAAAATGATAGATATAGAAGGCAAAGGGGAGGCAAATTCGTGAAGATCAGAAGTAAAACAGAAAACATTAGAAATACAAGTAAACTATTGAATCTGCAGATCATGAGAATTCAGCATATCCTAGGATTTACTAATGAAGAACAAAATTATAACCAAATTATGAAAAGTTTGGATCAGTTTTAAACAGCACCAGTATTGAAGAGGGAGGTAATGTCAGATGGAGACCCACTGAGTGTGTGGTTCCTTAGCTATCCATCCCAATGACGTATAGTAGGCAGCTGCATATGTAGTTCTTTACCTCAAAAGAAGTATATATTATATAAGTAGTATATAAGTATAAAGAAGTATGTATTATATAAGTAGTATATAAGTATATGTATGTGTGTATATTTTACATATATATATTTCTTATATGGAATTTTTCTTGAATTTAGTAACTAAATAGATAACACATATATAATAATATGATATATAATATATAATGATAAATGTGCTTATCATACAAAACACAATTAAAGAATCTATAGACTATTGGAAAAAAGTCACATTAGGTGACTTTGCATGTTCAGATGCCAAACTCGATAAAAAGAACTTGATTAAAAAAAAAAGGCAGTTTCTCTGCTTGTCTCTTCATGGTATTGGTTACTCTAGTTGGACTGTGAAGGGTAGAAAGCATGGGGGCAGATAAAACATAAGAGGTCCTTTTGCCATATTCAAATGGTTTATGCTTCAGTTTCTGATTGGTTGTACAAATAAGATGAAAATGAGGACAGGGAGTACCTCGACTTAGTAAAAGCAATTAACCCACCATTATAGTTACTTCTTCAGGTTATAGTAACCTCATGTTAAGGTAGGAACATTTATCTGAGAAAAACACAAATGATATTGGTCTATGATGGTTAATTTTATTTGTCAACTTGACTGGGACATAGGGTACACAAACATTCGGTCAAACATTTTTCTGGGTGTGCCTCTGAGGATGTTTTGGGTGAGATTAACATTTGATTGGTTAAATGAAGTAAAGCATTTTGCCCTCTCTCTAATGTAGGTGATCTTCATCCAATCTGCTGAATGCCTGAACAGGACAAAACATCTGGGCAAGAAGGAACTTCTCTGTGACTCTAGGAGCTGGAACATTAGTCTTCTTCTGCCATTAGACTAAGATAGGCTGGAACTATGCCATCAGGACTCCTGGGTCTCCAGCTGGTCAAATGCAGATCTTGGGACTTTTCAGCCTTCATACTCATGTAAGGGATTTCCTCTATTGGTCAGCAGCTGGTGAATAAAGAACCAGGGTAATGGTCTCAAACCAAACAGATACTAAAAACCCATTTTTGAAACAGAATTAATTTCTTACTTATTCAGGAATTTGTTTACTTCTAGGATAGGAGCCAATTAAATATATAGCCATGAGCAGGCCGAGTGGTGCATTGGTTAAGAGTTGGCTTGGGACGCCAGCTCTGAGCAGTAGGGCCCAGTTCGGATCCCACATTAGGGCCAGTGACTCTGCACCCTCTGCAGCTAAGATGATGAACAATAGCTCGACCTGGAGCTGAGCTGCCGGAAGTCGCTCGCACAGGTGTAGGCTGCAGTGGGGGCTGGCCGGCAGCTTTCATGAGCTTTAGTGAGCTTTTGTGGGCTGCCGTGAGTGGCCGTCCAATGGCTGATGAGCAACTGCCTCACCCAGGAAGGGCGCAATGATCACAATACCAACATAGGCCAGTGAAGCGGTGTCCTCCACAACTAGACTGAAGAACAAAAAGGACAGCAACTTATCTGTTCCCCTTCCCCGATTCCCCAACGCTGTTCCCCTCCCCCAATTCCCCAATAAAATCTTTAAAATAATAATAATAAAAAATACATAGCCATTCCAGGTAGAAGCAAGTAGGGCAAATTCCAAATTTGATAATTCAGAAACTTGACTGAAGGACAGAGTCTAAATATAAGAATGCTTTCTTATGGCAATATTTCATTTATAAATGGGCAATGACAGGTTTTTTTATTAAAAAAAAAACTAGCAAAGAAAAGCCACACAAATAAAAATGTCATGACACTAGGCTACCTGTCTATGAATATTTATCAAAATTGGACATGGCTTAGTTATACTTGCATGTAGTAGATACTGTGCTGTACCACCCAATCTATATAGGACAGAAAAGCCTGTTCTTCCAGCTGCTTAGAGTACTGTCAGCTGACTGCCCTCAGCTATCAGCTCGCTCCAAGTATTTCCTCATCTGAAGAAAGTCACCTTGCCCCAAACCACCATCCCTTCTCTAAAGCGGCTTACATTCACTGACGGTTGATGTGAGGGGTATAAAGGCCCCGACCTCTTTGTCCCTCTTAAAGACAACAACACTGAAAGGCTATCTGAGTTTTAGATCCTCCCTAAGGAATCCTCTGTGTTAAACTTTGTTGTGAGGACATTGCACCTTATCATTTCCTCCTGGGCAATCTTGCTTCTTTACCTTTCCCCATAGATGCCTCCTTTCCTTACCCTGTGATGAAGTTATGGCTGAAACAACAACTTAAAAACAATGATCTGTAAGGATGAGATTTTATGCAGAATATACTCAAAACCAATATATATTATAGCACGCTCTGCTCCCAAAAGCAGAATGCATGGTCTATAAACCAGAGGGTGAAAATGGGGGCAGCTTTCTAGCTATCAGTTTGACTAACCCATTTGGGGAAATTCTGCTTCCTATGCCCACAAATCCAGGCTCTGGAATTTTATAATTCCCAAATGGTAAATTCTTCCATCAGGGGACACAGAAAGAGTCACATAGAATTTTAAGCTGTGATTGCCACCAATTACTTCAGACTCCTTAAGGTGCTAAGGGACCAGTGTAAAGTAACAAGAGTAATTGATCCAAGTCAACAAGAGGAAGTTTGGGCTGCTCTTACACAAAGGAAGTATGACTGAATATGTTCAGCATCTAGATAATTCTGTTAGGCAACTCGTGGCACTCCCTTGACCAATTTTGATAGTAAATGGAAAAGTGCAACAACCAAGAGATGAAATGGGCATGGTCACAAGAGACCTAGATACTTCAGGAATGAGGACGTGCGTCAAACGAGCAGATGAGGTAGCTAAGGGTGAGAGGAAACTGGAATGGTTAGTAGCAGAGGGAAAAAATGAATATCAGTTCTGGGAAACCAGCTTCAATGGCAGGAACTGTCATTTATCCCACTAATCCCTCTCTCATAAATTCACTTGAGGAAGATGAGACCACATAATCATGAAAGGGCTGCTTCCAGAACTTAAACAATGAAGTGTATTTGAGTAATGTAAGAGGGGTACCTAGAAGGTGTGTCACTCAAATTCCCCTTCAGCATTGACCAACCTATTTCTCTAGTTGCTGAGAGTACTGTGGCTTACACACTGGGTTTGGTCAATGGCAAAACATCTAATCAAAATGCATTAGCTATCTGGACATTATAACATGAGCTTTCTCCAGTTGGCTACACCAGATGCTATCTAGTTGCCGTCAGCTGAAGAGAGTTGCTTTGTCCAAGGTCTTACCACATTTTGGGCATCCTGTATCTGATGAAATATGGTTATAAAGGCCTGACCCTTTTGGTTAACCTTAGGATTACTAGGAAGGCACAATCCCAACTTCACAGTAGTCTGTGGGGTCATCTGAGGTATTTGATATGATTGTGTCATGGATCAACTTCTTGCTCTGCTCATCCTGCTTCATTTCTTTCCTATACTAGTCTAAATCCAGAGGACACACCCGAATGCTAATCTCTACCTCAAGGTTGGTTTCCTAGGGAATTTAATCTGCAATATTGTCCAAAAGTAAGAGATACTTGAGTGGTTCACATCCTTCAAGATAGAATGAATGCAACCATATACTTCCATGATTTCGAATAATGCTTGATAATGTATATGAATGCTTATAATGTGATGTTGAGTGAAGAAGCAGGGTATAGAATATGAAGACATGTCAGAGGAGCAAAAAATGAGAGAGATCTGAAAGAAAATGCTCCAAGATGTTTACACAGTTACCTAGATTTAAGTAAAAACTATGATTTTTTTTTCCTTTCTGCATTTCTGTGTTTCTGAACACTCCACAATTAATATGTATTAATTTTTAATCACAAAGGAAACATTTATTTGGCATTTTAATGCTTGGCCTGATAGCATTGTACATTTTAGAAAATGTTGGTGTCAATGTGATTTTTACACATAGCTAGGATGATATTTTCATTTATCATTTTATGATAACTACGGGCTTCTCCATTTTAAACAGTGTAGCAATTTTTGATGGTTAAGCTACATTTTCTGCCTGTCTTTGAGATGAAATATGGAATAAACACCCCCACCACCTGCCCCCCCTCCCCCAATGACCCCAGCCATGGGTGCTTCCCAGCTTGTCTTCATTTAGGACAGGAGACCAAGATGTGCACGTTGGTCTTATCACGGTACTCAGAGGACAGCATGGGGATGTGTGCATGCTGCTGTTCTTGGGCTGTGACAAAGCATTTAATCCACAGGCATCGACTCTGGCTATTAGAATCCAGACTTTCTAAAGATGGTTACCAGGGATGCTGTCTAGTTTCCAATTTCAAGCTACGCTCCTTCATACTACATGCAGCCTCCTCCTGAGTCAATTCCCATCTAATGAATTTATTATCCCCTCTCATTACTTTAATGCTGCTGTTTAACCTTGGACCTGACAGCAATAGAAGCAGCTGAAAAGGAGGTGTGAGGTGTGTGTGTGTGTGCGTGTGTGTGTGTATGTGTATAAGAAGCAAGGCGCTGTCTTTTCTAACAACCAATTCTCTCAAGAGTTGATTTCTTCTAAATTGGAAAGATCCTTTATTTTGAATGACTGGTTGATGTGATGTCTGGTTAAGTGATTGCCTTCTGAGCGCTGGCACTAGTGACTAATGCAGGCTGACAGGCCCAGGTAACCAAAATAAGCATCTACTGCCAGCTGTTGTTAAATGAAGCAAAGAAAGAAGAGGATTAAAATATCCCACAACTGTGTTCCCAAGAATGAAAATATAGCAACACAGCAGTAACAGGGGCATATAGATGAGGTATTAACTAGCTTTCAAGTCTTGTTACCATTTTAAGATGAGATGGCTCTGCATTTTGGAGGTAAATTTCACTCTTGTTATATATTTCCTAAAACTCACATGCTTTCTGCAAGTGTCATGCTATCCAGAATCAGCCACATGCATTCTATTTCTTTTGTTCTTTTTTAATATTTTCCCCAAGCAAAACAATTTTTTTCCAGCAAATAGAAAATGAGGCATGTGATGTTAGTTATCAGAAATGAAAATACTTACTCTTGCCTTGCTTCTGGTAATTCATTTCTACTTTTGTATATTCATTTTAGTTTTCGTTATTATTTTGAACCAACTTGAACTTTTAAAACTGGCCTAACTGCTTGCATGGAATATATAGCTATTAAAGAAACCTGAACCTGGACACAGATTGCTAGCAATTTTAGGAGGCAGATTATTACCCAACAAATGTCACTATAACATGAAGTTCCACATTATAAAATTTCCCAAGGCCTAATCAGCAGTTCATCTATTTTCAGCAATATTTGACACAGCATAATGTTACTGCATCAAAGGCCTGTGGGTCCTCTTGCAGCATTCCTGGCTGTGATGGATTTAACTAAATGAAGAAGGTTTAGGTTTATTTTGGAATCTTTCCTTCAAGTGCAAGCAATTTAGAGCTGAGTATGCTTGAAATAGGCTACTGCTTTTTCCTCTATGCTAAATTTAGGTGTACACATAAGCAATTTGCCCCAAATAAAAAGCAGCAGATTCACCACACATCTAATTATTGCTTGTCAAAGAGGCCAAATTCAGCATCTTCATTAAGGGTAATTGAACTCACTAGATAATAAAAAGTTCATAAAATAATCAGATTAGGTTAGCTACATGGCAATGTGTGTGTGTGTGTGTGTGTGTGTGTGTGTGTGTGTGTGTGTTTAACTTAAAAAGAGAATACAAAATAATCAAGAGCTGAATGGTTGATTTAATTCCATGGACAAACCCAATGTTTGAAATGGAAATCAAGGGAACTATCTTGATAATTGCCTTCACAGCAAATGAGACAAAAATGTTACCGAAATATTCAAATAGTTGTTTTACTTATCCATCTCATTTTGTACTTCAAAATAGAGACGTTGAGACCTCTGCTATCCAAAACTCATCAAATGCATAGTCATTAAAAAGAGAAATAGATTTTTGCATATAAGTGAGATTAAAAAAAAACAAAATAAAAATGAATGTAAATTAATGAAGCTAGTAACTATCAGTGCCTTCTAAGATTAGAAGATTTTTACATATATGATTTGTGATAATTGTTAATAAGAAAACATAGACAAAATTCAAATTTCAGAATTCAGTTGTTTCTTTCATTTCTCACTACCACCACCACTCCATCCAAAGCTTTACCTCAATTAATTATAAAATAAGAACAGTAGGATATAGAAATATGTAACTCCTGACTTGCCGCCAGGTACAACTTCACTCATGCAAACTTCTCTCTTTTCTTGCACTCATGCATTTATTCCATCCATTTATCAAATATTTATCACCCCCAATATTATACTGAAACTGTGATATATACAAACAATAAATATAAAGTTCGGTTTCTGAATTCTAGGTGTTTATACCACATATGATAGGCTGTGTGATGTAAGAATGAGTAATTCAGTGAGATATAGGTTAAGATCCTGAATATGCCATTTTCTAGCTGTGTGTAGTAGATATTATGAGTTGTCTGGCCCAAATTCATCTTTGACTTTGCTTTAGAAATGCAAACTTTTTCTTCCTCCCTCTTTTCCCACCAGCAGTATTGCACACATTCCTCTGATACTATCACTGACCAATGGCACTTGAAAGAGTTGTTGTGTGTTGGGGGAGGGGGAGCTTTCAAGAAAAGCCCTTAAGAGGGGTACATGTAGCTGCAGTGGGCCTGTTCTATCCTCACCCATAGTTTCTCCTGCTTCCTGAGTGGAGTATAAATGTGATTTCCATAACTCCAGAAGCCATTTCGGGTAATTAGGGAAACTTGAGAATGAATGTCAAGTACATAGGTTGGCAGAGCAAGAAGAGAAAGATCATGAGTCCATGCTGACTTATTGGAGGCTCCATACAATTCACAGGCTGCCTACTTCTAAATAGTTTTCACTTGTGAATGAAGTTAATTTCTGTTATGTTTAAGTTAACAGTTCATTAACAACAATGACTGATTAATAAAATGTGTAATCTCGGTGAGTCCCGTATTCTCTCTGAGCCTTCTTCTCCTCAGCTTTCAAACAATACCAGTTTTGTGGAATTTTCAATTAAAAAGTATAATGTCTATAAAACAGTCAGCCCATAATAGGAGTACACACAGCAGCTATCCCCTGGGCCTGGAACACTCTGACACAGTCTTGCTGTTTGATTACAGTGAGGTCTGTTTTGCTTGGTCAGAATTTATGTCTATCCAGGGATTGATTTGGCTTTGAATATCATCTCAGCATGTCATAGAAATTAGCTCCTAATCTATAGAAAATTTTTACCTACATAAAAGCTGAAATCGCAATAGGGTTTAAGTAAGTGAAAAAACCAACAGAGGTGTCAGAAGGTAGTATCAGTGAGGGATCCACTATTTGGTTCCACACAGAAGTGTTTTTGCCTTTGGAGACCTATGACTTGATAGAGTCATCGGGAAGAGAAAAATACCAATGGGAAATCTTTATCTCATTTCCATAGCATGTTGTCATTCACGGGAGATGAAGCCATTAGAGATATTATCAAAAAAATATATAAAGTGTACTTCCTGCTACAGTGAGAATTGAAAAAATTGCAAAATCCCATACAGAATTGCCAGGGGATTACATAGTGTCGAAATTGCTATTGTTTAAACCAAATGCAGGTTCTGTACATGTTTATGAAGTTTAATTCTTATTTAATCATTTCAAGTACTCCTCAAACATATGTATCCTTTTAAAGCTGCAGCAAACGCTTTTTGAAAATAAGTAGGTAGTTACCAAGCAGTATTTAAAATGAATTGACAAATAAATGTATACGAGTGAAATGGAAATGATCAGTTTTGTCTTTGGCTTTAGGTACAAAGGGTTTATTATTGCAACCTGATCATGAAATGCAAAATAATGTTTGTAAGTTTGTTTTAAGTCCTGACGTTTAACCTAATTAACACAAATAAAGGAAATGGTAATACACACCAGGTTCTACATGATGTTTATGGCCCTTAGTGTGATGAATGAGGGGAAATGCCTGGCATTTTGAATGATATAATAATTAAGTAGGGAAAGGGGAGGGATTCATTGTCACACAACATTATGATTAATGTAAGATAGGAAGACTTCCTAAGAACTCAGACCACCTCAGGACTTGCACAAAATGTGCTCAAACCCAGAGGGAAAAAATAGCGGAATGTGTTTGTGGTCTGTCATTTTAGGACAGTTGAGTCACCTATGACTGTTCAAAATACTTCCCTTAAGACTTTGCCATAGAATAAACACAATTTAACTAGTGCACAGCCTGGGACTCGGCAGTTGAAGAGGAGGGAGAAAGTATCAGTCATAGTATCACAGAGAGAGGTGGAAGGATATTGGAGATAGAAACTTTCGTTTTGTAAATGAGGAAACCAATGCAAAGAAGAGCAGTAGTAATTTTTTTAGGAAGGTTTCCGAAACGACATGTGGGATGGGGCTTGTAGGGTCAAATTATGTATATATCATGGGCATCTACAAAGAAAAATATCAATAAGTTTCTATTGTGTTTCATGTCATGTGAGTAGAATGTCTGTCATTTGTAAATGAAAAAGCATTGACTAATTCAATTTTCAAAAATTCTCCATTTTTAAATCAAAGAATAATAGTAATATAATAAAAATATTTAGACCAAATTGATTTCTGCATAGAGGATAGACTGGTAGGCTAATATGTTTCAATGATGAAATAAAATGTCCTGCTCTAGGCACCTTGTTAATAGTGGTGGTAACAGTGTGTGTGGTCTGGAGAGACAGTGAGTACAGAATAAGATTCAGAATGAAAAACTGGATATATACAAAAACATCCAGGAAAGGTGCAGGGGTTTTATTTTTGTGTTTGTTTTTTTTTAGTAGTAGTAGGTGTTGGGTAGATTTTTCCAATTGCTTTAAGAAAAGGTTTATATTGAATTTTAAGTTAAGTTTAATTTTTCTTACAATGAAATTATTTTCCAAGACAAACTGAAATGTATACACATGGCTACATCTCAAAGGAATATGCTTAAGCAGCTGAATTATTTTAGCCTTAAGCTTTCCTATTGTGCTATTGCAGAATAAACTTAAAAGAGAATCATTTTTGTTGTTTTATTTTCAACTACACACTAGTTGTATAAACTTATTTCCCTGATTTTTCAACCATGACCTAATCTAATAGGAGGTTATCACAGTTCAAGTATTTCTGGGGTTCTGTAGAAGAGGAAAACATAGATGGAAAATTGTAGCCATACCTGGAGGCTGCCATGGAGAATCTTGAAATGAGAAGCTAGAAGCCACCGTGCCATTTCAATTTACATGAACATCCAGGGCCATATTAGAAGAGGTAGAGGCTGTGACTGAAGGATGAAAGTGAAAGGACGTGTTGGTGATGAGATGGGAAGGAACTGGGGAATTTCCGTGCTACGTCAAACTCATTTTGCTAGTTTTATCCTGCTATCACCTGACAGATTTATCCTCCTCCTCATCCTCCTGCTCTTCATTATTTCTATTTGACTTTGCGGCTGTACATAAATTCACACAACATGAAGCTTTTGATACAATGTTCATGTGCTAGGAAGGGCCCTGATTATAAGAACCTTCAAAGCTCCCTAAGAGCCCAGGTGAGCTCCAATAGCGAATCCCATTGGGTAATGGAAAATGTGCGGGGCTCACTCCCAGGAGGCTCACTTCTCACTTCTACAAAGTGAATTTGCACAGGCGCTTCATCTTTCTGTGCCTCTATCCCTGCTCTGTGTAACAGGGGGAATAGCAATGCCTTCATCTCAAGGTTGCTGTGAATACTGAGATGAGATCTTCTTGCTGTACTCTTTATGCCTAAAGGTTCTGTATACCTGAACAGATTCTTCACAAGGGAGTTATCAGTCAGATATTATTGCAGCGAGAAAAAAGGGGTAACCGCTCCTAATTTTTATCTCCAAAACCCAAATATATTGGGTTGTCAGAAAAGTCATGATATATTTTTTTCTATGTTTTTTTTGTTGTATAAATGCGTCATGACTTTTCCGACAACCCAATATTTACACCATGCAGGAGGTATACATATTTGTCTCTCTATTATTTATACTCTATATTTTGATCGTATAGTAGGCTGAATGCTTCCTTTTAAAATGAAATTTGGTAAATGCACCTTTAGGTTCAGGCCATAGAGATAAGTCACAAGGATAATAAGACAAAATGGGTTTCATAGTAAATATTTCTGTATTTCTTCTATGTCTATGATAGTAAATGTTTGTAATACATATGTATATATACGTATTAAATATGAAAGTGAATTATTGTCTGTTACTCTGGAATACAATTTCATATGGAAAATTCCTCACTGTCAGCAGGTTCCTTGTTTAGGTTATAATGAATGGGAGTCATTTGTATCATATGGCACCTACTATACTCAGTAATGGACCAAGTTTTAAAATTAGATTGAGCTCAGGTTGTGTCTGAATGACAAGTACTTTGTACAAGATTGATGATTGTAAATCATATAGAATCAGACATTAACATGGCAAGCACTTTGCTAAGGGCTTTACCTATATCATCTCACTTCGTCATCATAAAATCTCCAGAGAGGTTGACATTATTACTGCCATTTAATACTGAAGTGCTTTGTAAGCATTACCACATTGAATCCTCACAACAAACCTCACGGATAGCATTATCCCCCATTTTTATTTTTTTGAAATAAGAAAACTAACATTGAGAGAGGTTGAAGCAATTGAGCAAGGGCCCTTAGGTAATAAGTATTGGACATCAAATTCAAACTCAGATCTAACTTTACACTCCACCAAATGGCATGGTTTTGGCAGAAATAATTATGAAGACATTTTAGAATAGATGGTCTATGTTGAAGTTCCAGACTAGGAGAATTTAGTAAATTTAAAAGAGAAATCACCTATTAGCATCTCAATAAAACCAACTTGCATTTGTCAAGCAGCAACTTTCCTCCATGCCTGGTGAAATTTTATACTTGAAAAGCACCCTTGCAGTATTATACCATGAGAAAAAGAAAATAACTTGTGGTGCTGATGAAAGAAGAAGGAAGATGTGACATAGGAGGAAGAACATGGGAGCAAGAGGAGAAAAAAGAGGAGAATAAGAAATAAATAAAATAATTTTCAAAATGATATTATGGCAGGAATGCAGAATGATAACTGTGATATATGAAATGCATATTAAGATAACTACAGCATGTTCTTACTGTGGAAGGTAAAATAACTATATTAAAGTTTCTAAGAAAAGAAAATCTAAACAGTGGATCAAAATTCATAATTAAATGTTTTAACATTTCAATACTAAACCCTGTCCACAAAAATGATTAATAACTGAAAAAAAAGCAGACTACAAATATACAAAACAACTTTAAAAAGCAAAATATGTGAAACAAAATACTTTAATAGTGAAAATTTTCCTCTCAAAATCAACCACAAAATATAAGAATCCTATAACATCATTGTATTAATTTGATAGGGCATTTGTAACAAATTACCAGAAACTCAGTAGCTTAAAACAATGCAATTTTACTATATTACAGTTCTAAATGCCAGGAGTCAAAAATCATTTTCACTGGGTTAACTCTGAGGTGCCGGTAGCATTGTTTTCTTCTAGAGTCTCTAGGAAAGAATTGATTTCCTTGCTTTTTCTAACTTCTGGAAGCAGCCTGCTCATATCACTCTAACCTCTTGCTTCCATCATCGCATCTCTTGTCTCTTCTACTATAGCCAAATCTTCCTCTGTTCCTATTTTGTAAGATTACTTATAATTATAATAGGCATAATCCAGACAATCCAAGATAATCTTCCCATCTCATAATCCTTAGTTTAATCGCATCTACAAGTTTTCTTTTTGCCATGTAAGGTAACATTCTCAGGTTCCAGGGATTAGGAGATGTATACTTTTGGAGACCCTTAATCAGCCTGCTATGGTCACCCTCTAAATTAAATTTAACATCCTAATTCATGTCTGTAAGATACACAAAATAATTTGAATCTGTTTTTCAGAACTTAAACACAGAAATGGACAAAAGCAGAAAGAAATTGAATGTGTTGAATGGATTTCAAAAGATACAGAAGAAGAAAAGTACAAAATCATATCTGAAATGAAGATAAAATTATAAGATACCCAAGGAAAAATAAATGGAAGCTAAAATTAAATAAGGAACATTATAAACAGACAAGAGAATGAAAATGAGATAAAGACAAAGTAAAAAAGAGTCAGAGAGAAAGTGGTTGAAATGGGACAAAAGGAAAGAAGTCACTATAACACATAATAAAAAAGAAAATAAGGGCAGGCCGAGTGGCTCAGTTGGTTAAGAGTTGGCTTGGAGCACATGCTCTGAGCAACAGGGCCACCCATTCAATTCCCACATGGGTCAGTGAATGATGCGCCTGAGCTGATTTGTCGCTGAGCTGCCAACAGGTGGCAGGATGGCTCAGCTGGTGTAACAACAAGATGGCCTGCTCAATGGTGGGCTATGCCCACCCGCAACTAAGACTGAACTCGGCACCTTGAGCTGAACTGCCACTTGGATGGCTCAGTGGATAGGGCGTGCATGCTTAACAACAAGTCTGCTGGTTCGACTCCCGCTTGGGATGGCGGTTACACCTATCCGCAAATAAGATTGAACACAGCTCCTTGAGCTTAGAGGCCATGAGCTGCCGGTGGGGAAGCCAGATGGTGACTGGCGCCTTCTACAATGAAGATTGAAGAACAGCAACTTGGCTGGACCCCAATATCCCAAGACTGTTCCCCTCCTCCAATAAAATCTTAAAAAAAAAAAAAAAAGAAAAGAAAAGAGAAACATCAGAACAAAACAAATGTGTAAAACTATGACCCAAGAAAAATTTCTAGATGTAATAGAAAACCTGCAAGTTTCCACCAACTTACTAGAAATATTAACTGGTAAGAATCAATTTAGAGATATATGCTAGTAAGATAATTCAAATTCAAAGGTAAAGAAGATATGCTCAGTGTCTCCAGGAAAAAAGGTAAAATAATTCAGAAGAACAAGGTAATACACTGGCATCAGAGTCTTCAAAAACAACATATATAGGGCCGGCCGAGTGGTGCATTGGTTAAGAGCTGGCTTGGGACAGCCCCGGTTCGGATCCCACATATGAGGGCCAGTGACACTGCCCTCCACAGCTAACAACAGCTCCACCTGGAACTGGGCTGTGCGAGCCCCGGTGACGGTGTAGGCTGCAGCCTCTGCTGCAGTGGGCTACCATAGGCTGCAGTGAGTGGCCGGCAGCCAGCGTGAGTGGCCGGCAGCCAGTGTGAGCTGCCAATAGCCGTAGTGAGAGACCATCCAGAGACGGGCGACGGATTTGCCTCATCCGGGAAGAGCGCAATGACAATACCAACATGGGCCAGTGAAGCAACGTCCTCCGCAACTAGACTAAAGAACAAAGAGACAGCAACTTGTCTGTTCCCCTTCCCCATTCCCCAATGCTGTTCCCCTCTCCCAACTCCCCAATAAAAGCTTAAAACAACAACAACAACAACAACAACATATAAATCAAGATACAATGCTGCAGCATTTTCTAAAAACAAATCAAAGAAAGTGTGAATGAAAGATTTTCTATTAAGTATGTGGAGGTAGTTGAAGCACCCATACAACAGTCTATAGGATGGGTCCACTGTGGATCAATGAGGGAATCCCCAACTTGACTTTTGCAGATTGGATTGGATTTCCATAGATGGTGAGTAGGCAAAATCAGGGAGCTTTTTCCTGGGGCCATGTAAACAAGAAATTTTTCATTAGAACACTACAAGAAGGAAAAAAAGGAGGAAGGAGAAAAGAAAGGAAGGGAGAGTGTGAGAGATAAAAAAAGAAGGAAGTGAGAAAAAGAGAGAGAGAGAGAGAGAGAGAGAGAGAGCCTTGTATATATTTATAGATTTTTAAATGTCACATAATTTGGCCTTTGAATATCACTAGAATGTACCTGTCTTCAGCTTTTGCATTATGTATTTATGTAAAATACATGTATCCAGGAGAAGTCTTTGAAATTCTCATTGCTATTCCATGAGAAAAAATTATAAACTTATTTCTGCTCATATAAACTCAGAGAGAGTTGTTTGAGATCCTCTGCAATTTAATTATTTAATCTGAACCTAACCATAATATGTCTCTTCTCTTTCTTGCCATCTGATTGATTGACATGAAATTATCCCAGTTATTATATTCCGTTAATGCCTTCGGGTCCTTGTTCCCATTTTGTTGTGCTATCATTTGATTTTAAATGCATTAGGTATGATCAGTTTAATTCCAGCTATGCTATATCTAATAGTTTGCCACCTACAGAATTTTCAGGTGTATTTTCAGTGTGCAGAGTAAATAACATTGGGGGACTCAGCCCTGACTCTACTCATTGGAATAGTAGAAACTGAAAGAACTGACATTCAAAGGTGCAAAACCTGTTTTTATTTTGCAAGCATTGAAGATGTGAAGACAATTTTAGGCATATCGTTTATCACCTGAATGAACCATTTATTTATGCAAACATAAAGCAAAGTCTCTAATAAAAATGAAAATATTGGGTTACTTGTGGCTGTAAGGCCTAAACAAGGTGATAATATAAAACTACAACTTAAGTGTGTTGTAATCATGAGTTTTAATAGTTCATCTTTGTTTGTCTGTGGATTAACTGTTACACTTTGTATCAAGATAATGCAAACTGAATTTTTAATACTGTTAATATTGTCATCATCTTTTCTAAGAGTTTAGATAATGAAAATGAGAACAATTCCAATTCCACTGCGAACATGACCCAGATATGACACCGAAAAAGAGGGTTAAATGTCTGTTATTTCAATAACAGATGGAAGTACAACTGGACTAGGGAGGCAAATGATAAAAACAGAGCATATTAAATAATATACCAGAAAGAATTTGGGAATGGGCAGGGTGGAGTGGGAGATATGAAAGCACATATGGAGACAATCTCACAAGTTTGGGAATAAGACAGGCAAGTACTTCTAAATCAATTAAAAGTCTTTTCATCTCCCAAAAAGATATCAATGGTCAATCAAAAATGGCAGCTACTGAATTCACTTGGGTGTTCCTCACAAATGAGCAAACACACATATCTGATGTGACTTCGTTAAATTAACATTTAGTAAATAGAGCTCTGGAGTGTTAAATGGTGAGCCTCAGTTCGACAAAAGACCACAAGGGAAATTGAAAGAAAGAAGTTCAATACTCACAGGTCCTGGAAGAAGCACATGACATGCCTTGAGGGGCTACATGGGGAGGTCAAGGCAGAAAGGGCTACAGAACCTGGGGCACATACATTTATTAGGGTTACTGGGTGGAGTGCTTTTGAGTTCCCAGGCTAAGGCTGGACTGAACTGGTTGATTCAAACCAAAAAGAAGGAGGTTTTAGAAAGCTCCATAGGGGTCATCACACTAGGGAGGCCCCTGGGAAGGTGTGGAGACTTTATCACAAGGGCCACTGGGAAAGTCAAATCAGAAACTTACATTTACTTGTGACTGTAAGGGCTGTCATCTAGGGTATGAAAGGATTTCAATCTAAAGTGGAACCAGAGGACATGAAAGAATCTATCTCAGGCATGTGCCTTCAGGAAAACAAAATTTAACTGAGGAACTTATTTCCCATAAATTCCTGATTTTCAGAAAACCAGGACTTATTTCCTGACCTATGAACATCCACCAAGCATCACTCCATCCTCAAGCCAGTGAACCTACTGCTTGAACTCTGGCTGGACCCCTCCTCCTCCACCTTGGTACTCCTTGCTGATAAATGCAGCCCACCCCAACAAAACCTTCTGTGGGCTCGCCTGCAGCTTGCTGCGGTGTGCATTTCCTGCATTGCAATTCCTCTGCTATTCCTGAAGAAACTCGGTCTCTGATAACTCAAGCTTGCTTCAGCTGACCTCTTTATTTAGGTTGACAAAGGTGTGCACTCGTATGAGGGGCAAAGGCTAGTTTAAGACCCCTACTTGGCCAAACAAAATGGATGCTGAGACAACAATACCATGTAGTAACTTAGCTGCACTCTTGACAATATCATATCATTCCCTTTATTGTTCTGCGAAAATGAGTAAAGTTACATTTTTCTGGTTCAGAGAGTGAAACTAAAATGGCGTGTGAGTAAACAAGGGGAGGGATTCTGAAAATAGATATGAACAGTTTTTGGTATCAGATCTTATCAATGATCATGCCTTCTACCATATCAAGTGATAAGCTAAATCATGGCAAAAAAATTATATATATATACACACACACATACACACACACACACACACACACACACACACACACACATATCCCTAGCTATTAGGTATTTTGAATTTTAAAGATGTAGTTTGAAATCATTTTCTAAATTTTTATGAAGATTTTAATTAAACATCAGTAAACGTAAAATAAAAGATTGTTGGTATCTTGTCCAAATACCCTGTAGACTCTGCTTACCAATCTGCATATTTGGCCAATTAGGGCAGTTGTAAGTTTTGGAAAATTCCACTAAGTTTATAAACTTCTCATAAAAGAAAATAAAAAAGATTTAACCTGTTACATTTTCTGCAAACCTCATACACAGCAGTGCTAAACAGGGATGTGATTTGCTTATCTCTGATATTGAGGATTTTGTAATGAAAAATTTTTATCACTTTACAGTTCTTGAAAATGTGAAGAAGCACTTAATAATATTTTAGACTTTATTGAAGTAAAAGAAGGTAGCCTTTCGCATGTCTTCAGGATGAATCTCATTGATGTTAGCTGTAGGATTAAAATGTTGGCCTATTGTAAAATCATATTTTCAAAGTTTGAGACAGGAAGAATGTTTTCCAATTTAGAAATATGTTGAAGATGGGAGATGGGAAAAGGATTACTTAACAAAAACTTATAGCTGCTTGCCCAAAACTATTTGATGATCTTTGAAGGGCCATAAAGGATAAACTGACTAAAACTGAATTATTTGGTGCTATGTGTAGGTTGCAACAAAAACTCATACAGTAAAAAACATGACTCATTTATTGGAAGTAAGACTGCTTCAGAATGCAAAGAATGTTTACAGAGAAGGGAAGCTAATTTTAATAGGACTTTCTCAATATCTTTACTAAAACTGTAATTTATTTGGAATCTAGTTTTGATTTAAAAATTCAAATTATCTCTGTCTTAAAACCATTTTCTCAGACAGATTTAAATTATGATGAAATTCAATGTGCTTCTTGAATGCTTAAAAATGATGAATATTTTAGACATGGATAGTCTATATTATGAATTTATAGATACAAAAGACCTGATTGACAAATAGCTCATCTTTCAAAACAAGTTACATAGATTCAAAGTGGGTGACCTTATTGTCCATGTTTTTCATTTTAGCCATTATGACACGTGTGTATGTAGTCTCTCATTTTAATTTGCATTTCACTAACGACATACGATGTTGAACATCTTCTCATATGTTTATTTGCCATGTGTACATCTTATTTGCTGAGGTTTAAATCTTCAGTACATTTTATAATTGGGCTGTTTGTTTCTTCATTGTTGAGTTTTAAGAGTTCTTTACATATTTAAATACAAATCCTTTATCAGACATGTTTTTAGCAAATATTTTTCTCTTAATCTGGAACTTATCTTTTTATTCTCTTAACAGCATCTTCAGAGTTTTTTAATTTTAATCAAGTTCCATTTATCATTCTTTCTTTTCTTTCATGGGTTGTGCTTTTGGTGTTATATCGAAAAATCTTGTTGCCAAACCCAAGATCATCTGCATTTTTTCCTATGTTACCTTCTGGGATGTTATATTTTTTGCATTTTACATTTAGATTTATGTTAAATTTAAAATTAATTTTTGTGAAAGGTGAAAGGTCTGTGTCTAGATTCTTTTTTCTTTCTTTCTTTCGTGTTTTTCCTTTTTTGGATATGGTGTCCAGTTGTTTCAGCACTACCTATTGAAAAGTCTCTCCTTTATCCATTGAATCACGCTTGCTCTTTTGTTAAAGGATAATGTTCTATATTTGTGTGCTCTAGTCTGCCCCACTAATCTATTTTTCTGTTCTTTCACAAATACCACACTATCTTGATTGCTATCATTTTATAATAAGTGAAATCAGGCAGTGTCAATCCTCCAATATTCACTATTGTGTTGGCTGTTCTGTGTCTTTTGCCTCTCCATATATACTTTTGAATAAGTTTGTTGATATTTACAAAATCGCTTGTTGGGATTTAGACTTGGATTGTATTGAACCTATAGATCAAGTTGAGAAGAACTGAGATCTTCATAATATTGAGTCTTTCCATCCATAAATATGGAGTATCTCTCCATTTAGTTTTTCTTTGCTTTCTTTTAGCAGAGTTTTGTAGTTGTCTTTATATAGCTCTTGTACATATTTTGTTAGATTTATATCTAAATATTTAATTTTGGGGGTGCGAATGTAAGTGGTACTGTGTTTTTTATTTCAATTTCCAATTGTTCATTGCTGCTGTATAGGAAAGAATTGGCTTTTGTATTTAACCTTGTATCCTGCACCCTTTGCTATAAAGGCTTATTAGTTCCAGGAATTTGTTGTTGTCATTGAGTATTTGGGATTTTCTACATAGAAAAACAGGACTTTTGTTAACAATGACAATTTTATTTCTTCTTTCTGAATCAATTGGTGTATCTTTCATTTCCTTTTCTTGTCTTATTACATTATTTAGGATTTTCTGTAAATACTGAACAGGAGTGATGAGAGGGAACATCTTTGCTTTGCTCATGATTTTTAGGGAGAAAGCAACTAGTTTCCCACCACTAAGTATGATGTTAGCTGTAGGTTATGTTTACTGTTTGCTTTATCTGTAGGTTTTAGAGGCTAAAATTTCCTTGAGTTCCTTTTTGGTCTCCACAGTTATCTTCGCATTTTCCTAGAGATACCTTAAAAAGTGCTGAGTCTAGTTCTTTCAGCTGTAATCTCCCATTTTCATAAGAGATCCCACCCAATCTGTGTGGTGGTGAATTGTGGAAGAAGGTGGAGCATTTTATAATCTTATGATTTTAAAAGATCTCAGTCTTTTAGAGAGCCTGTGTCCCTGAGCTGTGATCTTCACAAGTGATTCTCTGTCTTTATTTTGTACCCGTCTCGGTGAGACAGGAGGCTACATGAGATCTGAGCTGGTATTTCACTTCCCCCAGGTAAATTAGGCTCGGATAAGACCCAAGTCTCTTAGGTTCTGGCAAAATAGTTCAGGGTAGACTTTTATTAAGGGGAACATAATGTTGTGAGTCTACTTCAAAATTGCTACTTGCCCCCTCTCTATTCCAGAAGCTGAGGAAATGTTTCTCTGATCTTCACTCTCAGAATCTGGTGGGCTCTTAAACACAAAACCCACAAGAGCATGTCGCCCTCCCCCTAGAAATGGGGCCCCTGGTGCTTTTGACTCTTAAATTCATCAATGGTGAACCTCCAGCAATTCATCTATCATAGCTTAAGTGTTCCTACTAGTACTGATTCCAGGTAAACTGTGAATCTCTTTATTCAACTTTCTCTCCAATTTTAGGCTAGTGTCTTGATCTGTGACCTCAGTTCTTTGATGGGTGGAGGAATAGATGGTGATGTTCATTTTCTTTCCTTTTTTGGGGTCTTTTTCTTATTTTAAAGACAGGAAACACAACTTCCAAGCTCTTTACTTGTCAGACCAGAATCTAGAAGTTTCTGGATGACATTATTGAAAAACTGAAAACTAATCCTTATAAATTGAAAAGGACTGTTATTGCTGGTAAATAAAATCCGAAGTACTCTGTGCCTACAGATTTTAGTGAGAGGGTATTTAGTTTGATGTTATCATATTAGGCTGGCACCAAGAATCAATGTAATATGACATTGATAAGAGCAAAACTGCAAGTCAGAGTGAATTTTACATTTAGCTATATGCAATTTTGCCACTACATAATAGAAAAAAAATGGGGGTGGGCGGGTATATATCCTACCAGCTACAAGAAGTTCAGAGAAATATTATTGGGAAAACAAAACAAAACAAAACAAAAACAAAAACAGAAAGAATAAAAGTATCCTATTCTATCATGGAACAGATAAAAAATGTGTCATTGTTATTTTCTTAAATAGAGGTAATATCTGTTTAATTAGTACTATTATATTTATGTTCTTTTAAAAGGTCTTTAATTTTATGTATCTTTAGAATATACAATAATGCAGCCTACAAAATATAAATATACAATAAAGAATTTAAAAATATTTAGGGCAGGAGGTTGTCACTTTGTGAAGGGTGGAAAGTATAACTATTGCATTGTTTCGTACACCTGAAACCAATAAAAAAAAGAATTTTAAAAGATTTAAAGTGCTGTATCAAAAGACAGAAAGGAACATAAAATTATTGTTATATTTTTCACAAACATTGTTTAATTAGTCCTACTATTATTGACTACTAAATTGTCACTGTTAGTTCTATTGTTATGTTTAAATATTAAAATTATTATGCAACAGAAAATTAAGTAACAGAATAATATATAATTTTAAACAAACAACTACTTTTCATATTTTGTGTGTTAAAGTAATAACTCAGAATGGATAATTAATATATATTATATTATTATAATAATTTTGTCTGATATAGCTGTTTTCTGTGCTGGCTCTCTCAAATTCATTCACCTTTTTGACCTTCACTCTAAGAAGTATAGGCCTTCTCAAGGCAACTTGTGAGTAGGAGACAAATAGCTAGGGGCCAGTCAAGGAAGGACCTGTAGTAGACCCCCCTACTTCCCTAGTAAATGTCAAGGGTCTATCTAAGGCCACAAAATGTATATCATAAGTCACCCATTCTTTAATGTAATTTTGAAATACAAAATTTGTTAAGTAGTATCAGCCTTCTGCAGTATCATAAGTAATAAGGGGAAGGGACTCTATGCATGATTGGAAAATGGTGGAAAAGGGGAGAATATATATTCTACATCCCAGCATGGCCCCATGATGAAAATTAGGAGGAGGAATTTACAGCTTTGGGGCTCAGAGGAAATGATAAGAACAGGTTTCGGAAAAGAAGTTAATTACAGATGAGGTGTGGAGTTTATAGTATCACACAACCAGAATGATGAAGGAGGGGATTTACAGAGCTAGAGTGGCAGTCACAATAGCTTTACCTGTGAGAACATGTGGACCATTATAGACTATTAGAAGGAATAAGAAAGTTTAAATAACTTGCATCAATGGGGGCAGGGTATAAGGATAGAGAATACATTGCTATAAAGATGGGAGCTGAAAGCTAGCAAAAATATAATATACATATTAATATGACCTTATGTGCACATAAAGAGAGTAAAGCTTCGTGACACCCTGGTGTCTGTATCTGTAAGGCTAACCTTATTAATTGTATTTCTTGAATTCTTATAGTGGACATGTGTCGCTTAGTTCTATTTAGCTTTCTTTTCCTCTTTGGAAACCAATACCTTAATTTCCTTAGGTGAATCACCTTATCCATGTGGTTTGAGTGAGATTGATCCTACCCCAGCCCGAAAGTTAAGCCTGTGACTAAGCACTAGCCAATCAGAACATCTATATTTGATCAGACTCATAGGGACTGAATCACAGAAGTACACTTGACTCAAAATAGGCAGATATAACCACATGCATTTGCTTAAATTCTTAGGAAAGATAAGATTTCTTTATCTTTATATTGCCAGGTTTATATGGATGGCATGAACGTGAAGCTACTTGTACAGAGCAAAAGCCAAAATACGGAATGTAGAGCCTAGAGGTGGAGAAAGAAAAAGTGAGAGAAAGAGAAGAGATGAGACAAAGAGGGGGTTGGGAAAGAAAGAGAGAAAAAAGATGTCTGAATCTTATCTCTGGACTTTCATCAGTAGATCCCTTACTTGGAGTACTAACTTTTAGATAATTTCTGTCAGTTACATACAAAAGAATTCCAATACAATCCTCTATAATTACTCTGAACAAAGTGTAATAAAGATATTAAAGTCTTGCAGTATTATTGTATTTCTTTCAATTTATTGCTATTCTTTAAAAAATATTTGTTTTATATATTTGGTTGCAAGGTGCCGAAAACATTTATGATCATAATGTCTTCCATATAAATTTTCTGCTAGATGTACTTTAATTTATTTAACCTGGAACTCTATCTGATATTAATAGGAATCCTAAATTAACTTTGTTTACATTTTTATGTTATAATTTTGTCCATTTTTTTTTTTAAGCTTACTATATGTCCTTTATTTCTAGCTTGGAGAAAAACGAACAAACAAACAAACAAAAACCCCTTAAATTACTAAGGAAATATTTACAGGATTAATCACATTTCAAGCTGGGAGACTGGATGTGAAGGGCAGCTCAGTGTCCCTTGTTAGGAACAGGCTGAGACAGGTCACGTGACCTCCCAAGGGGTCACATCTCATTTCCCAGACAGAGTCAAGGAGGAGGACCCAGTCTCCTCACTGCCGGGTCCAACCAACGATTCAGACTATCAGAGGGTATGCCCTAACCATTTTGCTAACAAATAATTGCATGCCTTTTTAGTGTTTAAGAGAAACCTTAATTTTTTGGAGCTACTTCTATGGAATCATTCTAGCAAGGTGTATGATTAGAAAACTCTTAGAGAAAAAAGAAAGCTTGTCAGGAGACCCGCTACTTCTTCCCAGGCTCTGACAGCCTGCTTTGCTGGGAATATGGAGTGCTGGGCTCTGAAGAGTCCTGACAGGAAGATCAGCAGCTTCACTGGCTCCAAGTCCTCTTCCCACAGCCTGGCGGACGGGACCAGTGTTTTGGATCAAAGTACTCTGGAGAACATCTCCTCACTCCTTCTCCAGAAACAAAACGATAGACACAGAGTCCCAGGCATCCTCCTTCGGCGAGCTGTCCTTGTCCAAAGCCCCTAAAATAGGCTGAGCCGGGTCCTTTAAATACTCTTCTATTTGTAATGGGATGTTTGGTGGAGACTGAAACCAGTATTTAACCCGGCTCTTGTATTTCAGGACCAGGAAGAGACAGCCGCCGGCCAGCACTGACAGCAACAAAAAGGTTCCCACTGCAACTGATTTGTTGAAGCCTGGTGGAGGCATCTACTGTTGTTTCGTGACAAGTTCTGTTGCTTAAACGCCCGAATCTAGAGATGTCTGGTGTTGTCACAGACAATTCTGCCTTGACTTGTAAACAGTATTCTCTTCAGGGTTTTAAATCGTTCAACACAACGGTGTTCCTTCTGCAAGGGCCTTGCACCTGTTGGATTCCTGCCCTTTCCTGGTAATGGGCCTAGTACCGAAAAGTGGCCATGGAGGCCTCGACGTCAAAGGGAGGGGAGAACCTGATGACAAGGGAGCCGTCTCCTGGGGTCACCCACATGTTTTCTGGAGGCCCGATGGTAACATTCCGATAGTGTTGGAACCAAGGCCCTGCCACCGAGTCAGAAACGCGTTCTTCCAGCTCAGCTCGGACACGTCAAGAGATGTTGAAATATGGTGGGAAACCCTTCGCGAGGCTGGTTGGAGTGAAGTTACACCCTGTCGAGGGGACCCTCGAAGAATTCACCCATACGTGTGGTTTAGTTACATTGGACCCCTCACTACTAGGGGAGTATTTGAATTGCATCTGCTAGACCGCTGGCCTCGTGTCATTGCCCAGGGACACGGGCTCCCAACTCAGAACTTGCCTGGCATTGTACAGGTGAATCTTCGTGTTTTGAGGTGCAGGCAGCTGGGAAAGAGAGTGTGCCGGGGCGCTGTGACGCCGCGGCCGCCGAGCTGCAAGTAGCAGCGGCAGCAACAGGAGTGGCGGTGACAGCCGCATGGCCGGGGCCTCTGGGCGCCGCGCAAGTTCTGCGGTGGCTCCCAGCTCAACCAGGCCCCTGCGCAGGGTCCGCGGAGCCGCTCACCTTGTCCATTCTTTTTATATGTCAACAGACATCTAGATTTTGTAAATCACTTTTTCAGTAGTGTCTTATAGACACCTCAATTTGAGATTTTGTTTTATGTTAACTGATATTGTATTTATTGATTATATCATTCCATTTTCAATTATTTCATGATTTACTTGTTCTATTTTTCCCATTTTTTTTCTATTTTCTGGTTGTTACTTGATCACAATATAAAATTAATTTTTTTATTAAGGAATTCTTCATCTATATTCGGGGACATGTTGGTCTATAGTTTTCTTTTTTTGTACTATCTCTATTTTAGGTATTATGGTAATAATACAACTTCACAAAAGATATTGAGAAGTGTTCTCTCCATTTCAATTTTCTGGAAGAGATCACGAAAAATTGCTGTTAAGTCTTCTTTAAGCATTTGCTGGAATTCTCCAATGAAACCATGTGGCCTTGGAGATTTCCTTTTGGAGAATTTAGTAATCACAAATTTAATTTATTTAATAGTTATATGGTATTTCAAATGGTCTATTTCATACTGTGTGAGTTGCAGTATTTTGTGTTTTTGTTAAATTGGTCCAGTTTGTTTAAGTTGTCAAATTTATGGTTGTAGAGTTATTTCTACTATTCCTTTATTATTATTTTGGTGTTTGTGCAGTTTGCAGTGATATTTCCTATTTCGTTCCTAATATTGGTAATTTGTATTATCTCTCTTTTTTCTTTTTTAACCTTTCTAGAGGTGACAGTTTTATTGATATTTCGAAGAGTTGGATCTTTGTTTTATTGATTTTTATCTCTGTTTTTTCTGTTTTCAATTTCATTTATTTCTGCTATTATCTTTATTACTTTCTACCTTCTAATTACTTTGGAATCATTTTTCTCTTCTTTTTCTAGGTCCCTGAAATCTGAGCTTGGATTACTGATTTGAGGCTTTTCCTCATTTGTAGTGTATGTATTTAACAGTGTAAATATTCCTTTTAACACTTCTACAGTTATATCCATAAATTTTATGTTGCATTTTTATTCACATTCAATGTATTTTTCATTTTTCATGAGGCTTCCTCTTTGACTCAAGAGTTATTTAGAAGTGTCTTATTTAGTTTACAAGTATTTGGAGATTTTCTACCTAAGTTTCTGTTATTACTTTCTACTCTAATTACAATGTGCTCAAAAATAATTTTTGTAAGTCCTTTCAATTTGTCAAGGTTTGTGTTTTGGTACAGAATACATCCTATCTTGGTACAGCTTCCATGGGCACTTGAAAGAATATGTATTCAGCTGTTATTGAGTGGAATGTTTTATAAATGTAATTTAAATTCTTTGGTTGATGGTTTGGAGTTCTTTTATATCTTACCAATTACCTGTTTACTTCTTCTATAAATTGCTGAGAGAGGGGTGTGAAAGCCTCCAGCTAAAAGTTTGGATTTTTCGATTTCTCTTTTCAGTTTTGTCAGTTTTGCTTCATGTACTTGGCAGTTCTGTTGTTTTGTGAATATATACTTAAGATTGTTATGGCTTCATATTGGATTGATCTTTTATCATTTATAATTTTCTTTTCTTTCTCTAGTAATTTTCTTTGTTCTAAAGACTACTTTATATAATAATATTAATATTCTCACACTTGATTTCTTTTGATAAATGTTTGAGTGATATATCTTCTTCCATTTTTATTTTTATTTTTAACTTACCTGTGGGTGAAGTGAGACTCTTATAGATAGCATACAGTTGGATCATGTTTTTAAAAATATATTAGGAAATTGTTCTTCTTTTCTGGAAGTTGACCACATCACCAAGATGGACCAGTCATGTTGCTAAGATGTTAGTCTAAAAAAGATTTTTGTGATTTATAGATATTAGGTTTGGTGAGGCCACATACTTATTTCCTCCTACACAGTTACTTTTACAACTATTAGCCTGGAAGCATGAAAATGGCACTGATTTGGTTTATCCCTATTTTACCTTGATCTTTCCTTTTTTTTTTTTTTTTTTTTTTTTGAGGGCAGTGTCACTGGCCCTCATATGTGGGACCTGAACCGGGGCCGCTGGCTTCCCAAACCAGCGCTTAACCACCACGCCACTCGGCTGGCCCTCCCTTGATCTTTCTTAACCACTAGACCATGTTCTCTCAGATTTAGAAGAAGTTACCCCAATATCAAAAGGAACTGGTACACTTTACTATTAAGAAAGTAAATTATAGAAAAACTGCACAGATGTACATTTTTTTTCTAACTCATCAAATATAAGCTTGAAGAACTAGTGATCTGTAACTATGTCAATCATATGTCAGCTTCAGGGCCTTTGCGCTTGCTGTTCATACACCTGGAATTTTCTCCCTTTTAATATTTACATGGCTCACTCACTCATTTGATTCAGAGTCATGATGAAATGTCACTTCCTCATGGATACCTTCCCCAGTATCTCCTTTGATAAGATTTTTCTCTCTCTTTTTACTTCCTTAGACTATTTCATTTTTATTTATTGCACTAATCACTACCTGGAATCTTAGCTTATAAATCTATTTATTTATTTCTCCTTTTTCTGTCTCCTCTCTAAAATGTAAGATCTGTTAGAGCATAGGTTCCATCTGCCTAGATAACTATGGTGTCACCAGGACCTTAAAACAGTGCCTGACTCCAAAGAGGCACTTCACAGATATTTTTCAGAATGTGGAAAGAAAGAGAATTCAAACTAGTAGCCTCCTTATTTATCTAGAATATTTCAACACATGTGGGCTTTTTTTTTTTTTTTTTTTTTTGAGGGCAGTGTCACTGGCCCTCGTATGTGGGATGGAACCGGGGCCGCTGGCTTCCCAAGCCAGCGCTTACCCACCATGCCACTTAGCGGCCCTCAACACATGTGTTTGAATTATAGTATTTTATTATGTTTGGCTCAAACTATGAAATTATGAGCATAACTTATCTTTCTCTTAGATGAAAAAACATTCCTTGGGCATTGATATCTACTTTCAAAATAATCTAATCAGACTATATATAGCAGAAAATTCTCTAGATTTGTGATAAGAAGTTTGGAGCATTCCTTAGGTATGTAACTATTAAATTCATGTTCCCCAACTTTTCTTTTTCAAATGTTTTGGCCAGTTGCTAAAAGGTGGTAGTTGGGAAAAGGATTTGCAACCTGCTTTTATTATCAGTTTTCCCAAGTTCTAAGTCTTAAAATCTGCTTAGTTTATTTATTTTTAATTTGTTTTCTTATGGAAAATGTGAAATGCAAATAAGATAAAATCATAAAATGAACACCCAGTTACCCATCACTTTTACGATGTTATAGCCAATATTTTTTTATCCATAGATGTACACATTTAAACTTTTTAGTTTATTTCAAAGAAAATTCCAAAAATCCTATCATTTCAATTACAAATATTTTATGTTTCTCTAAAAAAATAAGAAATTTTGTTTTTAATATAATCACAACTGTATTCTCTCTCCTGATAACAAATTGACCATAATTCCTTAATATCATCAATATCCCTTTGGGGATAATTTCTCAAGGCAGATACAGAGGAAAAAAGGGGGAAAAGAACAAATGAAACCAATTGAAAACAACAATATAATAAATGAAAACAGAAAACTATTATAATCACATTAACTCTAAATAGTTCAAACACTCAATTAAAAAGCAGCAATTGTGAGATTGGTTAAAAGAGCAGGACTTAATTATATACAGCCTAGAAGAAATCCACTTATAATAAAACAAACCAAAAATAACCCATATATATTAAAAATAAAGAATAGGCAACCTGTGGCGGGGCAATGGATTTCAATATCATCAGGGCTTCAGAGTTCAAAAATTGGATGGTGGAGTAGATAAACACTGTGCTCACCCTCTCTCAGGATCACATCAATTACAACTAAGCTACAAAACAACCATCACTGAGAATCCCCTGAAGTCTAGCTGAACCGAAGCCCTACATTAGGGACATACAGAAGAAGCCAGCTCAAGACTGGTAGGAAGGGCAGAGACACAAAATGGTATAGTCCCACACCTGCATGTAACCATTAAAAATGAGGAGGGGGCCGGCTGAGTGGCGCAGTGGTTAAGCACTGGCTTGGGAAGCCAGCGGCCCCGGTTCAGTACCCACATATGAGGGCCAGTGACACTGCCCTCTATAGCTAAGATAGTGAACAACAGCTCCACCTGGTTGCCTCTATAGCTAAGGTGGCCGGCAATGGTGTGGGCTGTAGCTTCTGCTGCAGTGGGCTGCCATAGGCTACAGTGAATGGCCAGCAGCCAGCAAGAGTGGCTGGCAGCCAGCATGAGATGCCAAGAGCGCTGTGAGCCGCCGTCCAGAGGCTGGCGACAGATCTGCATCACCTGGAAAGAGCACAATGATAATACTAACATGGGCCAGTGAAGCAACATCCTCCACAACTAGACTGAAGAACAAAAAAGGACCGCAACTTGTTTGTTCCCCTTCCCCAATTCCCCAATGCTGTTTCCCTCCCCCAATTCCCCAATAAAATCTTTAAAAAAACAAGAAATCAGGAGGGATATTTTGGCTGTGGAGGTTCCTCCCCGAAGGAGCAAGGGGTCCCATCCCCACACCAGACTCCTCAGCCCAGGTTTCCAGTGCTGGAGAGAGAAGTCCCTGTAACTTCTGGCTCTGAAAACCAGTGGAGATTGTGGCTCAGTGAGCCAGAGGGTGGCTGCAATCCCATGCTCCTCTTACAGAGAATGCACACATGGACTTTCTTGCTGATGGACTCAATCATTCTGAGCTCCAGCCCTGGGGCAACAGCTCAAAATGCACCAGGGTCACACAGGGAGGAACTGTGTTGTCTGGCTTCAGGGTAAGGGCTGGAGTACCAGCTTTCTGCTGGATCAAGGAGCTGACAGAAACCATTGTTTCTTTTTCTTTTCTTTTTTTTTTTTTTTTAAGCTGAGCCATCCTGCCACCTGTTGGCAGCTCAGCTCAGGCTGGGCATCGAACTGCTGTTGCTCAGAGCTCAGCTTGTGCTCTTGAGTGAGCTCTTAACCAACTGAGCCACTCAGCCGGCCCTCTAAAGCCATTGTTTCTTTGTTGAGTCTTTCTCAACTTCATGCAGACACAGGCAGATGCCATATCTGAGTCTCAATGAAACTGGCCATAATCTTTCTCTGCTCTGCCCTAGTGATTCCCTGAGACTCCACCCCACCCAATTTTCAGGCACACTGAAGCCATTTCCTGTGGCTTTCCCATACAAACAAAATGTCTTGGCTCATGCTTCAGACTTTACTAAAATCTTTCAAATATTCATAAAACCCAAACAAAGCAGCATCTGGCTTTGGTGTGTCCCCTATCTCTGGCTGAGCAACCCTAAGCCTAGCACTAGCAACACTTGGCTTTTGTTCCCAGATTGGCCTCTCAAGGCACCTCCAAGCTCAATGTGGGTGGTGGCCACCTGATGAATGCTTTGTGGCGCTCTTACCAGGTGGACCCAGCCAGGGCACAAGTTGTGGCTGAACTTGGCCTGAGGCAGGTTCCTTCCCAGGAGTCCCCAGGGCTGGCATGGCTGGTGGCAAACTTTGGACGAAGCCAGAGCATCTTCTGGCCACCTCCAAGGATGACAAACCCAAATAGCAGACTTAGCAGGTACCAGAGCCATGCTAAAGTGAACCCTCGAACCAAAGCTATCCACTATATTCATGGTCAGTCGACACAAACAATCAGCCTGAGGATCAATCCCTCACATGGATGTTCAAACAGCAACTGAGGCTCAACTACAATAGGAGGACACACACAAGGGACACACCTGGAGCACCTGGCTCTGGTGACCAAGGAGACTGTACCACTGGGTCCCACAGGACACCTACTACATAAGGCCTCTCTACTAACACTGGGAGGCATTGTAGTCCTATCTAATGCATAGAAACAAACACAGGGAGGCTATAACAAGAGACAAGAAAGAACCTAGAAATCCCACTTCTGGGTACTTATCCAAAGAAACCCAAAATGCTGTATTGAGAAAATGAATGCATTCAGATGTTCATTACAGCATTGTTTATCATTGTCAAGATGTGGAGGCAGCCTGGGTGTCCATCAATGTATGAGTGGATAAAGAGTAGGAGACACACACACACACACACACACACACACACACACACACGAATATTTCTCAGCCATGAATAGAAATGAGTTCTTGCCATCTGTGCAGGCATGGATGGACCTGAAGGGTATTGTGCTGAATGAAGTATGAAAGACAGAGAAAGGCAAATGCAGTGTGACTTTGTGTTTATATGACGAACTTAAAGAAAATAATAACCAAGCAAACAAAACAGAAACAAACTCACAAATACAGAGAATAATTTGATGATTGCCAGAAGGGAGTGGGATTGGGGGTGAGTGAAAAGGGGAAGTCATTAAGAAGTACAAATTTGTTGTTACACACTAGTGATGGGTATGTAGGGTAAGGCATAAGGGATATTGTCAATAATATTGTAATAACTATGTATGGTGCTACATAGGTACTAGATTGATCAGAGTGATAGATGGGAGAGGAGTGGGACAGGGTGAAAAAAGTGAATGGGATTAAGAACTACAAATTGGTAGTTACAAAATAGCCATGGGGATGTAAAGTAAAGCATAGAGAATATAGTCAATAATATGGTATAATAATAACTATGTATAATATCAGATGCGTACTAGACTAGTTAGGGGAATCACTTCTTAAATTATATAAATGCCATACCACTATGCTATATACCTGAAATTAATATAAAATAATATTGAATGTCAAAATAAATGTAAAAAATTCAATAAAAAATGGAAACGTGCACACAAAAAAATAAAGAATAGAAAAAAATGCACCATGATATTAAAAAGTGAGTGACTATATTAATAACAAAGGAGATCTTAAAGAACATTTTCAAGGATAAAAAGAGTCATTTTATAGTGACAAAGGTGTCAATTCTCCAAGTAGATATAACAATCCTACATGTTTTTCATATTATAACAATGCTTAAATATAGATGAAGCAAAAACTGGTAGAACTGAAAAGAGAAATAGGCACATCCATCATTTTCATCCGAGATTTCAACATAATAGAAGAAAGCAAACAGAAACTCAGGAAAGATGTAAAATACTTGAACAAGTTTATCAATCAACTTGTCCTAATCGACATTTATTGAATACTCCAAGCAAAACCATCAGAATGCATATTCTTTTCAAATGCCCATAGGATTTTCACCAAAGTAGACCATAATGTTGACCATAAAACAAATATTAATGCATTTAAAATTTTCTAATAATACAAATTATATTTCCCAATGAAAATTGAATTAATTTAGATATAAATTACAGGATATTTGGGAAATACACATATATTTTGTAATTAAACAACAGACTTCTAAATAACACATGGGTCTAAGAAGAAATCACAAGGGAAGTTAGAAAGTATTTTGAATGTCTATAAATCATAATGCATATGATGTAGCTAATGCAGTACAGAGAGAGATACAGGGCACTAAAAGCTCATCTTAGAAGAATGAATGAACAAATGAAAAGAAAAGAAAGAAAGAAAAGAAAGCGGGAGGAAGGGAGGAAGGGAGGAAGGAAGGAAGAAAGGAAGGAAAGAAGGAAGGAAGGAATTCCAAATCAAAGAGCTCAGCTTCTATATATACAAATAAAAATGAGAACAAAGTAAACAAAAGAGAGAAATAATAAAAGTTAGAGCATAAATCAATGCACATCAGGAAAACAATAGAGAAAAATCAAAGAAATCAAAGTGGGTTCATGAGATTAATAAAGTTGATAAATATTGGCCAGATTAATCATGAAAAAGAGAAACATAGATTATAAGTATCAATTATGAGATGACATCAATATAGATTTGACAGGTATTAAAAGGATAACAAAGGAATATTATAAATAACTATATGCTGATATATTTGATACCTAGGTGAAATGAGCAAATTCTTTAAACACACAAACTTTTCAAGCTTAATGAAAAAAATTATATAACATGTATAGTCCTGTGTCTATTAATAAAATTGAACTTGTAAGTTAAAATTCTCCCGACAAAGAAAACTCTATGGCCACTTAAGGAATTCTACCAAACACTTAAGGAATAAACAATACAAATTTTATACAAAATATTCAGATAATTAAAGAGGAAACTATACTTCCTACTTCATTTTATGAGGCAAGAATTAGTCTGATATAAAATGAGAGAGAGAGAGAGAGAGAGAGAGAGAGAGAGAGAGAGAGAGAGAGAGAGAGATTACAAGGAAAGTAAATTATAGACCCAAATTTCCCATTAACATAGATAAAAAATTCTTATCAAAATTTTTAGCAAGTTATACAACACATAAAAAGGATGATATATTATTACCAAGTAAGATTTATCTGAGAAATGAAAAGTTGGCTTGGCATTCAAAAATTCACCATATTGCCATATTATGAAAGAAAAACCATATTATCATCTCAATAGATTCAGAAAAAGCTTTTGACAAAATCTGACATCCATTCATGATAAATATTCTGCACAAATGAGGAAAAGCAAGGGCACTTCCTCAACCTAATAAAAGGCATCAATGGAAAACCTTCAGCTAACATTATGCTTAATAATGAAATACTAAATGATTTTTTTCTAAGATAAGAAATAAGTAAGCTTTATTTATAATACCCCCAAACTTGAAGCAACCCTTCTATTTAGCATTGTAATGGAGCTCTTGCTAGTGCAATGTTGCAAGAAAAAAAAAAAAAAGATACATTCAGACAGGAAAGATAAAAGCAAAATGGTCAATATTCATTGATGGCATGATTGTCTATGTAGAAAATCTGATGGCATCTATCAAAAATGGTATTAAAATTAATAACTGAGCTTACCAAGATTTTAGGATATAAGTATACAAAATTCAATTATATTTCTATATATTTATAACAATTAACATATTGGAATTTTAAATACATCATTTAGAGTATCACAAAAATATGAAACATGTGCATGGAGATAAATCTGACAAAATGACAAAAATGTGAAGGACTGTAGCTGAAAACTTTCAAACAATGCTGAGAGAGATATTAAAGAAAAACAAAGTAAATGGGGTGATACACCAGCTTCATATCAATTCTCCCAAATTTATATAAAAATTCAACATGTTTCCAATCAAAACTCTGATAGACTATGTTGTAGAAATTGGCAAGCTGATTTTAAAATCCATATGGAAATGCAAAGAGACTTTTAAAAAAAGATCAAAGTTAGGGGACTAAAACTATCTGATTTAAGACATTATAAAACTACAGTAATAAAGACAGTATGATATTGACACCAAGGTAGATAACCAGATCAATCAAACAGAATATGTAGCCCAGAAATGTGTGTATGTGTGTGTGTGTATATATACCGGAGGTGCCAAAAATATGTATACAAGTGGATAATTTGGTCAACGCTGCTCAAGCAGTAGTTTGTCGTAATCAGAAGTGTCTGGAAACTGATGGTAATCACTTTGAGCACCTCTTGTAATTGCAGAAGTCAAACATGACTTGTATCCCTCTTTTGTTATCCGTTTATATTGGGTGTTACAATTTTAATAGACTTCCCTTTCTTAAAATATGTATACATTTTTTGGCACCCTCTGTGTACAAGACACGTTTGACTTCTGCAATTACAAGAGGTGCTCAAAGTGGTTACCATCAGCGTCCAGACACTTCTGATTATGGTGAACTCTTGAAACAATTTAGTATCCATATGCAAAAAATAAATAAAAAAATAAAAAGAAGCTTGGATTTATGTCTTGTACCATATATAAAAATGTACACAATTGGTTCAAAGATCCAAATATAAACCTTAGCACTATAAAACTGCTAGAAGATTCACAGGTGAAAACTTTGATGACCATGGGTAAGCAAAGATTTCTTACATGTGACACCAAAACCTTGTCCCGTAAAAGAAAAAAATAAAAATAAATTAGATGTCATTGCAATTAAGAACTTCTTTTCAAATGTCACTGTTGAAAGCATGAAAAGAAAAGCCACGGGTTGGGAAAAAAGAAACAATCTTTGCAAAGCATATATCTGATAAAAGACTGAATTTCAGAATATATAATATTCTTTAGAATTCAATAATAAAAAAAAATGCATAACCCAGTTAAAAGTGGGGTATGAGGACAAAATATTTAAAGACACACTTCACCAAAGTAGACATATGGATGACAAATAGGTACACAGAATTTTTACATCATTGGTCTTTAGAACAAACCAACTAAATCATAATAAAATACCATATCTACTAAAATGATACCATTAAGATGGGAATGTACAGCAATTCGAAACTCTGATAAACTGCTTATGGAAAACAACTACTTTGGAAAACTGTTTGGCATATTTCTTAAAAAGTAAAATATATGCCCAACCTATGGCCTTTATTTGTAGTGGTCCCAAACTGGAAGCAACCCAAATGTCCATTAATGGGTGAATGAATAAACGAACTGTGGTGTGCTGATTCTAAAACAATGAATGACTTCACAGAAGAAGGAATTACTTATTGCCTCAAAAGTCCTCATGTTTGTTGCCTAGATAATGCTTAACCATCTTTCAATGAAATTCAATTACCATTTCTTCCAGAAAGTCTTCTTTCTCACCCTCTTCACTACCCCTGCCAGGCTAAAGTTTGTGGTTCTGCTTTGTGTTTATATCTCCACTCTGGGTTGCAGGTGCTATTTGGATGCTCATAAACCATTTCCTTCTCCTGGGCTCATAGCTAGATGGCATTTCCCAGTCTCCCATGCAGTCAAGTGTAGCTATGTAATTGATGTCTAGCCAATGAAATTCAAGCAGAAGTGACATGTGACTCTTCTAGTACTGGCTTTGGAGACCTTCTCTAGTGCAATCCTCCATCTTCTCTGTCTACACTGAAGATTAATGTTTTCAGAAAAGGATGGAGGCATAAGATGAAAAGATTCTGGGTGCCAAGTGAACCCAGGAAGCCCACTGACCTTAGGAACCCATGTTGAAATCATTAATAAAAGTGTTAAACTGCTGAGGTTTAGGATTTATCTGTTACAGTAGTTAACAAATACAATAGGCAATCATACCAAAAACATTGTATTGAAATTATATTTTTAGGGCCGGCCGAGTGGCGCGGTGGTTAAGCGCTGGCTTGGGAAGCCAGCGGCCCCGGTTCGGTCCACATATGAGGGCCAGTGACACTGCCCTCAAAAAACAATAAAAATAAAAAAAATAAAAATTATATTTTTATACATCTGAACCTCTTATTAGACTGTTGTAACAATTCTGAGTTCAAAGACTGTGCCATGCCTTATTCATATTTGTATCCCTAAGTAAATACAGATATTCAATGAACACTTGACTTGAATCATTCAATGAATGATGACTTGAATTTCCATATTCATGGAAATGACATGTTTTAGGCAATTTGTAAAAGTTATCTCATTTAATTATCACAACATTGTTTGTGATATGTATCATTTTCTCTATATTATAAGCAAGGAAAGTAATACAAGAAGACAAGTAATTTGGGCAAGGTTGACAACCAACATATTGAAAATGAGAAATGATACCCAGATCTGCCTTACTCTGAAGTCCATATTGTGGAAATCTGCAGTTCATATCCATAACCTGTGTCTTGTCTTTTTCAGAAATGCTTTAGTCATATTTCGATTCCATAGATCTCTGATGGAGAGGAACACTTTCAAGAATCCCAGAAGTAACTTTCTAACCTAGGGAAGTTTATTAGAAGTTACTATTTCCCAAAATATTTCAGGTCTTTCATGTACATCTATTTTGTTCGGATTATTCTTTGAATAAGTGCTCTAGTTTTTTATGGGAGGGAGAAGGCAATTTTTCTTTAAACAATGAGGTAGTTTATGATTTAATCGAAAATAAAATACCAGTGACTTGTTATCTTCCAACAAGAACTCAGCAGTCCTTTGCTTGCACACTCCTTATTAGTCTCCTTGGCAACGGGTAATCACTTGTTTCCCTTAAATAGATGAGATGCCAACAAATATGTAATAGTGGTTTGATACATCAGCAAAGAAAAGTGCTATAATGACAGCATAATAAATCTGAACATGAAAAGTTAATAGCCACATTAGTGACAGTCTAACTATAGTGGGAGAAGCACACGGAGCTGAATTTTCAGCTTCCATTTCATTCTTTTGTGATTCTTGGTTCTGCCTAGAATGCCCTCCTTCCTCCTTTTCTCCTTTTCATAGCCCCAAACCGATAAAGGGATAGAAACCTTTCAAAATTAAATTAGACCTGTTAATAATTCCTTATTTCCCCCCATAAGAAAGGATGGTAAATATCTAGATCTGGGTAAATATTTTTATAAAAACTATGACTTTAAGGTCACCCTTAAAGAGTTAAATATGTAATTTGAACAGAATATGTTTACCTAAATAGGTTGCATTTGGGGGTATACACCTTGATTTGTTACAGTCAGGGTCATTAATCTCCATTAGGATATTCTCTCTGCTCTCTGATTAAGTATCACAGCTCTTGTCATAAAGGCCAATGCAGAACTCACCATGGTTCTGTCACAGGGGAGCGTGGGATAGCTGGGGCAAGCTTACAGTCACTGCCTCTGAAGGTGTAACTATGTACGGTGACCCTGCTTGACCCATAGGGAGCCATCTCCTCATCCTGGCTGGGCACATATGGGCATTTTGCAGTGGCCAATGGACAACCATTGCTTTCATCCATCCTCAGAATTAACTGTGCTTAGCAGTGGCACAAGATTTAGGCCAGAATGAGAAGCCAGCCACACAGTTCTTCTATATCTCCTCCTTTCTTTATTTTTAACTCTGCTTCCTCCACTTTCAATGGTTCTTTCTAGTCTTTTCTATTTTCCCTTAACCCCAGGTACCCAGCTCTGTGTTTTCCCTTGACAGAGTACAGCCATATGAAAAATTGTATCTCCTCTAAGATATTAAGTAGCCTAACATAAAAAGGTGAGACTAGAGAATAAAACAGATTAGAAAAGTAAGAACCTAAATAAACATAAATATCGGGCTGTCGGAAAAGTCTTGACGTACTTTGTTTTCTTTGTTTTTCATTGCAAAAATGCATCATGACTTTTCCGACAACCCAGTATTATCATAACATTAGAAAGTATTTCTATCATTGGCCAAATGTTGACCATTTGACAACCACTGGGCTAAATTCTATGTACATTATTTCCACTGAAACCTTACAATGCAGGTATTACTATTTTAATTATGCAGGCAACTGAGGCTTCCAAACAGATGTTAAACGTCTCTCCGGGGTCACACAACAAGAAAGTGGCAGAGTCAGTATTTTAATCTACATCAGCTTGTTTCCACAGCCAATGTAGAGTTGAGAGGGAAATTCAAGGCCTATGAGTAATTTTCTACAAAATGTGGTCATCCTTCATCCAGAATTCTTGGAGGGTGATTAACCAAATTCTGAACAGTTCCAGGTCCCTGCCTTCCAAGGCATCTACTCCATTATTAATAATAAGAGGAGAAATAGCTACTATTTATGTAATGCTTTCAATGTGCCAGGGACATTCCTGACCCAAAACATGATCAGTGATTACAACCATGGTTTTTGGAATTAGACCGCCTGGGTTGAATACTTATTCCACCATTGTGAGATCCTGGGCCCTCTGTACCTTGCTGAACTCCTCAGTTTTCTCATTTATGGAGTGGGGATAATAACACTCCCATTAATATAGGGTTATCGTGAGAATTAGATGAGGTGATAATACACATATAACTTTTGGGGCTGTGATTGCATGTAGGAGACATTCAGTAAAAGGTAACTAGATTGTAAATTGTTTTTATTGTTGCTATATGCAAGGTCATGTGCTTAGCAATTTAGATACATTCTTTCACCTGTTCCTGTTAGTAATTCTATGAATTATGCACTATGCTTATCCTCATTTTACAAGTAAGAATAATGAGGCACAAAAGGGTCATATAATTTTCCTAAAGATACAGAGCAGGAAATGGCCGAGCCAGGGTTGGGTTCTAACTCGGCACTATTACTGCAAGCCTGGCTTCTCAGCAGCTGGTACCCTCTTTACTGTTGGACAATACTATTGGTTAGAAAGCATGTTTCTATTTGAAGCCCAAATGGAGTCCATGAAAATTTAACCCTTTGATCTTAGTTTTTATTATTTTATACACATTACTGAACCAGGAGAACTTTTTTCTCCTTTTTCCCATCTAATGCTCCACAACCCTCTTGACTCAATCCATCCTAACACTCCTGCTTCACTAACTTTTCATCACAAGTCATTTGTTAAAGATATTCTAGGAAAATGTACAAAACAAATATATGTACTCCAAAGCAAGAAAACTGAATTTTCATGTGTTTGACCAAAAGCCTGTCTTAAATTGAACAAATACAGACCTATTAGGTATCAATGCTTTTCTTATGAAGGAAAATAATAGCAGAAGCAATCCACTGAATCTGGGAATTTCTTTGCCAATTCTCTAAGTCAGTTCTGTTATGTGTCTTTGCCACCAGGGGAGGGACACACGTCCAAACTTCACTTTGCCCTCGAGGGGACAGGGAATTCTGCCTGACAGCCCAGGTCACTATACACTCACAATGCACAAGAACTGCCTTTCAAGAATCAGTGACTTTAGAGAAGTTATGCGCCTGTTGCAAATTTGTATCATAGCAACATGCACATTTTTAATAAATAAATTGTTCTCCAAATAACTTTATTCACTGAGGAGAGATTTCCCATTCTTGTCTCTCAGTCTGAATAGCACTTGATGTTCTGTTCTTCCTGTGTTGAATCTGAAAACCACACAAACTTTCTTCCCCCTCTAAATTATTATCACAAGTGGAAAATGCCTTGGTTTTCAGGGGATGGTAAAACATTGTTTTTTAAATTCTCCAGAGTTATTAAAGAAACAATGTCAGGGATGAGTGTTTGATTTAAAAGGATGAAACTCTGTCAGATATCATTTCTGAATCCGCCGCAAGCACACTGGCTTGGCTAAGCAGATACTCTAATTTCATTTCCAGTCAGCTTGTACACTGAGTGCTCCTTTCAAGCAACTTGAAGTTTAGTGGCCGAGAGGGATGGTGGAATGGAGTGACAGGAAAAAAAATACACACACACACACACACACACACACACTTTACAAGATAGAACATTAAATAATTTTTTTCACACAAAATTATGTGAGGAATTATGCAATGGAACCAATGAAATCAGGCTAAGTTTCCAGTCATCTTGACTGAAATGCCAATTATGTCTCTTTTCACTCATGCCTCATCCTATCTCACTTCTGTCCTCCCTGATCTATGGTGAGTGGATCTAACATAAACCAAAGACCCCGTCTATAAAAATGTATCTAGCAGTCTAAAAAATACTTGCCCAGCCTATATAGACCAGAATTTCCTCATTTAAAAAAATCCTGGAACCCTTCCTGCATGGCTCTAGGCAAGTTTCAGCTCATCTTTGAACTTTCTGAAATGCTTTCTCATCTGGAAACTTTCCTGGCCTCCCTTCTCCTATTCCACCTGGAAGTTATGTACTCTCTCTTTTGATTCCCAGAGCATTTTGTATGTCCCACTAGTATAATGTGCACTTATTTGTCTGCATGTCCATTTGCTTTCTAAAATGTGAACTTCTCAGGACAAATGCTATGCCTTAGGCTTTTTTTCCTTCTTCTATTTTTAATTGCAATTGCTTAGCAAGTTGTTGCTTCAGGAAATGTTTGTTGGGTGGTTGGATGGATGAATAAATGATAAGACCAAAAGTAGAAATCTTGGCCTCATTACCTTTAAGGCTCACTAATTAAACGTTCATTAATTTAGGAGATGATTCAACAGAGTGAAAAAAGCAATTGGCTTTGAAGCAAAAAGATGTGGGTTTAAATACCTACAACAGTTTCTACTTGCTATTTGGTCTTGCTCTGATTCCTGAACTCCTTAGACTATGAACTATCTCTTTTATAAATTGGGCCTAATAAGTCTCCCCTCAAGGGACTTTTATTAAAAATTAAATAGTATTATGTATAGAAAGGGCCTGGTCAATCACAAGTGCTCAATAAATGGCAGATATAATTACTTATAAACTTAAGAACCTCTCTACACTTTAAAACATATTTTTGTTTCTAAATAAAAATTACTGAAGACCTCCCAGCACGTGAAAATACATGCATAATCATTCCTTCCTTAACACTAATGTTCCAACTAACAGATGATTTATCACACATGCACATGCACACACTTATGAGGACAAAATGTCTGTTGTTCCCTAAAAATACCAGTTTGGGTTTAGGAATTCTTGCTTGTTTGTATAACGCAACAGACAGAAAGTAATAATAGTAATAACATTTATGTAGTACTTATTGTGTGCCCAGTAGTGTTTTAAGCACTTTATATATATTAAGTTAGCTAATGGACACAAGAACAGCATAATGTAGTTGTGCTATTAATACCACTATTTAACAGCTGGGGAAACATAAGCACAGAGTAACCAAATGACTGGCCCGAGCTCATCGAGTTTGTGAATAGCATAGTAGTTGGGCAAGTTCTTTAAGGTAGCTCATTATGAAACAGGAGGCTGGATAGGAGTTATTCAACAGTTGCAGAATTGAATATACCCAGTCTTATCAGGCTAAACATCGTGGAAAGTAAGAGTGACTTATGAAGGCATACTATGCTAGTCCAAGATATACATGATTGAAACAGAGGCTCAGATTCCTACCCAAGTGAATGATGTCCTTTTATTGCTTGCTACCTACTGTCCCCTGAAGTTGCAAGGCTCACAGGCATGGTGGGTGGCAGGCAGGGTTACTCAGTGTAGGCACCCAGGGTGTTATTGGATTTGGAGCTCACAATAGTTTGGGTTTGGTTGGTCTTTGTAGTGGAATACCATGATATCTGGGGCATATACACTTGTTAGAAGCTTCCTCAGCTATGTAATCATATAAGCTAGTATCTAAACCCTCCCATTTTAATTCTGATCTGTCTTCCTAATGCTTATATCTATGAAACACAATTTACTATCTTTTATTATAGAGACCTGTGGAGTTATTATGGAATTCCCCCCCCCAAGTTGTTTGTTTTTATCTGTGGAAGAGGCTTGCTATAAATTAATATGAATTCCAAAATAATGTACCATTCACCTAAATAATATATCTATCCACTATAGAAGGTTTATATGAAAGTGGGAAAATCCCTTTTGGGGAAAAAGCCTACGCACAGTGGTGACAGTATTTCAATGTGTTTCATGCCAAAGATTATGAAGGAAAGCCACTAAAGAATGTCCAAACTAGTACCTTATTTAGACAGTGGTTTAGTGCACAGAAGAATCACCCAGAGAGTTGGAAACAGGAAGGGCATCATCTTCCAAGATTTTGATTCTGTCTCTTAGGTGGAGCTTGAGAATTTGCATAAAGAGCTTTCCTGGCAATAGGGATGGGGATGATCTATGTACCATACTTGGGCAAACACTGCTTATGAGCATCTTTAGTTGTTTAATAGTTAATACCATTTGTTTTAAATGCTTCAAAAACTATGGAGAATTGGGCCGGCCGAGTGGCGCGTTGGTTGAAAGTTGGCCTGGGATGCCAGTACTGAGCAGCAGGGCCCTGGTTCGGATCCCACATGAGGGTCAGTGATGCTGCACCCTCTACAGCTAAGATGGTGAACAACGGCTAGACCTGGAGCTGCCATGACGCGACGGTGTAGGCTGGCAGCTGGCATGCACTTTTGTGTGCTGCTGTGAGCCACTGTGAGCGGCCATCCAATGGCTGGTGAGTGACTGCCTCACCCAGCAAGAGCACAATGACGATACCAACATGGACCAGTGAAGCGACATCCTCCACAACTAGACTGAAGAACAAAAAGACAGCAATTTGTCTGTTCCCTTTCCCCAATTCCCCAATGCTCTTCCACTCCCCCAATAAACTCTTAAAAAAAAAAAAATTCCAAGAATTACAAAAATGATCTCTTGACTGTTATGTCATTACCATAGATCCTAAGATATACAGGTATTTTTATACGAGAAATTGGAGGGCAATTAGTCTCAGACACAGCATAGATCATAACAAGATTCTCCATTGAATGATAGAGATATTTTAGTTCTCAGAGCTTTTGGGGTGTGATCAGGAAGGCAAATTTGGCCTTGTAATTTTTTCTACCTTATTTAAAATGTCCACTTTCTGTCATACATTTTACCTAGGCTCGTTGGAGCCTTTGCTCATAGACAGTGGAGGCAGACAAAATGCCACATCCAGGAAGCAGACAAAATGCCATGTCCAGGAGGCAGACAAAATGCCACGTCCAGGAGTCTTGGGGTTCTATGATTTCTAATTGTTGTTAAAGAATTCATTTGGTTCAGCAGGGCCTCTCCTTGCTGCTGTGAGATTGAAGATCCCTCTAACATCAATCTTACCGAATTAAAGTGACTACAACACTTTGAAGACTCCATAAAATAAATCTGAGATTTGACTACAACAGGTATTGCCAAGAACAGTGAAAGGGTTGATGACTGGGCACAGAGTTTGCACTTTGGTCTCAACATCTTAGATCACTCTACTGCAAAAGAGAAGATGGCTAACAGTGAAGTGGTCTGAATCTGAAATGAGCTCAGAGGCATCAGCTATCGTTGTGATTATTGTCAACATTATTATTCCTCAAAAAATTTAATTAAAAGTGGTGTCCTTTAACCTGTACTACAAACAATTTCTAGTTATCTATTCTTTAGCTAGAGTCTGCGACTTTTTTTTATTCTCTCTATAAAAGAGGAGGATTAAAAATTTTTCATTATACTATAGGAAAAAAATTGGTATTAGAGTCTTTGATCTAAGTATCGTCTCCAAAGCTCACTTACTATTTATCGTGGGGAAGCTGATAGACTTCGTTGATCTTATTTTACATTTTTAATATGGGAATGGGAATGTTTTGCTGCTGTGGTAATTGAAAAGATGAAATAATAATAATAAAAATAGAAGCATAGAATTTGGCATGGAACCTGGACTGAATATATTTTAGTTACCTTCCTCTCCCTGATCCAACAAAGTATAGGGTATGTTATAACTGCACAGTAATAAAGGGTGCATGAATGAATGGGTAGGAGTGGATAGGATGGACAAATAAGAAATTCCATAATTTCATTTATGATTTAAGATATTGACTATTTTTCTAGGAGACACATCCTGTCTCCTTCCAAAGTAGATTCCCTCAAAGAGCCAGATGTTTTATTAAATACTAAGTGCTATGCCTAAAATTTTATTATTGGAATCATCCTTATGCATTATCCATTTCAACCCATTCTTCTCATAAATTGAAAAAAAAGGGGGGTAAAAAATAAACTGTGTAAGCAATTTATCAACCAAGCCAAGATACTTTTGAGCTTGAAATGAAGTGCTATTAACTATTACACCAGTGCAACGAATATAAATTGGAAGTATTCCAGGCAAACTAGGCTTACTAATCAGTTTACCCAAAGATGGCCAATGACTTGCCAATGATCCTTTCAACCATTCCCTTTTTTCTCAGTTCAGTGTTTTTCTCTAACCACCCATCCCTTTTAATAATTCATCCTTGGATTATATTAATGATCAAATAATTAAAGAATTATTGAAAATGTTCAGCGCTTACTATGAGATTAGTCTGAAGTTAATCCTTAGCTTTCCTCATTGGCCCTGTCCTACTTCGCTTATTCCTTCTCTCCTGAGAGCATCCTCAGTAAGAAAAAACAACTTTCATGAGAATCTCATTTTAGGCTCTGCTTCTGGGGGACCAACCTAAGACAACACGATTGCCTGTGGATAATTAAGGAATATAATTTTTGAGAAACAGAAAAATAGAGGAGTCAACTGTAATTTAACATATATATAGTCACAGGATGTGGAGTATAGTGTGGGGAATGGAGTGAAGGGAATTGTGATAGATATGTATGATATCGGGGGCGGGGGAGGGTCAGTGGGTTGGGGGAGGAGGGTTGTTACTTTGTGTGGGGTGAAAAGTATAACTATTGCATTGTTTTGTACACCTGAAACTACTAAAATAATAATAATAAAAATGGTTTAAATTACTAAAAAAAAAAAAAAAAAAAAAAAAGGAATAGTTTTTAGGGTCCTCTTCTCCTTGCCTGCCACCTCAAACTTCAGTGATAAAAGTGGAGGTGCTGGTGGTACTGGTTGGGCTCAAGAATGAGGCAAGCCCCAAGATTGTAAATAACACCTGACAGGGAAGGGTGCAAATTGTTGGTGTAAGTTCTCTGGGGAATGTGAAGTAAGCCTCAAGTGGGTTGAGCTGTCTCCCCCAAAATGGCATGTTGAAATCCTACCTCTGGAACCTGAGAACATGACCTTATCTGGAAATAGGATCTTCACAGATGTCACTAGTTAAGATGAGGTCATATGGATGAGGCTGGATTCTACACCTGACTGGCGTCGTTATAAGAAAAGGACAAGAGACGCCATCCTGTAGAGGAAGATGATGTGAAGACACAAAGCTAGTACCCCAATGTGAAAATGAAAGCAGGGATAGGAGTGTACATGTGCTAGTCAAGGGCTTTTGGTGACCACCCGAAACTAGCAGAAAGCATGGGACAGGTGAGGTGCTCCCTCTGAGACACTGTGAAGGAACCAATTCTGCCGATCCCTTGATTTTGGACTGTTAGCCTCCAGAACTGGGAGAGAATGAATTTCTGTTGAATTAAGCCATCAAATTGTATGGTAATTTGTTTCAACAGCCCTAGGAGATCAACATACCTAAGTATATAATGGCAGTGAGTTAGCATAAAGTGGGATTTTCTTCATCAATCTGATGGAACCATATCTATACCAGGTGTTGCTGGTAATTGTGTCTCCCTGTCTCTCCCACTTCTCACTTAGAGGGGATCCAGAGAAAAGGGAACAGTGTCCCAGATTATACATCATTTTCGCCTACTATCCTGTACACCATTTTGTTAAGTTCTGAAGCTTTGGCTAAATAAAGCACAAACTCGCAGAAGGTATGTTTATGTCATCTTTCCCGTCATAACCCAACCCACTAGAAATGCTCTGACACTCTTGAAAATAATTCCAATTAATGAATAAAACATGATAAACTGATGATTAGCTTTTGAAGGTGAACTCTTTAACAGGAGGGTAATTCAGTAATGTTCTAATCGTTTTCCCCAGCATCAGACCTTAGCTGACATTTGGTTTTAGCTGTAGCATAACAATTCCCAGGCTATGTTTAGAAAGACATGAGCAAGTTCCAAGGACATGGCCAGAAATTATTCACAATGCTTAGATTACACACTTTGAAAAAAGTGGAGTTGTATGTTGGTCAAGGTTCTAAATCTAGCTTTGGCTTTAGGCTCCTGGCTTCGAATATTCAACAGAAACTTAGGATCAGCCTTGTTTTAAATTTCCAAGCAAAACAACATGAGAGAGACCTTTGCTGGTAGATAATTAGCAATTTAAAACTCATGGATGCTAATGTCACTGTCAATGTGTCAGTTTATTGCCCACGCAGATCAGGATCACTATTTTGCATGTTAAGGCTAATTCTACATTTTAAATGCTGTTCCTAAATGTGGGAAGAAAGGGGAGTTATTTTAAAAGTTAATACAAATACTTCTGTATGGATTTTTTTCAAATTGATAGTCTGGAATCTTATATGTATCTTTGGGAAAGTTATCTGTGGCCCTAAAGAAGAACCAAATGTATGCAGCAAAGACATGTTCAGAAACATTATTTCTGAAATGTTCTTCACATTTTACTTGAATAAAGAATACAAGAGATAGGGACTTGTTTTCATATAAAATATGCTCGGTGTTTCTTCCTGAAATCCAATTTCTGCTAATAGCTGAAGCCAAATCCTCCTGTAGGGAAACAAAAAGAAAATGACAGAACCCCTTTCTTAACTAGAGTCACCCACTGCCGAACTCAAATCATTTCCGGGTGTCAATTTTAAGAAATCCCACACACACTCCAGTCATTAATTTGCCACAGGTCATATTCTGGTGAAGGGAGACTTAATGAAATTGATGTTTGCAAAACACTGCTCCTTCTAAAACTGCCTTGAGAAAAGCGTTACAAGACGAACCCAGCAATAGTGAATTGGGGGAGGGGTTAGAGGCACGATGAGGTCCCTGAAAACTAGCTGGCAAAAGAGTATGTGGTGGTTGAGAACCGATAATCTATGATGGCGGTTGCAAACCAAATGATTATAGGGGTCTGGTGGGAAACAATTACTGGGGACTGAGTATAGATCATAATAAATGGCAAAACTCTGCTTTGTTCAAAGGGGGCACTCAAGCTCAATTGCAGCTAATAGATACCTAGTACGAATGCAATACTAAGGCTCTCAGATTTTACTGATTTTTCAAGAGATATTAGAATTTTCAATATGAAAAAAAAAATCTTTCTTTTTTTTAGATGTTTGGGAGCTAATTAAAATTTGTTTAAAAAACACTATTAGGCAAAAAACTTTTTCAGTTGTTGGACACATGGACCATTATTTTGCAACCTTTTATTTGGACTTTTCAGCAAGGACCAACCACATGGTTTTAATGTTGTAAATGATTGTTGTGCCTTACACTTAATTAAAATATATTAAGCAGTCAGTTTAAAGATGAGAACGCACGTCTTTCTAACAAGGGAGAAGAGACCATGGAACAGGCATCATCTTCTTTTCCCCCTTCAAACAACATATTTCTTTTGGGAAATATTCATGAGACATATTTTCTACAAGTCACTAAAATTCTTAGTTGGTACTTGAGACAATCGTGTTATGCAGGTTTCCTCCTGCTGTTCTCAAAATGCTAAGATAGTACAAACAAGGATAGTGAACAAGTAGAATACACACTTAATACGACCTAATATTCCCCTTTCAAAGCCTTAAAACTTAAACTAAGAAGGAAAAATGTTTTCCAAATTGGATACATTGCTATGTGTTATTCATGGATCAGAGGAAAATAAGCAACCATCTTTATTTTACAAATTTAGTGAAGGATAAGGACGTAATGTACCAATTTCCTGAAACCACCAGTTACATTTACCTGGACAATTTTGATACTGTCAAAAAGAGAAGAGATGATGGCTAAAGATATTTCTAGAACTGCTGGAGGAACCAGGGAGCTTTCATCACATAGAACTATCACTAGTGTCTTTCGTTTATTAAAACTGAAAAGAATTTGTGATAAAAATAATGATGAATTTGTTCACAGCAGCAAGTGTAACTTAATACAGGACCAGAGACAGGATAAAATGGGCTATATTTTATACAGTCAGTAAAATTGATAGCAGCATCATTTCATATTGGGGAAACTAGTATATGGGGGAATTTTATTACATGACTTAGGAGAATAGCTTGATACAAATTATGCAAATGTCCTGATGATTATTTTAAATTTAGGGCTTTACTGGCATGTAAGGGGCAAGTTCTTTGGGTCTGCAATTAAAATAAATAATAACAACACAAAGAATTATAATTCAAGTATCAAAATATAAAACACAAAAAAATTCCATCTCAACAGTCTAAGTCCACCTGGGGGCATGTAAAACCTCTGACTAAAGGTTATTCAGCATGATTTGGCAAGACGAAAAGAGCAAATCGGTTACTGAACACATGGGCTGAAGAAAAAGTGGCACAAATTTGCATCCTGAGCATTTTGGCTTCTGCTGCTCAAATCAAGCAACCAAGTCTGCAGATATAGCAAGAATGTGCTAGTGCTATAATAAGGTGACATCAGTGTAGCTGACTGTTGAATCAGAGACCCCTATCTGTGTGACTATAGGCAAGTCAATTTTTTAAATCCTTGCTTTCTTTTTCTCTTCTTTTTCTTCTTCTTCTTCTTCTTTTCTTTTTTTTTAAATCAAGAAAGACATGCCTACTTTCCCTCTTCAATGTTTGTGGTAATGCTCTGTCGAATATGAGGTATTATTTTTATAAAGTAAAACCTTATAAGATCTTTTGCCAAGTGGTTGATATTGGACAAAGCTCTGCTTGTGTTTTCTAAGATGAGATTTCAGGGAAGAAAAATCACATTTTCCCTCCTCTTTGGTAATTTTTTGCAGGGTTACAAAACTTTGGGATGAATCATAATCTATTGTTTTAAATTTCAAAATATTATTCAATTATTTTGAATGTTAATGCCAAAGTTACTAATCAGAAGCCTGGTTGTCAAAAAACAAACACTGCCTTCAATTTGTGGTCAGTAAATGCATGTGGGTTAAGCTATTTTTAGTCTTGAGACTAAGGCTCAAATTGGCTCATGTCAGTAAATAATCATAATCACTCAATTCATTTGATAGGGTTGGTTTGTAGTTCTATTGTTAAGAATAGCCATTTAAAAATAACCAAGCCTCCAGTGTTCATGAGAGTTGAATGTTTCATCACACATTGGCTAATATTAAATTTTCCATTGACCATTCTTAGGAGGCAATTTAAAATTAATTGTAAAATTCCAGTAAATTGAATATTAGCAGAAATGCCTGATTACAATTAAGAAAACCTTATCTGAATTAAGATTTTAACTGATAAAAGAAATTTTAAAAAATATGACTAACAAATGTCCTAAGAAAAACAATGTTCTTAGTATATATATATAGCCTTATATAGATAAGTAAATATTTCTTTAAAAATCCATCTTTTTTTTTCAGAACAAAATTGTCTAATATAGATACATATGAGTTTGCTTTGACATCAGATCAGTCTAATTTCAATATGTAGGAATATGAACATTGTAAGTATAAGTTACATTTTAAAACAATTTTATTGAAACTTACAGGAACTAAGCTTAAGACTTTGGAACCAATTTTGAGAGGCAAATGACTTGTTTTTACTAAATTCAGCCTTTTTAAAAGCATATCTTTGTAATCTCATTAACCCTATTTTTCCTTCTTTTTTTTTTCAGAAGGGAATCATCAAAATAACATGTGAGTTGCCCCAGGTTCCTCACAGATAATTTGTGCTGAAGCCAGAAACCATGTTCATTGTTCTGTAATCATCAATCTTGTGCCCAGATCCCTTGGCCACAAAGCTTTTCCCCAATGTTTAACACTTCCACACATTTTTCCATAATCCCTTTAAAAAGCAGATGTCATCCCATGATATTCTTCTTAACTCTTTCATGAAAACTAAACATTCCAAATCCAAAGAACTTTATTTCTTTTCTATCTCTAATAATATTAGCTCAGACTCCACAGAAGACACAAAGCATTTAATGGAGGGTCTTTACCCAATGTTAACCTCCTCTAGTCCTAGTGTCCTATGCTTTGATTATACAGTAATGTATTTTAAACTGAGTTGACAAGAATCCAATAAAAGCTGCATTGTCATTTTTGGTTAATAAAATTCCATACACTCTCACCATGACTTAAAAACTCCATAACAACATCATTTCTCAGTTGATTTATGCCTCAAGAGATGTGGACAATCAAATAGCTGAGTGACTTAAAACAACAACAACAACAAAAAAAATTTCCTGGAAAAAAACCAAAAAAACAAAAGAAAACAAACCACAATCTGGGTCCCCATTAAATGATTCTGTCTTTGACAATTTTATTTAGTCTTGTTTTACATGTCTGCACACTACTTGATTTTGAAGATTTTGTAAGGGTTAACTTCTATGCTTAAAGTCAGTAGCTTGTATGAAATGATAAAATGCATTATTCAACTGAAACTGCTAGCATAATACTGTTATTAGAAAGCATAGTACCTTGATATTGCACCTACTTATTAACCTCTCCAAAGCCCTAAAGTGATTAAGATTCCTTATAACTGGTCACTGTACAAATACTTTTAGTTATACTTTTTTCCTCACAAATCATTTTGATCTTACTCTTTAGGAATTGCTTTTAGAGCTGACTTGTCAGTCATAAAAAGAATATGATCCCATTTTCTAAGGTCTTAGTAAACTTGACCAAATTCTACCATGCTCCATTTGATCATACATCTTAATGATCAGATTTCACTTCAAATGCATTTTGGCAGTTTCTAGAATCAACTTGACTATCCAAGAAGGATGGCTTTCCATAACTGAGAAGAAGGAAAAGAAGACAATCAGATTGAAAGTAATTCTTGGACCTTTCACACCTGAGCATCCATGAGCCAACCAAGGAACTCTTTAAACTGTGACCCCTTTTAACCTGCTCAAACTTCTAATCAAATAGCACATATGAGGTTTTTCCTGAGCAGAACCTGCCTTCCACCACCAATCATAATTCTGGTAAGGTATAAATCCATTCCTGGAAGTAACAATCTTATAGGCCTCCTGCGGATGATATATCAACATATCCATTTTTCACTGAAAGCCCTGATAGCATTCTCAGAACTAGTAAGTAGGCAATGGAGACTTGCCATATAAAATGATCCATTTCACTGCTTGATAGCAGCCTTTGTAGTTATTGAAACATACTTCAGAAAGACCAGAAGAGGTGCTCCAGGAATAAGTCTTCGCTTTTAATGAAAACCAGTAGCAATATATAAAACATTCATTGTTAGGACTCAACGCAAATACAGGCATATCTGGGAAGTATGGTGGGTTTGGTTCTAGAGCGTCACAATAAAGCAGGTCTCGCGATAAAGCAAGCCCTAATCTGTTTGCTGGTGGAGGGTCTTGCCTTCAATTTGTAAAAAACACATCACCTGGGAAGTTCAATAAAATGAACTGCAGTAAAGGAAGGCATGCCTGTAATTCATGTTGTAACAACGGGGAGACGACATAACTAATAACATTTGGCTGTGAGGAAATGGTCTTAATAAGTTGGCCATTAGCTAAAACACCTGGAAAACCAGGGCAGAAGTAGTGAAGGGGTCCCTTTCTACTGTATGGAGAAAGCACAGAAAAAGGAATAAGCATGAGGCATTTAAATCTGTTGCTCCCTTCCACACCCACATCGCCAAATTTCTATTGCTTCTATTGGGTTTTGTTTTGAACTTGTTATGAATTTATTATGTTGTGGATTGAGAAAAGAGGTGTAGTATATCCTTAATGACTTTGTTATAAGTCTGCTGTCAATTAGCAACTCCTCTGATAATTGTTGGTGAAATCTACATTCTGGTTATTCAGGTGACTGGCCTACTGTGTGGTGTACACTTGGGATGGAAAGGAATATAGAGCACTTTTCTGGACACATGCAAATATTTGAATAGCTGCATAGTTCACTGCAAGAAATCAGTTTCATTCCTAAGAGAACAAGAGAAGTGGTTCTTAAAATGCAGAAAGAGTAAAACAGCACAACCTTTTCTCACCCATTACTGATGAAGAAATTAAGGGCAAAGCATTAGTTGACTATTCAATTGTTACCCTCCTGGTCAGACTAAGTCTACAATAAACAGACTTCTTTCAGGCTCATTGTTTTCTCCATGACTTCACAATACTTTCCTGTATACAAATCGTTATGAATACAATGTTATCCATGCTTATAAGTAGAAAGGTAGTTCTATACATCAATTCAGATTTGAAGGATGAGGTCTCTAATCCACTTGAGTCATCTTTTAGCTTTGTAATCTGATTTCTTCAGGAAAGTTGAGATGTTACATAGGTATGGAGATGAATATATTAAAATATAATTGAAATTTAATGTTCATATCTGTTATGTATTGGCTCTGTGCCTTAGAAACTTACATGGGCATGTCCACAATAAACTTCGAATGATCTTATGTTTACAGCTTTGTCTTTTAATTTTTAATCCTTTGTTTTGTGATTTACTGCTCTTTTAATTTCCAAATAAGTATAAACACTCTCTTGGCAAAATAGTTCCTTGACAGCAAAATATGTAGCACCTTTCAAAAAACAACAACAAATTATATCTCTGATGATAATGGCAGTGAATTATTACAATAGATTTGGGAAAGTCCCATAGTACCTAAAGATTACATCCTTTCAGATGAGTCAGTGCCGATACAAATCTCCAAAAGCCAACTGTGTTTGCTTATGTGAACAGAATAACCACTCTTCAAAGTTTAGGACGAATGAGAGGAGCAATTTATCAGGTGTAATCACCTGTTTTCTCAAAAGAGAAATACAGTACCTCCCCAACAACTGTTTTTCATTTGTCTGGATGAACTGGACGAGGGGCAACAATGCTTTTTCCAGAGGCATTTGAGTCTTGCAATGCATTTATATTTGTTTCAAATCAAAGATGCTTTCTCTATCACTTCCTTGTCATAGCTGTGATGCATGGGAAGGGATATATAAACCATAAAGACAGACCACCCTTGGGGAATCTTCAGAGCACCATTGCTGACCAGTCTGAATTATTGATCTTTATTCATGAAGAAAGTTCCCTAAGGGAAAAGATATAACTTTATAGCAGTCTGAACTGTAATAGATGTTGATCTGGTGTTGATAAAATACATGGAGTAGGAGGAAACAATTCACAGAGAATCCACTGTAAGTTCTAAGGTTAGGCTTCATCCTTTATTAGGTAGTGAGTAAAAGACAACTGATGATTACAACTCCAATTTAAGAGACCATTTAAACAAAAATGGTTCCATAGCGAAGTGAGGCAGAAAGGATTTACGTATTTCTGGGTTTTTTATATGGCTGATGGAGAAAATATGGCTGATTTGTTTGTTCCCAGCAAATCATTTCACCTTGTGAACCAGGACTCTTGTATCCCACAGGCCCTGACTTATAGTGGACTGGCTCATACGCTTTAGTGAAAATGCGGAAGAGCAGGGAAAGCACATGTAGTGAGATCACATCAATTAACACTAAGTTGTCCCAACAGTAAGAGAGGTTTATCAGATGTAGATTGTTGGATAAGGATTCATAAAAAGGAGACTAAAGTTCAAAATGGTCAGAAGCTGGTCACATGAGATATAGATACAGTCCCAAACAACAAATCACGATGAACTCTCCAACTGCCTGAACTAGCAGAGTGTGGGTGAAAACAAAGCAAACACTTGCTAAGACCAGAGAGTAGAGATATCGGTAAATGCAAAATCACCAGATACTCTCAAAAACAAATTGTAATGCTAACCAACATGTTTAAGATGTATAATTTAAAATTATTTTTCGCAAAGACTGATGAAATAGTTTTTCTTCTTCCTTCCTGCTTGCTGCCCTCTTCCTTTCTGTCCCTTTTTCCTTTTTCTTTTTTTGTTGTTTTTGTTTTGGTTGTTTGTTTAACAAAAGTTATATAAAGCCGACTGCTTTAGAGATATGTTTACATGACAAACTTCTATAGCTAGATGGTAGAGAACTCCAAAGACCATGGTTAATGTTGAGCACCAAGCAGGCTATGGGTGTTTCTTAAATATAAAATGACAAATGCTAAATACCTATCTCTCAAATGGTTTCACCTTGAATCTTTAGACCTCTCAGTTTAGATAAGAGCAGTTTCAGGAAGGCCACACCCAGCCCTTCCTATGTTTTTAAATAGTCTTTACAAAACCTTTTCAAAAATATTTTTTTTTCTCTAAACCTAAATCCTGTAGGGTTGATTTGTACACATTTTATCATTGTTCTAAGTTTCAGTGTCATTGTTTTTATTAATGCAACAGACTGGCTGTATCGAACCCCATCATAGTGATAGGTATATGTTAGCTATCTACGGGAAAAAGCAAATAGCCTTTATCACAAATTAAAGGCACAGCTATTTTTATGCCATTTGTTACCAACTTAATGATAACATGTAACAAGAGATGGTTATATAATTATTTTATATAGATTTTCTTTTTATAAGTTATTCTCTTAATCTTTCTAACATATATACAATATACATATATTTATATATACCCCTGATAAATCTTGTTTTAAAGGTAAAACATCAACTCCTTTTAGCCTTATGGTGAATATCAATGGCTGTATTTCACAACTCCACTAGAGAAATGATGGTCAAGTGCATCTTACCAGAATTTTTTTAACACTGTATCCTTGGTCTACAATGATCTCAGATTCATTTTTCTTGTTTTACTAACATTTAAATATATATTAATTGTTTATATCATGTCAGTAGGAAATAAAAAGACAACAAAAACTCCACCACAATAGCTAATGTCTACCATCATATACAAAGCAGAAACCTTTGCCTAAGAGACAACCCTACTGGTATGATATAAAGGGATATGCAGAGATAGATACCACAGTCTCCTTTTTACTGGATATCAACTAACATGAAGAATCTTTCCTTTGCATTATCATCCTGGGTTATCCATGAAACAGAAGTGTTGTACTGGTTTCTTTTTAAACACCCATGATGCATGGTTTTACCTGTGTTTCAGATATAGGTTCATTACAAACACTTCCCTATTTCCAGCAATATTGCTTCAGGTTGGAAACATACTTTGCAAGAAATCAACTTCATTAACATCTGCCCTACCTCCATGTTTGGCTCTCTTCTATTGTTCTGAAATTAGTCATCTTGGAGCTGGATAGGAGGGGCAGAGTGTGAACCCTGGAGACCTCCACAATACCATCGGTGGTTTGTATTTATTTCTTTTTTGACTGCTTACTGGCATGAAATAGGTGTTCGTTCTAACTTTTGCAATTCTTTAAAATCTAGTGGCGTAGACTGAGACACAGCACTATATTGTGTTACAAGACATCCACTGCATCTACTTCTGTTGGGATAAATACCCAGTAATTGCTGTCATAGCAAGAGGACCAGCACGGGTACTACTATTCACAGTGTTGCTTTTGTGTGTTTTTTTTGTTTTTTTTTGTTTTTTAGTTTTTCGTCATTTTTTCTGTATTATTTTAATCTACAGGGTAAATTGTTATATATACATTGGAACCAGTTAATGCCCTTAGACAATATATAGTTGTCTCATAAAGCAGGAAGGACAATGCAGAGGGAAACAGGTGCCCAAAAGCACAGTCACGGAAGGCGTCCGAAGTTCTAGATACCACTACAAGTCAATGCTGGAGATCACTTCTAAAACAATCAATGTTCAAGAGGAATGCTTGCGTGTGGAGAAAATACCACCCCTGCCCTCCCATCCCTAAACCTCCCTCCTTTTTTTTTTTTTTTTTAAATAATCTTTTAAATTCACTATCAAAAGTCCTGGCTCTTCAGATATACTTTAAACTATAAATAAACACTGCATAGTTCACTTTTGTTTTTTGTTTGTTTGTTTTTTGAAAAAAATTATTGCAGTACAATGACTTCCGTTTGGAATTCAGTAAGGAGCAAACAGCACAGGAGTGTGGGTGGTCCGAATGGGTCCCGGAGCTGGCCGCAGGAGCGCCGGCGGAAGGGCTGACGTCTGGAACAACGTGGCCGCCGGGGCAGTGCGAAGACTGAAAGGGGAATTCACTGCCACAGCTGCAGCGGCTGCAGCCGCTGCCAGCGGGTTTGGGAGGATTCGTGGAGCCAATGGCTTTGAAGGTTCTTTTGAAAATACTAATTTTACCTGCAAGGGAGAAAATAAAAATCAAGAGTAGAACGACAGTTTGGAGTCCACCTTTACAATCCAACATGGTGGGTGGCTTTTAAAATATAGCCGTACACACCTAAAAAGACAAACTCATACGTGTGACCTGACAATTAAAAAATAAGGGAAAGCACGTATCATCTTTCCTTTGGAAGGTGCCTGAAAATGGCCAACCGAGGATGTTGAAAAGCCCTCTAGAAAAGTACTCAGCAACCTTATTTTATTTTTATTGATACTTCCTGAAGAAAGTATTCATCTTGAGAAAACAGGAACTTTTTACTCTGCCCTTTACACACACATCAACTCTCATGGAAATGGCATTTTTAAAGAGATTCATTAATGCTGATGGTTATTATTAGACTACCCAAGTGAGTGTGTTAACTGAGTAGCATAGAGAGGTGTGAGATGCTAATCAAGACAAATAAAAAAATTAGCACTTCCAATAAAGAAATAAATACAAGTTATCTCCCCCAAAGTTTGATATGTTTTGCTTTTTCTTCGTGCAATGGTAACAACGTTCTCTTAGTCTTACTCTACAAAACCAGTTCCTTCTCTGGCTAGTAGCATCAGTAAGACTGCTTTTCTGGTGGAGAGTTTCCCATTTATAGAAACAGTAACATAGTGATGGTTAAGAAGGGGGTTTTGTATGCTAACGTTAACAATAACATTAACACGATTTGACTTTTCTGTTTATTTAAGAACCAATTCCCTTGATTGCTGAAAGCTGCATTTATGTTGGTCTGAGACAGCACTCAAGGTTAGAACTAGTGGTGCTGACTTCACAGCCTTGCAATGCAGCTAAAATCACTTCTGCACTAGAGTAAAATGACTTCATTTGCATAAAAATGAGTGATGCTACTAAATTAACTGGGTCAACTCATATTTTAGGTCTGATAATAGATGATTGCAATTTTCTTATATATTTTCATGTGTTACCCGCACACAATAGCACCAATTGCAGTTGACCCTTGAACAACTTGGAGCGGTGGAGAGGGTTAGGGTGATGACCACCCCCCGCAGAGTAAAAGATATGCATATAATTCTCCCAAACCTTGACTACAGTCGGCCCTCCACATATGCAGATTCCCAACTGTGGATCAAAAGTACTGGTTGAATCCAATACAAAACTTGCAGATACAAAGGGCCAATTATATTTATTGAAAAAAATCTGCATGTAAGTGGACCTGTTCAAACCTGTGTTGTTCAAGGGTCAACTGTATTAATAAGATCTATTTGGAAGAAAATGGATTTCGAAATATATAATTCAGAACATACTATAAATCAGCTGTCCTTAACTTTTCATTGTGCCCTGGGTATCCCTGATAAAAGCTATGTATGGTCTATACAAGAAGACCAAAAAAAAAAAAAAAACCAAAACACATGCTCATAAATATTAACCTAAGATGTCAGGAGGCTCACATTCTTCTCCCTCCCGCCACAAAGTCCTACAAAAATTCCAGGTCAAGACATCAGTATTAATACGTTTACTAATCTAAAAGTTACATTTGGAGTAATGGGAAGAGAGTATTTTCCAGGCATTATATAGAGATCTTGGGTGAATAATTAAATAAGCCATACCTTTGAGACTGTGTCACACAAAATCCAAACTCTTGTTGAGGCTATCAATAATACCAATGCTTTGTCTCTTGAAGATATTAAAAAAGAGATGCAAAAACTTGTTTCTACTGATGGTCTTTCTTAAAAGTATCTGCTAATGTCAATAGCAGATTTTAGGTGATTAGTTGCCTGACTCAAAAAGAGTTTGGTTTTCTCCCTTCCCCATGCTGTCATAAACCTGAACCCAACTCAAGAAGGTAAGATACTGGACTGTGGCTAAAGGTGGCAAAACACCCAAATAACTATTGAAACCAGTAATTCCACAGGGGTTAGACTCTCAAATCAATTGTTTTTCCTTATTTAGGTACTTCTCATTTATTTCATTTGGTAACTAACAACAACAAAACCCCAAATGAACCCAAGTTAAACAGACGGTGGGACATTAAGACTGCTATCTTTTGGGAAACAAAAATGATACTCACCCCCAGTGGATGTGCTGCCTTCTGTAGTTTATTGTAAGGACTGTATTTAGGTTTCGGGGGCTTTCCAGCAGCTCTGTCTTTGTGCCTTCTACTGCTAATGTGCTATTAAAAGCAATTAAAAATGACAGTTTAAAAACACATCACCCCCCAAAAGCCTTCATCAATATAGCCTCAAACTGGGGACGCATAGTAATTATTTCATGCAAGTTTCAGAAAGACAAAAAAAAAAAAAAAGCATGCCCTTTTGTCCTTGTATTGTGATGCCTTGAGGATACTTATTTTTATGCTATCAATTTTAGTATACATATATTTTTTAACAAATAGAAGGATCTTCTTTTTCTCAAGCCTTCCTCCTTATCATTGCAGATCTCCGTTTTTAGAAGTTTACAAAGGACAGGAATGTCTGAAGGAATTTTATGGGCAGATAAACAAAGATGCCCAGGAAGACATGTATTTATTTCCATACCAATGTTTATCTTCATATTTGTACAGCCAAATGTCAACCCCCAAAATTCTAAAGATAAGTAACCAGGGTTCCATAACATCAGTACAAAATAGTGCATATGCATGTAAAACAACACAATATGAGGTCTGAGCTTTCAATTGGCAATGTATAAATGATCTCTTTGGAAGGCTATTCAGGGTAAAAGTGAATGTAACAGGATTGGTCATCCCTTTAGCAGGTAGCTGCAGGATTTAGAAATACAGTATATAACGCCATGTAATAAAGTACATAAAATAATAGAATAGCACAGTATAAAGTTAGCTGTAGCATGTAAATATCTGAGCAAGTAAACATAGAACATTGCAATTTGAACTTTAAAGAAAATCAACACTTTTGAGTGGAAACCTGGTGGAAAACAGACCTACTACCCTTTTCCTTCCCACTCTTCAGATATTAGTACACATTCACTTCAGATCATTTCTGAAAGGTCTGAGAAGCCATTATATTATAGTATTTCCTCAGCATGAATAAAAAAGACAGTGAATAGAAAGTAAGTGGATGGATGGATGAGTGGATGGATGGATGGATAAATGGATGGTGGGAGAAAACATAGAAAGAAAGGGAATAAAAGCAGCACAGACATCCTGCTCATAAGGATATCTCCTGTTTTCATTTCTAGAATATGTGCCACCTACCTGTTTAAGTTGTGTTTCCGAGTTGACATGCACATCACAGATTTCACAGTGAAATGTTTTGTTCTGTAGGCCTGTATTTCCCTTATTAACTGGTCCTTTACCTTTCACACCTGCCCTAGGAAAGGCTTTGATAGTCCCACTGCCATTCCGGGCTTCTAGCATGGTTTTGTGCTTCGTACCTGCCAGGAATATTTAGAAAAAACAGAAAGAAAAAAGAGGAGAAACATCTTAGCTAGCATATACCTTCAAGAAACAATACAATAAAAAAACACATGATGCCTAGTTTTAGTTTAGTTCGTCCAGGGATTATGGTTGAAGTATGCTTATGACATGGACGACTATAACAGTATGCTCTGATCACCTTGTATAACACTACTTACTTACTTGTGTGTGTGTTTTTAAAAAATAATACCACACATTACAAATAAGCCACCATCAATATAGTTACTCAACTCCAGAGTCCTGAGATAAAATTAAATTGGTGTGACTTTGTCTCATTTCCCCTTGATGCTAATAAGACATAAATGATGAAGAGTGACTTAGCTGCTAAAGGTATGGTTGAAAGTGATGTGTAACAAATGCAATCACTTTCAATATGGTATGTTTACAGAAGTGGCATTAATTAAATACCCACTTTCTAAACAGAATATAAACAAGTTTTCCTAGCTATGTCAGGTTCAAAGAGGAAGAGTAATAGTATAAAGATTATAGTGACTCTGAAAAAAGGCCCTATTAGGATAGTAAAGCCCACACTGATTGGCTATGTAATTTCAAATATAAACCAATGACCAAGAAGATGAGGGTAGAATCATAGACTAAGCAGATACATTATAAATAAATGCATTTTTTAAATAAACCAGTAACATCTTTGGTCTAATACACATAACTAATATAAGTCAACTTACAACGTTTTTATTTAATCACTAAGGTTCACAATGGGAGTTTTTCTCTCAAAAATTTGCTCACAATTTCTTTTTTCTTAGAGTTGATAAGCATTCCTCATTTTTCTCACTTAGTCATGTGGTTTTTTGCTATGACATGTTCTCTTGTAATCATGTATGTCCTTTCAGCCATCCTGGGTTTTGAAAACTTTTCTAATGGTTTCCCCTTCCTAAATTTATTTATTAGATTTTTATCAGCTCTGCAAGCATAAAAAGAGATTCTTAACTTATGATTCTTAGGCCAGCCTCTCAGAACCACTGAATATTAATGAAGAAAACACTATATTAGTGCCGATCACCATTGTCTTAAAGGAGAGGCAATGAATACATGAAATGGGCTCATAGCCACATGTGTCTTTCAAAATGATTGTAACTTTACTGAGTCCAATACAAAAATATAACATATTCTTATAACTTAGATTCTGCACTTTGAATATCATATTGTTATGTAGAACTATAAAAATGTTCATACCCCAACATATTAAGGAAAGAGAAAACCGTCAGAAGACCGGAGAAACTGAAATATGGAGCCACAGAGCTGCTTTGTGGTGGTGGTTGTGATGCTGCACGGAGATTTGCGCTCACCCCCTTACCTGGCAATAGAGTGACAGAAATGCTTTCCATTTTATGTGAAGATGGCATAAGTGAGAGTAAGTCAAAATAATGTTCTAGAGAGCAAGAAATATCTATATGAATATATATATATGAATATAATGTATATATACATATATAGTATCTACATTAAATATATATATACATATATACAAGAAATATATACATTTGTGTGTGTGTGTGTGTGTGTGTGTGTGTGTGTGTGTGTGTGTGTATATAGATGGTTGTTTAACCTTCTTTATCCAAACAGATGATTTTATCAAAATATCTTTTCCCATGAAGCTTCCAACTAAATGGAGAAGCATTTCTGGGGCCGGTTTGGCTTGCAAATGCTTAAAAGTAGTCAGTAGGACACTGAATCTCAAGCTGGCTTTCTTGAGGGACTCTTGATTCATCTTAATACCTTTGTGACTGGGAGTTGGTGTTTGGTAGGTGGAATCTGAATAGATCAGAAAACTGTTTGGCCTATTTGACAACATTTGAGTAGTTTATCCTGTCTGAGAGGAGACAAAAAGTCAGACATAGATGACTTGCCTCAGGACTAAGTGTCAGGTGAGTTAGGGAGATAAAAGGTAATTCAAAGGATTTGGCCCCAGTAGTAGGGGCTTAGAAACAGTAGGTCAAGATTCAGAAATTAAATTCTCCCCATAATATCTTTGGCAAGCTAAGTCTCACCTATGTTGTGTGCCCAGGGGAAGAGTAGAAATGGGATATATGTGAACACTTGAGAAATACTCATTCTTTCAGAAAATCATTGGATTGTTAGCTCTGTTATTGTCGCGTAGTCTCTTCACAAAAAATAGCAAAAATAGAAAAATTAAATACACCTCCTCATACATGCCTTACATGCAAACACGCAAACACACACACACACACACACACACACACACACACACATAAAAATGTGGCAAGATTGTGTGAGAAACTTCAACTCATAGCTTTGATTCTAGGGTGACTATTCATCATAAGTAGAGTGGAACTTTTGTGCCGTATAACCTCCTATATTTTGTAGCAGATTATTAGTCATAATTAAATAGCTATTAGTTAGTGTCAAAGATCTTAAAGCTTGAATAAGCCGTAACGGTAGTTGTATTTCCTCCAAGTACAGCTAAAATGGAGACACAATCTACATTTAATTTTAAAGCATTTATATTTTTGAGAGATCAAATGTGCATTGATGATATGAAAAATGATATAAAAATAGTGGTTATTAAGAGAACTCATAGTTATTTTATTTTTTAAACATTACACATACTGTGCAAAATTATTTACCTGCTCACTGCTGCCCTATGAGTTAGGTGCTATTTTAGAGATAACAAACTGTGACTCAGAAAGGTTAAATTATTTGCCTGTACTACTTTTAGTTCCTCATAGGTAGAAAGGATTTCTAACCAAGTTCCTACAGCTATGGGGACTTGGCTCAAAACCCACTAAGGACTTCTGAGCCAGCTGAATTCTGGTTCAACATATGAATCTCTCATAACACCTTTAATTTTCTATTTTGTTAATGCAGTCTTTTCAAAACTTGGATTTTAATTTGAGCCTTTAAAGCTCCTGCCCACCCCTTAGCCCCCAGTTTTTTGTTTTTTGTTTTTGTCTTGCAATGCTCCTTTCTGCTCAGCAGAGTCCATGAAGCATGATGCTTAGAAAGGCTGTGGCTTTGTGATGGCCAGTTTTATCACCTCTTTGATCACCTCTGGTTCAACATGGTGCAAACATCTCGCAAGGCTCAAGACTTCCTCTGTGGTTACACAGCAGGTCAGTCACAAGCCTGCTTTTGTATTTTATTCCTTCTTCCTCGGGGGACAGAATCTGCAAGAAGCTAAATGGACCATTTTATTCCTCTCATTTTTAATGGACTGACATTGATCTTCATTTGATGCTTCATGGTTCCTGAAATGTGAAACCACACTCCAACCATGGTTTTAATTCAGCAAATCATAATGCTTCAGTAAATACGGTTTTTGTTTGTTTGTTTTTGATGACTGTGGTCAAGGTGGTTATTTATCTGATATCTGCAAAAATCAAAGTAATATATAGGGGGTGGTGAAAAGAGGGTAGGTTTTCTGTTTATTGCCCATCATCTTTACAACTTTCCTTTTTGTAGATGGCTCTTAAGTTAGTTGTAAGAAAAGGCAGGTGAGCAAGAAAACTGGAAAATTACTTTAAAAAATTAAATAAAACATTCATCAGGTCATCAGAAAAATTGAGAAACATTTTTTTAAAATGAAATAAAAAATCGTAATTCCACCAAGGAGAAGAATCAAAATATTAATAGTAGTTATAATGCTCCAGTTTTTAATTTCTATTTGCATAGTTTTAAAAAGTTTGGATAACTTAAAGTGAGTTTGTATAGAAATTCCCATGGAATTATACATACATTTAGAAACATAAATGAATTTTTAATGACAACATAGGCTTACAATGTATAGATGTGGTATATTTAACCACATATTTAATATTAGACATTGTATTGTTTCCATTTTTCCTTCTATATAATTAGGTTCTAATGAACATCCTACTTGTTAAATCTTTTATCTCATATTTGGCTGTGTCCTTAGGGTAGATTTTCATAAGAGGTATTATAGGGACAAGAATATGACTATTTTTAAGTCTCTTGATTTAAGCTGTCAAACTACTTTCTAGACATTACAGAGAGATTCATTTTATAGGGAAATGTATCCTAATATAGTCTGTAAAATTTGCCCCTCTATAAAATAAATTTCAACACCTTAAAATTCAATTTTCCAGAGTGCCCATAAAATGTTATTTAGTAGCATTAGACTAGACCTTTAACAAACCCATGCAACTGCCAGCAATGAATAGTTACCTTATCATTGACAAATTCAGATGATTCAGCTTATAGATAAATGGGCAAGAAAGTGGTCAGTCTCCATACAAACAGCAAAGTACAAAGGCATTTTTTTTGATGTACTTATTTATGACATTTGGCATAATGGCATTATATTCCAACTCTCGTGTGCCCTATGGAAGAAAAGTTCTCTTGAATCTATACACCTGAACTGTATAATTGGCATCAAAAGCCTCCATGTTATATTTCTTTTCATCCTCCAAATGTCAAATTAACTTATTATCCTAACCTCCTATATAATAGCTATTTTTCATGTGAATCATATTTGCATTTTATCTTAGAGATGAAAACTTTGCTGTACTTTACCAGCATATCAACAAACATCGAGCACCTAAAACAACATCTATGGTATCATGTAACCAAGTAATACCCCGAATGAGTAAAAAAAAATGTATTATTGCTGTTAGCTTCCTGATTGAAAATAATTTGCTGATTCACCAGTAAGGTACCTAAAGTCCAATTTGCAGAGGTGAAAGAAGAGACAAGGAAAATGAAAAGTCTGAAACAGAGGAAAGGATAAATTTGCTTTTAGCATTAGAAACTGCCCCAGATGAAGAGCTATGAAGTTGAGAGGGGATGGGAGACAAGCCACACTCAACATTGCCAATGGGATGGACTCAGTGAACAAAGAAACCCCAGGAAAGAGCACTGCAGGGGTGGGAACACCATGGGTGGTGTCTGATGGGAAGATAAACAGATGGGATTGAAATAGCAGTAACAAATGCCAGGCATCCAGAAAACCTCTTTTACCCCTAATAACAAACTACAGGGAACGCTGAGCCATTCCTGTGCCTCATTCTACATGCATTTAACATTCTTTATGTACACAAATCTCATCTCCTTAAAACAAGGCCCTTAAGCACCTGGAAAAATGCCACGTTGCTTTTATCTCCAATACCCACGAGAGCCTAACAAAAAGGTCTTCACTAAGAAAAACTAAACAATCAATAAATGGACAAATTAGACATATTTTCATAGTATAACAAGTATGATGCTGTCTTATTTATAAAAGCAGTGTTCTTGTTTACTTTTTGTGTTAACTAGCTTTATTTTTTTAAAAATTATTATTATTATTATTATTTTTGTTTTTGAGGGTAGTGTCACTGGCCCTCATATGTGGAACCGAACCGGGGCCGCTGGCTTCCCAGGCCAGCGCTTAACCACCACGCCACTCGGCCGGCCCTAAATTATTTTTGATGAAAGTAAAACATGCACCTAGTAGAAAATTCAAAGAGCGTTTCAACTGAAAAGCAAAAGCCATCCGTCTCTCACCTTCAAGCTGCATGTCCTCAGTAGTGACACATTTTCAGGTGTAAACTTCCTGAAATGTTCTAAACATCCATCAATGACTTTATATTAGGCAAGAGTAGGAAAAATAATATTGTTTGAACATTCCACCAGGTTTGCACACAAATCCACTTGTAACAAGAACAGTCATATAAAAGCACAAAGCAAGAAAATGCACCTTGACACTACTCTGAAGTCACTTCTTCTGGTTGTTAATCAGTGAGTGTCACCAACCCTGAACGTGCCCAGGTATGCAAAAATTCTTTTTAATAGGTCATATACTGCATAGCACAATCCTCCGAACACATTATTTATGAATTATAGTGCTAGTACACTGATAGAAACTTTATGGTAATGGAAATGTTCCCTATCAGTACAGTCCAATATGGTGGCCATTAGTCCTATGTGGCTCTTGAACACTTGAAATGAGGCTACTGCAACCATGAAATTGAATTTGTAATTAATGTAAATTTAATAGGAACCTGAGGCTGGTGGTTACCGTACTAGATAGCATAGCTGTAGTACTCAAATATGCCCTGCATGGGTATGTGGGAAACAGAAGAGGTATAAGGATGAATTGTTGCTTTTTAATCATCTGTAGAAAGTTTAAAGAAGGCACAATAGTAGAACTGTGATAGGAGAGTTTCTATCTTTATTTTCAATCAAACTGAGGTCTTACCATTATCACAGAAAATGCTGAACAAGAGTGGCAGATAATCTTTGAGCCCTAATAATAATAAGCACATGAACACTGGCCACAGCTGACTGGCTTAAATGAGTTTTTCACTTGAAACGTGAAATGGCAGATCTCTTGATGAAGCACGTCTTTATGTATTCTATTCCTGAACAGAAAGGAGCAAACTAGACATGGGCTTTTCTTGAAGACAATTCCTGAGTTTTCCTCATATTTGTATTGTCCATGCCTAACACAAAATGGATGATCAATGAAGAGTAGTTGAAGTATTAGATATTAATAAAATTCAACAAATGAATATTTGTAAAGAGAGTTGTGAGTTCAGGCTCTGGAATGGTGTAAGTCAGAATCTGCCTCCATTCGCTGTGGGGTTTAGATTTCCTTTTGCCTCAATATCCTTGGCTATAAAGAAGGAAATTATCTGCTCTATTGAAGTGTTGTAGTAGATGCATTTATTGTTTTAAGGACTCAATACATTTTAGTCAATTTTATCCTTCTTAACATTGTTGTTCTTGTTTGGCAAAAATTTAGAAATCTCTAAGTATTGTAAAATTTAGTAAAGGCCATCCTTTGATAACTGTCTTTTCTGTATATTAAAATTTAGTGAGGGACAGAAAAGTTAGAATGAGCTTAATAAAAACTATCCAATGTTACCACATTAAGTCATTGCCAGAAAAATCTGCCCAAGTTAATAATGATGTTAATTAAAAACATTTCAAAGTATTTTTTTTCAATTACATAGAGAAAATCATCAAAATTAGCTAAGCAAAGCACTACACAGTAGGATGTTTTGGGGAGAGTGTTTTTAACAGGGAAGGACAAAACATATCTTTTGTAATGTCTGTGTCTATAACATACAATAAAAGAGGACTTTCAGATCTCTTAAAAAGAGAACACCCTCTTAAGGAGTTTTAAGCATGCTCCCGCTGGTTTTTGAATCCTGTTAGTAGACTCAGGAGAGTTACTTCTCTTCCCAAATTCTAAAAATGCAAAGTAGGATTGCCCCTATTCAAATGTTATATTCTAATGATATAGAATATAATCAATTGACTGCAACTTTGAATGGCTACACATTTGTGGGGGGGCAAGAGAGAGAAAGAGAGAGGGGGGGAAGAGAGAGAGAGAGAGAGAGAGTAAAAAAGAGACACAATTGATCTTTGAATAATGGTAGCAGCAGCTGTGGTTTTACTAATAATCATGCCACAATATTTGATCCTTAAAAAGTGCCATATGGTCTCTTAACTCAGAGAGAGAGAGAGGCAGAGAGAGAGAGAGAGAGAGAGAGAGAGAGAGAGAGAGAGAGAGAGACCCAAAAAGCACAATTGACTTACCCAGTTTCACATAGAAAAGCTTACTGCAGATCTGAGGTAAAAACTATATAGGTCTGATCACTTCTAGTCCATTCTAGTTCATTCTGCTGAACCACAACAGTGTTTAAGGGAAGTTGTATTCCCCAAATCTATTTATGATTAAGAATGCATTTTCCAAAATTAAAAGAAAAACATGTTTTGAAAAGTCATTAGATTCCCACGAGCAGACCATGAATGCACAATTTAACTCAGTTCTACAGGCCTTATTTTATATATATGTAGTGTTTCTAAAGGGGAAAAAAAAAGTACTTTGAATTACAATTTGGATGAAAAAAACACACCTCCCCACCCTGCATCCTGGTTGCTTCTGATCAAAATTGGCATTTAAACCTGGTTCCCTGGAAAACACAGCCCAATTTTAACAGTGGTTCTCCTAATATCTGGTTTACAAGAAAGCAGAGAAGTTTTTTAAAGTTATATTGGAGGGGTGGGGGAAGTGTAGAGGGCATTGGGGCACCAAAGTGGTCTGCTCTGAGTGCAGGTCGTAAGGGTAGACACTACAGAGAATGAGAAAACAAATCAAATGGATTTAAAAAGGTAATCTGCTCTCCACTACCTGCCAACTCTAAATGTCAGTGACAAAGGACTACTCGCTAAAAATATTTTCTTGGTCTATATTCTAAATAATTGATATGGGTGCTGTTAAGATTTCATATAGATTCAACTAGCACATTTTATTACCTATCCCATAATACAAATCATAAGATAAATGGAAATTAATTTCTAGAACTCTCCATTATATAGTCAGCCCCGACACACATGAATTTGGCTATAAGCTTTTGTTTCCTTAGCAAGTTCCTAACATTTCAAAATCCTCTGAGCTCACAATGGCTGCAGTTCATGCATTCAACCCCTGTGGTATTAAATATTTTTTAATGTAAACAATAGATTATAAATAAACAATGATAGCACAGTGATTGTGAAGATGAAGAAACAGTGTTTGAGTTAATTAAATTATGTCGTTCTATGTGAACACTTGAAGTTTTTATGTTTAAAATAGTGAAACAGAGTGTGAGCCGTGAGGTGTATGGGTTGGGTTTGGTGAGCTCAGTTGCCCACCTTGGTAACTGGCTACATGAAGCACCCTACCCTGGCTGTCTTCCCTTCCCTCTTCCCACACCCCTAAATGGTTTCCTTCACATCCCCTAAAAACTACTGGGTTGTCGGAAAAGTCATGATGTATTTTTTCTGTTTTTCGTTGCAAAAATGCATCATGACTTTGCTGACAACCCAATATTTACCCTCAAATCCTGGTCCCAGAGTCTGCTTCTGAGGGCTCCTAAACTAATCCTGCAACTCCTATTCCTATTTCCGACAGGAGAGTGAGCATGAAATAGAATCTCTCTTTTTACATGCACCCCACGGGTGACCCCATACTTGACCCTAAGGGACAGATGCGGGACACCAGTGCACAAGTGGCAGTTGTCTGGATACGGGATACAGGACGCATGCGCCTTTATCTACAGTGAGAAGAAGTCCCAGACCCAAAGAGCTTCCCAACACTGCTGCTGTTACAAGTACCAGAACTGAAACTGGAGCTCAAAAATGATGCAAAGACGGGGTCCAAGAGCACCTACTTGTGTGTATCTTTCCTTCCTCCTTTGCCATCTCCAGTGCTCGCACAATTGGCTCATGCAAGTCTAGGATAAGGCCTAAAATGAGCTTTATGCCTGGACCCTGGGAAAAGATCTCTGACAAAGGCAGGGAAATATAGGGATAAGGAAACCCTGCAGCAGCTTTGAGGTAAGGGAAGTGGCCACAGTCCCCTGACTAACGGAAGGGTTAAAAGGGACACCCCTATAAATGGATTCAGTTCAGTAGGGGTGACAACCACATTTACCATCAAACTCTCAGAAGAGATGGTTATAGCAGTGCTCAGCTCTGACTATACAGCATTTGTGAGTTGTATTTTTTTTCTTTTAATTTTCCCAAACCCTATAGCTTCCCAGGTCTTAGATATATAATAAATCAGAATTCCTGGATATAAGAAATATATATTTTTATACACAAATGCATATTTATATTTAAAATACATTTAAATAAATATATTTATATAATATATGAACATATTTTATATTCATATAAAATACATGAACATATATTTTTGAAAGCACCATGGGTGAATATTTTTTTTAAGCTCCATGGGTAATTCTGGAACACAAAGCAGAGACAAAGGACACAGACTTCTAATATGAACCATGTTGATCTGACGTGATACAATCAAATAAGTAATTCCTCTTAGCTTCTTAATTAGATGTTTCTGATAATGATTCAGGAAGGATATTCCAATTCTTAATAATTAACTGTAACTTCATAAGGGTATGGTCTGTGCCCCCGCTCCCATGAATGTGTTTCTCAGTCACTATGCAAAAGGATCAAGAATTCTTGAGAAATAAATGGACTTTCAGTGGTGTTTATGCTCTCCCAATTATCTTGCATCCAGGAAGAATGTATTTGTATGAGTAAACATGAGACTAATCTGCATGGTATAGATTCTGACTTGGGGCCAGATGCTTGTCTGTGTTTCTCAGCCCCTGAACTCACGACCTCTCCCTGACTACAAATAATGTTGTATGCAGGAGGAAGGTATGTGTTGAAGAGATTGTTCTCTTTCTGCAATTACTCCCTTAGAGTCTTGAGGTCAATACTTGAATATTACTAGTGCAACACGATGATTGGTCAATGGCTCAGTCAACATACAGCTGTAATATTCACTTAGGATATAATGCACAAATGATTCTTTTACTATTGTAACTGCTGACAGAGTCCTGGCAATGAACCCAGTCTTTTAGACAAAAGCTGATCTTGGGCCAAAGGGCTGGCTAAAATCTCAGGCAGGGCATAAACAAAACAAAGCAAACTAACAAACACACTATTATTTATATCTATATATATAGATAGATAGATAGATATACAGAGAGATGGAAGGATGGATAGATAGATAAGTATAGATCTAGATATATATAACATGTTGATATAGCACAGGTAGATTAACTTAAAATGTATTAGGAAAGCATTTCATCCTGGCTTATCAGCATTTTCTGTTATGCTATATTAAAGTTTAATGTTTATGTTAGCGAGACCTGGGTTTGAATCATGACTCAGTCATTTAAGTTATCATGTGCCAGGCGGGCCGAGTGGCGTGTTGGTTAAGAGCTGGCCTATGCAGTGGGCTGCCATAGGCTACAGTGAATGGCTGGCAGCCAGCGTGAGTGGCCAGCAGCTGGTCTGAGCTGCCAAGAGCCACTGTGAGCGGCTGTACAGAGGGCGGCGACTGATCTGCCTCATCCAGGAAGAGCGCAATGATAATACCAACATGTGCCAGTGAAGTGATGTCCTCCACAACTAGATTGAAGAACAAAAGGACAGCAACTTGTCTGTTCCCCTTCCCCAATTCCCCAATGCTGTTCCCCTCCACCAATTCCCCAATCAAAATCTTAAAAAAAAAAAAAAAAAGTTATCATGTGCCTTTTCTGAGCCTCAATCAAACAAGAGGGATAGTATCTTTAGGTTGTCAGAAAGAGTAAATAAATTTTTACATGTAAAGATCATGCCTCGATGGCTGCCCATAACAAGCACATTTTTAAGTTTAATTGTCCACCTCTTCTCGATCTACCCCAAATAATATCAGTTGACATAAAAAATTCAATAGGGAGGTTTTAACCAAAAGCACACAAAGTTATGCAACCAAGTTTTGCAACTATATTATTAGTACAACTTTAGAAAACTTCATTTGGAAGCAAATGCATGGAAGTACTTAGCAATCTAGAAATCAAATAAATGCAAAGCTTATACTTTAGAATTATATTTTACTTTATTTTCTAATGTTTAATAACATATGAATGCCTGCGCGTGCGCGCGCACACACGCGCACACACACATCCATACATATATTCAAGACAGCACAGGCGCCCTGGAAACCCTTTCTTGACCCCATGTAAATGATACTTTGCATGTCATTTTTATTTTTCAATGGTTAATGGATTCCATATAATAATTGCCAGTTTTCTGCCACCTCTTTGTCCTCTGATGCAAAAGATCTAATCTAGTCAGAGGAAGATAATTGCAGAGCTGTTGAGACAGAAAAGAAATTGCTGCATCTCACCGCTGTTGTGCGCCTCCAGCTGTGAGGCGGAGTTGACAGCAACCTTGCATAGCGAACAGTAAAGAAGCCGTTTAGCCTTTTCTTCCTCAGTCTCTGTAGAAGGACTCGAGCTATTGCCAGTGGCTGTCATTGTGGTGGGGCTTTTGTCCACTTTAGAGGTGATCTCAGTTGTTGTAACACTGCTTTTGCGACTTTCCACAGTGGTTGTTGATATTGCTGGTGTCCCTGTGGTACTGTCTGCATTCAAAATAGCGTAGAAAAAAAGAGGGAAAAACAGTGGTGTTATCTTTCCCTGTTTGGACATGTATCACTAATAATACATTTTTTTTTTAATAAGCCACTTTTATGTATTTATTTTTAAATTGGGAACAGTGTGTTTTTCCAGGACCCATCAACTCTCAATCTAGTTGTGGAGGGCGCAGCTCATCGGCCCATATGGGGATTGAACCCTCAACTTTGGTGTTATGAGCACTGCGCTCTAACCTACTGAGTTAACCGGTCGTCTCACTAATAACACATTTTACTAATAGTGATAAGAGCAGCTAGCAATTGCTGCTTGTCAACTGTGAGTCAATTACCTCATGAGGAAATTTATATAGATGACCACATGTAGTTTCATATATTGATATAAAACACTCAGACGATTCTTGAAAATACACAAATACACTTTCCTTTTTTTTCTATGGGGTATATAAATATACCCAAAACTTTCTCTTGTTAACATATGGCCTTAGTAAAATAATCTTTACAATATATTATACGTTGCATACATATATTTCTACACAGATGGCTTTTAAAATAATAAATTAAGGATAAATACTTTTAAAAGGTATTTTTATTTTTTTTACCAGTCATCTTTCTAGTTTCCTTCTACATGTCTTTAATTAAAAAAAAAATACTGATCCTTTTGTACATTCTTGTGCAAAAGAAAAAAAAAATGGAGCCCTGATGATATATTGCTTTGTCCAGATCAATAGTTTAGAAAATCATGGCCCTATTTACAAAGAGTTGTATATTCAACCCCAGGTACAAAAATCATCAAAATATAAAAAAAAAAGTAATTCTAGTATGGCATATTTATTAAACTCATGTTCTGTACCAGACTCTGTTCTATGGGTTTGTGACATAGTATTCAAACATCAATGGCCACTCTTTACAAGGAATTCACAGTCTGGTCCCATCATGTTAATGTCAAATGGTTTCAAGCGTTTGATGACCATGAAAGTGTTGATACATTATAACCCTACAACCCTCTGGCCCCAAAGTCTGATCTAAATCTGGAGAGGTCAACCTTTAAAGTGACATTACCTTGTCCTAACTTCACTTGGGTATATGAGTACATAGCTCTCATTTCAAATACGCCAATTACCATGATAATAGTAATGTTTGCATATCCAACAACAAACTGTAAATGAGGTCTATGCTCATATCCTTTCTACTCTTATGCTATGTATTCTGCCTCCTGGCTGGCTGGTTCTTAACTTCCTATTCACCATATTCCCATGCTGTCTGTCCAGCTACAGCTGATCTTGCAACTGTTTCTCATTCCACATGCTGCTGTTGACACTACCTAATGCCACACTGAAAAGTCCATGATAAATGGATTGGGTGGTAACGATAAAGGACAGTAGTCTGCCTGCAATGAAATGTTGTCCTCATAAACACTCACTTCTTGTAAAGTTCATACTCTCAAGAGTTGATTACGGTCACAGGATGCCTTTTAAATTGGCTATTCCCTTTGATACTGATATAGAGGTGGAAATACAGGTGAGATTGATTATGGCTTCTTTACCAAATATGGAGTCAGAAACACTAGTCAATAGGAAGAGAAATGAGATCTGTGTTGAGGGCTGTTGTATAAAACAATTCATCTGGATCTTATTTCCTTTGCCTGACACTTCATACACTTTTAATCACTTCTTTTAGCTGCTAAGATCATCAAGTAAGCTTCCTTCAGTATCATGGAGATGATCTGCCAACCACGTTTAAAAAAAAAAAAAATCAGTTTCTCCTGGCTAGAGGAAAATAAATCAAATTACTGTAATACCAACCTATCCATCAGAATTCATTTATTCCTTTGAACACTGAGGTGTCCATTTCCTGATTCGTTTTTACTTGCCTAATAAGGTACCTGATTAAAACTGAAATATTGAGTAATAGCCAGAAAATATTTCTGAGAACCTAGGTATGGCAAGTAGTCATACAATGACTACTTGAAGATAGTGTGGTAACTGTTCATTCCTACTAATAAACCAGAGATAATTGTTTGAAAGCATACATATATGTGTTCGTGAATAAATAACAAATGGCTTGTTAATTTGCTAAGTGTTTTATATACATAATTTCATTTAACTGTCACACAAACTTGTGCAAATGAGGGAAATCTAGAAGTGAAGGAAATTTCCCAAGGTCACACAAGTACTATTTGGTGAGTGAGGGAAAAGTGCTTCATGGAACGAAGAAATCAGGGATTTTGAAAAGCAAAATGTGAATGATACCATTGGACATGATAGTGACTCTCCATAGTTCATAAACGCCAGTGGGGCTAAAACCATTAAATTTTTCTTGTGATCAGCTCTATGTGGAATGACAACTGTAAATATAGATATTTGAACTTAGTGTGGCCACATGCTGGAGCTAGAAATGTGCTACTATGGGTATTATTACATTAAATCTAAGTAGAGATATTCCTAGTACTTTCTTTTAATAAATTCTCCTCTGGGTTGGCCATGTTTATTTTGTCTTGATCTGAAAACTGTGCATAGCAATCCTAAACCAACTTCCCTATGTACAGTGAAATTCATGACAAAAGTATAGAATAAAGAAAACCACGAATCTTCCAATCTGTGTGACAGCTGCATTAGCATCTTTCCTAACGCCAGAGGATAATGTATATTTATACCAAAGATGCCACAAGATTAGAGATACCAGATTCTCTATGCTTAGAGCTTAGTGAAGTATTAACATTTCTTAAGGCAAGTCCCTTGCATGAGACAAGCTTAGGGGAATTAGTATCGAAAAGCTTAACTTTTGATGTTTCTACTTTGTTGTATCCTTTAGACTACATAGCTGAGCACAGATCTGTTATTATCATTGGCAGTAAACCTGAAAGTAATACAGTTATATTTTTCATCTTAAATTTAATACATTGATCTTGAGTCCATAAAGGTAGGGTTACTATCAGTTTATAACCAGACTTGGATTTTTCACTTACATTTAATTTATAAGTAGTGAAGGGGACTTTTAAAAAAAAATAAAAAAAATAAGGTAAATATATTTTAAGATTAAGCCATATTCAAAGAGAACCAACTGGGCTGGCCAAGTGGCGTGGTGGTTGAGTGCTGGCTTGGGAGGCCGGCGGCACCGGTTCGGGTCCCACATATGAGGGCCGGTGACGCTGCCCTCAAAAACAAAAACAAAAACAAAAAACCACACACAAAGAGAACCAACTATTTTATGAATTGAATAGAAAATGACATATAGCAAAGAGATTTTCCTTAATATGATATACTAAATTACCAATTACATATAATTCCTATTCACTCATTAAAATAGAATCCTAAATCAGTGATTATGTTAAAAGCATATACTCAGTTTGATGGGATGAGAATTACCTCTGTGATCTTCCTCCCCCCACCCCACCCCCACACTCACAACTCCTTTATTACCATGAGAAAAACAGAAAACAAACCTAAATTTATCTACAAAATTCCTGACCAATAGTCCTCAAAACTGTCAAGGTCAACAAAACAAGGAAGTCTGAGAAGCTCTCATAGTCCAGAAGAGTTTAAGTTGACATGATGACTACATATAATGTAGTATTCTGGTTGGGATCCTGGGGCAATAAAAGGAAAAAGAAAAAACAAAAAAGGACATTACATAAAAACTTAAAAAATCTGAATAAAGTATGGACTTTAGTTAATTAGTTTTGACAAATGTACCCTTAGGAATGCAACATATTGATAATAAGAGAAACTGGGTACAGGGTATTACAGGAACCCTCTGTGATATTCTTGCAACTTTTATGCCAATCTATTCTAAAATTACAAGTTTATTACACTAAAAAATAGAATTATAACCAGTCAACAAAAAGTGCATCGTTTTAGTTACTTTGTAGAATCATCGTCCGAAGGGATCTTAGAACATAGTCAGAGATATAGTATAGTTTTCCTGATTTTTAGATTAGGAAATTTCAGTAAATTTGTCAGGGTCACATCATACTCTAGGGGAGAAAGTGGGACTTTACATTGCATCTCCCAATTACAAATCTAGCACTTCTTATCCTATATTGCAATGGCTTATGTGTTCAAACTTCATTCCACCAACATTTATTAAGCAGCGATTTTGTGCTAGGTTCTATATTAAGCCGCTAAAGATGAGAAAGCCAAATATCCATCATGTACTAAAGTGCTTTATGATATTTACCATAATGACTTGAAGTTACAATAATAAACTTAATCCTTAATAAATTTTATTCATTGCTATATCCTTGAACTTGTACTTGGCTTGAAAAGGCACTCAATAAATATGTATTGAAAGAAAACAAACGAATGAATGAATGAATGAATGAATGAGTAAATGAACAGAACAACAATTACAGATAATGATTGTGGAAGCACTTTGAAAGCGTTTATAGGTATTAACTCATTCAATCCTCATAAAAACCTAAGAGGGGCACACCACTGTTATCCCCACCTAGAGAAGAAACTGAGGTATAGAGAGATTTGGGAACTTGCCCAAACCCAGAGCTGCCAGCTGTAGCTCAATGATCTCAACTCAGTCTGACTCAGAAGCACATGGTCTTCATTTATTTTTTATTGCTAAAATTTTTATTTTTCATAAAAGAATCGACTACCTCCCTTTCAGTTAATTCACACTGGTTATGATTTATTATGCATGTTTGAAGATAGCATCTTAAATATTTAACTTTAAAAGGAACTAACCATGGCTTGAGCCATAGCCGATCGTGTATGTCCAATCATCTGTTTTTATGCTAAAGTATTAAGTTGCTGAAATCCATGTAGGAGGAGGAAAGCAAAGAAAAACCTATTGCTCCCAAATAACCTTGTGTACAAAATGGTAAGAGTAAACAACAGGCATTTTTCTTTTGTTTTTTTTTTTAAGATGAAAAACTAGAATAATAATTCCCTTTTCTTAATATTTCCCAAAGGTGAATTCAAATTTCTTGGCACTAGTCAACCACGGACCCTCTAGGAATAATATATGTGAGAGGGAGCTGAACATAATGGGTGCAGTTCAGTGAGAAGAGAAAGGTTTGAGATAATTTGGGTTTGCATTTCTGTGCTATTTACCAGTGCCCAGCAGCAAATATTCATTATTGTAACTGTCATAGTTTAGCTTTGGCATCAAAACAGACTGCTAATACTTTGTGGAATGGGGATTTAGTGAAGAACAAAAGGCAACTTGACAGTATTCAGAGTGGCCCATTTGTGGTTCCCATCCTTATATAAAAACACTGTTAATACTTTTTAAAAATTCACAAAGCATAAGAAAAGCTTCCCAAAAATACCAAGTTGAATTCCAGATAATAAAATAGAGCAGGCAAATAACATGGTTTGGGTAAAAATTTGTTCTAGTTACAGACCTCATAATCCAAGTGGGAGAGCCAGAGGTGAATAAGTTTTCTCTTAGTAACAAGAATTAAGATTATGACCCATCATGTTTTCCTATAGATTGAAGACTCCAAATTATATACTATGTATTTCCTTCTTCCCTGTGTGAATTTGTCTCACCCAGGCTTGCTAGCAAGTGGGTAGAACAGCTACATCTTCTTGAATATACTGACACTCTCAAGTATAAAAGGGTGCTTCATGACAAAAAAACACAAGTTTTTAGGAATTACAACTGGTGGTATCATTCCTATGGATTTTATTTACTGTAACCAACATTTATTGAACACAATACCCCACTCTTAGACCCAGGCAGGAACAGTCCTTGCACTGGGCTCTGTACTTTTGAGAACTCCACATATCACTGAAACAAAAGTGTATTTTGTGTCTTTTGATCTTGTGATAGAGTTTTTGGAACATCTGATAACCAATTGAATGAATGGAAATTGTACGAAATGGATGGGAGAGCTGAACTGGGTGTCTCGAAAGTCAGAGTATAGAGTCTGAGAGTTCACAAGATCGTGGGTATGTATGTTTATGATTGTGTGTGTGTCTATGTGTGTCTGTGTGTGTGTACATACCTCATGTGTGTGCATGTGTGGCTAGGAATGTTGAAGGGGGGAGGAGATCACAGCCTCTATATGGAAACCGGAAAAGGAGATTGGTTTGTTTAAACTTGACTGCCTCAAATCATCAAACTGTATGTTTAAGCAAAATTCCCCCTAAAACACTCACTCCCTCCCCCCTGATACAATGGTATAGGAAGGACTTCAAACTGCCTGGAAATTTGGAATCCACAATATGAGAGGAGGGAGAAAGAACACCTCCTCCAGCTGCTGTGGGTGGGTTCAGTCATCACCCAATGTCCTGGCTTTGGAAACAGCTGCTCCGGGTCTCTGCAGATCTGTGGCACTGCTTGGTAGGATTCAGGGCTGACTCAGGTGAGCTATAACTTGTAAATATTTAGCTGCCTGGCATATGGTCTCAATGTGTACTCCTGTGTTGGCCCTGAAACTTTTGGGGTGGGCTTGATTGAACCCTCATCTGTCAGATCCTGTGCTAATCACTGGAGGAGAAGAAATACACATGATATAGTTTGTATACTAGAGTGGTGGGGCTCTAATACAGCAAGAATGAAAGGAACCTGAATTAGTTCTCTTTGAGGAGGATGAACAGGAGGAGGTATCACTAGAAAATATTAGAAAATTAAGTTGTACTTAAACCTGATTTATCACATTTCCAATGCTTTTGCCATGCAGTCATCCACTGTACTTTTATAATGAAGTGGAATATTCTGTTCTATAGTGACCTGAATAAAACATTTAATGTCCTAAGGCATCTGATGACTAATTCTTTCTACTTTTACATCATTTGAACTAAATTTCCCATGTTTTGCATGCATTAGAAATTATAGAACAAGAGATTTCAAAAACATACAAAACAAAAATATCGAATTGCAACTTTTGAGATGCTTCTCAAAGCTACTCAATCTATGATCTATTTGAGGTAATTACATCAGTAGATTCATATACACTAATAATAGTTATCTATTGAACTCACTTTGTGCCATGTATACCACATGAAGATTAAAACTGAAATTATCCTGATGAAAAGTATTTGAGACAGAGCCTATTTTTTTTTTAAAAGGTGATTCATATTTTAGATATCCTTCTAGAAGCTAGGACAGATTGGTTTTGTTGGGAGTAGCCATTTTTCAGAAGGATCATGTGATTTGTGAGGGTAACTTTGGACTAATTTTCACTTCATGGGATAATTTCTCAGACATTTAGTCCATTACCATCAGTGACTAAAGTTTTGGGGTAGAAAGCCTAGAGGGTATGGTTGCCTAGAGGATATGGTTGCAGAAGCCCTCAGAAGGCGGTGGTGATCAGGACCAGGTCAGAGAAGGCTTAACTTGGGTCAGGCAACTAAGAGTGGAGCCGATGAGAAAGACGAGTGGCAGGAGGATAGACCAAGCAGGAGAGAGTTCAGATGCTCCTGGAGCTCAGAGGGCTCCAAGGAATTGTCCAGTCCCCTGGGAAGGTAGGCAGGATCCAACAGTTGGCCAACAAAAGTAGAAATCTACTTTATGTCTTCAAATCTTACATCTCTGAAAATGTTCTTGACCTCAAAATGGACCTCTCTAGTTCGAAATAAGATTTCACCAAGCAAGAGCAGGCATAAAGCTAGGCAAAAGTTATACACCCACAAACACGCACATGTGCACACACAAGGCAATAGGAAAAGGCAGGAGATGTAAATGAATGAACCAGTGCAATTAACAATGATATTATTAGAAACTGTGGAAAACTAAAGAGCACACAAAAGGAGTAGTTCATTATACCACTCTAGTCAGTTCCTGTCATTGTAGACATACAGGTTCAGTTTCATCAGATGCTTTGATGGTTATTTTGATAAAAGCCAAAAAGTTTTATGTAAAATTTCCAAATTTTAAGTTTTTAGCAAGTGTGTGTGTGTGTGTGTGTGTGTGCGCGCACACGCGTCTCTGTGTCTGTGGACTTACATTGTCCCTCAGAAGGCAAGGTTTCTATTTTAAGGAGAGGTACACTGAATACAGCTAGACTTTTTTTTAACCAGATAATTTGCCCTTGCTCCTTTCTTTCAAGTTCACAAGAAGAGACTGACTCTATGGCAGAAGACGTGGTATGCCTTGTCAGCTATGTGTAAAGGCTCATAACTTAATACCCTAGTGATGTCCTTGGTTGGTAACAGTCACCTTAGCAGTCTCTAATGTCTCGTCACATGGGAGCCTTACAAGTAGTTTCTGAAAGTCAATGAGGATTGTATTCCCTGCTTCTATAGTTATACACACAGTCACACACACACACACACACACACACACACACACACGTGTGCCAAAAATGTATACACATTTTAAGAGATGTTATCTATGATCAAGCAGTACTGTGCCATAATCAGAAGTGTCTGGATGATGATGGTAACCACTTTGAGCACCTCTTGTAATTGCAGAAGTCAAATGTGACCTGTATTCATCTTTTGTTATTGGTATATATTGAGTATTACAATTAATACAGTTTTCTCCTTTCTTAAAATGTGTATACATTTTTTGGCGCCCTCTCTGTGTGTGTGTGTGTGTGTGTGTGTGTGTGTGTGTGTACACTCTGTTACACAACTGGAACAGAGCTTGCCATATATTTGGTAATTGATAAATATAGAGGCTACTGTCAACACATTTTGTTCTGTTAGGCCTTTGTACTTCTTTGAAAAATTGAGATCCTGTCCTCGAAAGACACTCGACTGAAAATCGGCATAGTTATATAAACAGCAAATCTCTGACCTGCTAACCTAAGTTTTCATCCTTCATCATTTTTGCCTTATCATTTTTAAAACTCTGCTTCTTTCATTCTATTTTCTCTATGTTCTTTTGGCTCTCACAATATCCAACAAGGATGGGGCCAAGATGGTGGAAATTTGTGAATCCAAAATAATCCTGTTCGAAACCAGGGATTCTAAAACTTTCATGGGGGTTTGGTAATACACAGACTGTTGATTCCTGTTCCCAGAGTTTATGATTCCTAGGTATGGCTTAGGGCCTGAATATATGCATTTTCAACAAGTACTTTGGTGTTGCTGCTGCTAGTAGCCTGAGGACAACACTTCAGGAACCGCTACTGACAGATCTGTCAATTAGTTTCTGCTTTAGCTTAACTGGTCTTGGCTTTAGAACTACAGCGTCACTTAAACAGATAGTCAAAAAGGGAAATGAAGGAGCTATTTTGCTTGTGACTAAGGGAGTTCCTGAGACATGGGACTTTCAGTACTAAAACAGGTCAAGTTCGGGCAAGCCAAAACAAGTTGATCACCCTAAGGGAGATGTCAGAATAAATCAGAAAACAACTCTTTTAAAAATATTTTATACACTACCTAAGTAAGCAATGAACATTTCTATTGAAAGATGAATTTTTTGAGATATATATCATGATAAACGATGGAGGACAGAGACACATTCAGATCCTTGAAGCAGAAATAGATAACCATGCAGCTTACTTAACCTCCCATTTAACAGTGAAACCTGGGGTCCATTTATAAGAATGTAGTCTTCCCTCCCTAACTTAGGGTTTATGTTTCCAAGGGAATTAGTTTCGTCTATTGCTCGCAGAATATTTGCTTCATACCTTCAAAATATAAATTAATTCAAAATGAATTAAATCAAAACTAAGTTAATCAGAAGGCAAAATTGGGTCTGCCCCCTGAACATATAATTGATAAACACCAAGACGTGGTTAATTTTGTCAGAATTTGTGAACTTTCTGATAAATAGTACAAAAGAGGGGAAAAAAGGAGAAGACAAAAAGAAAATTAATTTATTCCAAAGCTATTTTAAGTAGCTTTCATGCTACTACTCGTAGTTTAGGGAACTGACGATCTTTTTAGGCTTCTCATGGAGATCTGCCTCCATACCCCCTTCAGTAAGGCAGAGGAATAAACAAATAGTCTTTTCAAATCTGTAAATGGTAATTCCAAGAGCTTCCAGAGGGAAAAAAGTGTTGTATGCCACGGTAACGGTTGCCATTCCATTAATGAGAAGACCTGTGTATTGAATAAACTTGATTTGAAATCTGGGAAAAAATCAAGGCATGGTTTTTCAGTAAAAACCTTTGGTAGTTTATTTATAGCAACAGTCTTCTTCCTTTGGGCCATGTGCTTTAGGGGTTTGCCTGTGTCCTTAACTTTCATATCTACTTACAAAGGTTCATGACATGATGCATCATAAACCTTGAAACCTTTTCCTACCTGAAATTGAACACAAAGTGAGGGAGAGTGTGCCTTCTGACTGGTGAATTTCGAATGTGTAGAGAATTAAGAGAGTGAAAATAGACACGCCCAGCCTTTTAGGATACCAACCCTTGCTATAGAATCCTGTTTGGCAGCCCATATAATAAAAAGGAAGTAATAATTGTCAGTGTTTCAACTTCTTTGTACCTTAGACCTGTGTTGAAGATAAGAAAACAAACTCTCCTAGTGGATGGCACTGTGATAAAATATTTAATGAGGCTATAATTTAGAACATTATTCCATCTGATCTCAGGCATTTTACTGAATGTGTAAGAGTTACTCAGCACTGTTCATTACCATGTTCATGTTTCATAGATTAATATGCAGCAAACATTTAAATCACCAGAAAGATACCATGATGTGACTGATGTGCACTTGTCACATCAGATATCTAGGTTAAAAAATGTTTTTGAAATTTCAGGGGACCAGGGAAATAGTTTTCAAGGAGTAAGTTCCACTAAGCAAATTATGGGAAATGATTGGCAAAGAGGAGAGAAATATAGAAAAAGAGAGGGCCTTTAAAAAATTGATAAAACACATTACATGTTTTTAAATGACAACTTTTCAACAACTGCTAAGCATTCCATTTAAACGATAAATTGTATTATCTCAAGAACCAAACTACCAGTCATTTCACCCCAAACAGAAATATATTATTCTTTTTTCCTCCACAGAACACAGAACAAGAGGGAAGTCATTATAAATGAAATCATTTTTTGATAGAATTTCTCTCCTCAAAGTAGTTGTTTCCATGTAATGTTAATATAATTCAGCCAAGAAAGAAAAAAAAAAAAAAAAGAGTTGGAGGACACATAAAAATTAGGGAAGGGGCCGGCCAAGTAACGCAGTTGATTAAGAGTTGGCTTAGAGCATGTGCTCTGAGCAACAGGGCTGCGGGTTTGATTACCACATGGGCTAGTGAACGCTGTGCCCTAGCTGAGCTGTCCCTTAGTTGCCAATGCTCCACTGGTGTAACAACAAGATTGCCCGTTCAATGGTGGGCTACACCCACCAGCAAAAAAAAAAAAAAAAAAAAAAAAAAAATTAGGGAAAATATGCACATCAAAACAGAACAGGAAAAATCGAAATTCTACTTATTATTTACTGCAAGGTTGGCTGCTGAAAAATTAATAGAACTGCATGGAAACTAATAAAATTCTGGAGCAAATGCCTCTCAGTAAAGCCAACAGACCTATTTCTAAAGTGGTAAGATTCCCTTTTTATCTGCAGGTACCAACCATATAAACCAGATTTACATGAAATCCCAGATATAAAATTATCTCTCTTATTATTTCCGTAAACTACCACACTGTTGCAGAAATTCTGAGCTACAACAGACTGCCTCTTGCACAATAATTCACTACAGCATGTATTCTCTTTGTGTTTGAGAATATATTCATTATAATTGTATCACCATTTCACCAAAACACTAATTGAAACACTAAAAAAACATGTCAATCTCTCTTCCATTTAAATGATGCAGAACAACCATTTTCATTTTCCTTAGGCCTCATTTAAGATACTCGTTATTTTAGCATTATTAAACAGGTTCAAATCCAATTGTTTATTTTGAGCATATACTCAGGGGGTGGGGGAAAGAACTTCTTGGTTAGTTCTAGCAAGATTTAACTCAATTTTTTAAGATAGGTATATTTTTAACGTAGAGCTATGTTAAAGGATAGACCATCTGAGAATTCATTTCAAAATAAATTTGTATAATCTCTGATGGTTAGTACTGGCCATTCTGATGTAGAATCCTAAATATTTTTATAGCTACAAAAGGACAGAAATCTAGTCCCATGTGACCAGACCTCTCAAAGGATGATATTTTTATTCCATTTCACCCTTTGGGATCTCATTTCCTGAGTCAAATCTTAAGAGACCCTTCAGTATGAATAGAAGTTCTGAATTTTCATCATTAATTTAGATAAAATAATTTAAATGTATAATTCTTAGGTAAGCCTTAGGAAACATTCTTTATTTTACTTAGGATACATATTTGTATAGCTGTTTTTAATTATCACTGCTTCCACTTTTAACCAAAACTCAACTGTGAAATTCAAATTGAAAGCCAGCACTTTGGTTAAACCACTTTGTTTTATAGATCACTTTTCAAAAATTAATTTTCTTGGAATAGATTTTTATGCATCCTGTTTTCTGAAAGCCTGTTTTAAATCAACATTAGGTTCTTTTGATGATGTTTCTCTAGAAATGGAATGACTAGTCTTTCCGAAATGTGTGACTAGTTTTGTTTACATCCTTACTGGCAGGCTCCTCTGGCTCCAGGAGAAAGCCAGGCCAGGAGGGCTAGCAGGCCAGGATGTGTGGAGGGAAAGCTCTGAGTGGATAGGGAGTGTGTGGGACAGACCACATCTAAGCCTGGCACTTGGAAGGCTGTTGCCAAGGAGTCAAGATCACAGCCAAGTCATGACAGCCAATTCACAGGGCTGGGGAGAGAAGTTAGAGCCAGAAGTCAAGCTGGGTGAGATGAAACGGCGCTCGGGTATTTGAGGACATGGCATAAGACTATGGCAGGCAGACAACATGGTGACCTAGTCAAGTTATTTTTAGCATGAAAGCCTTACCTCTTTGACAGCCCTGTCATAGTTTTACTGAGGAAAGAGTACTCATGGCCACTAACATGCCCCTCCCAGAGAAGAGGCAAAGGAAGAGATGGTAACTGTGTGTCTAGAGATTTGTGGTCTTATGTCCCTGGGTCACACTATAGGGAACTGATATGAACAGGAGGGTGAAGCAAGTACAGGGTTAGGGCTTAAGCTCCTTTTTCTCCTCCTGTGTGGCTCAACTCACCTATTCACAACCTCATCAAAAATAAAATAACAATACAAATAAATAAAATAACACATGTATACATGTATCTCTCCCTTTGAGATTTCAATTTGCTCCCATAAACTGTCCCTCATTGAGGATATTTCTACAAAAATTAAAAACTCCAGATTGGCATCGGGGAGGAGGAAATAAAGAAAAGAAAAATGACCAAGGACTGGGCAGATCAGCTAGCTCCTAGTGTTGAGTTGTATCATCTGGTTCAGTGAAATCATCTTTTCTCAGAATTTCATCCAGAGAATATTGCTGCTTAGGCCTAGCTTTGTAAAAATACAGTGTTTCTAAATCAAAATTGAAGCCAAAAATAAATTCACCTAGGTAAATGAAGTGCACGGATGACTATAATAAGTGATGGGGGAATTTTCTGAAAAATGCATAGACATAAAAAAATAGCGTATTTTATTTTCACTCGACATGTGATATATGATACTTTTAGCATTGCAATGCTATAACTTCAGTGGTCATTTGCTTTTACTTAACATGTCAGAAAAATTCCATTGTGACTTAACCTTCAAAATGCAATTTCAAAGCTAGTAAAAGTCTCTTCTCTGCCTGATGTGTCAATCTGGGTTAATAAATGTTTCCTCAGATTGGAGTTTAATTAAGCTGAATAGATCTGAATGAGATAGAAATTATCTGTATTTGCTTATTAGCTCTGTTTTTTGCAAGATAAGTGAAAATTAAAAGGAAAAAAAAAACACGAGAGAAGAGTTAAAGAGATGTGTGTTTTATTTGCTCTTCTAAATTACAGATTTTATAGGAAGAAAACTTTTGTGAGCTCCTCTTAAAGGATATTTTTATCAGTCAGCCCAGATGGATCAATGTGATGAACCATCCATAGGATTTGGATGACATTCTTCTCTCTTGATATTTGAAGGTCCCATCATCACAGATATTCTATTTCTACTGAGGGATATATCCTGTTAAGATTTCTGAGATGCTAACGGAAAAGGTGCCTTCAGATATAATGATTTATGAACTCTGATGTGAATATCACTGAAACACGCAAATGAATGGTAAAGCCCAAAAAAGTCTACAGCTGATTTTCTAAGACATATGTTATATAATACACTCAAAATGACAGATAGTGAATCATCAAAATGAGAGAAAGACTGATTCATCAACTACTTTTCTGTCTCAATATTTTTCTTATTAAAAATTTTGCATGGTATAAAGTGTCTCTTTCTAGTTAGTCCAACAAGCTACCTGCTGTCTAATTTTATACTTCCTTATTCTAAATTTCATTACTGTTACATGAATCAGCTATCGCGTATAACAATACACTCCTTTTAAAGGTAAACCTAAATAATTATACAATGAAAAAGAGATGCAAGTAACAGCAATGCCCAACATTTGTTTAGTCCTTTTTAGTTTTCAAATAAATTTTATAGATATTTCTCTTTTTTAATCTGCAAAATAATACTGTGAGACAGACATTAGTGTTCTTAATTTATAAAAGAGAAAACTGGCTCATTGATATGAAGTCACTTGCTAGAACCATATAGCTGTTAATAAGGAAAGCCATCATCAGCACCACAATTTTTCAGGATTTACTGTTGCCTCCTAGTAGAAAATATTCAATCATTAATAGCTAAGTGTAGAAAAAAATTACATGATATTAATAGGATATTATAGAATCATACAGTAATATTTATTTCCACATAAACATTATTGCTAAGACAATGTATATAACTGGAATACATTATATATTTAGTTTTATAGTATTTAGAATAAAACATATTTTATAAGACTAATTTTATAGTACTTAGAATAACACATATGTGTTAAACATTTTTGTGTGGTAATATTACTATATTATTTAAATTTAATGAACCATGTCAGATTTTCAATACCTACTTATATTTACTAAGCTTTCTAGCCTCACTTTTAGAAATTATAACCATTTAAAACAAGCAAACAAAAAAAAGACAAAGATATTCTTTTAAAATAGGGATTAGATTAGATTATTCTTCTCCTCAAACTACCACAATACCTCCTTATTTGACCCTAATTAAAAGCCAGTGTTCATCGAAAGCTTCCCCCCACTTAGATCAGGAACAAGACAAGAAGGTTCCATTCATCATTGTTATTCAAAATTGTACTGAAAGTTCTAGCCAGGGCTATTAAGCAAGAAAAAGAAATAAAAGCTATCCACATTGGAAAGGAAAAAGTAAAACTATCTCTATTCACAGATGGCATGATTGTATATATAGAAAACCCTAAAGAACCTACAAAAAAATAAAATAAAAATATTAAAAGATAGAGCTAATGGACAAGTTCCTGCCAAGTTGCACAGTATACAAGATCAATGCACAAAAATCAGTTGTATTCCTATACACTAGCAATGAGCTACCCGAAGTAGAAAACTTGTACACTGAAAACTATGAAAACTATTGCTGAAGGAATAAAACACCCAAATAAATGGAAAGATATTCCTTACTCACGGGTTGTAAGACAATATTGCTAAAATGGTAATACTTCCTGAAATGATCTATAGCTTAAATGTAAAATATATCAAATTTCCAATGGACTTTTTTATAGAAATGGGTAAGCTGACTCAAAGTTCGTATAGAATTGAAAGGATCCCTAATAGCCAAAACAATATTGAAAAAGAAAAATAACATTGGTGTCCTAACACTTCCTGATTTCAAAATTTACTAAAAATTTACTGTAATCAAAACAGCATGACATAAGGATAGAGAGACATATAGATCAATGGAATAAAATTCAGAGTCTGAAAATAAATGCATACATCTATGGCCAACTGATTTTTGACAAGGGTGACAAGACAATTTAATGGAGAAAGTATAGTCTTTTCAACAAATGGTGGTGGAACAAATAGATATCCACATGTAAAAGAATGAAGCTGGACCCATGTCTCATATCATATACCTCTCAAAATGAATGAACAACCTATATGTTAAGAGCTAAAATTATAAAACTCTTAAAAGGAAACATAGTTGTAAACATACGTGCCCTTGGATTAAGCAATGGTTTCTTTAAAAAGATAGTAAAAGCACAAGGAACAAAGGAAAAAATAAATAAGTTAGACTTCATCAAAATTAAAAACTCATGTGTGTCAAAAAAGTGATAAAAATTATCCACAGAGGGAATATTTGCAAATCATAGATCTGCTATGGGGCTAGTGTCTGGAGAATATAAAGAAATCCTACAACTCAACAATAAAAAGATAAAAAACCCAATTAAAAAGTGTACAGTGGAGCGTTGGTTAAGAGCTGGCTTGGGACGCCAGAGGCCCAGGTTCGGATCCCACATATGAGGGCCAGTGACACTGCCCTCTACAGCTAACAACAGCTCCACCTGGAGCTGGGCTGTGCGAGCCCTGGTGATGGTGTGGGCTGCAGCCCCTGCTACAGTGGGCTGCCATAGGCTACATAGAGTAAGTGGCCAGCAGCCAGCATGAGCGGATGGCAGCCGGTGTGAGCTGCCAATAGCTGCTGGGAACAGCCGTCCAGAGGCAGGCGACCGATCTGCCTTACCCAGGAAGAGCACAATGATGATACCAACATGGGCTAGTGAAAGCAATGTCCTCCACAACTAGACTGAAGAACAAAAAAGGACAGCTACTTGTCTGTGCCCCTTCCCCAGTTTCCCCAAAACTGTTCCCCAACCCCAATTCCCAATAAAAAAATCTTAAAAAAAAAAAAGTGTACAAAAGATCTGAATAGACATTTCTCCAAATAAAATATACAAATGGTCAATAAATACATGAAAAAATGTTCAACATCATTAGTCATTAGAGAAATGCAGATTAAAAACATGATGAAATACTATTTCATAGGATGGCTATATAATGATGAAAAATTAAATTAAAACAGAAAATAACTGTTAGCAAGGATGTGGAGAAACAGTAATCCTCACACATTTTTGGGCGAATATGAAATGATGCAGAGGTTGTGGAAAAGTTTGGTAGTTTCTGAAAAAGTTAAATATAGAGATAATGTATGACTCAGCAATTCCACTTCCAAGTCTATATCTGAGATAAATGAAAAAATATTTTTAAACATAAACTTGTAAATTAATGCTCATAGCAGCACTTCACAATTGCCAAAAAATGGAAACCGAAATAACCATCAACTAGTGAATGGACACACAAAAGTGGTATGTCCATATAATGGAATATTATTCAACCATATAAAGAAATGAAGTACTAATACATGTTACAACACAAATGAACCTTGAGGTCGTTATGGTAAGTGGAAGAAGTCAGTCACAAAAGGCCACATATTGTATGATTCTATTTACCAGAATAGCCAAATCCATAAAAACAGAAAGTAGATTGGTAGTTGCAAGAGAAAGGGGGACAGGGGAAATTAAGAGGTACAAGTTTTTCCTTGGTGGTGATGGAAATATTTTGGAATTCGATAGTTGTCGTGGTTGTATAACATTGTAATTATAGTAAAACTCTCTATTTGTACACTTTAAAATGGTAAAATAGTGAATTATGTTATTTAAATTTTATTTCTCTCTCTGTTTTTTTAGACTAATGTCCTTGCAATGGCCAGAAGGCCCAATGTGGTCTAATCCTCCATTTATCTATATGACTTTATCTTTTTCTGCCCTCTTTTGTTCCCTCTGTAACAACCACATTGCACTGGCCTTTTTGTGCTTCTTCAAGCACTCCAAGTATGCTCCTGCCTTAGAAACTTTGTGTTTGTTATCCCATCTATCCATAATACTCTTCCCCAGGTAGTCAGATTACACATCCCCTCCCCATGTTTAAATCTGTATCACATTCTCAGTGAGGCTTTATTTTACCCTGGATAAAATTATATCCCTCTATCCATGCCTATAATTCCTCTTTCTCTAACCTTCCTTTTATCACATGAAATATAAAACAATCTAAATGTTGTTTATTATCAGTTTCACCCCCCGCCCCCTCCAGTGGAATGAAACTCTACAAGGGCAGGGGTTTCTAGTTATTTTATTCTCTGCTGATCCTTAGCATCTAGTGTTGTACTTAAAACATAATAGATTCCCAATAAATATTTCTTCAATGAATAAATGAATGAACAAACAAAAACCGAGGAAATGAAATGATGCTTGAAAATGAAGAATGGATACAGGGAAGAGGCAGAGAAGACCCAACATCAGTGTGGAAACCACTTTTTGTCTCTAAATCTTCTGCTTTCTTTGTTCAAGTGTGATTTAATTACATGATTTAAGAAAGGTGGTTATGAGTTTTTTAAATATGGAATCTTGTTACATGATTTCTGAAGTCCTGACCAGGTCTAAAATAATATGATGCACTACAAAACAGGATGTTTCTAAAAACTCAGCTGAAAGGCACACTGAGTTTCTAAAAAAAGTGATTAAGTTACTTTGAGAATCATACACACATGATTTCATCACTGGCCTTTCCATTACCAAAGACCAATTGCTAAATTAGATAGGGTGTGTGTGTGAAAAAGTATTTTCTGCATTTGGGAAGTTATGCCAGGAATCATATCAAGGAATTATTGTCATGCTTTTTCTTTTTCCACCACTGTGCTAGGTCAGGCAGAAAGGGATGAAATAGTTCAGAAAACAAAGTTTCTGAAACTCTTCTTGAGGAATTAAAAAACAAAACAAAACAAACAAAAAACTTTAGGCAGTTGAAAAAGGGATTAAGATTAAAACTATCACAAGAACAAAGACTAGGAATATCTGAAGTCTTTAGCATCAAATAGCTGTGCAAAACCTAAGAAATGTGACTCAACATTAAGAAACACACTAAGGTTCTCTCTTGAAAACCATAGGTAGGGCCAGCCGAGTGGCGCATTGGTTAAGAGCTGGTTTTGGGATGCCAGCGGCCTCGGTTCGGATCCCACATATGAGGGCCAGTGACACTGCCCTCTACAGCTAACAACAGCTCCACTTGGAGCTGGGCTGCGAGCCCCAGTGATGATGTAGGCTGCAGCCCCAGCTGCAGTGGGCTGCCATAGGCTACAGTGAGTGGCCGGCAGCCAGCGTAAGCAGCTGGCAGCCAGTGTGAGCTGCCAATAGCTGCGGTGAGCGACCATCCAGAGGCCGGCGACCAATCTGCCTCATACGGGAAGAACGCAATGACAATACCAACATGGGCCAGTGAAGCAACGTCCTCCGCAACTAGACTGAAGAACAAAAGGACAGCAACTTGTCTGTTCCCCTTCCCCGATTCCCCAACGCTGTTCCCCTCCCCAAATTCCCCAATAAAATCGTTAAAAAACAAACAAACAAACAAAAAAACCATAGGTAAAAATACAAAAAAATTACTTTTACTAAATATTGTGGTTCTTTAAATTTTATTCTAAACATAAATGATTTTTATACATATTATTAGGACTACTTAACAGTTATACATTATGTTCATCCATTTCATTTTTTTTGTTTGTTTTTAAAGATTTTCCTTGGGGAATTGGGGGAGGGGAACAGCATTGGGGAATCAGGGAAAGGGAACAGACAAGTTGCTGTCCTTTAGTTCTTCAGTCTAGTAGTGGAGGATGTTGCTTCACTGGCCCATGTTGGTATTACCATTGCACTCTTCCCAGGTGAAGCAGATCGGCTGCTGGCCTCTGGATGGCCACTCACCGTGGCTCTTGGGAGCGCATGCTGGCTGTGAGACACTCACAGTAGCTTATGCAGCAGGGGCTGCAGCTTACGCCCTTGTCGACAACTCATGGCAGCCTAGTTCCAGGTGGAGCTGTTGTTCACCATCTTAGCTGTAGAGGGCGCAGTGTCACTGACCCTAATGTGGGACCTGAACTGGGGCCCTGCTGCTCAGAGCTAGCATGCCAAGCCAGCTCTTAACCAATGCGCCACTCGGCTGGCAATTTCATTTTTTTAACAGAAACATCATCATTGAGTAAAAATACAGCCTGATTTCTTTTTGTTTTTCTTCAGTTAATTCCATAGGGAGTTTACCTGCTAAGAGTATCAACTTATAGAAACTTTACAAGCAATTTTTGACCTGGTAGCTAGAATAAATACCCTCAAACCTAATGGCAACTAAATTGGTGTGGCCATTTTGAAAACCATTTTAACACAGTTCCTCAAAAGGTAAAACAGAGAGATACCATATGACCCAGAAATTCTCACCCTATCCAATTCTACACTTACCTAAGAGAAAGGAAAACATGTCTACACAGAAACTTGCACCCAAATGTTTATAGCAGCATTGTTCATAATACCCCAAAAATGGAAACATATAAACGTCCAACTCATGAACAGAAAAATAAAATGTGCTATAACCATATCATGGACATTTTGTCCCAAAGAGGAATCAAGTCATGACACATAACACATTATAAATGAACTTTGAAAACATTATAGGCAACAGTAATTAGTCACAAAATACCAAATATTATGCGATTTCATTTTTATGAAATCTCCAGCATAGGCAAATCTACAGAAAGTTTACCAGTGATTGCCAGAGAGAGGGAGATGGGGGCATAAGGGAGATTGACCATTAATGGGTATGATGTTTCTTTTGGGGGTTCTAACATTGATTGTGGTGGTGAGTGCACAACTCTGAATATACGAAAAACCACTGAACTGTTTACCTTAAACACATGTATTGTATGGTATGTGAATTATGTCTCAATAAAGCAGTTATTTTTTTAAAATCATAAGCTGTGAGAACTCCTTTTAAATTCTACTCCTTCAGTTCTGGTGAAGCATGATGAAGCATGACCATCCTATCACCAGGGAGGACAAGAGAGGAGAAGCATTTACCACATTTTGCCATGTATAATGCACACATTTTTGCCCAAATTTGTGAGGGAAAAATAAGGATGCACATTATACATGGGTAGTACTAATTCTGTATGTATATAAATGTTCATAATTCTTTTATTTATGCTTATGAGTTAAAAGTGTAACTCTAGAAATCAATAACGGTATCCATATGCAAAATAATACCCTGGAATACGATAATCAGTTTTGTTGAATTTATGATGAACTTACAACAATGGAGAGTTCTTGGCCTTCTGTGATGCATTAAATTTCATAGATTTGTTATCGGTACATAAAATTTCTTGTACCTTGATTCTGTTCTTGTGCTTTGTAATTATCTGTTACACAAAATTTCTTGTACCATAATGTTAAAAAAATAAATGCTAAAGTTCTTTTATAATACAAAAACAAGTAGCTAAATGTAAACAAATAAAAAATTGATATACAAAATTAAAATGGAAGATTTTTTTTCCTTGCAAGTTTGGGCCAAAAACATGGGTGCATGTTATCCATGACAAAATATGGTATATCAGCTTGGATGTTGGTTCAGTGGTGGAGTTCAGAAGCATCAAGATGGGGGTGGGGCAAGGCCCTTATACTATTTATACCGTCAGGTTGCTCTGTTGGGAGGCTGAGCCTTATAAATTAATATGTGCACATGGGATGGTAGTTACCATGTGTCTCAAACCAAAAAATATCCTTCTGAAAAACTATAATCGGTCCTCTGCTAAAAACCTTGTAAAACAAAATCTAAACTATTGTCTAACATACCTGTCTGGTCCTTGATAGGTTTTGAGCTTCAAATCCAGTTCCTCATCCACACACTTCATTTTAATTTTATCGAAGTATCCTAGTTGCCCCCAATGCTATGCTTTTCCCTCGTTTTGAGTGTACCCTTTGGCCAAAGTTGAGAACAAGTGTCATTGCAGAAATTTGGGGATTCCTTCTCCATGTGCTTATAACACTGTTTCCGTATTCCTATCTGGGTACTAATCATGTTAGTCTAATGATTGTTTTAATTAGTAATCCTTTCCCCAGACTATGAGTCTCCCAAGGCCAGTATCTGGTACATGGTAAGTGCTTAAATAAAGTACTTATTACTTGGTTGGATGGATGGATGATTGAATCTAGTGTTGCATTTAACTCTCTCTGCTTGACCTCTCTGCGCTATAGGGAAGGAAGGGGGGAGGGTGGAGTGAAACAATACCTTATAAATTAATGGTAAGTTTAAAATTATTTAAATGGAGTGAGCAATCACAAATTAAATGGGTAGACAATAATGTAGAATAAACACAAGATTTAAAAGTAGGATATATTTTACTCTTAATGAGTTTTCAATCCCTGAGAAGAGAGCATTCCACCATGCTAAGTATATTTTATTTTTAAACAGCAGGGCCCATGAACACAAGCCAGCTACCTCATCTAGTGCTCATGCAGTGGGCCATCATCTAGTATACTGCTTCATGAAAATGGACACAATTTGGAAATTCAAGAGAGATGAGATATCTAAGCCAACCTGCCACCTATCTAGGTATGTTCAAAGGTAACTATGATAAAATTCACTTTTCGCCTTCATTGAAAATTTTAGCACCTGCCTCCCATGTTAGATGGAACTCTACTCTCTAGGTCTGGGACTACGAAATTCTGCTTCCAGGCCAGGCTGGCCACGGACAACCTCCCACAGCGGTGCTTCACAACCGAGGCTGTGGCAAGCACAGACCCACATTGCTAGTATTATTGGCTGCTGCTAAATCAACCTGTCAAATTTTCTGAATTCTCAGTCAATTTACTCTGAAGCTTGATCTTTTGTGTCCATATTTCTGTTGATGCTGTTTACATAAGGGTTCCTAAGAGACAAGGGCCTGACCTCAGTTTCATACTCAGAGGCTAGTTCAGTAACATCATCTTTTTTCTTTCCAGTGTTAGACAAAATGAAATTCAAATATAGTTTAGTATTGTATGCCCTAGCTTGCATGAATGACTGATGTAGATTTGGAGCAGAATGCGTTTGGTTTCTTTATCTGCCTGAAATTCAAATGCCTAATGGCTGTGTAATGTTTCATAGATATTACATCATGTGAGAAGCAGTGTAGAGAACAATAAATACTTGGTGGATACTGGGCATTTATCATTCAATTTTCCTTATATCAGATTATATTCAGTATAAAGCTTTAACAACATGCTTTTAAGTTGAGTACTTCAATGGGAACAAAAGGAACAAAGCTATTGATTTTTCTTTAAAATACTATATTGCATTCAACTTAGAAATCAAATTTGTATGTAATTTTGTGATGAAGCTGTAACAACAAATGGGTCTTTTAATAAACATGTGTTTATGTGTGCAGTCTGTGTGCTGAGTGTAAGAACTAATATTTTATATCATTTTCTATTGACTACAGATTATTTTTAATGAAAGTAGAGACAAATTTACCTGTCAGAGCAATTGTAATCTCTAAAATTGATGGTTTTCTAATTTGATATACTGTCGTGACATAGAACTTTTTTTTTGAAAAGAGCAATTAATTAGGAAAACTGGATTTCTGATCTAGTTCCTGAAAAACTCAAGACTCGCCTTTCTGTCATGAAGAAAATATTAAGTTGAGTGCCTTAATAACATCTAAGATTGTTTTATCAGCGTATAAATTGTTAAATGCTTTTATACCCATTCTCACAAAATTCTTTAAAATCAGAGCAGAACATATTTTTACTACTTTCAAAACGTGATTATAGTTGACAACACTGTGTTATATAATTTCAGTTTGCTGAGAGTAGAATTTAAGTGTTCTCACCAAAATAAATGAATGAATGAATGAAGGAAGGAAGGAAGGAAGGAATACATAAATAAACAATGTGACAGATATGTGAGTCAATTAGATGAGGGGAATCCTTTCACAGTGCATATGTATAAAATCACCACCATGTACAGTTTAAATATCTTATAATTTTATATGCCAATTATATCTCCAAAAACTGAAGTTTAATAAAATAGAAATAAAATGTAGAAACAAAAGCTGGGAGACTTGAACTAACTCATCTAAAGACGCAGGAATTGCACTGCAGTTGCCAAGACCATGGTGTACCTCTCCTATCACATATCAGGTATCTTAGGGAATTAAGGGAAGGGAAGGATGTAAAATGAAAGAAGGCTCTCTGCCTTGAGCCTTCTTTCATCTTCTGAAATCATTTTCACTATTTCGTTTTTCTTTTTGGTCTTCTTATTTTAAAAGATGTGAATTGTTTTAAATTTAAAATTCCTCTTTGAAATTAAGTTTTAATTTTGAAGCCAATTTAAGAAAGTAATTCTAGTACAGATGCTACAAATTCAAATTATTCATGTTGGGCCAAATGTTAAACAGTAACTTAATTGCCTTCAAATTTGCACAGCAACTAATTAGGCCTCTAGCCAGTTGAAATCACACATTATCAACTTGTAGCTGTACGTTGCAAATCTTCGAAGAAAGGAGTCAGATACTCTTCTGACAGCATGCTCCCCTGATAGTTGCAGATGTCCAGTAAAGCTGTTTGCTGGGGCATACTGGGAGAAAAACACATCTGCAGCCATATGAAATTATTTTAAATCTCTGAGCACTTAATGTCTGTCTTAGATACTCCCTGTGACTGTCTAGCTCTTTGAATAATAGATAAAAGTGGATACCTGGCATATAGTAGTTGCTTAATAAATATTTTCTGAGTGAGATAATTTTTTTGGTCCTTATAACACTTTCATAGCTGAAATTTGACAGCTATGTGCAATGGGTACAACAATCAACAGCAAATTCCTGAGACTTGGAACTCCAGAGCACCCCATAGAGGCTTGGTAGTTGGAATTATATAAAAATCTAAACATAACCTTTCTACTTGTAATTTATTCTCCTCCTTTAGCGCCCTTCCACCCCTATCCCCAGAGCCAGAGACAGGATGCAAAAATTCTCTGGTACTTAAGATTTCTCAGACTACAATGCTGTGAGCCAGGGTTTAGTCTCTAGAGGAAAAGTTATAGGAATAACTGGAGAAGAGGGCAGTTTTACTTCAGAACTGATCCTGATGCTTATGATGCTTGCTTGCAATTAAGTAAGTCAAGAGAAGAAATATAACTTATAGGCAGAAAGAGATAACAGGTAGATAAATAGCTAAATGTTATTTTAATTGCTCTTCACTTCTAGCAATTTTTAGGAGGCTAAAGATAAAACCGTAATAGAGACAATAGACAAGAAATTCAAATACATTTAAATGCTAAAACGTTTGAATTATATAAGTCTACCCTTATAATTATATATTAGAATTACAATAATTATATATTATAAATAATTATATAATTTATATATTATATATAACTACATATAATTATATATGTAATATGTAATTCTATGTAATAATTATATAATGCTTTACATGGTAAGCTAAAAGGCTAAGCAGGCAACACCAAGTAAAATAATCTTTAAAATATTGTTTGATGAAGGGCCGGCCGAGTGGCGCGGTGGTTAAACGCTGGATTGGGAAGCCAGCGGCCCCGGTTCGGTTCCACATATGAGGGCCAGTGACACTGCCCTCAAAAATAAATAATAATAAATAAGCTTCTAAAATATTGTTTGATGAAAAAATATACTGACTTCAAAGATTTGAAAGGTAGACAGTTACAATGATATTAAGAGTAATGCATATAATTATATTAGTCTAGGTAATTGAAACAGTAAATACACAAACATAATATAGATTAAGGAAAAATAAAGTAGAAGAGAAAATATTCTATAACATAAGATTACAAAACATTACATGTACTATGATCCCATTTTTATAAAAAATACAGCCCATATATTTTTAAAGGGAGACTAGAAGCATATAGAAGTGATTGAAGCAATCTATTTTTTTTTCTATAATCAAATTGATACAGACTTCATTGTTTTCACAATTAGGAAAAAGACTAATAATTTAAAATAATGGTGAGACAGAGCACGCAGACAGTGGCAGGGCAAGACTCAGCAGCTGAGAGCCGCCCAGAAGCACACGCTCTGGGCGAGTAAAGAGCAGCAAAGCCCCTTCAGATCTGGCCTGGAAGACGGCTCCCAAAAGCTGGCTGGTTTTCCCTCACTCAGGACTCCAGACTCACTAGCCTTCTCCTCAGATGCCTACAGATATGAAAAGATGCCCATTTCCTGTCTGTTACACTATAAGCCCAGATATCTGGCAATCAGCAGAAACCTCTTCATGTCTGAGATCCCTCATTTTTCCAGTGACAGGCCTTACTAGATGAAATCCAAAATTATTAATAGGGTTACATGTTTACCTTTTTATTGGAGATTACATTTTTCTTCTTAGGTTGGAACTATCCTGTAGTATACTCTCGGGAGACCCACTTAGCCTCACTTTCTTCATATGCAACAGGAATAAGAGTATATGTCCCTTACTAATGTATTTAAAGGAAGTGACAGCACACATATAGATGAAACAATTGAAACAAAGCAATGAACTAAAGTGAGTTCAGCTGAGGCAAATGCTACATACAACTCTTGGCTTAACCAAAGGAAGCATAGGTTACAATGAGCCTCATACTCATTTAAATATCTACCTAAACCAAATATTTTAGATTACAATATTCTCAGGGTATTTGATAAAGCAATACTTCCAACACATAAAGCAGGCTTTTGAGGAAATAATTACAGAGATTTTAAAATAACTTTATGGTTACTGACTGGAAGTTTAATGTATAATAGAATAACTCTTTATATACATACACTTTTTTGATGACTATGTAATCTTATATTATTAAATGGAAAACCAAAAGCCTTCTAAATGGATCTAATTTGAAGCACATACATCTTAATGCTAACAAATGCACTTTTATATTAAAAAGAAAATAAAAAATATATTCTGTGCTCTTTTTCTGTCTTTCTGTCTGTCCCTCCCTCTCTTCAGCACATGCACACCCTCCCAAGAGAACCTCAAACAATCAAATGTTCATTGTTTTTTTTCTTCCCCTTCTGGAACATTAGCTTCAGAAACAACAACAGTCAACTCTTCTCCATATAGTATAGGCTCTATCTAGAGTGCAGTTTTAAAACCACAGCTGTTAGAAGCTGCAGTCCAAAGTTAATATGTTTATGCCATGTTTTCAACTCATAGTCTCCAAAAATCCCTTTTTGTGTGTGAAAAACTAAGGCACACATACTCAACTACTTACAGCCACCAGAAAATTAAATACACATGCATGCATGTACGTGGAAACACACACACACACACACACACACACACACACACACATATAACTCATGGACAATATTGCTACAATCATTTCTGGATTAAAAGAAAAACAATCACAGCAGATGTGTAACATATTAAAAAGTTTGCAGAAATATAACCCATGTGAAAATGAGATAATAGCTCTGCTTACCACACATGACTCGGCTACTCCCTGCTTTTCAGTGGGTGCAGGCAGAAGGATCCAAGCAAATTTATGAGGCTGTCATGTGATCCCACTCCTGGCTAAAGACTCAGCTTCTAAGTAAGATCCTATAAATTTCTTTCTCATTAAATACTTAGTCATCTGGACGGACCGATTTTATATCCCCGTACTCTACATTCTGTGGTTAACAGGTTTCCATCCATCTCTCTCTATTCGGGACATTTTCTGTTAAACATTTCTTTGCCTATGTTTTCAACTGTCCCTTTGACTCCCTGGAAAACCTGAATTTTATTTTTCATGTAGGCAACTACACTTATCTTAGAGTCTTTCCAATTTCTTTTTGCTTTTAGATTATGTTTTTATGTAACCCATTAAGTGTTAATGAAAAACACACTGATTTTTAAAGACTGTTCTCTGCTCTGAATATTTTTGTTCAGAACCATGATTATGTAGGAGCTACAAATTGGTCTACCAGTGCCACACACTATCTCAGTTCACTTCTCTCTTCTCAATGGGAAGAATCAAGTATAGAAATATTTCATGCACAGCTTAGATCTAATAGGTTTCTCTTTTCTCTCCATACATTTGTGAGCCCCCTCCCTCCCCAAGAGGGCTGTAGCCTCTCACCACCTGGCATGGGTACATAACACAAGACAAAACATTTTAAAGTCCAGGAAAAGTCATAAACTAATGAATGAATCAGAACCCAAACCTGTCAATTATCACCAGAATTTAAGCTTAAATTCTCAAATAATTCCTCCAAGAATGGATTAGAGTTATTTATTTTTCTTGGCACTCTTGTTTCACATCTGTGTGAGTCTCAGTGAATCTTATCTTCTGTCTTGACCCTGCTTCTTTTCTTTACTGTGAGAAGTAATCCATTCAGGGTCCACCTGTGTGAGTTTTATAACATTTCTATCATTTGTTTCTTTATCATCCATTTTACGTTTGCGATTAATCACACGGTCGACCTAAGCAGGGCACTGAGGATAGGATTTGGCACATAACCAGACTCATTACCTGCAGGCTGACCCACTCTCAGGCTACATAACACTCAGACTCCATCATACTTCAGGCTACAGAAACCGCTGTGAGCATGAATAAAGATGCCATTCTTCCACATGATTTCCTGCCAGGCACCTCAAAGGGGTTTGCGAGGATCTTGAAAAGTTGTTGTCTCCATCTATTTCAATAGCAAAGTTTAGAGTACTATCATTTCTCACCTACACCACGGAAACAGCTCTGCAAATGTCTGCATGTCTTCTATTTCGCCATCCTAATCCATTTTAATATGCAAACCTATTATAATTTTTACTGAGAATATGTTCATCTGCTCAATATTTTGGGAAACAAATCCAACAATCTTAATATGCTGATAAGATCCTTAAGAACCTGGTCCCCACTTAACTGTCTAGACTAACCTTTCGCCTTCTTCACTCCTTCATATATCTATTATATCTACTTGTTCTAGTCATGAACTTCTTTCATTTCCTAGGAAATCATACTTATCTCGAGGCTTCAAAAATTATGTCACCTCTGCCCTTAACATCATTCCTTTACAACATGTGGGTAATGCCTATTTATCTCTCAGCTAAGGTAATTCTTTGTCCAGGAAGCCTTCCAGGAGCAACCACCCTCCCAAATGGGCTGTCAACCCCTCCTGCATGCTGTTACTGACAAGCAGGGCTTTCAACATCTATATCTCTATTTCCTGCTTATTAGTTGCATTCTTCACTAAACTGAAAGCTGCATAAGAAATGGTAACATATTTATCTTGGTCTCTATTATCTCTTATGACTCCTACTCAAGGCATTTATTAGGCACAAAAATTTGTTAAATTAATGAAAAGATGGTTCCATCTCCTTCAACTCCATATTCTCATCCATTTCTCCCTGCCTTAGGTCTCTATGAATTACTGGCCTTGATAAGTAAATACAGAGAAACTCAAAAGAATGGAAACTTAGGAGAATAACTACTACTGTCTCACAGTTTGACAAATAAATGCATACTAGTCCAACAAGATGAGAAATGTGCCCAGGACATTGAGCTGAAGAGAAGCAGGATCTGGACCTGAACTCAAATCTTCCAAAGCCCTGGTCTGTGTTCTCTTGACTATACCAAGCTACTTACCAATGATCAGGAATTTCTTTCCTTTTTTTTTTTTTTTTTTTTAATTGGGGAACAGCCCTGGTCATCGGTTACACATTGCTTTCATGCTACAATGGCATAGTTGACTCTTTTAAGGAGAGCACAGCTCACAGTGGCCCAGGCAGGGATCGAACTGGCAACCTTGGTGTTATCAGCACGACACTCTAACCAACTAAGCTAGCTGGTCACCCCTAGGAATTTCTTATCAACTCTCTCTGACAGGTTCTTGTGCCACTGGCCCTAGCATTTACATTCTTAGGCATGTAAAATACTGGTGGGGGTATGTAGCTCATTTCATCAATGTTTCTTCATAGATGTGCTCATCAATAACATGTAAAAACAAAATTAGAAAGGGAACTTAGTGATATTCTGTGTCGAAACTTGAACACATTACACTTACTTTCCTATTGCACGAACTTGACGCTTTTTCAAAATATGGAAACCAAGAACAGTTTTGTTTTTGTTGGTGCTGTAGTTGTTAGAAGTTTATAAAATGTCATTGATATTAGGTATTTTTTTTCCTTTTTTTGGTCAAAATAGCAATCTGATTCTAAGTGCACATAAGTTGAATGGCTAAGACAGTTTCTTTGAGACATTATTACCTATGCATGCAGGCTTTCTAGTATTTAGAGAACAAAACAGTTTTTTAGAAAGGTTAAGCCTTTTTTTTCTTGGCCAATCTTAAGCATCTCCCACTGAGTCTAACTTGGGGAAACTGAGTCTAACAAGGAGAAAGGGCAATGTTTGCAAACATGCTGATTTCAGTTCACTTCCACAACTGGAGCTTTGTTCTGGTCTTAGATGCCTCGTGTCAGTGACACCTTTCTGTGGGATTTCCCTGGCAATTCATCATGTCCTGGTTCTGTCCCAGGACTCCCATGCTTCCCCTCAATGACCATTTCAGGCGCATGTGGGTACCATATTCTTCAGGATCCAGAGATCCTACTTGTGAAAATATGCACAGTAGCTAAGAGCACATTGGTAATGCTGGTTCTGCCACTTGTGCATGGTATTATTTCTAAACTACAGTTTTCTGCATCTACAGAAAGGGTGTATTAACCACAATGAGATAGCACATCACACCCACTTAGAAAGGCTAAAATTTTGAAGATTGACAATTCTATTTGTTGGCAAGGATATGGGGCAAACTAGACTGATCTATTGTCTATGGGATATAAAATGGCACCATCTCTTTAGAAAAAAGTTTGACAGTTTCTGGTGAAGCGAAACATATTCCATTCCTAGTGCACAGCAATTTTACTTCTAGGTATTTACTAAGAAAAATCAAAATATGTCCACCCCAAAAAAACACATACAACTATTCAGAGAAGCTTTGTACATAAAAGCACCACCGGGAAGAATCACAAATAGCCATGACCAAGTAAATAGACAATCTGTGGTATATTCATAAAATGGGATACTATTCACCAATAAACAAATTAATTGATACTATTCACCAATAAACAACAAAAAAATGGGTGAAACTCAAAAACCCTATGCACAAAAGACACTGGGCACAAAAGAGCACACGGTATGATTCAATTTATATCATGTTCTATCTACCATGATAGAAAGCAGGTCAGTGGTTGCCTTTAAGTCAGGAGGCGACTGACTTAAATGGAGCATAAGTGAAATTTCGTGGATGAGGGAAAGGCCCTATTTCTTGACTAGGTTATACTGGTGAATAGAGTTGTCTAAACTCATTGAAAATCTGTGCATTCAAGTATGACTCAGTAAAACAATAGAGTAACTGAAATTTGTTCACTCATACTGTTTCTTACAGTACTGTACATGGAACATGGAAGGAGGCCTTAGACTTTTGTGCCATGAACTTGGAAAATACTCAGAGTCACAACTGCGATTTCAACAAGGTAAATGTGAGCCCTCCCCACAACCTGCCAAAGTTTGAGTTCATCTCCAGCTGACCTTATGCTTCACAGGATATATGTTAGTATATGTGGCTTTCTTTTTGACGACAAAATATAAGCACATTATACTAGTCCTTTTTTTTTTTTTTTAAGGTTTAATTGGGGAATTAGGGGAGGGGAACAGACAAATTGCTGTTCTTTTGTTCTTCAGTTTAGTTGTGGCCCATCTTGGTATTATCATTGCACTCTTCCTGGGTGAGGCAGTTGCTCGCTAGCTATTGGACAGCCACTCACCGCGGCTCACAGCAGCTCACAAAAGCTCACACTGCTGGCCAGCCCCACTACAGCCTATGCTGTCACCAGGGACTCACCGCAGCCCAGCTCCAGGTCGAGCTGTTGTTCACCACTTTAGCTGTAGAGGGCGCAGGATCACTGGCCCTCATGTGGGATTGGAACCAGGGCCCTGCTGCACAGAGCTGGCGTCCGAAGTCAACTTTCAACCAATGTGCCACTTTGCGTACCACTTGCTGGCCCTCGTCCTTTTTTAAACAGCTTTTTTTCCAAAGGAAATTCAAGAAATGTGGGGAGTGTCAAAATAGTGGAATTTCTTCGAACTATTATAATTAATATACTGGGTTGTTGGAAGAGTCGTGATGTATTTTTTCTGTTTTTTGTTGCAAAAATGCATCATGACTCTTCTGACAACCCAATATATTGGGCCAATATAAGACAAAAGAGGTGTACATTACGGGAAAAGTTTTTAGTTTGTTTTTATTCTAAGTTATTCCACGATGTTCAAGTTCCTTTTCTTTTTAAAAATAATTATATAGAGTGATGGAAGTTCTGTTACTTGAGAGAAGTTTTTAAGTTTCTGTTTTTTTCTCCTTATCTTAGTGTAACAAACAATTTGGCACAGGCATGGCCACTTAAAGCTCCAGAAAGAATTATTAAAATGGAACACAAGGTATTAAACAACCATACAAAGAAGACTTAAAGAGAGAGAAAAAAGTCAGTAATTGTTTGTGGTCTAGAAGTTTAATACTGGAGATTCAAAGCAATCTCTCATTTCTTGCAAAGTACTCCACATAGCAGGTGCATTAAGAAAAAAAATGATGGATAAGAGGACTAAGAATATAGCTACTAATGGAATGCTTTGATTTTAAAGTTGGATAAAATGGAAGTCACATCTACTAAGTATAACTGCTTTTCTCTCAGCACTTTGCTTGCCACATGTCATAGTTAGGCACTTACAGCACTTATTTCTCCCTTGAAAAATACAAGTTCATTGCATAATTGGGGTAAAGGAACATACCATGTACTTTTCTATTTTCTTGCTTTGCCTAGTACAGTGCTGCACAAAGCAACTCTTCAACCAATACGTGCTGATACAACTAAAGAATTCAAGCACATTATGAAAGCCCTTTATATTAAAAATGTTCTGGATACAAGTAATTATCTAGGTAGTTTGAGGAAAGGAGTCAGCTGCCCAGCTTTAGGATTTTCAGCACAGTCGTCACTGGTATTCTTCTAAAATGTGATGGGGGTGGGTGCATTCTGCCTACATGATCCTCAAATTTCTATAAAGCTGTCAAGAGCATAAAATGACTGAGAAAACACAATATATATTTCCATATAAACCTTTTAAAATTTTTAAATATTGTTTCTAGAATTAGTATCAAAAGACATTACTCAAAAATAAATTGATAACCTGAAAATATATAAAGAACAGACCAAATTAAGATATGTATCTAACACATTTTCTATCTTTAATTTTTTGGGGGAAGAAAATTCAAATGGTTTCCCTAACATTTGATCAGAGACTGTTCTTTATGATCAAAATCACAGATCCTAACTGAGCCAGACCTACAATTTGAAAACTGTTCCTGCATACAGAAGACATGTCCCCTGGGACTATGGAGATGAAAAAAATATAGGACACAGCAAAATGCTAAGGCAAGGGCCTGGAGTCAATTACCGCTTTGTGGTACAATTGTTTTTGAATGATTGCTCCTAACCTTCAGCCACCATTGGGCCCAAGGTACCTTTATATATATATGGAACACACTTTCAGAAAGTTTGCAATTATGTTCTAATCCAGTGGGGCCATTAGAGCCTGACAGTAGACTAAAACATGTAGAAGGGCTCCAAATTCATATTCTATATTCAATTCTTAAAGAAAATATAGGCTAGTGATTCATAAAATCATTGAATTTTAGAGTTGGATTATGGATCTCATGTTGTAACTCTCTCAGTTTAATATGAAAAAACAGGAGTCTAGAACAGTATGAACGAGTTGCCTGAGATAACACACACACCTCATGTCACAGCCAGGGGTCAGTCCCAAATTCTTCTGAGTTCTGAGTTATGGCTTCTTTCACCGCACCATTCCCTGGATTGTTTTCTTACCATTACTTAGTAAGATCTATTCATACAAGGACAATATTTTCATGAATTAAGTTCAAAAGCCATAGTTTACTGATATTGCACAGGTTCCTTCCACTAACACATAATCCTTAAAGCAGCTCTGATAACTGCTAAAGAGCCCAGAACACATAAGCAAACTCAATTCTCCGTAATAAAATGTCAGCCTCTTATATTTGTGGTGAAAATACTTTTCTGTTAATTAATCTATTATACAAAGTCTTCTAACAATCAAAAATTCCCAGAAGATGGAGCACAGACAATACTCCTCATTCCTTAAGTTAAAACATCAACCTATTTTTGTTATATTCAGTTTTGTCTTCTTCAAAATAGCCTGCAGTACATAGGGTAACATTTCCCTTAAGACTCTTTAGTTTTGACACAATTGGAAAAATGATTTCTTTCTCAGTGTATTTACAGGGTCTTTCTGAATATCTTTGTGCATGAAAAACTCAGAGAAACAAAGGAAATCAATTACTGTTTGCTGGTGGAGGTTTTTCTCTCCCTGTGGGAGGGAAGCATAATGATTTCTTCCTGCTTTATTACATACATAAGTTCAGAAAAGAAAATGCTAAGTCTGCTACATTCTTTACTTAATTTAGGGAGATACTGTGCTTATGATAACTGGTTAGTATTATTGTCATCTTGACGTACGTATATTCAAGACAGTGTGACCTGAGTGTTTATACTTTACCTCATGTGACACTGCTGAATTCTCAAGGTTCAATTTTTCCCATAAGCTTTAAAAGCAATAATTCCTTATGTAATAAAATTATGTTGCCAAAAGTTAGAATGTGACAGAGCAACAAACATTTAATTATATTTTAACATTTATTTTTTTTTTTTGAGGGCAGTGTCACTGGCCCTCATATGTGGGACCCGAACCGGGGCCGCTGGCTTCCCAGGCCAACGCTTAACCACCGCGCCACTCGGCCGGCCCTATTTTAACAATTTTTTTGACATGAGGAACTGTGCTAGGCACTTCAAGGGGATACAAAAATAAGTTTTGTTTTGTTTTTTTTTTAAAACACATGACAAGAAATCTCTACTTTTGAGGAGCTTAAAACTAAGAAAGTGAAGCAGACAAGAACTTCTCCTAATGGCACTGCAACGGGACATAAGAGGAGGGCTACAGCCCAGGAGCAAGCAATATATTATGGAACCCCAAAGAGAAAGTGATGACTCCCATTTAGAAAATACAATTCTCAGTCACAAATGGCATCACCACGCAGCCCACTGCTTAGGCCTGAACCTGGCTTGCCCTTGTCTCTTCCCTTTCACCTCCGATCCATCAACAAGTCCTCTTGTTTCTCTTATCAAAATGTATTTTAAGTCCACCCACCCACAACTTCTGTTCCACCCATCACTTCTTCCCTAGACTGGTGTAATCAATTATCTTCAATCAGTCTTCCCAATTCTACTCCTACTTTTGAATCCATTCCTTTCACTACAACCAAGGTAACCAACCATTTTTGAAACATTTTAAAACATGAAAAAGATGACACCTACTTAAAACCCTAACGGACTCTCATTGCTCTAAGAAGTCTAACTATTTGTAAAAGCTCATAAAACCCCAGGATGATTTGGTTCCTGCCTGACTATACATCCTCTTCTCTCTTTCGTTGAGGATAGGGTGTCCTCACTCAGCACCTGTGCCAGAGCCTGGAGAGCGACAAACTATGTCCCAGATTGACTCCCCCAGAGGTCCTGGATATAAGTTGACTTCTACCAATGAGATTGCATAAGATTAGAAAAGGGGATTTAGACAACATTTCTGTTCCTTGTTTTCTCTCCCTTTTCTGGCAGGTAGTGTGAAGGGAAGGTCTGATTGTTCTGGGGATGTTTCCCATGGGTGACTGCTGCTTGCTTGCAGTGTCTCCCTGAGACTGGAAGTGGCCCCTTGCCCAATTCTGCAGCTTAGTTTAGAGTTTGTTTCTTTCCTTAGCTTTCCTAATGACTCTGTAATCCATTTTATCCTTCCTACTAAAACTAGCTCAGGGAAATTCTATATCTTGCTGTTCAACCCTGAATGATATATTCATTTCAAGTTTTTCTAATATATCAAACACCTGTTGTTGCTGTTGTTGTTTTAAGGTCTTTGCACATTCTTCCTAGACTGGGCTGGCCTTCTATGGGCTACTTCTCATATTTCACTTCTCAATGTAAATTTTAGCGCCTTAGAGATACTTTCTTTGGTTAATGAACTCAACTTACTGGTAGATGCTCTCCAATTTTCTATTAAATACTCTGCTTTTTAATTTAATACTAATTAATATAAGCTATAGTATATAAACGTATATCATAAAATTCAGATATTTTGTATCCATATAAGAGATGTAGCTATATATCTATTTACATCTAATCTATCTATCTACAAAACCTTGTTTATCACATTCAGCCATTAAATTGTAAGTCCTGCAACTTACCCAGCAGTGTATGCGTGGTACCTTGGAGAGTGTCAGGGACCACTATTTTAGAATAAATATATGTTGCTTCTAAGAGTTTTCCAACTTATCATCCAGCCCATTCTTCTTTCGTTGCTTTTCATTGACCATGGCTTACTAGGGAAACCAAGAGGGAGGTCTCTATCCAGAGTGGCAGGGAAGTCCTCAGACCACAGCATCAAGGCGAATCATGGTACCACTGTCAGAAAAGGCGAGGGTCACAGATGTGGTGGCTGTATCTCTATACTGTCCTATTTCCCTCGCACGTAGCAAGGTCTCTGAGTAGGTGCTCCAGAAATAAATGTTTGGTAAATGAACTGATTTCATCCCATCCTTTCCTCTGAGAGTAATACAAAGTCTGGGGAGGTTAAGTAATTTTACCAAGGTCACATATTTGTTCGGAGGTGACTCTAGATCCAGTATCATCAGATATACAGACACTGTCCTTTTCCCTGCACCATTCTCTTACAGTTTAAACTGTCATACCTCTCATATTTCTCACACTTTACTTCTCAGACTAGAAATATATTTCATTTATTTTAAATCCTGAGAAAATTAAATAACCATTTTGGATACTTAATTTTAAAACATACAGAATACAAGTATTTCCTAATCCAAGCCCTCTCACATATTGCTGTTCTCAAAATCCAAAATGATTTTATACTACTTGAAACCCAGATCTAGACCTTGGATAACAGAAAATTATACATAAATAATATAGTTCTCATATTAATGATTATATTCCTCATGACATACTTTCTGGATTAGTTTTATATTTTAATTATAACTAAGTTATATTTGGTGTCATTGATAAGGACTGTTTTCTCTATCTGTTGATACAGAAAATACAGAATAAATTTTTAAAACTGTTTTTGTTTTGTTTTGCAGTGAAATCTCAGATGTTATTTACTGTTCATATGGTATACAGAATGATAAAATGCTACTGAGATAGAAATTTAAAAGAAAAAATATCAAAAACATTTGGTTGGGGAAGGTAATAATTGTTTTGTGCCATTTAACATTACTAGTATTTGAATTGATATTTATATTGGAAAATGTGATTCAACTAAGAATTTCATATTGAAATATATATGTATTCTATAACAACATGTCTAAAGGCATCTATTTCAAATCTGCAGTAGTCAATTCCCATTTTCGATGTTCAAGTAAATAATGTCACATATAAAATAAGAATAAACCTTCATTTAAAATATATAATGGCCCTTTTATTCAACTTTTGTTTTCAGGGAATTAGGGATTTGATACACATTTTAAAATCTTTCATAGCTACTGAAACAAAAGGTTTCTCTTTTTTAAAAAAATCCAAAGTCATTATTTAGACTGACCTCTCTAACATAAAAAAAGATCTAAGAGGAAAGACCTTCACAGATCCAACATACCGAAATTGTATACAATTTCAAGATACCTTTATTTTTCTTATGAATCAAAGAGCTCCATCCTGTTCAAAATTAAAGACACACACATTTAAAGTATTAGGTTAATTAATTCTTTTAGTTCCTCAAAGAAATAATGCATACCTATATGAGTGTAAATAAACTTTAAGACAGGGAAAAATATTACATTTTGTAGATTTTTAAATTCTGAGTTTAAAGTAGACTTCACTGTCACTCTCAGGAAAACCTATTTCATCCTTCTTGGTTTTTAACGGCTTGCTAAAAATAATTTCCAGTGTATTATGTATGGAAAAGACCTCATCTTTTAGATACAGCATTTTGCATGCCCAGTAAAATCATCAACAGACAGAAAAACATGTTGCTTTCTCAGCAATTGTTGGTCATATGGATTAAGAGACAGAGCACCGTTAAATATTCCTGATTATTTGAACATAGCTCTGTAAACATTCCTCAACCCTGCACCGCAGAGTTAGACATTGAAACTACTGAAATTTCTTTGGGCAGAGAAGCTGCATGCTATGATAGCATGCGTGGCAGCTTTACTCTTTTAAACCATAGCATTTTACACAGAATTAAATCACTTTAGTTGTAGTCTCAGGATGGATTTAAACATTGTCTCCATGGAGGAAGGCCACTCTTCAGTTAATCCTTCACTTGGCCCCTAAAATAGACCAGAAAAGCAACCATAAAAGGGGACTGCTCAAAGGAATTGTCACATTTATGATTTACCTAATAATTCTAAAAATTAGGCCCTCTACTCCCCTCACATTTAAAATGGAATTAAAAAAAATAACGTTGAGCTCAATTTCCTCCTTCTTACAGTAGAAGACACTACATATATTTGTTTGAATTATATTTTTAAAATACTCATCCTCAGGGTGGTGTGTGTATGTGTTGGAAAGAGACATATTATTTTTTATTTTGTACTGGTAGCATATTAATTTAACTGTTTTAGGTAAAAATGGCTACCCTTTTCTAATTATAGATCCTGAACTTAGGTTACAATTAAAACAGAACACTTCTATTGGAGAAAAAATTTCCTTATGCTAAATCTGTTTCTTACCTCCTTTTATCTTTCATTTTGGCTAGAACCTTATTCTCCCCCAAAAACTAGTTCCAAGAAGCTTTCTTTCTCCCCCACCCATGGAAGGCATTCCGGGATGTCTGTGTTCCTGGATGCGGAATCTTCTCTGTACCCACAACCCTCTCTCTGTTCTCTTCACTTGAAGAGTCCGTGGTTACTGTCTGAATCATTCTCTGTCACTAATGACCCTGACCATTTTTGTAACCGCTCCACAATTCTAATACCTTTCAACTCACAGTCTTTAAGACGCTGTGACCTCCTCCATTACTATGTTGGATGGACCAAGTCCACCAGACTTCAATTCCACTCCAGCTCACTCCTTCCTTTCCTGTCCTATTAACACCCTCATATTCTGGGTAGTGATTGCATCATATTTACAACTTACAATTTAGCACAGGTCTCCCCAACATACTTTCTTCTTCATATCACTGCTGGCTCCCAGATATCCTACCCACTGTCAGATTGGTCTCTCTCATGTCAAACTCTGAGTCCTTAATCCACCGTATCTTCCTTTTCTTGCTAGAGTTCCAATCTCCCTATCCAGCGCTAGCATTCTAACTCCCATCCACCCACATCATGTTTATTCCTGTATCCCTGGTTTTGTTCATGGTTACTTCCACCAGGCTTGCTTTTTCCCTGACATCCTAAAAGTCTGTGCCCAAGCAAATGTTTCCTTTAAATTTTCCGTCTCTCAAGGAGACTCAACCCCAGAAATTAAACCAGTAAACACATGTGCATAGCCACCAATTTTCTGCCAGTTTTATGCTACGACCCAGATTAAAAGATGCAAATTGACGAGTGACAGTGACTTTCTCCACTATTGCAATGGGATTGCAGGGGCTCTCTTTCAGAACAGCGCAGAATCTCCAGGGATATGCATGAGAAAGTCCTTGGTTCATTTCTTGCTACCTAATCCCTAATGAGATTTCTTTCAGAAAGAAATATTTGCAGCCTCTATGAAAGTAGCATAACATGTCAATCAACAGGACAATCATGAAAAAATGTCTATGTTATTCATTACTCTAGCCTTAAACCCTAGCACAGACCTTAGCGCATATTAGATGTTCAAAAATATGTATTAAATAAGCAGGTATGTGCTGTGTAGATGATAGCATCATTGTTGAAAATATTCAAAACCTTCCTCTACAGTACTCTTCCCCACCAGAAGATTGTACATGCCTGTGTTCCGCTGACATTAGGATTCAACATGTGGCTGCCTTTGGTGCCCCCAACAAAAGTGTGAGCAACAGTGACCCATGCCACCTCCTAGTAGGTAGTTTAACAGACACTGTGTGGCTTACCATTTCTTTCTTTTCCCTTGTACCATAAGACTAGCAATGCCCAGATACACCTGCTCCATCCGACTATGTTCAGAGTCAAATGCATATTCAGCAGAGTCATGGCAAAGAACAAACCTTGGTTTTATAAGCGATTGAGGTTTGGGGTCATTGAGTACCATAACATAGCTGAGCCAAAGCTATCTGATACAGAGAAAATCAAATATGTGAAGTAGAATTATTCTCACCTAGTCCTGGCTATTGCTTCTGAAAGGAAAGACAATCCCTTTATTCAATTTGTGAATGCCTTCAATACAAAAACAGTGTTCCCCAGTGAAACAGAAAACTTACTGCCGGAAGGGACAGAAAGAGGCATGAGACATTTTTCTCTTTACCTTTGTTTGAATTTGGTAGGATAAATTTGAGGAAAAGGATATTATAGGAAGGTTGTTTTTTAACCTTTTAGGTCATAAAAATCTTATAAAATGTGTATATGGAGCTTGTATTATGTATAATTTAAAAATAGTAATAAAATAAATATAGGAGAGGATAAAGTGGCAACCATAAATTATCATAAACATTGGGTAGAAATATTTTTGTGAATATGTATATTAACTATTTCAGATGCCAAAATATAAATGATCAATTTAATGTTTTTCTACTTCAACTGGTAACCTAGAAGTTTTGGTATTATTCCCTCTATGAAACACTTCAAAAGAAGATTTTAGAGCTGTAAGTTAATTTAGTCCAATATTCAGGCAGGAAATGCATATCTCTCTGTATAATTTCATCTAGGATACCACTTGAGAAATTTAGCTTTGCTTTATGTAACTTTTGTGGAAAATTTCCTTCTCAGATCTGATCCATAATTTAGCATGTGTAATTAACACATGTAATGATGTGTTAATGGTCTCTTATTTATACAGCATCTAGCTTCAATGAACACAAAGTACTCTATTTACTTAATTTATTCTCTAAACATATGCATCTGGAACTAACTTTGGACTTAAATTAACTCCACTAAAGAGTAGATTTCTGTAAAACAAGATTTATTTAAAGGCAAGAATAAAAAAATTAAGACATGCAAATATTCTTTTGCATGCCAAACTTATTTAAAGCTTTTGATTTAGAATTATGAGTACCTAAAACGTATTTCCTACCCCCATCAGTGTTCACCCATCTCCTTACGGCTACCTACAACCTTACATTTTTATTAACATCATAAGAACTTAATTTGTAATGAAAAGCTACTGTGCAGTCGCAGCTAATTCTACATTTACTTGCTTCTATAATTTACTTAACGGCTGTATCTTACATTAATATTCACCACCAAAGCCCCCTTCTAATATTACTTGATTTGACAGAAATGCATTAGCTATGACAAATGCTTCATAATGTACTCAGTATTATTGCAAGCAGAATCTATGGTAATTATTGCTATTTAAACACACAGATTATCCCTTCTGGTTTTCTTCAAATAAAAAAAAAAAGGAAAATAAAATCTATAGCCATCAGAAATTAGAAATATCTGCTTTTAAAATACACTTTGTATTCATATCATTTCCCTAAAACAGACAGATATACAGAGGTAGTATCATGTAATAATCATGGTGGACCCATATGTTTATTTGAAGAAAAGAAAAAATAAAAAAGAATAAACTCTTCACTTGTATGTGAAAAAGAGGGATCTCAGGAGGATGAGTTACTTTGTGTAACAGTACGATTATGGCCTTTTTTTCACTCAATATCAATTCTTCCTCCAGAGGTACCTTTCTTGAACTGTTCTGTCCGCGTTACATATGGCCAGATCACCAGCTCCTTTCAATAAAGAAAAATCCAGAAGATGAAGAGGGATTTCTTTTGTACTTTAATGATCACTAAAAAGCATAACACACATTGCCTGATTAACTAGTAAGTTATTTGACTGGTGGTATTTGATATTTGACTTGTTCAACTTTGGAAGCTAAGCCCACAGAGTCATTGCCTATTATTATTCAACTTATTTCAGGGAGCATGGATCATTTTAAAGTAGCAAGTAATTTAAATCTATCTTATGATTCAAATATACTCAGAGAGAAGTTTAGATATGGTGTTCTCAACTATTTTTTTTAATCAAATAGCAGTATCATTAACTCTCATCTCTATATCACTCAATTTCATTTTCAAAAAGTACTCTTCAAGTTTGCTTATCATGTATGATGATCCTTAACTATTTATTTTATCTTCTAGGTTTTCCAGATTTGTGAACCGATTTACTGAGCCTGGTTCTGTGCCAGGCAGAGTGAATCGTAACAGGAAACTCAAAGCGTCTAAGGCACTGGCTGAGAAATCACTGAGTGACTGAATCAACTGGAGGGGCTACAAATACCATTTCCATTATCATAAAATGGAGTTTTAGACTGAATTTTTATCACAATGTACAGACTGTAAAGAATTGAATACAAAAACACAAAAGGGATGCGTTGCAATACATGAGAGAAATCACTTATGGAGACATAAAAGGTAATGTCCGAAAAATAAATAAATAAAAATAAGGTACTATCAATATAGGTATTATTTCCCAAAGAAAATGTAACCTTTGGGATCCCTATAAATTGTTTCTTCAAATCTACAGATTTCTGATCATGTATTTTAATTTTTGAAGTGTTCCACTTGTTATTCCCTGCTTTGACAAAATAATAGAAACTCATATTTAGAAAGAACATATCTTACAGGGCATTTGATTGAAATTGTTACCTTAGTGGTTTTAAAATGAATTTTTAGCCAAGGGACTCTTTCTTCAGAAAAAGATTATGCAGGAGTCCAGATGTGAATAGATAAACATAGAGACTGAAACTGGACTGAGAAATCTGGAGCTCTGAGCTCCACACACCATGGTCCCTAACGGAGATCATGGGGAGCCCTAGGGTCCACAGAACAGATTGGAAACCACTGCCTCATATATACTCCCCACTAAAATGCCCCAGGCCAGCTTAATCTATTACTTAGATTGTTGTTACACAACTTCAAGGACTGAGAATTCATCACTTCCCAAGGTAGCCCAGTCCATTTTCAGGTAGCTTTTAATTTTGAGAGAAGCCTTTCTTATTGAATTGAAATCCAACTTTCTGCAAGTTCCTTTCACCATCCAGTTAGCTCGTGTATCTCTGAGGCCTAGAACCGCATATGGATGTAGTAAGTGTGAGCATGGAGCTCTTGGATAAATGAATGAATAAACAAACCTCTTTCTTTTATTTTTTCTTTAAGCCAGAAATTTCATAATCTCTTTTCCAAATAACGAAGTGTTTGCACACAGTTTTCAACATTTTCTTAGGGTTCAGGGTGCCAGTTACTTTAAATGATTTCCCCATGTTGGAATTTCCAGATCCTTAACTGTCTTGAGTGGTTTGTTCTGGCCTTGAACAATTTCCTAAACTTCCTTTGAACTGAGGAGACCAGGACTAAGCACAATGCACTAAGCATGGTTTGACGAGAGCAGAGTTAAGTACAGCCACTGGTTTTATAAGTCTGGACTCATTTGTTTATGACTTCTGAATAGGATTGCAAAAACTGCTAAGTTAGGATCATCATGTGGTTGACTCCCACTAAATATGTGGTTCGCTCAATACCTTAAATGGTTGGTGAATTATGGCCTGCAAGCCAACTGTGTCACACTGTCTATTTTTATAAATAAAGTTTTATCGGAATATAGGCACATCCGTTCATTTGTATATTATCTATGGCTGCTTTCACATTATAATGGCAGAGCTGAGTAGGTATGACAGGAACTGCATGGCCTGCAAAGCCTAAAATGTTTCCACCTGGTCCTTTATAGAAAATTTTTTTTTCAAATCTGCTCTACACCATTCTTGCCCAGAACCAATAAAGGTTTAGGCCAATGTAAACAGTGCCACCAAATACCATAAACCCAGGGAACCTAGGAAAATGCTCCCTCCAAGGAAAAGCTAGCTTTTACTTTAGAATTCCTTTAAATCAGCATTTCTCCAAACTCTGTAATCGGTAGAATTATCTGTGAAATTTTTAAAAAGTGCCAATTCCTGGGCCTCTAACTAGGTCAACTGCCTCAGGGAACTCAAGGGTATGGCTTTGACCCATCTCTGGCATTATCTCCCGTGTCGGAGTCCTATCCTTCTACCATGGTCCCCTTCAGCTTATTTCTGCTATTGTTGTTACTATTGTGGTTGTCTGTTTGTTTAATTTTTACTGTGAAATAATTTTAGACCCACAGAGAAGTTGTAAAAAAAATGCAGAAAGCATTCTTGTGTAACCTTCATTCAGATTCCTCCCATGATAACAGCTGGTATGCCGTAGTAAAATGATCAAAATCAGAAAACCAATGTCAGACACTACTGTGAAGCTGAACTACAGATTTTATTCAGATTTTAGGTTTTAACATGCAATCTTTGAAAATGTGTATTTCCTTGAAACTGTTGCACAATTGTAATCACCACCACAATCAGGAAATAAACTATTATATTACTCCAAACAAACATGCTCACGCTACCTACTGCAGTCAGAGCCTTCCTCTATCTCTACACCCTGAAAACTACCATTGCACAGTATAATTTGGGAAACGCTACATAAATGGAACAGTAGAGTCTGGAACCTTTTGAGATTGATTTAGTTCACTCACCACAATGCCCTTCATATCTGCCCAAGTTGTTGCATGTTCCTTTTTATTGTTGAGTAGCACTCCAATATATTGATGTACCACAACTGGTTAATCCATTTGTCCAGCGAAGGATATTTGGGTTGTTTCCAGTATTTTTTGCTGAGTATGAATAGAACTGCTATAAAAGTTTGTATCCAGGTTTTTGAGTGAATGTAAATCACTCAAAAACCTGGATACAAACTTTTGGATAAATCCCCAGGAGCAAGATTGCTGGGTCACATGGCAAGTGTATGTTTACCTTTATAAGACACTGCCAACTGTTTTCCTCAGTGTCTATACCAGCTTCCACGCCCAGGAGCAATGTATTCCAGCTGCTTTTCATCTTCATCAGTGCTTGGCATTGTCAGGATTTATTTATGTTATTTTAGCCATTCTAATTGGTGTGAAGAAGGGTCTTCCTAGGGCTTTAATTTGCATTTACCTAATAGCTAATGGTGTTGACTATCTTCTCATGTACTGACCTACCATAGGTGCATTCTTTGGGAAAAGAGCTGGTCAAGCCTTTCGACCATTTTGTAATTGGCTTGTTTGCCTTCTTACTCTTGAATTTAATGTGTTCTTTATATATTCTAGATATAAGGTCTTTGTTAGATATGTGAATAGAAAATATTTTCTTCCAGGCTAAGCTTTGTCTGTGGCAGAGTGAGTTTTAAATTTGATGAAGTCCAATTTACCTTTTTTTTTTTTTTTTTTATGGATCACAGTTTTGGTGTCACTCTTTATCAGTCCGGGTCCAATCAAGAGAGAGAAATTACACAGCAATTTGAACATGGAAAGTTTAGTATTAACTCTAACAGGGGATTGCTTAATGATGGTTGGCTAGTAAGAAAAAAAGAGATCTCTAAATAAGACAGGTCTAGCAGATATAAGAAACAGCCACCTAAGGCTGAGGTCCTATGCTTAAGGAGGGGCCTACCCCTCTCAGGCCTGAACTCCAGACCTTGTGATAGAGGGTGCAACCATGCCTCACCCGATGGTTGAGAGGTTGCTGTGGGGCCTCATTGGTGGAACATACTGGAAATCTGTCCTTTAGGTACCAGGAAAACTATTCGTGGGTAGGTATCTTACTGGAAGCACAAAGCTACAAAGCTGCCATAGGGGTGTGTTGGGGGAAGCTGCTGGCCTGTGGGTGCCTCTCATCACCATTCACATGAGGAGCTGGGTACCTTTGGGAGAAGCTGTCCCCACTGCAACATTCTGGCCAGGGAGTACCTGAGACCAGGAAGAAAAACCCCTTCCTCCTGCAATGTCTCTCCAGTGCCCTCTACTGACAAAGCTTAAAATCATGCCAGTTAGTAAAGGAAGGATGTTTAAGGGGTCCACATCCATATTCCCAGGGTGGAGCTGATCAACAGAGCTCTGCCCCACAGTTTCCACAGGGCCTGTTGGAGAGGCACCGTGCCTCTGCTTGCATCAGTGCTGAGCACAGATGGTCATCAGGACTCTTCCTCCAGTTTTTGAAGTGTCCAGTGGGAACAGGGAGAAGAGTGGTTTTTTTGAAATGTTCACCTGCAGCAGACTGTGTATAGTCAAAAGGGTTTTAGGGCTACTGTTTTCCAAATCTAGAAGAAGGCTAGAAAGAGCAGAATTTTCTTGGGGATGTTGTGTCTGCAACCATTTCCAGTTCCAGATTGCAGGCTGTTCTAGAGCTCAGGCTGGCATATAGAGGTGGCAAAACAAAACAAAAGAAACAAACAAAAATGAACAAAAAAAGGGGGACTTCCATTAGGGTCATCCTGAAGTGCTTAGTCAGTCCTGCTTGTCTCCACCTTTCAAAGTCTTCTTATAGTTGATATATATATATATATATATATATATATATATATATATATATATTTGTCCAGGGTTCATAGTTGTAACTTAAAAGAGGATAGGATGAAGTGAGCTTACTCCATCTTCTCTAGAACCAGATACTACCCATGGCCTATGTTTAAACTGACTTATTTCCTTAGACCACATGCCAAGGCTTGTCCACATGTAGGTGTTTCCGAGCCTGGCTCAGGGAGATTCCTTCTAAAAAAGATGCTTATCCTGATCCAAGTCTTCCTCATTTGCTAATGCTGGAGATGACCAAAATGTGGGCAATCAAGAGACAGACACATTATTATGAAGATCAAGCTCTACTACATAGTGGAGCCGGCCCAAAGGAAAAACTGAAATTGTCCTAAATTGCCAACTGGTGGTGACAAATATTCATTTGGCATCATTGATTCTCCCTTTTCTTACATATCAAAGGTCCTGGAAATGCCTCCGCACTCTGTCAGCTAAACCACCATTTTTTTTTTTTTTTAAAGATTTATTGAGGAATTGGGGGAGGGGAACCAGGGAAGGGGAACAGACAAGTTGCGGTCCTTTTGTTCTTCAGTCTAGTTGTGGAGGACATTGCTTCACCGGCCCATGTTGGTATCATCATTGCACTCTTCTTGGGTGAGACAGATCGATCACCGGCCTCTGGATGGCCACTCACAGTGGCTCTTGGCAGCTCACGCTGGCTGCCGGCCACTCACTGTAGCCTATGGCAGCCCACTGCAGCAGGGGCGGCAGCTATGCCTTTCTGGGGACTCACAGCAGCCCAGCTCCAGGTGGAGCTTTGTTCACCATCTTAGCTGTAGAGGACAGTGTCACTGGCCCTCATGTGGGATCCAAACCGGAGCCGCTGGTGTCCCAAGCCAGCTCTTAACCAACTCACCACTCGACCGGCCCTAAACCGCCATTTTTGATGTTGCTAGCTATCAACTTTCCCCCTGGGTTTTCCTTTTCATAGATGATTTCTTTTTAATCCCCCCCTCACCTTTTCCCCCCATTTGTGTAGACCAGAGAAGAGTGGGAAATCCCACTCCTATCTCAAAATTACACATCATGATTTAACAATCATTATGATGATAATAATGATCACAATAATAAAGAGTAACAACGATCTTTCTACCATTTCATAGTACCTACTATGTGTCAGTCATTATAACAGGTGTCTTAACTGCATTATTGATCATCCTCACTACAATTGATTAGTTGACAGATGAAGAAAATTAAATGGTACAGCAGAGAATGGCAACCTAGAGTCTCATTCCAAATGTCATCTACTTTTCCCAAAACCATCCCTTGCCTTCACCCCCCTTCACACACCCTCCCGCATCTCTACCATTTCTTTTGTTTGTACCTTTAGACATACATTGTAGCATTTCGATTTTAACTTAGTCTGCAAAACAATACTGCAACCTCCTTGATAGCAGTGAATTACCATAGGTGTTAAAATGCCTACCTGACACAGAATCCTGTTTTAGACACTGAGTGGCTACTGATTTGTCATAGCTGTCAGTTTAGAGGCTGTCCCTCTCTGGAAACTGACTTAACAGAGAGATTAAGAGAATTTATCTAGAGAGCCACAAATCCATTCAGTGATCAGCTGAGTGGAAGGGATGCTCAGTGATTAATGGGGCTAATCTGACTGATGATCAAAATTTGACCATGCATACATATGAGCACATAACTTGAGAAGAGGTGTCATTGCGTGCATTAATTTAAAGCCCCATATGAAGAAATGGAGCCCAGTGTCAGAAATGCAAGTACAAGCCTTTCAAATATACACATTTCAGACACACGCATATGATGATGATACCTGATAAAGGTTCATATCAGTCATGCCAAGGCTCCCATCCTGATTACAAAGTACATGCTGTCCATTTCTCTGAACATGATGACATGTTATCAAAAGATGATAAATGTCCTCACAAACAGGTAGGGCTAAAAAAAATGCTTGCAATATTTCTCTGTGGTTTTGCAACAACAAACATCTTAACTGGACTTCCTTATTCCTGTTGAGGAATAAAAAATCAAAAGGCTTTAAACTACCAGGAAAGCTCACATGTAAAGAGATAAAAACCAAAGGATCAGAGCATTGAAATAGACATCACATTACATCTAGCACAACCACAATCCAGAGCTGCAACTTGCTCCAAAACATTCTTAACAACTAGTACCCAGCCTGTACCAGAGTTCCTCCATGGTCAGGAAAATATCTAGTGCTCTATTTGATAGAAAGGTTTTTTGTTTGTTCATTTATTCGTTTGTTCGTTTGTTCGTTCGTTCATTCATTCATTCATTTGCTGGTTATTTACATTATCCTTTTTTTTTTTTAATGAGACAAGACTGTGCAGGGCGCTAGGAAAATAGCCATGTATTTCTGCTCTTAAGTGACTTCTAGTCTATTCAAGGCAGCAGACAAACAAAACTCCACAAGAAGTACATTATTTACAAATGTAATGGAGAGTCCATATGTGGTATCAAAAATAACTTCTTGTTTTATATTGAACCTAGTGAGTTCCTCTGTATTTTTCACCAATTATCCCTGGTTGTGCACTTTCATGCCATACAGAAGGAGGCTTTTTTCATTCTTTTACAGGGCGACATACCAGATATTTGAGGACAGCTAGCATTTTACCTTCAAAACTTCTCCAGGACAAATGCCTGCAGAATTTTAACAATTCTTTCACATTTGACAAAATGTTGTGGCCCTTAATTCACTGCTCTGATCCAACATGCTAGGTTTTTTTCTCTCCAAACACAGTGGCTCACAATCTATCACATATGTTTACAATCACATTTGTGACAATGAATTACATGGCCTTAATATAAATGCAAGAGGGGCTTGAAAATGCAGGGGAACACATGGATATTTAGTGAGCCATTGTCTCTACTGAAAATTCCAAATCTCACCTGACATTAGGATAGTACATCTAACAACAGTATTATCTTCTTCACTGTCAATCTTACACCTTTACTGTATAACTTCCAAATGTAATCACATACACACACACACAAAAAAAAAACACACAACATATACATACATAATAACATTAATATGGTAATAGAATGGAGAAAAATTGATTGAGGAAAGAGGATCAAAAATATGCTTACTGAAAATATAACACATACAGAGGGTGCTAAAAAAATGTATACACGCCGGCTGAGTGGCGCGGTGGTTAAGCGCTGGCCTGGGAAGCCAGCGGCCCCAGTTCGGTCCCACATATAAGGGCCAGTGACTCTGCCCTCAAAAAAACAAAAACAAAAAAAAAATGTATACACATTTTTAAAAGGAAAAAACTGTATTAGAATTATAATACTCAATATATACCGATAACAAAAGATGAATACAACTCATGAGCATACATTTTTTTGGCACCCCCAATATAGTAGCATCACAACCTTGCATCACAGAGGCAACATGCCGACTGCTCAGGATCAGGCCTCTGGAGCTAGATTCTCTGGATCCCAATGCTGGTTCCATCATTACCAGTTGTGTGACTCTGGGCAAATACCTAACTTCTCTGTTCTGTAATGTCTTCATTCACAGAATAAAAATAAGATCAGAACCTTTGTCGAGCCGTTGTGACAATTAAATAAGTCAATCTCTGGAAAAGCTTAGAGTGCTTGATTCATAGTGTTATAGATGTATACATTATTGTTGTTACTACAATTCAATGTGCAACGAAAATGCAATTTTTTATTTGCTAAAACCAAGTCAGTATTCCTTCATAGCTCCCACCATGCTAAGTTGGAAGTGGGTGGGAGGATGTATTTTCACATATAACTTATGTATTAACATAATCACAGTCTTTCCAGGTTGAATAGTCTCTTTTGGATTTTTTTTTTAAAAAAACAACTCTATGGCACAGAGATAACTTTCATGTCTCTTTCTCTTTTTGTGCTTGATCTACCTCTCCCTCTTCCCTTCAATTAATTTCAGGAGGATTACAATTGTTCATAACATGTGTCCTAATCTTCCTGGCAGTCAAGGCAAAAAGAAAAATGAAGCTCCCATATGACACAGGAGGAAGCATACCAGTTCTATGAAGAGCTAATATCAATTTAATTTCGCCTTTTGGTGCTTGCAAAGTATCTCCATATCTAGAATAGAATCCTTGACCAGACTACAATCAAGGTGAAACTCGTAATCTTGCTCTAGTGCGTCTGACCCAGTGAAGAACCGAAATGCATTTCTCCAATTAACCTGCTTCTCAACCTTCTGTCCATCCAATGTCACAGCTCTGTAGAAACAGGACAGAAATGACATTAAAGAGCTTGCGGTTGGAATAGACTCGAGCCCACTGGGCAGTTCGCTGCTGAAGTCTTGGCTGTTTTCTTAGGCCAGGGGTTTCAGAGCATGAATAAATCCAGCTCTCTGGAAGGGAAGTTTCGGTATTTATTTGTTTAATCTCTCCACACAGTCCACAACCATTACCTGAAGGTAGAACTCAGAATTGAATTTCTATTCCCAGAGGACACTGCTGTTGCTGCTAGAATCGGCCTAAATCCCTAGTATGTAACAAGCACATTTGCAGTTAAGAGTCTATTAATAAACTGATGAAAGCTCAACAGTTAAAAGCGGAAGAATGCTAGTTAATGCTCTCCGTTGCTCTTAATAGACTGAAACCTGTTAAAACACTGCTAGATAATAATGCACATTTTTCCTGCATTGGTAGGAGGACAAGAACACACACACAATTGAGAGATTAATTTCAATAGGCTCTCTGCCAAAAGCAGCTAGAATGGAGCAAAACCTAGAGTCCAGAGGGTCCAAAGAGCCCCATGGAAAGGCTGGAGATAAAACCCGAGATGTTTCACTCAGACAGAACTCTATGATTACATTATCAACTTTTCCTGCAGCTATTAAATCAGTGGAGCAAAAAATAGGCACATTTGGTCTGTAGATAGAGAGAGCTGGGTACAGCGGAAAGAAGATTGAAATGGAACAACAGATGTCTCAGGGCTCCCGTATCAAGGTGCATGCTTGGAAGGACTCTTCTGGGGACTCTAATTCAGAGAATGGCTTATTGAGCACAAAAATGAGAGAAGTTAGAAGATAGAGTTTTAAAGACTTTCCCTATTCTTTAAGTTCCCAGATGGGCTGTTTCATCTATTTTTGGATTTGTGATGTCAAACCAACCAGTTGATGCAGCCATTTCAATGAGATTTTTGCTTTTGTGACACCTGTCAAGTTTTAGCTACAGAGTCAACACTTGGTTCTCCCTTTCTAGTTAGGAACCTGTCTGCCCCACCCTAGGTCATGAGTTGTCCTTGACTTGCAGTGGGTTCCAGACCTCCCAAAGATTGTGACGCTCTTGGTAGGATCAGGATATGGCCTTGATGTCAGAGGAACCTCACTCTTCTGGTCATGAAGGTCTCATTCTGATTTCCTGTCTCATTGTCCAAATTTGGATTCACAACCTCCCTCTGAAACTGTGAGGCTATCCATTCATCTTTGACAGATACAGCCTTCCTAAAATTCTTTTGCTTCCATGCATGGCTCTAGTGTGTTGAATCTTATACCAACCTGGGTTTAGCTACCTGGGCTTGCCTTAGCCACCATGATCAATGTCCTTATGACTGTCCCAATTTCTCTCTTGTACCTAAGTCTTTTTGTCCTGTCTTTTCTATGTCTGCTGTACAGAACAGAATAGAAAACCACTGTGGCAGATTATACAAAGATGACCATAGAAATAGCTTCCATCTCACATGACCATCTTACACTGGGGCTTTGACACCTTGCCACCACTGGGTGGAATCTAGGTCCTCTATCCTCGTGCCTGTCACAACCAGTAGAGTATAGTAGAAGGATATTATGCCTGTAGACGTTAGGTCATAACAGTAAATGAAGCCTCAGCTTGGCCGTCGTTTTGGAACCCAGATGCCATGCTGTGAGAAGCCCAGGACATAGAGAAGCCATCAGTAGGTGCTCTTAAACAGTCTGGCTCATGTTCCAGCCAAGGAGCAACATCAACACCTGACATGTGAGTGAGGAAAGCTTTGAGGGGACTCCAGCACATGCTGTCATTTCACTGTAACTCCCCAGAAGACAGCATCCCTCCTCCTTCTGAAGCAACCTCCCCCACCTCATAATCATGAGAGATATCAATAATATAATGCTAATGATATCACTAAGATACTAATAATCATGAGAGATATGAAGATAACTGATTTTGTTTTCTTCCCACTACAAAGTCTGTAGGGCTTTGTTTTGTGTACACAAAACACATTGAATAGCTGAATATTTAGAGGTCTCTAGACAAGGCATTCACAAAACAGCCTACTGCATGTTTTGATAAAGTTTTGTTGAAACACAGCTCATTCATTTACATATGCCAGTGGCTGTTTTCATGTGACAGCATCAGAGGTAAGTAGTTGTAACACAGACAGCATGATCTATAAAGGCTAACATATTTAATACCTGGCTCCCTTATAGAAAAAAGTTTTCTGAACCATGATCTAGAAAAATGGCTGGGTTTTTTTTTTTTTTGGTAACTTTTTAATCATTTTGCTACTTAATATACTTGTATCCTACCCAGATATGTAAAATTTTATTTTAATTGGCACACTAAAGGAAGAGCTACACATATACACTCATGAATTTGAATAAAGCTCTCGTTAAATTGAAATACACCCAAAGTTTGTAAATAGCCATATATGTGATTTTCACTATGCTAATTCTGAATTGAGTATGAGGTGAGGTACCCCAAATTAAATATATTCATTGACCAACCAGGGATTGTGATGCATTGTAGTCGATGTTTTCTTTCTTTTTTTTTTTTTCTGGAATAAGAAGAGAGCCTATACAATGGGATGTATCTTGAGAGTATCATACTAAGTGAAGTAAACCAGACAGAAAAGGACAAGAACCATATGATTTCACTCATATGTGGGACATAAGACAGAAAGCAACAAATGAACAAACACATGGACATAGATAAGAGTATGGTGGTTACCACAGGTTAAGGCGGGAGGATAAAGCGGGTAAAAGGGATCAAATATATGGTGATGGGGGGAGACTAGTCTTTGGGAGATGAGCACACAATACAGTACAGATGATGAATTACAGAACTATACACCTGAAACATATAATGTCATTAGCCAATGTAATCCCCCAATAAATTTAATTAAAAAAAAAGACAGCTGAAAAAAAACAGAAACTCCTGACTATTCATAAATTTATACTAGGTGAGATTTTGATGAAAATAAAACAAAAGCTTTTTCAGGCTTTTGAGGGAAGACAAATATTGTGATAAAAAACCAACATCTCAACTATATTAGCCTGATGATGGAGTACCTACAAATTGAACAGGCTTGCTTTATGGATTCTAAGTGAAAAAAAGAACTTTGTCAGTCAAGTCCCACTTGACTTCTTTCCTTCATTACTGTTTGGATTATTTAAAAAAAAATAAATTTCTGCAGGATACAACTTAGGAAAACTATCTTATCCTCTCACATTAATTGCAAGTTTGATGAAAGATGCTACCTTTACCCTTTTGAATAAAGCGAATAATAGTGGACAGAAACACTCAATGGTTTGAGAGCCAGGACAAGTAAACCATCCTATCACTGCTCTAACCATAGCTATTAGATTAGTGGTTTTTAACACAAAGACATATAACCTGGTTAGAATCTTAGATTACTTTTAAGTAAGCAACTGGTTTTCACCTACGTTTTCAAAAACCTTTTTAAGATCCACTCATCCTTCAGGGTAAGGAATAATTCTCCCCTTCTTAGGACACAAAAGGTAACACATACTAGTATCTGGGAATGATGAACAGATACTACATGGCAAATGAGAAATTTATGAAATGTTTCTAGTAATAGGGCAATAATAACTATGATTTCTGTCCCATTTTTGATACTCAGTCTTCTGCAAGGCAGATTCTTTAAAATGGGGATAGCGATAACTTAGAAATAATTCTTTACATATTTTTAAAAAAATTTTGTGTGAGGCTACAACATGATAATTTATATGATGCCATATTGAAATTTTAAAAGCTATATAAGTAAAAACTGCACTGTTTTTCCTGTTCAGGAAATCATCAACTTTATAGGGAAAACTATTTATGACTTTGAACTCTAGACTAGATTACCTTATTTTTAAATACCACTATAGACTAATCTAAAATGTCTTAACTAACATAAGAGAAAGCTTGCATCCATGGGCCCTCAACCAATCCTTTCTAGGTTAGTGGATTTTCAGTTACCAAAATAACTGGACTACATATCACCTCAGTTATCTGAAAGAATTAAAGTACTTTTTCAAAATAAAAACTCCTAGGAGATAATACACATCCTGTGAGACTCTAATCTCTTCCAATGTAGGTAATGTTATATCTTTATTCGATAATTTTGTCAACTCATTTAGAAAAATTAACATGTTATGGAAAAACAAACAAACAATCAAAGCCAGACATTTTTCCCCTTTGTATTTAAGACCTGAGTTTTGTTGTTCCAGAGAATCATGTTATTGTCTAGATGGTACTATAAAATCAACATATACAGAAAAACTAAGGTTAAAATGGCTTTACGGACAACTTCTAAATTATCTGCTATACATTTGACATAGAGAGACCAAAGATGGTACTTTTCAATACACATGAATCTTTTGTCCGTCAAAATTATAAAAAATAACAGTATGGTTTTTTCATTAACAAAATGTGGCCTAGCCAAAAGCTCTGGCTTTTAACCTTATCTTCTCTTACCAGCCTCCATGCAGGTGAAAACCACAGTAAAGACATGGAGAGCACAAATGTAGGCAGACACACGCATTAGAATCTTTGAACAGGTCCAACAGCTGATATGCAAAGGCGATTATTTACAACAGCCTACTTAGGGGTGTGGGAGACTTTCATAAGTAAGAGGGTCTATCCTGAATAATCCAACAGACACAGTGATATCAATCAGCAAACAAACCTGGGCTAATGCTAACAAAGATGATGGGGGATGAGGCATTTTGCTGCCTAAGAGGTGACAGTAAGGAAGAAGGCCCTGGGGGGAATCGGAAGGCGGTTCAAGTCCTATCTCTGCCTCTTCCAAATTTGTGGACTTCTGTCAAGTTATTTCACTCAGAACCCGGTTTCTTTTACTAAAACATCAAGAATGTCTACTTCCAAGAGTTAGGTACTCCCTAACTTTCACAAGCCTCTGGCATAGAATTCCTAAATCACTTTGCTTTCTGTCGTCTCCTCCACTAAAGTGAGTCACTGGAGGACAGGAGCCACATCTGAAGACGAGCAAATACTGAGTGCTCCTTAAATGTTTCAATGAAACAGTTCATCTAAGGAGTTATGTTAAGGATTACATAACCTTGACATTCGGCTTAGCATATGCTGGTTAATAATATTTGTGTCCCCTTCTACCTCCTTCATATGACAGTGTCATTCTACTTGCTGTAGACTTCCATGGCATCACGTCTGCTATTTTCTCGTGACAAACTATTACCTATCCTGAATTATATTTTGGGTTTATTTCTTGTTTTCTCAACTCGTATTCTGCATCTTAGATTTCCATCTCTGCAGTATCTTGTATATTGCCAAAAATACTTGTATTATAGATGAATGAGTGGGTGTGGGTGGATAAAAGAACAAATAAATAACCTAGAGTTCATGAGTCAGACTCAAATCTCTGACCATTTTGGAGAAGGATGGAAAAGTTTTTCTTCTATTTCCTGGGCAGCATGAAAGAAATGTATTTTTTTTCCCCTGGTTTTACTTAATTCTACTAGAGAACTGGTAGGGAAACAGAAAATTGGACAAAAATAAAATAAGGTTTAAATGGGTATCATTACTGCTACACATTGTGCAGCTTGACCTTCACCTTGGAGTTTGGCCAGGCACCAGCTGTTAGTCTGAGGGTGATTGATCTGAGCAATCACGTAAGTATAGAATGTTGTCAAGACTGCCCCAAAGTGAGTAGTAACAAAAGCAAACTAGAGCACTGGCTGTGTTCCGGCCGAGTGGCACAGACTCCACCCCATGGAGTTAAATATGCTCTCTGCCCTCAAATTTAACCCGATACCAATGTCACCACTTGACATTAGTACACAGTCAATCTGAGTCAACTGAGCTTTTTAAAATGTTCTTAACCCTCCTTAGAAACTGAAGTGGTACAGTAATTTTTGATGAATCTAAATACAATTATGATACTTAAAATAGCAACTTAATTCTATGCTGTCTTGGAAAATGTTCAACCCAAGGGTTGCACATTGAAATTCTGAGTTACACTGGTTAACGTCTTTGATTTGTATTACAAAGTAGTTAAGTGTAATAGCCTTCAATTAGTAAACCTATTGACTATGTGCATTCAAACTGTCACTCTGTATTTTAGAGTGTGCTAGATTTTACTTGTAAAATAATTCTTAGGATGATCTTCTAGAAAATAAAAGTAATATATTACTGTTCACTGAGAGTTTTAGTGTAAGACTGCTAGTTGCTGTGATAAACATATATAGGATAAAGGTGTAGGCTCCATCAAGGAGGTGGAAATTTGATGGGGTTGACAAGTAGGGAGTTATACAATTTCAATAGGTGCCAGGACAGAGCTTACAGAGAAACCTGGATGTGGGAGTCACCCAGGCAGAGTGTGAATCAACTCATGTATTTGTGTGACTCCATGTCTGCACTAGCTCACAGCATGTGCATCCTCTGTGCATCGGTACATGATACCCGGGGTGGGGTGAGGTATAATGGAGGACTTGGCCAGGTAAAAGATGTATACGCCTTGCTCCCAATCCTCAGGTGATCTCACTGGGCTGTAGTTCAGGAGAGATGTGGAGGCCGGCCACAAATGGTAGATCACAAAGAAGTTCTGATGCCATGTTTAAGAGTTTGGAATTCATAGAACATAAATGCAACTGTAATTCTTCATTTAAATATCTGTTTCAGTTTGGGTTTTACTGAGGATTCAGTAGAAGCTTACCTCTCTGGACTGTTGCCATGTTTTGTTTCACATTTCATGCCTATTACTATAAATATCAAACCCTTCACTTTTCCAATTTGGAGTAAAAGTGCTCTAATGGTCCTCGTGTTTTTTACAGGTGCCAATTTCATATTCTGTCATATTTGATGATGGTTTAACTTTTTTTGTTATAGTTTCTACTTTTATGAATTATTATTTTGCAATTGAAATATGTTACTATTATTTAAGTTTATGCCTACTCAATTCCTAAGAACAGTACATAAATAGAAGGAAAAATATACCCCTTCAGAAATTAAAAGAAAACAAACAAACATACAAATGCACACAGACACGCAGATGTTTCTAGAAGTATAGCATCTGTAGACAAAGCCACTGGGAATTTAATTTAATTTTTAAAATTCATCCAGATGTCTAGTATTCCACAGATACTGATTAGGTGTTTAGCTTATTTATTTTACAGATTTGATATTTATGGTAAAGAAAGACAAACAGTCACATACACAGTGTGTATACATACACGTGCACATGTATACACATACACACACACAAGTAACGGGCCCAGTTGCTTTGGGCTATAACAGAAAATTATATACTAGCTTATCAGATTAGACTTAATTTCCCTCTTCTCTTGCATACTATACACCAGCCCCCCCGGCCGCCCAAACAAAGCTCTATGATGGGTTCTTTAAGAATTTAGGTCCTTACTGTTTCACTCATTCATTATGCTGAAGAAAACATGTTCTTGTCCAGGTGAAGAATTCATTGTGAAACTCTTTCGTGATTCAAGGAGAGGTTATATGTAATGTTATCTAGTTTAAAATTTTTATCAGCCTAATGGAACCAGCAAAATAACATTCATCTTGATCTCCTCATGCACAAAAAGTGCAGGATGGAATATTTTTTGTTATTCCATGTCATCCCTATTATACAATTTGTCATCACTGATTCACATACAAAGAGTCTGGAACCCCAATATTCAAATGAGCTTTAGGTGTTTTCTTTCCCCACTTCTGAATTTCCTTTCTCTTTTTGCAATCTCTCTAGGTATCTGCTATCAGCACACTGTGCTGGCACTTGTCACCTATCTTGAGAAAGGAACACTTGATAAAATCTCTTTCTTTGACCAATCTGAAACTTGTCATGAGCCTGTGCTAAGAAAAGAAAAAGCACTTTCTTTTAAAATAAATGGTCTCACAATGGTGCTTCCACTCCTGTGCCAAGATGCTTGCAATAGGGTTCTTTATCACAGACTAGTGATTGTCCCAGGGAGGCTTTGTCTGGGAGAATGGGTCAGAAAAGAAAAACCCCAGGCGCTAGCACAATTTCCACTGTGCCAAGAGGGGCATTTGTACACCACTGCACCAGATCTGTAAGTGCTGATAGAAATGTGTCCCTTTTCAAATGGCTTTATATTGCCTCTTAAACTACAACAGAGCTATGGATTCATAAGCCACAAAAACGTTTGCTTTTCTTCTTAAAGAAAATGTGCAAAGCTGATTATAAAGATCTGGTGCAGTGGGATATTTTAAGGACTGGTGTTAATGACAGAATCTTGCATATAAGTAAATATGTGTATAAAATATTTATACATACTATATCATACATATATTGTATATATGTATGCATGTATATGTATATATAATATTTTGTGTGTGTGCGTATATAACAATTTCAAAGATACATGGCTTTCTGATGTCAAGTCCAGCTTGCACTTCATTATAATTTTCCACATTTGGCACATTTGTTTGAAGCCTATGTCAAGCAAAGCAAACGTTTCCCATCTTCCTTTGAAAACAGAAACCAAGCTAATTCCTACTTGTCCTCAGCTGAAAACTGTATGTCTGTTTTCTAAAGATACTGGGATTGGCTTTTCCTTATACACTATTCATCTACGCCTTGATTTGCAGGTCACCAATCCAATGATCTAGCTTCCAGCTAAGGGAAAAAATGTGTGTGCCTTGCTTTTCCTGGTACTGGGCCTGATGTAAATAAATAGCTGGCTCCAGAGGGTCATGCTCAGCAAAGGAAGGATCCCAGGCTTTGTGACCTTATAATGGACTGATTTCCCAAAGAGGTTTTGCTTCCTGATAATATTTATTTGCAATCACTGTCCATCGTTTTCCATCAGATTATCTTCTTTATCATTAGAAAACTCTCTTTATCACTCTAAGTCCCTGAACAAATATTGTGAATTCCAATAAACACTAGAGTCAATGATTAATACAGACCAAATAAATGCTCCTTTGCATTCACAGATTTTCTCAATAGATTCAAAAGTATTCCACTCTTAGTCCCCTTGAGTCAGGTGAGAACAACATCCATGGATTATAATTTTACATTTAAAAAAAGAAAAAGAGAGGCAAAAATGGATACAAAAATACTGAATTGTAAGAGTGAAAAGTACACACTTAAATTGTAATATAGTAGCTTTATCTAATGAATATATTCACTGAGACTTGATTAAGAAAATTATGTACTGGAACCTGGGAGAAACATTCTCAGATCTTACCAACTAGATGACTAGGGTAAATCTATATACGTGATAGGCTAATTAACTCCTGATTGATAGTTAGTGAATAGGCACCAGAAATGTCAAGTGTTCTTTACCTGTATAATTAGAGAGAAAATTGCAAACAAACTTTAGGGGTCAAGACTTCACAATCTTTATGAAAACTTGATTGATGAGAATCATATACTTACAAATAATAAAGTCTAAAGTTTTGCTATGCTTCCATTCAAGAATAAAAATGAGCTTTAGGTGAATAAAAACATAAAACTGCTTCAAATTTTAAAACTATTTATGTATTGTCTGTTATATAAAAAAGTACTATGTAAGGAAAAGATAAATAAAAGGATTATTTAAGAATGTACTCTCATTTAATTCACAATAAAAGAATTAAAAAAGAAAACAGGAATGTACTCTCAATGAACATAGCATTTAGCAATACTAGAAGGTAAAGTCATAAAAATTATATTTTAAAAAGAATACAAAAGGGTAGCTGGAAAGGTATGGATTGTTATGGAAATTCATAGGCAGAAGGAGGAAAAGTGATATACTTTTAAGAAATTTAGAAGAACAGTATAAGAAACAAAGATGATAAAACCAACCCAGTCTCTAGGGGGAAATATGGAGGTTAGCAGTAGGACAAAAGTTTGGAAAGGTAAGTTGTAGTTAAACCATGGAGGGCTATGAGGTTCAGCATAAAGGTAAATTGAAGGTTTATGAATGGGTAAGTGCTGTGACCTGGGCACTGTCTAGTATAAATAGATAGTAGAATGAAGGATATGCAAGAATAGAGGCGAGGGCAATTGCATGGGCAAGACACAGGCTTACAAGGGCCGGCAGTGGATACTAACTACGTGTGAAAGGGTGAAAGATGTTTCCTGGGACTGTGAGGGGAGTGGATTCCAACAACTGAATCAATGACCTGGTTGAGATAGTGAGAAGAGACAAAGACAACTAGAAGGCTTCAATGTAGTCAACTGCTGGACCCAACATAACACTAGGTAAAGACAGGAAGAAGAGAAAGTTGGGGATGATAGTTAAGATGAGGTTGATTTTTTTGGAAAACCTGTAACATAGAGGTGCTGACAAACCATCCAAGTGAGTGACCAATAAGCCACAGAAAACCAGGTCAGGATTTAGGAGAAGAACAAGGCTAGAAATGTGGAACGCTGAGATATAGAAGAAGCACAAGTGACAAGTAAAAGCCATGGTGGAACGCTGTATTTTAATGCTCACTAATATCTGCTAATGTTCCCCTCCTGGAGGAGATTATTCTTCCCCACCCATTATAATCAGGCTTGACCATGTGAGCAGCCAATGGAAGCAGGAGGAGTATTATATATGGTCACTTCTGTCAAAAAGCTTTAAAAGGCTATTGTTTCACAACCCTCTTTTTCATTCTTCTATACCATTGGTAATATCCACCTGGTGACTACTTCACTAGTCTGGCCCTGGAGATAAATTAACATGGAAAAAAACCCACGGCTGATATGTAGTGTGAGAAATAATTAGTTGTTTCAAAGTTAGCCTAGTGGCCTAGTCTAACCTAACTGATAGGCCATGGAATAAGATTTCTCAAAAAGGTAAAGAAAAGAAAGATCGGAGGATGATGTAGCATGAGACTAAATCAGCCAATTCTAAATTTGTCACTTCATAGGAAACAAAACAAAACAAAACAAACAACTGAGTTACATTTGCCAAGTTAGTATGAGTATAATTTCTTAATTTTTGTCACTACCTTTTCTGTATAAAATTCTTGATTCAAAAGAACAAACTTGCTAGATTAGATAAAGTTATTCTGGCCAACTTTGAAAACGTTTGCTCTATGAAATTTATTCTGTAATAAATGGCAACCACCTTCATGTATCAACACTTTAGAGTGTTCAAAATAGTTTTAAAAATATTACTTTTGTCTGTAAATTTTTCTTTGCGTAAATTCACCAACCTAACATTTCTCACTTGATCACAAGAACTAAAATTATGTTTTAATATTAGGGCGTATCTTTTTCTTACTTACAGACAGGGGAAGTAGGCTTTCTGTAAGCAGTTGGTGGTTGATCATTGGATATTAGCTATTGCTCACCACTCAAACATGCCAACTGACATAAGTAATGAAAACTAATTCCAAGATCATAAAGCTAGTAAATAAAAGCTTACCCCATGTGTCATTTAGATATATTTGTTAGCCCAAGGCAGCAATTAAAACCCATAATATATGATTTAGGGATTCAAGAGGAATTGTTTGTCACAATTCTCTTTTTATCAGGTAGATTTGCAATGAAAATTTGTTTTAGATGAGTATTCTATTTCTTGTATGTTAAAGACACCCAGGAAATCAACCAATTCAATTTTCTAATTCAAGTTGACACCACTTTTTGCCCTTTCCACTGTTGCCCAACCTTAATGTTCTCGTCTACCAAATAATTACATAGGCAGCCTTTCTAAAAGCAATTAGTTTTTTGATATAGTTGGATTGGTTTTATTAAGAATAATTTGGTAAAATGTGATTCAATACATCTGTATATTTTATGTATGGATAAGCCCACAAATCACAGAACAACCTTGTGCATTAAGTAGAATGTTAATTTATTTTATGACTAAAAATACATGATCTTTAATTCTAGAGTCTTCTCTCTCTCTCCATCTCCAAGTATTTAACCTTTCTAGGAAACTAGCTCAGAGACTTCCCTTCTTTTCAAGATTGTATTTCTTCCTACTCAGTATGAGGAAGTAGGCAGTAATAAAAAGGACAAGTCATAAGTTTTAAGAAAACTCCAGTTTGTCAACACAGGTACTTCTGATTTATACTGCAATATAAATGGAACAAGAATCTAAGAAATGACAGATTTTTTGGGCTACTTCTCATAGGTAGTTTTGTAGAAATCTCAGTTTGATAGAAAGCATGAGGTGAGTGTGCTAGAATCCTTCATCTTTCAACCTATGGGGCCGTTTTGTTTGTTTGATTGATTGATTGACTGAATGATTGATTGATTGAATGAATGATTGATTGATATAGGTTCCAAAGATTAGAAGAACAATGTCCTTCTTGATGCCCATCATTTTCTTCCTTTGACTTTAGAATATTTGTAACAACTTTATAGATTTTACTATCCTTTCTGCTGTTCTGGAATTTTCTCTAGCTCTAGCTTGAAATATTCTTTCACCATGTCAATGCCATTCCAACCATCAGGTAAATTCTGGCATCTCCACTGGAAATCTGTTTACCAAAACTTGTTTCAGTTCAACTTCTTAAAGGACCAAGTCTTGATGACTGCCACCTTTTACATTGAGGGTCTAAGATGAGGGATATGGAAGAATAGGTTCATAACTCATTTATATAACAGAAACAACACACATGGGAGCCTTTCCTAACCCAAGTTAGCAGCACCACCCACAATTGTATATAAATATCTTTAAATGATGTGCATCCTCAATGTAACAGGGATTTTTGCATTTTAAAAAGGAGTCCAGGTAACACGAATAGCCATTATTGATTAAAACATCTAGAAGTAGAAAAGTTCGGGGGCAAGCAAAATCTTTACATTAAATTCTGTATATCAAACTAATTTCTTTATATCCAACCCTTTACATTAAACCCTATCTACTATTGTTCTCCCTATCCACTCTCTTTTTGCAAATGAAAGGGATTTCTTTATGGGAAGTATGGCTTTAGGGATGCCAATTTGTGTCCCAAAATCTGGAAGCAAAAATTGTACTCACCTGCTTTATCACTGCTCATTCCCGACAGCCCCCAAAATAAGGCAGTGAGTTTTCAATAATGGAGGAAAGATTAATGCTTTCCCTGTAAGCGTTCACATCTAAATTAATAAAATGGCATAATCTAACTCTGACTCTGGATACCAAAGAACATGATAAGCACTTCTTAGCATGTTGTGAAACAAAATTGAATGACTCAGAGAATCAAAAGGGTGAGAGAAAATTCAGCCATCCAATAGACATTTTACTCAGCACCTACCCCAGGTGTCAGGGTACCATGATGACAGAAGCACTCAGCCTCAGAGGTACACAGGGTTCTCAGGGAGGACAGCATGATGCCTCTACCGATAATACCCAGGTAAAGGACAACGATTTTTGTCATGGGAGCTTGGCGAGAATATCATTATGCCTTATAGATTCACACAGGAGTAAGCATCTCCCAGGTCCTTTGAGTAGCATATTTGTGTCCAATGGCTGCAACCATGTGTAATAAAATCACTGTAATCTGTTCTATTTGTTCACTGTCGCATTTTATGTTTTCATCAGTCATGGCCAGAAGAATCTCTTCTAGTTTCAGACATTACTATCTATGATGATGGGAATGTTTCCTAACCACTACCAATTGTAGGAACTGGAAAATAATCAACATGCCCTAACCTTTATAGTCTAGACAGTATTTATTAAAGGCACATCCATGAATCACACAAGACTTCCTTTCATGTAAATTTTGAGGAGAAGTGTTCTTATATTTTAAAATGCCAGCTTTGGGAAACCCCACTGGCTTCCCCTGCTGTGAATAAACTGATTGTTTGCAGGGAGTTATCTCAAGGGGCCATTCAGAGGCCATTATTTCACTGTGAAGACTCTGTTAAAAAGAATAATTGGTATCAATAACACTTACCTGTGTATGCAGAGAGAGGGTTACCCAGCCATAACAAGCCCAGAATTACACAGCCACTGCTTAAAACATTGCAAGGCTTGGGATTTATGAGAATCAGGCCTGTCAGTAATACCCTTACTGGGGCCTTCTCAATTCATTTGGCACACTTTGCTGTGTATTCACAGTTAAATCAAATCTGCCATGCAGTTACAGGCGAGGGTGCTGCATATGAGATGCAAACAAGACACACTGAGAAGGTTTGCGATTCAAAACTGGTTGGTTATTGGGGACATGGCTTCAAATGCCTTTAGGATGGTCATGTTCCTTTAAAACAGACACAGGATTGTTTCAAATGCAAAATCTGTAGCAAAACTAGGTATTATCTTAATGTCTTCAAGGTATTAGAAAAAAAATGAGGGAAAACAATTACCATTGCATAGAAAGATGGATCAAGCATGAATCAGTATGGCAGGAATATAAGTAAACAGACACGGGGTGAGACAAACAAGGGAAGGAACCCCAAACAATGACGACGATGATGGCGACAACAACAAGAAGAAAGATCATCGCTTAACCTGTTTTGTCAGAGCTGGTATTGATGGTATTGGTAGTGATGGAGGTGAAGGCAGTCTTTGCGCTGTCCTTGGCAGATACAGATTTCTGCTTATTTTTCATGGCTTCCAGTGCTTTGAGCTTCTTGGCATGTTTCGTGCCTTTGTAGTGGGCCGCAGCCTGGCTCTACAAAGGAGAACAAAATGAACCATGCAATCAGGCTCATTTCTCAACTAGCATTCTCTGTATTACTGCAAATACAGACTCCCTTTCAATAATAGGTACCCGTCAAGCTAATGCTGGCCGTGGCCAAACAGTGGGCTTCTATTTAGAATGATGCTAGAAAGCAATGGGAATCATGTTCTAAAACCTCTGGAGGGGAGGAAGAAAGATTCTATTGCTTCTCTGAAGAGAAATGCAGCTGAACACTAACCCATGAACATTTGCTTTGTGGAGTAGGAAAAAAAAGAATTTACACCTGTATCGCCTCTGTTCTGCCACAGAAGATGCTGAGCACCCCAAGATTAACAAGGGCCCTCGAAAAGAATAGCTCTCACCTTCTTGGCTTGGGAAACGTGTTTTCTCTGTCTACAATGTGTCTTATTAATATAGTCCCCAACAGGTGTCTACAAGACAAAGATCACATGTAACAAGGGAAGTGGGCACCCTGGAGACAGATTGAAGCTTGAGAGTTCAAAAGCAAATGCACTGCCTAAGTCCAAACGGAGTACGTGGAAGCTGGGCAATTTTCTGATTCTTTTTTCTTCTTGATTCCTACAGAGGGTAGTCTGAGAAATTCAAGGCAGTGGCATCCTTTCCACACGAGTCTTTCATATCTCGATACACTGTAAGGAGTCTCCAGTGTGATTTGACTACCTAATGGGGATAACGCAATTCTTTTGCCTGTGCCTTCTAAGACTTTTTTTAAAAAAACAGTAATATACATTTTCCTGAGTTTATATTTTAATAAGACTTTTTTTTTGGGGGGGGGATACCTGAGCGACACATTAATTGTGATAGAAAATCATCTTAAAGAAATCTATATTTATTAATGTTTATTTATAGGGGGAAAAAAGCCTTTATGACTTGGGGTGGGGCTGGGAGTGGGCAGGGAGATTCTTAGATCAGAAAGTTTTCCAGCTTAAAACGTTTAAAAATGTCACCTAACAAAGCATATCTCAGTGGAGGATTATGCCTGTTAGACTACTAATTATTTTCCACAGCTATTTAAACTCAATGCTTCATTTTGTCAAAAAATAATAATCATACTGTCCTCTTTATCACAGCAATTGTGGTAGGTAGGGTGTTGCAGTATAATATCTTTTCATAAATGATAGATAATGTACATTTTAATTTGCATCATTCTGACAAGTATCCTCAAAGAACTAGGTACCCTTATTGAAAGAACACTGGACAAGGATATTATATATTAGAAACAGTTTGAACAGAGAGGACACTCATGCATCGGTTACAAGTTTTCCAACAACATATAACATTAAAAGACATAGTGTGAGCCAAAATATGAAGTTAATACTTGCTATAGTTAATTGAAGAACCAGTGACAGACTGGATTGGTTTGATTTCTACATGGAGAATTCTACTTTGATAGACAGAGCCATACCGCCCTTTTTTACTTCCTGCCTAGTTCTCCTCTTTAATAAATCAAGTCCTTTGACCACACTTTGAGGGCAATATGCTCCAGTGAATTAAATCCACAATATAGTTGGTCATCTTCTCTAGGCAGCTGGCTACATACTTTCCCTTTAAAGCAAAGTTCCTCTCTTCTGTCAGCGTTCCTCCCCCTGGTATACAAGTGCATGTATTATATATAATACATATTTTAAAACAGGGTTGAAATTAACAGTGATAGCTCTAGTTATACTTCCAAAATACACATTTTAATGTTTCTAGCAAATATGAGCTTTCAGTGGTATTTCAAACCAGACAAAACCTTTATTTTAGTACAACATGGGACCAGGTGAATGTCATTATTTTGGAAATTAAGAAACTTACTCCAAGAAAACCCTACAAATAAAGAGAGTACTTATACCCTCCAAATACTCTGCATAGGTACAGCTAAGCCAATGCTTCCAACAAGTGAAATGGTTCAGGCAGTTGTGGGGAAGACAAGATCATAAAATGACCAATAGTTGGTGTGTCCCAATTGGGGTACCTGATATAATGAGAAGCAAAACGAAATAAAATAATAAAGTAATGCATACTCATTTGTCAGTTGAATAATAGTCCCAAAGAACCCTGGTAATAATTATCTTAGTTAAAAGTTTTCTGATTAAAAAAAGACAACTGGGCCTTCTACAAATTTGATTTAAAAAATCCAATGACATGAAGGTAAAGTGCTATGGAGAGTCCAAGAGACGTGGAATTTAGGGGAATGACAGAGTATAGAGTGGGTGATAGCCCTAGAAGAGATCAATGTGATGATGTGACAGGGTGTGTGTTGGCGTGGAAGTGGACATACAAGTTGGAAACCAAATGCAGACAGATGACCCTTCTCAATATTACAATTCCTTTCATTGTCATCAACCTTTATTTAATGTTTGTATAATGTACTGGTTATACTAGTTATACTAGTATTGAATTTTCTATCTATGTATTAATATATCGACCCCATAACGCTTGTTATGGGAGTGTTGTATAAAGGTGTGTTTCTTGTGTTAAAAAGAAACCTCAGTCAGCTCTCCTTACCCCTTTCAGCCACTTCACTGGACTGGGTAGGTTATTCAGCCACATCTAATCTTTCTGTGAATGTAGATACAGCTGCAGCCTAAGAAAGAATCCTGCTGGGAGATTTTTAAAAAGCAGCAGTTGGCCGGAGATGTCTCTTTGGGCCTCATCAGCTTTTCCTTTGGGCAGAGAGGCGTTGGATTTAATATAGCACATGATATTCCCTCCAAGGTTGTTTCCTGTTATTTATTAGCCAGCCTCTGAGTCAAGGCTTTCCCAGAAACCTGGGAACCATCAGACACAGGCAAATAGTTATTTTTCACAGGAATGATTTCAAGGTTAAAGAAGTGTACTACTCTATTATGGCACATTTCAGAATTCTGTGTTTTAAAACGAAAACAGAATCAAATGATCTTAGTACACACAGGAGTGAGCAAAACAAGAAAAAATTGGGCTTTGACAACTTACTTTTAAATAATAAGTGGAACATCAGTGTATTGTGTAATAAAAATCACTATTGCCGACCTTGAAACAGCACACGACACCAAAAAATCTAACAAGCATCATCACAGAGGCAAGTGCTGCTGACATTAAAGATATGCACACACATTTCTGCAGGAAAGAATGATGTCACTTTAAATGTCAACGCCACACCCTAGTCATCAGTAGCTAGTTAGACTTTTCAATCATCAGATTTTATCTCCACTATTTCAAAATGGCTTCCAGTTTAAAAACAACTGAAGTGCCAAAGTAGATAAAAATAACTGTTCAATGGCTAACATTTGGGAGTTGGGTTTCATCCTTCTGGAACGCACATTTATTTTACTTATCTAGGATGCTTCTTTACAAGTCACTATTACCCTGTGAAATGCAGTGGATACTTAATATTTATGTACCATTTTATTCCTTTAGCGCCAATACCTTGTACACTTTTAGTCTTCAATTCTTTTATATAAAGGTGTTTTAATATGCCTTTCTAAATCTAAGGGGTGTACTGTGAGTGCATTTATCTGGTTACCATAACAAATTAATTTTTCTGAACACGTGATTTCAAAATGAACAGGGTGGTCTTTGTTACTTTGTTATGTCATGTAATTTTACCACATATTCAATTTATTAAAATAAAACAACCATTATATGAAAATGCAATATTAGGAAAAAGAAAGAGTAGTTATTAAAGAAGTCACCATCCTCTTTGGGGAGGGGAAAGGTGACACTTGAGCCAGAGGAATTTTTATTTTTTTTATTTTTATTTTTTTATTTTAGAGAAACAATCTGAGTTTTAAAATTTTAGCTCAGACTATTGTTTTGAAGATAAAGACAAAATAAAATGATACCATGTGATATAGCATCCAAACTCTGAAACACTTACTTTAATTTTATATTTTGAGAACTATTAAAAAATTACGACACAAAGTTTCAAATTTTGATTTATCCATGCATAGTTGTTTTTATGTCACATACACTCACTCATGTCTAATACTGAGGCAGTGTGCACAGGCTCAGCCACATAGATCAAATAAGACTAGACTAGTATGCATTCTAATTGGTCAGTGGCTTGTTAAATATTTTGAATATCACTTTTGTATACACCAGTAGAAGATTTCCAAGTCCTTATTCTCTCTCTCTCTTTTTTTTAAAATCAACTCTCAGCTTAATTTAACAGTCATATAAAGCATTCGTTCTCAAAGTGTGGTTCCCCAGGCCAGTAGCAGAAGCAGCAGCAGCAGGAGCAGCTGGGAGGGAGTTTGTTAGAAATGCAAAGTCTCCACCTCTATTTCAAGCCTATTGAATCAGAAACTATAGAGCAATCTGTGATTTACAAGTTCTCCAGGTGATTCTGATGCACACTAAAGCTTCATAGCCATCCATCTTAAATATTAGTTAATTTCTCCAAAAAATGACCCCTTCTTCTGTAAGCAGCCAGAGACTACATTTTCTAAGATTAATGCATAAACATTTGAAGAATTGAACATTTAGATAGTTCTAAATGTAAGCAATGTGTATTACCCTGCCCTGCCCCGCAATATCAAATTTTTTTTTCTTAAAATCCAGTCATAAAAATAACTCCGCTACATATGTAATTGGGAAACTTCTATTCAAGACAGATGCATAGAAAAGAGCAAATCAACCTTGGACATCTGATACAATTCCGAAACCCCATATAAGTGCTTTCTAAGTCCTTGTGATTTTCACTTTCTAGTTTTTCTAGTTTACCTTTTCTCTCCAAGCTAATTACTGTTGAAGCATGACCCTCTTGACACCATTATTTTTACCTCTATACTGAATGCATTACCTTGATCCATTCTGTGGGGGTTAGGGGGAATCCCCAGTTCTATGAAAAGATAAGCCAGGCCAAGCCCTGTGTTACAATTCTTAAAACTTCACTATTACAAGTATCTAATTCACTATTTTATTTGTGTTAGTGTTATTGATTTAGTGCTAGTCATATGCAAGTTGTTTCATTATATACTTAGGGTTTTTTAATGGAGGGAAATTTCTTGCCAGCAGGCAAATAAAAACCACTCTAGTGAGCCAACGAGAGTGCCTTAAGTGGAATGAGAACGCCACTTAACAAAATAGCTAAGAAGAAATTTAAAGACAGAACAGTTCATTGTTTTACATTTTCCTTACTGCTGGGAATACACGTGTCTTTCAAATTCTCTTACACAATAGGGGAAACAATGTGATATAGATATTTTTATTCCTTAATTATGTGTCCCATAAAGAGTATTTAATAATTCATTTTAACTTGTGATTATGTAATTAACGTGGAAGTAGATAACTGCATTATGACTAAAAATGAAAATTCGCTGGCATTGAGTCCCAGAGTAAAAAACATGATTCAATTAAGCTCCAGTGATTGATGCCTTACTTTAAATGTGTTCCTGTCTTCTGTATTGTTCAATACAGAAATGAACAACAACAGTAGCAGGAATAGAAAAATAGAAAAAAAAAGATAATATCACATGAGCTAAGTGATTTTTATACACTACCACTACTCACTGAAAAAAAAAAAATATATATATATAAACATTTTATGAGCAAAGAGAATATACCTTGTCACTTACGATGTTGCATAAAGGTAATGGAGATGGACTACTTATCTTTTCAAAGCTTCTCATCTACAAATGTCATGATTTTGAAACATTATGTATTTAATGTTTTCAAGTATCTAATGTGAATGATAAAGTACTACTTATTTGAGTGAGAGAAGCTAATGGGAGAGGTTTTTCCTGCTTCCTGTTGTGAAACTACCACTTTTATATATTTGGAATCCAAACAGCTGACTTCTAACGGTGGGATCCTGATTGGGGGACACCTGGCTAACAGCATGCTATGGAAGCTGGTACACACTATCTAATGGAACCAAAAGGAACACTTGGCTCACTAAGTTTGCTCAATACATTTGGAAGCTTTAGGTAAGCCAGAGGCCTCAGATTAGTTTTAACTCTAGTGATCAAACCTTTCTTGTATGGAATTGAGCGGGTTCAGAAAGAACCACTTTGTCTAACTACTCAGCTGGTGTTCAATATCACTTCACACAATGTCTACAGCTTAACACTTCACTTAGTGTGTGATTGTCACATACCATTTAAATGTTTTGTGGCAATTAGAAATGTTGAATCTAATTGTGTCTGAAGGTCAAGCTGTCATAGGCATCAGTATTACTAACAGAGATAAACATTTTTATTTGCTCGCTTGACATGTAACCCTTAACTTCCTCTTCCAGACAGCCCACCTGCCCCACTCCCCTACCTGCCCCAATGTCTGTGAGAATAACTGCTTGCAGTATAGATAAATGAGAAACAATCTTCCCTTTTATACTCTTACGAAAAATACCACAGGGAGAAATGATTTCCAAGCTTTTGCATGACTAGTTCCTTCTGCCTAGAGCACCTTAGCTTGTCTGACAGATTTCTATTCATCACGAACGTCACCTCCTCCATGTAGTCTTGGTATGCCTGCAGTATAGAACTTATGTCGCTTCCATAAGAAGGGTTAAATGTCTTTTTCTTCTAATAGAGAGTGAATCTCTCAACAGAGAAAGCCTGACATTACTTGTCACGCTGTCCCTATATCCTAGTCTAGATCTCTAAATAGGTGCCTGTTAAATGCACTTTGAGTCAGCTTCACATTTTGATTTTAAAGTGGAAATATGCATATTGTGTCTCAATGGATTTTATATGTGAACAGGGTTCAGCTTAATTCCCTGCCATTCTTTGGCACTTTGCCTTATCTGTTGAACACACTTCAGGGAATTTTTATGGCACTTAATGCTGGAAAAGCATCTGGCACAAATACAAACTATTATTTTTTTCTCAGGCAGAAGCTTATCATCAATTGCAAATTGTGCTATTTAAGGGAGCTCTCTTTGCATAAGATGTAGCAAAGGAATAATATGGAAGCTCTTTCACTTTTTTTAAAAAAATGATGAATAACTAACAAGTTTTGTTTTTTAATCTGGGAAATGCAATGCATAATTCCAGTGATGACTCTGCAGCATTTTAAGATTTATATAAAATAGTCAATTGTTTTAAATACACATATAGACATTTTCAGTACTTGGAGAATGCTATTTCTCTAATATCATTTTTTAAACTCTCAAAATGGATTATTTTATGATCTATGACAATATAGAGAAATTAACTTGGACATCATTAACGCATTTGCCTCCATACAAATCCCCATGATAATATATCCTGTATTTGCGGAAGAACACCTTCCATTAGGGAAAATGATTAAATTCTCTACTTTTCCATAAATCAAGGAAGGTCTTCTTTCTACTGGTTTGTGGCATTTCAAATTTCTAATTTCTAAATCTGAGAAATTTTCCAATGGTTCCCTTAATGAACTTGTCCTAAAAGATCACCTCTGAAATATGCAATTGTTAGTGAGATTCTCCAGATCCACAAAATAATGGCTTATATTTGAGCCAGAGGTGTTCTCAGTGTTAAGCATCATAACAGTTTTCTAAAGCACTGTAGGTACACCGGGAAAAGATGGAGAATGAGACCACAGATAACATCAATAACCTAGACTTGTAGGCAGAACCCACCCTTATGCTAGTCCTTTTGCTGTTCGTTCATTCACAAAGGACTCGCTGACTCATAGTCAGATAACACTGTCATGGGGACAGAGTAGAAAACCAAGTCAAACTGATAAATTAAACTATATTTATATAGTTTAAAAATAATAGCATAGGCAAGGTAACAAGATTTGAAACAATACAAAAAACAACTGTAAGTCCTATTGCAAAGGAGACAAACTTCACATTACACAACAAATATCTAGAAAATCAGGAGGAAAAAAAGAAAAACAACCATTAGAAAAAATTGGCAAAGTCTTCACCAGATTCAATGAGATAAATGATGTCAAAGTGCCTAAAGTTTCTTGGATAGAATAAGGGGCTTACATAAAGAGAATAAGTGTCCATTTGGGGTCAAAATAAAGGAACATTAATATTCATCTGTATAAATTAATTGGGTGCCAGGTTAGAACTCTGGAAATGGATAAACATTGCGATAAACTGCACTTTGGTGGAAATTGTGGGTTTAGGAAAAAGGCAAAGGAAACGCTTCTAAAGAAGAAGACCCAACCGCACCTCAGAACACCCCTTTCATCAGAGAGCTCTGAAGTGAGATATTTTATGGGTCAAATTTGGGGAAGTCCCCTGACTTCTCAAATAATGGTCTGTTTCTGGACATAGGAAAATATTTGGCAGACAGAAAAAGCATCTGTTGTTGTCACTACTTTTAACTTTTAGTATAACCCAAATTGCAAAAACAAATGACTTTGATGTTGGCTTAACTTTTAGAGGAAGGACGAGCCAGGAAGAGACAGTGGCAATAACTTTAGAAGACTGAGTTGAGTTATCTGGACATGGATAAATGCCTGATTTCTTGTTATGTCAAAATTTCTTATTATTGAATTAAAAAAAATATTTTGCTTATGTTTCAAGATTGACCATGGTGTAGATGAGTTGTGTTAGCAGGAAAAAAGTTCTAATCCCAGGAATTTAGTGTTCAGAGAAAAATGTTCACAATTTGGTGCCAACAGCACAAAGTCCCCAAAGAGCATTCAGCAGTGCTTGGTAGAATTTTGGCCAGAGGGTTTTTTCCTGGGTGGTGCTTACAGAAAGAGTTTACTGTGTCATAATTGTATTAAGGAGACCCTGTTGTTCCTTTACACAGTGGATGTTCATGTGAGGCATTCATAAATGCTCCTCTCTGCCAGCTACTATGCTAAAGGCTTTTTATAAATATTTTCACTTATTCCTTACAAAGCCCTATGAGAGAATAATATAGCATTTTATAGATGAAGATACTGATACTCTGAAAGGTAGAATAAGTCAACCACATAGTGATGGCAAAACAGGACATATTCATATCTGTCGACCTCCAAAGATGTCGCTTGTGAGAGCTCCTCTTCTCAATCCAAAAGGGAGTGGACAATGGAAAATAACCAAATTATGTGACTTTATAGTAGCTCACCTTGCAGAGGACATGAAGTAAAACTAAATAGCTCATAGAGATTGAGCTCATTAATAAGAAAGTATTATTGATTTCTGTGGTCAATAATTCATAAAATTTCACTCTATCTTAGGCCCATGCTAGCCAGCTAGCATCAGGCTATCTGAGGATCTGCCTAGTTCAATGATTTCAATACAAGCCCCAATAAATGAATACTGATGTACTAAACAAAGTGTGTAAAACTATGTTATGTTAGTTTATATCCCAATATGTGAAGCCTTTAGGATCATGAAGTATCACTGGGTACAAGTCAGCTCTCTCTGAGAACCTAGTAGGCTCAGCTAAGGATTATGCTCTTTACACTATACAGATGGAAGGCTATTCAAAGGTTTAAAGAAAAACAGACACATAAACATGTTTGCATTTTTAAGAGATCACTTTGGCAGGAACAAAGAGGTTGGATGAGAGGAGGAGGACAAGAATGGGGAAGGAGCAGAGGACTGGATTATGAATGTGATGGTTCAAGGAAAAGATGTCCACAGCTAAGAATTGGATGATGACAGTGAAAGCAGAGAGGGAAGAGTACATACGCTAGATTAATATGTGAGTTAAAATTGTCTAGAATTGATGGCGAATTTTGAGGGGTGGTCTTAAAGATGCCTCACAGTTTTCTGCTTCTCACAAAGGGATGATTGGAGGTTCCATTTCCTAGAATTGTTGATATTCAAAGAGGTCCAAATGTTTGGGGGAAGAGCATGAGTTGGGTTGGGGTATGTTGAGTTGGAGGAATCTTTAAAACATCTAAGTGGGCTCTGCAATCAGCTATGTGGTCTGGAGCTTAGAGAGGAAGTCTAGGCTGTAGCTAAATTGAGGACTTATCCGCAACAGATGGTAATTGAAACCACTGGGACATTCCATCTGAAAGGCAAATAAAATATTTTTTCCTGTTGAACCACTGAAATACAATCCTTAATCAGCGGCAACATTTGCATGAATGAACTAAGACTCCAACTGACAGTGTATGAGATAACATACTTCTAAATTCTTCATTGAGCTAAAGTATACTTCATCACTCAGCTCTAACAAAAAAGTCTTTTTCTTAAAGTGTTTAAAATTTTCAAGTTTAAGACACAGAATGAATCATTCCCTTTTCATCCTCAAACCAAAGTAAGTGAACTAGAAAGAAAAGACCCATTTCTCTCTGCTGTATAGAATATCATATTTTAGTCTTTGTTCTCTAGAGGCCAGATTCATAAGGATAAACAATTCTATTACTAGAGCAACAAAATGAGGATTGGTAAAGTTGGACTATTTGTTGTGCTCTCCATTAAAATTGTAGTGGGTAGACTTAGCCATTTATGGGGAATTTATTATAGGATAGGTCAAAATCAACAAGGTAGGATGAGAGTAATAATCAAGGGCTGACTATGTATAAAAGAGAGCTGTGCTTAATGAATATTATTAACATGTCTCAAGCAAGACTGTCTTAGTTGAATACGTTTCATCTTGGCATCCAGAAAAGGGAAATTTAAAGATTAATGTCATAAAGATTTCTTTCTCTCCCCCTGATAAATATAGGAGGAAAACACAAAACAAAACAAAACCTAATGCCATCTGTCTCTATTATGACCAAAGGATAAAAGATTTGTTCTGTAAATTATATTTTTAAAAATTTTATGTGTAACATTTAAAAGTCTCAATAACTATAAAATGTAAACACTCTCTGTGTGAAGAAACAAAAAGCTACAATTTAGTAAGATTACTAAAACTGAGATTCTAGTCTATATATTTTTTTCAATATTTTCAAATGTTAATTTTTAATTTTTAAACAGACCTTTAATTTCAATGCTTTGAGGGGTGGTGTCAAAACAGGAGCTTCAATTGACAAGTTTTTTTCCAATAGTGTTTGTGATTAAAACTAAAAAATGTAAAAAACAAATAAGGTTTCTCTAAGTAAGAATTCTTAAAACTTTGACTTTGCAAATATTAAGAAATTCCTAACCATAGGATTTTCTATATTATCTGAATCTCTAAAATGTTTGAATTTAACAAGGTCAAAGTTAACAAAATTAATAAACATCTATATTTTCATGACAGGCTAGGATATTTTGACTCTAATCTTAAATACAGGGGTTTTCTAACTGATGCTTGTTAATATCACTGCTTCCATTGCTTAAACTAGCAAAAGATTTGCCCCCTTGGGCATACATTAACAATTTACTTTTTGCAGACAAGTGCACAAATACGATTAGCTTTTGCAAATTGCTCTTTATTCTGTTACTGGTAAGTAATTTTTGTATTATTACAGTGTAAACAGATGCTATTTCCCACTACATATTCAGCTGTAATGAGCTAATTTAACGTGTTAGAAACAACAAAAGATCTTCAAAAATGATTCAGTGACTCAAGCTTCATGGAAACCAAGAGAGAAATCAAGCACATTTGCAAAATCATTCCAAGATTCAGTTTTCCATAAGGAATTGTGGTGCCCCTGTTCTTTAAGGTTGTTTCTTCAAAGTTGTGTTTTCACCTTTGCAGCGTGAGTCCAGCAAACAACCTACCAAGGTTCCTCTGCTCATTGTGCTTCTGAAACTCTCACTATTAGTGCCAGTCCTTTAGGTTACAAATTAATTTATTTGCTTCTTTATCTGTTCATTTAAATATTTATGTATTTAACAAATGGTTATGCTGTGGGCATGCCAATATTGGTACTGTGAGAAGTGAGCTAGAAAAGGAGATGAAAGGATTGAGGGAATACCTGAGGAATCTGTTATCATGGAAGCCAAGAGAAAGAACAGCTGGTGGAAGGAATTGACTGCTGCTGCCACATCAGGTAAAAGAAGAGCATAGAATGTTCATTGGATTTTGCAACATGTATATTGTTAATGATTGTCATACAGGACAGGATAATTTAATGGTTAATTGGTTGGAACAATGGATTTGGGAAAGGTGTGGAATAAATGAAAGATCTGAATGCTTGGTTATGAAGTTGTCGATTCAGGTGGCCTCCAGATGCAAACTTCATCTAGCTGACACTGTCATTCTGAGCTGAGCATTGACTTATTTAATTGTACTAATTGTACTAATAAATGTTTCCGTATTATAAATGGATATCTGGAAACATACATGCATTTGACGCTATCATTTACAAAAGTACAAAAAAGAGGTAAAATTTTTAATGACATCAATGGGTTATCTTAAAATTCTTTAATTGTTTTGGAAAGTCCATTAAGTAGAAAATTTTGAAAGTTTAAATAAAAGGAAGGAATAACATAAAATAACCTATAAAAAAATTATCCAGTGTTAATCCTTTCAGACTATTGGGGATTTTGTTCTGTCAGTAGGTGCATAGTAGATGGTCAATATCTATTTGTTGAATGATAATTAAATATTATTATACAAAAATGGGATTACACTTTTTACTGCTACTTAAAATACTTAATTCACTGATTAATATACATTAAACACATCTACATTTCATCAAGATTTTTTGGATCACATCTTCAGGATGAGTGCCCCTCTTAGGGAGAGGTGATGTACAGTAAGCAACAAATAGAAATGTTAAGGCATAGCATCCAATAGTCTCCTAACTTTATTCATATATCTAATGTAAATCATTTCACCTCCAGTGTGAAATTTTCTCAATCACTAAAATAGAGCACTGTTACAAAAGGTTAATAATATCAGGTTACTGAGTGATATGATTTATTAGTTATTTTGTAAGTACATTTTTAAAGAAAGGCTTAATTTTAATTATCCATAGAAATATTAACTTTAGGCTTTCCTCCAGATTAGTATCTTAAATTGGCTACCCTGTGTCTTCAGTATCCACAATATCTGCCATGGCTGGGACTTGCTAAATCATGGAGTATAGCTGTCTGACAACCAGAAATGCTCACTGCAGAAAGATTGTAAAAGAGAAATAAATGTCTATGTTCTCGAAAGCTGTCTAGTTCCTTACAGTAGCTTAGTATTAACATAACTAGAACAAATCCCTTCCATAGATTTTCAGGTGAGAAACAAAGCATTTTGTTGCCCTAATAATGATAATATATCAATACACCCTTATCAGTGGAAAATATATCCAAGCCCCATCACAGAGGCCTAAAACCACAAATATTACCTAATCCTATATATACTATATTTTTTTCCTATGTCTACATATCGTTTCACTTAAAGAAAGCACTTTACAACTTCTGTTTGGCATATCCAAATTGCCAGCATCACTACTCTTGAGGTTTGGGGCCATTATGAAGTAAAATAAGAGCTACTTGAACCCTATGTATACTATATTTTTTCCTACACATACATACCTATAATAAAGTTTAATTTATAAATTAGGCACAGATATTAACAAACAATAACTAATAAAAAAAATAGAACAATTGTAACAATACGAATATACTCTAAGAAAAAGTTATGTAAGTGGCTTTGGGGCCATTATTAAGTAAAATAAGGGTTACTTGAATAGAAGCATTATGATACTGGGATAGTTGAATTGATAACCGAGAAAGCTACTAAGCGACTAATGGGTGGGTAGAGAGATGGAGCAGGATGGTGCGAGATTTCATCACACTACTCAGGAAAGTGTGCAATCTAAAACTCATGAATTGTATCTGCCTCAAAATTTTAATGTAATATTTTCAGATTGCAGTGGACCGCAGGTAACTGAAACCACAGAAATCAAAAACATGGACAGGGAGGAACTACTGTAATAGCTACCAAATATTTTCAAACTAATAAACTCTATGGACTGTTGAAGAGGTTTTATGTAAACTTCATAGTTTCCCTCAAACTTAGAATTTATTATATCCATTTCACAGATGAGGATGCTGAGGTTCAGAATGTTTGTTTTTTTTCAGAAGCTATATCTTTTTTTTAATGTAATATATGCTCATAGACTCTAAACAGTATTTTAAAATATACAGTATCTCCAAAAGAAAATATTCAGCTAAAGATAGATAACTTTTAATGTATGTAAAATGTTACAAGATTTTAAAATTAATCAGATTTTTTCATAACACAACGTACAGAAATTTGCAAACTTCCTGTACAGAGCAGTATAATCTTTACTCTTGAGCGAGGCATTCAATAACACGTCGATAATCTTCCACAAGTTCCTGAAAGCTTTCTTCCAGCTGCTCATGTTGCATGCTTATTTCTATTTGGTTCATCTGGTTTGTCAGTTCTTCTGGTCTGAGACATTTTCTCATTTTAGCAAGATCTCTCTGCTTTTTCTTATATGGGCTAATTAATCTTCTTTTAATATCCAGTCTATAGCTTCTGTCAGAATGTTTAAGTGACTTTACAAAGTTCATAATGAGTAAGCCACAGAGAAGAGATTTGAAACCAGATCTTCCTGCCCAAAGCTCATGAACCTTCTATAACACCATGAAGAACTCTGCAAATATTTCTGTCTTCCATGCAGATATTTAGCAACATTAAAAAAAAAAAAAAAAACCCACAAAAAACAAAAAACAAAAAAAAACAAGATCCAGGAAGGGGAAAAAGATTTTAAAAAGTACATTTCTGATAGAGCAGATTCCCTACTTTAGTCTATGACCCTCTATCTTTTACCACAGAAACCATCAGAATATTTTTTGTAATATTCTAGTTAGTTCCTGGGGTACAATGTTAGGGACTCATAGATGAAACTTATTTCTTTTTCCTTGGGACAGAGTCAGACTCACTACTCTTACACTTACGGGGGCTATGAGATTGTGTTATAGACAATGAGTATAAGTGGAAGTGATCTGCAACATCCAGCCTTGGTTGACTAAAACTTCCCAAGCATAGTGTTCCAGGCTCTTTCCCATTTTGCCTGTTGGACGCAAACAAGCATTAGCCACTTGGAAGCTACACATTAAAGATGTTAGGAATCACAAGATGGAAGGGCCTGGACTCCTGAATCACTACTTGTGCTGGGAGCCGACTGCACTCCAGTGTCTGACAAGGCCACATTGAAGTAAAGATCTATGCTCAGCACTAGATGTCTGGGATGCTGCCTTATGGATGGTCATGTAATATCTCCTGCCTCTATGAACCCATGTGCCTTTCCTCTACATCAGATCCTATAGGAGACAGTACACTAACTACATTTATGGCAAGTCCCTGTGGTGCCCCAATGAGAGCTGGCTGTGTAAGTCAATGACGGGCATGATCTCCTAAGAGAGGGGACAACCTAAGCCAGGCTACAGCCTTGTTTTGGGACCCCAGGATTGAGAAATAGGGGACTCAAGCCCCTTGGAAACTGAGGCTCAGGTCTCTGGTCATGTAGGCCAAAAGCCTGTCTGTGAGAAACTGATGATTGAGATAAAGGTCAAGTGTCCCTATAAAAGGGGACATGCTGTAACAATAAAGTGTGACACTCCTGTGAAACTCTCTCTGGTGTCTCCACTCTCTTCTTCTTTCTTCTCTCGCCAATGCCATCCACACCTGAGGGAACCCCTGGACTTGCGGGGGCTGGCCCCCACACACTTAGAAGAGATGTGCCAATGGATGAAGGACACATGTTGTGGATATTACATTAGCAAAATTCAAATATCTATTATTAGGGCCATGATACATCTTTTGATGGATTTATAGGACAGCCAGAGTTATATTAAACTAATGAATGCATCTACCTTCTTAATATGCATTAAATTTAGTAAAACATAGAGTTCAAAGTCAAGGGAAAGAAGAGAGGGTGTGTGAGCTGAAAGGCACAACTAAGTCTTTGAAATTTATTTTTTAGCTAATCTTTGTCTAAATGAAGCACCAGAGCAATTTGAAAATCTACATGTTCTATGATATTAAGAAAAGCAAGAATACAACACATCTTTCTTTGGGCCTTGGGGAGTTCTTTGGGTAGCTGAGAGGAAAGATCTGTGAGAAGTGCTGAACCACTGATCTGGAGAGACCCACATCACCCTTTCTATATAATTCCTTGTCAATTCTTCATAAATCAATATGGTTGGCCAACAGTTTCCCCAATTGCTCTCTCAACCTGAAACCAAAGGTGGAACCAGAAATGGAGGGTTTGCTCAGCCTTTCATCAAAACCAGGTAATGTCTTCCTACAACGGTGTGTTAGGATTTTAGTTTCTGATATCCCATTTGACTTTGACAAAATAAATCAAAAGACCCTGCTCCTTCTTAAAGAGACCAGCAAATGACTTATGAATATCTCTTAGGTTTTAACATCACGCACTTCCAAAATAAGTATTACAATACTTTTATTTCAGAAACGCTTCAAATCTATAGCTTTTTTTTTTTTTTTTTTTTTTTGAGGGCAGTGTCACTGACCCTCAGATGTGGGACTGAACCGGGGCCGCTGGCTTTCCAAGCCAGTGCTTAACCACCATGCCACTCAGCTGGCCCTATAGCTTTTTATATTTCCTCTTTTTCTTTTTTTTCCTGAATGTCCTTTCTCATCATTTAGAAAGCTTAAAAATACAAAATAATTTACCTTATATGTCCTTTTAAAAATCTTTTCAGGACAAATAGATAATCTTGTGATTCGTTTTTCAATTTTATATGAATTTCATCTACAGATTTCAAGTCCCTTTGGCAAACATTCATTCATTTTTCACTATCTTCCAATGAAGAAGATAAGAAATATTGCCTTGTGATAGGTGTGTAAATGCAAAAACTGAATAAACCCTTGCACAAATCTTAATACAACCCAGGAGATCACAACATCAGGTCTACAAACTAAGCATTATGTGTTAAGTTTTATTCTAAGTGAAATAGAATGAAACAAAGTTTTAATTTAATTGTCCTGAGTTGAAATTTTGGCTTTCCTGTCATGTACTGTATAACCTTAAGCAAGTTACTATCCTTGCAACCTCATTTTTTTCATTTGGAAAATAATTATAGCAAAGGCTGTTTTTTACTTTATAAGGATCACATTAGAGAAGCAAAATTATAGTACCTTAAACAAAGACTGAATATGAGTCAGAAGTTCTGGAGTCTCCATGCTGGTCTTTGATTTTCTTATTCATTATCACATTAGAATGCTTTCATGGAATAAATAGCTTTTTCTCCATCCAACTCTCAGATTCATCCCCTTTTGGGAACCTCAACTAACTGCCCCCAATCAGATCTAAATTATGCTAATGTTAAGAGAGAATAGTAGTAGTCCTAGTAAGGCAGAAAAAAAAAAAGATGCTAAGAATGTTTTCATAATAACTTACAAGAGGTATGCTAAAATAGACCCTCAGCATGAGAGGAAAAAAAGTTTGCTTCATGGGTATTTCACTCAAAGGAACTTTCCAGAGCCCAGAGGATGCAAGATCTAAAGTTGCCCTGCCTTACTGCAGTTGCAGTTACATCTAAAGGAAAATAAAATGGTAGGGGATGACTGAGATTCCACTTTGGGGGAAGTGCAGAGAGAACTTGCCAGGGAGTTAATATACCTAGAGGAGAGTAAAACAGGAAATGACGAAGAGGAGAGCTGGGAGGAAGAAATCCCTGATTCCCATCCAAAGGGACTAATGGATGGCTTTACGGACTGATCGATGACTACATAGGAGAGGTAAATAAATTTGTAAACATGCATCATCATCTAATATTTGATTTCCTTACTGGCAAGGGGTTAGATCTTGCCAACCTAAAATTAAGGGCTTAGTTACATTCTTAAAGGTTCTTGCAAAAATAATCATTCTTACCTATATGTAAATACAAAATGGAGAGGAGCTGCTCTGGTACAAGCGAGAAATGAAGAGATGGGAAAATGATCCTCAACTTCCTGGTCTTCCTCCCCACAGAGGCTAGTGATCCCTCTCCAGCTAGTTTCTGAGAACTTTCTTTGGGACCCGTAAGTCTCAAGAGGGAGGGATGGAGACAAGCAATGTTCTCGGAAGTTCCTTTCAGTTCAAATACTATATGTCACTATCATAATACACTATAAAGAAACAGGGAGCAAAATACATTGTGTTTCAGAAACATTCCTTCTTCTTCTTCGAATATTTTAATTCTTGCTAAAGTTACTTGAAAAAAACACATTCTAGATTTATTTTAATTTTTGGTGTGACAATAAACAATGTGTTTCTTTCGTTGTGTGTTTTTAATTAAACACTGGCTTGACTACCATCACAGTTTTGACTCTCGCTCTCTCATTTTCTCTACAATCCAGATCTGTGTTACAGTTTCCCACGGCTGCTGAAGAAAACAGACAACAAAATCTGAGTTCGAACTTCCAAAAGATGTATCTTCCCTTTTGTGGCAGTTACGCGGAAGCACTATATTTAATGAAAGGCATGGACTTTGTGGTCAGGAGACCTGCTTGCAGTCCTAGCTCTCGCTGGTCAGGGGGGATTTATGCAGCTTTTTTAAAGTACAAGCATCTGGGCCGGCCGAGTGGCGCAGTGGTTAAGCGCTGGCTTGGGACGCCAGTGGCCCCGGTTCAGGTCCCACATATGAGGGCCAGTTATACTGCCCTCAAAAAAAAAAAAGAATACACTTGTGTCTTTGTAAAGTACAAGCATCTGATTGGCAAAGGAGAAGTAATGGTATATGATTGTTTGTTCATTCACTCTTGTCAAATGTTGTTAAAATCCATACCATGTACAAAACTGTGCTAGTGGAAAGCACAAACTCAGTCTCTGTCCATGGTGAGCTGGACATCGTAAGGATTAAAGGAGACATTGAATTTAAAAATAAACATTAAGTTCTCAATACATGATAGTTGTAGCTATTACTGTTCAGGGCGCTATTATTATTATGACATATAGATCAGTCTTGGTGGACGTTACGAGGCTTTTAGGTGATTTCAAGATTTCCATTAAAAAAAGCAAAAAAAAAGCAAAGAAGAGTAATTTGCTTTCAGATGAAGTGTGTTTCTCCCACACTGGATTTCCATTAGAATGACCAAAATGTATTTGTATGCACATACATATGAATCATATTAAATTGCCAGCATTTGACAATTTTTGACCAATAAAACCAGCAATTTCATATGCCCTTCCTTGTATATCATCAGTAGAGGAGGGGGTGCATGAGAAAAGACGTGTGTGGGAAGAACAGAGTGATAAATCGTATATATTGCAAAAATTTCAGTTTATTCAATGTCATATTAACTAAATAAAGACATCTGATAATTAAATTTTAAGATCTCTGTAAAAATGGAACATGTTAGCTTTCTTCTGGCTTTAGCTCTAATATGAATTCTCAAAGGCTAATGAAAAATACTTTTCAAATGACATCCTCTACACCCCCTATCTGAAACAAAGGCAGGTGGCATTTGTACAAAGTTTATATTGGTCAGTTGTCATAGTATAATATTCTGATTAAATATTCCAAAGAGAAATATAACCAGCAACTTCCAGGGTCATTTTCTTCTTCATATTTTGTTTATCCTTCACCAATTCATTCCAGCATTTAGTGAGTTCATTCAACACTTATTGAATGCCTATTCTGGCCAATAACTATTTGAGGTACTGTGCATTCAAAAACACACTTAAGGTAGTAAATCCAAGCATTTTACACAAATAGCCTATAGAATTCATTATCGGGCCCTCCAAAATATCTCAAACCTCTGGTTTTTGGAGTTTGTGCAACTGCCTCACAGAGTTCCAGAAAGTCGAGTGTTAAAGATCTTGTGATTTAACCCCGAGTTGGTATTCTGTGAAAATGGATATAATCACTGCTGTAAATTGATGAGTGATGCATAAAGCTGCAGTGACAAACAAGGCCACGAGCTTTCACAGGTTCCCTGAAGTTACTAATGTACTTCCAAATCTCCAGTGGCCCTCGCCCAGGAGGCTGCAGCTCTAAATCTTCCCAGTGGACTGGCAAATAAGCACTTCACCATTTAACATGAGCAGAGGAAGTCACTTCATCATTGGCTTGTCGCATAAATTGCTGACACAAGAAACATTCCCCCACTTAGGAAACCACAAGTACCATGTGATTGCTTATCAATTGGAAAACACCTGGGTTTTTTTGTTTTTGTTTTGTTTTGTTTTGTTTTGCCCATGCTGTTGATTTTTTTTTTTTTTGAGGCCTGTGTCACTGGCCCTCATATGTGGGACCCGAACCGGCATGCTGTTTTTTTATTTGACAATAAAGGCTAGTTCTCTCTGAGAAACATTTTGGTGCACTAAACATTTAAACTCCAGTCATCCTCTACTAATCTTATAGCAATAAACCTTTTGTGAATCTGTCAATGGTATAGACATTTATTTATAACTATCACCGTGTATTTATTATCCATCTATATGACTCCAAATGCCAGCTGTCTGATACCTGAGCAACAACTCACTGGATACCATTTTTGAAGAATGTAAGGTCAGACCTGCATTTATTAGACAAGATAGGGAGGCTTTGAATTAGAAAGTCAGGGAGAGAGAACCCAGAAGCAACCTGTCGGGTACCGAGTCAAGCTATAAATTGCTCTCAGAATTAATTTATATCATCCACACCTATATTTAAAAAAATAACTTAATGACTATGTATGTTCCAAGCTTTGATGAAAGGAAGAATTGGCCAAAAGGATAGAATACATTGGCAGTGCCAAATTAACACTGAATTATCTAATTGAGAAAGAAAAATAGAAAAAGTATTGGACATATAACAATCTTTACCAAAGACACATAATTTGTGATTTTGGAAAGATACTGAGTATGGAAAAATTACTATTTGTATGTCAATATCAAATATAAGAAGAAAAGAAAATTAATGATAAATACCTATTGTGAATCTATTGCTTTGCTTACAATATTCCCTTTAATCCTCACAGACATCTTATATGGTAGTGTTATCATCCTCACTGTACAATTGAGAATCTGGGAATTATAAAAGATAAACAGAACATATCCTACCACTCTTAAGCGCTGAGACAGGATTAGCCTGATCCAAGTCTTTCCACTTCATGAGCTGGAACAAAGAGTAATCTGGAAAATAACTCCTTCCTCATCTGAACTTGCATTGTGAATTAGGTCCAAACCTGAAACAATGGTCTGAGTGGTTTATCAAAGGATCATCCAAAGGTTTGAACAGATTGCTCCTTCTACATTCTAAAATGTTTACTATAGCAGGCTTAATTTGATCATCCCTGCCCCACCCTCCCACAGTCAACAAAAGGTGGTCTGCTCTGTGCTACAAAGAAACTGGAACTGAACTCAATTTACTCAGCAGCAAATCATCACATGCTGCCTGGAGAAGGAGAGAGCCCGAGGAGTGCTTTTACACATGCTGCTCACTCGATAAGCACAGCTGGGTTGAGGAGACCTCTTTTCCTAAATTCTGTTGCCAAGTTCAATTTTATGATCTTCACTGGCAGATGATCAAATGCAAACTCTTAACTTACAGCCAAGTTATTTTACAGCAGCTGTTGGAAGAACTAATTTAGAATGCAAATCTAGTCCTTAATCTATGGGAAAACTGTTGCAGTGATGGATGGCTTTGGAAGCAATAATTCATGAAAGACACCCCTGATACCCTCTGGTATGATGGAAGAAGAAAAACTTAGGTGCCATTTGTTTTCTTTTGAGCAATTGCCCCTAGAGGGGGGATTGGTGTCCCATGGAAACAGGGTGTTTTAAAATCTGCCTCAACTCTCTTTTCCATATAAGTAAAACTGAGATCAAAAGACAGATGTGTAGACTAATTTCAGATAATGTCTTTTTACTATCCAAGACTCCACTACTATAGGCTACATCATCTAAAGAAAAAGGCCACCGGGATATAACAATTTGCCTAGAATTGTTTGTGATGTCAAGAAAGTAGAAACATTAGCACCTGTCATTGATCCTACCTCTAAAGGATCCTGTTACTCTAGGTATGAATTATCAGCTAAAGTTGATAATTTTTTTTTCAAAAAAAATTTTGAAAAATTTTTTTCAATTTTTTTCATTTCTTTTTATTCATTTAACTGCCAGCTAACAGTGACTTCCTAGAATACCTAATGAAGCATTCACTGAATCATTCCACAGCTTTGATCCACATCTCCTCAGTTGAACTAAATCTTAGAAAACACTCAGTCCTGGTTATTAGGAAGTTTCTTATTAGTCCATTGAGTTACTAAAGAAATCTGGGCTTGTGCAATATCTATGAAGATCTCATCTCTTGGCAACCATTGAGGTTAATGTAAGAAAAAATATGTCTCTATCTGTTCCTGTTTTGTTAGGCATGGAGAATGCTTATTGTGGAACTCCAATACAAATCAAAAAATTATTAGAATAAGAATAATAGGAAATTGCTATCATGAGTAAAGAATTAGAAAGGAGAAGACATATCCACTTTAATTTTTGTTGTTGTAGTTGTTCTTTCAATTTGGCTTTGTATACACTTTTAGAGGCAACACTTGCAGCTAACTTTGATTATTAGACTACAAACTCTCTTAACCCATGGTGTGTATCTAACTAGTCACTGTCACATGTGCTTACCGTTCCACATGAGCTAACATACACACACACACAAGAAAACCAAAATGGTGCCACAATGAGGTCAGGCAATTAAGTTTGCAAACTTGTTGCAACAATGCCACTAACCCTTTTTGATATCAGAGGGATTATTCATTATGAATATGTACCAACTGGACAAACAGTTAACCAAGTTGACTATTTGGAAGTGCTGAAAAAGCTGTGTGAAAAAGTTAGATGACCTGAACATTTTGCCAACAATTCATGGCTCTTGTATCACAACAATGCACCAGCTCACATGGCACTGTCTGTGAGGAAGTTTTTAGCCAGGAAACAAATAACTGTATTGGAACACCCTCCCTACTCACCTGATCTGATGCCCAATGACTTCTTTCTTTACCTGAAGATAAAGGAAGATGTTTTGATGACATTCAGGACATCAAGGGTAATATGATGACAGCTCTAATGGCCATTCCAGAAAAAGAGTTCCAAAGTTGCTTTAAAGGTTGTATTAGGCACTGGTGTCAGTGCATAGCTTCCTAAAAGGAGTACTTCGAAAGTGATCAGAGTGATATTCAGCAAAGAGGTATGTAGCACTTTTTCTAGGATGAGTTCGTGAATTTAATTGTCATGCCTCGTATTTGTTGTCCTGCATTTCCCTGACGGTATCTATCAAAGTCACTGTTAGTTTTCTTAAATACATGGCTGTCTGTATTACTGGTCTACAAGAGTCTGTGGTAGAGAAGGTGGGGCTCCAGTTAGGATTAGGAAAATGCTGTGGATTCCCCATAATCATAACAGTACCTGGAGCTGGATCTATTATGGTTAGCAAACATTCCCCTATGTTTCCAAGATTAGGCACTGCCGAAGCCTTGATCACCTTAATTTTCTTGGTAATTTATCTGGAAACACAGTGCACTTCTCTTCCATTTTACTATTGCCCTAGTTGATATATAAGAATTTACATAATTAGGCATTCATCTTATTTGTTGATACAGTACAGATGGAAGAGTCTAACAATGTGTTTGGTGTTAAGATACCAAGAAAAGTCTGGATACATTATGACATTATCTAATGTCTATGAACAGACCAAATACTGTGATGTCAGAAAATGAAGTGGGTTCATAGGAGGAAGACTGTATACTTCCACCAAGGATGAAACTGGGGCAAAGGTAGCTTCTCCCATCTTTCCTTTTCTCTCCATTTTGTCATGGGGCATGGGTTTTATGGTTTGAATAGGAAAGAGGAGGATGACAAATTGGGAGAGAGCTGAAATATATAAAGATTGGGTAAAATAAAGCTAAATATATAAAGATTGGGTAAAATAAAGCTGTATACATGTGCATATATGTGTATATATATACATATATATTATTAAACATCATATTCATTTAGTCATTAATATATGCACTTAATAAATATTTATTAAGCTATATATCTGCTCTAAAGTACTTGGATAAAGCAGTGAACCAAATAGCACAAATCTTTGACTTTACATAAGAGCTTACATACTAATTGACAGTGGACAATAAATGTAATGAATAAGTCAATTATTTAGTATATTAGAAGGTAATTATTCTTAGGAGTAAAACCATCAGGGGAGGAAGGTGGAGATTGAAATTCTAAATTCAGTGGATGCAGTAAGCCTCATGAGGGGGTGCTATCTGAGTAAAGTTTGAGGAAACAAATCATGTACAAATAAATCTGAGGAAAGAGTATTCCAGGCAGAGAGGAGAGTCTCTGAAAAGTCCTAGAGGTGGGAGTGAGCCTAGTATATTCAAAGAATAGTAAGGGCAGGGCTGAAACCAGGTTGAAGGGAGTGAATTACTTACCTCGGGAGAATAAAATACTAAAAATCTGATTAATCAAGATGAATAACATTTTAAATCCATATTTTAAAAAAATTAAAGTAATAAAATCCACAGCGAAAGAAATACCAACATTTTAAATAAGACAGGATCTGACCCAGCACTTGTACAACCCTGCCTCACTTGCCTGGTTCCAGTAAAATATATTGACAAAAAAAGAGACAGCCAGCCTGCGGGTCAGTTTGTCAGTTTTATCCTTTTCATATTGCATTTATTAAATATATTATTTATTACTTGTCCTGATTACTGAGTTATTTTAGCAACTCTAAATGTTGCACCCAGGTGCTTCCGTTGCCTCACCGTCATCCCAACCCTGTCAAGGAGGCAGATGTGGTTACAGAGGAGGGGGTGGCAGGAGGTGGTGAGGTCAGAAAGGGACCTGGAGGTGACATTTCATAGGGCTGTGTCGCCATTCTAAGGTTCCTGCCTGTCAATCTAAGTGAAATGCACCACCACTGAAAAGTTTGAAACAGAAAAACCAGCCGCCTTAGCTCAATGTACATTTTTAAAATGATGAGGAAAAGGAGTAGGAACAGGCAGAATGATTAAAAGGATGTTTATAATGATCCAGAGGAGAGATGATGGCGGCTTAAACCAGAGTGGTAACACGAAGATGGTGAAAGCGGTCAGATGCTGGCTATATTTTGGAGGTAGGACTAAAGTGATTTGTGTAGTATTCGACATAGCCTGTGAGATAAGAACAAACAATGATTCCAATGTTTGTACCAGGTACACCTGAAAGATAGTAGATGTCATTATCAGAGAAAAGCTGTCTAGAGGGCAGATGTGGGGAGTGAGCCATGGCTTTTAGTCTTGGACATTTTGATTTGAGGTAACTATTAGCTAATCAAGTGAAGATACTCAGTGAGCAGTTGATATTCGAGTATGAAGTTAAGGAAGCAATTTCAGCTGGATACATAAATATGGATGTCATCTTGAAATTTCTATAGATAACTCATTCCTTTCTTCCAACTCCAGATACTGGATCCATTCTTCTGTGAACTAGAATTGAGAAACATTTTATGGAGAATATATCTCTTCCTGAGATAGGACTATGTTAACCTCCACTCTTTCAAGACTCTTCAGTGGTCTAAGAGTTTGTTTAAAAACAAAAGAAACTGGAGTCTGTACCTGAAATGGTGGAATCTCTGTTTTATGGAGGTTTTAATTTTTAGCACTTTTTTCAATTTAATTGTTGGCAAGAAGTTTCAAGTTAGAGAAGATGACAGGGTCAAAATTTTAGTATCCGGATCCCACCAAAAATGTGTCATTTCTCAAAATCTGCATCAAATTTTCTGCCAGCATAGAAAGTGCTAATAGAATCACAATATCACTAAACAGCTCCATAGTGGAAAAATCAGAGAGAGAGAGGGAGGGACCGATGGAAGGAAGGAGGGAGGAAGGAAGGAGGGAGGAAGGAAGGGAGGGGGTTGGGAGAGAGAGAAAAGGGGGGAGGGGGGAGAGGGGGAGAGGGAGAGAGGGAGAAAGGGAGAGGGAAAGAGTGAGATAACTCTTCCCTGAAATATTTATTTAAAATGAAGATCTGTCATTTTATATCAGTGTCTAATAAATGGTAATAAGTTTTCAGCCAATTTACATGTTTTATGAATATACAAACATGGCCACTTAGGCTGATTTTCAAATTTAGGCATTTGGTCATACACTGTGGCTACTGTTAAAAAGTATAAAAATCATACATCAGGCTTAGATGACAAGTTCCTTGTAACAAACCATGTGATTAGTTTCTCTGAGTTAAGAAAAGATGAACTAATTTGACTTACTCTTCAGGACAAGATCCAGTCTGCTGACTGCTAAGAAAAAGAGACAAGAGTGGGTGCAGCAAAATATTCTCATTAATTATTAAACCTGCCTAATGATGAAGCAACCCTTGACAAAACAGATCAGGTCCTGTGAAGATTCAAGGCCACAGATATATCATGAACCAGTTTGAGTTCCTAGCTCAACTTTTCAAAACCAAATCCAATCAGTGTTGTGTGTTTTATTTGTTACTACATGGATTACTTTCACATCAGTTGATGCCATTTACTCTTATTTTGTTTCATAGATTAAGGTAAGAACTGATAATACCTAAATTCTGAAAACAAATGAAAACAGCAATCTCTCTTTGTTGTCTCCTATTTCACTCCAAAATGGAAGGATATCATTATCATAGGAAGTCCAGCCATAGAAGAAATTTAGGTTTTTCTAATGAATCCTCTTAATAGTGAGGCATGATTTCTAATCAAATCCACATTATTGTATAATTTCATATTCTATCCAGTTTCCTTTATACTTTGCACTCTAAATGTTAAAATACTTTATAACATTTTATACATCTCTATATTATTGTTTCAGCTTTTATAAAGTAATTAAACATAACAAAATACAAGAAAGAGTGTCTTTGTGGAATACATAAAGGACATATTAAATGTTTATTTAATCAGGTATTTATTTTAAATACTTTATTAAATCAATAAATATTTTACGATGATAGCACTAGCACTGCTGCAAAAAATGTTACTGTTTTAAGAAATATGAGTTGACTTACTAAAATAAGAAATACTTTTACTGCATTCAGCATATATTACAGACACAGCTAAGGGTAATGCTGACTTTAAGCAACTGATTTTAAAACATTTACTTCTCTTTTTAAACCATGAAGATAGCTAGTTAGTGTTACTTAAAATGAAATGAAAATTAAAGATAAGTATTCCCTAGCCCAAGTTAAAACATAACACAAAAAGCCTAACTTAGGAAACCATTAAAAAGCAACAAAATTAGACTTGCAAACACTCTACTAAAACATATGCTAAACTGTTCCTTACAGAAGTACTGAATATTCATTGAATTATAATTCATATGATTTTAATTTCTACAATAACTACATTAAGAATGGGGCAAAGTTAATATGAAAATAAGGAAACAATAGATCATAGTTATTCTTTTGCATTTAAGAAGGCAAAAGCATGATGATAATAACAATATACCACAAATTATCAACCAGACACTGAAAGCTATTTCTGGAGAATATTTTATATAAAAGAGCAGGTACAGTCAAAGACAGACATGACAACTCAATGAGACCCAAATGTAAATGATAAAACCATAGACAAAAGCCTTGAAGAAAGAACACTTTTCCCATCGAGAGATGATTTGTACTGGCCTCCAGGTGTAATATTATGTGCACTGATGAGCTGATCAACAGAACAGAACTTCTACCCAGCTGTAATCAAGAGTGATTGATGGTTGGGACAAAAAAGTTGATTATCATGACAAGTTCACTGATGCAGCGAAAATAAGCTGTGCTTGGGAAATGGGTAAAACCTGTTCGGAGACTACCTTCTGGAACCTTATTTATAAAGAAATATAAGAGAAGGTTTAAAGTTGTACAGACGGGCCTGATAGTCCAATAAACCTGATAAGAATAAATTTGCCACACATCAATTTCCACAGGTTTCCTATGTAAGGAATTTAAAAGCTCATTTACGCCCAATAAAAAGTAAACCATATAACGCCATATTATGTGTGTGATTCTTAAAAGTTATCTCTCAGCTTCTCCAAGTATCACTGAAAGTCATACATAGACACAGAAAATCAAACTTTTGTAGCATACCATGCCTCCATTTGCTCTCCTTAGCTCCCTCTTCACAAGGAATGAGTTCCCCAAATGACTGCAACCTTTACCATGGTCAGATTCAATTTACATCAAAACACAGATCTGGGCTGAGACAACAGATCCCAGAGGCAGTATTTTGCATTTAAAATGAGGTTTGGCAGGCTTGAGAAAGGTGAACCTGGGCCAGAATCTTGGGTCTAAGTTGAGTGTTCTAAAACAGTAGTAAGACTGTGCAGAGAATCATAGAATAGGAAGGAATACATCCATCTTTTCAAGTTCTGCTTCTAACGTTATCAAAGAAATTCCAGCAATGGGATTCCAATGTAGAGGACAATTTATAGCATGCCTCGTACAATTTCATTCTTCTTAAGCTGGCGATGGAACCAAATGCAGCCACTCCTGAGTCACCAGAAGAAACTTGGAGTGTGAAGAAGGTAAAACGGCCTTTGGCCATCTGGACACTTGAGAAAGGTAAATCATCATATCACAAATACTCCAGTTAATGTAATGCAGAGAACAGCACTCAGCAGAAGACAGGATACCACATAGCAACTGTTAAGAAAGGAAGGATACAAAGGGCCCCAAAACCCAAAAGGACTCAAGAATAGCCACTGATATGAATTACCTTTTTCTTAATTTCCTTTGCTCCTCTGTCCAGGAACAAGTCCCTCTACTGTCCTCATTTCCAGGGCTGTGGTGAAACTGATGATTTATTAAGTGTTGGAATGAAATAGAAGAAAAAGGGCAAGGGGCCTGATAGACAGTGACTACCACAAATGAAAAGGGGTGAACAAATTTTATTACTGGTGATCATTACTTCAGTTTCTATGTTTGGTTTCTGCAAGTATTGTTAGTGCTAAGTAATTCTTTGAGAAATGAATATAATTGTCAAAAGAGATACAAAACAATTGATAGCATTTATATTAGAGATGTATATCAAGCAATTTCTGAGCAACTGGGTTACATCAAGGATTTTCTTCCATGGCTAATACAGATTTCATTAGTCAGACAGTAATGAGGTTGCTGGTATGCTCTGAAATCTTCAAGTATAATCATAAAGTCACAATTGGGGATTTGCGACTATATTAATTTTTTTTTTAATAACCCAAATTACAGAGGTCACTCCATGACAAGTTTTCAAAATCATAACAATCAGTTTCTAGGCTGTGCTCAAGTCTAATTTCACTTATTCATTTCCCTTTCAGGTGATGGGAATTTTCATTGTTAGATTTTAGGGAACCCATTGGTTAGGATATATACATCTTGCATTGCAGAGGAATCAGGCACTGGGGAAAAGACAACGTAAAATTTATATCAAAATGTAGCAGCTATTATTCTAAATGCTCTTAGTGAAGCTGAAACTTGGACCATCTCAGAAATTCTTATTTCTACCTTCATTTGTTTGTTAGGGCAATAAACAACAATGTTTCCTGTCTTGAGTGTTTCATTCATTTATTTAGTCAACATTTATTGAGTGATATCTAAGAGTTGTAGAACTTTCCTCACATTATCAATAGGCTTCTTGCCTCAATTTTTGGGGACACGTGGACAAGGTTTAGTTCATTTAATTGGAAACATACCTTGTTTCACCAAGTTCCACCCTCCCCATCCCATTCTGTCCTTCCATGCTTTGCCCATGCTTAATCCTCTTCTCAAACTCTTGGCATTCATCAGGTGGCACTTGATGAAACAGACTCAGCACAGATTCTCTTTTGTCCCCTTCAATACTTAACCACAGTATTGCTGCCCTTTAAATGGTTCTCTATTTTGAAATGTGTTCCCATATTTTAGCTATCTGTATTACCAGCAATCTAGCTACGAGTGTGCTTACTGGTATTAACCTTGATTTACTTCTGTATTCTGTGTAGAACTTATGTGACCAATCGTCTTAGCAGAAAACAGTCACCTGATGCCAATGCAAGTCTCAAAATAAATTTCCCTTAGAGCATGTCACCTGAGATGATAAATAAAAGTGCTATGCTGGAATTTAAGAGTCCTGTTTCCAGCCCTACCAGCTGTTTCAACAGCTTAAGGACCTGGAAAAAGTCAACTAAATATTCTGGCCTTTGGTTTTTCCATCTATACAATCTATAAAATGTACAGAATGGCTTTCTAGACATCTCAAAGTGCAAATATACATCAATCTTTGAGGTGCTCATAGTACTCCACAGAAATATAAATATCTCTTTGATTACTGACAGTCATGTACACATCTACTCATCATATCTACAATTGACTTTCTCTTCCTAGATTTTCAAGGTCACATTTTCCATGTCTAGAAGAATTCAATAGAAAGTGAATTCTATTTTTTTGTTTTTCTTTATTTACAAAGAAAAGCCTAGAGCAATAGAGATTCTGTTTTTATAAAGATTTCTCTTTTCTCAGTCCCTTACTCTTCATTCCATCTACAGATGGAACTCTGAAATATCAAAGACTAATTCAGAGGCCTGAAATGTTCCAATGTTGAAGTTTTATTTTTAAAAGGCTTTCAAAGATGTACACTTCTTAAATAGAAGCCTATGCTCGTGACTGGCTCATTTTCCCCTGAAATATGTAGCAGTCAGGCCCAATATTTCCTGCTTGGTCCTTGTTCCAGTTTTGCTTACTGAGAATTCCTGACAAAGCTGTGGGCTCCATTTAAAAAATGAAAGCTAGTGAAGCTGAGAGATAAAATACGGCTTAAACGCACACTCAGATATAATCCCTTCAAAAGAGACATTCTAGTCACTTGTCTCAAACTAGCTTCCACCTACAGTCCATCGCCATACACTCCAGAGCTAGCTCCTCACCCCACGGGAACCAGACAACCTAACTAAACCTCATCAAGTCCCAGTCATGTTCCCTTTTTACAGAAGCTGAAAGGCCCTGTCATAGAATTGCTTTTGAAGAAGAAAAGCACGCATGGTAAGGACATGGTGCACAGCCCAAAGCTCTACATAGCTCCGTGAGTCCTGGAGATTAACAGAGGACACTTTCTTATGAAAGAGATGTTTAAAAGCTGTCTGAAAATTTAATTTATAACTTGGTCCCTCAGATCCTTTGGGACTTAATGGCAGCAGCAACAGACTTAAACAGGATGAGAGTTTTTAATAAACGCAGCTTTGCCAGGGATAAATTGTCCCTGCAGTTTTGGAAAGGTAAAAGGTAAAGATTTGCCAGGAGTGAGAATCTCAAGTCAACATAAAAATGCACTAAATATGACACTTTCAATAGGGAAGATCCCTTTAAATACTCTTCTTAAAGATAGAGAAGATTTTTTTGAACCTTTGTATTTCTTAAGAACTAATTTTTCAGAAAAAAATTGTAACTGAAGTCTTTATCCCATACAATAAAAATGACCTTCCCATTGAATTCACTGTACAATTTATAATCCAATCATCTACATGTTGTAGTTTATAATCCTTACAACGTGGCTGTAAGGAAAGGCTAGTCATTTTAAATGAGATGTTTATAGAACCTGTAAGTTCAATGAAGAGCTCAAGGACACAAGGCCAATTTAGAGAAGGCAGATGTAGACAATGGATAGTTTAATTCCTAATCCAATGATTTTCCTACCATTTCACTGGCTTCCGTGGCTACTGTTTCTAGGTTTGGGGTTTGATGCATATGTGTAGATTTTTATTAACCTTTCTCCTACTCTATGTAATAAAATGCTCAAATCTGAATGAGCAAAGATATGAACTTTCCTGGGCATGTTTTGAAGACTGCAGACAAGACATTTTTAGAAAATTACAACCGAGGCCTGCAAAATGAAATTTATAATTTGGGTCACAACATGCAGTTTCAAAACCATGATATAATAGCAGATGTATCAATTCCTTTTCCCTTTATAAAATTTAAGCATGCTTATAAAGAAAATTTGGAAAATAAAAGTAGCAAGAGGTAAAAGACTAGTTCTTCAATTCCAATATACCCAACATTAGTTTTTGGTTTTCTCTCCCTCTAAGCAGTATTTCCCTTAAATAACAACCCCCACAGATAATATTACATAAAAGATGTGTCTTAAGACATGACATTAACGAAGTGTAATTATCTAATTTAGTCATTTGGTAGGAAAAAAAGTGTTCCTATTCACATCTTCATCACTATATAGCTGCATATGGTTATGGAACTTATGACAGAGATATGAATTAAATTCAGATATATTGCTCAACTTCACTACATTTCTGAGTTCTAAAATGCAGAACAAGGATAATTACTTCTATTTTACAATACCATTGGAAAATGTATCAATTATATTGATGATGATCCCATCATCATTATGGGGCGGGGGGCAGTGTGAGGCGTCGACGCAATGTTACCTCCTACTGAGGTTGTTTTCCCTTCCGTTTATCAGACAGTCCCCTGTACTGATTGATGCTCGACAGTCCTGAGTCCTGAAGGACACGTTGCTACTGTATTATCGTTCAGTAATTTGTGTTGGTATTTAAATTTTTACCATGTTTATGATTAAATTGTGTGTGTGGCTGAATACAAATGAAGCTGTTTGAGAGGACTTGCTGTCCCTGTGGGTGAGGCCTCGCCTGGGCTGTGAGTGACTTTCCACAACAGCTCTGACCACATACAGTTAGTTCTACAAGGAAGGAGCCCGTGGGCTTCCATCTGTGCCACTGTTGTAGGGTCTGCTGGAATGTCTGGATGGACTTGCTGCCCTACCTGGGCCAGATGAGGCAGCAACATCCAAGAAATGGACACTGACTCTGTGAGGCCACCTACTAGTCAGGTGGCCTTGTATACATAAATTCCCTACACTCTCCACACTTCAGTTTCCACGTGTGAAATTAGTAAATGTTTCCTTCTGTCTCTAACACATTAAGAAATGCTATTGTGAGGATGTTAACCATAGTGACTCTTAGATGCTGCAATGTTATGATTCCTTAGTTTGGGGCCTGAGATCTTATTTCCCATTCTATAAACAGTCATTGAGTAATCATTCTCTACCTCACTTAATAATCTTACATCCATGCTGGCCCTGCTATAAATTGTCTTTCAAAGGCACACTTACTAACTTGCTGATAAAATAATTGGGCAAATTACAACCTTTCAGTCTTTAATGGGAAGCTTTTTGCATAACCCCATGTGTGTTTCATATAAATGTCAAGAATTTTTTTTTTTTTTTTAAGAAAAGCCGACACCAGGAGAAGGCAATCTGATTTAAAGTACATATACTATAATGTGGCATTTAAAAAGATATCTGCAGGGCCCCAAATGGAAAATGTATTATACAGGAAATATGTATGGCATACCACCAAGCTACATAGTTTATAATACAAAGGGTTAAAAAAAAATAAAGCTAAGAGGAAAAGGAAATTGAATTTTCATGATGCAGAGATGAAAAGAACTATAAGATATCATTTTCATTGGAAGGGGAAGAAGCTTTGAAATGTAAAAAGCTTCATAAGGCAAAAAATACTTTCCTATGTGAAACAGGATTCAACCAAGCATACAAGTGAATTGTAGTGTTACATTTCCAGAAAGATTCTAGGTTTCAGAATGGAAACAGGAAGATAAATTCCAGATTTACCTGGAAAGAGCAGAAGCAGTTGCATTAGGATTATAAAGTCTTTACTTGGGATTAAAATTATATATATATCTCTAGATAAAGAGAGATTATTTTCTTATATACAAATGAATAGATGATAAATCCAATTGATCTTGGTATTCAGTTTTAAATATTTCATAAAATTAGTTATCTATAAATATGACCAGTTAATAAGTAAGCATATTTAATATTTCTAGCACATTAGTTCCCTTATTGACATAACAATGCTACGGAGATTTTTTTTTTTTTTAAGTTTCTAAAGGAGTTTCTATTCCTGAATTTCAATTTTGCAATAATTATATTTTGTTTGTAAATCATAGTTTAAAAGGTTGCTATGTCATTTATAAACTCAATTACATTGGGGAGTGCATTTTTTTTTCTTTTAAACATCCATTTAAATTAATACTGCATAGTGAATTTATATTCAAGTTCAAGATAAGGAAAAATGTGAGGGGAGTGTATTTATATGTGTTCATTGGACTGGGTGATTATCTGATAAATTTAGGTAGTCATGAAATTCAGTTCAAACCTCAATCAAACATCCAAATGACTATCTCTGGTAGGCAGAAGAATAATATTTAAGTCCTAATCTCTGGAAATTATGACTATGCTATGCTACATGACAAAGAGGGATTAAGTTAGCAGATGATATTAGGTTGCTCCTTCAGCTGAGTTTAAACAGAGAAATTATCCTGGAATATACAGGTGAGTCCACTGTAATCATGGAATCCTTAAACGTGGATGAAAGAGGCAGGGGAATGAGAGTCAGAGTAATTAGATGGAGAAAGACTCGATCGGCCATTGCTGGCTTTGAAGATGGAAAGGAGTTATGAGCCAGGAGCCAAGGAAAGAAGGCAGCCCTCGAAATCAGAAAAGAAAGCAAGGAACTCAACTCTCCCCTAGAGTTTGTTCTTCTCTAGAAGGAACACAACCCTGCCAATACCTTGATTTTAGCCCAGTGAGGCCTATTTCTGAGTTCTTATCTTCAGAACTATAAGATGATACATTTGTCTTGTTTTAAACCACTAAGTTTGTAGTAATTTGTTGCAGCAGCAATAGAAGATTAATACAGTAACCATCTAGTGAATGGTCATGCCTGCCATTGTTTCATTATGATCCAGATTGATTAGTCTAAATTCTCCAAATACCTTGGTGTTTTCCTCTTACTATATGCTAGACAAACCTGAAAGCAAAGTTGTGAGAACAAGATTGTCCCTAATAAAATACATTGATTCCTATATCACCTTGAAACTTCATTAGCAAAATAAATTGTTATTCTTTCTTACCAAGGAAATAATATAAGATTACATTTTAGAAAAGAAGTATGTAAATCTTCTTTATATTATGTTTTTTATGATACTGCTAATAATCACATATGGAAATATATACTGTATTTTTAAAGCATATCTGACGATATTGTTAAGGTCTTTAAACATAATTTTGATATCCATCTATAAGATCAGAAACACTCAAAAAAAAAAAAAACTGTCCTCAAGTGGTGAGTGACCCATCACTGGGGATAACCAAGCAAAAGCGCTACGCTGATGTGGCAGATGGTTTTATTACATTTAGTGGGAGATCAGGTTCAATGAGCTTGAAGTCTCTTTCTAAGTCCCAATTTACAGGAAGTTTTAATATAGAGGAAAATATTTACAGTACAATTATTGGCAGGAAGGGACTTTGAAATGGTCCCCATTAGATGTAAGAAGCTGGCAACATAGCTCTTGAGAGACTTTTGCATTGTTATAAGCTCTGTTCTAAAGGGAAATATCAGTACGATTTAACACATTGTGGACCGGTGATGTAAATTTGCATCTATATATTTAAATGCCCCATCCTCAATGTGTTAAGAAGACAAAGGAACCAATAAAGAGCCACTTAAACTTATAATTACATAACTATATGATTGTTTAGTGAATGTCTAAAAATGATCAAAATTGTAACTACAGTTGATGCTTGACTAACACAGGGGCTGGTGGCACTGATGCTCTGCACAGTTGAAATGCCACATGTAACTTTTGACTCCAAAATATTTAACTACTGATAGTCTAATGTTGACTGGAAGCCTTACTGATAACATAAACGGTTGATTAACACATTATGTTGTATATGTACTATATGCATTACTGTATTCTTATAATAAAGCTAGAGAAAAAGTGTTATTAAAAATCATAAGGAAGAGGGGCTGGCCCAATAGCTCAGTTGGTTGGGAGTTGGCTTGGGAGCATGAGCTCTGAACGGCAGGGCCGCCAGTTCAATTCCCACATGGGCCAGTGGTGCTGTGCCTGAGCGCAACTACCGCTGACCTGCCAATAGGTGGCCGGATGGCTCAGCAACAACAACAAAATCATAAGGAAGAGAAAATAATTTACTGTATTTATTGAAAAAGAAAAAAAAAATCCACGTATAAGTGGACCTGAGCAGTTCAAAACCATGCTATTCAAGGGTCAACTGTATTGAATTCAGGAGCCATTTTGATAGGATGGGGTTCCCTGTTTGCCTAGAGTGTCAACAAGGTATTCAATGCCTACTTTTTTTTTTTTTGAGGGCAGTGTCACTGGCCCTCATATGTGGGACCCGAACCGGGGCCGCTGGCTTCCCAAGCCAGCGCTTAACCACCGCGCCACTCGGCCGGCCCTATTTCTTTTAATTCAATGTTCCCTCTCTTTTCTGTATTTCTTAGGACCATCTCCACACCTAAGCAGGTTGGGAGTGGGGGCAGCATTGTTCACACTGGCCACAAACCAACATTAGCTTCACTGTGATGAATGGAGAGTCTACCCTGCCCCATAGTAAAGGTATGAAAGATGGGAATAACTCTCTGGGAATAATTTGCAAAGCACTGGTCAGGGTCCACAAATGTCTCCCTTCTGTCACATTCTTCAGGAAAGTTTCATTCATTAGGGGCTTGTGGGCATTGAGGTCTTTAGGACCTCTGTGAAAATGCTAATACTTCTAGGAAAGTAAATTGAGAGCTCTAACAAAAGTATAATCAAGGACATAAGGGCTGATCTGCAATTGCGCCCCACCAAGGCAGGGGAAAAGAATCTACAAAACCAAAATCTTGACCTTGAAATATAATTTGGGACCTATCTTTTTTCAGCGGTGTGATTTATTGAAAATGCCATTGTTCCTAAGTTGACTGATTATTCTTAAAGAGAAAGTATATTACCTACATTTAGCATTTAGTCTCAAGAGACTAAAAAACTACCATAAAAGGCAAATATATAAGAATGTATATGTGCAATTTTTCCATAGTATAAAAACCAAACATAATATAATAAACGCCAAAATTAAAGCACATAAGGAGTTAAAATGTTATCTTAGAATTTTGACATGCTCTATTATTGGTGAAAAATGTTTTAAAAAGTATCTTCTGTGAGATTAGAACAGCATAATACATTTTTTTTTAGTGCATGCTAAATGATAAACTTACATCGGAATTAAATCTCAACTGGCAAATGTTGCATGATATAATTTGCTTTCTTCGATGAGGAAGAGGAACCCCGAATGTATGATTTATTACAGCTTTCTGAATCGGGTCCATCTGTAATGAGAAAAAAAAAATACAACAAATAGAAATAAAGCTTGTCAGTTCCATTGGAATGTTGCCTATTTCATTAAAGAGCCAATCTGTACAGCTTCAATCTACTGCTCACATAATAAAAAACTTTTTTTTCTAAGAAATGGTATTTCTACTTTCTTGAAAAATAGAAAACAATAAGCTTGAAGCTTGCTATGATAAGGAAAATAATAAATGCACCCATCAGAGTCTGTATACTAACTGTGTTTCTCATTTAGGATCAACAGTTGTCTCAGTTTGGTAAAACATAATTAAAAGTTTATCAAAACACAAGTTATAGCAAACTGTGGTATTTTGCACAGAAGTGTGTCTACCCCATTGCCTCAAATGGACTTCAAAATAGACTTGGTCAGATGATCAGCTCTGAAATGATGCACCATTATCCAACCTTAACTTTATGCTGTGTTTGGTATCTTTCCTACATTAAGAATATAGTACATACTTCCTGTTTTCCAAGAATTCAAACATATAGATCTATCAATTAATTTATCAACCATTTATTGTCCACCTAATAGATACTGTAATCTTATGTACTTATTACTTGAGGTTCAAAGAGTTTCGGCCAGATATCAGTTATCACTCTCCATCTCATTTTCCCAGGACAGGACAAGTGATACCAAAAACATAATGTCAACAATCCAGCTCTAATAAGACTTAATTCTCCTCACCAAGCACTGTCTTACAGTGCACATCATTAGTTCTCCACTGGTTCAAGCCAGATATAATTTTTGATCTGCTTCTTAATACTTGTGCAACCTCTTTGCATATCTGTATCTATATCTTAAGGTTGTGATGAGGTTTAAAAGTGTAATTCATGAAATTTACTTCTGCCTGGGCACATTAATAAATCAGTAACTGTTGCTTATTATGTTTTCTCTGTTGCCACACATATGAAGATCAAGGTAAACATGACTCTTACACTCCTATAGTCATTGTTGGCACACTACCCATTTCTGAAGCAGCCAAGAAACATTTCAAAATAATTGTTCTATGTATAGTGATGACTTCTCTTGATTGCCTGCAAACTTTGGAACTCTTCACTCTCATCAGATACAAAGTTGGCATGAGAGTTCTCAGAAGGGGTGGAGATATTTCAGAAATGATTTTACACACACACCAAAAAGCTAAGAATATGTCTGTGAAATGATGCTTTAATATCTAGCTTCTGTGATACACTATAGTGTGTTAATTACTCCCTAAATAAGTCATTGATATTTCTACCTACTTTTGTGTATTTCAAATCATCAGAACCACCTAACTCCTAGGCTCTCTTTACTGGAACATAGGAGGGAGTTTCTGTCTATATTCACAAATTCTCTTGGGTTATCTAGATACCCTTAATTTATAATAGTATTCTAAGCAACAACAATAACAGCAATAATATTCAATATTTATTAAGTGCCTTTTATGTGCTCAGCACTAGGCTCAGTGGTTTATACATTAAACATTTACAATGATCAAAAAGTGTAATGTGTAATCGTTTTTATCTTCCACCGTCACTTGGAATTTTTTATCTGATATGAATCCTTGCCCCAATTCTGGGTGAAACCCTGCTCTCCATGATTTTTCTGATCACTCCCAGGTATTCACAAATTCTAGTATCCCCTCTCCCTTTACTAATGAATTGCATCATACTTTCTTTTTAACCAGTTTTATTTAGGTATAATTTACATACAATAAAATTCACCAATGTTAACATCGGAATTACCCGGAACAGCTCCCTCCTGCCCCCCTGTGGTCTATCCCTGCTTCCCACCTCCAGCTTCTGAAGCCACTGGTCTGCTTTCTGTTGTTATATTTTTGCCTGTTTTCAAAGTTCATATAAAGAGAATTATACAATATGTGATCATTTGTGTCTGGCATTTTTCAGTTAGCATAATGCCTTTAAGATTCAACCATGTTGCTGCATGTATCAGTAGCTTATTCCTTTTTATTGCTGAGTAGTATTCCTTTGTATAAATAGACCACTGTGTGTTTTATCCATTTGTCAGTTAATGAACATTAGAATGATTTCCAGTAACTTCTATAATCTTTCTATGACAACAATTACAGAGAAAATGGGGGGCATAACTTCCCTTTCAGTCAACAGCTAAAGCAAATTAAAAGCAGAAGAGGTCACTGACTCAGAGGCAGTTGTCTCGTCATGTTATGTTGCATCTGTTCTGTGCATAATGGAGCCCATTTCTATCATGGAATAAAGTGCATTATGCCTACAGCCCACTTAGGAATACTGAAGTTGTCTTATAATACTCTGAAAAAAAAATGAATCACACATTTATATTAAAGATGCCCTCTGAAATGTAGTGCTGAGTATTTATCATATATTAATGAGCAGCATATTTTTTGGGTCTTTCGGCAATACTGGAGAAGCAGTGACCACATTCAATCCAAATTTGTGTAGAAGGTATATTGGAACTAGAAACCATGCAAATGTAGCACATTCTCTAGATTTAATTCTTTTATTTAAATTGAATGATGTTCTCATCACTGACTATAAAATCAAATTTCACAATGCAAAGTCATGTATTCTTCTTTGGAGACAATTTTATTTCCCAGTATACTTAAAAAATACACTTAACTGAATTATATTTTTAAAATGAATTTCAAAAAAGATAGGTACAACAACAAAAGTATGCGCTTTTTATTATTTTAGGAATCTAGAGGAATCTAGTACAACAAAATAAGTTTAATGCCTTTATTAATGAATATAAATCATATTCACCTCTCTAACATATACATCTATAAATAAGTATATGTAAAACCATTTACAACAAGGAATTATGAAAAGGCAAAATCTAAATAATGACCAGGTCAGCTGTTATATAGTTAATTAAGTGAATCCATATGGCATGTAACTAAAAGTAGCATCTATTATCAACTCAGATGATAGCTACTTGGAGCATTTTATCTAAACACACCATTATTTACTATTATAATCAAACATTTTATTCAAAAAGGAAGTCATATACATTCATTTTCCTCCATGAACAAATAGGTCTGATCTGTCAAAACAATCACACCATATTGTGTGTATGCATATTATCATTAGGAGTTTCTCTACAAAATCAGTTTCAAGAGCTGCCTACGTGTGTAGGCAAGAATAAAAGGGGGTTCTTGGGTCAAATAAGTTGTAGGAAACCTTGATATTACAGCCTGGGCTTAATTCACAGTGCACAATAAAATATTAAAATCTGTGAGATGTCCCACAATAAATATATGTTTTAAATAAATAATTTCTAAAATAATATAACCAAAGTCTTTTGTTGTTTTTTCATTTGTTTTTAAATTTAGCATCCCTGGTTCAATGTATGCAGTTTAGAAAAATAGTAATCTGGAAAAATAAAATCATTTATAATATGAATAAAATGCAAAGCCTAAAATGTCAGTACAAAAGTAAAGATACTAAACAAAAAAGGCAATACATAGAAATCAGATCCAAAAAAAGCTTCGATACATTTCACTTATCCCATGCAGCACTGAATTAAAAACTGAAAGAAATGGTAAAATATACATGGTATTTTAAGATATATTTATGCAATTTCAAATGTAGGGTATTTTGAAAGCTAAAATTTTCTAAATACAGTATCTAATCACCCAAAACAAACAAACAAAAGTGAAGAATGATGCACTGCCTATTGATATGCTTACCCAAACTCTGGACTAAAATTCAATTTCAAACCCAGCTTATAGCCTTATTTAAAGCCAAATGAATATGTTTTTCTTCATTTCAGGGCTTGCCGGTCTTTGCATTTCTATCTCAGGCCCCACTTTTCCCTCTCCTTCCCTTTGGGCATTCTGCTAAATTGATTTGTAAATAGGCATACCAGGTGCAGCCTCAGGTGAGCAACCACAGCTCAAGGTCCCCTTCTCTAGAATGCCTGTTGTATTTTCAGGGTGGACCAGGCTTAACCCTGAGTTTACATGCCCTTCTCTAAGAGACCTCCTCTCTTTCCATCCCTGTTATGATTGCGGCTTTCAGTTTTAAAATCAAAGAATATGAACTTAAATGCCAGAGAAATTTAAAAGTCCAGAAATATGAAGATTGTCTCTTCCAGCTGGTATTTCTATGAAACAACGGTCAGTAACAATAACTTTAAAGGGTGTATATACTTATGGGCACTTAGAGTGTATTTTTATGTTTATAAGCATTATTCCAATCCTAACCCCTTACTGAGGAGCTCTCGTTGCCCTTGCCTAAAATAACACAACTGTAAGTGGCAAAGCCAGCTAATGCCCACAGCCTCGGACTCTGCCCCTCTGCCTCCCTTAGGCATCGCAGCAAAACTTTGTGATATCCATTGTGACCCCAGAATTAAGTGACGCTGAGTAGAGATGTATTACATCAACTATGAATTAGTCAAATTCGTGTTTACATTACTTATGTTCACACATTATAAAACACTGATAAAAATACTCCCAATAATCCCAGACTTATTGCAATAAGTCTGTCTATGTGAAAAATTTGCAACTTGTGTCTGTTTTCTTTAACTTTCTCATGGATGTATAACTTACATACAAGAAGTGCATACATCTTAAGTGGATCATTAGTTGCTTTTAACATGCTCCCCATGTTATCCGTCCCCGGAAAATTGCACTGCACAGATTGTCTTTTTGGATGCAACTTTTTCTAAGAATCATAGCATCTTAGAGCTGGAAAGAATTTCAGTGATCACATTTTCCCCTCTCATTCTATGACAAGGCCACAAAAGCCCAGAGAGGCAAAGTACTCTAGTGAAAAATTGGACAAGGAACCAATCTGCCACTTCCCAGTTCCAGAGTCTTGCAGCTATACCAGTAAGTCTGATTCTTCCTCTTTCCCTCCACATAGGAAGTAACAAATGGTTAATTTCTACTCTGAAATCTTCCTTCTTTTATTTGCTGGCTGTTTTATTTTAATGTTTCTAAGCCTCTATTTCCTCCCCGCTAAAATGGGGTGATAATCACTATTGGATTATGGTGAATAATGAATTATATCAAGTGTATACACATTCCAGCACTGTGTCTGACACATAGAAAGCAATCAGTAAATATAGCTGCTTCTGCAATTATTACTTTATAGCAATAATAGTAAACATAACCATTCTTTTCCAGAAGCAGAAAACCTAGAAAGAATAGAAAGGCTCTGTAAAGAATCCGTGTGATGCAAAACCATCCAGTAAAAGATACATAAATTCAACTACATTAAAATTTAAATTATATTTGAAGAAAACAATATTAACTAACTGTAGGTGAGTCAGAACTCAGATGTGTGAGTCACAGGGCCTATATGTCATATCTCCTTAGGTCTTCACAGCATCTCTACAAGGTAGAGGCTTTGCTTTTTTTCTTTTTAATTAATGTTATTTTTAGAACAGTTTTAGATTCACAGCAAAACTGAGCAGAAGGCACAGTGGTAGACGCTTTTCTGCTACCATTTTACATATGTGCATTTTTAGGAACAGAGAAATGAAGTTAGTTGGATTAGGGTTTCACAGCTAGGCACTTCCGGACTTGTGATTTGAATTCAGGTAACTTGATGCCACCACCTTGAGTCTCAAACACTGTGCTACATTTTCTTTCATCAGCAAATGAAAATATATATATAAACCAAAAAGAGATGGGGGGAAAATGTAACATCTGAATCAATCATATATATATACTCCAGCTACATTGAGGAGCTCTAAAAATCACTATGTAAAGGTAAAATGCCAATGACGAAATGGTCAAGGCATACCAAAAAGCAATTCATAGAAGAAAATACCGGAAAGATCAATCAAAACCAAAACATACTGGTTATTGTGTTTGTGGAATTTAAAATAACAGGGAGATCATTTTTATACAGACAGTGGGGGGAAAAAAAATCTGGCAGTATTCGGTATTGACAAGGATTTGGGGAAAGTGGAGAAGAATTTGGCAGCATCTAGTAAAATTGAAAATGAATTGAGCATGAGACCCAAACATTCAACTTCTGGAGAAACTGGATCTTGTGCAGCACAAGATCATTACATGGGAGTTCCCTGCATTTTGGTTTGTATTAACAAAAATTTTGAAACAACCTAAATGGCCATTAATAGGAGAAATGATAAATGGTCAAAGAGCTATAAGATGAAATGCCAATACAGAAGTCAGAAGGAATTCCTTAAATATTTCTTTACCCGCATGGACAGAGAAACAAAAACAAAATGCATAAGAATATTAACCATAGAACTTGAGACACTAAAAGAAATCACACATCCATAATCAATAAATACAGTAGGAAGCAACTTAGGATAGCACCATTTTATAACTCCTAAAGAAATAATGCATGTAGGCAACGACCATCAATTACTGCTGATGAACGAAAACAGAAAACCAGACATTAGGTGTCTCCTGAGAAATCCAATATCATCTATGAGGAAGTCTGGTCCAAAATAAGAAACCTGAACCTAATCAAGTCTATAGGTATAATTACCTGTTTGCAGGGAATATAGAGAGAGAACATGTTAAAAGTCTCTACCTGGATAAAATCAGCAAATTCCAAACTGTGGAAAACTACAGAACAAATGGCATGCGTTTTAGAACATATAAATAGCTAAAACATAATAGGAGGAGACCTATAACTTGTAAGATAGTTAAGAGATACAGTAATCAATTCCAAACAAAGGGCCTTACATAGACCATGATTCTAACAAACTATAAAATAAATACTGGGAGACAATTGGGGGAAAATAAAACTGAATTTTTATGACAATAAGAAATTGCTATTTGTGTTTATTTTAGGTTGTGATAATTGCAGTGTGTTTAAAAGCTGACTATCATTTAAAAATATACAGTGAAATATATACTGAGTAAATGATATTATGACTGAGATTGACTTCAAAATAATCTAGGATACTTTGGGGCTAAGTGGGAGGGGATATAGATGAAACAAAATTGGTCCTGAATTGCTGAAGCTAGAGGATGGCTATGTGTTTTTGGATTTTTGTGTTTTGTTTTTTTTGTTAATCTATTCTGTTCTTGTACATGTTGGAAATATTCCACAATAAAAAATTAACAATAGGGTCTGCCAATTAGCTCAGTTGGTTAGAGCACAGTGCTCATAACACCAAGGTTGCTGGTTTGATCCCCGCATGGGCCAGTGAGATGTGCCCTTCACAACTAGATTGAAACAACTACTTGACTTGGAGCTGATGAGTCCTGGAAAAACACACCATTCCCCAATAAAAGTTTTTTAAAAATTAACAATAATCACACATCAAAAAAAATCTACAAATTGTTTGAAAATGCTGCACATATTTGTATATAAATGTATGCAAATTAGAACAGAAGGAAGAACACATATCAAACAAGTAACAGTTGTTGTTTTTTTTGTTTGTTTGTTTTTTGAGGGCAGTGTCACTGGCCCTCATATATGGGATCTGAACCGGGGCCGCTGGTTTCCCAAGCCAGCGCTTAACCACCACGCCACTCGGCCAGCCCAAATAGTTGTTGTCTTTTGATGGTCTTAAGCATAGGATGAGGACAGTGACTAAAGAGGACGAGAGCTACCCCAATGTTTCATTTCTTCTAAAATATGAAACTACACACACAAAACTGATAAAGTATCAACAGTTATAAAGTTCTGATTGAATATGGGCTTTGTTATAATATTTATCATACTTTTTACTTCTTTTTGAAAAATCTGAAACTAAAAGTTCATGTGCAAAGCTTTGGTAGAACAGACATAAGTAAAAATCATTTGAGGGGTGATGCCTTTATTTTACTTTCTATAGGATTTGTGTTGTTAGGGAGTTTAACAGGAATAACAGTCAACCATGTCCAGAACACGGCTTTGGGTGGGGTATGTTGGGGAGGGGGCTGTTAATGGAGGGCTACATGAAGGCTGAGGGTTTCTCTGCTCTTACCAAATAGTAAAAGGCATGCATGAGTTTGTTCAACACATAAATTCATTTAACCAGAGGTAGGTGTATTTCCATCAGCCTCTTTAGTCAGGTCAAGCCCAAATCTGCTAATTTAAATTAAGTAAGAAATATAACACGTACAAGTCACATGACTACATTGAGGGCACCGCCAATTTTTCAATGCACCAAGCTCTCCTTTACCTTCAAGTTTTAGCAAATTCCACTTCCTCTGCCTTGAAAACCCTTTCCCTCATGCTTTCTAGTTCATCTTCCCCTGGCTAATGGCTACTCACTTTTTTAAGACTCCTATCAGGACCCATCTCTTTTTCCAGAATTCATAGCTGGCCTCCTTCAAGTGGGCTAGGTGCCCCCACTTATCCTTCACAACACTGACCACACCATATGAAGATATCTCTTGACTTGTTTGTCTCTCTCAACACAGTGTAAAGCCATGGCAGGCCTGGGTCCCATTGTTCTTGTACTCAATGAGCAGAGTGGCTCACATGTATCAAAGGCTTAACATATGTCTTCTGAGTTGCTAAATAAACTGAAGCTCAATATCAACACATCATAGTGTTGGAATGGTATGAACAATAGCAGAGGGAAAACCTCGGTTAACAAGGAAACCGTAAAAATAGAGGGTGAAGAGAGTTATTAGAAGTGTCAAATGGCAAAAAATAACTCTCTACGTACGTAGTCCACCAAAAGAGCGGTTTATTCGGGACAAGAAAAAGAAACAAAACCACCACAACAGTGTGGGAACTCACACCTCCAACTGGGGCTCCAACCGGCTGCACACGTGCAAAAAGAGAGCCCCAATTCCACGATGGCTATTCTATTTATTAGCATACCTCCCCCGGGGAAGTTACCACCAAGTTTAACAGGAAGTCAGAACTAGAGAGTTGACAAGGGGCTCAGCTCCACCCATAGTCCTTCCATCTCTATGGTTAAGCATCTTAAGATGACAATTCACTTTTATCAAAAGGCATGTGGGAAATGACTCCATGATACAATTTGGGATACAGGATATAGATGCTGGGAGTAGAATCCACAACTGTAAGCCACCAAGCAGAATTTGCATATAATCTATTGTCATCTAAGTAACAGGAAATGGTTCACAGGCTTTTACATTTATGTGCCAACAGTAGGCCATTCTTCCACCAGGCATCTTCCTAGACATACTGATCCCTTGATAAGTTAGGAAGCTGATTTTGTTCAAAGAACCAATGTTTGAATTTAAATTGGATTCTCTCCAAGTGCTCATCAGGACATGTCCATATGTAAGATACATTTCATTGTCAGTAGCTTTCTGCCATGGCAATTTTCCCTAATGTTCTGTGAGTAGACTAATAAAGTGAAACATTGATACTTCCAAGTAAAGGACAGATGAGCTTGAGGGGTCCTAAGATATTATTGGGTTGTCTGAAAAGTCATGAGGCATTTTTGCAACGAAAAACATAGAAAAAATACATCATGACTTTTCCGACAACCCAATATTTTTCTTAGAATTATTTATGTGTGCAAGTAAACTGCATTTAACCAGCATGTGGTGGCCCTGTCATGGAAAGCCCACTGATACTTGCACTCAGAGATTTTTAAGTGCATATATGGAATTGTTACCAACACAATTTCTTTTTTTTTTTTTTTTTTTTTTTAGCTGAGCCATCCTGCCACCTGTTGGCAGCTTAGCGGCAACTCAGCTTGGGCTGGGCATCGAACTGCTGTTGCTCAGAGCTCAGCTCGCATTCCTGAGCGAGCTCTTAACCAACTGAGCCACTCGGCCGGCCCCACAATTTCTTTTCTTTTTTTTCTTTTTTAAGATTTTTATTGGGGAATTGAGGAAGGGGAACAGAAAAATTGCTGTCCTTTTGTTCTTCAGTCTAGTCGTGGAGGACACTGCTTCACTGGCCCATGTTGGTATCATCATTGCGCTCTTCCCAGATGAGGCAGATCAGTCACTGGCCTCTGGATGTCGCTCACATTGGCTCTTGGTAGCTCACATAGCTGCCGGCCACGCACTGTAGCCTATGGCAGCCCATTGCAGCAGGGGCTGCAGCTATGCCATCCCTGGGGATTCAAAGCAGCCCAGCTCCAGGTGGAGCTGTTGTTCACCATTTTAGCTGTAGAGGGCAGTGTCACTGGCATTCATACCAACATAATTTCTTAGACACGGAAGTTTAATCCTGGGCACACCTTTAGGAATCGTCTATTTGTGGTATTTTCAGTGGGTAGGGTGTTACGTTTCACTCATGTTCCTATCCTGTGTGGTCTGATTACTTCCTCTGGAACCTAGCGAGTATATATTTACATTTTACTGAAATTTCTTATTTTATAAATAAAAAAAGCTATACCTCAAGAGGGAAAATAAAGGCCTGAGGAAGGTAGGGGGGAAGGAAGGAAAGAAGGTAATTTCGTTCGATTGATGGTCTTCCTTGTTCTGCAACAATATTTTTCCTAGCCAAAAAACAAAAACAAACAAACAAAAACAAAACAAACAACTTTCTTTTAAAATAATGTTGCCTGATCACACTAGTATCATCCTGTGGAGCAGGCTCCAGTATTTAATTTGGACACCTTAGACACTAAACGCCACTGTGAAATTTTACTCAGGCACTAATTCTAGAATTTCTTGGTTAAAGGAAAAATACAAATTAAAATAAGTGTTCTTGTCTTAGTGGCTACAACCGAAAGGGAAAATCTGGACAATCAATGTATCACTGCAAATGTTTCTTGCCTGCCCTCTCCCTAACATGATCAATTTTAGCCGCAAATTGTTTTGGGATCCCCAAGGGTCTAGGAAGAAGAAACAAGTTCAAGGAATTGAAATGTACAGAGAAATGAGGATAATGAAATTGCAAGAAGTAGTGCAGATCATGACTAGTGAGCCTGCAAATAATTTAAATGAGGTATTTTTGGAATGTCATCAAATCAAAGTTACAGAGTCTATAGAAAAACTAAACAATGGCCATTGGTATGAGCTATGTGAGTGATGATCTTAATTTTAATTATTCAGTTAATTAGAAAAGACATAAATCGGGGGCTACATGTTTTGCATTGTCCTTTTTTTTCTTTCTACTTTGCTTGTTTGTTCTTTTGTTTAAATCACCATTTAATTCCTTGAAAAAGTATAATGATGCACGGGATGGCTCTTTTTATACAAATTCCATCTCTGTAGATAATCTATACAATCTCTTATAGCATGAAAATTCCAAGATAATGCATACATATGGAATTGTGCGTGTAAGGATATCCTTGCTTTTTTTGTTCTGTTCAAAAATGTAAATAGACACATATGTCTGTGCATACCTATGTTTATATGTTTGTGTGTGTATACAAATGCTTACATATTATTCATGTACCAGTATTTATCCACCAATTCCCAACATAAAAAAAATCTCACTGCTTGGAATTTGGCATGACTCAATTTTTTTGTTGTGTTTAAGCTAGACTTAATAATTGCTTGAAATAGTCTACTTCTTGCACAGAAGTATTCATTCACTAATTTACATACACATTTTTCCCACCCCCCACGCCCTCATGGGTGGTCCATATACCCCTTTCTCTTAGCCAGTGATGTGGAATTCAAGCCATAAGGGACATTTTATGTCAGCATACACTGCCTTCCATGAACTAGCTTGGGCCCACATCTCTGGATTTATTTCCATTCCTCCTTGCCTCTGACATTTTGCTCCTACAATGCAGACATGCTGACAATTCCTCGCATAATCCAATGTGGTTTATTGTCTTCTTATCTTTTGTAAGTTTCTTTCATTTTTTTTCAATATTTATTACTTATATAACACTTGTTTAATTCCTGTTTATCCTTCGAAATGCTATTTTTTCCAAGAGGATTGATCCCCCTAGTCTCTCAGTAGGTCAGCCTAAATACCCCGTCTCCCCATCCCCACAACACCCTATACATTCTAGCGGATCATATACTATCTGCCACTCAAATACTGTGTTTCTCCCCTCACACAATTTCAAAAGATGTAGTTTTATCTGTCACGGAAAAACAAGTGTCTGAGCACTGAAAATGTTCAAGAAAGTTTCAGTATTGAAGAAACTAGATATGGAAAACCAGCTGGTCCAGCAAACTGTCCATTATTTTAAAGAGAAAAAAGTGTTTTAAGATATAATTCTTGGTTGAAGCCACTTTGTTCAATTTTGTAGAAAAAAATTGCATGGTCATCAAATTGTATTGTCATCTGAAGCTGATTTGGGACCTTGATGTAAATATGTAAAATGAACTGCATGTTTTAAAGTAAAAATAATCATCTGTCTCTTAAAATGCTTGGCACATATTTAAGGCAATCATTCCCAAACCTGGCTGTACCCTGCGAATCACCCAGGTAGAGAGCCAGAGTCCCAACATTAGGCAAATCTTGTTCAATGCTTAAAAGCTCCATGCAGAATGGCTAAGAAGCACTGGTTAAAACCTTGGTAATAGCATCAACTTCCTGGGATTAAAATGTTTTCACGAGATGTTTCCAGGAAACCAATGTCTTCTTTTCCACCAATAAATCATTTTTAGGAAAATAGTCCTATAAAGGATGTGCTTTATATTTGTTCAACAGAACTGGAAACTGAGGAATAACCAGGCTAAGTGACTTGTCATGGAAACCTATTCATTACAAGGCAGCTCCAAGATGCAAATCCAGGTTTATTAAAATCCAGTGTTCTTCCTACACATCACACTGACTCTCAAGTATGTTTAGCAGCTCAGTAAACTTCTGAACTCAATTTAAAAACTGGATCTGAATTTGGAGTTCTTGGGAATTGGCAAGCCACAGGCAGGAACACATACACATTTAAAAAATAATAATAAAAGAGCTGATGGGGAAAGCTAAACCAGAACAGCTTGAAATAAATAAGGGCTATTATAAAGCATTTCTAACAATTGCCTTTATTTTATTATATTGTAGGCTGATTTTAATCCCCAAAATATTGTGAAAGCAGTTTCACTTCTTTCTCTCTCTTTCTCTCCTCTGCCTGTGTTTCCCCTCCTGACCTTTCTTAAGGTCTTAAAGAAACTAATAGAAATTGAACTGTTTGAGAAGCTTGAATCTGATATGACGAAGGCCAAGCGGCCAACAAGCTGTTCTCAACTGTGGAGGTCAAAGAAAAATGAAGCTGAGGCACTTCCAGGAATCCTAAAGGTCAAATCCACCTGAACCTAAAGCAAAGGTAACCCAATACCTAAGAACCTTTCTTAACCCTGAAGGTAGAGATACATTTTGGCTGTATTTTAAACACTTTGGGTATCTACCATACAGAAACACATGTATAAGTTATTGAAAATCCCCAAGTACAGTGCCATGGGACTCTTGGTGGCTTATTGTATAAACTACATCATAAACTGTATAAACTAAAATATAAATTGCAACCACTTCACAGGATCCGAAGGGGTTTGAGAATCTTTGACGGATTCCCATGAGCAAGCAATCAAGAGCCGCTGATTTAAGGTTATTTTGTTAGTTGGAACACTACCTAGTACATTTTGTATTTCCCATGCATTTCAAGTCTTACATAGGGACTCTGGGAATATACTGTCCCATATAATTTCTTTTCTAGTTTTGCTTATTTTTTATCAAATAATACACACATGGTGACAAACCAAAGAATACCAAAGAGCTTTAGATGAAAAGCAAAACTCGCCTACTCTAACACTCTGAGGCCAGAGGTAAATGCTTGAAATATTTATTATTATTATTAATTATTATTTTCTGCCAGTTGATACCATTGCTTGAAATAACATGCTAACATATTTGTAGCTCTAGACTTTAATAAAGATGAAAATTTAATATGTAGACACCATTACACTTTCTTTGTGTTTCTTTCCATACTCCTTTACATAATCTTTCAATGGTTTATTGATTTAAATATTCACTTATTATTTTATAATACTGCATAATATATTTCTACCTCAATGTTTGTTTCCATTAATTTGAGGATCTCAAATTCCCTACTTTAAGTTATTTAAGCTATTTTTCTTATATATGTTTTCTTCTCTCAGTTTCCAATTTGCAAATTCTCTCAACTACACTTACAGTTTTAGATGTCAAAATTTTTTAACTGAAATATTTTGTCCTCAAACTACAACCCATTCTTATTGGCTTTGCTCAAGGATGACTAGACAATTTAAAAACTAATAAAACTATCATTGTTTTGACTTTATCAATATTTTTCTCTGTTAACCATGTAATGTGACAGGATTCCATTTCTTTTTCTATATTTCCAATGTTACAAAACTTGGCACATTCAAAAGAGAATTTTTTTGTTTTTTAGCTTTGAGCAAAGTTGCTTCTATTTTCATATTATACATCAATTGCTTGAAATTCTATCCTATTTCAACTAATACACATATAAACTTTGCTTTTCTATTTTTTTCTTTTTTCCCTTTGTGTGTGTGTGTGTATGTGTGTGTGTGTGTGTGTGTGTGTGTATAATGTTTTTATCTTAAAACAAATTTTCCTCTTCTCAATCAATCCCCATGCTTCAAGCTCCAGCTATCTCATGCTTTCTGCTATATTTACTCACGAGTATACCTGCAGACCCTAATTCTATTGACTTCATACTTTTCTCTACTTTCTTTTTCTGTGCATTTCCGTCTATCATCTATTTTGTTTACAGAAATGTTTAAAACTTTGCCTGTGGCTGACTCAAAACGTCTTTGTTCTTTTGCAGCTATGCTTCCTTTTTGTATTCCTTTGGGTTTATTTCAAAGAAATCTTGGGAGAAAGAAATTGTATTTGTATGATCTTTGTCCCATTTTGAAAGAAAACTAGGAGTTAATTAGAAATGTTTTTTAATAAAAAAAAATCTGAAGAAAAGTAGGTATACCAAAAAGGTACACGAGTCCAAAATACCTGATATCTGAGATCAATAAATTATAGTTTATAGGTAAAGGATTATTGTTGCTCCCATTTGATTAAAAAACAAACAAAAAACAAAACAAAAAAAACTTTTCATTTAAATAATCACCCTTCTAAACATATTTGAACATCAATAACATGATTTAGGATCATGTCATTTCCACATATTCTGGGAACTCTTAGTGCAAGCTGTTTTCTCCTGCTTCTTAGAATATGTGTTTCTTTCCATCATGAAAATAATATACCTAAAAACTAGTTTCATCCTTCCTCTGTTGCTAAGTTTACTTTGTATAGTAAGTGGAATTTCTAAACCAATTCTGCAGATCCTTCTGGATAATAATTTGCATTTTGTAAAAAGAATAAATAAAAAATTCTTGGCTAAGGAAGAGCAAACATAAAAAAGGCAATGACAATGAAGAAAATGTAGTACTACTAAAGTCTTCTGCTAATTACCTGGCCAAATAATCTGGCTGCCTGAGTACCTCTGGGATGGCAACGTTAAGTCCTAAGAAAAACACAACACAAATCAAGTGTCAGGCTGCTCAGCTACATTTCAAATAATCTCAAAACATTAAACACGAAAGGACCTCCACAGCATGACACAGCGTGGCAAGAGTTCCTGTAACCATTGGCACTTGATCATATAAATTCACATAGGAATAATAATAATAATAATAATAATAATAATAGACAATACAGGGTTCAAAAAAGTGGTGAAGGGGATAGTTGAGAATTGAACAATAAAGAGATAAGATTGGTTAAAAAAAAAAAAAAGGTATCCTGGAATACAAATCTTGTTGTGGATAATCTTGGATTTATATCAGGAATGGCCCTACTAATCATTTTTTGACCTTGGGAAAGATTACTGGGAGGACTAAATGAGATAATATATGGGAAATATTTGAAACAGAGCCAGGCATGTTCAGGACTCATAATGGTACTTTGGTTTTTCAGACACCGTCATCATCTTCCAGATATTGAGGGCCAAATAAGTGGGGGAAGTAATAATACGTATGCTGTTTTTTCAGTGCTCAAGATCATGCCTGAAATATTCAAAAATATTCTGTATTGACTGTTGAGGGATTAGTTAATATGATAAATTGAAAGCAATGAGTGAAAGACAAATTGAGAGGGTTGATCAGTTTGATAGGTTTTAAGGAAGAACCTTAAAGGCTTGCAAGAAGGATGGCATTTCATCAGTGCTGATGAGAGGGAAGGGTGTCCAGGGAAGGAGACAGAAGACATTTTCTGGACCTCTGTGGACTTTTATCTGAGGAAGAATATGTATTCTAATTGCCAGAGAAGACACAATAATGCAAAACAAATGATTCTGATCCAGAAAAGAACTTACAATAATGAAAGCTAGACAAACATATGAATAAATTTTCATTCAAATCTGCAAGTGTTGAGATAAAGATACAAGCAAAGTGCTATGGAAGCAGAGGAAAGGAGGCAGTTACTCATTTCAGGGTGTCCTGGAAGATGTCAAATACATGATCATGCTTGGGTTGAATGAGTAGGAATTATTTAGATAAAAAAGGGAAAATGGCAATTATAACAGAAAGTGCCTATGTAAGGGCATAAAAGAACATGATGTTGACAGTAAACATATAAAATTAAGGTATGAGTGGGGGTGCAGTATGAATGGAAGATGCGAAAATGACAAGGTAGATTGTATGTGTATAACATGTGTGTTGGGTAATGAACTTGGACTTCTGCCATTTGAGCAATGTTAAACTATAAGAAAATATTCAGCTCAAAAGTATATGTAACAATATTTGCATCATCATTTTTTTTTTTTTTTTAATCTGGGCCATCCTGACACCTGTTAGCAGCTCAGTGGCAGCTCAGCTCGGGCCCTTGTGGGAAATGAACCAGTGACCCTGTTGCTCAGAGCTCACACTCTTGAGCAAGTTCTTAACCAACTAAGCCACTTGGCTGGCCCAATACTGCATTTTTAGAAAAATAATTTACATCAGAACCTGAAAGGGAAAATCAATATGGAGTCAGGAATACACATTGGGAGGATGTTGCAGTAGTCCAGCTGAAAACTACAGGCCATAATTCAGCCAGTAGCAACTGGGAGGCTGAGGGACAGACTGCGGAGATTTTTAGAAGACAGGCTCTTAAATCAGCATTATCTTTTTGAAATAAGTCCCAAGGAAGACAGATTCTTCTCATTTGGGTAACTGAATGGACAGTGGTATTTATTTAACCATCACATAAATAAAGGAAGAATGGCAAATTTCAGAAAGGTATGTATGTAGGTGTATGTGTGGGTAGGGTAATGAATGAGTTCATTATTGGGAACATATTAACTTTTATTTGCTAAAAAACGGCAAGTTTTATATGAGGTATGTAGTGGATATGTAGGAAATTAGAAATAAGTCTCAGATGTTTAAAAAATGTGTTTAGGGCCGGCCAAGTGTCTCATTGGTTAAGAGCTGGCTTGGGATGCCAGCGGCCCTGGTTCGGATCCCACATATGAGGGCCAGTGATGCTGCCCTCTACAGCTAACAACAGCTCCACCTGGAGCTGGGCTGTGTGAGCTCTGGTGATGGTGTAGGCTGCAGTCCTTGCTGCAGTGGGCTGCCATAGGCTACAGTGAGCAGCTGGCCGCCAGCGTGAGCTGCCAATAGCTGTGGTGAGCGACCATCCAGAGGCCAGCAACCGATCTGCCTCATCGGGGAAGAGCGCAATGATGATACCAACATGGGCCAGTGAAGCAACATCCTCCGCAACTAGACTGAAGAACAAAAGGACAGCAACTTGAGTGTTCCTCTTCCCTGATTCCCCAACGCTGTTCCCCCTCCCCCAATTCCCCAATTTAAAAAAATCTTTAAAAAAAAATGTGTTTAGTGTTGAAGTTACACAGTTCTAGTTATTGGTGTAATTGAAGCCCTAGGAATGGATACTATGGAATAGACTTTTGAGTGAAATTAGAAGAGAGGGGATTACAAAGAGATTCCTGGGAGAGCACTGATGTTTCTGGGGGTGGCAGAGGGAAAAGATATAACAAAGGAGCTGAAAAGGAGAGATTGGAGGGAAATAGGAGAGGTGGAACAATTGTATCTAAGGGGAGAAGAGAATCTGGAAGGAAGGCATTATCATACAGGCCAATTTCTGTGCAATTTTTGAAGACTTTTTTGAGAGTAGATTGTATTATCTCCTTTGGACACCCAATTCTAATGTCTAAAAGCTTCGAGTGTCTATATTCTCCATAGCAGGCACTATGACTAAGCCTGGTGATACAAAGACAAGATAAAGTTTCTGGTCTCAATGAAGGTACAATCCAGTGGGGAAGACAGATGTGTGTAGAGATAATTGCAGCACAAGACAATATTATGATACTTACTATAAAACAGGAACATAGTTAGAAATACAAGGAAGAAATAATGAATTTGGTCAGAGATGGATCATATGTGGCTTCATAGTGGGAAAAAAAGATGCAAGTTAAGAGTACAATCGTTTTCTCCTTAAGCCTTCTCAGTAGTTCTAATTAGTTGATTCTTTTTTGGATTCTCATCTCTTAGCTGTATGGAAATTTTCTGATGACTTACGATTAGTAGTTTCTGTCAAAATTTTGCTTTGATTCATACATCTGTGATATTTTATTATTTATTTTTTTAGAATGTATAGTGTCTATGTTGGAAGATAAGGAATCCTAATTTAATTAAAGAATATGTGAATAATTGAACTATACCTGCAAGAATAATAAGAATTTATCACATAATCTTATAAAGATAGTTTTTAAAATATATTGAAAAGCATTAAAGAAGAACTAAATAAATGAGAGATACATCATATTAATAGCTAGAAAGATTTGAAATCATAAAAAAATGTCAATGGAAAGTGAATCAAACAGCCATGAGGTTTTTCATGGGACTTGATAGGATGCTACTAAAATTGAGAAGGGAGAAACAATTACCAAGAACAAACCACCCTTAAAGAGTGAGAACATGGAGAGGCCATGTCCTCTCAGACATCAAACATTACTCTCTCTTTTTTTTTTTTCTTTTGAGGGCAGTGTCCCTGGCCCTTATATGTGGGATCCGAACAAGGGCCGCTGACTTCTTAAGCCAGCGCTTAACCACCGCGCCACTCAGCCAGCCCCATCAAACCTTATTCTAAAGCTATGGTGCTCACTCAGAGAAAAAGTAATAGATCACTGAAACAGGACTGAAGCTTATGAAAAGATCCATTTTCAAAATGAAATATGCTCATTCATCTACTCATTCAATATGTATGACTGAGTGCTAATTATGTGCAGGAATTGTCTAGGTGCTGGGGTGCTGGGGTTCCAACAATAAACAAAACATACATAAACCTTTCTCTTCATTGGGCTTATGTTACGGTTGCGGAGATATACAATCAAATAAATAAGTATATACAAAGGCAAATAGTCCTAAGAGCGATGAGAAGAATAAAACAGGGAAGAGGAACTGAATGCCTATGGAGAAGAACTGAATTTTTTTTTTTTAAACATTTTATTGGGGAATTAGGGGAGGGGAACAGCGTTGGGGAACTGGGGAAGGAGAACAGACAAGTTGCTGTCTTTTTGTTCTTCAGTCTAGTTGCGGAGGATGTTACTTGACTGGCCCATGTTGGTATCGTCATTGCGCTCTTCCCGGGTGAGGCAGATTGGTCGCTGGCCTCTGGCTGGTTGCTCACCGCGGCTATTGGCAGCTCATGCTTGGCTGCCAGCCGCTCACGCTGGCTGCCGGCCACTCACTGTAGCCTATGGCAGCCCACTGCAGCAGGGGCTGCAGCTATGCTGTCCCCAGATACTCACACAGCCCAGATCCAGGTGGAGCTGTTGTTATCTGTAGAGGGGCAGTGTCACTGGTCCTCATATGTGGGATCTGAACCGGGGCCGCTGGCATCCCGAAACCAGCTCTTAACGAATGCGCCACTCGGCCGGCCGGAAGAACTGAATTTTAACTGTAACGGGTGCAGTCTCTTTGAAAAGCGGCTTTAGAGACAAAGCCTGACAGAGGTGAGGAATGGAGCACATAGCCACCTGAGAGAAAAGCACGTCAGGTGTAGTGCAACTTACGTGCAAGGCCCTGGGTGGGAGCATACCTGAGGTTGCCATGTGGTAGAGACACAGATGACAACTCAATGAATGAGGTGGGACATTTGCTTACCTTTACAAAAAAGATGGATTTGGATTTATACCTCATAGTGTTCACAAAAAACTACTCTCCAGTAGATTATAGACTTAAATGGTGAAACATCACCTTTTAGAAGACAAGAAGTAGGGCCGGCCGAGTGGCACAGTGGTTAAGCGCTGGCCTGGGAAGCCAGCGGCCCCGGTTCGGTCCCACATTTGAGGGCCAGTGACACTGCCCTCAAAAAACGTAAAAAAAACCAGAAGACAAGAAGACTATTTTAATGGCCTTAAGGTAAGAAATGTTTTACTTGAGACATAAATAGGTTCAAACAACTGTGAAACTCAGAATATTTGTTCCTCAAAAGTCAATGCAAAGAAAGCAAAACTACAAGTCACACATCTGGGAAAAGATTAATATCCTTAATATAAAGAACCTCAACAATTCAGTAAGGAAAAAAAATCATAACCTAATAAAAATGGACATTCCACAGAAAAGTAGCCAATAAACATACGAAAAATTGACCAACACTGTTAGTTAGCAGGGGGATTTTTGAAAACAAAATAACTTTAGGATTATGTGTTTCATCTAAGAAATTAACATACATTTTTAAGCACCAACCATTGTGAAAGATGCAAAACAAAAAAAAAATAACTCATACACACCCAGGTAGGAGTAAAACCTGGTACCACTTTTTTCTAACATCCTAGCACTGTAAGACCCAACAATTCCATTTTTAGGCAATAGATTCTAGAGAAACTCCTGTAGTTGTGCACAAACAGGTATATGTCAAAGCATTAATAATAGTAGTCTTACAACAGTGAAATCCTAGATCCAGCTATTCACATCTGTAGTATAATAGACTTATACCCTATTGTCTATTCATACAGTAGATTAGCCATATAGCATGATAAGAAATGGAATACAACTAAATGTGTGAACACGGATGAATCTCAGACACACGGTATTTGTGGAAAAATAAGTGACAGAGAATATATATATATATATATATATATATATATATATATATATATATATATAAAATGATATTTCTGTGACACCAAAAGCAAGCAGAACTAACTGACCCTTTATATAGGTTATATCTTTAGGGGCTAAAACAATAAAAATGAAACAAAACAAAAAAAACATGGGAATGATGAATAAACATTTTGGATACTTGTTACCCCTGATCTGGAGGCAAGAGGATATGATCAGCAGGGAGACAGAATAAATTGTTTTAAAAGTTAATGTTCAATGTCTTAAGCTGGATAAAAGGTTCATGATTTTTACATTATATTATGCTTTATAACTTATACATATAGTATATATATTTGTAGGCATCACATATTTCAATTGAAAAGGCCAAGACAGAGTTTACAAAATAATGTTTACAATGAACCTCTTAAAAAAAAATGCACCATGAAAAAAATGATTTACATTGCTTTTATCTATTGAATTTTTGTCCTGAAGATTGACTGAAAAATGGTTCATATTACCATGAATTTCAGCTGATTAAAATTAACTAAGTGGAGGCAGTAGTTATATCTTCTATTTCTCCTCCTTTTTCTTCATTTGGTGGTGGGACTAGGAGGGATATAGCCACAATGGTGTGCCAGAGTCCCCCCCAAAACCCTATAATAGTCATTCTCCATCTAATCAAGGAAACAAACAAACAAAAAAAACACATTCAAAAGAATCTCAATTCCATTACACTTTTTTTGTTTTTTAAGCTGAGCCATCCTGCCACCTGTTGGCAGCTCAAAGGCAGCTCAGCTAGGGCTGGGCATTGAACTGCTGTTGCTCAGACCTCAGCTCGCACTCTTGAGTGAGCTCTTAACCAACTGAGCCACTCGGCCAGCCCCTCCATTATACTTTTTAGAAAATAAATGTATATGGTGATGAAAAGAGAACTGACTCTGGATGGTGAATACACAATGTGATATATAGATGATGTATTACTGAACTGTACACCCAAAATCTATGTAACTGCTAACAATTGTAGCCCCAATAAACTTTAAATTAAAAGAAAAAAGGAAATAAATTAAAATTTTAAATATGTGGGCAATATCTTAAAATCACATGCTAGACATGGCCATGCAGAAAAATAAGTATGAAAAGTGAGTTTCTTCACATTTTCTTTGAATTAAATTGTAATAAACTGAAATTCCACATCATAAATTTCTCATTTTTCACAAGGGACCCTTTGTCTCCTCAATAAAGAAAACTATTTTACAATGTTCTCTTTTACCTAACCAAAAGGCAATAAAGAGTCTATTCATTCATATATTACTTAAATACCTCGTGGGGGGGAGGGGGGAATTATTGAATAATTATGGAAATAAAAGGAAATGAAAGAAATTTAATAGCTTTCAAAAAAATCATTATTCACCCAGATTTACCCTTAACAAGTTTACTACATGATTAAATACTATGACAAGCAATGCTCAGTTTTAAAAGCCAACAATATTAAGTCCAATATGAACATAACGTAACTTACTAGGTACTTATCAATGTTTACTATGTTGTCCTGATATAGAGAAAACATACTTGTAATTAATGTCGCATGTATTAATGCAGCAAGGTCACACCCTAAACCTTGATTCACCAGGAACTCTCCTGCCTCTGAAATCTTAAATGTGCCCATCACTCTGTCCATGGTCAGCTTCAAGCTCTGTTCCATTTTTTTCTCACTGTATCCTGTTTTTAACTTTCTTCAGAACACTCGTTCTTTCTAGTTGTAACTCTGTATCCAGTATCGAGCCTAGAAGCTGTTCACATGAATGGCTTTCATGTCCCGTTGTACCACCGTACTGCCATCATAGTTTTTCTTTACAATGCCCAGCACAGATCAACCAAACATCTGAATTGTTAGCTCTTTTGATTATTACTGTTTATTTTTTTACCAGCTGCTCAAGACTGATACTCCTGCAAGTATCAACTCCTAACTCTCACTAGTGGTGAGATGTTTGACAAGTTAATTAATATTTTTAAGCCTGAGTATTTATAATTCAGATACTAACATGTGACATATAGGTATGCTGTGGGAGATCAAGTGAGATTATATTTGCAAAGGACTTTATTAGAATATTTTTCTGGCACATAGGAAATACTCATAACTATAACTTACGATTATTTGTAGCTTTATTGACTTATCTGAGGCAAATAAAACCCTTGTGTAGATTTCCTGCTTGGTTTCCATACTTGCTGCTTTTCTATAAATTGTATTACAAGATCCTGTTCCTCTGCCCATCTCTTAAATAATGCCATTCTCCAATATTCCCTCTGTGTTCCAATCTGATGACTTATTTATCTATTACGACTTAGGGTCCTTGCAGAAAGATACTACTTTTAAAACTATAAACAAACATCAAGAGACAAGTTAACGATTGTCACAGATGGCAATATATTGATATGTCTTATAATTCCCTCTTCTCACTGTGTCCTCTATTTATGTTTTCTCATAAAACCTTCTCTATTTCATAACTCTGTCTTAATGGCAAAAAAAAATGTATTATGTGTAATTTTCTGTTTGATTAAAAAACAAAACAAAACAAAACAAACTATGTGCAGTGAAGCTTTTTGGTTTGCTCAAACTCCTGTTCTCAAACCAGATCTTTTAGATGTGACAGGAATGGCAACTTCTATTTTAAGATTCCGAATCTAAGCAACAGGTACCTTTCAAGACTAAAATCTATTCCATTTTTCCTCTAAGTTGAAAGCAGTTAGAACCTGGCAATCAAAGTATAAAACTTCCATGAGGGAAAAGCATTCTAGAACATAAAGCCATTCATTGATCTAAATCAAATGAAAAGGTGGATCTCTGGGGCAGGCCCTTTTCTTAATGTGCTCTGTTCCCTACACTGACTAAGGGACAAGGGCTTGAATACAGCTCAGCAAACTGCTGAGCAACTGTGAAATGACACCCCACAGGGCAGATTCTTGTATGACCTCAGTATTCCCCCCACATTTACAGCCAACCAGAGAATAACAGTCCCGTCACAGAATGCCTTTTCCCCCTACTGCTGTGTAGCATGTTTCTGTGCTCCCCTCTTCTCTAGTTACTCCCCACTAGTCCTTCTTGAGATCTCTCAAATCAATTTCACTTCTCATTTTGCAGTAGGCACTCTGATTATTGCCCTTTAAAGGAAGGGCTGGGGGACTAGCAGTCGGGGTGTGGTGACCAAGAGTCTGGCTCATCTCCGTCTTCCCCTGCCTCCTCCGGCTCCAATGGCAGTGATCTTAGCAATGTTTCTGGCTCCCCATCCATCATTTCATTTCCCAGAGAAATCTTCCATCTTGCTTTCTTCACCCTTGGACTAGACCCAACTCTGGGCTAAAACATTTACAACAACTTCTGAAATATAAATGACTCTTATTCAATCTTTGGTGGACAAAGTTCCATCTTTGACCTAAAAACAAGGCATTTTAATTAAATAGCATTTGCTTTAAAAATAAAGCTATCTTTCAGTTTGAGGTTTAATCAACCAGTTATAATGTATAACCTAATTAATTAGTGTCTTTATTTTCTTTTCTAGTGAGAACGCTGAGATTATTTTCAAGCAGTCTTATCATGTGACTCAAGAAGTCCTGCAGTTCACACTGCATTTCATATTTTCTAAATGGAATAAGCAAAATTCCTACAGCTGCATTCAACTTCTGTGAGCTAGAAACTGTGTTATTAAAAAAAAAAAAGAATAAAAAGGATATAAAGAAAAATGAGACATTATCTCTACTCCCATAGTAGAATGCGCACTATAACAAGCACATACAAATAAAATGGCATAGGAATTCAGATGGGAGAAAGGGAAAATGAGAGTAATTTCTGACAGGGGTAAAGAAAGAAGATTTCTGTGAAGAATGGCTCTAAAGCTTTGACTTGAGAATTAGGTAGGATCATAAAAATGAAAGAAGTGATGAGAGACACATCAGAGAAAGCAACTACATATGAAAATGGGTGGAATGAAAGAGGCATGGAGGTAACAAATCATTTTCAGTCAGGGCAGCTTGTGATTTATCTGGAGTATGACGTTGGCACAGGTGATAAACCTAGGAAAGTTGTTTTCAGGTGAGAACACCAAAGACCTTGAATATGTTTTTGAATGGGTGGAAAATTGCATTATAGACAGTCTTTAGAAAGTTCAACTCAACATTAATGTAGAGAGATGGTTGAATAGCAAAGAAAGAAGACATAGAAACCTAAGATATGTCTTTGAATGATCCAGGCAACATTTAATGAGTGATAACAAATAATAGGTGAACTTGAAAGATGACAGAGATTGCAAAAAAGAAGAATTAAATGGAATTAGCAAGATACTGATTCACATGTCACCTTAAAAAAGAAAAAAGAAAAAACCTACTACTACTTTACAGAACACTTATAAGCAAATACATTTATGATAATTCATAAAGGGCAGAATTATGTATGATAGAAGATAATCACAATAGTCTTAGAGAAAGCAGTCTTGGAAATAAGTGATTTTTCATCTTTTAAAAACTTAATATTTATAAGAGTACATTTAGCCAAATATTTATATAGACAAAATTGTACACACACATCTTATTCCTAAATTATTTTCAAAGAATTCTAGATTTAAAATAGTGTTTCCAAAAGATAACAACAGACAATAGCAGAGAACCACATACGTGTAGTTTTAGCTTAAAGGGAGAAACACCCACAATAATAATTTTGGAAAACACAGAGCCATTTTCAGCTTGGTCATTAAGAAGAAAATTTAGGAGAAAGAGCTGGCAAGCTCTAACTACATAACATATTCCCAATTGGATCATTTATATGTGAATAAACAATATAACTGAACCAAATGCTATAATTGGATTGAATGACAGTGGAGCAAAGTCATTGCTCAAAACACAAAAAAGTGGGATTTCTGCCCAACAGACAACAGACTAGAGTCTCAAATAATTTCTGTTGACTTGAATCCTGAAAATAAAAATAAAAAACTCAAGCATCAATTTATGTTTTTAGTGAATAATGATTATATGAACTTATGTGTTTTAATGTACAAATTAGATATTGTGGCTTAGGTAAAGTAAATAAATATTTGGGGACTTAAAAAGTGAATGCAAATTTTTAATATAAAACACCCAGGGTCACCAGAGTTTCTCCTGGCCTCTCAGGTAAATATAGATCTATTCAATTTCAAAACTGTATATCATTTATTCACCTTCTTTAATAATTTGAGACAAATTTACTATGTTTTCTAATGTTCAGAAAAGTCTTAAATAGGGATTATCTACATGGCTGACCTGATAGGAACAAGGAGTCTTGGAGTCTACCCACCATGTTTAAAATTATTTCCAATGTTGTATTTATAAAAATGGCTGAAGAGAATTATACTAAAAAAGGCAATGTTTTCCAAATAAACGTCAACTACTCCTTAATGTGAATCAAGGGTCACATATAAACTTTTCTATAGAAGGTCATTGAAAAGTAAATGCTGGGTCCCACTGCAGACTGCCTCTACTGTTTACAGACAGACATCCAGCCCACCTACAGCAAACAGAGCATAAACCATTTTCTACAGATTCGGTTGAAATACTGTTATTGCATATGTGAGAATGAGAAGGCTCAGAAAAGATTCTGGAAAGGATAAAGTACAGTGCTTTTAAAGGATAAATACAGTGCTCACAAATACCAGACACTGAACACATGTTTATTGAATAGGTGAGCCATGTGTAGTATCAAAAGATAAAAACATTAGCCTTTCCAGCTCCGGATCCGGATGCAGAAGCTGTAACGATGTTGATGCCCAAGAAGAACCGGATTGCCATTTATGAGCTCCTTTTTAAGGAGGGAGTGATGGAGGCCAAGAAAGATGTTCACGTGCCTGAACACCCTGAGTTGGCCGGCAAGAACGTGCCTAATCTTCACATCATGAAAGCCATGCAGTCTCTCAAATCACGAGGCTGTGTGAAGGAACAGTTTGCCTGGAGACATTTCAATTGGTGCCTTACCAACGAGGGCATCCAGTGTCTCTGTGATTACCTCCACCTACCCCCCCGCCCCCCCGAGATCGTGCCTGCCACTTTGCGCCGCAGCCGACCAGAGACCAGCAGGCCAAGGCTCAAAGGTCTGCAGGGCGAGCGACCTGCAAGACTCACATGAGAGGAAGCTGACAGAGACACCTACAGACGGAGCGCTGTGTCTCCTGGTGCTGACATGAAAGCCAAGGCTGGGGCTGGGTCTGCAACCGAATTCCAGTTTAGAGGCTGATTTGGTCGCGGATGTGGTCAACCACCTCAGTCAAGTTGGAGCGATTATTTAGTGTTGAATGAGCTTGTGGCGAAAAAAATCATCTGTGTGTCCGTTTTTGCATAATGTAGCCTGCCCAGAAATGGGTTTTTTTTTTTTTGTTTGTTTGTTTTTTTTGAGGGCAGTGTCACTGGCCCTCATATGTGGGACCGAAGTGGGGCCGCTAGCTTCCCAAGTCAGCGCTTAACCACCGCGCCACTCGGCTGGCCCTTCAGAAATGTTTTTAAAATCAGAGTATAAACTGAGTCAGACTGGATTGATTGGCGGGCGGGGGGCGGGGGAATCTCCCGCAACCTCAGTAAAGTCAACTTTGAAGAGAAAATAATCTCAGCAAACTGGCAGTGATTTTGGTGTTGAATGAACTTGTAGAGAGAGTAAAACAGATAAAAACATTAAACATGAAGAGTCTGCATGTTATACTTTTAAACCAAAGTTCTTAGTAAGTCGCCAGTGCCCTCACTACAGACCCATAGTGAGAGCATTAGGAGTTGTGACACCCGCTACCTTTGGGGTGGCACCTAGGGCTATAAAAATAGTGGGTGTTCTATTAGGAGTGGTTAGACTCATAGGACCCACTTCCACTTCCTATTTCATGCTTACTCATGATCCCTCACCACGGGAAGCAAAAGGTATATTTCGGAAATGTTCAAGACCGTAAGATATCAAACACAGTAGTCATCTGGAGTGGAGTAATTGACTAAGTGGCAGTTGAGTAAAGGTCGGTAGAATAGCTGGTGAGATTTCCCAGCCCCCTTCTTCCTCCCAACACTTAGAACTGTGCTGTCCAATATGGTAGCCACCAGCCAGATGTGGCTATTGAAATTAAATCAAACAGCCAGTTCCTCAATTGCATTAGCTACATTCCAAGCGCTCAGTAGCTCCATGTGGCTAGTGGTTACTGTGCTAGACAGCACAGGTATAGAACCCCAGGACAGACAGTTCTACTGGACAGCACTGCAGAAGTGAGCAATCTGTGTGACAGCCAGCAGGCAAAAGATTAAATGATGCCTCTCAATAGCATCTGCAAGTCCCAGAATAAGCCCTATAATCCCATATGTCTTCTAATGAAAAATAGTTCTTCGTCTTATTATCATCCTACATTGCTTATACTTCCACTCACACAGGGCATTGAGTGAGCCTTTTTGTGATTTACTCATGAAAATAAATTTCAAGCTGATGATCATGAGAGAGTTGAGAAAACTTCCCAAAATGAAAGACAGAGATCTAAACAAATACAATACACACACACACACACACACACACACACACACACACACAATGTAGAGGAAACAGGAGCAGTTCAGGGAACAGAAAAATAAATTAATTTACATGATAAATAACAGAATATAGTCACATAAGGAATTAGAAGATGCTGTTAAAAATGAATATTGAAATGCAAAAAAGCTCCAAGGATTTAGAAACATGAAAGTATACACACATGGTTTGGGAAGCCAGCAGCCCCAGTTCGGGTCCCACATATGAGGGCCAGTGACACTGCCCTCAAAAAAATGAAAGTATACACACAAAAAGTAGTAAAAAATTTTAAAGATAAAATTGAGAAAATGTCCTCATAATTTAAAAGAAAAATAAAAACTAAGCCAAAGGTATGAACAATAGATTAAAAAAATAAGATAATTAAAGGTTAATCATGAAGCGCTCACATCTGACTAATGGGAGTTCAAGAAAAAAGAAAATTCTGAGAAAATATGCATGAATGTTGTAGTAAAGCACGGAGAATATTATTTTTATTGTTTTTTTTTTTTTTTTTTAGGAACATTCTATTATTATTACTTTTACCATATATGTGATTCACATTGATAAAGATTAAAATAATTATTATGTGGAAAGCCACAAACAATTTTATAAAACAAGTTGAATCCATATATTCTACTGGATGGATGACCAACTTATTTATAAAGTACATATTTGAGTTAGGTTTCTGAAGATGAACCCAAAAGATTTTCAACTTTAGAAAGCAGAAGATAGCCTGACCATTGTGCTGTACACATGAAGCTAAATAATATTGAATGTCAACTATAATTAAAAAAAAAAAAGATATAAATAAAATTATCAGGGGTTACGGAGTACAGCATAAGTAATAGAGTCAATGGAACTGTAACAGTTATATACTGATGTCAGAGGGGTAGTAGACTGGGGGAGCTGGGTTATCACTTTGTGAGGGGTGTAAATGTCTAGTACATTGTTTCATACACCTGAAACTAATTAAAAACAAAACAAAACAGGGCCAGCCAAGTGGCGCAGTGGTTGGGTGCTGGCTTGGGAAGCCAGTGGCCCCGGTTTGGGTCCCATGTATGAGGGTCAGTGACACTGCCCTCAAAAAATAAATAAATAAATAAACAAAACAAAACAAAACTATATCAAAGGTTAAACAAACAAACAAAATTTTAAAAATGTTTTAAAAAGCAGAAGATAAGCCATAGGCCAAGACAGGCCTCAATTCTTCAGGCTGATTCATTTGCATGAATGAAGTCAAACATTCAAAACCTCAAGAAAGATAAAAACTCCAGCTAATGAGGCCATTTGTACAATTTCATTAGCATAAATACTTCCAGTTGAGTAGCACAAAGTGTTACAAGGAAACCTCCAGAGTAAAAAGTAACATAGAAAGCTGGAGGTTGCTCTCCCCAGACAGAGAAAACCATTGGGGATGAGGCACTGGGAGGTCAAGAAAAGCATCTGGCCTCCTTTGCAAATGAAAATCTCATAAAAAGCAACACCTACTAGTATTTACAAGACTGGATTAGAGCAAGTGCTTCACTTTCCTAAGGTTACCAAATGTGAAATCAGTTAAGGAAAGCAATTTTGCAAAATGTTACCATTATTGTATAAACTTTTTGGACAGGTCTGAACTAACACATCCCTTTTGCTCACAAGCATCCAAAGGTGCCCGGCTCCCTGCCAAACCAAGTAACTGCATTTCTTTAATGATCTGGAAGACACATTTTACCCCTGAGATGATTGTAGCTGCCCCTTCCTCTAAGAAGCAGGTGCATACTGTAGTGGTGAGGTGCTCCAACTAATGGTACCCAGGCATTCTTATATGTCTCCATGGGGGGCACTTCTCATAATATTGTAATGATCTCTTCATGTGGTCCCTATTCGCTATGATACTTTCTGTTTAGAGAGAATTAGGATTCAGGCTATTTTAGCCATTGTTGGACCCGCACGACTAATAAACTGTCTAGCACATCTTGGCAGATACACAAATACCGATGGAAAGAATGAATAAATAAATAAACTCTTCATTTTAGAGACCAGGAAATGCAGTGCCAGAGATGCAAGCGTATCAGTCTAGGGTTAGTTAGCAGAAAAAAGCAGGAGTAGAACTTACGTCATTTGGTTCCCTGCTTATTGCTTTTTTAAAGCATTAAAATAAACTTAATGCTAATTATTTATAAATTTAAAGTGTGAAAACAAAACATATTAGCCCACATTCAAGTGCCTCAATTGGCTAAACTAATATAAAATGTCAACTATAACTGAAAAGTAAATTAAAAAATAAAAAGTTATGCCATCCTCTTTTTTTAAAGTAACTTGTTAATATAAAATATAATGGGAAGTAACAACACATTGTTATCAGTGGAGAGGAATTATGGGAGAACTTTCATGATTGGCTTTACACATTTCTATGTTTTAATTTTCTATAAGCACATATTTCATAAACTTAAACAAAAATCCAAAACCAAAAAAAGAAGAGCCACAAAAATGTGATTATAACCTTCTCCTCAATTACTTACCCTCTACTACTCTTACACCTCCATACAAAAAGATCTGTTTACTGTTTTGGCAAAGCCAGCCTACTCCCTCCTACTCCTATCTTTGATGCCTCTGTTGATACCAGTGATCCCCTGCTTTTATCTTTAGCTATCCCAAACCTATTATCATTCAGGGTCCAGCTTCAATACCATCATGTTCAATTCCAACAGACAGAAAGAACTTAAATATTATAAAACACTGAACACTTTCTATGTACCAAGCAAGAGAGGAGAAAGAAAAAAAAAAGGAGAATACATGGACTCTCTTAAAGAAGCATATAATTTAGTTATGTGATTAAAAGGTTGATAATATCTAGAGTTGGTAAGAGTGTGAAAAAAAACACAACTATATACAATATTGGTAGGGATGTAAAGCAGTGTGGCACAGTTTTGTTTTGTGTTTTTTTTTATTTTGAGGAGAGAGAATTTGGCTAAGTGTCTCTGAGTTAAAAGTTATGTGTCCCATCATCAATTTGGTTTCTAGTAACCGTTTATGAAGATATTCTCCCATATATGTTTAATTCTTTTTAAATTAATGACCGTAGCAGGTTTTCGAAGAGGCCAAAATGGTAAAATAAGTGTCCATTTATAGGATGATAGTAACACAAATTGTGTTATATCTACATTGATAATATTTTATGTGTAGAAAAGAATGAGCTAGTTCTCTATGAGCTAATACAGAAAAAACTCAAATATAAGAATAGCAAAGTACAGAACAAGAAATGTCTAATATGATTCAAATTTGTTTAAAAATATCTATGCATATATGCCTTTACATACATTAAAATGATCAAAGTATAGCTGAAAGTGTACAAGCTATGATCAGCTGTCTCTAGGAAGTGGGATTAGGAGTGTGGGGTGGGGCATTGATCTACTTTTTATTTTTTATTCTTCAGTATTTGAGTTTTTAACCACATACGGCTGTTGTATTCAGCATTACTTATCTATTAAAATAATGGAAATCTTAAAAAATAAAGAAAAGAAAATAATGAAAGTTTAAAAAAGTATGTGATCATTTACCTAATTAATGGGAAAGTGAATACTGGGGAAAGATTAAAGGGAATAATGATATTTTATACTGGCCTAGAAGGGCAGGTAGTATTTCGATAAGCAGAGATGGTGGAAGGATTCTGTGCATAGATGGACTACGCCTCCCACCCAGCACATGGCCATTAGCTATGGCCATGAGATTTATTCTAGCCAATGAAATGTGAGTGGAAGTGACATATCTCCATGGTGTGGTAGTGTAAGCTCTTGTACAATTTGATTCAATCGTAGAGAAGGACTTGGGTTGAGTTGATGGTATAAGGTTGCTTAGTAACTTGAAAAAGAACAGCTGCCCTGTTGTGTCCCATAAATCCTCAGGAGTGAAAGCCATACTTTCAGTATGCAAAACCAACAATATTTGGAGCTGTACCTTAGTATAGCCAAGCCTAGCCTGACTGATACAGACAATAACAGAAGAGGAAATAACATTATAAAGAAAGGCTTTAACAGTGGGCGTCTATGTTTAGAACAGAGAATATCTACTACAGTGTGTGGAGGTAGAGATGGAGGAGATGCTCCGAAGGTGGCCTGGAGTTGAAAAGCAGATGAAGTTGACTGCCATACATGAGAGGGTACATTCGATTTATTTGGATTCACAAGTTGCTGAAAGTTTTTTGTTTGCAAATTCTTTTTGTTTTCATTTTAAACTGAGAAGTGACATGATAAAAGATTAGGAATTCCAATTACTTAGGGAGATTGGCCTGGCAGTGATATGCTAAGAGGGATATCTAGTTTTAGAAATGGAAGAGGAATACTCAGCAAAGAAGACAGAGCAGAGCAAAAGTAGGAGTATTTTGTGCTCTAGAATCCAAGGACACAGCACGGAATAGGTGGTTTGCAATGTAAAACCCACGGGGATGAAATAAGGTAAGGCCTGAGAATTAAGTGACTCTGGTGATTAGCAGATGAACTTAGAGAAAGTAATTAGTAGAGTAAGGTGGAAAGAAACTAGGTTGTAAGAGTTTGAACAGTGAGTAGGTGGTAAGGAAATGGGGTCACTTAGGGTAGAAACTCTCGCAAGAAATCTACAAAAACAAGAGAAATAGAAACAGTTTGAGAAAAATTTTGAAATTTAAAGAAATGTGTTTATTTATTTAACTATTTGTTTAGATAGGGAAGATAAATATTTATGGACAAAGAGGAGCCAAGTTAGGAGGCTAGAAAGGATGCTAGAGGGTCATAATTACTGTCATGTCATGGTCCACTCATGTTAGCAATGGGTAAAATCAAAAGCATTAGCTGGGGAGAGGAGCCTTGACCAAACTTCTCACATGGGCCAACCCACTAAAAGATTCTCAAGTGCAGAAGATGGAACGTAAATGGAAAATAAACTTAGTCCTCACTCTTCTCAGTGGAAGGAACAAAAGGCATGCCCTTTTCACCAGAGTCTGGAGGCTGCAAGTAGAATTTAGAAATGAGATAATTGGACGGGGGTGGCGTGGGAGTCGGGGACACTTAATTTCCAGGAACAGACAGGGAGTCAGGAAGAAAAAAAACACAAAAAACGGATATCTGAGCCCCACTGAGGGTTTAGATACAAAGAGAAAGGATTGTACTGGAACCAATACAGATGTTTGGTAACTAGCTCCAGTTAAGTACAGCAGCCTGGAAACAGAGTGGACGAAACAAAGAATTGGGGTCTCGCTGGGCTTACATTAGGTTAAGAAGAGTAAGGCAAAGGTGACTCACACAGCATGTCTATAATTGAATTTTCTATATTCAGTGGCTCATATGGCTAGGTTAGGGAATTATGAGTGTGTCCATCACAGATGATCGGCCAAACAGAGGGGACAGAAGAATGGCAAGGATAGATGATCTAGTTAATGAAGCTTTTCCTGGTCACACTGAAGAAAAGGATCATTCCCTCTTCAGATGTCTTTCAACATTTTTGTCTGACCTATCCCATGGTACTTATAATCTCTCCATGCTACAGTTTCTTCATCTGTAAGATGGATATAATAATATCAAGCACCCATAGGGTTAATGGGAAGATTGTTATTTTTGTCTCATTTAATCATTACTACCATCTGGTGAGTTAGGTATTATCATTAATTACAAAGCTATAGGTGAAGAAATTGGAATAATTTCTTTAATAATTTCATTAAAATATTTGAACATAAACATTCCATAACAGCCTGTTCTACTCAACACTATTCAACATCTGATGAAACATGCATATGATTCATGTATACTACATATAAGAACACCACATCACACACATCTCCGAATGCGCAGGCTGGACTGGTTATTCTCTTTTTGCCACCTCCATCTAGTCCCCGATGGTCTCTTGCCTCTGTTCCCTGATGGGGCTCACTCTATGGACTCCATCACCTGATCCCTTCCTCCTGACTTCTGGGTGTATTTAGCTGGTAGAAGAACCAACAGGAGAACTGAGGGATAGAGGTGAGAGGGGTCAGAGTACATCTACCCCAGCACCCTCTAAACATAGCTTAAGCCCTGTAGCCCCTCCTGCACAGCAGTCTAGCTTTCCCAAACTCCAGAGGCGTTATTTCCTCCCAACATCCCTTCAGGCCCAGCGGAGGCCATGATGCCACTGTGGGAACCTCCGCACACCTTGTTGGCTCTTTTAACATTGCGCTCACCTCCGAGCAGCATCCTTTTGTTAACTTTTCATTAAACCTTTTGAGTAGATTTTTTTTTCCCTATTCATACCTTGACTGATCCATCCACAGAATAAAAAGAAATACCATATGTTTTATGTACAACACGGAACATCAATAATAAATTCTAGATCCATAGGTGGCTTGAGAAAGCCCTTGAAACAGATGAAGAAACTGAGGCCTGGAGAAGTAAATTGGCTCCCAGGCTGCAAAGCCAGTAAGGGTGAAGTGGGGAAGGGCCAACTCTCCTGACTCAAACAGAGGGTCTGATCTCCATCATGTCGTCCCCCTCACAGAGGGACCTGAACTGGAAAAACAAAAGTTTCCTATTATAGGAAGCAGCTGCAAGACAGTGACTGTGGCTTCTATTAAATAAACTCCACTGTCAGACCTTTCCACCCCATTGTCAGAATCATCTTACCAACTCTCTCTGTGGAGATAATTAGGATTTAACCTCCATGTTGAAGACAGAAAGCTGCTAGCTTTCAAAAAGAGATGTTACTTACGGGTCAAAACTATTTTCTTTTGATCAATTCTGCTGCAAATGGATGGAGTTCTTATATCTGCTTCTTGTTTGGAGAGTGGAGAGGGATACTGTTCTTGTTCCTTCTCTTGATACTTACAGCAACTCATGCATCAGCAGGCAAAGTTAAGGAATACAGTCTTTAAAACAACTCCTCAATTCTGATGCATTTACAGAGCAGAGAATTTATTTATATTAATCAAAATTAACTTCCTAGCTGTGTTTTGTTCTCCCTAAAATTACTCTCAAAATTGATGGTGTGCACAATAATAGATGGCGTGATAAATACACACACAAACACACATAGAAATTTATACAAACACAGGTACATAGCAGACATATACACATAAAAATAGTCTTTAAAGACAAATGTACATTTAATTACTTTAATCTACAATAAAGAATGATGAACATTTAATTTATTGTCTAGTTGGGGAAACTTTTGCATTAATGACTGAATGGAATATTCCAATAACTGGACGTGGCATTTCTTATTGTTGTTAGGTTGCACCTGAGATAACTAGGGATAGAGACAGATTACAAACGCATATCTTCAAAGAGAAACATAGATGCATAGAGTAAATAATCTAGGTCTCTGATGGATTTCTGGTCTTGTCCTTTTAAGAGGCCTGATTGTTGGGTCCTGTCTTTGAGTTCCAGGAGACATCACTTTATTCTTTTAGTAATTATCTCTTCCCTTAATTTACATAAACAAAAATTTAAAAAAAGTTTAAATAAGTTTGCAGTACTTGCACCAAATGACCCATAATGAAAAAATATACATTTTTCCTGATAATTATGGGTGTCTTCTAGGAATGTGACTAAATACATGAATTCTGAGTGTTGGTAGCTATTAAACCATAAGCATTAATGGAATGTTGGATAAGTAAAAACGTAGAATTATCAATAGTGTTTAAAAGTGTGGGCTCCGAATTCAGATTGCCTAGGTTCAAACCTTTGCATCAATATGACATTAAATATGTTATTTTTACCTACTATGCTTCTGCTATCTCTACTATAGAATATGGAAAGAATTTACCTGAAAAAGTTGTTAAGAGAATAAAGGGATATATGGAAAGCAGCTGCCACACAAACGGACCTAAAAAAATGAGCTCAAAAATTGTCAGTTGTTTTTGTTGTTATTTTCACTCCGATGATCCTAACAGTTAACTTACCCTGTCTTACTCTCTAGATAAAGCTTCATTTTGGGGTTCATGTAAAAGTGTCAAAATCCTACCTACAAATCAAAGTAGATTCAAATTCAACTGTGAAATAAGATCAAGGTGTGTCATAGTCATTAGTATTAACATTTATTGTTCTTTATCTTTGCTTAAATTTCCAATAAGTTTCACTCATCCTCATGAGAATGACTTGGGATGATGAGACTTGCTGAGACAGGGAGGGAAATCCTTTTTAAATATCTTGTCAATGATAAATCAGACAACCTTGGGAGATAATCAGGTACCTAATATGAAAATAATTGTGCCATCATTCATAAATGTAAATGACTGCCAGCCACTTTTGCGAGGAGCTACTCTCGACTTGTTTTTCTAGCTGTACTAAATAGAATTGTGCTAAATAATTTTGCTTGTTCTATGCTACATCCCAAAGCAAGTATTTTCAGAAGAAGGTTAAAGTAAGAGCGGGGTTCATATTCCAGAACGAGTGAACCTACTGGTCCACATAGGGGTTTACACACCACATCAGGCTCATTAACACACAGCTCTAGCCAATTGAGCTAAATAATTAGGGTCAGCTATAGATAGAATTACCATTAATTGTTTCCAGATTTCAATCTCTGGGCCTTTCATTCCAGAATTACTAATTAAAATAAGATAGAAAAAAATGCTGAGAAGTGTAGAGTCAATTTATGCTTCATAATCATCTATTAGCAAGCCAAATGGCTCATTTATGGAGAATGTCATCCAAATCAGGTTTTCCAGCAGTAAATATTTAAATTCGAGGCACTTGAGAAGAATATTGCTAAATAAATTCTAGACACCACTCTTCTATCTAGTTAACATGTCTCCCCACTCTTCTTCTGGGAAGAGTTCCACTCATGAACTAATTCTGAACATCTAGAGTGCATTGCCCCATGGTCATACTCGTTGGTCTCAGTTGCTGTATAGAACCTAAGGGGAGCTAATAATAGTCATCTTTTAGAGTCTTTTCAAGAAACAAAGAGTGAAGGTGTTCTGGGTACTGTGATCTTAGGACTGTTAATGTATAAGCTAGATTGGCTTGCAGCCATTTCCAAAGCTACACAAGACAAATGAAACCCACATGCAGAGAGAAACAGAAAAGAGATGCTGAGAAAGGTAAGAGAGGACTGATGGCATTTGAATCCCCCCTTCTATCTGTTCCTTGCTTTAGTCTTACCATTGAGAGTTACGCATGCTAATAAAATTTCCCATTTTCTCTTGAACTAATCCACTACACACCAGGATTGCTTTCTTTAAATATTATAGAGACTTGCTTCATTGCAAAGACCCTAGAATTAGAGGGGCAATTTACACAGTAGTCATATCTACAAAAAAAATATATACACATATATAAATATGCATAAACATAGGAATACATCTTTATAAATGCCTCATAGTAAGTTTCTAGGAGACTGTATTTACAACAAAGGACAGGCATCACAAAACAAATTATATAAAAACACAAATACATCAGGATATGACTCTAAAACTCCCTATATGACTGGATTAAACAATAAAGCATAGTGATAATACTAACTTTTATTGAATTACTATAATGTGCCTGCCATAGAAATGTTTTACATCTATTACTGGATTTAATCCCACAATAGTTCTATTGGGGCCAATTAAGTATCTACTAATGTATGATAATCTAATTACAAATTAAGAGGCTAAAATCAACACGCACTTATTATCTCACAGTTTCTGTGGATTAGGAGTCCAGATACAGCTTAGTTGGGTCCTCTGCAAGAATACAACCAAGGTGCCAGCCTAGGATGCAGTCTCAGCTGAGACTTAGATGGGGAAGGATCTGCTTCTTCATTCACTTGGTTGTTAGCTACATTCAGCTGCTCGTGGACTGCTGAACTGGTCCTTATTTTCTCACTGGCTATCGGCCTGAGGCTGCCTGGAGTTCCTTGTCAGGGAGCTCTCTCTATGAGCCACTCACATCATGACCTGCTTCTTTAAAGTAAGTAGGAGATTCTCTCTTACTTAGATTCTCTAAGACTGGTGTTTCAATCATATGTAACATAACTGTGGTCATATAATCATGTTTGTCCTGTCACCTTTGCCAATTTCTAATGGTTAACAGTACATCCTAGGCCCTGCCCACATGTAAGAGGAGGAATTATAGAAAGTTGTGAAGGTGGGGCTGATTGGAGCCACCCTAGGGTCTGCCTGCCACAGAGGTGTATATTATTTCTCATTTTACCGATAAGGATGCTGATGCATCCTTAACAGAGACGTTAAGAGGCAGAGCTATACTTCAAATCCAGGCAGTCAGTTTCTACTATGCTACTCTTTATGGGTAAAAGAAAATCATACTACAAACAGCAAGTTCAATACTAGTATCAGATCTAATGTTTACTAGGTGTGTGGACTGGGACAAAAGTCTTAATCTCTCTGACATTCACTTCAATTTTCCTTCAATAAAACAACAAAAAAAGATAAATAAAAACATTTTTGGCTTTATGTGAGAGCCAATTCGCATAAGGTATATAAATATACTTTGAAAGTGTAAGAATGTTGTTAAAAATATTACCCCATATCCCTATGACATATTTCATATATACTATTTCATGGTAGGATTCATTCATGTATTCAGTTGTCAAATCACCAAGAAGTAATTAAACTATATCAGTCACAGATATAGAAAAACAATGAGAAATCAGTTTAAATGTTACAGCATTTGGAAAGAGAAACCATTTACTTGGGACTCAAACGACAGCCATCCTACGTCTGGCTATATTGCAAGTTAGCCATGAGTTCAAGTCTATTGATTTAGATTCTATGGGATTCAGGTTTGCCTTTCAAAAATGGCACTGATTTCCTCTACTCTCTGTTTTTTTAAAGAGCAGCTATTGGAATCAAATAAATTAATATGTCTGTAAAAATAAAGCGCTGTAAATGTAAGGAATTATCACAGTTATAGGTAAACAAATCTAATCTTAGACCCATTTAGCTTTAAATAATGGTCAACAAACAAACAGGCTCATGCAACAATTCCTTTCACCACAGTACTTAACATACTCTGTATATGAGATAATAACTTTGAAGCCTCTCTAATTTAACTGTAAATGTAAAATATGTACAAGAAAGAACTAAATTAAATAACTCTGGCTTCTAATCATTACCCACCCACAACTAGACTGATTTCAGAAAATGTTGATGAGATTTTATGAGCTGCAAAGAGATATAGGCATTCTATTTACAAGGACATATTTTTCCCTAAATGTTTCATGTGTCATTTAAAAATATGATGAGTTTTAATAAAAACAATCTAGACAACAGACTGAGCTTCACACACCTACCTTCTTGTAATGTCTATGTGGATTTGTGAATACATGGGAGAGAAATGAAACTTTCTCTCCAGGTCCTTGGAACAGCTAGGGCTATTAGTGGAAACAGATTTCCACTCGGCTGAATCAAAACAAAGAAAGAAACAAAACCAGCAGTAACAACAAACTAACGTTTTCATGAGTAGGGCTGCCCCTGATGAAAGGAAAGCCCTGCGGTTGAAGTGAGAGACTCTTGTCACTAGGAGAGCTCAAGCAAAGGTTTCTTGGGGTAGATTCGGGTATGGTGCATTCTAAAGGTGAAGTTTATACAATTTTGATGAGTACTTAAAAAAAAAAACAAAACAGTACTTACAAATACAAAATTAGATAGGAAAAGGAATATTAAGTGATAATAAGCAACTGTACAACAAGCTCCGATAATAATAAAAAAAAGCAAACAACCTGACATACCACAAACATCAAGTTCAGAAAAATAATATTTTTTAATTAACCCACCTTGATAACACTTCTTTTTCCCCCTCTACATCTTTTGGATGCATACTCTTTGCTATTTACAGGACGATGATTTTATATGAAAACTTTTAATGAAAAGCTTAAAAAAACAAAATCAGTCTTTCTTCTTGAATAGTTGACTCATTTTTAAAAATAATTGTTTTAGAACGGTTTTTCCTTCAACTTCAAAACAACTTACCATTGATAATGTCAGACCCATTTTTAGGATTGTTGTCAAATTGGGGACACTTTTATTAGGTCTTTTTTATATTTGAGCTATGACATTTAGAATTATTTTCCATAGGCTAGTTCTGGTTCCATATATTTCAAACCTTATTTCTCTTGTACTACACATACACATTTAGTGCTAGGCTTTTTAGAACCAGTTCATATTAGATCTAAACTCCGACCTGCTATTTCTGTTATGTTACTCTGGGTGTTACTGAAAATAGAAGACAGCCCAATATCACATGAAATTTGGTCAAGAAGACCATTAGTGGGCTTTCTTCCATTGTTGTAATTATATAAACTTATGTCTTTTCATTTATTCTTTAAATGACCCTTTGGACTCTTGAAACAATAAACAAGCAGACTTATATTATCAAACTGGGACAGAGTGAGAATATTGGGGTTGAAAAATGCTCTTTCTTGAGCTAGACCTCAAGACATATGGCTATACTCGCAAGGGAAGATGGAAAACTTAGTACCCTTGGGAGCCATCTCCCCGCAAAAGCTCACACAATAGATAGTAAAACACACTTTGGTGGGTAGACATCTCTGCCAAAGCATGTATTAAAACATGGAGGCTCCTGGGCCGGCTGAGTGGCACGGTGGTTAAGCGCTGGCTTGGGAAGCCAGCGGCCCCAGTTCGGGTCCCACATATGAGGGCCAGTGATACTGCCCTCAAAAAAAACCAAAAACGTGTAGGCTCCTTATTAAAATATAGTAGAGAGTGTCACATAGCAAAAACTCAACAAATGCGATTTCATTTTATTTATCTGTTTCTTGCTCTCTTTCTTTAATATTCTTGATCTTTCCCTCTAGCCATGTCCTTGATTCACTTTTTCTTTCAACTTCAAAAAACTAGAGTTGGGCTGTTGCAGTTGTCCTTTTGCTTTATCTTTCATTTCCCACTTAAGTCATTCCATCGTAGGGTTTCAGGTGGCCAAACCATTTTTATAAAGCTGTCTCTATCTAATCTCTGGAGAGAATAACTGTATAAAAAGTGTGTGTGTGTGTGTGTGTGTGTGTGTGTGTGTGTGTGTGTGTTTGTAAAGAATGATTAAAAAAAACCTGATTATTTTAAAAAGATCTCATTATTCAGTGAAAGGCATAACAAGCTAACTTAAGTGCAGCTTCAAGAATCTGAGCAGTTTTATTTACCTAGGATATGAGCAGGCAACTTTCTGAAAGGCTAATCAGAATTAATGAATAGGAAAAAATTAAGGAATAGAATTAATGCATGGAAAACAGGAGAAGAAAAATTGTAATCAGTCATCAAGTTTGCTCTATTTAAATAAGCTGAAATCTATTAGAATTTACAAAATAAAATCACCTTAAGATTTCCCTCCCCCTTAGTATTAAAAAACAAATAAGTAAAATAAAAACTTAAAAAAGAAAAGGGAATCTAATAGTAATCATATAACGTGCATGATGTGATGAAAATAAAGGTCAGCTGCAGGGGTGAAAACATACAATATTAGGTGATTTGAGAATCCAAGGTGTCCATAATTTATGCTATTTCCTTACAAGAGACTCTGAGTAATAAAAACAGGGTAGGGAATGGCTAATTCTTGTTTACTGTTGGGAATATACAGACATCTGACTCATTGATAGTGATAAATTAGTTGCATCTCCACTGATGCTAAAGATACCCTTCAGTACCTTCCATCAGAAAATCAATTTCCTTGCAGGAGAGTTTTTGAAGGAGGCCTGGGGACCTTCTATAACTAGTCGTAGCAAAACACACTTGCATTCCTAAAATGACCTCTACAAAATCGTGTGCATTTAGGCTTGCAAATTGCAAATGTTTCTCTATTCTTTAAATCGAACTAGTTTTGCCATTTAAAAAATAAAAATAAAAATAAAAATTCATGTTCTGCTGCTTATTTTTTATTGCTTGTCACACTTAATAAGTGGTTTGCTAAAATATCTCCAAATAATAGCGAACAATTCTGGAAAGTGTGTGTGTGTGTGTGTGTGTGTGTGTGTGTGTGTATGAGGCTCACTCATCGACTATACTATCTGGTATCGAAATGCACAGAACAAAACACTTTTCATGATATTTGTATGCTTTTGATAAATAAAACAGAAATTATCAATATATGTCACTTTGTACCTGGAACTTCAATTTGTTATAAAAACAGTGTGTACATTGTCATCGGTTATGAATCTGCAACAAAGTTCTTCATTGCAGCAAATACCCAAATTATTACTTTCCCTTTGCTGATTATTTTTTGAAAGTCCTCAAAAAAAGTCAATAGGTAGCACATCTGATTAAATCAATAGAGCACATCAATTTTCCTGTTTGTATTTATTTATTTTTTTATTTTTTTAATTTTTATTTTTTTTGAGGGCAGTGTCATTGACCCTCATATGTGGGACCGAACCCGGGCTGCTGGCTTCCCAAGCCAGCACTTAACCACCTCGCCACTCAGCCGGCCCTCCTGTTTATATGTTAAAAATACAAACCTGATATTTTCATTCTTTGCAAGAGCCTGAATTTCAGCAGTCTCCTCTCTGTCCTTGAAACCTATGCCATCAATAATAATTTCCACGTTTACAAGCCTTAATGTGTTGAGTAATAGAAAATTTTGGCTCTTCTAGCCACCGTGGATACCAAGTTTTATAATACAGGTGCTTCAAATCCCATGTGCTCAAAACAATCAGCTAAATTCTTCATGAAAGTTTTCTGGCAAGAACTGGGGGTGTGATATGGGTTCTGGGTTCCAGGGAGATAGGTTTGAGTCTAGCTCTGTTATTACATATTAAATATGTGTGACCTGTTTAATAGTTGTGATACAAGTCACAACTTTTAGGACCTCTTGTGCACATGTATAAAGCGGGGTAGTTGGATGAGATACTTGCTAGTGATAACTAGTGGCTCTTGTGGCCCCAACACTTCTCTGTACTTTACATGTACTAAGCTCACTACATCCTCCGAACAACCCCCCAAAAAAGGGACTTTTATTACCTTTGCTCTATAGATGTAGAAACCCAAAGCATGATGAAGTTACTAATCTTGCCCCAAGTCCAAACAGGAAGTGGGTGTGAAGCTGAGCCAACCCAGGAGTACCATTCTTAACCACCTCATCGTACTGCAAAGGTGTATTCTAGAGCCAGTGTGCTTTGATTTCTATCTACAGAAGGAAAAGGTAACTGGTCTTCTCTCCCTCCTGTGCTCTTAAGAACTTGTGTACAGCCATGAAGATAGCCAATAAGCTTCCTGTGCCTCGCAAATCCCTAAAATGCCTTCTAGTTCTCCATTTGTGGTATTTTAATTATTTAATTTTAATTAAATAATGCATCACTCATTGTGAATAGAAGCCTAGATTCCTGGTATAATGGGTACTTTTCTCCTATGTAGGGGGCTGAATGGTAGCCTTCCAAAAGATATGCCCATGTCCTAATCCCTGGAACCTGTGAATATTTCTTTACATAGTAAGAGAGTAAATGTTATCTTATTTGGGAAAGGGATCTTTGCAATGTAATTATGTTAAGGGTCTTGAGTTAAAAATTCCCTGGATAATCCAAATGGACCCTAAATGCTAAATAAGCAACCACAGCAAAACATATTTTCATTCCTAAAATGACCTTTACAAAACACTTTCATTTCTAAAAGGACCTTTAGAAATAAGAGATTAGTCTTATAAATCACAAATGTTTCTCTATCCTTTAAACCTAACCATTTTTTATTTTATTTTTTTTAACCATAAAACAAATAGATAAACAGCTCCTATGAATGTACTTTTAAGATAGAGGCAGAGGGAGATCTCACACAAGGACACACAGAGGACAAGTGAAGATGGAGGCAGAGATGGGAGCGATGCAGCTACAAACCAAGGAATGCCAAGGATTTCTGAGAGCCAAGAGAAGCTAGAAGAGGCAAGGAAAGATTCTTTTCTAGAGCCCTAAAAGGAACCAACCCTGCCTATTACCCGATTTTACAATGCTAGCCTCCAGAACTGTGATAAAATAAATTTCTTTTGTTTTAAGAAAAGAGCCATTGTGTGGTAATTTGTTGCAGCAGCTCTATCAAACTAATGTAGCACTCTAATCAGAACGAACTGAGTAAATCAAAGAGGGGTATCTGCAATATATTAATGTCCAGTGATTGCATAGTAACTGAGCAAGAAATATAGTCTTTTAAGAATAAAATTAGGGCCGGCTGAGTGGCGTGGTGGTTAAGCACTGGCTTGGGAAGCCAGCGGCCCCGGTTCGGGTCCCACATATGAGGGCCAGTGAACTGCCCTCAAAAAAAAAAAAAAAAAAAGAATAAAATCATATTAGGCTGGCCGAGTGGCACATTGGTTAAGAGCTGGCTTTGGGATGCCAGCGGCTCCAGTTCAGATTGCACATATGAGGGCCAGTGACACTGCCCTCTACAGCTAAGATGGTGAACAACAGCTCCACCTGGAGCTGGGCTGTGCGAACCCCGGTGACGGTGTAGGCTGCAGCCCCTGCTGCAGTGGGCTGCCATAGCCTACAGTGAGTGGCTGGCAGCCAGCGTGAGCAACTGGCAGCCAGCATGAGCTGCCAATAGCCGCGGTGAGTGACCATCCAGAGGCCAATGACTAATCTGCCTCATCCAGGAAGAGCACAATGATGATACCAACATGGGCGAGTGAAGCAACGTCCTCCATAACTAGACTGAAGAACAAAAAGACAGCAACTTGTCTGTTCCCCTTCCCCGATTCCCCAACGCTGTTCCCCTCCCCTCAATTCCCCAATAAAATCTTTAAAAAAATAAAATAAAATAAAATCATATCATAGAAATCAATATGCTTTAGGCCCTTTAAGTATAAACTGGGAAACTCTAATAAGGATTGGTAATCTTAAATAAAGAAAAAGCCCATCGATAAAAGAATAGTAGTCTACCTATTAGAAAGCAATATAGTCGAGAAGACTTGAAATTTAAATTTATTGTCTTCTGGCCTCACCTTGATGTGCTTGAGTACAGGTATGTGTATATGTGTATGAGTACATACATATTTAGATACAGCCACGCATGCCTGTAGTTTTTGCTTTCTAAATGCATACCCCATTGTCCAGCCAAAGCAACACTGACAAAACACAAATCTGATGATCACATTATTCTCCTGCTTACCACTAACGATGTTGTAATAAGAAGGACTTGATTCCGTTAAAATTCCTTGAAGAGAACAAGTCTGTCTGTCTGGAGTATGGAAGTAAGAGTTGCAAAACCTAAAAGCGCTTTCGTGGTTGTTAGGCCAGACCTGCTGAGGGAATGATGGAGAAGACCCACTATCTTCTAGATCTAATTGATAGGAGGAATTCTGATAACTCCATTGGATAAAGAGAGTAAGGGAACTCTAGTAATTGTAACCCCTAATAACTCGCCCACCTTGGACCTCAGAAAAAACAAGGGGAGGTGACTACTTCATGTTTATACAGGGACAGCATCCTGTCCTGTGTACGAACAGTGGTCTCTCTCTCTCTTCAAGGCATGCCATTAACAAATGTGATGCAAAGTTATGTGTCACTTGACTGCAAAGCCCCCTGGAGTTAGCACTGTAAGTACTCAGAAGTCTTTCAGCAAAACATTTGCACGTATTTCAGTGTTGGGCAAAGTTACCTTATAAAGCAATGAATAGTACATCAGAAGTACAGCATGGGGAAGTTAATGTTTTCAAACAAACATAGTCAAATATCTCTGGATACTTTGTATTTTAAATTGAGGCCAGAAAATCCCGGCACTGCATCTCCTACCTCTTGTGTTCAAAACTGAAAAACAAGGGCTAAAATCCGGCTGTTTGTTATTCAAACGAATTATCATAACTCATTAGAGAAGAATCCTCTTTTTCAAAAATTTTAATGCCTTCACTCCTCTTCCCCCATATCCTCTGTGTTTTCTTAGTGACTCTTTTCTGTGAATAGATATACAATTGGGGTGGGACTTTTTCTAGCTGCCTTAGCAGGAAGCATTGTGCTAATGAAGTGCCATTTTATCCTAACAAGCCAATAATTAGTCTCATTCAAAGCAGTCATTGAATACAGGCTTGGATGCTAGGGCAGTTTTCTTGCGGAACCTAGGCCTGTCCTTTCAGCTTTAGGTAGCATAGAATGGCAAGCAAAAGTATTTTAATCTCAGCCCACTGTGTTTCTTTTTCATTTGAATGCCTTTTGCCTATTTGAGTCTGTGTTTTGGTTTTGCAAATATGCTGAAATCTTGAGTCATACACGCAACTGGAACATGGCTGGCTGTGATATAATGCTTACCAGGACACTTCACCCCTGAAATGTCACAGTGGTAGGAGGCAGTTTTCCATAAAGGGCTCAAAAGGCAGAACTGGCAAGGGACACTAAGTCCAAAACTAGAGGGCTGCCTAGGCAAACTAATAGCGTGTTGTGTTATTGCTATTGCTATGCAAATCCTTGTAGGTGAACTCACCACAAGGCAAACACAGTAGGTAGGCAAGGCTATGTGTGCCGTCCACATGTGCGTGTTACACACACACACACACACACACACACACACACACACACACACAGGCACACGCTAATTAATTACTTTTCTAAAGCAGTAAATACCTAGCATGGGTTAACCATTAAGCAATGGAAAGCAATTGTTTCCTTAGAAAAACCTACACTATTTACAATGATGTTAATAAGAAGGCTGCAAAAGAAACATTTGGAAAGCTGGACTCCTTGCTGCAAATACTGGGTGGCTTTTTCCCTTGATAATTATGTATTTGCTGCCTAAGATTAATCAGGGAAGTTAATGGTGCAAAAAATTACATTTATAATCCAGTCGGAATACAGCTGTACTGCAAGCTAAGTTCGAAGTCCTATTAAAGTAAATGGAATTAATGGACTGTCACCGGCAATCTTTATATCTATCAGTTACTAATTAAGATTCTTCTGTAAAGAATAGTTTGTGTTGGGGGAAAAATAAAACATACCTTAGTGGCAGCAGTGGTAAAGCTTTAAGTGGAGTCATTAAAACAGGCCAAAGCAATGGCTGCTGGGGGTGACACTGCTGGGCGTTCACAATGCAGTGAGCAAGAAATTGCCAATCTGTCATGTCATCAGTCAAAAAAAACCCCAACAAATCTGTGTGTGTGTGTGTGTGTGTGTGTGTGTGTGTGTGTGTAAAGGTTTTTGTTTTATGCAGAGGCCAATGATCACCACTGAAGATGACCTTTCATTGGGAAATGTCGATGTCAGCTAATAATGCAAAAACAGAGGCATGCAAGCTGTGAAACAGGAGAGTTTAAATTAGCTACCGAGGACAAATGAATGTGGCACGTCAGCTTTGGAGACACACAAGCACATTTGCTGCTCTCATTAGAAAAAAGCCCCAAGTTTGATTACACATTTTAAGTTGTTTTCTGATCTTGTATTAATTTGAAGTATCCCTTCATTCCTATCCTTTAGTACTCTGTGAGTATGTGTGTGTGTGTGTGTGTGTGTGTGTGTGTGTGTGTGTGAGTGTGAGTGTGTGTGTGTGTTCATTTGGTCCTTAGTACACAAAGGGAAATATATTACTCTTCTGGATTTCAATTTTTTTTTTTCGTTTTGTATTTTTTGTTTTGCTTTTATTTCCTTGGCCAGAAACATGTGCTTTGTCACTTTACAGTCCAGCAGAGACTCAATTTGCTAATAAAAGATGCCGTTTCTTTTATAGGGGACATGGAAGAATTTCCACTCATTTTTTTATTACTCACAAATTGGGACTCTAATGTAATAAAATCTCCCTTAGGTCTCATCACAGATGAAAGATAAATCTATTTTAATAGAAAAAAAAGTGACAGAGGAGGAAGGCATTTAAAAATAATCCTTTAAAAAGAAAATAAGGTCAAGACCATTTGCCATCAAATTTTCAATATTCCCAATTTGCCTTGACACCAAAGAGTTAATACTTAGTCTGAAGAGATCATTTGTTTGTAAACTTTCCAGATGTGCAGGCCTTGCTTTTTTCAGTTAGATTCATACTGAACCTCACAAAGCAGAGGAAACACAAATGTTTTGGGAAACCAAGTGATGGAATAAATTGAGTCCTGAATTTTGAGTGAAAAGATCAAGATTGAAATTGTACTTCTGTCACTTACTAGGAGAAAAAAAAACACCTCAAAGTTAGATTTTTCATCTATTAAAAAGGGAAAAAGCAGGTGACCTCTTTTCTCCTATGGAGGTATTAAGAAGTTAAAGACTTCATATGAGGTTACGAATAGAAAAAGTGTTCAAAGATGAAAATTAATTCTCTGTGTTGACTTCAGTCCATCTATATAGCTCTCAAGAGATAGATGTATGTTTAGTGCAGGCCCAGTCGATCAGAAACCCCAGGGCTGGGCTGAAGCATTGGATCTGGGAAGTAAGCCAGCCTGCCCTAGCCTTGCACCTTGAGGCACTTTCCTCAACATTTCCCAAGTTCTGAGTAGGTGTCCACAGGAGCTGTTTGGTTCATCCTCTGGAGCACCATGAGTGGGAACCTGGATGCCAGTGCCCACAGAGCTCAGTGACTTGTGCCTTTGAGATCATCGTGACACCAGAGGCCAGCGTGGTTTCAGGAGGGCAACATGGAACACTCCTGCTGCCTAGCACAGTGTTTCTTACATGCAAGATCAGGCCATCTAGGGTGCTGACACCTGAGGTAGAGTGACCACTCACACGTAGAGTGAACACAAGGCATGTTTGGGGCTCTGGGATAGGCACCATCCACTGTGGCCCTGCCTGAGTTACATGCATAGTCCCTCAATGGTTCTCACATCTCCTATCCTGAAAGTGCAGGTCCACAGCAGTGATGGGGGAGGGCAGTGCCCTTGGCCTTGTGCACCCCCACAGCTGATACTCAGGACAGCTACCCACTGCCACCACTGGCTCCATCGTCTTCCTAGATGGGTTTCCTGGCTATTCCTCCTCAAGCCCATAAACGCTGCTGGTCAGCGTCTTCTCTTGTCTCCCACTGATGTCCCCCACCTCATGCTGTCCTTGTTGTCTTAGGCCTTGCCTGATGAGTGTGGACATATTTTGCCAGAATGGAGCTGTTCCTCTTGCTCTGCAGCCAACTACCCTGTGTGGGCTGATGGCCTTGTGTGGCTGGCATCAGGGCAGATGCCATCGAAAAGAGAGTACATTCTAGAAACGCAATGATTACTGCCTGGTTGTTCAGAACACAGTGGGAGATACTGTACTCGTACATTTATGCTAGAAAATTCAAACAGTAAGTGTGACGTCAACAACAACAAAATTATCCTTCACATTTTCGGACATCACTTGGGAAGGCTTGCATTTCCTGTTCCCATCAAGGGGGAAGCCCAGCAGCAAACTCCGAGTGCGTCAGTGGGAGTCAGTCTTCCTCTGGAGGGGATGGATGAGGGAGCTCATCAGTAACAATGTAACAGCCCTTAATTAATGGTGTTAGGGAAAAGCAGAAGCAAGATCTATCTGTTTTAATATAAACTGGCATTGTACTAATGATGCTGTTCCTTCCTTCTTACAGCAGGACATATGAAATCAAAAGGGAACGGTGCATTGAGAAATAAGCAACAGGAAAAGCAAGTTTCTGCACCCTAGAAAGACTTTTTCTGTGCACTGTCTGGACAACAAATAAATATATAAGCAGCCCTTCTGTAGCCATTATTCTAATTTTTCTTCAATCAATCACTATACTTCATATGGGCCCATGAATTTTGTCATGTGTTTTATAATCAACCTGTTTTATAGACAGGAACCAGTACAAACAGTATTTTCCCAGGCTCTGCACATGCAATTCTGGGGGTCATCCAATTTTTTTGTTTGTTTTGTTATTAAATGATATACACATACCTATCTATATCTATATCTATATCAATATCTACATACAGTCAAACCAATTCTCTGCGTTGAATTCAGTCAATTTGTATAGCTTAAGAGATCTTAATTGTAATTCTTTGGACATGATTATTATTTTGCTTTTTAATGTAAAATAAATGTAGTTTGCCTAGTCCTCACTTCACTTGATGATGGTTATAATAGTTCTATATTCCAGTCTCATTTTAACTAAGACTCACGTCTTTGAACTAATTCATCTGTTCTTTCAAAATGATTTATGTGGATGCTCCAAGCAAAATGCAATGGCAAAGGGAAATAACAATTTAAAAACCTTTTCCCCAAATGAAAAAGAAAATGTTTATTAGCCTTTCTTTCTTAATTTGTCAATGAAACAAAGTGATGATAAAACAACATTCTCCACAAGGACAACTACAATTTTTTTTTTTTAATAGTTAGAGGCAATATAACTTATGTTTGAGAACAGGGGCTCAGATTTTACACTGCCATCATTCACACAAGAGTTCTGGTCTTTATTAGCTGTGTGCTTGCTTGGGTGTGGCTCTGTTTCCTCATCTGTATATTAAGACAATGCAGCACCCACTTCATTGGGTTATTGTAAGGTTCCAAAGAAATCATGTGGGTTAAGCATTTATATATAGTACCTAGAGCCTAGAATGTGTTGAATAAATACAAGTTTCTATTATTTTATCATAGATCATAAAATGATGTTTTGCCTTAATAACATTTTTATTACATATTAATAACAAATCTCAGGAAAAAATGACTTTGCACATGATCCCTAAATATTGCTACAGCATATTTTGCGACAGTTGGTTGCAAGTTCCACAGCAGTTTTGCTTTGTGTCATTTTATAACATGTGGCCCAATGATACTGATTTTAAACCATTTCCCCCATTCATTTGTCATGACTATCTGAGCTACAGATTCTTTTTCTTGCAAAAAGAAAGCAACAAAACTGACAAAAATTAGCGCTGAAGTATGCATGCCAATGAGTTTGAAGTAAAAAGCTGATATATGTTAAAATCATCAGGAGTGACATCACAGAAATGATAGTGTGAGGGGGGCTTTTTGAAATCTCCCCTGGAAGTTACCACAAATTAAACACCTATAATTCATCAAAGGAGTCTCTGCTCATTACATAGAACAGCTAAGAGACACACACTAGGATTACCTGAAAATGGGCAAACTGGGTGAGCAGGCGAAGAGGGAAGGGGGAAGTGCAGAGGTGCGGCCAGCAGCTGCGGAGACATGAGGCTCCAGGAAGCAGACCAGAGATCCCAACAGCCAGGCTGTGGGCTCTCTTCCTTGCGCCCCGCAGTCCTGCCGAGAGATCAGCATATAGGACAGTGGTGCCCAGCATTTGCAGCAGAGACCTCAGCTGAGAACTACAGCTTGGGTTCTCACAGTCAGGCAGAAATCAGAGAAAGCAGGATGCCTGGACATCTTCCTCCCCTTCACCCCCTCCCAGAGCTCTCCCCACCCCAGCCATTCCAGAGTTTTAAGTACGTCCTAGAACTGGAAGGAGTAAGGTCAGGTTAGAGAGGACCTACAGCCCTCAGGAACTAGAAAAATCGGTTTGACAACTGCATCCTAAAGAAGAGGCTGGATGAGTGTGCTATTGCTGGCTGGGCGGACTAGGGAGACAAAGGTACCTGCCTGCCCAACCCCCACCTTTTCTGGGCAGCTCAGGGCAGGGCAATTAGAGCTGCTGAGCCACACGCTGGTGTGTCAGCAGGGAGTTGCAGAGGCAGCGCTGGGCTTTCAGAAGCTCAGAAATCTCATCCCCTTCACATTGCATCATAGAAGAAGTGGCCTAAGACCCAGGCCACCTGCTCAAGAAGCAGCCCATCTCCTGGTGGCTGGCTGTGGTGCTCTCAGCATGTATTTGTGCAGGTGAGAACAGGAAGTTCACTGACTTTATAAAAACTACCAACCACACTCCATAGCCATGCCCACCTAGAACTGCATTGCCAGGGGCACTCTGAGTGCCAGGTGGCCGGCTCTGCCCCCATAAGATGCAGAGGAAATTTTCTATAGCAGAGGACAGTTGGGAGATAGCTTGGTGGACTTGAGCCAAGACTGGCACTGTTTACTGCTTTCTATTTATATATATATATATATATATATAATTTTTTTTCTTTTCTCTTTTTTCCCTTTCTCTTTTCCTTCTTGTTCTTTCCCTTGCTCTACTCCTTTTTTCTGTACTTTTTTTATTATTTTATTTATTTATTTATTTATTTTGTATTTTTGTTTGTGTTGAGTGTTGGTTATTGTGTGTTGAGTGTATGTGTTTTTTTTTGTTGTTGTTCTTGTTGGTTTGTTTTGTTCTGAGACCAGCCCAAGACACACAAGAATCAACACACCCAGAAGCCAGCTTCAGACCAAACCAGAGCATTACCTGGTTTGACCTATAGGTAACACACCCAAAGGGAATTCTCAACAGGCACAGGAGCCCACAGGGGCGAAGCCTCCACTGAGGGGTCAGCCCTTGCACAACGGCTCATATACTGTGGGCACTGCCAGTCCTCATAGCTGGTAAGTCTGGGAGTCAACCCCACCCACTGACAAACCAAAAGCAATCAAGGCTCAACTACAACAGAATAACAACCACAACACAAGGGACACCTCTGGAACATACACACTGGAGATTAGGGAAACTGAGCAGTCAACTACAAAGGTCACATACTACATAAGGCCACCCAGCAAAGACCAAGAGACACAGATGATCTACCTAATAAAAAGAAACAAACACAAAGCGCTAGCCAGAATGAGAAAACAAAGAAACACATCCTAAATAAAAGAACAGAAGAAACTTTCAAAAATGGGACTAAATGAAATGGAAGCAGTCACCCTACCAGATACAGAGTTTAAAATAATTTTGATGAGAAGATGAAGGAACTTAGTGAGAATTTCAATAAAGAGATAGTAAGCATAAAGAAGGACATAGAAGCTATTAAAAATAACCAGTCAGGGGCCAGCCGAGTGGCACATTGGTTAAACGCTGGCTTGGGAAGCCAGCAGCCCCGGTTTGGGTCCCACACATGAGGGTCAGTGACACTACCTTCAAAAAATAAAATAAAATAAAATAACCAGTCAGAAATAAAGAATACAATAACTGCAGTGGAGAATACACTAGGAGAAATCACATAGCAGATTAGATGAAGCAGATGATTGAATCAGTGATTTAGAAAACAAAATAGCAGAATCCACCCAATCAGAACAATAAAAAGAAGAAAAAGAATAAAATGCAATGAAAATAGTTTAAGAGACCTGTGGGAGAACATCAAGGGCAACAATAGTTGCATCATAGGAATACCAAAAGGAGAAGCGAGGATCAAGGGACCAAGAACGAATTTAAAGAAATATGACTGAGGGCCAGCTCAGTGCCTCATTTCTGGTTTGGGACACCAGTGGCTCTGGTTCGGATCCCACATATTAGGGCCAGTGACACTGCCCTCTACAGCTTAGGAATAAATTTAACTGAAGATGCAAAAGACATGTACTCAGAAAATTATAAGACACTGAAGAAAGAAATAAAAAAAGATACAAATAAGGGACGGCCGAGTGGCGCGGTGGTTAAGCACTGGCTTGGGAAGCCAGCGACCCCAGTTCAGGTCCCACATATGAGGGCCAGTGACACTGCCCTCCAAAAAAAAGATACAAATAAATGGAATGGAAACACCTACCATTCTAATGGATAGGAAGAATTAATATAATTAAAATACCTAGACTACCTAAGGCAATGTACAAATTCGATGTAATTCCTATCAAACTACTAATGACATTTTTCACAGAAATAGAACATATAATCCTAAAATTTATATGGAACCATAAAAGACCCCAGATAGCCATAGCAATCTTGAGAAGTAAAAACAAAGTGGGAGGTATCACGTTATGTGACATCAAATCATACTATAAGGCTACAGTAATCAGAACAGCATGGTGCTGGAAAAAGAATACACAGCCCAGAAATAAATCCATTCCTATATGGTCATTTAATCTATGACAAGAGAAGCAAGAATTTACATTAGGGTAAAGACAGTCCATTCAATAAATGGTGCTGAGAAAACTGGATAAACACATGCAAAAAAAATGAAGCAGGACCACCTTCTTAAGCCATATATGAGAATACATTCAAAATGGATTAAAGACGAAACCATAAAACTCGTAGAAGAAAATATAGGGAGTAAATTTGCAGATATTACCCTTAGGAACATTTTTACTGATATGTCCCCTTGGGCAAGGGAAGCAAAAGAAAAAAATAAACATATGGGATTACATCAAACTAAAAAGCTTTTTTCACAGCAATGGAAACCATCAATAAAAAAAAAAAAGGCATCCTACTGAATGAACGAAGATATATGTCAGTGATGCATCTGCTAAGGGGTTAATATCCAAAACTGATAAAGAACTCATTCAACTCAACACCAAAAAAACAAACAACCCAATTAAAATATGGGCAGAGAGGGCCAGCCGAGTGGCACGTTAGTTAAGAGCTGGCTTGGGATGCCAGCAGCCCTGGTTCAGATCCCACATATGAGGGCCAGTGACACTGCCCTCTACAGCTAAGATGGTAAACAACAACTCCACCTGGAGCTGGGCTGCTGTGAGTCCCCGGGACAGCATAGCTGCAGCCACTGCTGCAGTGGGCTGCCATAGGCTACAGTGACTGGCTGGTAGGTGGAGTGAGCTGCCAAGAGCCGCCGTGAGCAGCCATCCAGATACCAGCAACCGATCTGCCTCACCCAGGAAGAGCTCAATGATGATACCAACATGGGCCAGTGAAGCAACGTCCTCTACAACTAGACTGAAGAACAAAAAGGACAGCAACTTGTCTCTTTCTCTCTCCCAATTCCCCAATGCTGTTCCCCTTCCCCAATTCCCCAATAAAAATCTTAAAAAAAAAAAAAATGGGCAGAGGACATGAAGAGTCATTTTTTCTAAAGGACATACAGCTTGCCAACTGACATAAGGAAAAATGTTCAACCACACTAATCATTAGAAAAATGCAAGTAAAAACCACGATGAGATACCACCTAATTCCGGTCATAATGACTATCATCAATAAATCAACAAACAACAAGTGCTGGTGAGGATGTGGAGAAAAGGGAACCCTCATGTACCATTGGTGGATTGCAGATTGGTGCAGCTACTATAGAAATCAGTATGGAGGTATCTCAAAAAACTAGAAATGGAACTACCGTATGACCCAGTAATTCCACTCTTACATATCTATCCAGAGAAATCCAAAATGCTAATTTGAAAAATATATATATGCATGCACCCCTATGTTTATTGCAGCACTATTCACAATAGCCAAGACATGGAAACAACCGAAATGCCTCTCAGTAGATGACTGGATTAAGAAACTGTGGTAGATTTATACAATGGAATACTTTTACTCAGCCATAAAGAATGAAGTCTTGGCCGGCCGAGTGGCACATTGGTTAAGAGCTGGCTTGCGATGCCAGCGGCCCCAGTTCAGATCCCACATATGAGAGCCAGTGACACTGTCCTGTACAGCTAACAACAGCTCCACCTGGAGCTGGGCTGTGCGAGCGCCAGCGATGGTGTGGGCTGCAGCCCCTGCAGCAGTGGGCTGCCACAGGCTACAGTGAGTGTCCAGCAGCCAGCATGAGCAGCTGGCAGCCAGTGTGAGCTGCCAATAGCCACAGTGAGTGGCCGTCCAGAGGCCAGTAACCAATCTGCCTCATCCGGGAAGAGTGCAATGATGATACCAACATGGGCCAGTGAAGCAACGTCCTGCGCAACTAGACTGAAGAACAAAAAGACAGCAACTTGTCTGTTCCCCTTCCTCGATTCCCCAAGGCTGTTTTCTCCCCCAATTCCCCAATAAAATCTTTAAAAAAGGAATGAAGTCTTACCATTTGCAACGATATGGATGGACCTAGAGAATATTATGTTAAGTGAAATAAGTCAGGCGGAGAAAGATAAATGCCATATGATCTCACTTTTATGTGGAATCTAAAGAAAAGAATGAAGGAGCAAACTAAACAGAAATACCTTCAGAGATATAGAGAAAAAACTGATGGTTGCTAGATGGGAGTGGAGTGGGGATGAGGGAAAAAGTGAGAGGATTAGAAAGCACACATTGGTAGCCACAATATTGCCACGGGGATACAAATGACAATTTGGGGAATATAATCAATAATGTATAGATTTTGTAGGGGGTCAGATGGGCACTTGTCTTATTAGGAAGACCATTTCATGGACAGTGTAGATGCCTGACCACTGCACTGTACACCTCAAGCTGAATAATATTGAATGTCAACTAGAATGTCCCTAAGGTGCTTTATGGTGGTTTGTTTTTACAGGGACATAAATAGATTGAACTATTCAGTTCAATTTCTTATTCCCACTCACATGCAACCAATCAACATTATTTATTTAATGAAAACCAACATTGTAAGATATACCTCTATTCATAAAAGTGCTTTATATTGCCATCACAACACAGCTTTGGAAATTACAGTTTGGTCTGCCTTTGGAGCTCCCCAGGTTGGCCAGAAACCTTAAAATGAAGCTCAACTTTTCCCTGCGTGGAGGATTACTCTTTCATATATCTGTTTTCTGGATGACCTACAAATTAGTCCAATGTTAAAAACTGGCATATAAAAGATGAAAAAGATATATTACAGGGGCCGGCCCAGTGGCACGGTGGTTAAGCGCTGGCTTAGGAAGCCAGCGGCCCCGGTTCAGGTCCCAATTGTGAGGGCCAGGGACACTGCCCTCAAAAAAAAGATATATTACCTAAATTGGAGAAGATTGTGTATTATTTTAAAATAACATAAAGCTGGGGAATAATCATACTCTGAGGCCTTTTAATGGCTACTGGAAAGAACTGTAACTGGATGGATGGAAATCCAGGCATCTGGGAAAACCCTGGCTCAGCAACTTTACAGAGAAATCTTGAGACCCTACGTAGAACTCAGGAAGGAAACCATCACTGACTCCCCAACTGTTTCCCATCAGCCTCAGAAGACTCAACTCAAGCGTCATGCAGATTTACTCCTGAGTATCTCAGGAAAACCATGAGTCAGCTGCAATCTGAACCCTGGACATGAGGATAAAACCTCTTATTTCAACTGCAGTCATACTATAGCCTCTAGACTTTCCTACTTGAGTTGAAGCTGAGTTTGAATCTGTTAAAGAGTAGACGTAAAAATTTCCTTCTCCTTATGAAGACCTGCAAACCCACCCTATCCTCACCCCCAAACATGAGGGTTTGAAAGGAAGTATTAAGATTCCATAAAAACTGGACTGTGTAAGCATCTATTCACCCATAAATATTTACAGAATCTACTTCTTGCCTAGCTCTCAAATACTTTTCTTTGACTTGGTTTTAAGTGTAAGTATGTTACAGTTACTGTGTGACAAGATACAGCAGAATGGATTTTTAGTAAATATTAAACTATTTTGATGGTAGACTCCAATAGTCAAGCAAAGTAGCAAAGATATAATTGAATTGACTTTATAAATAAGAAGCAAAGAAAATATTACTCATTTATTCCAAATTCAGGATAGGGGATTCTCTAAGTCTCCCCAACATTTGTATTTTGGCAGATGCAGGCATTTTACCTGTTTTTGCCCTCCCTGTTAACAGTCAAAATATGAAATCATCCAAATGTGGAAAAACCAGGAAGGGCTACATGAGAATTCCATAGGGCATGCTCAAATGGAAAGTTCCTAAACCAGCCATAGGGTAAAGCTTTCAGGAATTCAGGAACAAAATCAACCACTGAATTTTTTTTTTTTTCTGGGTCTAGTCCTCTTAAACAGAAACAACTGGCAATATTTTTTCTCTTCCCTCACTGGTGGCTATAGAAACACAGATATGTTCACTAAATTTGAACAGTTCAAGGGAATAATGTGACTTGACTATATTATGAAAACGAGTCTTGACTAGGCCCCAAAGTTGGCAGTTGGCAAATAGCCAACTATTAACAATCATTTTTGTCCACTTTCATGACTGAGTGACTGAGATACACACACAAAAATCATATAGCTTCTATTCCTGTGCTGTCCCATACGTGGATGCTTGTTAAATGTGACTATTTACATATAAATTAATTAAAACTAAAAATTCAGTTCCTTGATCTCAGTAGCCACAGTTCCTGCATTCAGTAGTCACACATGGTAAGTGGCAACCACACTGGACAGAAATGGGACACTTCCATCATCGCAGAAAGTTCTAAAGCACAGTGCTACCAAGGTAATCAAAACAATCTGAGATTGTCTTTCATGCCCTCTTTCCTTTCAAATTTCTTAAAATTTCCCTTTTATTTAAGTGATACTTTTGGTCAGATACTTTCCATATTTTATCTTCATTAACTCTCAGAGATATACTGTGAGACAAATGATACAATTCTCATTATAAGATAAGGACAGTGGAGTTGAAGGAGGTTAAACACTTTGCCCCAGGTTGCATACCAAGGCTTGAACCCCAGGTCCACCTAGCTCAGAGTTCCTGTTCTCTGTACAATGCTGTGAGGCTCACTGGTCCAAGACATTGCAGAGACACAGGCAAGGAGAACAAACATACCCAAATGCGCTTCATATGTGTCCTGTGGGTGAAAACAGAACAAGTCGAGAAAGTAGAAAATAAATTAACATGTTTTTTTACATAAAAGTAGAAAAAAAATAAAAAAAATTTAAGTCACCTTTGTGCCAGGCACTATGCCAGAAATGTTGTCTCAATTTTCACAAAAAGCCCATACAACGTATACACATAACATAGCCAGGCAAAATGATTGAGCTGCTTAAGTAATAAAATGGCTTATTTATTGAACTGCATGAGATGTCATCTCCTGAGGTCAGATTTGGTTCTGATCTTTGGTATTACCTCTCTCTCCTTGTGGAATGTTCCTATCTGATTTGGAGTCAGATTCCCAGTGCCTATGGCAGGATAAAGCATTGAAGAGATTTATCACTACCACCACCTTGTGGTGACCTTGGCCACTGCAGGAACTCCCTGCCCTGAAGGGAAGGCAGGTGGGTAGTGGAAGTACCTCTTTCCTTTGGTTGAGGTACATGAATGTGATGAGAAGTATCAAAGTGGAACCTGAAATGCAGACAAGTGTGTTAGAATTTGTAAATGGACTAACAGACCTCAGAGCCAGGGGCCAAGGTTGGTGGGCTATTTATATGCTTCAATGCACATGGATGTGGTCCTATGGTCCTGACAGGCCCATTTAAAGGATTTGGGTATTGGGGAGCTTAGGCAGAAAGAGCAAATGCCAATTAGGGATTTGGTGCCTACCAGTGATGAGTTTTTCAGTGTTTTGCAGTAAAATACAATTTAAAAACTAGGACAGTTTAGGGAAGGTTTAATAGTTTCTCAATAAATCTAAATGACTATAATTACAAGATTATCTTTTCTTCTTCTTCTTGAAGTTATGTCTTGTGGTTTCAAAATATATATATATATTTAAATGAAATGACATAATAGCATGTTCTAGGCTATTAGTTTTAATGCCCTTCGTTGGCCACATTAAATACTGGCAGCTTTAAGTTAAATAATTATGTGTGTGTGTGTGTGTGTGTGTGTGAGAGAGAGAGAGAGAGAGAGAGAGAGAGAGAGAGAGAGAGAGAGAGAGAGAGGAAAAGTATTACTGGTTTATTATTACTGGTTTGTGAAAGCCAAGTCTAGGAACCATTGTGCTATGGGACCACTAGTGAGGGAGTGAAACCCAGCCTGTATATTCTAAGGTCCCTACATATTCCAATTTACAGTGCGTCCTGAATATTTTTAAGAAGGATGCTTTTATCAGTGTGTCATACTTTATAAGGAAAGCTGAGAGTTTATAAGACAAAAAGAAAAATGTGTGAAAATCAGGTGGTAGGTCAAGTTTCTTTTTCTCACTGCCCAACCCCATCCTAATTACCAAATTTCAACACGCTTTCTTTGTTTATTGGGGCTTCTAAGCGGTGCAAATCACAAACAACAGAATAGATACAGATACAAATAAAAATCATGAAAAGGTTCGAAATACTGCTTAAGGCAATGTACAGTAGTGGGAGGCAGATATGGTTTTCCCAGGAAACAACCTATGAAAATGTGTGCCATTGGAGCAAGCATTACCCATGGGTATCTACTGCTCTGGGGTGGAGGGAAATTTTCTATTAAAGTATTGTTGCACCAGTCACTTACCTGGAGAGACGTCTGCTGGTCATCCAACTGCTTTTTAATCAAGCAACAATATGTGTCGATTTTGATGTTGACCACAACTATAAAGAATTTGTTTTAAATTTTGTTGTACAGACAACAAGCAGAGTGGACCAAAAATTTCAAGTATTTTCTTTGCAACTATATTCTAAGACAAAGAGAATTTCCTTGTGTCTGAGATTTCGCAAGACAAAATTGAACAATGGCCCGAAAGACTTCAGTTTCCACCATTTAGCACTTTCCCCTTTCTGCCCTAATACTGTGGGCAATGGCTATTGGATGACAGGTTGCTCCGGTGTGGGGGTTTGAGAAGCGCATATGATAGAAATGCATTTAGCAATCCTGAAGCTGGACTGAAGTAAAGGCTGTTGCAAAAATGTCTTCACTCTGACACCATGGGCTTTAAGTGGCATTTCATTGTTGGATGGGATCCAGTTTAATTGCTCACAAGTACCAGCTCTGCTGTAAGGGGAAGTGACATTAACTGAGAAAGCCTGTGGGGTTCAATAGAGGAAATATTAACTGGCTGTGGGGAAAAAAAAGAAGGATTTATTCCTAAATATGCCACCAACTGGCTGTGTCACCTTAGGCAAGTCATTTGTATTCATTTCTTAAAGAATACTCTCGGAGAGAAAGGTAGCTTTTATGAACAACGTAGATAAAAGAAAAAAGTCAATAAAATAACAAGAAAAAGGAAGTTGCTTAACTTCCCCACTCTCCCATTTATTGTTTTGTAAGAAAAGCAGGTGAGTCTGTCAGTAGATGGGGAATGCTATTGCTCCGCTTAGTGACTGACGGCCAGTATCAGAATAACCTGGGGTCCCCCTCAATATACAGACTCCCTGGAACTGTGCCTAAAACTTTAACTTAGTAAATATGGGAACGAACATTGGAATCTGAATTGTTACAAGCAGCCCAACTGATTCCAACACATAACCCAAAGTGGAAGCAGTTGTAGCAATAATAATGATAAAAATAATAGGTAAACTTTCATAGCACTTATTATAAATAAGACTCTATTAAAATAATATATGCAAGGCCAGCCGAGTGGCGTGGTGGTTAAGAGCTGGCTTGGGACACCAGCGGCTGGGGTTCGGATCCCACATATGAGGGCCAGTGACACTGCTCTCTTAAAAAAAAAAATAATAATAATGATAATAATATATGCATATATCTCTTCAAATGTGACCTGTAATATCCTTTCTAACTCCATGATTTTATGAATCCATGTACCTCCTCATTGATATTTTGCCTGCAAAATATTTATTAAGGGCAGAACTAGTAATTTATTTTTAAAAGTCCCCCAACCAGCACTGTATAAAAATAATTAATAATAATAATTATTAACTACAATTACTACTAATAATAATAATCACTATAATTAACAGATACAAAATGTTGGCTAAAATGCTGAGAATCAGACTCAAGTCTCTTTTTCTTGTAATCTAGTCCTGTCAACTCTGGGGAGAATGAGTCACCCATATTGGGAGTTGTACTCTCTCTTTTCCTGGAGATTTGCTAAAAGTCTCCTTTTATATGGGCCGGAAAACCAAAATGGATGCAGCAGTCTCCCTTGGGCCTCTTCTGGCCAGGTCTGCCTGGAGCTCCGAGTGGAGGTTAAGGGCCCTAAGAAGCTCATTCAGCTCATGGTTCTTCCCCACACACCACCCTGTGAAAATCTACGTATTTTCCTGTTTTTCTCCACGCCTAATATTCTGTTATGAGGTAAGGAGATTCATTCTTAAAACAGAAGGAAAAATAAGAATGTATGCATGTTCCATATTCCATGTTTCCTTGTTGCCTTTGAAAATGAGAGGAAAGCACATGAATAACAACCACTTGACCAGGTAACAAAACTGCTGCCAATGACTGCTTAATCAAGCACACACTTCTATCTGCCCATGCGGAATATCTTATTTCTCTTCTTTTCCCCAACCACCAGCATTTTTTCAGGCTTCCCCCTAGGAAAAGTGGCCTCAAATTGCACCAAAAGATGGGCAGCCTCTCATGTGAGCTGCGATCTTAAGCTCTATAGGCAGCTTGTTTCCAGTATTTATCAGAGAAAAGAATCTAAGATGCAATATATAACACTAGCTCATCTAGCATAGTCATGGATTAAACAGAAAGATGCAAAAATGGAACACACTGTACTGGCTTACTCCAGAATTGCTTTGATGGAATTGTATTCTGACATCATTTCATGGGACCCTGCCAAATAAAAGTGAGAAAACACATCACAATATTTGCTGCAAGGATGTGATTAAATATTTATATTTAGCTGTTTCCTCTGGGAGGACTGATGGAGAAAGTGTCCCTCTGTATATCTCCTTCCTGCATCCTCTCTATTATCATGTGAAGTAGGTTTTATCATCATCAGCAGCAGCAGCATTATTTGATAGGAGAAGGGGAGATTATAAAATTTAAGAAATTTCTCCATAATTACTTTGCTAGTAAATGGAGGAACCAGTGTTCAAAGTCAAGATTTTCCAGATACCAACTTTTTTCTTTCAAGTTTAATTGAACTTCTGAAAATCCACACAAATCTCAGTGTCGCTAACATGCTATGTACACGTAGGCAAGTCACTTCATCTTTTTAAGCCTCACTTTGCTCATCTATAAAATAGGGAGGTACAGCTAAACAAACTCAAAAGTGCATTTGAGTTTGGATGTTACTATGATTTTGGAATCACTGTTCTCATCAGAAATATGGAATTCAAGTTTTTCTTCATTATCATCACCTTCATCAGCATAACAATCTCCATCACCAGTATCTACGGAGCACACATTATATGTTATTCATGCCATAGAGTTCTACTTCTCTAATATACCCTCTTATCTAGGCACTATTGATTTCTCTATCTTAAAGATGAGGTAAGACAGAATTAAAGAGATGCAGTAATTTTCCAAGTCCACATAATTAGTAGGTGAGAGGGATAAGATAAAAATCCAAATAGTCTATTAAGTTTTACAGACAGATACCAGAAAACAGCCCTTCAACCCATACAAAGGAATATTTTAAAGGATACTCGTATTTATATTGAATAGTTTGTACCACGGATGTGCAAACTTACCACTGTGGGTGTTTTTACTTGTGAGGAGAGTGAGGTATATCAGTGTGACATTAGATCACACAGAGACACTCACACGAAAACCCTGAATAGAAGTTTTTGGTGATGATTTCCCTTTCTGTGCTGGATGTCAGTGGAAGGTTGGACAGCAATAGCATGGGGCTCCTCACTTGCCCCCTCACAGACAATGCCACATAGATCCAGAGTTATTCTCTCCTTTCCCCCTAAGACAGGTCAACCTTAAACTACCTTATGACAATGAGTGTTTCCAGGTCACAGCTCTGGAACTTCCTGTATTCTGTATTACCACAGCAGCAGATTTATCTCTTATCACCCTCTCTCCCTACCCTAGCAGCACCATTATAGGTGGGGTGTTGATATATTTAGAACCAAGTAAAAAGATTTTTAAAACTCCCTTTCTTTGGAGGAATACCTCCTTTAATACCAAGGAGGTCACTACTAATAAGTTTTTCTTCTCTTTTTGCGGCCAGGAGTCTGTCCTTAGGCTCATCAAAAAAAGAAAAAAATATAATTGCATATGTTTTGTCAAAATGTTCATGGTTCTTTGGGAAATCTAACAGCCTTCAGAACCTCAATTTCATCAGTTTTAGAGAGACATCCAAAGGCATTTCAAGCTTGCAAAATCTTTGCATTTGTGGGTGCCTTTTTAAAATGAAATCAAGATTTGAGCTAGGGTGGAGAAGCTTCCTAATGCCAGAACTTGAATATACAATAAAATCAGCAGATACTCCTGGTAAGCACTGGGGTAAGGTTTATAAGGGTGTTTGTTCTCATTAGGTTACTATAATAGATATAAACGCCTTTCCTTTAAGGCTTCAGATTCCCAGAGATGGATCCTTGTATAAAATCCAAAGGTACGTAAGTACAATTGATAGTATGTATATGTCTATGGACATACAATAAAGGTTTCCCTCCTTTAACCAGTATTTATTGAATTCCTTATATGTGCCAGGTATTATAATAGGCACCAATGACATGGTAGTGAACAAAAACAAAACAAAAAAAATCCTCACTATCACAGAGATTACAATCTAGTGATGGAAGAGACAGTTGATTAAAAATTAACTAGGGCGCTGGATGGCTCAGTTGGTTAGAGCGTGTGCTTTTAACACCAAGGTTGCTGGTTCGACTCCCGCATGGGATGGTGGGCTGCACGCCACCCCCCCGCCACCCCCCCGCCCCTGCCTGCAACTGGATTGAAAATGGTAACTGGACTTGGAGCTGCGCTGCACTGTCCACAACTAAGTCTGAAGGACAACAACTTGACTTGGAGCCGATGGGTCCTGGAAAAAACACATTGTTCCCCAAAAACACATTGTTCCCCAATAAAGTTAAAAAAAATTAACCAGGTGTACTGTGGTGATCATTTTACAATGTATACAAATATTGAATTATTATCTTGTACCTCTGAAACTGTTATAATGTTATGCATCAATTATACTTCAATAAAACATAATGAAATACAATGTAAAATGAGGGAAAATTATAACATTTCTACCCTCAGACAGCTTATATCTAGTGGTGGAAAGAGATATTAAACAAATAAACAAACAACCATGTAAAATAATGTCGGATGTTGGTAAGTATCATGAAGAAAAACAGTACTGGCAATGACACAGGCATACTATTGAGGTAATGGAAACTGATAAATTTTAATTAAAAGTGACCAATCTGAGACTACTTTTCTTAATTTGTTCATTTACTGAGTTTATACCACTAGTTTAAACCCTTGGGAAATATATTAAATTTTTACTTACTTCTCATGCTGATTTTTGTCAATTCAAAACAATTCTGCATGAAATGCTTTAAGTTAATTTCCAAAATAATGTAGTTAAGGGGGGGAAAAGGCAATATAATAGCATTTTGCTCTGGGAGATTGAACAATAATGCGTGATATGAATTAGACCATGGAGTGTATTCTGTAATGAAAGAAACCAGAGAAAGGAGACATAACAAATCTATTTTCAGATTCAGTTGACATGGACTGTTGCTTCTTCCTAATTTGTAGTAGAGCATACATTACCTCCATTGGATTGGATGTGACAAAATTTGGGGAAAGAAACTAGAAACCGCTGTTTTGTGTGAAAGGTGGAATCAAGTTATAATGTCAGCAAGCAATGTGAAATCCTGAGAAATTATTTTTTCATGTATCTTAATAAATGAAATCATAATCTCAATAAATGAGGTGTTTTTATTATATCTATTTTATTTACTTGATGAATTAATTTATAGGAAAGTTATCCTTATATGTTTATTCCAATGTATTTATTATGAACAAATCGATGTCACTAGAGTGGAACTCTTTCACTTAGCTGAAATTTGAACACACAGAAAGAAATCTAAAATTCAGCATATTTTCAAGATATAACAGAAAAATTACCAATTTCCTAGCTATCATAAGCTGCTATTCAAAGGCAGAGAAAGAAAAATATAAACTCACTCATTTTGTTCCCTTATGAGAGAGTGAAATTAAAATTAAATCATTAGATAATATATAGCAGTTTTTATTGTATTCTTATTATTTTATCTTTATTTTACTCTACTATTCATGATTATTCAAATGCCTCAAATAAGGGCTGGCACTTGAATTATACAGTCATCTGAGTGTGTGTGTCAAAATGATAGATCTTTAAATTGGAGTATGTATGCAAATGCAGAAAAACACAGCAAACTAACAATAAAACAAACAAAAAAAATGGTAAAAATGGGGGACAGGAAAAAAACCCCACAATCTTTAATATATTTATTTATATTCAGCTATTGTGCTGAATTACTATTTTCAGGCCATTCTGAATATTGGGTTCTGGATGTCCTGATTTCACTGAGGAAACTTCAAATCATATCTTAAATTATTTAGATAATTAACAAATTCATTAAGATTCTGAAAGATGGAGCTGTTAGCATTGTATTCTTATAATGATTCTAGTAAACAGAAAAATTATAATAAAGTATAAACATTTCATAAAACTGCATATTTCCTCCAACACTAACCTCTCAATAATGTATATATTGCATTATTCAGAACATACTGATAAATCTAATGAATCTACAATCATATACTTAAATATTGTCTCTGTTAATGTTTTAAACCCATGATACTGGTGGCCAAGCCAAGCAGATAAAAAGAAAAGATGGCTTTCTTTTTCATAATGAACTAAACCAAAAAATCAGCCATAAAGGAAATCCATGATCTTCTAGCTTTAAATAGCATTGTATGCTACACATCTCTACAGTAAAAAACATTAGTATATGTTTAGTTCGAGAGGTGCTTATCAAAAGTTAATTCTCATTTTCCAGTCAAAAAAAAGATTATATGATACACTTAGTTAAGGGCATGAAGGCTAAGCAATACCCTTCTAACTTTTCCAACTAGATAATAACATTTTGGACAAACTGCATGCATGTTATATCATTGTGATGGCTTCTTAAGTACACAAATATCCAGCTAATCAAATTACATATAAGTAAATCAATGTTCTCAAACCTGATATTTTCCTTCAGTATGTTCTATAATTTAAGGCTTACTCTTGTTTTGGAATGCAATACTTTTTCTTTTAGATTTCATTTTACAGAGAGAAAAAAACAGTCATTTAGAAGAAATGTAATTTAAAATGTGACTCAAGAAAATGAATTTATTCATGTACATCAGGGTAGCTTGTATCAATTAGCTTATGGTTTAAATGGGAACAAACCAGTTTTCTTCTTCAGGTCAAATTGTGCTATCAAGATGCACTTCCCTAAAAGTAAAAGCCAATCCTTATACAAACAGAACCCTATAGTCACATACACACATGTACAGAATATTATCACAGCCATTCTTTATGTGTCTATGATTCAGTTTCAAGATTTTAATAAAAATATTTATTTTAGAGGGCCAGCTGAGTACCTCAGTTGGTTAAGAGCTCATAAAATTTTAAGAGACTTCTGATTATTTTCACAAATCCAAAATCTCCATTACTGACTCTGGATCTAAACTGAATCTAAAATTTAACCCTAATCCATGTGTCTCTGTACTCTCCTATCTTCATCTGTGATTAAACAAATCATCCACAAAAATTCCAAATAAAAATCAGAGAAAATTAAATGAAACATAGCAGGAAAAATGAAATACTGGGCATTATATTATACTGTCTACATATTAATAAAGAAAATTTAGCCTGCATTTTCCCTGAACATATGAACAAATATGAACAAACTCAAGCAAACACACAAAATTTAAGAAAATACAAACAACTCACCAAGAAAATTGAATATGCAATATTCACTTGGGAGAAAATTCTCCCTGGATTTTGTTTCAGTACTTGATCTGAGCCAAGGACCTTTATAGATTGGTTCTTGAATATCTTTTCAAGGCTGTTGGTATAGCGGACAGTCTTGGAAGTTAGATAGTATCTCCCCCTGCGCAGAGGGCATATTTGTGTCCTGACCAGTATAATAAAGATAATGCCTTTCTCTGGGGCAAAAGCTAGGCAGGTTTGCTAAGAATTTCCTTCAAAAGATGATGGTTTTGCTACGTTCAGAGTTCCTCAGAGGTGACACAAAACACTTCGTGTGTAGCATCAACCAAAATCCACCCCCCGCATCACTCTGTGGACTTTGGAAGCAAAGCAAACCCATGTGAATATGAAGCTCATGGTGCCTGAGAAAAGATCAGTAATAAAGTCATTTGTCTCTGATCAAGGAATCTCATGTCTTCTGCCAGTATCTATAATACTGTGGTAAAACTTCCTTGTTAGCTTGCAAGTAGTGTAAAGTCTCAGCCCTGTACTGTTCTTGACACATTCCCATTCCATAGCAGTACACTGGTGATCTATACAGAAAGCTATTTTCATTATAGGTACTTTATTCAAATCATTATTCACCTCTTGCAATCCTCAGATTTCTAGAAGAATTCAAGCGTGTACTTCAATTTGACAAGAAATGTCCCAATGGCAATCCTTTCCTTTTCTTTTTTGAGGGCAGTGTCACTGGCCCTCATATGTGGGACCGAACTGGGGCCGCTGGCTTCCCAAGCCAGTGCTTAACCACCACACCACTCGGCCGGCCCCAGTGGCAATCCTGTATGAAACTTTTTGCCTAGAGAAATGTCCTCAGTAACTGACGAATACACACAGATTCATTGATATGAAACCACACAAAAAATGGCAGTTCTGATAGACATTGCAGAAAGCAATTTGTCAAATTCAGTAGATAAATTAAAGACACACACATACGTGCCAACAAAGAAATGGCAGCTCTGATAGACATTGCAAAAACAATTTGCCAAATTCAGTGGACACACACACACACACACACACACACACACACACACATTCTGCCTTCCAAAAGAGTTAGCCTCATGTTCCCATCTCATCCAAATTCTGTGACTTATCAGAATTTCAGAACATGGATAACAACAAATTACAAATTTGTTCAAAATTTTTTTTCAAATTATTTGAGAACAATTAACACAATTGTTATAGATAACATTTTCACTAAAATGTAAGCAGTATGATCCCTAGGGCTATAACAGAATATGATACCCAATAAATGCTTGCTGAATGAATTAGTAAGTACATTAAATAGATTTGTTAATTGATTGCATTACAATTAGGGAGCTACTGAAATGTTTTATATTCTGCTTTATAAATTAAACTATCATGAGCCTTTCCCTATGTCATTAAATATTCTTTCAAACCATTATTTTTAATAACATAAAATTCCATTTTACTGATCTACCATAACTTAAATATTTCCTTATATGTAGGCTTTTATCCAGTATTTTGGTATTATAAAATAACTGCCTCATACTTCTATGAATATTAATTTTTGATATTCTCATTTTAGTAAACTCCTATATATACAATTTTACATGAAAAGCAATTGTGCTACAGACCTGCCCTACTTTAAAATAGTTTTGGATAAAGTGCAATAATCTGTATTATAGTATTTTCTTTTTGTTTTACTTAAAAAATGTTCATCATATGAGTCTCCTGAAGAGAAATACATTCACCACACTCTTACAGTTTAGAAAAAAGAAAATTGAGGACAAATATTTCAGACATAGCTTTATTATAGAATGAATAGTCTAAACAGACTTTATAGTTTACAAATGAACTTTCTGTATTATTTCTTTCTCAACAGTTTCAGTAATTAAATATTTAAATTAACTCAAAATTATCTTGGATTTTAAAATTGGAGTTCTTTCCCCCCTTGTTTAAAGTTTTAACTTATTTTTTTTCCCCCAAATCCTTGAGAAAGAAAGAAGCTTGAAATATACTCTGGATCAGGGGGATTTTGCAGGTCTTACACTGGTCCTCCCAATATTTTTAATTCACACATTATGCTACAGTTAACATGGTGGAAAGTGAGACTTCCAGGTGTAATACTCACATACACACACTTATTAAGATTTTCACAGTAGTTTATCCTCATAGTTTTACCTCTCTGGCTTTTGTGTATTATCTGATTAAGCCACGATAGTAGAGGGGGGAAAAAGTGTGAAAGAGTGTCCCTCCCCATACAAACCATGTTCCTAATGACTCTCTCCAAATAACAGACCATCTCAGATTCACCTCTCTTGAAACTCAGATGCTTACTATTTCCTAAAAAAAAAAAAAAAAAAAAAAAAAAATATATATATATATATATATATATATATATATATATATGAGAGAGAGAGAGAGAGAGAGAGAGAGAGAGAGAGAGAGAGAGAGAGAGAGATTTTATTGGGGAATTGGGGAAGGGGAACAGACAAGTGGTTGTCCTTTTGTTCTTCAGTCTAGCTGTGGAGGACATCACTTCTCTGGCCCATGCTGGTATCATCATTGCGCTCTTCCCAGGTGAGGCAGTTGCTCACCAGCCATTGAACGGCCACTCACAGCAGCTCACGGAAGCTCATGAAAGTGCATGCCAGCTGCCAGCCAGCCCCACTGCAGCCTACATTGTCACTGGCGACTCATGGCAGCCCAGCTCCAGGTCGAGCTATTGTTCACCATCTTAGCTGTAGACAGTGCAGTGTCACTGGCTCTCTATATGGGATCCAAACTGTGGCCCTGCTGCTCAGAACTGGCGTTCCAAGCCAACTCTTAACCAACAAGACCCCCAGCTGGCTCAAGTATTATATATATATTTTTCTAGGCACTAAGAAGTACAATGGCTAGTGAAGGTAAAAGTGCCTCCTATGATTGGGAGCTATCAACTAAATGACTATAAATATGATCCAGAAATTTTTGTGCATGTGTTCTTTGGTATCTATGATGGCACATGTAAGAACCTACAGCTTTGCGTCCTAGGAAACATGGGTGAAGGGGTGGGATGGTATGATGACTAACAGTTAAAAGATTTCACTCTTTTCTTACAAACTCAATGAAGAGCACTAAAAACAAGAAGTTAAGAGCTTCTTTGTGACAAAGGCGATCATCGCAGGATGGCCCTTCTGTTTTTTTTAACTACAGGGTCACAGTCACTTTAACACTACATTAAAGTGTTTCACACCAGTGCTGGCTATGTTCAGTGACGGTCTGTAAACTGACCATATGGAGAGCTGAGAACTATGGGAAGCAATACTTGATATAAGCTATTATAATGCAAATGGAACTGGAATGCAACTCAGTCAAGACTAGGGGTTGATAGGCTTTTTCTGTAAAGAGCCAGATAATGAATAGTTTAGGCTTTGTGGGTCATAAGGTCTCTGTCTCTATGCAACTCTGCCATTGTAGCATGAAAGCAGCCATAAATGATATGCAAACTAATAAGTGTGCCTGTGTTTCAATAAAATGTTATTTACAAAAAGTAGTGGCCCATTGGATTTGGCCCATAGGCTATAGTTCACTGACTATCACCTTTGATTCTGACATGGTGACTAAGCATAGGCAAGTTGCCTAATTATTTTGGCCATGAAATTCACAATCTATAAAAATATTTATACAATTCTAGAGTCTTAATGTGCTAAAGGACACTGGCATGTGTGTCCACACAAAAAGGACAATCACACATTGACCTCCCAATACTTGTGTTACAAATCCACATGCACATGTGGATTTGATAAAATGCACATTTGATGTCTCTGCTTCAGGTTCCTCCAAAGGTACCTTTTGAGTATCAAATCAGAAAAAGGTTGTCTGAAGCATGGATCTGTCAAATCCAGCTTTGTGAACATAGGTAAATTAATTATCAATGTTATAAATCATATCCTTTTATAAAATGGGGCTAATTTAGCTTCACATAACTCTTCTAACTAAACATGTAACCAAGATGTTCAAATCTAGTTGGCCAAGTCATTCTATCTTTCAATCTACCCATTCATAAGCAAGAGTGTCTTGATGCCCGTCTTGGTAATGTGGTAGAATGCCCCAAATTCTCAGCAATATCTCCAAAGGCTGGAAATAGATTCATAGTTTTCTCTATGTGCCCTTGCTGTAACTACTTCCCCACTAACTCCTGCAATGAGCATCCTTTCTCATTGGCCTGCTTTTGTCCACACTGGAGCTTACCCTTCATCTTCAATTTTCCTGGAGCTTTCGTGCGTAGTAGAGTATTATTAAAAAAATAAATAAATAAGGGGTATCTAGAATAAAATTTAGCATGAGGAAGGAAGCATAGTACCAGACAAGTTCAAGTAGGAGGTGGGGGAGGATGAGGAGGAGAAGGAGAAGGAGGGAGGAGAGGAGGAGAAAGAGGAGGGGAGAGGAAGAGAAAGGAGGAGAAAAAGAGGGAATAAAATAATAATAATTATTATTATTTTACTTCTTTTTTTTTAAAGATTTTTTTCTTTTAATTGGGGAATTGGGGGAGGGGAACAGCATTGGGGAATGGGGAAAGGGAACAGACAAGTTGCTGTCTTTTTGTTCTTCAGTCTAGTTGCGGAGGACGTTGCTTCACTGGCCCATGTTGGTATCGTCATTGCGCTCTTCCCGGATGAGGCAGATTGGTCGCCGGCCTCTGGATGGTTGCTCACTGCGGCTATTGGCAACTCACGCTGGCTGCCAGCCACTCACTGTAGCCTGTGGCAGCCCACTGCAGCAGGGGCTGCAGCCTACACCATCACCGGGGCTCGCACAGCCCAGCTCCAGGTGGAGCTGTTGTTAGCTGTGGAGGGCAGTGTCAATGGCCCTCATATGTGGGAATCCGAATCGGGGCCGCTGGCATCCCAAAACCAGTTCTTAACCAACGCGCCACTCAGCCGGCCCTGTTATTTTATTTCTTATCACTGGGAATTTTTTATCACTCTATCATCTAGTCCTCATACCATGTATTCAGGTTCCTCTTTTTTTGTTAAATCATTACATCTCCCCATTGTATCTATTCCCACATTCTACAACCAGACAATGCATAATTTTTCTCACTATGCAAAACAAATCAGATTTCCTTTTAAGCCATATCTTTAAAATCTCCTTATAAGTCAATCTGCACATTGAGATATTTTCATGCTAACGCCTTCTAGTCAACAGTGTTCATGAGTTAAAAGGATTCTGAGACATCTGGATAACACTCAAAAAATTTGAAAGCAGGGACTTGAATAGATATTTATACACCTATGTTCATAAAAGCAGTATTCATAATATGCAAAAGGTGGAAATGACCCACTATCCATTGGTGGATGAATGGATAAACAAAATGTGATATATACACACACACACACACACACACACACACACAATGGAATATTATTTGGCCTTTTAAAGGATGGAATTTGTGACACATGTTACAACATGAATGAACCCTGAAGACATGCAATGTGAAATAAGCCAGGTACAAAAGGACAAACATTGTATAGTTACACTTATATGAGGTACCTAGAGTATTCAATCTAGAGACAGAAAGTAGAATGGTGGTTGCCAGGGACTGGGAGAGAGAGGAATAGGGAGTTGTTATTTAATGGGTACACAATTTCAGATTTGCAAGATAAAAAGTTCTGGAGGTGGATTGTCGTAATGGTTATACAACTATGTGAATATACCTAATGCTACTGAATTGTATACTTAGAACTGGTTAAAATGGTAAATTTTATTATATATATATATCACAATAAAAAAACGCAAAGCAGAGAAAATGGATTTGATTTTCAAAATCCAATGTGTTTGAATTCTAAGATCTGGGCTTTTGAGTTTAAAGGCATAAGCTCTAAAGGCCACAGAGTATAAAGTTTCCACCATAAAAGGACAGACTGAGAAAAATTCATGCTAGTGTAAGAGCCATTTTTCTCACTTCAAATAATAACACCATCCTCTGGCCTAGGGAAGGCAGCAGAGTCAGAGAAGATAAAAACTTATTATAGTTGATTGGTAAATAATAAGAGTCAAGCTGAGTAGCAAGATAAAAGGACCATCAGATTTTTTTGGGGGGAAAGTAAAAAAAAAAAAAGAGAGACCTATTCAGCTTCGTCTCCCACCTGCACACCCCCAACACCAAGAAGGGCCAGTAACATACCAAGAGCCCAGAGATTCCTTGTGCCCACCATAATTCAGAAGCAAATATATGTCTGCATGGGAGGTAGAGGAGGTCTAAACAAATGAGTCAATCTCACAGAATTCCAAAACGCTCCAGTGATGTGAAGTTCAATAGAATGACTTTTCATTATACGAGAGTAGCACTGAACCTATCATGGCCTTAGAGAGCCCCCTGAGTATTCCAAGCAACTAGACTGTCATGGAGAGATGACTGAACTTATTTTAAGATTCTTCACAGTGTATGGAAATAGCTGGAGGCGAAGTGACACCCCATGGTTTAGAACTCTGCTGTCCAATACAGTGGCCACTAGCCATATGTGGCTCTTTAAGTATAAATACATTTAAATTAAATACAATTAAATGTTCAGCTACTCAGTTGCATTAGCCACATTTCAAGGGCTCAATAACTCTATGGGGCTGGTGGCTACCCAATTAGAGCAGATAGAGAACATTTCTAACATTACAAAAAGTTTGATTGGATAATGCTGGTTTAGAAGAAAGAGCTACAATACCAAAGTATGTGGCTGGGCAGCCCAGAATCATATGGAATAGACCAGAGTACATCCCACCTCCTGCCAACATGGGCAGAAAAGGACAAAGGCTCAGATGTCTCCTGCCCCTGACATTTTTTAAGCACCCAGAATATAAATATAATCCAGGAAAATAAAGAGAAAGATTCTGAATTACCTAAAATAGTATTTTTACTACACATAGATACCAAGTTCAGTTTCAGGAAAAAAAAAAAAAAAGTAAGTAAAGTTTCCTACACACGTAACCTTATGGATTAAAATTTATATCCCATCACATGTAAATCACACTTCCTGAGATAAAACAGATCGCACTATTGTGTTAAAGTGACTGCAGCACCTATTAAAGATAAAATTGTGTTGCTATCACCAACCCTACAAGACATGCCCAGTGCAGTGCTCAGTTTATAGGCAGAGTGTATAGATGGCACTCAAAAGCGGTAGCTTTTCTGATTATTACTCCCTAAACACATCTTTGTTATCAACACACAAAGTAAAAGTATGTATCTGAGAAGCAGCAAAACCTCAGTATCTAAAAACAACAAAACTCCTTTTGAGAATAAGCAGTCAATTAGAGCCAAGAGACCTTAAAGTCAGAATACTCAGCTTGTCTTTGATGCAATGGTCCCAGGGGAAGTGTGTGACTTCCAAATTGTCCAATATACCATGTTCTTGCACCCAGTGATAGTACCGGAATTGGCAACAGCTGTGCTGTCAAATTCACACTAATCAGTTAACAGTTGTTCAAATCAAATTGCAGCCAAAGTTGTTAGAGCGGCTGATAAACAGTTGTGGAGAAGGATATGGTGCAAGTGGTGAGATCACACTAGCAGCTGGGACCAGGGGTGTGAATGAAGAGGCACAGGAAATAGGAGGTCAGCTGAGCCCCTGAGGCCTACACATTTGCAGGCTCTACAATAGCCAACCTACTCACTCTTTTGTCTCCAACCCTGCTCATTGTGAGAGATCTTAATTACCGTTGGAATTGACAGAGAAAGAAAGGATAAATGGACCAATAAACCTCAAAGGTATTATTCCTGATATACAGTCCCCGTTTTGAGGGCGAAAGCAGGAATTAGACATGAATATTAAACCTCAGAATTCCATGACAGGCCAAATTGGGAATTCAAAGCTAGATTGGGAGTTTGAGAAAAATACAGCTATTGAATCATCCAGTTGGTTACAACTGCTACTAAAGTGTGTGTGACCCAAGAGTTTCTGGAAAAGCTAAAGTTCCTTGTAGTCCCCACCTACTTCCAAGGCAGCCACCAACCCTCACTACTCTCAGTCAAGAGTAATGCCAATGGACCCTGTGAGCGGGAAGAAAAGATAGGAAGAAGGGCAACTGAACTAAGGTAGAGTGACATCATTTGAACGAGCTGTTGTTTTTTTTTCTTCTCCCTCAGTACCAAGTCACTGCAGCTGAGTCTTGTTTTAATTGTAGGTTTTCTAGGTTCGTGCTCAGCGTTCGGCACAGAGAAAAAACTGTACATTATTAAAACTTAGCAAATGTCTCGCCGGCAAGGATTTTAATTTTTGCATTTCATTAGTTTATAATTCAATGTAGATGAGTCTCAAACTTGTCTTCTTCCTCAAGGGGCCACCAACACCAAGAAGTGAGTTTAAATGAGCATCTTACAAGCTCAGAGCAGGGCAGTCGTAGTTTACAGGAACTAAGACCTATTGTACAAAGGCAGTAACTGCCAGTGGCCACAGGGCCAAATTACTTAAGAAGGGAAAGTTCAGGGAAATTTTAAAAAAATGTTTCTGTTCAAAAACTGAGGAAGACTGCTATATAATTTTACGGGGTGGACATGAACTGTGGAAGTAAATACAATCATGGATTTGGTTATGTTTAGGAAAATGAAGAAGGGAAGAAAACATAATTTCCTGAGCACCCATTCATGCGGGACTTAGTACTATATAAAGTTTTTAGATTGGAGATTTTGCATGCTACAGTGTTCCACATTATCAGCGTTATTTTATAGGTGAGGAATCAGTCACTCAGGAAGGTGAATTACATTGATCAAGAGCCACATCTGCTAAGTGGCAATGCTTGGATTTGAACCCAGATCTTTATCGTCAAAGGTAAGCTACAAATTTCCAAGAGGACTTCTCAGCCACAGACTATTTTTGTGGTAACTGAGACTAGTTCATTCAGCCAGTACTAAGCAAGGGCCTATTGTGTGTTAACCACTGCTATAGGACAATGGCAAATAACGGATTTTGGAAACATGTCAAACCTAGAAAAAATCTAAGTTTTGACAACTCTACAGTCTCCACCAACTTCAGAGGCAGTTATCAAGAAAGAAACTAACCTTCCTTCCCTCTTCTACCATCAGAGACCTGTGTAGGCCAGTCCATTTAGTTGCCTCCCTTATATCATCGGGGAATGTTCTCCACCAGCGTTCAGGGCCAACATCTTCAGCATGTTGGGTCACAAACAGAAAAGAGTAGAAAATACTGGTTGTTGCCTGTAATGGCAGCACTGCCCAGCCCCACTCTGTCTGATTCTACGGCTTGCTGCAATCAAGGCTAGACAGAATTGAAAGCCAGTCCAATGTGATTCTGTAATCTGTCATTTATGCTATGTTACCAGTGATCTTTTTATTGGTAATCAATTTCTTAGTAACATATGTAGTTTCTCGTTTCTAAGCAAAACAGAACATTTAAGGAAAGCAGTAGGTATAGACAGATCTAAGATTTTCAATATTGTATTTATAGATAATACAAATGTCCAGAATAATTCTTGTTATCTAAATTCTGATGGCTGTTCTAAATTCTGATTCTAAATGGCTGTTAAGTAAATTGCAGTCATTTTCTCTAAGTACTAATCTTTTAAAGAGACTGCTTAAATAACATCTAATAAGAACAACAGAAAACCTCAGTAAGACAGTTTCCTTACTGTCTTGCTGTGTATCATTCCAGACCTACATTTCTTTGGCAGAATGTTCTAAAATGTCAGCAATGAAGCAATCCTTCCTTTCTTTTTTCCTCTTTTCCTCCTTTTCTCCTTCCTTTCTTCCTTCCCTCTTTCTCTTCATCCTTCTAGTTATTTACCACCACAAATACAATAAACCCATACTTATTTTTCAAGAGCGCTTTAAGTTCTAAAGAATATTGGGTAACACAGATAATTAAATAATACCCATTAACACAGTTCAATTCCTAAAGTAATGATTTTCTTTCATTTTCATTATCTGTAAGTCTGTTTCTTTTACCCACAGAATTGTGGTAAAATTTGTTTTTCCCCTTTATATTCGTGACTAGTTTAATCAAGTAATTTCTTAAAGTACGTCACTTTTCATTTTAAATGTAACAAAAAAAACAGGTTAACAACTGTCTATATTAAACTGTAGATTTTATGTGCTATAATATTATATGTCAACCATTACCGATTTTATAGGCTTAGCAGAACAAAATAATCATTGATCTTTTTCATATGAATGATATTAAGAAACATGGTGTAAACTTCAACTGGTTAAAATGTTACTTAAGATGCTTTATTAAAATTTATTTTAAAGCGATTTTTCTCATTAAGACTTGACAAATCTGGGGAACACTTCATTTAATCTCCTTTATGGGGATGTTTTGCATCCTGAAGGGCTGTGAGATTCCAGAAAGATTCGGGCGTTCTAGAGTTACTGGGATGTGTATGCAGTTATTTCTTGCAGATCTGCTGTGCAAATTGCTTCTTACACAAATCAAAGTGGGGAGAAAAGGCAGGGAATGATAGTCTTGTTTGTAGGTTTAGCTTTCTATAAACATCGATAACAAATGAAGAAGAGAACAACTGCCAATTGAAAGCTGTGTGATTCTTACACATCTCTTATGATTCCTTGAATAAAACAGACCATAACAGGAATTCAACACATTTAAAGGATGTTAGAATGTGACAAATGAACTGGGGAAAAAAAATCTATCAAGAAATAACAAAGATGCAATAATTGGTGCCACTCTCACAAATACCAAAGCCTGTGCAATATTCTTGAGGTTAGGTGTATTCCAGGAGATAAAATACTACATTTAATCCACAAATAACCAATGAGGCTGTTGGCAGTATTACTTCCATTTCACAAATGAGGAAACTGAACGATGCATGGGGAGACCAAGTAACTTCTCCACCATTACATCGTTAGTAAGAAGTGAATCTAGAACATAAACCTTAGACTCTGATTCCCAAGCCCAACACCTTAAGCTCCACAGTCTTACTCCTCAATGTGTGGTCCATGCACCAGCAGCACCAGCTTTACCCATGACTCTGTCAGAAGTGCATGCTATGACTTAATTGATACTGACATTTGGGAGCACTGCTCTCTACACTACAACAATAATATGAATGATAATTGCAGATATTAAATTAAGTTTTCTTTTTAGCTTCAAGGTATGCGCATATATGTCACATTATAACCTGCCTGCCTGCCTCCATGCACCTCTTCATAAAGACAGATCATAACTTCAATATTATGCTTACTGTATATATCCCCACTAGGCACCAAAGGATGGCCGGTCAGTCAGAGACAGGTAAGTTTTCTCAAGAGAGAGAAACAACCCAAGCAAGATGCGATCATGTGGGTGCACATGGGTGTCAGTGGATACCTGTGGGTGCAAATGAGTGCCATAGGAGAAATCAGGGAGAGGAATAAAGGGATGTAAACCCCTTGCTTCAGATTCTGGCAGCCTGCCTGTGAAATGACCTATTGATATGATAATACCTGTCCTCCCAGCAGTCTTATCAGTAAACCTTGGCAAAAGAAGCTTTTATCTCTTAAGAGGTGCATGACAATAACCTCAAGGGGCCTCTGGTAATGGCAGTTTGCAGGCTTGGGAAATTAGGCCTGGAGGTTAATTCTTGGGTGTGAGACTCACAGACTGCGGAAGCTACATTGACCCTTGCTTATGTGTAAGACAATAAAAGGATCAGTCAGGCCCGATTCGGGCTCCAGTCCACGAGGCTGGGGTCCCCTGGCCCCGAACTGTTTTCTCTATTTTGTGTCTCTCTCTCTTTTCCTTAACCTTTCGTCGTCCCTTCTCCATTCCCACCTGCTCTGTTGTGCAGGGATGCGACATACATATACTACTTAACTGTGGAAAAGTCAAGGCTAAAAGACAAATAGGAAGAATGTTCTGGAAGAAAAAGTAATGTCACCAGAGGGTGTTTTGTCCTGAAGTTTATAAGATTACTATATTCTTGTGGGATTATGAAGGGAGTGGCCATGGATTCATGTTCCCAGAAACTAATCAGTAGGTTGCTATCATGGGAATTTGCAGACCTTGCCTAGGAAAGGTTGTCCAACCACATCAAAAAGCTATCTTATCAAAAGTGGCACAAAATGTCCTTTCTGAGGATATAATGAAAGAAACCCATTTCGTGAGTTTCCATTTATACAAGGAGAAATCCTGGCAAGCAATTCTTCAAAACCAGAAATATTTAAAGATCCAATCTCTTTTATTGAATGTTTTAAATGGCCAAAGACCACATTTCATTCATTATATTGAATGCAAATATCGTTCTTTTATCATAAATACAAGTTAGCTAAAAATGATGGGACAGGATAGATTTATGTTTTTACAATTCTTTGAATTTGTCCAAGTAAGAGCCAATTCATTAAAGGTAAACAATCTGTCAAATTAGTAGTATCAGATTTACAGCTTAAGTTATTTGAAATGTGTTGGTTTCTTGTGCCTGCCTCTTCAGCTAAGTTATGAACTTGATTCTTCATTTATTCTACAACATTCCACAAATATTTATGAATTGTCTGATACTTACAATTCTAAGAATGTTTGGCATGGTGTGGAGCTATATTAGTCACATAATAAATAAATGCTTATTGATTCATGAATTAAAATAAAATTGTATTCAAATGTCCTAGATCAAGAATCTAAGTTCCTTGAAGGAAAGGACTGGGTCTTGGTCATTGTTGTATCTCCCATGACTAAAACTTTGACAATAATAGAGTATTTATTGAATTAATTAATGAGTAAAAGGCTGGAGAGAAATAGGAAATTACCATGCTCTTGAAAGGTACCAGGAAATACATTAATTCCAACAAATAATGCCCATTTTGATGGTAAAAATGTAAATATTTTCACTTTAAAATATAAATTAACAATGGAAACTTTATGTCTTAAATATCTATCAGTTCAATTAAATAAAATTAGCTGTTGTAAAGGTTTTCAGTTTATATTCATTTTCTACAAGTTCATATAATTTGTGATTTGATGCTAGCAATCAAACTGATAAACACATTTATATATTTATAAATGTTTCTTTTATTTCCCAAAGTTAACTTCTACTAAATATTCTCAAGCCAAAATTTATGAGAGGAAAAGTCACAATTATAAAATAGACATTAATGATTTTAATAGCATTATTCCTTAGGTTAGTATTCCATGTAAAGACATTTTGTAAAAGGTATATGTAAAACACAGGTTTTTATTATAAAAGGTGTTTTTCAGAGCATTTTACATCCATAGATTTTTATTTTTTTTTATTTTTTCAAATTGGGGAACAGTGTGTTTTTCCAGGACCCCTCAGCTCCAAGTCAAGTAGTTGTTTCAATCTAGCTGTGGAGGGTGCAACTCAGTGGCCCATGTGGGGATCGAACTGACAATCTTGGTGTTATGAGCACTGCGTTCTAACCAACTGAGCTAACCAGCAGCCCATAGGTTTTTGTTTATGCCATTCTTTTAAAAATCAGAAAAAAAAGAAAATAATGCAGATATGCTCAGGACCTAAGAGAAATCTAGAGCCATTTATTCTTCCACTTCATCTACTCAAAAATACAAGTTGCCAATGCCAGTTAAAAATAATGGTTACCAACCAGCCAGTATATCTGTATAAAGAAAGAAAAGAGCTCTCTTGAAGCAAGCCAATGTACTAAAGATGCAATTAGATAGTAAATTACAGAGCTAATTATCATATTTACAGTCAAACATTGAAGCTGGCAAGAAGATCCAAAGTTGGGATGAGAAGGGAAGCATCCTAGAGTGCTAGTATTTCAAAACCTGAAAGTGTGGGGAAGGTGACCAAAATCAAAGCAGAACACGGAGGAGGATTACATGTGTAATCAACAGTTCCAAAAACCTATGGAATTGTATATTGAATATAAACAAATTTTAAATTTGTCAGTGTTAAATCTCCGCAATGATTTCAGGTGCCAAAACTCAACTTGAAACATTTTTGTCTGTTCCTGCAGTCTTTTTCTTCAGGACGTTCTTAAAGGTTTACCTAGCTCTATTAAGGGTAAAGCTAATGCCTTCCCTCCTTCGCTCCCACTACTGTAAGGCCTTCCTAACCAGCTAAAAACAGGTGGCCCAATATGTAGATGAGAAAGAGGCAGCTACATTCATTTATGTTTCTTTATTAGGCATGGGAGTCTTTAAAATAATGATTTTTAAAATTCCCTCCAAGCAGCTAACAGGCATCTGCAAAAGACATACTAGTTAGGATAGCGTATACAATGCATCACACTTTCAAAAGAATTCTGAGAGCAACATGGGCTCTCTAATTCTGCATGTTCTCTCACAAATTCCCAAAACTTTTTAATGAAGTTTGAAATCAGCTAGTGTAATAATAAGAATTGAGTTTTTCTTCCTCATTTTGAACTTACGAACGGTTACTGAAAAGAGTGAATTTGAGTGAAAGTCATCATGTAACACAACACTTAAAGAACTGGTCAACTGATTGGAAGTTGGTTGATGTGGGTTGTTTTCTTTTTAGGGAGTATGTTAGCTTTTTCATTTTTATCTTTGCCAGAAATACGCTTGTCAGGCTCTTACAATTATCTTAACAATTAAATTATGTCCTTTTAGGAAAAAAATTAAAAGAAATTCTGGGGCTAAGGCCTATAAAATATTCTCATTTAAGTTATAGCTTATGTTATTTTCACTATTTTCATTCAGCTAAAATTGAATATATTCATCAGATATACCACATAGTATATCTATGACCACTAAATTCTGTTGTGTGGAAGGAATGGTTTTATGGTTCTGTTTGGGTTGGGAAGCACAGTGTGCTGTTTTTTGGGTTTTTTTTCCTTCTTCTTTTGGTTGTGGAGAGAGGCCCCTAGAAGTTATTTATAAAACTATTTAGAATAATGGTATTTATAGAGTAAATTGAATGTATAAACAAGCTTGGTCAATCAACTTTAAATTTAAATTGGGCTGTTTGACTTCATTCAGGAATTCTATGACCAATATGTTATAGTGAGTTCAATGATACTTGCTTTCAAAATAAAAATTTTCTGAATATTCAAAGTCCAGTGGTTATCTAAAAACTACAGCAATTCCTTAAAAAATATAGAGCATTCAACAAAAAAAATAAGTATCAACTTGCCATTTTTGCTTGCTGGACCAACTTGTTTTAAGGAAGTGTGAATAAAGTTGACGATGTCTGAGAAATGACTCAAAGGCATTGTTTGAACACTGATATTAATTTCCCCAAGACTCTAAAATACCATCCCTACTATACTATAAAATGATGTCAGCTAGAGTACCATGGCAATCAAATTTCATTACAATTAATATTAATAATAAACCCCAGAAATTTTACTAACCTCTTTGACTTTCAGTGAATGTGCAAGTATTTAAATTATAATCTTTTTAATAAGTAAATTGGAATTGGATTTTAGGAGAAAGTTGCCAGGCTTGGTGAACACATTTTCTGATTGCCTTTGCAATGTCATCTAAATAGTAGAAGGTTACAAGAATCAATGCACTAACCTTTCTACCTGGAGATTAATCTGAATAGTTCTACTAGAAGGCCTTGGAGCAAGCCAAATCCTAAGTGTATCACAGAAATCTCAGAGTTGGGGGCATGTTGACCAGAAAATACAAACTAGTATCTGAAGTATTAATAGTCAGACCCTTAATTAATAACATGTTATAGATAGTACATGTTGCAATTAAGTATTTTTCTGAAGACATATGCAACTTATAAAATTAAAAGTTTTTTGTAATACATAAATTATAGACTATTATAAGCAACCATGTACTAACACCTATATTAAAACATACCTATTACCAACTCGTTACTTTTGTTACAGTTATTTCTTTTTTAAATAACAAAACTTGAGCATTACAGATATGTTGAAGTCTCCTTTGTTCCCCTCAAGTCCTATTGTCTCTTATTCACTCCTTAGAAACAAACACTGCAAATAAGGGTTTGATGTATGTTGTTCCAGTCCATGTGGTTGTATACTGTAAATCAATCTCCATCCTTCTCTCTGTGTCTGTCTCACTGCTCCCCCATCATTGCCATGTAATTTTAAAGTACACACATGCACACATATATTCTAAAATTCAGCACACAGTCTACAACTGTTTTCTTCCCACCCAATAGTATGCTTTTATGATATTTCCACATTAAAAAAAAATTTCTTTCATTCTTTCATTTCAAATATCTCTTAAGGTACTTTTCATAAATAGATCTTAATTTACATATCCATTTCCCCATTTATAATCATATTGGTTGTTATGTACTGTTTTTGTTTTCATTTTCTTTTTCTCTAATAAAAACATTGCTGTAATAATCATCTTTGAATTAAGCCTCTTGACCCACATAAGAAAGAATTTGTCTACATAACTTGGATTCAGTATTTTAAACCATGATCCACAGTAGGAAGCATACATACATACATAAACATATATATACCTATACATATACGTATACATATTTTGATTTTCAAAATTCTAAATTTTCTTTTATGATTTTTAGGTAAGTAGAATTAAAAACAAACTGTAAGCTCAAAATCATTCTATTTTATTTCTCTGCCTCAATCCAAACCAGGATCTCCAAACTAGAATATATTACTAAGACTTTACAGATAATCTAAGAGATAATTAAATTGATTCTGAAAATCAAATTAGTATTTTCTGAACTATTTTTTTTTTTTTTTTTTTTTAAACCTGAAAAAGGCAAGCAGGATTATCTGGAGAAAGTGGGAGCAGCCTTCCCACATAGACCATTATACCCAAACACCATTTATCCAAGTATATAAATTCTACATAGGTAGAAAGTGCTAGAAAACTGCTAGTTGCCTCTCTTGTTTCTCTTTTCTTAGGAAAGCAGACACAGTTCCTTTTCTTTTTCTTTTTTCTTTTTTTTTTTTAGAGGGCAGTGTCACTGGCCCTCATATGGGGGATCCGAACTGGGGCCTGGCGTCCCAAGCCAGCGCTTAACCACCGCGCCACTTGGCCGGCCCCAGTTTCTTTTCAATGTACTAGGCGACAAAAGTCACAGAAGCACTAAAACAGTAGGTCCACATAAATGTTCTAAACAGCATGAGGATGTTTTGGTAAAACTTATTATCTTTCTATGTGATTTCCTTGAAGAAACTCCTTAAAAAGTGTCTCCAACCTACTGAAATACTAGATTATTCTAGTTTATTCTAGTTTCTATTAAAAATAATTTGGATTAGAAATCAAAACAATAGCATTTATGTCCACATAGAATCACTTAAATTTTCCCGTTTTTTTGTTTGTTTTTAATGTTTCTTAAAATCCTTCAGCGAGGTCCTTGAAGTAAATCCATTTTCAAGTATTAAGAAAGGAAGCTCAAGAAAAACTACTGGGCCAGCCAAGTGGCACCTTGGTTAAGAGCTGGCTTGGGATGTCATTGACCCCGGTTTGGATCCCACATATGAGGACCAGTGACACTGCCCTCTACAGCTAACAACATCTCCACCTGGAGCTGGGCTGTGCGAGCCCCAGTGATGGTGTGGGCTGCAGCCCCTGCTGCAGTGGGCTGCCATAGGCTACAGTGAGTGGCCGGCAGCCAGCGTGAGCAGCTGGCAGCCAGCGTGAGCTGCCAATAGCCGCCGTGAGCAGCCGTCCAGAGGCCGGCAACCCATCTGCCTCATCTGGGAAGAGCACAATGACGATACCAACATGGGCCAGTGAAGCAAGGTCCTCCACAACTAGACTGAAGAACAAAAGGACAGCAACTTGTCTGTTCCCCTTCCCCAATTCCCCAATGCTGTTCCCCTCTCCCAATTCCAAGACTCAATAAAATCTTTAAAAAAAAAAAGAAAGAACTACTAATTTTAACACTTTATTATTTGCCCAAAGTCAAGATAAAACGTGGCATAAGGGGTTACTCTTCAGAGAGTCAAAACTCAAATTATCTGCCTTTTGATTCTACTACTATCATGATTTATGAGTTTCAGAGCGAGCCACCTGCCAGTGCCGCACCTTACCAGGATAAGGGAAATTGGATAGAGCTAAAGGAATTTGAATCAAATTGCATTTGTGGCTTTCTTTACCATACGTGGTGAGAATTATGGAAATAACTGCTTCCAAGTCCCCTTCACTTTCTAACTATACGCAGAACTCTGAAATCCTTAAGAGTAGTGCTTCTCAATTCTCTCTGCTGAAGGACGAGAACTGGCCCCATCAGTCACAGGCTGCTACTTTTATAAAATATAATAAAAGCAAATTAGCAGGAGGAATAGAACGAAAAAGACATACAAAATATAATGCACAATTCTTTATTAGCTTCACCAGATGTAAAATTGCTCTCTTAAGTTGCTATGAGGGCCGGCTGAGTGGCGCGGTGGTTAAGCGCTGGCTTGGGAAGCCAGCAGCCCTGGTTCGGTCCCACATACGAGGGCCAGTAACACTGCCCTCAAAAAAAAACAAAAAAACAAAAAAAACTTGCTATGAAAATTTCTAAATGCTGCTCACTCTCAATTTCTGTACTTATCTCACTACAGACCTGTAAACAGTCCCTGGGCGAGGAGAGATCTATGTATGAACCACACTCTGAGAAGAACTGAATCATGAAACAAGACAGTCTTGCTGGCAAAAAGTTCTCAGTCCTTTGACCAAGAGGAATAACAAATAGCATTAACATTGTTCTTTACATTTGTTTTGAGGGGGAAGGGTGCAACAGACAACTTTCCTCAAAAGATCATCTGAGAAGGTTATTCTTTCATCTGTACTTAGCTGTGAAAATGGATTTTCCCCGCTAATTTTGGCCACAAGGTGGAATGCAGTGACACTCAACATTTAAGGGACAAAAAAAATCATATTAAGGAGGCTGTAAAAACATGTTCATTAGGGTCCCGACACCAGAGGCACTGATTTAATACATTTCCTTCATGCTTACTATTTCTGTAGAACTTTTCATCTTTAACACCTTTAGACACTCATAGGAGGTCAGTGAGATTACTGGTACTTTCACAGATGAGGAAATGCGGACTCAGGATTTTGTCAGCGATAAAAGTATTCAACATAGAATTCAAACCCTTTAGATTCTAAGTTCAGTATTTTTTATCTTACATCTGCAAATGGGTCCTGAGTCTTTAAAAGGCTCAACTGTTACTGGGATAGGAATGGACTTTTTTATTTACCACCACGTAAAGTTATTTATTCCCCTAACGATGATTGCCCATATACAACATAAATATTCCTGAAGGTGACAAAATGTACAGTCCTTAGATGCCCTAAATGTTCTTTTTCATAACTATCCAGTCAGAGTCAGAATATTATTCAAGAAATAGCTAATTTTCTTGGAGTTAAGATTTCTGAGGAATTACATATTACTTAATTAATTAGCTATTACAGTGTACCAAGGCTCTGACAGCTGATTGAAGGAACTACAACTGTTTGCAGACAGGACATCAGCTATGTATGTTTTGATGAAATTGCACTGGACTTAGATCACTGAACCCAAATCTAGCCATAATTCAGTGATTCACTATGTATGATTTGGGGCAAATTATTATGTCTCTCACCTATAGTTTTCTTTACTGATGCCATTCAGATAATACCTATAATATGCAAGGCTCTTATGAAATTAGATTTAAAAAACAATGAGTATAAAATTGCCTTCCTTATTAGCCCTTGTCACTTATTTTGTGATCAATAAATATATATATTTTTTGTTATAAAAGAGGGACGTATTGTGTATTATCGTCTTCCTTCATTTATAGTAGTTACAGGGAACCTGCAGTGACTCCCAAGAGAGAACTGTATAGTGTAGGTGATCTAGAATGTAGCATCTCCCTCCCCCAGGGCTTGGCTTAACTACCATCACTGAAGATAAGTAAGAAGCTGGATTGCAAATTGTCATAAACATTGTGGAGTCTGGCAAGTGTAGGTAGGTAGATCAGATGGTTCTAAGAATCCTGTCTTGTTACGGCTGCCATGGCATAGTGCTACAAACTGGGTGGCTTAAACAACAGAAACTTATTTTCTCAGAGCTCTAGAGGCTAAAAGTCCAAAATCAAAGTGTCAGCTGGGTTGGTTCCTTCTGAAGGCTGTGGAAAGGATCTGGCACCTCCTGGCCTCTCTCCTTGGCTTACAGATGATGTTCTCTCTGTGTCTTCACCTCATATTCCCTCTATCCATGTCTCTGTCTCAATTTCCCTTTTTCTATAAGTATACCAGTCATAGGACTCACTCTAATGATCTCATCTTAATTAATTACATCGTCAATGACCCTATTTCCAAATAAGGTCATATTCTAAGGCACTGTGGATTATTAATTTTTGGGGGGACACAATTCAACCCGTAACACTATGGTTCAACGATTAGCATCCTCATGAGAAGAAATAGAAGTCCTAAATCTCAGTTTTCTCCTAGTTCTACATTTACTAGCCACAAAACTGGAAACCTCTCAATCATTCTAGGCTCATCCATAAAATAAGTGATTTGGAGTAGGCATAAAATAATCCTAAAAAGTTCCTTTCGTTTCTAAAATGTTTATAGTGTGAGCAGGGCTCTCCAAAAGAGCTGCTGGATCACAGAATGAGCTCTGAGCTTAGATATTCTCTTACTCAAGTCCCCTTATGTGCCAGAATCACAGTTAGTAAGAAAGTCAGACTAGGAAATAGGTCAAATATTGTACTCTTTGTTTGCAAGAGCAAAGCTTTAGCTCGTTATGCTTAGATTGACCAAGAGAGGAAAATACATACATAATGTCTATTATTATACCACAATCTTTAGTGAGAGGAAGGTATTCATACATCAAAATATCTCTGGAAGGATAGATACAAAAGTGATTCACCACACATTTGTCACTTGAGAGCTGAGTAGCAGGGGAAGAGCAGTAAGGGAAACTTTTTTCTTCTCTTTATATTTGAATCATAGGAAAAAGTGTTACCTGTTCAAAAAGGAGATGAGTGTTTACACAGAAAACTATTCGTGCAGTTTGTATTTGTTTAGCCGTTTATGAAGTCATTTTGGGTTTTAGGGGTCATTATAAGGAGGTGTGATTTCTCCAAATTTTTGATTTCAAGGAAGCTGCAGAGCTCAGTAATCACGCTTATATATTTGTATCATTGTGAAAACTATAATGAAAGGAGACTTCAGAAGCAGATGTTTCTGAAGAGGCTTTTGCTCTACAAATATGGCACACTCAATGCACAGAACTAGCTAGCAATCTGCTACATCTGTCTTCAAAGGACAAAGCATCCAGCAATCAATACCATATGTACTATGGCATTATTCACCTGAAAAATGTCCACACCCTCCACCAGTTTTGACGAAGAAAAAGACAGGCTTGTTTTTCATAATTTCAACCTGGCTGCCTCCCTACTTTAGTGACAGCAGCAGTTGTAAAAACTTAGTACGAGCAGTTATTGATGTGTAAACTGAATTTAATTAATATCTCTTTGAACCAAACAAATGCAAGTGTGCTTCACCACTGTCTCTGTAATTCCACCACTGGCAGAGGATGGCATCGAGACATCCCCATACCTGGAGCAGGGAACAAAATACGGAGCCACTGAGGAGAGCAATAGTCATGAACAATTTTTGAAAGGAAAGGAGACAAAGTGATAAATGCAGTTGCATTTCCATTTTAAAAGTGGAGAAAATGAACATCCTGATGGATATAGATCCAAGAATAACAAAACCTTGAATTTGAAATTTCCTATTTTGGGTTCTATAGTTTTGTCATATACCTATAATATAAATACATATTTAAGCTATAGTTGTAGAATAATCTCTATATGTTAAGCACATGTAATGTTACCCTTTCAGAGACCTACAGTGCCTCCGCAATACTATATGGTGACAGCCCTTCTAGACGCAACATGAAATAATTAATGAATATTATAAACGATGAATTCTAGAGAAATTCTTTAGACAACCACTGTGATTTTCATATCGCCGTTCTTTCATACAGCCAGAGTAAATAAATGCATGAGTCAACAAAACACTATGGATGCAAATTAAGGGGATGGTTTGATGCTATCTGTGCTTGTTTATATTTCCTAATAATTGCTTAGATTAATAATTTTGGGTAGATGGAAATAATCTAATGTATAAAACCAGTAAGTACATAGATTTGTTTTTGAGACATTTCCATCAATTATATTTCTTATGGTACAACTGTAATAGCTACTTCTCTTACGATAATTATCTGTCATGCATTTTTCTTATCTATCTATCTATCTATCTATCTATCCATCCATCCATCTATCCATTCTTTTTTTTTTTTTTTTTTTTTAAAGATTTTATTGGGGAATTGGTGGAGGGGAACAGCGTTGGGGAATCGGGGAAGGGGAACAGACAAGTTGCTGTCTTGTTCTTCAGTTTAGTTGCGGAGGATGTTGCTTCACTGTTGGTATCGTCATTGCGCTCTTCCTGGATGAGGCAGATCAGTCGCTGGCCTCTGGATGTCGCTCATCGCGGCTATTGGCAGCTCACGCTTGGCTGCCAGCCGCTCACGCTGGCTGCGGGCCACTCACTGCAGCCTGTGGCAGCCCACTGCAGCAGGGGCTGCAGCCCACACCATCACCGGGGCTCGCACAGCCCAGCTCCAGGTGGAGCTGTTGTTAGCTGTAGAGGGCAGTGTCACTGGCCCTCATGTGGGATCCGAACCGGGGCCGCTGGCATCCCAAAACCAGCGCTTAACCAATGCGCCACTCGGCCGGCCCCATCCATCCATTCTTCACTCATTCATTAAACAAATGTGTGTTGAATCCTTCAGATGTTTCAGGCTCTATATTATGGCTACCTTATCAAACAAGATAAATATGATATAAGCTAATGCCAGTTCCCAAATTAAACCTTAACCTTTACTATATAGCTTCCCCTTGGCTATCTCCAAGTGACTGCCCCTTCCCTTGAACTCAGGTAGCATTCACTTTCAAAGGAATTTATTTAAGCATTTAATTACAGAGTCCTTTATGGAATAATTTACCTACTCCACCCCATAAATGAGGCAAACTATACAGATAGGGTTCCTGCTTGCATAGGGCTGGTTGTCTATGTAGTGTTTTAACATGGAGATGTTCCACCAGTGAATGATAGAAGAGGGTCTGAAGGAGTGAATTACCAACTATGTCAACGCCACAGATACAGGAATCGTTCCTCCTCCTTTACCCCACTTCCTCCTCCTCCTCCTCCTTCTCCTTCCCCTTCTTGTTTTTGTATTTCTAGTGTCTACTGTAGTGTTAGGCATATAGTCAGTGCTTAATAAATGTTCAATGAGTGAATCATGGAGTAAGAGATAAATCACCTCTTCTTCTTGTTCTCCATTGTATTTTTAGTGCTCTCCTTATAACAGATGCTTTTGATGGAGTCCAATGTATTTAATCATTCTCTTGGCTTGCCCACCCTCAACCCACATATGTTGAAAAATCTCAGGCTCCACCCCTGAGCTGCTAATCAGAATCCGCCTTTTAACATGATTCCCTCTGTGATTCATATGCACCCCCGAGTATGAGAAGCACTGCTGTAACTCACATAAACTTCGCTTTCCTGCCCCCCACACTGATAAAACTTTTGAACCCAAACTAACACTACACTCAAGTTTCCAGGGAAATTGGCGTTGTTGAGAAATAGTAAGAACGAGAATAGAGTCACATGTGAGGATTTTCTACTCAGTTTTTCTCCTCAGTTTTTCTCTTTCCCTTCCCTCCTTCCTCCCTCTGCCTTTTGCACTCTCTTCTATAATGAAATCTTACATAGAGGAGCAGCATGCAGTCAAAACTCTATGCTAATTTACTTTTTTCAGTGTTGAAAAATATTAGCCAAAGCTAACTGAATGCAAAATAGTCAGAATGCAAAATAGTCACTCTCCTGTATTTGCCCACCTTTCTGCCTCTCTTTGCCATCTGTGTATCCAATCTCTTTACTTTTCCTTGTACATTGTGTACCAGGTATACACAGGTGCACTAGGTCAGTTTATTCATTTAATCTTTATGCCAACAGGAAACGCAGCTATGAAAGGGCAGCAGTCAGTGCCCGTGAACACATTCCCCAAAAGCCATACCTTTCCAACACTATTTGGAAGGTCCATGCATATCATACTTACTGATCGGAATAGGAAGAAAATATGTTAGAGAAAAAGCAAATGAAAGGAAAGCTGTGAGATCCCGGGGGAAAATTATCAAGGGGTATAGCCATTTTTTTAATGATTAGCTCTCATTCTAAATAATATCCGATGGTCTTACTCAAACCCTTTCTTGGCTTTACTCTCCAGCATATTAAAACTCAGTCATCCCCCCTGACTAAAGAGATATTTAGTCATTCTCATTTGACAGGGCAGGACACTGGAGTGCCAATGGATTTAGCTTCTTGCCCATGATTGCAAATCTGATCAAGTTTTTCTGATTCCACTTAGCCCTTTCCATTCTGCCATCATGTCATGTCTTCTGTTGGCAACTCAGCACTGCCGCCCTCTTCTGCGTTCTCCCTTCCACCCCAAAGACTGGAAGGTTTACCTGACCACATATTTCTGCCAGCAGGGCTCAGGTTTAAGTTCCACTAAGGGGTAGCATTTCATGGGATATGGATGAGAGTAACTGCGATTACTGGGGTGTCCTGTAGTTCTGCAACTTCCTGATTCCATGAAAGAAAGCAGAAAAACCAAGAGCCAGCAACAGCTTTCTCTGACCTTTGTGCGGCCAATACCTCCAAACATATTGTAAGCACCCAAGTCCTTATATTAAGCCCCTCCTACTTACATGCCTAAAGGTGCTATTTTTCTCACCAAACCCTTATTAAGACAACCACACATAACGTGTCACTACTGTCCCCAAGCTGACATTTTACCCTATATACATTTTTCTTCATAAAAGCACCTGTTTACAATTATGTCTTTCTTTGTCCAACTTCTCCTCTATAAACTGAATTATTTCATGGCAGAGGTCATAACATAATTTTTGTTATCACTATTTAGATGCTTAATAAATAGCAATTAACTGAATGGACCAAGTTCACACAATTCCCTAAATTTCTTTCCTAAACATCATCTTACTTCTAGGATTGGTTCCTTTCAAGAAATAAATACTCAGAATGGGATCACTGGGTCTAGAATGGTCCTAAGCACTGAAATTCCAGTGCCTTAAGAGATTGAAGAGGAGGGTGGGGGCATATGAGGAATTCAAGGAAAGCTATCTCATGTCTGAAAGCTACTAGAACATCCAGTGATACAATATCCCTAGGTTAAGAAAGCAGCTTCTGTTGCTATTCCGTAAAAGCTGGCTTTGAGTAGAGTAAGGGATCCCGATGGTCTTATCAAATTCCCTCTTTTACATCCATATTCCAGCTCAGATCCTACATCTGTTTTCCTTTCCCCCTTAAGTGTGTTTATTTTTACAGATGTTTAATTTTTCTTTCTGACTCACATCCAAACCCAGTGGATTATGCTCTTGTGAAAGGATAATAATCAGATCTCCATTTATGTTTTTATATATTTTACTTTACATGTGTATAGTTTTAAAATTTCCTTCACCATTCTGCTTCACCGTACCCCAAACAGACAGATAATTCCATACTCATTTCTTCAAAAGAGGAATATAACAGGCAGACAGTCTCTGATTGTCATGGGCTTTGTTACAGAAAAGTCAGATGGAGGAAGGTTGTGAGGTTGTAGAAGGGTTCATAATTTTCTTGGCTAAAAAGTTATAACAGTATGGCACATCCAGGGACCACAGGCAATCTCACAATTTGTGTGCCCAAATCTGACAGCTAGTGCCTAAAGGGCCATGCTAACCAGGTGTTAACCATTGCATGAATGTCTATCTGGAGAAATAACTTAATGATCAGAGGAATTCTCCTACCAAAACCTGGGTCGATAACCTTTAGATTCCTGAACGTTAGCACACCTTGAAACTGAATTAAATTGCATTTTTTTCTAGTCTGATGGCAGGCGTTTTTTGAACCAGAAATAAAATCAACTTGCAACAATAAAAAATTTATGTGTCATACACCTTGAATTTGTGGATTAAGATCCACAGCTGCTATAACATCAAGAACTCAGACTTTTATTTAGAGAGATACTCTATGCCCAAATTCTGAGTCCAAAAACACCTAATTATGGACTTTGTAACCATTCTCCTCAGCGGAAGCAATGGGTGTCTTAATCTATCACTCACTACACCTTGACCAGCACCAGAAGGAAATAATATGTGTAGCAACAGAGGGTCTCTTGGTTTAAATGCAACAAATATTAACTCAAGACAAAATCCATTACAAGAAAGGAAAAAATAAAGAATCAAGTCAAACTTTTGCATTCAGTTAGCCAATGAACTGCCACATTCAACATAAGAAGGGTTTACAGTCTATTTATGAACATAATACCTGTCACTCAAACACTGCTTGTTACATGCTGAGCCCTATTCTACATGATCTAACCCACATTAGCATTACCACACATCAATAAAGTAGGTTGTTAGCCCCATTTTACAGATGAAGATATTGAGATACATGGAGGTTATGTGACTTACCCAAGGTCATATTGATGGTAAATAACAGCTCTGAGATTTGAACCTACTCAGTCTAGCTACAGAGTCCACCTTGACCACACTACTCAATGCTGCCTTTGCCCACAAGAACTCAAATACTTGACTGGTATACTCGCTAAGGTAGAAATGATCAGGTCCATTTCCTTTATTTTAAAGAGAAGGGCAGAAACAGTAACAAGGAGGATAAAGAGATTTGCTCAGTGTCACTTAACTCAGCATATCGCTCATCTTTGTTTTATGACAAACAACACTCAATCCAATTAATCATTTTGCTTTTCATATGTCCCAAAGGACACATCAAAAGTTTCAAACCCAGCTTTTTACAGCGTTCCAGAAGTCCTACTTTCATTGCTCTAAAGCTGACATGAGACCTGAATGACAGGATGCCAAGTGGTCTCAGAGGCCAACACCTTGATGAATCATCCCCGGGGGTCTGGGAAGCAAGGCTGTGCCAGGAAGCCACTTAATGGAGAGCAGACAAGGAGCTCAGAGAAAGGGAACCCAGGGACCTTCAGCGTGGTCATTTAGGAATGAGGGAATTTGATGCTGAGCAATTTGTTCTCTGCTTTCACCGAAACACCTAAGATTAGAAACCTCTAATTTGGAAATATGATCTCTTCAAACTGCTCTATTTATAATTTCAAAATAAGATTCCTATGAAAAATCCCTCACCCCCTACCTCCACCAAAAAAAGGCAAAGCAATCATTGTGATTCTCCCTGTCCCCTTAGTAAGGACTAGCACATAAGTATATGTCTCAAGTCCCCGTGACAAACTTTTATTAAAGAAAAGAGGACCCAGTGTTGCCTTCTGAAGGACAATGATCTAATCTGGGGCAGATTTTTTTTTTTTTTTTTAAATCCATCATGGGGGCAAGATATTGCAACAACAAATCTGTATTGTTTAGATCCCTAAATATTCAGTGACCTCTTCCCACCTTCGTCCTCGTTGCTTGGGTTGTGTTGACATGTCCTGTTGTTGATCAGTTCAGACCTGCACTATAATAACTACCGAAAGCTGAATCAGGTAGTATTAGAAAATGTCACTTACTGGTTTCTAACCTTTTCAACTCTTATTTCTATTTCCATCCTAAGAATATGCTCACTCGCACAAAAACAATGATGAATATGAGGAATCTGCCAACTTCTAAAGACAGGCGTAAGGTGAAAATAGAGACAAGTAAGTAATTGAACTTGTGTTGAGAAAGCTGCTGACAAAGGCCCCAAAACCAAGGTCATTTAAGAAAGACTTAACCTGTGGCAAATGGGAGAAAAAAACAGAAAACTCTTGCTACCAGAATCCTGAGTGGTTTTAAGTTAAGGAGGGATAAAAGTACTCTACGCGTGGAATCCATCACTGTTGTGAATATCAGGGTACTCTGTATTCAATTAGAAAAGAAGTACAGATTTTAAAATTACAGTAGAGAGCCTAGATAGGAAAAAGGACCTTTAAGTTTTTAGACATCTACTTGAATTCTAATGTTCTCTATAACAAATTCATTAAATTTCAATTTAGATATAGTCCAGCAAAATAATAAAATTTTTAGTGTTACCCAGAAAGACACTATAAGGGAGACATGAACTCATGATCAACGCAATCAATTGAATCTCTTTTCCTTTTCCCTGGAAGGAGCCTGGCGGGGTGGGTGGGTGGGTGGGTGATGGGGGCGGGGGGCCTCTCATAACCAGGCAGGCACCTAACTTCACCGTGGCTTTCAGACAATCATGGAACAAACAACTTAGCGAAACAGAGGTAGCCACCAACTCACCCCTGGCCTTTCAGGTTTTCCAGTCCTTATAAAACTCTGGCATATGCAAATTTGACAGTGGGACTTACCGCATTAAAATTGGGGAAGAGGTTGACTGCAGCCGCAGTGTCAAGAGGAAAAGGAAGAAATGGTTTAATATCCAGCGATGGTTGTAAAGGAGGGGCTGGTGGACGGACCAGGGCTGGGAGGGCAGGGCTCTGGCATGTACCACCTGCAGAGAGGAGAGCAAAGGGAGTAATCAGGGACATCTAGCATATTAAAAAAAAAACACACCAAGAAACTAAAAACAAACAAACAAAAAAACCAAAAACAAGGTCTCCTTTGAGACCAAGAGGCCAGCTTTGCGGGTCACTGGAAAAAAACAAGACATGGAGTGTGTTGACCTCAACTGGGAACTGGCCAATGAGCAGATCTGCCATCAGGCAGAGGAAGTCGGTGGAGTTGATCCTTTTTCCTCCTTGGATTATAGCTATCTGGTTATGTAAGTAACAGTTAACATTTCAAACAAATCCTACTCCCCAGTCTACCCTTCTTTTCCTGCCCAGAGCTCTGGCTTGAGTCAGCCACAAATCTGTCACCAAAAATCCCTTGATTCAAAAGTTTGAAAAGCCTTCTACTGCACCTCCATTCCTCTTTGCAAACTAACTTCTGCTGAGAATATGCATCCGGTCTGAACGATTATTTTACAGAACTGCTAGTTTCCATCACATCCAAGTCTCTGGCATCAAGATGACATGAACCTTAAGAAAAGAAACTTAACCACCAACACAGGCAGTCATACCTTACTGGCCTGGCAACTGGAGGATTAAAACCAGAGGACTCAGCTCCAAGTTGGAGCAATCCCTGAGTTCTTCAGCACCCCTATGGCTCTGAGCATTCAAGGACTCCCTGCCTCCCTCCCCAACATGAGTAGGCAGACTTTTGAAGGTCACCAATAAGCAGGCAGTGCGAATATCATGCCAACAAAGTCACCCCCTGTGCATACCACAAAGGAGCACACACTTTTGCCTCCATCCCAGCAGAACTCCACTGCACTCCCAGGCTGGAAGGGTGGAAGCTCACCTCAGCATTCCCTCTCCCATATTTTTGTAAGATTCCAAAACATCAATTTTCTGTTAATTAAAGGCTGTCTGAATCCTAGGAAACTCTTAAAATATGCGAGCATTCTTCTAATCTGAGAGGCAAGCAACAGACTGTAAAAACCTGCTGGTGAGAATCCAAGAAGCATTAGGAAAACAAAATGCACTGTTTTTTTTTTTTTTTCTCCCAGAAAAGAATTCTAAGAGACAGAAAAGAGAAGAGAGGTTCAGGTCTGTGCCACTTACTTGCCTACCACCTTGTTTTTAACACAAAGCAGGGTGGGACCCCCCTCCTCCATCACGAATTACCTTTACAAATCTCACAGTCAACTCTCTGGCTAAATGCACACAGACCATCCATCATCCTGCCCTTAGTTACCTGCACACAAGGTAAAATTTTCAAAATGATTCCTCAGTGGTAAATCTACCCCCAGTGGACCACAGGATCTGCTAACAAGGTGGGTGACTTAATACCTGGAACAGAGGCCATCAGCACAGGATTTAATTAGCCATACCACAAAACCATTAGCTCTTCTACTGGCAGGTATAAAATCAGCTGGAGCCAAATTAACAAAAACAGGATTTTTCCCACTCTTTTTACTTCCCTCTTCAAATGTTTCTCAACAACAGCAAGGCCAACAATAGCAAGTTTGAATCAGCAAAACAATTACAATAAAAAGTAGCACAAGTCAGGAAACAGAGGGCAGATATTAAAGCAGAGATAAAAGCAAAATATAACAAGTCTACCTTCACCAGAACACACCATCAACTTCTTCTTTTTTTTTTTTTTAATTTACTTATTTTTTTTTTTAATTAGTTTCAGGTGTACAACACAGTGCAATAGTTATACATTTTACCCCTCAAAATGACAACCCCCCACCCACAATACACCACCCCATTCCCCCCCCATATCATATATATCTATTACTCTTCCTCTGACTCTCTTCCACAGTATAATCCACATCCCGTGACTATCTATATATATTCAATTACAGTAGGTATACCCCCTCCGCTTTAGTAATATAGTGCAGTGATCAAACCTCTACTCCATCCATGAAATGGTCTCCCTAACAAGACCTATGATCATCTGACATTCCTCAGAATATTTACAACATTATTAATTATATTCCCCAAACTGTTTTTCCTATCCCAGTAGCAATATTGTAGTTGCCTATTTTTGCTGTCTAATCCCTTCCCCTTCTCCCTCATCCCCATTCCTCTCCCAATTAGCAACCCTGATTTTTCCTCTATATCTATGAGACAGTTTCTGTTTACTTTGCTCATTCATACAGTTTTTCAGATTCCACAAATGGATGAGATCATATGGTATTTGTCCTTCTCTGACTGACTTATTTCACTCAACATTATAGTCTCTAGGTCCATCCATATCATTGCAAATGGCACGATTTCATTCTTCTTTATAGCGGAGTAATACTCCATTGTATAAATATACCACAGTTTCTTAATCCAGTCATCTACTGATGGGCATTTTGGTTGTTTCCAAGTCTTAGCTATTGTAAATTGTGCTGCTATGAACATAGGGGTGCATAACTTTTTTTGAATAAGTGTCTTGGTTTTTTCAGGATAAATACCTAGGAGTGGAATTGCTGGGTCAAACGGTAGCTCTATTTCCAGTTCTTTGAGATACCTCCATACTGACTTCCATAGTGGCTGCACCAATCTGCAGTCCCACCAACAGTGCAGCAGGGTTCCCTTTCCCCCACAGCCCCGCCAGCACTTGTTGTTTGTTGATTTGTTGATGATAGCCATTCTGACTGGGGTGAGGTGGTGTCTCATGGTGGTTTTTATTTGCATTTCCCTAATGACCAGTGAGGTTGAACTTTTTTTCATATGCCTGTTGGCCATCTGTATGTCCTCTTTAGAGAAATGTCTCTTCATATCTTTTGCCCATTTTTTAATTGGGTTGTTTGTTTTTTTGGTGTTGAGTTTCATGAGTGTTTTATAAATTTTGGATATTAACCCCTTATCAGATATATCGTTGGCAAATATATTCTCCCATTCAGTAGGCTTCCTTTTTGTTTTATTAATGGTTTCCTTTGTTGTGAAAAAACTTTTAAGTCTGATATAATCCCATATGTTCATTTTTTCTTTTACTTCCCTTGCCTGTAACCATCAACTTCTTTTATTGTCCACTGGGTAGTATATTGAGTGTGAGTTTATAAAATTTTTTAGAAGGACATCCATAAAACTTTGGTAAAAGACGTGTCATGAGTTTAGCATTGCTAAAAATTTCTCTTTTAATGACAAGTTCAAGAACCAAAATGTTCCCTCTTTAGAAAACTCAGACATGAAAATAAGTTTGGGTTGAAATCAGTGGTGTGGCTTAAGATGTCCACAGATAATAGTGAGTTTTAATAAACAATTTAAAATTATTTTCATTTTTGTCACATCATGATCTGCCAAAGGTGCTCATTACATTGATTCTAAAATCTCAGCAATTAGGTAAGGAAGAACATAACATCATGAAGAGCAAAACAAGTTGATAAACTCTTGAGCTGTTTTTGTTGCTTCCACAGAAACATTCATTCCCTTCTTATAATTACAAGAATGCAATTTAGCAGGAACATATTCTGTAATTATTTCATTTATAAATCCTCCTCTCGTTCAAGATAGCCAAAGAGATTAAGAAATAGCGCCAGCTTACTTTTTCATCCAACACAATGCTTGGCACAAAGAAATATATGTTGGTTTGATTGCTAAGTAAAGTTGATTTCCATCTTCACTCTTTCTCTAGGGTCTGTATTTCACTTACACTTACACATACAGTTCAAAACCCTTTCTCAATTTTGCAACTGGGGTTTCCTACCTGGGGATTAAAAAAAAAAAAAAAAAGAAAGAAAGAAAAAAATCAAGGAAGATTATAAACCTTTGGGCAGCCGGAGAAACTATTTGAGTTCATCTCTTCCTACCTGTTTGAAGAGAGAAATCTAGAAGATCATTGGAAAGCACACGACATGTGACTACATATTCTTTGGCCACTTGTTACACAAGTATGAGGTAGTGGATGCTGTGGCACTCTTCCCACAGGAGCCTTCAAGACCAAAGCACTCATTCTCCCAGCTGCTGGGAGAGCTGAGAGCTGCAGACTCCCCTGAGATGCTCTTCACAAATTGCCTTGGGCCAAAGGTAGCTGACTCACCTAAGGTCAAACTACTTCCCAAGGGGAGGGGTTAGAGCTCCACACAATGACTTATTAATGTAGAGGTTTAATGGCTTCTTCTCCTTGCTCAAGGCAGAACAACTCTGAAGCCCTATTTTAGCTTTAAAATAAGAGCTTTTAGCTCCTCATAGTATCTAGAATAGACTGAGGCTGTACTGTGATTGCATCACAGTTCAACTCCCTCTGTCCAACCCAGCATGCCTCACTCTTCACAGAAGTTCCCAAGAGCACCCCTAATAAAGCCTGAGTCCATCTCCAGAAGAACATGACCTGTGATGCCAGAGTATAACAATTCATGAGTCTAAGTGAAATAGTGAGTTGCTTGAAATCTATAGGCACAATATTGAGGCTATTTCTTAAACATTAGCTGTGACTAACATTTCTGCTTTTAAAATTTAGATCAGTCCTGAAATATTTTACTTGTGCCGATCTGTACATGCTCAGAATAGTATCTGCAAATAGTGCAAAATCAAAACCAGCAAATATAGCATTTCATCTGTAAAGCAGATTAAAACATGCTCCTTGAGGAAATAGCTATTTCATTCCTTCATTTTTTGAATAGAAACTATTGCTTTGAGGATACAAATATGTTTATTACTAGTTTCCTTATTAGTAGGTTCCTTATCTTGACAGTATTAAAAATCAACATATAGAGTAAATTTATAGACATTTTTTGTAGGTTAAATTTTTCTTTTTAACCTTTTGTTTAATCTTTTGTTGTTATTGTTCACAAACAGTGTTGCTTCATACACTGGAATGTCAAACTTCTGGAAATAAAGATATTCTTAATCTGGGGAAAGCATTTTGAAACCCCCATGGGTGGGAACTGAAAAGGATATAAATCCATGCCCTTTGTGTATGAAACTCGGCCTATATCTAGTTGCACATATTTCACAGCCTATGCAATTTTAACTTACGCAGTTTTATAAGTTAAATTGTATCCGATTATTCTAATTTCAGAGCAATTACTATCTCAAATTTCTTATATGCCATTAAAATCAACAGAAACATTCACTAAGAATTGAACAGTTATTGGACACTGAGTAAGGTGTTAAATAATGAAAGTAAATAAGGTAATGCTATCAGTAAAGCTCACAAAACTGTCCCTTTTTGTTATTTGTTTCTGTTAGTTTATCTTCAGACTTTAGAATTGAACTATAGAGAAAAGTATTAAATATTACTTTGCTCCATTCACAAGATAGCTGTGTATTCACGAAAGCATAAATTTGTGAATTTGAAAAATATACTGGAGTAACCTCTTTGTTAAGAGAAACTATCTGAGAAAGTAAGACACATTCACTTAAAAGTTTGGATTTTTTATCTCAAATTAAAATGTAAACGTGGAATCGTTTGTTTTAACAATTTATACGGATAAACAGGCCAACCATTGGTTGTCAGTTTAAGCTTATCATATGTATAGATAATGTATAGAAAGTGTCTAGCACAGTACCTGGCCAACTGCGGCTCACTAAGTGAAGGATATTTTTTTAATGAACCTAAGAAATTCGAAAGGGGCTGTTCAGGTGGGTCCAGACATAAATCTGACTCTCTGAAAAGTCAATCAAGATGATTGTAAAAGTAACTTCATATTCTTCACTTTATTTTGAACCGTGCAGAAGGAGAGTCTTTACCATAAGAAGTTACTTTGTAAATATTTTTAAATATTTCTCAAGAGTGGCATAATGTTCTTTCCATAATACAACACTTTTAACCTTGAACTCCTGCACTGGATCCATTCAGAGTTCATCAAACAGTCACACATTCACAGACCTACTGTCACACAGCTTAATTTACTACTTAATATTTCATTATCTCAAAGAACAAAATCTAAGTTCAAAATGATCAGGGGTTGCCGCTGTTAAATATTCATGCCAGTGTATGCTTCGGAACTGTGAATCATATATATGGTTGTAGGAAAAGTCATGACATATGTTTTCTATGTTTTTTGTTGCAAAAATGTGTCATGACTTTTCTGACAACCCAATATATATATCAATAGTGAACTATTACTAACCTACTCAGAATATTCATACCTAATAGAAAAAAAAATAGAGCATTTATATAACATCAACTCCTAAGTAGTTACTTGCAAAGCAATGAATTTGACATACAGGGAATACTACTCACTTCCACTTCTATTTCAGTTAGAATTCACCAAGTCTGTTGTGGGAGGGAGGGGAACACCAGAAATTCTGGGGTATATGTGATAGTGGAAATAAAAAATTAGATCTGATACTACAAATATGAAGTAGAGAAGAAATGATGGATGAAGGCAAAACTTGATTTGACTCAACACACTGGCCACAGAGGGCTCTAGTTAGTGAAACTGGCCAGCCAGGGTGGGTAGGAGTGATAGCAGAGAATATAGCTAAATTTTATAAATCTATTGAGGAATTGGCATGGACTAGGCCTGCTATTCCCCTAATTCCCTTAAAATGCACAATAACTCTGCCAGTTGGTTATTGAAATACCCAATTTACAAACTCAAAGATCAAGGCTCTTGGAAACAAAATATGTTACCTAAAATCACATAGGTAATGGCATTGATGTGAACCTGAGCAACCTTAACAATGTCCAATGCACTGATGCAAATAGCTTTTTAATTAAAACAAGAACAAACAAATATATAAGAACAAAAAAGAACGATCTGCAAAGTCAGTTTTGTCATATTAGGCAAGCCAGTTCCCTTGCACTCAGAATGTAATGCATTAAAACCAGAAATCCTGTGAGAAACTTAATACTCAAAAAAAGAGTGGACACACTTCTTGTAAAAGAGATGATAAAGGAATATCCAGTGTTTATCAGCAATATTTATCTACCATGGGAACATGCTGGCACTGCCCTATATTTGAGAGAGAATCCAGAAAGACACACATATCATATCAAACACATTTCAAAAGCCCTTGAGTTTACATTCTTTAACATCTATTTGCTAAATCAGAAAGATCAATAGGTGTTTGTAGTATTATTTTGTGTTTTCTGTCTCTCAAATACTCAAGGTTGTTGATTGGAGATTACAATGGTTAGTTTGTTGTTATTTTTTATACCTTGGATCCAAAAAAAGGTATGTTTACCAGGTTTCCTTAAACCTCAGTGATACAAGCTCCTATTCAGTCCCTATCTTTGTTTGAATGTTTTTCCCAACTGTATGATAAAACTAGCAACTTATTTTGAGATAAAATTTGAATTTGGTGTGAGTTGGTCTCAATTGTTCTATTTGTTTTTATATCTTCCCTCTCTTTTGGAGTGTTGATTCACCTACTAGTTTTTGGAAAGGTGATCTGGAACTTTCTACCTAAGGATGAAAGTCCTCATTGGCCCAAAGTGACTTGCCCTTGGCAGGTCAATTCAAATGTTAAAGCAAGGTCTGATCAAGGGGACAGTTGGTAGCATTAAACCACACAGGATGGTGATGGCTGTTTCACACATCCTGCTCTTGACCACAGAGAGGAATGAGGTGAGAATGAGAGTATGAGTCAGGGCAGCTCGAGCACCATTCTGGAAACTCTGACTCAAAACCATTTGCCCAAACCAGCGGTCAGTGACTTGACCTTTACCCATGAAAGAAAACAAAAGTGAGTAATCCACATTTTCCCTTGTCCAAATTCTTAATTTACTCAGTTTAGGTTGTGGTGTTTAAAAATTCCAGTAAGTCACCTCAAAGCTCATTTTGGAAGGAAGCTAAGAAAGTAGGACTAACTCATATTATTTTCTCTGTCACTGCCATTGAACTCCATGACCAAAATTAAAACACTGTTATTATCTAGTTGCCAATATCCTGAGTCAAGCCTTCTTAGAAGAAAAGTGGAATTTCTCACTTATTTAACCAATGTTCATGACAATTTCCGGTGCCCAGGAAACACTGGAGAAGGTTCTGTTAAAAGTTTCTGAGTTAGGAGTTTTAGTTGCTTACCTCTAAATAGCCCTCTGTACGTCTGTCCCTCTGCCAAATAGTGCATACATCAGAGTAAGTATCTCCTCACAGGAAATCAAAAGATTTTGCTAAGAAACCTCCCCTCAAGTCAGTACCAGTGAACGTAGAAATGTAAGATTTGTCCTCAAGAGGAATTTCCCAAGATTTAATTTCACAAAATCAATTATAACTAATAAAAAAGGTGCTGAAATGCTGAGCTATTCAATGTGGTAGTCATTGTCCATATGTGGCTATTTAAACTAAGTAAAATGAAAAATTCAGTTTCTCAGTCACGCTAGCCACATTTCAAATGCTCAATAGCCACATGTGGCTAGAGGCTACCATGTTGTATACTGTAGTTAAAAAACATTTCCATCATTGCAGAAGGTTCTATTGGACATTAAAGCTCCAGTGCAAAACCGACATTCTCTAGTGAAGAGTAATTTACAGATAAGGTGCCTGTTTTATACAGTCTGTTTCAGAGTGCATTGCAGATAGGAGAGGAAGTCTTGCTTTCTCCTGCGCCCTTCTCCCTCTGGAATGGAAGAGGAGAGCTTTCCCACAATGAAACATGGCCACTGTCAGAAGGTAGACACTGTTGGTAGCATGCCAGAAAGGATTAATCAGTCATCCATTCCTAGAGAAGACAATGGTCAATTTATGAACCTTCATGTGATCAATGATGTTGATACTCAAAGGGCAACCTAATTTAAAAATTGTTAATGCTGAAATCAATACTAATGAATAATGAGTGTTTTGGATAAAAATGATACCACATCTTCAAATAAAGGATGCAAAAAGGGGTGATTATGGGGTAAATGGATGTTTATTAATATCTGATAATCTTTGTGAATGCTATTACCAAGCTTTTATTTCACCAAAGTGTGTCACAATCCAGTCTCACAAATAACTGTCTAAAGCTGGCTAAGGTAGGTAGTTAAGTCTGTCTACCTATGCCTGTCTCTCAGAGTACTTTTGCCATAGTATCTAGGCTTCAGTCATCTCATTCTTAAGGAGAAAACAGAAAACGAAAGTCTTGTTACATGGTGGTGTTTGTCCATGATCTATTCCTTGCCTGCATGACCTCCCCCATGCCAATAGAGCTCGGTTTGCACTTCCTCCATAGCCTGATAAATATCTATCTTCCTTTCCCATGTTTACCCCCCCCACACATGTTACTGTTAGATTCTTTGCTTCATCTCTAAGCACTTGTCAATCGGTGTAGGTCCAAAATGTGATCTAAGGTATTAATGAAACAGTTCCTGAGTTTTAATGGTTTAGTGTGGTTTTCCCAGTACCATCCAGGTGAGTGAAGTAAGAATCACACAAATTAGGGAACAGCTACAATCATCTCACCATGTCCTTATTATGTAGATGGTGATACTATCACTTGAGATACAGAACACCTGAGAAAGAGCAAGTCTGAGAAGACTTAAGCTAAGTTTTTGACATAATGAGTTTGAGATCTATAAGCAGAAATTGGCCATTGGTTAACTGAGTCTAGTGCTTGAAAGATAGTTCTGGGCAGACTTCATTCTGAGGAAAATTGGAGAGTCATCAGGCTGGCACTGAAATCGTGGACAAAAAAAGATTTTCTTGGAAAAGTGTACAACAAAGAGGCCAGAGCCTAAGCCTTAAGGATCCTTAGACCAGTGAAGAAGCCTGAGAAAACTGGGCAAAAGGGCAAGAGGGAATGGGGAGACTGATCACCCAGAGGCAAAGGGAGAGGACTGGTTAGAAAAGGGGAGTGGTCAACACTTCATAAGGCTGCCTGCAGAGAGGTCTAGTTAAGACAACCTCTCTTGGATTTAAAATCCTGAAAATTGTTGGTGAGCTTTAAGAGTCATCTAACTGTCCTTTAAGTTGGTAACATCAAAGGGGAGCTACTTTTGAGAACGATCAAGAGCGGACAAGGGATTCAGAATGGAGACTAGTGGACAAAACTATTTTGAAAAATTTGACAGGAAAGGAAAAGTAGTGTAACAAATCACTGAATGAAGGTGAATCATCACCTTCTGAGAGATTGTACTCTCTCTCCTGTTGTGTCAAAATGAACCATCTGTGTCCACTTAAAACCCAGCAACTTCTTTGAAGAACTAGAGAAGAAACAGGGACTAAACAATCAGAGAGCTTATTGGGGTGCATCGCGAAAAGGTGAGGAACATTTTATCATAGATTTTTAGTTCAATTGAGCTTCCACTGTTGATTTTTTTCTTAAAGAACCAATGGTCCAAATATAAGACATTCTAATCTTTTATAATTTTATTAACTTTTTTTTTTTCTCTGCATAAATTTCTTAAAAATGGATTTCATTTTTAGGTGTAAATTTGTTCTATTGTATAAGCACTCCCTTTGCCTCCACAGGCATAAAAGCAACAGCATTTCAGCTCCTGCACATGGAATGCTGTGCTGGGTACTCTATGTAGTATATCTCCTTTGTCCTTTCATTGTTTTATGAATAAAAAAATGGAGCAAAGGTGGGGCTAGGACAATTGCTCTAGGTCACACAGTTATAAAGTTGTAGAGCCAGGATTTGACACCAAATATTCTCTTTCCATAGTCTAAGCTCTTACATCTACATTTTATTCAGAGATTGCCATTTTTTTCAATATTAGGTGGTATTGAAAAGTAATTCTACAAACATAAACCTTCAAATAAACTTTGCTAAAGCAAACCAAATCAATATATACTAGGAGGTACTCATTTGAAAGGCACTACTCAAGAAGCAATTTCACCCATTTCTTGCCTGCACTGGAGCTTATAATACAGTATATAGTAGATAATGCACATATTGTATCTACTGGATACCATAATACTATAGATTCAATATTTATGTCTCTCCAAAATTAATATGGTGAAACCTAACCCCCAATATGATAATATTTGGAAGTGAGGACTTTGAGAGTTGATTAGGTCATGAGGGCAAAGCCCTCAAGAATGGGGTTAATAATGCTCTTATTAGAAAGTCCCCAAAGAGATCCCTTGCCCCTTCCATCATGTGAGGTGGCCATCTCTGAACCAGCAAGTCGGCTCTCAATAGACACCATATGTGTTGGCACCTTGATCTTGGACTTCCAAGTCTCTAAACCTGTGAGAAATAAATGCTTATTGATTATAAGCTACCCAGTCTATGATATTGTGCTATAGCAGCCCAAATAGACTAATAAATATGTGTTCATCTATAAGTATCAGATTTTTATTCTATTTGAATTAACCAAATTTTGGTTCCGTTTTCTCTTTCACTTTGTCTACATAGCTCAGGAGAGCATAGTTCAGAGTAGAAACTACATTTATATGCAACATAATTAATTTTTATTGCAATTAATGGTAATACCTTTTAGATCATTTACTTGATTGTGAATGCTTTCATTCAATGTTTCACTGTCATTTGTTTTTTCACATTTCAATTGAATTTTCTTTCACAATAGCCATGGCACAAATTCCTAGGAAATGATACTGGAATTATCACTGGATGACATTTAGAACCATGGAAGAAGAGACTAGGTCATTATCACTATCATCAAATGAAATGTGTTAAGAACAGTGAAGATTACATTTTTGCTATCCTAAGGGGCCTATACTTAGCATATCCCATTTGTAGCATCCATTAGCTTCCAAGGTTTAGGAACTGTGAGATCTGGTTTCCATTGCTTTGGTGAATGTTCTTACAAACCATAATAGCAAAAAAAAAATAAATTGTGATTTCAATTTCCTCAAGAACATTCCCTGTGGAGCAGACATGTGCTCTGTTTAGTCTCAGCCTCAATGTGATTGTTTTTCCTGGCAGGTTTTGCTTAAAACAAACCTAACTTTATATTTTCTTTTAATTCTGAAACATTTGGTCCTTGGAAAAGATGTAAAATCAGTTACTAATGGAATTATAGTAATTGTGGTATCCTGAATATGCCTGGCTTTAAATGAAAGAGAAATCAAATGCTTCTGATTGCAACCAAGAAGATACACATAACCATATTTTATTTTTTATAAGAGGTCCCATCATTTTAAGTATTGACTCTATTCTAGGTTCTGTGCTGGATGGCTTTACATACATTATTTATATAAACAACAAAAGATATCCTTGTTCTTATTTCACAGGTTAAGAAATGGAGGCTTAGTGAGATAAATTTTACTGAAGATAAACCACCTTGTTAAATGGTAGAGCCAAGAATTAGAAACCAGAGATGTCTGATTCCAAGGCCTATTCTTTGATTATATTATATCCTTCTCCCTCTCAAATACCTAACAAGTTGTGATACCCACTGATTTGAAAGAGGAATTGATGGAAGCAGGAATTGCCTCTGAGGAAAGGACCTAAGTTTTCACATTCAAAAAGCCATGGGACAGTGGGTACAGGATACAAATCCAGAAAACCAACCAACCAACCAACCAACCCACCAGCAAACACAACAGAAATTGCTTACAGCCTCGGGGAGGAGAAAGTCATCACTCCAAGGTTATAGAGCCATCACCACGATGGAACACACAATGAAAAGGGACATTTATCCGTATTATGATAAAATAAAAAGACATCATAAAACAGTGCCATTAAAAACAGGATTAGAGCTAATCTAAAATGAACAGGAAGCAGATAACCAGTGGGAATTGTCATTCCTGATAGCCATAATGCTAGAATGATGAGCATTAAAGGTTAAATCTGGAGAGACCCTAAGCTCAGAGAATACCAGGCATGGGCCAGAAGTCCAAGATCAGAGGCCAAGGTAATAACAGAACACAGACTTCCTTGTTGCCATGATGAAGTTCTCACCTGTTTGTGACTGCAGCCTAAAATATACAGCTTTTGGCATGCCATGACACAGGTACACATCTTGACTTGTGCTAATAATTTCCATTGATTTTGATCAACTCAGACTGAGCGAGAATTAACTGATGTAGGAACAGCACAAAAATTGTCTCTGATTTTTCTTTGAATGAAATGGATTTAGGAAAAGCTCATCCTCTTATTATTCCTTGGGATTTGGGTGTCCAGAGTAGCACAGGCCTAAATAAATTTCTAAGAGAAAATGTTACTTTAAAATGAAAGTAAAATATTCCAGTAATAAAATTGTACAGTACTGGCATGTGGTGGACCATATAAACTGAATTATTTAAAGCAGTCCTGATTTTAAAAAATAATAACCACTAAAATAATAATCACAACCTCAAATATATATATATATATATATATATATATATATATATATATATATATATGATTTTAATTTTCACAGCAATTCTAGTACTTCTTAAAAATTCAGTTTTTTTAGTAGTGGAAACAGGCTGTATGAGGATAAGTACTTGGTAGCAGCTAATTCAAAGTAGAGATGCAAACATAGGTTCGCTGATTTCAATACTCTTGCTCTTTATAAAAATCATATTCTAGGGCTGGACGAGTGGCACATTGGTTAAGAGCTGCTTGGGATGCCAGTGGCCCCAGTTCAGATCCCACATGTGAGGGCCAGTGACACTGCCCTCTACAGCTAAGATGGTGAACAACAGCTCCACCTGGAGCTGGGCTGCTGTGAGTCCCCGGGTCGGCATAGCTGCAGCCCCTGCTGCAGTGGGCTGCCATAGGCTACAGAGAGCGGCTGGCAGCAAGCGTGAGCTGCCAAGAGCTGCTGTGAGCGGCCGTTCAGAGGCCAGCAACCAATCTGCCTCACCTGGGAAGAGCGCAATGATGATACCAACGTGGAGCAGTGAACAATGTCCTCCACTATTAGACTAAAGAACAAAAGGACAGCAACTTGTCTGTTCCCTTCCCCCAATACCCCAATAAAATCTTTTAAAAAAAATCACATTCTATCCATTGCCTCATAAGCCAAGGATAAAAAGACATAATACAACTTTCCTTTCTAATACTCAGGGCATATATTACCAATCAATCCTATTTCTAATTGATCTCAGAATCCTGCTAATACAATATACCAGAATCTAATTCAGTTGATCAGTTTGCTGTCCCCAACATAGATGCTCAAAATGATCTACACACAGTAACATGAGGGCATTGTCTACTTTTATGTTCATCAACCAGGTTACAAGATATACAGAAAGACTTGATAACCATTGGATCATGGATGATGGGATAATAATCCTCATGGTGTTCTTATACTACGCCATCTGGCAAAGTGGTCAGCATTCTTACGGTTAGAATCTGGTGAAGAGCATTTGACTTTTCTGCCCAAGTTATTAGGATAACTGGAGATTCACGTTTGCTCCTCAGTAAGTAGAAGACTTCCTTCCATTCCCTAGCTTTTTGCAATGGGAAGCATTGACATAATCAACATTTTCTGAGATTCCCCTCATGACTCAGATGCAATTAAATGTCTTGGGATTATACAGCTCCTTACTGTTATTCTCCCTTATTGATCTCTCTGAAGATAGCGGAAGCCTGTAGGCTGACCTGATCAATGTAAACTCAAAAAATTCTATAGAAAACAAAACAGCTACTGACCTTAAAATGGAACTTGAGAAGGGGACCTGATCACAGGCCCAGAAAATTGGAGCGAGTCTTTTCAAATGCATGGGCCCGTTTGCCTTCAATTTTAAAGATTATTTTGTGCTTTTGAAGTACATTAATCCCAAAGGAAGAACAAAACAGAATGAGTCAAATTGCTTTGAGCAGAAACGTCTGCTGAGAGAAGAGAAATTCTGTAACAAATGTCTCTTCTGAAATTGGCCCCACATTTTCCTGAATGATTCAGATCTGTCCTGCATATCATTTTCAAGTCATTCTGCCTTCCAAGAGCTAACTAACCATCTCCCATGTTATCAATGTCATTATGACCTCTTCTTGCCTATTCATACGATTTCGTGGCCTCCTCATATAACTAAGATAAGGAAAATACTTTTTAATTTTTTTTTTTAATTTGTGTCATTTCTTTAACTCCTCCCTGTCCTTTAAGGTTTAACATCTCCCTGCCCTGCCCTCCCCTTGTTCATTTAGCACCATAATCAATTTTCTCTTTTGCAAACTTCCACAGACTATTTTAAGTGGTTATGAGAACAGACTTTGTCAGAAGAAACCTGAATCTAAATTCTAACATTTTCATGTCTTAAGGAATTAGACAGCTATTTACCTTCTTTATCTGTAAGTTGAGGGAAATGACACCTAAATCATAGGATTTCTGTAAGGAGTACATGGAGAAATATTTAACAGAATAAGTACTGAACTATAGTTACTATTCTTATTGCTCTTTTTCTTCATTTTTATTTTATTAAAACAATAGGAAATAAATTAATATATATTTTATTAAATTTGATTTCATTAAAGTTATTGTTTAAATCATTAATCATTATGTCTCTGATGAATCTTTTTGTTTAGAAGGACAGTCATTCTGGTGTGGCTTAAACGTTTTGAAAGAAGCTGTCTATGTCTGTATAACCTTATTTTTTTCTTTCCATAATGCCTAAAAAAGTGCTTTGAAAATTACAGGCATTAAAATGTTCTTGAATAAATGAAGGAATACATAAATGAACAAATGAATACACAGTGTTTATTTGAAAGCTTATCGATAGGGAATAAATGGAAATGGCAAACTATTTAATTTCATTAATACTATTGGGTTGATTCCTATTAGAACATGAAATATTCATTGATGTCTGTTTCCAATGTATGTATGAGCATTGTGGGAGTTGGCATGGGGAACAATATTAAAAAGAGAGAGACAAATAAAAAAGACAGTAAAGAAGAGCGAAAGTAATGGAGAGAGAGGCGGAGAGGGGGTTGGGAAAAACAATAATCTGGGGAAATGATCATACCCAAATCAAATATGCAGATGATTCACTTGACCTAGACAGAAATGTTACTGAAACAGCCTCCTAGAACAGCATGGAAAATGCCCTAAAATATATCATATACAGAAATACCTATTAAAATGATCTCATTGCAACCTACAGAAGTATTTCTATCATTTAAATTAGAAAAAAAAAAACATCAAGAACATAACAAAGTATTATTATATGGGATAGAGACTAGCTCAGTACCTACTACACAGTGGACATTCAACATGTGATAGCTGCCTAGGAGTCTGAGATGGAAACATTATTTACTAACATTATTTTTGGTTAGTGAAAAAATGGACACACACTAATTCACATTCATCCTTTTTTTGCTTCGTTCTCAAATACTTAGCTGCTCTGTCATCTTTCTTACTGCCTCTCACTTGTCTTTCCTCTCAGATTTATTTCTTAGTTCATTCATTCTTTCTCACAAACATATGTCAAATTTTTATTGGATGTCCACTCTCTTGACTATACTAGATAAGTTTCAATAACAGTGAATACGATTTTAAACCCTTTAAAGAAAGATAAAACAAAAACAATACCAGGAAATAAGCACAAACATGTTTTTCCTCCATTCCTATTCTCTCCAGCTTCTCCTTTGGAATAACAGTTTTCTCCTTTAATAAAATGCAATCCTTTCCTGAACATCAAGTAAAACAACAGCAATTTGTTAATATTAGCATATATTAAAGAAAGCAAGCTGGCTTCTAACTGGACATCAATTGGTCTCAATTTGGTCTTTCCTCATTATTTTCAAATAGTTTGACATCCATTTCTTTAGCAAGGAGTCATATGTGATGTTTATTTAACAGTATCAGATATCATGACTATCACATGGACTAGAATCAAGGCCACTCAATTTTAAGAGTGGCTTTTCTATTTGCTACATATTCACCAACTATCTCAGGTAAAGTTTTAGATGACATATTGGCACTGGGGAAATCTTGATAATAATTATTTTTTTCTTCTTTTTTTGGCAGTCTTGCCTGTAGCTAGAGAATTCAATTAATTCAGCCAAAATTTTAGTTGACTTTTTTTTTTTGAATACTCCTAGCCAAATCCAGAGTGCTACACAGTTCTATACAGAAATATCCTTTCTTCTGTACCCCTTGTACACAAACTCAAATCTTGTATTTCTTCTCTCCCCCTCCCAAGACTGTTGTATACACAGTCTTTCTTCATTGGCCACTGTCACAAAGCCAGGTAGGCATTTTGGATATTTTATATTTTTGTTTTTAATTTTGTATTTCATTTTGAATTGTACTTGGCTACAATTTTATTTGGCTCATTTGGTTTAGGTCTCAACTGATTGATAAATTCCAGTTAGAGATATGAGCAGAGTAGAACTGTTTACAAAGAACCCAGACTCTTCCTATCACATTTCAGAGTATTATTATACTGTTACAACATAGCTGATATCCTTCCCTGATAACAAGTATGGTCAAGTAAATTTTCTTAAGAAACATGTAATTTTTATTTTAAATAAGTCATCTGTTAAGAAAGCTTATGTGAATATTCTATGATTAAAAACCTACATTTTTGGCATATGGGGATGCAAATTTGATTGACATGGAGCAAATCATGTTATTCATTATGTTTCTGGAAAGGTAAAAGCCGTACAACTGGTAAATTAAAAGTGATTATTTTAATAATGAGATATTTCAAATAAGCAGGCTTTCATCTGCTAAAGGAAATGACAGGATGTACCTCAAGGGGCAAGCTTAGGAAAGCTGGCTGTCCCTTAAAGAAATCCATAATACCAAGAGTACAAATGTACATCACAGATAAAGTGGGAAAACAAAAGGGACAGAATAACAGCTCTGCATATATTTGGATCACGAACATGAACACACACACACACACACACACATTTTTCTGGAAGAAGCTAGGCAAAGAATAATAAAAGAAATACAAAAAAAAGTTGAAACAAAACAACCAAATAGAAACAATCATATATATATATATATATATATATATATATATATATATATATATATAATGCCACAAATCAGAAAATAATGACTAAGGATCAAACTTGACTCATGAAAGGGAAGAAAGAGAAATCAGAGATTTCAATGATTATTTGATTATCAATTGATTTGCCAGGTGTTGAAAATATGGACAAAAATGAAAAAAGCATTGCAAAATTAGAGTGTGGCACCTAGAGTGTGTTGAACCAATCGGTTGGCCAATTAAAAATATCAGATGCCTAGGGCGGGCTGAGTGGCTCAGTTGGTTAAGAGCACAAGTTCTGAGCAACAGCGTTGCCAGTTTGATTCCCACATGGGCCAGTGAGCTGCGCCTGAGCTGAGCTGTCACTGAGCTGCCAACAGGTGGCAGGATGGCTCAGCTGGCAAGAATACGTGCTCTTAACAAGTTTGACAGTTCGACTCCTGCAGGGGATGGTGGCTACATCCACCTGCAACTAAGATTGAACACGGCACCTTGATGTGAGAGGCCTTGAGCTGCCAACAGGTGGCCGATGGCAGCTGGATTTGGAGCTGAGCTAGCTGCTCTTTCCACAACTAAGATTGAAGGACAACCACTTGGCTGTTCCCCTTCCCCAATTACCCAACACTGTTACCCTTCCCCAATTCCCCAATAAAACCTTAAAAAAAAAAAAGAAATCAGATGCCAAGTGTGTGGCACCACTGAATTTAGCCTCAGAAAGCAGGGATTAACCACATTAAATCTGATTGTGGGACTGTTTTTGGTGAAAACGGGATCTAAAGTAAGGGATGCAGGCCACATTTGGAGAACTTCAAGCAAAAGTAAGCTCAAAAGTTATACAATTCCATGGAACTCAACAAAATAAAGAGCTGAAACCTGGGCTGTTGGAGGGTTGGTTTGTTGGTTGTTTTGTTTTAATGTAGAAGCCAGAAAGACTGCCTAAGTATGTTCAGAGTCTAATAGCTTATGAAAGATGTACCCAGCCTATGAAATATCCAAAGCAGAGAAAAAGACATGATTAAAGTATATGCAAATAGGAAAAGGGAAAGAATGGGAGACAGCTAAAGGTACTGTATTGGTAATATTCGCCTGAAGGGAAGAGACCCAGCGTGACTTATTAACTATTTGAAAAGCAAAATAGGAAAGATGGTGAACAGATGTTCTCCATTTTCACTTAAGAGAGAAAAAGGAGACAGAGGAATGAAAGTTCAGAGGGAGGATAAAAAAGTTATTTTAGTAGCAATCATGTCTGTAGAAAATGACACACTTTCAGGCCCTCTAATAGGAATGGCTGTCAAGCGTTAATCCTTTTTAGGAGAATGTGTCTCTAAATCTCATAAGTAATTTTGTAGGATTCATATGGGAAGATCTGCAAAATCAGAACAAGTTAGAATTGGATGTAGAATTGGAATCAAGTAATCTGCTTCCTGAGTAGGGGTAGGCAAACTTTTTTTTTTTTTGAAAGGACCAACTAATAAATATTTTAGGCTCTATGGACCATATGGTCTATAATGCAATTCCACTATTGTGTGAAAGCACCATAGACAATATGTACACAAATGGGCATGAATACGTTCCAATAAAATTTTATGTACTAAAACAGTCATCACTCCAGATTTAGCTCTCTGGCACCAGCTGTAGTTCTCTAACTCTGGACTAAAGTGTTGGTTCTCAGCCTCTGGTGAGAGTCAGCAATACCTGGAAGACTTGCTAAAACACAAACTGTTGAGGCCTAGTCCTACCTAGAGTTTCCGATGGAGTCTTGAGAAAGGCCTGCTAATATGCATTTCTTACTAATTGCCAGGTGATGCTGATGCTGTTGCTTCAGTGACTACACACCGAGAACCCGAAGCAGGAGAACAGAAATGATCAGCCCCAGATCCAGGTGAGGGTGCGTGTGTCTCTGTGTTGTTGAGCAGAATTCTAAAATGGCCCCTAAGATTTCCTGCCTCCTGGTATACACATTGCAAAATCCCCAGGACTGTGAATTTTGTGGATATTACTCCTGTGATTAGGTTATGCTATATGTCATGCCCTCCAAATGGGGAGATTATCAAAATAGGCCTGAGCTAATCACATGTGCAAAAGCAAAGAAAATTTTCCTGTGGGTCATAAAAGCACCCAAAGGATTCAATGGGCTGTTTTTGGTTTTGAGATAGAGGCTATGTGTTAAGGAGCTAAGAGTATCTCCAGGCTGACAGTAGCAAGGAAATGCGAGACCTCAGTCCTACAACCACAGGAACTGAATTCTGTCAGCAAAAATGAGCTTGGAAATAGATTTCTTTTTTCCCCCAGAGCCTCCAGATCAGAAGTCAGCCCAGCCAACATCTTGATTTCAGCTTTATCATGCCCTGAGCAGAAAACACAGTCACACCAGTACTGGACTTCAGCTCAACATAACTGTGAACTAATGAATGAGTATTGTTTCAAGCAATGAGTTTCTGGTAGAAGTATTACACAGTGAGAAAAATCTAACACTGTGTATATGGTATGTGTCCCCCCTTAGCCCTAAAAGTCCCTAGCTGAACCGGTTATATATGCACTGCTAAATGTCATTATTAACTCCGACTACTTCCAGACATGTGCTGCTCTACCCACTGCCCCTTTTACACAAATTCTCCCCAAAGCACTGTGTTTAGGATGCATCTCCCTTTGTATTAAAACATCCTATTCTTCTGGTCAGGGGCTCAGAGAAACTGAGGTAAAAAATAGATTATATGTTTGCAAGCATAATGATACTAAACCTAAAAATTGTTCACTGTTCTTCTTTCTTTCCAAATACCTTTACGTTCTTCAGATCTAATTCAAGCCAACTCTGTTTCAATGACAGAACCCCTCTAAGGATCTCTAATAAGCCTCAAAATTCAGAAAAAGTTCAAAAGTACCCTCAACAGTTAAGTATTATAAAATCACATTAATTTAAAAGCATTACATTTTCTGACATTTAAAAAGTCTCTGACATGGCATATCCATAGTTTGATTTTCTTAATGTTCTTATAAAGGTCATGTTTATGGTATAATAAGCACACATTTGCAAGGGTTATTAATCAGAGCAAAGCTAGGTTGCAAACAGATTTCCAAAAAATTTCCCACTTTTATTCTGAACATATTAGCTACTTAAGAATGTCACATTTTTCAAGAGCCTACTTGGAAAAAAAATTAACGATTAATTTTGTTCAAAAGGATGTCTTCATTTTAAATGAAGTGGGAGTGCAGCTCAGGAACATAAATGACAGAGATGTATTCTGCTAGTTCAGCAAACTTGCATGACAATTTGGAAAATTCTAATTTTTATGCTAATGCTTTAGGACAGGTACATTGCCAGTTAGCAAGGAAACCGATGGGGTCTGTAATCTATAAAGAATCCAGTAGATATTGGCAATAGGTTTTTCTAATGTGTAAGCTGCAAGCAATGCTAAGAAATGCTGCAAAATCCAGGTCTATATAGATGTGAAAGTTTATTTTCTCAAACAATTACCTTCCCATTTTGTCTTAGCAAGACAGGTATTAGATAAACTCCTTCTTGTTGGAAAAAAATGACTTACTTTAATATTTAAGAAGTGACAAAAGGGGCCGGCAGAGTGGCTCAGCTCTGAGCAACAGGGCTGCCGGTTTGATTCCCACATGGGCCAGTGATGCTGTGCCCGAGCTGAGCTGTTGCTGAGCTGCCAACAGGTGGCAGGATGGCTCAGCTGGTGTAACAGCAAGATTGCCTATTTGATCCACCTGCAACTAAGACTGAACTCAGCACCAACTCAGAACCCTGAGCTGAGCTGCAGTCCAGATGGCTCAGTGTATAGAGTGTGCACACTTAAACAACAAGGCTGCCAGATTCGACTCCCGCATGGGATGGTGGCTACACCCACCCGCAACTAAGATTGAACACAGTATCTTGAGCTTAGAGGCAACGAGCTGCCGAGGTGCAGCCAGGTGGCGACTGGCGCCCTCCACAACGAAGACTGAAGAACAACTTGGCTGGTCCCCTTCTCCAATTCCCCAATGCTGTTCCCCTCCCCCAATTCCCCAATAAAATCTTTAAAAAAAAAGTGACAAAAGGAGTGTGTATATATATATATATATACATATATATGTATATATGTATATATGTATATATATATGTATATATATATATATTATTTATGTATGTATGTATGTATTTATTTATTTTAGCTGTTTGGAAACATCATTTGCCTTCATGACAAGATTTAACTACCCTTGCAATATAAGCACACTTTCAAAATATTTGAACTTAACAGAAAAAAAAACAAAAAACATACAATATGGCACAGACTAGCAGTTCATGAAAGACAGCAGAAGTGACAGACTTTTCAGCATCTGATTTTCTAATTTCTGTATCTCTCATCAGTTGTTCTACACAAGTTTCTCTAACCTTGTGTGAGAGGAACTTTACAAACCAAACAGACGAAGTGGCGCATGTGATTTTGATGCAACAAGAGGAAGTGTTGGCTCCAAAGAGCTGCTTCACCTGATGGGTGTTTAAACCAAATGCTCCAGCCAGATTTCAAGGGCTCCAAATAGCACAGCTCATAAAAAGACAAAGCACAAACCCATTAGAAAATTATGAAATTAGTAATTGGCATCGCCAAATTACTAATGGCACGAGATTTCTGGAAAACCTTTCTCTTATGGAACAACACCTCTGCCTCTCTTAATTTAGAAAACGAAGTGCTAAAAGTACAAGTAGGCAACCACCCTGAGGTTTTGGCCAAGGGACCAGCAAAGCAATAAGGCAAGAATGACATCAAGACAGGTGAATTCTCTGGGCAATAATTCCTCAGCTGTGACAAGCAGAGCAGGAAGAATGGGTCAACCAAGAAAGAAGAAAGAACAATGGTGAACACTGGCAGGCAGGCATCTTTGGTTGTCACAGATTTTCAGCATGCGTTTCCACATGGATAAGAGATAAAGGCAAATTGAAACGTTCTAGCCTTTCAAATGACCCATATAAGAATAAATAAAGATAAATAATACAGAAAATAGGAACAAAATGAAAATTAAGAAAGTAACTTTCTTTTAAATGTCAAGGGCTTTGGTAGTTGGAAATAATATAATAATGTGCATAAATGTGTACCAATTTGTAATAGTTTATTTCCAAGTTTCTTCACTAATATAACACTAAATAATTATTGTGTTTGGATTTTAAGGTTGCTACAATTATTTTTTTTTTTTTTTGAGGGCAGTGTCACTGGCCCTCATATGTGGGACCGAACTGGTGCCGCTGGCTTCCCAAGCCAGCGCTTAACCACCGTGCCACTCGGCCAGCCCTAAGATTGCTACAATTATTTTTGGCAAGTGCAGAATATACACTGATATTAAGAGATCTCAAGTTACATTTTGAAATTACATATGGTCTCAAGCCATGTAATTGGAAAAATAACGATCCGTAGGGGCTATGAGAGATGACATGAAAGCATTAGTTATAGAGTGACACTGGCCAATTGCAACATAATGTGAGTCACATGTGTAATTATAAATTTCCTAGTAGCCACATGAAAAAAAAACAAACAGGTGAAGTGAATTGAATAATATGTTGTATTTAACTCAATACACATAAAAGATTATTTTCACATATAAGCCATCTAAAAAAAGGCCTATTATACTCTCTTTTTTTCTGTATTAAATCTTCATGTACTCGTGTGCAGTTTACACTCACAACACACCTCCGTTAACACTAGCCAATTTTAAATCTGTAATAGCCACATGTGACTAGTACCTATTGTATTTGGCAGTGCAGGCACTGAAGTTAAGAAATCAAGCTTTGGAGTCAGACTTTGAATTTAAATCCTGTCTCCACCATTGACTAGCAATGTCTAGGCAGCACGGTTAATATTTCTTAACCTAATTTTCCTTATCTGTAACATGGAAAAAAATAATAGTATCTACCCTATTTTATATGAATTATTTCATTTAACTGACAGTCTGTCAGTTAAACAATTCATATAAAATAATGGCAATATTGACTTGACATTTACTAACCATTTAATAGTTTTTAATTTGAATAATATTTTAATAGGACATTGGAATTATTTATAGTTCCAAGATGTGAGAGCCACGAAATATTTTTTATCGAAACCTATGGGATTCTGCCTTTTCCAGTTTGGTCAGCCCTTGTGGCACTTTAAATATGGCCACTAATGCTTTGCTGATCCTATTGTGATGAGAAGCCTATTTTCTCATCCCATGAATTACTGCTGGCCTCATGACCTGCTTTCCCAATAGAATATGGCAGCAGTGATGTCAAGTGCAATCCAGAGCCTGGGCCTCAAGAGGTCTTGCCTTCCTGCCCTTACCCTTGCTCTCTGGTCATGCTGCCTGGAGAGCACTAGGTAAAAAAGCAGGTCAATCCTGATGGCGAATGAGAGGCCCAAACCAGGAGAACCACTGTCCATAGTCAACAGCCTACACCAACCTCCAGAAAGGTGAGTGAGGTCGTCGTGGACCTTACAGCCCAGCAGACCATCCAGATAGCTGCTGTTATATGAATGAGCCAGGTAAAACAAGCAGAGGAAGTGCCCAAACCCCAAATATCATGAGAACTATACTGTTACTATAGGTCAGTTTGTTTTGGAGTTGATGCATAATGATGCAATAGCTAACAAATCTATTACCCAGAACCCTTGATATGTTTTTTGGGTAAAGCAAAAAGCACTTCTAAATTTTCAAGGAATAAGCACAAAAAGGAAACACAATGTTTCATCAACAATGATCATATACAATTTTGATTTGTTCCATTTGAGAAATTGCTAAATGGCTTAATGAAGCCTTATTGTCATCGTGCAGAGTTAAAACAATATAAATAAGCAAAGAATAGAAAAAAAATATTTTAATTACTATAATCTTACTACTAGAAGTCACATATGTTATTTTGGCTTCCCTATTGCTTTGTTCCTTTTTAAAATATATATTTGAGGGGGGGCAAGCCTATCAATTTACAGTAACAGAATCATTTGAAGCCACCTTTGTTCTATTGAGAATAATTACACATTTCAGTAAATATACTTCTAAAACATCATTTTAAATTCTGAAAAGTACTTTGTTATAGAGATATAGCAAAACTGATATTACCAATGCCATCATTGGGCATTTATGGTATGTCCTATTTTTGTATTACAAATAAAACTGATATATAATAGTCTTACTATCATAAGTAAGTTATTTCAAATGAAACAAAATAAAGGAATGAATAAACTGGGGAAAGAAGATAAGACATACCATGAAATCCATAATGACATTCATTAGTTATCTTTTTTATAATAAAAGTTACGAAGTCTATCACAGCTAAACATTAACTGCATTTTTCCAAATCTCAGCTGCTTTAAGTTATCAGCGTCTCTACTCCCATAGTGCACACACATAGGTAAAATGTTTTAAAATCCATGAATTTGGCCATATAGATATTTAAAAAATGTGAATTGTCTGAAAATTATTAGAAATTCTAATATTCAATTAATATTCTAATATTAAATTAATAACTCCAGAAATACAACATGAAATCTAAATACAAAGCCATATAATGTTTACAAATGACAAAGATAAATTCCTCAGTTCATATTCAACGGTTTTGTACTGTACCATGTTTAGAAAATCATTAAGAACATACCAAGCTATCTGAAAACAGTATGTGCATACTATGAAATTATTGTAATGTGCTGTGTGCCCAACATCATACTTCAGTATGTATAGAGAGATAGTCCCTTGCCAGGAAGACTGTTGTCTAGTTAAACAAATAAGCTAAGAAAAATATTCTCCATGACAATGGAAGAGAACTTGACTGTACAAATTCCATGCTTCCATGGCTGAGACTGTACAATCTCAACATCCAGAGAATTTTCTGTTGTCCAAATATTTACAGTCATCTAGCCTGCCCTACCTTCACGAAGCACAAAGATACTATCACATTTAAAGATTGAGCAACTACATTTCAGAGCAGTTATGCCAAGCTGACCGTGTTCTAATACAATACTATAAAAGTAGAGAGCAGAGAGAAAATTTTGCTGCGTTTATCTCGTATTGTCCAGAGATGAACACACCAAATTTATGAACCAATAGAATTCAATCACTGGAGAGGTAGGTGTGTCCTGTTGTGGGGTAGCCTAAGTCCTATTAAATTTACACTGTCTAGATGAATTGTCACTCAAAATGATGAACTGCCCTTTTCTCCCATGTTCACCAGGCAACCTACAGATTGATTGGGCTCTTGTAGCAACTTGGAAAGGATGGACTTAAAAAGCGGCTATAAATATAATAGTCACTGGAAATTCAATGTAGACTCAACTGCACCTTAGTAATTAGACATTTAGGTTGAGATTTCATGTGCATTCAGTTTATAGGTGTCAATCTTTGAGAACGTATTTGCTACTTCTTGCAGTAGTAACAGATTATAGGGGAGGCCAGTCAGTTAGCTGCCTGAGGCATGAATCTATAAGCAGCTTGAAAGCAGTGATTCTCAAACATTATTGAATCACTTGATGAGCTTAAAAGGACATGTTGGGTCCCACCACCTGAGAATTTGCATGTCCAAGAACTTCCCAGGTGATGCTGAGGCTGGTGATTTGGTGACCTTATTTGGAGAGTCACTGTCCTAAAATATCCTCAGATTCCATTGGGAATGTTATGGCAGTTTCTGCTGGTTTCTAAATGTGACTCTACAGATCCCGTGAAATGTCATTGCTTCTGCTCCTGCCAAAGTAGACAGTGCCCTTGAGTTATGTCTCAGACCTGGTTCCTTAGGTAATAGAACCTAAGACAAGACTGAAGTATTCATGTGCTATTTGGGAACTACAGGGTCAGGGCAGTAAGACTGGAGAAAGGGATGTGAGGCTGGGAAGAGTGGCAAGCAATGTAAGGTAATGCATTGTTACACTGGCCACTGCTTCCCAACAGCGAACTCTGCTGAGCCACATGTGACATCCCCAGCGAAGCTGTTCAGAGAACCTGTACCTTGGAGTAGTCCATGAGAGAAAGGGGAAGGAGAGGGAATTTGGCCACCTTCCTTTTCCTTCTTTTCATTGTCCTAGGTGTGCTCCACAGGATGGTAATGCCCTGTTCTTCCAGTTTGTATCATCTGACCTCCTTGCAATAAAACCACATTCCATTTTTCAAAAGGTGTGATACCTCATTCAAGTCTAGAAGTTTCAGGAGAAGCCATAAACCCAGCACTCAGCACTGACTAAACTAGACTTTTAGCAGCAGCCTAGAAGGAGGGATTGGCCCAACCAGACTAACTATGATGGGAGACGGCACACCAGGTGGTAGAACTGGGAGGACCCAGGTACAGTTAGTTTCTTGACTATGATGATGGGTGATGCACAGCAAGAAGCAGAGGGTCTAGAAAATGGAGGTGCTGAGAATTTCCAAGAAAGCCCATAAAAACTGTCTAGTGCCAGTAGAAATTGAAAATGGTACCTCAGGGCCGGCCGAGTGGCACAGTGGTTAAGAGCTGGCTTGGGACGCCAGGGGCCCCGGTTCGGATCCCGCATATGAGGGCCAGTGACACTGCCCTCAAAAAAAAAAAAAATGGTACCTCAATTTTACCCACTCATCTCCAAAGAACAGGGGTAGCATAAGCCCCATATAACTCTGAAATGACAGATCCTGCTACCAAGTCTGATATCAATGAGCTCACAGTTGCCTGAAAATACTAGATACGCATCATCGGCTGACATTCTAAGGCTGAATAGTAGGTGCCATAGTGCTGCTTACTGGGAACAAGGAGATTATTTCTATTATTTTGAAAACCTAAATTTAAAACTCTTTAATGTGCCTTCTAAAACATTGGCTTGGTCAAAAAATTGAAAATAAAAAAGAGATGGGGGGGAGTGGTTTTTTGTTTGTTTGTTTGTTTGTTTTAGTGGAAAACATTTGCCAATAAGAAAGAATGAGGACTTTTAAACATATTTTGGATAAGACTTTACAACTGTCTTAATGAGTGTGATCCACGAAACATATTTTGTGATGGAAAGGCGGAAAATTAAATATATCAAATATATGAAGTGCATGTAAAAAATCCTTTATTCTAGACATAAAACTTGTACACAATTTTTTATCCATATAAAATGTTATTTTTAGTAGAAAGATCTATTTTTAAATTTTTTGTTACTAAATAAATAAAATTTTAGTATAGAATAAATATACATGGATAAACATGTACATCCATATAACAAAAATACAAATAATATGATTTGAAGGGGCACTAAATCATTAAACCTTCCGGGATGTATGTATAACTCAATATAGCCTGTGTAAAAGATCCTTGGGGAATCTGAGCCTACAGACTCAATGCCTGACACACAAAGGTTTGAACACTATGTAAAGAAAGTCCTGATTGGATGGTAAACTGGTCAACCTAGCAGAGATCTCAAGCTTACCGTTCACCCTCCTTATTATCATCTTCAGACCTCAGGTCATTTCCTCACATTCTTTGAAAACGTTAGCACCTGGAACACAGCCCTCCTGCTTCATCTTCTGTCATGTATAACACTTCCATTGAAGAACCACCCTACCCTCTAATCACAGACTTTTCTCTAAGCCCTACTACAGTGGTTGTCAAAGTGTGGTTGCTAGGCCAGCAGCATTGACATCAAACAAACAATTGTTAGAAATGTAAATTCATTGGCCCCATCCCAGAACTATGGAATCAGAAACTGGGCGTTAGAGCCAGCAAAGTATGTTTTAAAAGACCTCAAGTAATTCTGATGGGCTTAAAGTTTGAGAACCACAGCTCTATTACATTTACACCCACGTGCCTTCATCCTGGACACTCATCTGATCAATATCTGGAACTCCTCCTCCTCCAACATCTTGAACTCTGGCAGTCTACCTTCTGATGGCAATCCATGTTGACTGTATTTTCCCCTTTACTAAAATTTCTGGTCCCTTGAAAGCTTCCAGGTCTCCTCTCAGCCTCTCAATCCCTCTTCCTTGCCTTCTTTCCTCTCCAGGCTGGACTACATGGTCAACCAATTAAATTGTATTGTCATGATTACTCTCAATTCCCTCAACTCTAACTTTTGACCACAGCTGTCGTGCTCATGCCATACCCTAAATCAATCCAGCTGCCGGTTCTCCAAGTTGTTTCTGTGTTGCCAAGTACTGCTAGAGAAAATGACATAGCCATGCTCACTGGCTCCATTACAAATTTATTATATCCAACCTCGGCTGGCTCCTCTCTGCTACTTGGCAATTGTCTGAGTCCTCCTCTGTCTGTTTCCTTTCCCTTCCACAGCTCTAACTTTCCCCATGCCCCCAACCTCACCTGCAATGTTTACACTCCACCAAGAAATGAAAGGCAGCAGGCAGGAGCCTCCCTCCTTCCCCTCTACGTCAGAATATTTGTGCCCATCCTTTCCTCCTTTTTTCCCTCTGAGGAAAGGTGTCTTGACCTCCTTTCCTAGGCCATCCCATGCAATTCCCTTTTCTCTTATTCCACATTCACCAAGATCTGATGCCTATCTATTGATCATTCTGATCATCATTGCTATGAAACTGTGTTATTGGTATGTACTGCCCACTTTAATTCTTACAACACTTTATTTTTTCATTGTGGTAAAATATATGTAACGTAAAACCTAATTTTTAAGCAACTTTAAGTGCATAGTTCAGTGTCATTAGGTGCATTTGCATTGTTATGAAGCTATCACACTATCTCTTCAAAATTTCTTCACCCTAAAGTGAAGCTCTATTTGACCATTCTACCGTATATAAGTGCAATCATAAAATATTTGTATTTTTTGTGCCCGGCTTATTTCACTCAGCATAATGTTTTCAAGGTTCACCCATGTTGTGGCATGTATCAGAATTTCATTCCTTCTTAATGCTGAATAATATTCCACTGTGTGCATCTATCACGTTTTGTTTATCCATTCACCTATCAATGGATATTTAGGTTGTTTCCTCTTACAAAACTTTTGTGTGGTGTCTATTTTTAACCTCATTTTTAGGTGAAGATCATGAGGTTTACAGAGGTTAAATTGTTCACATCCACAAAGCTGTTAATCAGATGGAGTAACCAGATCTAAAAACCTGTAACTTTCTATCGCTAGCTTTTTTTTTTTTTGGGCTGTATCAGAGAGTCTATCTTAAATACTTCATTTCTCTAGGGATTGCACTACACCAGCTTTTCATCCTCAGTCAAGCTTTCTTCCTTACTACCCACTCCTTTCTAAAATCATACTCAATTCTGTTCAACCCTATAAATCATTGTTTGACTTCTCACTTTCAATTTGCTTCCCAAACTCTCCCAAATATGGTCATCAATGTTCAGCAATGATTATTTTCATCAATGGTCACCAATGATATTCTAAGTGTCTCTTCTCTCTCCTCTTCCTAGTAACCTGCCAGTCATTTTGTGCTTTCACACTATACTGCCAGTGTACTTTTCAAGCCTCATTTGCCAATGACACCCTCACTGAACTCTGTATAGAACGCCATGAGCACACAAGATGCCTATCCCTCCCAAACAGTGCACGGCTCCGTTCTTCTCCCTGCATTACCCTTAGAATGTACTTCTTCTTTTTTTTTTATTTGCCATTCCTCCTTCTGACAAACTTGTGTTCAGGCCCAGGTCATAAGTTACCTTTGTGGAGATTCACAGGCTGTCCCAACTCCCACCTGTCTCAAGCACAGTAACCATGTCTTTTATTGAGCTACCATTATTTATTCTATTGCCCAGCATTTTCTTACCATTTTATCTGAACATCAGTCATACTCCTCCAATATACTCTGAACTCCTGGAAGGCAATCACTATTTTCAAATGAAATAGAAAACTTATATATTGGCTATTTCTTGTGATCTCCTCAAAATCTCTTAGCCATTTTTTCTCCAGCTTATAGTTGTGACAACTAGCTCTGCACAGCTATAACTAGACAACTCCTTGCTTCAGCAACAATGGTTATCTATCCCTTGCTTTTTACCCCAGAGCTTTCTTGATAGCTAAGTGAGGGATGCCTACGGGGAGGTTGAGCTCCCACAGATGTGCAGATGTGAATTTATGCGGGAATCATCCCATGTTGCCACCCATACTCAAAGGGAATGGGAGCTGGTGGACTGCCTCCTTCTTCAGTCTTTTGGGTGGAAATTTCTGAGGCTACAGGATATAGTGACTCAGATGACTCTGGTCAGGCTGAGCCCTGTTGCCCATACCAGTGATCAGCTTGACAACATACCTTTCTTTCACTCTTCCCAGTCCTCCATTCCTGTTCCCTGTGATACCTTCTTAAAATAAATTACAGTTGACCCTTGAACAACATGTGTTTGAACTGCGGGGGTCCACATAAATGTGGATTTTCTTGGCGGGTTTTGCATCTGCTAGGAAAACAGTATTTTAGCATTCCCACCTGCAGATCCTCAACGCAGTTGGAAAATACTGTTTTCAATCTACGGTTGTTTGAATCTGTGGATGTGAAGGGCCCACTGTAGACTCAGAAATTATGCATGGATGTTCCACAACATGGCAGATCAGCGCCCCTACTTCCCCAATCCCCATATTGTTCAAGGGTCAACTGTGCTTGCAATACAGACCCTTCTCTCAAGTTCTGCTTTCCAGAGGATCTCAAACTTACAATGTGAATACTAAACCTTGAGCGTAGCTTTGCCATTTACAAACTGTGTAACCTTGGGCAAGTCAACTGACCTCCCTGTGATTCAGTTTCCCTCAAACATAAAGAGGACATACAGGAATTAGGCTAAAGCTCAAAAGCTAAATAGGTATATGTCTTTTGTAAAGTATAACAGGTTTTAGAAAAATTAGAAGTAATTATTTACATATTGATATTTTTAAAGTTGAATTCCCCCCAACTTTATGCAAATTAACAAAAGCCAATAAACAATGATTTTTAAAAAAAATAAGATCATGTAGTATCATCTAGTGAGAGAGGAGAAATTATAGTGAAAGTTGTTGATACAATAAAATTTAGGAAATCTTTCAATATAGTCTTTTGAGGCATGCCTCCTGATATAATAAAGGGTCACAAGGGACATACACTAGAGTATCCTAACAAAGTAGAAGGAGTTCATATTAGAAGGTATCACTTCTCCAGGTGGCCTAAATCTGCTTTCTCTGAGCCCTTCTGAAACTGGTCCTACAGTTGACTAACTGGTCCTACAGCCAGATATTAGCACTGGGGGAGGATTCTTGGGTCTTGGAGTATCCCACACTTGACAGAGGAAGACAATATGGAGAGAGAGAGGGAGGGAGGAAGGGAGGGAGGGAGGGAGAGAGAGGGAGAGGGGGAGAGAGGGAGAGGGAGGGAGAGAGAGAGAGAGAAATCTGAACTATGGTAAACTAATTCTCTGGATGGTAACATGAGTACTTATTTGTGTATATATATAGACAAAAGATAGAACCTTGTGTGTTTGAACATACGAAAAGGAATGGGATAACTCAGAAAGCTTGTGATGGATTTCCATTAATTAACCTTGTAATTTCAATTAATCCACTTCTCACTAATTGTGCAGGGTTAAGCTGGTTATTGAAGTACACTGAGTCTCATTAAAACAAACAAAAAGATAATTTTAAAAGGAAAATAAAGGGGAGGAAAGAAAAGGGCAAGAAAATAGGGAGAAAGGGAAAAAAGGAAAAAAGGCGGAAAGGAGGAAAGAAAGAATGAGGATAAGCTTGGCTTTTGAAGTGAGGTCAACCTGGGCTTAGATCCTAGCTTTTACCACAGAATTGCTTTTGTAATTTTATACATCATTTAACTTATCTGTAAAATGAGAGCATTATCTTGGAGATTAGATGTGGGGTATATAAAGTGCCTGAAACACAGGAGTTGTGCATAAATGGACGTCATCTTCCTTGCCATCATCACCATCATCATTACAAATATTAGCATCACATCACCTCCTATATACAAAACTACAATGAAAAAAGCCGAGAGTCTGGCATCCAAATGGACATCAAAAGAGGAGCAAAGTAATGAAGTTATTTTTCTCTTCTAAAGTAGCCTTCAGAAATCACCTTTCTTTTCCCTTTTAAATTAATCTTTGAATGCCTCTGGAGACAGGTAATTTTCAAGAGCTGAGCAAATGGGAAGCTGATCCATAGTGGATGGTAATACCTGGGGGATACATCCTGGTTTGCAGAATGTGTGTCATCAGCAAGATCCCACCCATGCAGCACTTTTTAGTTCAAAGGTTACAGCCTCATGCGATTTCAAGCAAGCATCACTGCAGGATACAGTATGTCTTGTAGCTTAAATAAAACTGACCAATAGCCCATCCAGCTAACTCCAGGCCTCTTCCTCAGATAATGACAGAGATAGATGCTTCAATAGAAAGTACAAAATGGGTCAAATATTCATCACCATGCTCCACAACACCACAGAGAATATATTCTTGACCTCAGCCAGTCGTGGAGCCATGCCCAGGGAGGGGCATGAGATCTTACAGCCCTCCTAATAATTTTATCCTTGGAGCCAAACTATACATGTTACTAAGTATATTTATCCACATATAGAGTCCATGGAGATGTTTCATGGTATTCCTTCACTATGCCCTCCCTTTTAATTCTAATTGCTGCTACCTCTTGTTATGGTGCAAAGATGTAATATACATAATAAGAATACCATTTTATTCTCCTGAAGTACAATTATAGAGCTAATTGCCATTGCTGTGTCTTCTCAATGCCAGACCGTGTGCTAAACAACTTTCAGATAGCACTTCTCACCATAATCATGCTAGTGGTATGACAGCACCATTCTACCAATCAGAGGAGTGAGGTCTCAGTGGGTTCATCATTTTACCCGATTTCCTACAGCAGCCATGTGTCAGAGTTGGGTGGAGACCCAGTTCTGTCTGGCTCCAAGGCCATTCTTCCAAAGGAAAAGTGCACTTCTTTTTCAGGGACTTCACAGAGTAGAGAGAGGCAGAGGCCTGATAAATCAGGGCTTAAAATGTAAGGGTGGGGACCACTGCTCTGTACACCTGAAGTAGGGTAATATTGAATGTCAACTACAATTGCAGATAGATAGATAGATAGATAGATAGATAGATAGATAGATAGATGAGATATATGTCAATATAGATATATTTATAGCCATGGATGTAAAGTACGGCATAGGGAATATAGTCTATGGTATTGTAGTAGCTATATACGATGTCAGAGGGGTAGTAGACTTGGGGGATGGTTATCACTTTGTAAGGGATGTAAATATCTAATCATTATGTTGTTTTGTATACCTGAAACTAATAAAAAAGATAATTAAATGAAATTTGAAACATGGAAGGGAGGGGAGCATGAAGGTTTAATATGGACTTCAGAATAGGATCATTCAAGTCAAAGCACTGACACTAGACAGGTGTATGACCTTGGGGAATTTATTTAATCTTTCCATGCCTCAGTCACTCTGTCTGTGGGAATGGAGACTGCCTAAACATGCTTGAGATAATCCCTGGCCTCATACATACCTGGCATAAAGAAAACATGCAACAAATACTGGTTCTCATTTGATACCCATTGTCTTGTGAGAGCATATTATCATTATATACTCACGCAGAAGCTGGCCTGTATAAATGAAACCAAGATGGTAAATTCAGTCACTGCCCAGAACATTGAAACATTTTTTCTCTTACACCACTTGTTCAATGAAAAAATAGGCTTTCTGATCTAATCAGCATAACTGTGTGTCCACAGAAAGTACCCACATCCATCAAACTGAAACCCTTTAAACAACTGATCATTGTCTGTCAAGCCCGTATAAGGCATTTCCAGCGAATTATCCAACAAAATAATGAGAACTTAGCTTCTACCAAACAATGCTTTATTGTGGGGAAAAAAATCTGCTCCTGAGCCAACCTCCCCATAAATCAGTAAAGCGTGCAATTACTGGGACCTGAAGGGAGCAAGGTCATTACTGCTGAACTGATCCGTCCTCCCTGGCTTGCTATAAAGGACCTGAAGTTATTATTTTGTCAGTTTGTGTCTTGTTCATATTTCTCTGTTTATTTGAAACAGGAGAATTATGAGAAAAACATTAGAAAGTGACAGTTTATCATTCTCATCAACGTGTTTGTGTATTTTTTTAGTTCAGCAGTACAGTTTAGATTAAGTATGTATTCTCAAAGAGCAGGTTCCCAGGGTGGAAACCCATTAACTAGTCCTGTGTTGTCAGAAGAGGAACTTCTTTTCCTGTGCCAAAGCTTCCTCCTCCCCTAAGGAGTGGGGGTGGGGTGGGGGTGGGGCGGGAGGGTCAAAGCTGAGTCTATTTCTTCAGATTGCTATTCATCCAACAAAGGTTTGAGTGCTGATTTTCAGTGAGATACTATCCCATGTATTGCAGACACAACCATGAACAAAACAGATTCATTTTCCTGCCCTGAAAAAGAATAGAACCACATGAAGACAATAGAGCCATATATGTCAAAGGGATAAGCTGAGTGCTATCTTTAGTTCTGATAGTAGTAAGCTTTGTGACCTGTTCTGAGCACTCATACGGCTTTGCTGAAACTCATAATAATAATTAAAAAAAAGAAAGTGGGGTCAAGGCCATAGAGCTGCACCATCCATGATGGTACCATTAATCCTAAGTGGCTACTGAACACTTAAGATGTGGTTGGCCCACATTTGGAGATGTGCTCCAAGTGTAAATACAGTGTATTTATCAGAGGTGCCCTAAATGTAAGTGCCAGGTGTTAAAGACTTAAGTATGAAAAGAGAACATAAACTATCTCGTGAATATTTTATATTAGCTGCATGTTGAAATAATATTTTGGGTATACTCAGTTAAATATAATACATTATTTAAATTAATTTTTATTTGTTTCTTTTTCATTTTTTAAAGTGTACCAAAAAATTTTACATTACCTATGTGGCTTCCCTTTGTGGCTTGTTTTATATTTCTATTTCTATTGGGCTAGGGCATGATGGGGGCTGGGTTTGGTGAGGGGTGGGACAGAGATTGGTCAGAGAAGACCTCTCTTAATAATGTAACATTGGGGCGGGACCAGAAGAAAGTGAGGAAAGAATGTGGGCTTCTGAGGAAGAAGCATTTCAGGCTGAGGGAATAATTAAGACTAAATGGAATAATATATGCTACAGAACTAAAAAGGCACTTGACACCCAGTAATAGGGTACACGAGCTCTAAAGATTATTCAAGGCTCCAAAGCCTGGGCTCATGTTTACAGAATTGGTGACATATGATAAATTTTAAAAATTAGTTTTGAATCTTTTTTTTCTAAGAAGGGACATCCAAGATTAAAACTCATCAAGCATTATGGAAAAGTAACTAGATGAGACAAAAAAAACAGAAGACCTGATGCTCACAACTCTGACAAGCTTGGTGACCTTGTGACATTCAGTAACTCACTCAGCCTTTCTGAGTCTCATTCACTGCTCTGTAAAATGGACGGGAAAAATAAACAAGAATATTTGCTTTGCCTTCTGTAGAGAATTATTGTGAAGCTATAGAAAATGATTTAAATTATATAATGCAATAAAAATCACCTTGGAATACTCAAATGATATGTACATGTCAATTTCACCGTTATGAAATTATGAAATTGACATGTACAAGGGGAAACCCAAAACAGTTCTAGTTCATCTGTGTTGCCATTGCCTGTCACACTTCATAGTGAAAAGAGGTTCCTTCATATTTAAAGAAAAAAATCTTGTCAGTAACTGTTCTGGACATTTGCTCTTTGTCCTTCCAGGTGTCTCTAGAGCTTTCGCCAGTCTTTGCTATGATCTGAAAGTAGAATGAGTGTAAGTTTGGGGGTTTTATTCTCTGGTCGGTCTCCATTGGTTGCCTGTGTCTCTTTACCAAATCTCCTGGGAGGCAGCCCTCTCCACTCTGTTGAAACGGGACCATTCTTCTCCTTACCCAGGGTGCCGCTCAATCCTTGTTGGTTTCCTTAAATACAACCCAAACTTTGTAAATACCCCTTTATGAAGGAGTTAGTCACAATTATACAGTTTTCGTGTGCCATCTGTTGCTTAGTGGATCCCTGACTTTCAATGGCTAAGTGTGTGTAAAATGAACTATTTAAATGTGAAAGCAGTTATTGCAAACTTATAAAAGTAGCTTAGGCTGTGTGTCCTCTTACAAAAAAATCTAGGACACCCATCATCCTGTGTAAAGACTCCACTGTTAACAGTTCTTTTTCATGTTGGTCCATGAGCCTGAGCTCCGGGCTGGTGAGTTGGTCAAATTTGTTATTTGTGGTTCCTCTTCTTCCTTACCTTCAGACATCAACTGAGCCCAGACACTTGAATATCAGCAATTAGCTGCTCCTCTTGCATGGCCAACTCTCACCACCTCCTTCCCTAAGCCACAAGCTCCAGTGTTATAAAGGTATACCCTTCAGATCATCGAGAAGGCAAAACTCCCTTCCGACTCTGGGCCTTGCCCACTGTGCCAGATGGCAGCAGTGCCCATACTGCTCTCTGCCTGGCTGGACCTGCTCAGGTCCTTTACTAACCTCAAACACTAAAAAGAAACCATGTGCCCCTTTCCCATATGCACTTAAAATAAAAACAATACTCAATAAAAGACAAAAATGCCTGTATTTCCAAATTAGAACAGAGTTTCTAGGGTTTCTGATCCCGTTTACGTTTCATGGGACCAAAATTGTCTTATTTTTGAGGTGACACTGCACTGCTGTTTAACTGAGCTTGTAGTTGCTTTGCCTTCTCAGGCACCTATCAATGCTCCCCTCCACTCTTCAAGGTTCTAGTCAGGTGCAATTTCCTGCTAAAAACTGTCAATAAATCCTGGTCTCTGGATTAAAAGCCCTACTTCTCGTGTACATGAGACATATAGTGTGTACCTCCAGCCAAGTCCTGAGCATACCTCATTGTCATCACCGGGTTACCTGTCTCCCTCCTAAGTGCCACTTTATCCTCTTTCCCTACTTTATTTTATTTCACAGTCTTTATCAGCATTTGATATTACTTATTTGCTTCTTCATTCATTATCCTTTTTTTTCCACTAAAGGTAAGTTCATGATATGTTTTTTTGTTTCTTTGTTTGGTTTTTATTTATTTTTTTTTATTTTTTGAGGGCAGTGCCACTGACCCTTATATGTGGGACCCAAACCGGGGCCGCTGGCTTATCAAGCCAGCGCTTAACCACCGTGCCACTCGGCCAGCCCATGATATCATGTTTTATCTATCACAGTATCCCCAGTAGCTAGAACAGTACCTGGCACATAGTAGGCCCTCAAATATCTGTTATATTCATGAATGAATGAATAAACTCACATTTCTCACACAGTGTTGGACAGAGTAGGTGTTTATTAGTAAATGCTTGTTTGGATGCTGAGTAGTTTCACTCTAGTACCCCACTGCAGGGGCCTGCTATTTCATGTATCTACAAGAAGAGGTCTAATATGGTGCACAGGTAACCATGGTGAACTGGAGAGAGTCCTAGTCATCCAGAAGGAGCACCTGGAACTCAACACCAGGCATCTATTATCACTTGAGAATGTAGGCTTGGTGCTGCCAAATCTTCCCATATTTGAGAAAAGCCAAAATTCTTGATATGTCTATGTTAAAATGTCTCCATTTTAAACAGCAGTAATGAATTAAAAACATTATTAAATGTTATGTGACCCTAATGAAATGTCCACAGTATAATGCAGCCAGTGCGCTATCAGTTTGAGAACTCTGCCCCCCATCCCTGCCCTATAAAATGTATCCATAAAAGAAGGCAAACTTTAATAAATATCAGCACCCTGAGCTTGTGAGTTTCTTTAAACACATCAAAAGTAATTTCTTAACATAGATTAAGAAGGACCAGCAAATGTACACAGAGACACACAGGGGGTGTCAAAAAAATATACACACATTTTAAGAAAGGAAAAAACTGTATTAAAATTGTAATACTCAATATACACCTAAAACAGAAGATGAATACATGTCATATGTATACATTTTTTGGCACCCCCAGTGTGTGTGTATGAGTGTGAGTGTGTGTGTGTGTGTGTGTTTTCACATTTCTCTTGTATAATTCCATAGAATATGATATGAAAAAAAAAATAGAACTTAATTTGAAACTTCATCAACAGTGAATTCTACTGCACTAAAAATTCAATGATCTCAAGGATCCCATGATCTTCTGTTCCTTTTCATTGTGTTTTTCTTCTTCCTAAGTGGGCACAGGAGGGCACAGAACATGAGAGTAAGAAAGACTTATTCCTCAAAAGTCATTTTGCCAATCTCTTCATTTCACAGTTGAGGAAATGAAGAGTGGTAGAATAAGAGACTTGCCTGAAGTCATGTGATGGCAGAGCTGGAGACAGACCCCACTCTGTGTCCCACTGCTTCTTTCTAGCACCCTTCCCATTCACCTGCTCCACTGTGCCTCTCCTGTGGTTCGGACCCTTTGTATCAGATGTGGATCCACATGTTTGCACTTAACTCTCTGGACCGCCCTCTGCTTTCTACCCCAGAAGTATTTAATGGCTCCAATCCTGCCACTCCCACACCTAGCCCTGGTTGCCAAAGCCTCAGCCTGGGACATGTGCCCAGATGAGTTCAGTCACCAGCGAGAAAGCATAACCTGACTAATGATGGTGGAGGTGGGGGTGGGAAGTGGAAATTAACCATCCCTGTACACTGCGGAACATCTGATGCACTGCTTTCCCTCCTCCAAGGGTCTAACTCCCGTCCACGTAATAACTTGTCCTTAAAATAGGTCCTCATTGGTCACAGGACTAAAAATGACTAAAAAAAAAAATCACCTTACTTTCTCTACAGGGCCAAAACAGAACAGACTTCAACAAGGCCATACAACCTTATATGACTATGTGCTGACTTACCACAAACTTGTTGAGAATTTTGTCAGCTTTGATTTTTTTTTTCTAACAGTTTGATTAAGACATTGTTCACATACCATACAATTCATCCCTCTAAAAAACAGTCAATTTTTGAGAGTTCACCTCTAGCTTCTTACACTGCAGTCAATGAAAATGCACAGAGCTGTACAAAAAGCTGTTATCTTTTGGTAGAAACTGCAAGGAGGCCAGAGATTAATTTTTGCATTACTCACAGTATATTAATAATTTGAGGGTACAAGAGAGAGGATTTTCTGACTTTTTCTAAGCTTTAGCTGATCCCTTGAGGAGAGGCAGAAATTGAGGCTCTAAGGTCACATTTTTAAATTCATGTCTACACTAGCTTTATAAGCTTATGATCAGAAATGACCATGAACCAGGAGGGTTTATTCCAGTTCCTAATCCTTTTTGGTGCTAAAGAGTCAATTATAATTAAGACCAACACCCGAAAGCCTAAAACATTGCTTTGCATACACCATGAGGGCAGCTGTTTGGATAACAGAATGCCACATTTCCTAATAATCCATTTCTGGGGAAGGGGCATCTAGAGAGATAGAAGAAAATAATGAGAGATAGATAGAGATAGAGAGAGATGATAGAAAGGAATGTAGATTCTAACACCAGAGATAAAATCAGGGGTAGGGTTTAGAGAGCTGACAGTTTATTCTTTTCTTCCTTCTTCAAGTGGCTGCCTCAGCCTGCACTCCTCTGAACAGGAAGACAGACATAGCCATAGAGACAATTTGAAAAGCTTGACGAAGTTTAACTTCAAAGGCTTTCAGTAGCTTACCTCTAATAAAACCCAGATGTGATTCAAACTTGAGTGAGTCTTACTTGCCAAGAGTATTTGTTCTTATTTAAAGGAAAACTGAGTAATCTAATGATCTGAATCACACTGCCTGCCAGGGGAGAGAGGTGCTTAGTTTAAATAGTTATTATTCTTTTTAAATAACTCCTATTTAGATTGGCTTCATGATGTGACTTACAAATCACATCATCTTTATTAAAGGCACTTAAAATATTCCACATGAAGTGAAATTCCGAATGCTTGATTTACTATAAATTGTGCACAGGTGTGGAATTGTTTACAGTCCTTTGGTACCGCAGGAAGTCAAGCTTTCATCTATATTTCATGGTGGAGCGAGTGCTGTTTAACTCTGAAATGTTAGGATCGTTACAAGGAGGCTTAAAATATGAAGCCATTGTCAGTGCAGAGAACTTTAAGAATCAACCATCATCATGGTATCTCCCTAAAAGACACTGCAAATGCTTCTTTGTTAGAAGCTTGAAAGGGAAGATCTCTGCATGTAGAAAGCATGTAGTAAATAAAGCCCTAAATGCTCTCGGGAGAAAAAAATAATGCAGATTAGAAAAGTGTACGCTAATAGAGGCAAAACCTGAACCAGGCTCCCCGGGAACAGCAGCCCTTGCAAAGCCATGGCTGATCCGAGGACAGCTATACATTTCTTCTGAAGGTGAGATCATTTGAGAAAGTACGTACTGGTCTCTTTAACTGTGTCTTGGTTAATGTTTCCAATTAGTAATAGCAAGTCCCTAAGCAGCCCTCAAAGATCAGAAAAATACAAATTGTAGAAGACGACAGATCAGCTCTTTCAAAAGCTGAAGAGTGAGTAGGATTGTGTGTGAGTGTGTGTGTGTGTGTGTGTGTGCGCGCACGTGCGTGCGTGCACTCTTAGTGACCTGAAGTCATTTATTTCGTGGTGACGTGGAGGAACTCTGGGCTGGAAACAGACAGCTGGGTGTTAGTGCTGGTCTGGTGCTAAACGCATGTGGGACTTGGGGTAGGAACAACCCCTCTGGGGCTCTTTCTGCATCTGTCAAAGGAGCAGCTGGAAACCATATCTGTACTTCCTCTTAATTCCCAAGGCAAGGTGAGATCTAATATTAGGCCAGAGCTCCTGAGTAGAAGCTTAAAATTGTTGTGATTGTGAGTAAAAAGAGACAAAAAACAAAAAGTCACTTAGGGTTAATTTTGGTTACTATTATTAACGTGGGCACTAACATGGCAGCAGCAGTAACTCTGGAACACTTACTATATCAAGGTACTGAGCTGTGAAATTTGCAAGTTCACTTCATTGCCTCCAGACTAAGGTAAAGGAACTTATCTAAGATGGCACAGCTCAAAAGTGGCAGAAATCAGATGTAAATTCAGGTAACTCAGGCTACTGTGGCTCAATACCACTGCTCTTAACCATTGGCATAGCCTCATGTAATTTGGGATTCCTGAATGTTCCAGCCAATCTCATACCTCCCTCCCATCCATGGACATTAAAGGTGCCTTCATATTTTACCAGTTTTCTTTAAGAAATTGTTTATTGCAAGTCCCAGAGTATGAAAGTAAACTTGATGTTATTCGTTTACATTACTCTGAATTAAAAAGACATATTTATTCCCGCCTTTTCATTTTATTTTATTTTTTGTTTTTTCATTTTTTTGGTATTAAATGTTAAAAATTATTTTATTAGGGTATGGTTGGAATCCATTGAATCCTAATGTTTATATTTTATCACCAACTACTAAAAAACAATACATTTAATTGTAAGAATTTCAACTGATTTGTGCTAATAGCTTTCATTGGCTCTTCTTTTTACAATCAACCATTTAATTGAGCCAATGATTAAAATATCTGGAGTGTGTTATACACACACACACACACACACACACACACACACACACAGTAATACACTGATCATAATGCCCTTACTAGGACTTAAATATCATACAGCAATTTTTCCTTGAAGGCAGGTTTGCCTCCAAAGCCACTGTGGTAGAAGAATGTATACTTAGAGACTTGAGACCACATGCATAGGCTTGAATTAAAGTTGTGATTCAAATTCTTGTAAGCCCAATGCTTCTTTTCAGATTTCTTAAAATAAAAAGTGTACAGACCACAAATATAATACATGTCAGTGCATTACACACTTTCCATTAGGAGGTAATGGATACCAAACTGCTTACTTTTATTTCCCATCTCCTTCAGGATCTCACATACCTTTAGTAATGGTGATGCACATAAATTCATTTTGCTTTGATGAGGCAAGTAAATACGCTAAAGGGCAGGTATATTGCTTGTATTCAGTGCCATATTCTCCTTCCAAATGCTCAACCCCTTTCTTATTTTATGACCCACAGTCATTTGCACCTACTTCTCACTAATACCTTGGTCCCTATGAGTTTCCAGAAAGTCCCACTAACCGTCAGCTCACTGACCATTCTCTTAACAGAGGCAGGGGCTCTCTCAGACAACTATACCCCTCCCTAGGCTTGCTTGGAAAAAAACCTCACCTCTTTCCTTAGTCTCTTTTTCTATTCCCAAAGCATCGGTCTCCTCAATTCCTAATTCTTTTCAATAGAAGTGACTCTTGCATGCTATTGGAAGTAAAAACCCTCACAATTTTATAGACTATATGAAAAAAACCTTCAAATACTGTACTTAACAAAAGAAAAGGTATAGATGGGAGCGACTACATTTTTTTTCAATATTTGCTTTAAAAGTAAACATTTTTTCCAGTTTCTTACAAAGTTAACTCTTACAACATGACCCAGTTCTCCCACTCCTAGATATTTCCCCACTATTTCTGAATGTATACAGTGGAGTTACTTGTAATCATCCAAAAAAATAAGAGGGCCGGCCAAGTGGCACGGTGGTTAAGCGCTGGCCTGGGAAGCCAGTGGCCCCGGTTCGGGTCCCACATATGAGGGCCAGTGACACTGCCCTCAAAAACAAAACAAAACAAAAACTGGAAATAAGGAAATTGTCCTTCAACAAGTGAATGGATTGACAAAATACAGAACACCCATGTATGAAATACTATACGTAAAACAGTCAACAAATAAAAGTAAACAAATTATTGGTACACAAAACAACATGGATGAATCTTGAAGGCTTTAGGCTGTGTGCAAGATGCCTATCTCCAAAGACTACATACTCTATGGTTCCATTTATCTGATATTCTGAAAAAGGCAAAACTGCAGGGACAGAAATGCTTCTGGGAGCTGGGGACTGAAGTAGATATTTCCTGTCAGACAGCATGAAGTATTTGCAGAGAAAAATGGAACAGTTCTTGGTTTTAATTATGGTGTTAGTTATTCGTAACTACATGCATTTGTCCCAACTTGGGGAACTACAGACTACAGGGATGAATTATACCTTAATAAATATAAATAGACAACAATAATTTTTAAAAGTAAATTGGGTCTGCCAAACCCAATAATCTGGTGAGACAGGTGCGAGTGATACAAGTTATACAATGTCAGAGACAGGACTGCGAGGAGAAAATTCTGAGAATAACAGTCTCCTTCAAAGGGAAAAGACTAAGGACGGGGTGTTGTGTTCTGAATCTTGTCATTGGCCTTGTCTCCCTCTGGCCACAGTGGAGGGGACACAGAGTGAAAGTCAAAGCCAGAGCAGCTTTATGAAGTCTCTGTGATATAGGCTACATGGAACTAAAAAAAAAGCCCTGGGCTTTAGCTTGGACTCTCGGAACTGCTTTGGAGAATTTGACCTGAAAAAAGACAATCCGGTAGCTGAAGAGTGACAATACAGTCTGGGAGAGCAGTCGCTGGGCCAGGTCATGAAAGAAGCCCTAGAAAGAGGGCATGTGAACTGCTGCTGAGGAAACATCCAGCTGACCTACCCAATTCCCAAAGCCCATTTTGTCTTCACATGGCGCAGCTGTATGGATTGTTCTGAGTTCTTATGAGGCGACTTGACCTTTTTCTATCTCCTGAATTTTTCTCATAAGCCTCCATTACCTGGTGATTGGATCATTCAACAGCACAGTGCCTAGTGGTGGGCAGTGACTAATCTGCACCCCGTTTCTCATTTAGTGTGTCACAGTCCTCACATCTTTCCAGGTGTGATCCTCAGTCATGTTTACCTACACTCAGGCATGCTTGTGACAGGATTTGTTAAATTACAGCCAGAATAAAGAAGGGATCTGTGCTTATTCTGCAGATTCCCAGTGTAGGAAGTGACATAAGGTTTGGGGACCATGGATGCTTTAGTATCACCTCTATAACATTTCCTCTAAGAAGTTATCTAGCCTGTCCTTGAATTCCTATAGGGTGGAGGAACTCATCACTACCTGAGCTAGGCTGATTAATTTTTCTGATGTTAAGAAGTTCTTTCTAAAATTCGGTCATTCTTCATGAATCAAAATACTCAAATTATTTCTGTTAGTCAATAGCCTCTCTGATTTTCCCTTATTCCCTCCTCTAGCAGAGCTATGTAACCTTTGTCCTTGGGCAGCTGAACACCCCCCCCACCCCCCCACCCCGGGCCTGACTTTCCCCACCTTTCAAAAGGTTTTCCTAGAAATAAAATATAAAATCTTTTTTCGCTATAATAATTTCAGAATTTCTTACATTCTATTAATAAGTTTGTAAAGATGAGATAAATGCTTAGGATATTGGGAAGAGATTCACCTGTGTCTCATTTCAACATTTTTTTTTTACAGCTGTAATTACAGAACAATTCTGTTCTAAGTAATCTAGCTCTGACAGCCCCAGTGCCATACATCATTGACATGCAGTCTGTAGCTATCATGTGGAGAAAATGAACAGAATATGCCCTAAAAATCACTCATTCATTCTGCCTTTTCAAATTTTAAAACACAGCTAAGTAATCTGAGTGTTTATATTTAGATTTACTGACATATTAATTTTCCAAAAACATTGAAACGAAAATAAACCATATCCAAGGCCAATCCCTATCTTCTACAAGAAGGGGAGGGAGAATTCTGAGACTCGTTGAGATCAGACAACAGCACTGAGGCTGGACCTGCACCTGGAAAACCCATTTTTCTACCTTTCCCATATCACTGGGCGTGGCAATGAATATATAAAATTATAGAACAAATAACTACCGTGTTCAAAACAGACAATGATGTGAATGTCATTTTGCTAATTAAAACCCTTCCAGAACCATTCCCTATAACCTATTAAATAATAATATCTAAACCTGTATTTGATAGAGCATTTGAGGCCTTTTCTAAAGGCCCCATCCATTTTTCTGTCCCCTCTGCCACCACCTACCACCATGGCCTTTGTTCTCTATGACAATGGACAAGTGACGATCCCCTATACTTGCCTTGTTTTTTCACATCCTTCACCTCTGTTCACTATGGTCACTCTGACCTAAAATATCCTTCCCTCCTGGAAAACCACTATGGATGTCCAAAATCCTCCCCTCTTGGTAAGCTCATGGTCTCTTCTTGTCTAATACTTCTTAATGTGGAGTGTCACTCTCATCCCCATATTTCAACTTGTAATCTTTCTATAACCTGTAACATCGTCATATTTGTTTGGTTTAAACCATGATGAAATTATATTATTTTAAATAACAGAAAAGTACAGAGCTAAGAAAAATATTTCTCAGTAATTTATACACTTTTCCAAAATTCTATTAAATAAAACTTTGATTTTGAGAAGTTTCACTCTACTCATATTGGTATTCAATGTAAAAACTACATGCTGAAAGACACAAGAATAGTTCTTATAGAGACTGTTCAGGTTTGCAAATATGCTCACTCTTGAAAACCTGGATTTACTGTTGTCTAAAGACTGAAGACCTATTGGCTGCTTTTTTCCACTTTGAGCAAATATAGTTTTTTCTACTCAATCAAGAGTAATTTGTTTCTTGCATCCATTATACCCTTTCAGCCTCCACTGGCAGTGAATTAATTCATTCTCTATTTATCTCCTGAAATATTGCAATAGACTCCTAAATGGCTTTGATGCTTTCAGTCTGAACCCACTACACACACAAAAACACATATATATACATACTCTCCCTTTCCAAGTTACCAGTAGTGCCAGATTGTTAAATACAGTTGACTCTTGAACAACATGGATTTGAACTGTGTGGGCCCACTTTATACCTGCATGTTTTGCATTAAACACTGTCAGCCTTTCCTATCTACGGGTTTTGCCTCCATGGGTTCTACCTACCCCAAATCGAAAACAGTATTTTCACATTCGCAATAGATTTGCAACCGTGGATTCCCAGCTGCAGACCTCAAATATTGTTTGCAATCTGTGGTTGATTAAATCCACTAATGGGAAGGGCTGACTAGTTAGGTTTTGCCAGAGGCAAAAGTTATAGGATTATTCTTGACTCCATGAGGGTCTGCGTTCCTAACTCTCCTGTTGTTCAAAAGTCAGCTGTATAAGGACCAGTTTCCAATGTAAAAATAATTTTCTTTCACTTCCCTACCATGCAACTCGGCCAACCTTGGTGCCTCCAACAGACAAAGCCACCAGAATAAATTAAAGTAAGATGATTCCTCTATTCCCATTGTCAGAAGCCAAGGACAAAGCTACACACATGGGGTAATAATCTCTTCACAAATCCCCAATGACTCCACCAGCTGAGTATAAGCAAAGTCCCATTCTAGAGGAATAAATGGCCCCTCTGTAGATTTCCGCTAATGAAGAGGTAGCCTCCACAAACTCTGGGTGCTCCTGCAAACTTCTTCTGCAGTGTTTCCTTTCACCATCTTCACTGAGATCACTGTATTCCCTTTAACCCTGCCATGCGGTGGTTGTTTCTCTTCCACCCTCCTTGGACCACTGGGCATGGAAGTGGAGTATATGTTCTCCTTGCCTCTTATCACCATTCCCAGGGAATACTCCTTCCCCACTCCCCAGCCTCAAGTTTTACATATTCAGAGCAACCTCTGTTGCTGTCACTATCATTGTTGCTACCACTAATAACCCCCAGGATGATCCTCTTCTATTTTTGATGGTGTCTGCAATTGTTTCTCGACCACCATCTCTTACACTATTTTTGATATACCTTGTGATTTCAATATACCCATAAAAACCAATACTTACAGTTCACTGGAGTTTCTGCTCTTTGGCCTCCTATTACCCAACAATCTTGTTTTGCACTCTACTCCCCCACTCTTTCCCACAGTCATAGACGAAACCTCACCTTTCACAATAACTGCAACTTCACCATAATGTCAGTTTCAAACACAGTCCTCCAAACACCACCCTCTTTATTTACTGGTCATCCCTACTACACCAATGCAAACAATCTTTCATCCCATGAGTACCTACAATCTGTTGATCTCACCACCTTTTCAGTCCTTCACGCTGTTCATGCTTTTCTATCTTTACTCAGCTTAAAGCTTTGGTTCATCATTATAACATGCTTACATGAGCCCTCAACTCCCAAACCCTTTCTTGCTTCATTGTCCTCTTGAGTCAATGAAACCATGCTTAAGTTTAAATATTTGTCTACTTATGCCCACGCTCATGCAGCTGATTGGGCAAGACAAGAAATTAAATGTGTCATGACTGCCCTCAATTTAATCCCATGTTAGCATCCAGAGGACCTCTCATGCTGCCCAGTAAATAAACAATGATTTCCAAGGCTGTTCACTTACTCTCCTTTTTTTCCTAAATAAATGTTTCATTTTTTTTCTTCTTTCTCTTGAAACTTCCAATACCTCTTCCCCAACCCCTCTGAGCCAATGGCCTTGCTCCACATGTCACTGAGAAAAGGGAAGCAAAAAAAGAAAACTACCATAAATTCCCATCATCTCATCTGTGCCTACATTCTCTACCACCCCTACTTTCTATGAAGTAACTATATTCCCAGCTAAGGCCAATCCTTTTTCTTGATCCCTGCCCTGAAATCTGAACACAAACATCACTCCTTCAGTTTCCCCTCTCTTTTCTTCATCATCAAATTTCCCTCCCTAAATGTCAGTCCTATTAATTGTCAAACATGTTATTATTTCTCCCATCTTCAAAAAGGAAAACAAGCAAACAATTTTCCCAATCCCACATCCTTCTCCAGCTAGCACTTAATTCTCTCCTTCCCTTTCCAGGAACGTTCCTTGAGAGGGTTGTCTATAAGGGCTGTTTCCAAAAATCCCTATTCCTATTTTCTCTCAATCCCAGCAGCCAAGGCATTTGCTCACACCATGCCACAGAAAACTTCTCTTACTAAGATCACTAAAGATAATGCCCAGTCCTCGTGTTACCTAACTGACTGATCCTTTCTCTTTGAATCATATGTATTGGTTTTCCTCCTCCTGCTCTAGCTACTCTTTCTTATTCTCCTTTGCTGGTTCTATCTAATCCCCATGGCCCCTAAATGTTGAAAAACCTTAAAGTTGGGTCTTTGTAACTTACTGAATTTCTATTTATATCGTACTTATACTAATTTCTTTGGCACTCTCTTCCAGTCTCATGTTTTAATAACATCTATATGCTGATGACTCCCACATTTATATCTCTAGCCAAGACCTTCCCCCTAGACTTCAGACTCAGTACATCCAACTGCCCACTTAATATTTTCCATGTGCAAATCTAACAGGCCTTTCAAGACTTCATGTTCAAAGTCAAACTCCTGCTACTCACCCTTCAGATCTGCTTGTCTCAACATTGTCTTCCTGTCAGGAAATGGAAGCTCCATCCTTCTATTGCACTTACTGAAGCCCCATCAAAATTTTGAATCATTCTAAATATCCTATCCCTCAGCAAACCCTGTCAACTCTACCTTTGAAATACACATTCCCCACCACCTCTGCTCTTACCACCCTCCTCCAGTGCACTATGATGCCACAAGTGAAATATTTTGATAGTTTCCTAATGGGTTTCCTTATTTCCAACCTTATCTATGTTCAAGCTATCTCCAACACAGCAGCCAGAATGATACTATTTAAACACATGTCAGATCATTTCTGTCCTTCTGGGACAGAGTCCACATTTTAACAAGATCTCAGGCAACCCTACTGCAGTCACATTATGCAATTGTTGCTCAATTTTAAATCTAGGCACCCTGGTAAAGAAATGTTACGGGGCCGGCAGAGTGGCACGGTGGTTAAGCCAGTGGCCCCGGTTCGGTCCCACATATGAGGGCCAGTGACACTGCCCTCAAAAAAAAAAAACATAAACAATAAAAAAAAAAAAAGGAAATGTTACATAGTGAAAGTGTTCTGGTCCAGACAGAGCTCTCTCTCATACCTAGTTCTATGACCCTGGATGCTTTCACTTCTCTTGACCACATTTCTTCATTGAAAAATAAGGAGAAAGCAAGATGGACCTAGAATAGTGGTTTTCAAACTTAGCTGCCCATTGGGATCATCTGAGGATCTTGAAAACAATACTGATGCATAGTTCTAGCTTCTAGAGAATCTAATTTAAGTTGGTCAGGAATGTGGCCTGAGCATTGGTATTTAGAAACTTCCCTCAGTGATTCAAATGTGCAGTCAAGGCTGAAAACCACTGGCTTAGAATAGTGACTCTTAAAGTGTGGTCCCTGGACAAGCAGCATCAGCATCACCTGGAAACTTGTTAGACATGCAAATTCTCAGGTCCTACCTCAGACCCACTGAATCAGAAGGGGTGGAGTCCAGCAACTTGTGTTCAACAAGTCCTCTGGGTAATTCAGCTGTTAATGCCAGCGTGAGAACACTGACCTGAAGTGATCAAGTTCCCTTTCATTCTGTAAAGCTGCTCTCAGTTTAGCACGGATTTCTAATTGGATATGTTAATGGTATGTTTGCCCTCTGAGTCCCATAACATCTAATTTGAAGACTTTCTATTTGGGGGTAGTGGGGAGGAAAGAAGAGGAGCTTTTCAGGGAGATATCCAAATGGTGACCAAACCAAAGCAAAACAAACAAAAACTACCTAGATAGCAGCCATGTAATTCCTTGCCCCTTTTTCCTGTAAGATGGACTTCACAATAGAAGGGGCATGAAGAGAACACACCCACCTGCTGAATGACACCCTTCGCTTAGACTCTCCCTTTAACACATCTCTCCCTATCACGAAAAAGTGGTAATAGAATTCTTTTCTAAGGAGCATGGTTTAAATGTAAATAGAACCCTCTGGTCTATATTCCTGGAAAGGGGCACACTCACCTCCCCTTCTCCGTTGCTGGAATGGTCGCCTAGAAGTTGCCTATCTCAGCCAGGTTATCATTTACTCTGCACTTACAGAGACCCAGGGATAGTCATAGAATGTAAGATTCCCGGGCCGGCCGAGTGGCGCATTGGTTAAGAGCTGGTTTGGGACGTCAGTGGCCCTGGTTCGGATCCCACATATGAGGGCCAGTGACACTGCCCTCTACAGCTAACAACAGCTCCACCTAGAGCTGTGCGAGCCCCGGCGATGATGTAGACTGCAGCCCCTGCTGCAGTGGGCTGCCATAGGCTACAGTGAGTGGCCGGCAGCCAGCGTGAGCTGCCAAGAGCCGCAGTGAGCGACCATCCAGAGGCCAGTGACCGATCTGCCTCAGCCAGGAAGAGCACAATGACAATGCCAACATGGGCCACTGAAGCAACATCCTCCGCAACTAGAATGAAGAACAGAAGGATGGCAACTTGTCTGTTCCCCTTCCCCGATTCCCCAATACTGTTCCTCTCCCTCAGTTACCCAATAAAATCTTTAAAAAAAAAGAATGTAAGATTCCCACCTTCAGGCAGAGAGTTGAAGCAGGGTATGTGTTTGGACACTTCACTGCATAGAGAAAAAGGGCAAGTGGAATCCTTTGGACAGGCTGCATCTCTCAGAGATCTGAAACATCCTTCCTATCGTTATAAAAAGAAGTCATCCAAAGAAGAGAGTGCCAAAATTTGGCATATCCTAAAAATGATGGCACAAAACCAGGATAATCCCCCTTGTGAAACATAAAGAAAGAACTGTGCCTTCAGTTTCTTTGAGGTTTTATAATGAAAATGAGGACAAGAATATCCTATTTTAGAGAGCACCTAATTTATTTTAAAATGCTTTTGATCCTTAAATCCCTGAGCAATAATAGTAATATTAAGTCAGACTATTTTAAGTGGTGGAAGGGAAACGTTACACTTTATGGGAAAGATGTTTATAAATACACAAAGCCTCTCAACTGTATTTTATAAGGATCAGATGGAATCTGAAGGCCAGCCTGACATTTTATGTCTGAACTGTAATAGTGTACCATCTCCCAGAGGTATTTGCAAACAGCTAGCAGGGCAGCAGGGGTGGCACCTCGTGCCCAAAAGAGGTGAGTAATATAAGTTGCTGTTTCTAACAGACGTGCAGTACAATAGTGGTTCCCTCCTTTTTGGCTGCAGGAACCAGCGAGCAGCTCTGGATAAAATCTTTTCCTTACTATACACCACCATGTGTATAACAGAAATTTGATGTGATATGCACCCTAGCTTTCTTCCTCTCTCTCTCTCTCTCTCTCTCTCTCTCTCTCTCTCTCTCTCCCTCTCCCTCTCCCTCTCCCTCTCCCTCTCCCTCTCCCTCTCCCTCTCCCTCTCCCTCTCCCTCTCCCCTATACCTCTGAAAAACAATGTTTTCAGACATCCTTTGCTTAGGCCTTATCTGTTTGCCTTGCCTCTTCTTTTCTCTTTTTCTGCAGCAGGAAATGCAATGGGACCCATAAAACAGGCTTAGGGCTACCTGACTGACTACAGCCCAGTCTGAATTCTTAGAAGCCTGGGTCCCTCCTGCTGGAGGAACATAGAATTCTATCTAGCCCCCAGTTAAGGAGCCATTGTGACCTCTGAAATTTAGGTTTGATGTTCCTCATCTCACCCCCTTCTGAGGCCCATTAGGGTTCCATGCCATACCTTCAAACTCCTTCTATTTCCTGTCCCCTGATATGAACTAGAATGCCTTGCGAACCTCTGCACCTAAGAGACTAGGTCCTGTTCTCCAGGTTTTAAACAAATTTTGCAGCCTGCTGATGCTGAACATAGGTCAGAGAATCTGAAAGTAGCCCTAATTGCCTCCAAATCTACAGTGTAATTGGCCTTATTCACCAGATTTTCTTGTCTTCGTCTCCGCCATTCAACATACCTTTGAGAGCTTGAGCATCTTTTGGATAGTAGGTTTGACCCACTGTCCTTGGTTAGCTTCCCAGGCCCATGCAGTCCTGGCTTACCCTTCTGCCTACTCAGCTATGTGTTGTCTTCTACCTTGACACCTCACATCTGGCCTGCTCAAGTTAGGATCCAGGTAGTTTCCCCGATATTATATAAGGTAAAAGGACGACGAGTTCCGATGCCCACCTAACCAGTACAGTGGCATTTTCTTTCTCAGCATCAGTTTATGGAAAAACAAAACAAAACAAAAAACCACCAAGGTTTTACCAGATTGCAGAACCACAAGGCCTGTGTGACACCATCACAGGACATACCCACCTAAAAAAATACATTTAACTAAAAACTACTTTTCTTACCTTTTAAAAACAAAAGACCTCCTGAATGTGAAATAATAAAACAAGCAATAAAAACCCCACAGCTTTCTGAGGCTGTACCATAGGTCAGTTGCTTTACTGAGGTCTGTCCATTGAATTCCCCTCAACAGCACACGTTACACATTTTTGCCACTTCACAGGTGAGAAAAGAGTGCAGTCAGGGCTTCTGCCCAACTGACTCACCTAGTTAGTGGCAGAGGAGGCATTCAACTCATTCCAATCTTGGCTCAAATATGAGCTTCCTAAGGAGGCCCCTCCAGGAAGCTGGCCCACCGCCCCACGACTTTGCCAGATCAATTTTGAACTGTGTTTCCCACCTATAGCACTTATTATATTCTAACATACTATATTATATTCTAATTATGCCTGCTGTTTAATATCTGTTTCTTCCCAAGAAAATGTAGATTCTTCAAGGGCAAGGATCTTCGTGCTGTCCACTGGTGTAACCTCCAGAGTATAGAACAGTGCCTGGAACGTGGCAGAACTCAGTGTACATGTGAGGAATCTACCAAAAATAAATAAAAATGGCTGAATACTGCCTATGCTCTTAACTACTGCTCTATACTGCCTCTGTTCTGTGCAGAAATAGAAATTCTATTTCACTCTATGCTGAGTCATTCTCTCTGGTAACGATTCAGGGAGGGTGAGCAGGAGAGCTTCTCCCACCATTCTGGTCTCACTGATGGCAAAACTCAAAGTTATAAGTATTCAAGTATGCCTTTATGCCTTGCAGTATAGAGACTGATGAACAATGAGAACTTAAAATCAATAAAACCCTAAAAACTAATTGCTCATTAGGGCATATTTAAATGTTTGCTAGTCATTGGCTAAAGAACAGGCAATACTTATTTCACAACCCGCAGTGAAAATGGATTATCTCCCCGCTCTACTGTCTTTGATGATAAAGCTGTTATTTCCACAAGCAGTGGAAGACAGTGTGAATGGAGGACGTTGGCAATATTGTCAATTCTGGGGAACTCTGGTGGGCAGGCAGCTTTTCTCACCCCACAGAGTATTTTAAAGATAAGTTCTTTGGCTCGCTCAGTGCTTTACCAGCTTCTGTAATCTCTCAGAATCCAGTCCTGGATGGGCCTGTCAGTTGACTGAGTGGGAAATCTGGCACAAAACGAAAACAAGGGAGGTTTAGAAGGATAGCGACAGCCAGGAAAGCCAGAGCGATAAAGAGAAAATGTCTTAATAACCCAAGAGACGACACCACACACGATACATGCTAGGCAGAATCCTGTGACAGTAAATGACGTGGCTAAGGAGAAAGAAATGGAGTCTGAGATCTCCTTGGAGATTGAAGGGGGTTAATTGTAGGTCCAGTTTGGAATAAATCACCAGGTGATTTTTCATTAAAATCCCTCCAGAGCTACGAGATGCAGGAGTAGCCTGCCTCTGGCCTCCCATTTACAATGCATGAGTTTCCTTCTTCCATTTATCCATTCTCCATCCATTCAGTAATCATTTACTGACTATATCAAATCACGCTGGATAACCAACTGCTACCATATACACTAAGAACATTTTATTATACATATTATATCCGTTATCGCATTCAAGAACAACCCTACAAGGAAACTCAGACACAAACGTCCAGCATCAGGGAATTTGGCCAGGGTCACTCAGCTGACAGGAACAAGAGGTGGGACTAAAACCAGGCACCCTGACAACAGAACATGGGACTTAAATCATGTCTCAGCACTGTGCAAGAAATGCCTCTACCTGGAAAGTCCTGCAACCCACCACAAACATCTGTCCTGCTACCTGAACAAGACGTTTCCCAAAAGGGGAAAAAAATGATACACCAACTCTGGCTAAGCACCTCAACCATCTGGGAAGCTCTTACATATATTTCATAATCATTTTCAACTAGTATAGCTCTTATCTTTGCTAATGCAGAGTAATACAAACAAGAGAACAACAACAAAAAAGTGGCTCAGATTCCAATGACAGATGACCCTTCATAAGAAACAAAATGTAAACCAGTCATTCCACATATAGCAACTGAGCACCTATGATGTGCCGGGCATGGTTCTGAGGCTGGGCACAGAGCACTGAATGAAACAGACATGGGCCCCTGGCTGAGGGGAGCATTCGATTTGCACAGAATGATTTAAAAAACATAAGTCCCACCCGACTCTATTAATAACAACTGCTAACAATTTCTTATGTTTCTTTTTGGCAATGGCTATATCAGTATCAGTATTAAAAAAAACAAAAACATTTCTTCTATTTTTACTCCCAAAAGGATTTATTTTGGAATTCTTCTTTACCCTTTTGAGCCTTGCTTTTACTGCTGTTACATTTTATTTTCTTTTTCCTTATCACAATATGAAGATATACTTACTTTTTCATGGCTGCACACTATTCCAACATTTTAAATGTACCATAATTTTATTTAATGTACCCTCTACAGATGTCCACTTTTTTTTTTTTTTAAGAAAATTTTATTGGGGAACAGTGTGTTTTTCCAGGACCCATCAGCTCCAAGTCAAGTAGTTGTTTCAGTCTAGTTGTGGAGGGCGCAGCTCCTTGGCCCATGTGGGAATTGAACCGGCAACCCTGGTGTTATGAGCCTGTGCTCTAACCCTGAGCTAACTGGCCGCCCCCAGATGTCTACTTTTATTGTTTCTAGTTTATGCTTTAAAAATCAACCCTGTATTTAACATCCTTAATCATGTGTGTAAATGACCATTTGGGAATATACGGTATGTTCTTCTTAGTAACAAGCTTGCTGGACAAAGAATACTTGCTATTAAAAAAAATGCATATATCACTACTATCAAATCACTTTTGCAGAGAAATATATTTTCTTACACACAACTGAGTACCCTCTCCCACATGCAACTCTTAAAAATTTGTGCAACTTTTAAATGCTTACCAATCTGCTAACTAAAGGACTAAATACATCCCATTATTTTCATTTATATTTTGTTAATCATGAATGAAATTGAATGTAGTTTGTTTTTTGCTGGCAATGTATATGTCTTTAATTGTAATGTGTGTACTCATATTCTTCATTTTTCTTTTGAGCTGTTTGTCTTTTCCTTATGAGCTATTTCTTAAGAGCTATTTGTTAAAGAAATTAGCCCTTTATCTGACATTGGTGTTTAAATACTGTTTTCCAATTTTGACATTTGTTCTTTATTTACTTAGTTTTTCAATTATTTTTCACTAAAACAAGTTATTAATTTTATGCAATTAGATTTCATTTGTCCCCTTTATAGCTTTGGGTTTATATCCTGATTACAAAGGCCTTTTCCATTGCAAGAGTATAAATTTGTTCACCCAGGCTTCTTCTGTAAATTTATGGCTTCAGTTTTTATGTTTGAATCTTTGCTCAATCTGTAATTTATTTTGGTATGAGAAGTAGAGTAGGAATCCACTTTATTTGTCTAAACGTTTATCTAGTTGCATCCAACCCATTTATTTAATACTTCCTGTTTTCAACAATGAACTAAAATGTCATTTTTATCATAGCCTAAAATCCCATACACATAATTATCAAGGCTTACTTCTAGATATTCTAATCTTCTTTTTATTGCCTATCATTCAGGACCAAATTATTTAGTTATTATGGTTTTATAGCATAATTTAAGGTAAGTCTCTCTTGTCAGAACACTCCTCCTCCATAATTGCCTGGAGTGTTTGCTTCTACTTCTTCTTTCAGATAAACTGTTATATAATTTTGTTACTTCACAATTAAGTCTTATTAGTATTTTAAATACAATTGTATTGCATTTATGTTTGTTTATGGAGAGCTGACAATCTTGCGATATTCAATTTGGGGGAACTTTTTGAAAATACTGATTCCTGGGTTCTATCTCTGGAGATTCTGACTCAGTAAAATGTTAAAACATTCCAAGCTTTTGCTCAGGCAGGTGTTGGCAATACTGTACATGGAAACTTGGAGAAGGGGTGCTTAATCCTTTTATAAAGAATTAAATGGTCTTCCTAAACATGGTGCATTGGCAGTGGACCTTCTTGAAGAATTTACAAGGTTGTATTTTTACATAAAATATTTAAAGGACAGAAAAGAAACAGTGAAAACAAAACAATAAATGCTTAGCTTTTTGGAAGCACCAGGCAAAAACAAGTTACATTATCAGGTAGGAAGGACAACATGAGGCAAAGTTTCAGACGGGTTAAGAAACAAGGAGTGGTTCTACAGAGCTGGGGATGGGATAAGGAGACTTTTGTAAAACTAAAACTGCAAGGTGAACTGAGGCCAGGACCTGGATGGCACTGACCACCTGGATAAGGAGTTTGGAAGCTCTATATCAGACACTAAGAACCACCGCCAGAGGCATCTGAGTACATGTGTGTGTGTGTTGGGAGGTGGGTAGCATGTCTGTAGCTATGCCTTGGGACAGCAAAGTGCTGGTTGAGTTGGAAGCCTAAGAGAATGAAGTCAGGAGACTCGTTAGGGATGATTATAGCAGTTCGCACAAGAGATAAATGATGTGCATTGCTGACAGTGAGGAATAGAAGGAGAGAGACTTGATCATGCTTTGGGGACTCAATGTGGGCTGTGGGGATTTATTGCTACAATGAGTTCCATCCTTTTATCCCCACAGCTGTTGTAGAATTAGAGAATTTCAGGGCTGGGAGGGATCTTTGAATTCATACAGACCCTGAGAGACAGCGATCGGGCCACATTTATACCTAATGCACATCATAGAAGACTAAAGCCTTAAAGAGAAGAGTCAGAGAGGAGGGGCAGACAATGTGTGAGCCTGGTTCACCTTCTGGCTCCCAAACTTTCTGTATAACCTTGGGGGAAGTAACTTAATGGCAGTTTCCTCATCTACAAAATGAGAAGAGTAATTTCATTTCTTAGGTGTGTTGTAAAGAAAGAATAAGTCAATGAACATCTACCTTAAATTCCAAAGAGCGCAAATGGTCCTGGGAAGGTGTCAAATGACCTGAATTCTAGGCAGCCCTGCTCTATCACTCACTATTGACTCTTTATTTGGGTTAAATAATTACACCAGTCATCTTCCTTTTTCTCACCTATAAATATAAGAATGTCAGATGTTAAGTGAGATCCCAAGATATAAGATTCTTTTTATTGCATATTATACAAATCTTTTATGGTCACGAGGGTTGGGGAGAACTTTCAATGGCTCAATGAACAGAAGGCATATAAATTAGGACACTAGACAGTGAGTTCTGCACAACATTTCTAATTAGCATATCATAAAGTACAATGATTTACTGATTTCCTTCACCTAAATTTTCTTGCTTTGACAGCACTGTGTACTGTTAGGATAGTCCAAAAATACAGCAGGGAACATAGGAGACCATCTCTCCAACAGAAGAGAGAACAGATAACTCGTCACCCCTTCCTCCTCAGAATCTCCACTATACAGTAGGGTTCTTAGTACTGTTTCTACCTTAGCAGGAATTGCTCTGATTTTCCTTCAGGCTCTTCAACTGCAAAGGCCAGAAAAGTGAGAATGTCCACTTTATATAAATGCTCCCTACTACCAAAATTTCATAGAAGTGGCCCAAGAGTAGTGTGATGAACAGAAAATACCAAAGGGTGGTGTCAACATTTTGACACAAAAGAAGTCCAATCAGAAGGTCTTGAGTTTGAATCCCGTGCCTGTATTTTCAATGTATGTGATCTTGGGCAAGAAACTTAATGGTCAATCACATCTTTCTTCTTTTATGAAGTAGAGGAATGACATTCAATTCATTAAAACAATACCATTCCTTTAGAGAATAAATGAGTTGATATTTGTAAAGAGCTCAAGCACTCACTAAATGGTGACCATCATCATCATGACTTGGAGATCTTATTTCTTTAACAAATGTGGCATTTTTTATTATTGAGATGTGCTATAGACATTCCAAGTTACCCCTAAACCCAATATGTTGTAGATATAGATGCTGAAAAAGGAAAAAGAAAAAAAGAGTATGGAGTTAGGAATAGAAGAAAAAAAAACTATTGAAATATGGAATTATGCAAATGTGCTTTTACCTTTTAATATGCAGTGGCTCCAAAGAAAATGAAACTGCCAGCCATACCTGGCATTAGATCTAACTGATTTAAAAATTGTTCAAGAACCAACATTCAGGAGGGTATAATGTCACTTATTCTTTCTGTTGTATTTATCCCCATTCTTAATCATAGGGAATCTTCCAATTGTATATAGCACCATTGCTTTTTTGAATATTGAAGCTAATATCCATATGGAAATCGCACAATGGAAGTGAAGTGGAAAAATAGATTGGGGAGGAGAGAGCAAGTACAAAAAAGGCAAAACTGCTTCACTCTGTTCCACTTTGAGAACCTGCACTCTGAGAAGGATGCCAGGAAGTTTTCACACAGGCAGTTACCAGTTTGACAGCAGCTATTTTACTCTTTCATGACAGAAATATATGGAGAAATTACCAATAAAACATTTCCATGGGACATTTTGGCAATACCCATGAGAATTAAATATGCCTTGCCCCATAAATTCCACTTCTAAGAATTTACCCTATAGATGTATCTCCCTGTGCCCAAAGAATTATGTATGAACAATGATAATCATTGCTTTTATTAATGAAAGATGGAAAACTAATTTTTCTTTTTAAAAGGGCCAGTGAAATAAATCTTAACCTGTTTCTTCATTAGAATAGTATGTAGCCATAAAATAAAAACATTGAGAAAAATCAATGCATGCTAACTAAAACAATATGAAAAACAAGTAATATGCATGTATTCCATGTAAAAATGAAGGGGGGTTTATGCATATACCTTTCCAGAGATTTTTTTTTCCCAAGTTTTATTGAGATATACTTGACTCATGATATTATGTAGGTTTAAGATGTATAACATAATGAATATATACATATAAATGGTCACCATAGTAAGTTTAATTTTCATCCACCATCTCACAGTTTTTTTTTCCCTTGCGAGAACTTTTAAGATCTACTCCCTTAGAAACTTTCAAATATACAGTACAGTATTATTAACTATTGTCACCATGCTGTACATTACATCCCCAGGATTTACTTATCTTATAACAGGAAGTTTGTACCTCTCGACCATCTTCAACCATTTCCCCTACCTTTCCTCCTCCCCTCACCCCTGCCTTCCATAGAATTTAGTATCTCAAACGCAACAAACTGTATTAGGTTCAAGAAGGAGGTTCAGTTTTCACTATTGACCCATTTATAATATTTGATTTTTTGAATTGCAATACATTGTTATATTTTTGAAAAGTAGAAAATATTCTATTGACAGTTTTGAAAGATTTCATGGTCTCTCTCCGTTCCTGGTGTTTCAGGGACCTGAGAGAAGTTCAGATTATCATCTGATAATCTGATAATCTGAAAAGATCACCCCCACATGGGGCACATTGCATGATGTGCCTGGGGAGGAAGTCAGTGAGAAAGGAAATCTCCTGTTGCATTTGGAAGAGCAGGGTCCCTACATCAGGCTCACACCCATGGGAAAAGGCCAAAGCACATCCCCCCGGCTCACAGAAACCAGCTATGCTTCTGATTATCATCATTTGTAAGCCAGGGTTTGGGAGAACTGCTGGGATTGGCGCTGCATGTTCCATGAACAAGACCGTATATCTCCTGCCCTGTGCAGCCTTTCTGGAAGGGAACTAGAATCATTCCCTGAGCTCAGCCTCAGGCCCCTCCACCAGGTGGCTGCTTGGCATGCAAGCTGAAAGGACTTTTGCTTGTGTGTTGGTTACTTTTCAGTTTGTGGCCTACTTCAAAAGCCCACTACTCTATCTGAATAGTGAGAATATACTCCTGGGCTTTGGCTTTCAGAGTTCCAGATTTACTCAAGGTCACACAAAACAGTGTGGTTGGGAGCCTGAGCTAGGGAGCCAAACATCTTGGCTATGACCCAGCTCGGCTGCTTACTGTTGTCTCATCGCTGAACCTCTCTGTACCTCCGTTTCCTCATCTAGAAAACAGGCATAGTGTTCATTCCTCTGTCACAGGCTGGTGGGAGGATTGGTTGAGCTGATATACTTAGAACAGTGGCTGGCAGGGACTAAGTACTTAATAAACTTTAGTTATTTTTAGTAATTATAGCTCTGCCTTGTGAGGTAGGGGAAGTTACCTTTATCTCAATTTACTGATTTGGAAGCTGAAGCTCAGGGCAGTTCATCCAAATTCACACCACTAGATGAAGACTTGGTTTGAACTTTTAGTTTGAACATTGGTATTAGCTAGATGTATACATTTACTAATCACTTGGCCTCCATTTTCCTGTCTATGAAATGGAGACTTTGGCTCCATATGTTTACCAAGGACATAGGCTATGACAATAGTAATCAGAGATGGGATCAGAGCCAAAAGTCTCCCAATTTTGCCTCTACAATGGACATTGGTGAAAAGTATGACCTTGCTAGGCCCTTTCTGCAGTTGCATTTCATGCCCGAGGAAAGCGACAGTAGCTTCTGCTTGGTTGTTCATTTGTTTTCTTGTTTAAAATGCTAGTCGGCAGCAGTTCAGGCCTGGTAACTCCTACTGTGGAATAATTTGCTTCTTGTAGCAGCCCTACTTACTAGTCATAATAGAAAAACAAAAGCGTACTTTGCTCCACGCATAAAAGTCACATATTTGGCAGACTAACTGCTCTGATAAGTGGATGGCATTTGACAGGAGGTGAATGAATTGGCTTTCCTAGGTAAGGACTGGCCAAGACAGCCTCGTTCACTCAACACCCGCCAATTGAACATAAGAAAGGGGAACCTCAGGTCTCTCCTGGAAATCCATCAAAGAGAGAGATGTCCAGGCTTGGCATTACACTCAATTAACATTTGCGATTTCCAATGTGCCAGACTCTGTGCTAAGAAATGTGTGAGCTAAGAGTCTCTTTTTTCCTCTCGATGGGCATTTTAGTAGACGCTGCAGTGGAGGTGATGCCTTGTTTGTTTGTGTGCATGTTGTTTTAAGGGTATCGATTGTTAGCACAATGACAGGCCAGGAGATGGGAGGCACAGTCATTAGCTGCAGCAGGCCTCATATGTTCTTACTGAGCTCAGAAAAAACACTAATGGATAAACAAGGTCAATAGGAACATAAGGGGTCAGTTTGAAATGTCCCAAGGTGGCTCAGCCTTAGTCAGGACTTTCTTTCCCCAAATATCAAACAAAAACCATTAGTACTGATGTCCAGGGTAGGCAAATTGTACACTGAACCAAGAATGACTTCACCCCAGCTTGCCTATCAGATCTCAGAGCAGGGAGTGATTTACAAGCTGCCCTCTCTGGAGAGAGATGGTACAATAAAGATGATCTATGACCATTTTTACATGATCTTTGAGGTATTTTTTTTTTCTTTTCAGTCATGGAAGGAATGCAGAGTCATATCTACAAATTCATAGTAACAGCCACTACCAACATGAGTGAGAATGAACGTTGTGACAGTTGGGTGCTTTGCAGACATGGTCTAATTTAATCCTTATAGTTGTTCTAGAAAGTTGCATCTGTTATTCCTGCTTCACACATTGGGAAACTGAGGCTCAAAGAAATCAAGTTACTTGCCCAAGTTCTCCAGGGGAAAATTGGTCTTGAGAGTTGAGGCTACAATTCAAACATGATCTACTGGAACTAGGGTGACCGATTCATCCCAGGCTGCATGAAAACTTCCTTCATTTCAGCACTGAATGTCCCACATCCTGGGAACCTCCTTAGTTTCAAGCAAAATGGGATGGCTGATCACCCTAAGTGGAACTCTAACCATGGACCATTAAGTATCTTGTAGAATAGAAACAGAGCAATGTAGTGTAGAGACTTAGATCTGATTTCCTATGCCTGCAGAAAGCAGTAAACAAAGCTCTAAAGCTCAAGTGTCATCAGCAGACCAGCAGCACTGACATCACCTGGGTGCTTGTTTGGAAGGTAGAATCCTGGGCTGCACCCCAGGCCTACGGAATCAAGATATGCAATTTAATATGATCCTTGGGTGATTTGTACCAACATTAAATTTTAAAAGCATGGTTCTAGAATCCTTTCCAGAACCTTATCACTGTGATCCCGAATGGACTAGTGTAGCATGGATCTCTTTTGGGTGCCACCTCTGCAAAGAGTCCCGAGTAGAGAAGAAGGGGACCATCTATAGAGACTTCCACTCTGGAAACCAGCAGGCAGCAAACGGCAGTTTGTAAGCAGGCCCAGGCTTCACGCCATGGACTGGTTTCCCTAAATGGAGACAGTGTGTTGGGGAGGAAAGAACACAGGCTTTAAATTCAGGTTGACCTGGGTAGCAACCTAATCTGGATGCCTGGGTAACCTGCAGCAAGCTGGAAACTCCTAGGACACAGGATGCGGTCTATAAAGTGGTTACATTCCCCATCTACATGGTTCTCAATTCTGGCCATCCTTCAGCATAAGTTGGTGTCTTAAAAGAAAATGCAGATACCTGGGCTCCAACCCCCCCCCCCAGAGAAGTGGATTTAACTGTACTGTGAAGGGGCCCTGACAATAGCATCATTTCAAAGTCCCCCAGGGGGTTGGTTTGTGCAGCCAGGATTTAGATCCAGTGATCTTCCTCTTAAGGATGGTGGTGAAGTGCCAAGGAAATAACACACACCAGCACCTGGCACCAAGCAGGCGTTTAGGCTCTTTCAAATCCCACTTCTGTCAGCGGTGGCCACATCACCTATCTGCACCAGGGCTGCTCTCTACCAACGGGAGGTGAGGAATTCTCTAAGGAAATCCAGACACTCATGAAGGCTATGCCTTGGGCTTGTCGCTCCAATTTTCTTAATAGGTATGTTAGAGTTAGGAAAAATCAGGCAACAGCGTCCCCCCAAAAGAAGTAATTTACCAGAAGGTTAGTGTTTAGGATCTTACACGACATCTTTTAAAAAAGGAAACAATAAACAAACAAACAGCCTTCAATGTATCTTTTAACTGATAAAGTTGCCTCCAGATATGACTCTTAGGAACCCCCATCACCCTCTAAGATCTAACCTTCCATTTCTCGGGGCAGCTACTTAAAACCCCAGGTGGTAATCAGTACCTTCCATATATTACACTGCCAGCAGCTACCCGGCTTTGCCTCAAACAGGTGGGACCTTAAGTTCTGAACTGTCTCAGGGCTTGACCAGCAGGCTTTGAGAGGGATGATAATAATTCCATACAGAAAGGGCAAAATGTTTTGATTTTTTTTTTTTTAATAGGAGGGCCGGTCAGCCAAAGAAATCAGTGTTTAGAAGTCCTGCAACACAAGGAAGGATAGATAAAAATCGATACCAAATCTACTTTCCTTCCAAACAACTATTAATAAACTCTCCCAGCTTTCAAGGTGTCTATCCTCATTAGAGTCCTGGAGAGGAAGGAAAACGGGGCATGGAATCCTTATGGAGGGTTTCCTGCCCAGCTCACTTTCTCTCCACTGCCTCTGCTTCTGCAATTTCCCTTTATTATTGAATAATGACAAAGAACAGATTAGAAGTGGCCTCTAAGGTACATCTAACCCCATCATACACGGGGCTGTTTGAAGAAGTAACCAAATGCTCCCTTTTTCACATCCTCTTTACAAGCCTCTTTTATATGGCGCTTTGCAGATTATGAAGCTCACATTGAAACATTCTTAATGAGCCTCGCTGTCAGGTGGACGTTTTAGCCCATTGTTAAAGGGAAAAGTGGACACCGAGAAGAGATTCAATTTGTTCAATGTCACACGACCAGAAAGTGACAAAGTAGGTACTTGAACTGGGAGGCATTGCTGAGCTCTTCGGCTCTATTCCTTTCTCTCTCACTTTTATCTCCCTCAAGCGAACCTCTCACTGATAAAAGGCTGTGTTGTAGAGACCCTGTCTCATTTAAAGTGGTACTTAAATCAGGTCTAATATCTCCCTCCAGGTGCTTGGCCAGTTTGCCCTGAGATCTGTGTCTTGAACTTTCCCTGGATGGCCCAGGTGCTGACACCTGCAAGTTCATTGCCCACAATGCCTGGTGAGTTGGTCTCTGGCTTGGTTCCACCAATGAGAGGCAGAGGCAGTGCGTGGGAGGGTGGGACAAAGGGAGAAGCCAGGGTAGTCCTCTGTCTCTGTGCCTAAGGCTGACTCTTTCCATTCTTCAATGTCAGGCTTGCCATAATTCATCTCCTACCAGAAGCCCCAGGGCCCTGGCCTCCAGGACAATCTTCCCCCTTTCCATCTTACAGCTACCAGTTTCTTGCTATTGCTAATCTCTGGGTTGCTTCATCATCCTTCATGTTGGCTTCCCAGCTCTTTCATCACCCACATAACAAATTATCGGCATTAAAGTCCGTCTCTGTGAATTAGTTGACATGGTTCCTGTTTTCTGGTTGCCCAACAGAAATAACTTTTTTTTTTTTTGAATTCTTGGACATTTGCATTATTTGGTTGGATATAGAGAGAAAAGCAAGAAAGAATCAAATTTCACTAACAGCTTCACATGTACTTCCTGGGGCTTGGCACTTTTGTATGACTTGTATATTTTAGCCCTTAAAATAGAACTGTGGGAAACATATTATCATTATTCTCTTTTTACCAAAAAAAAATCTGGATATCAAAAAAGTATGGTGGCTTGCCCAAAGATATAAAGCCAGTAAGTGGAACAGTTAAGGCTGTAACGTAGGCCATTTTTTTCTCTTTATCAGTCATTGAATAAAGACCAGGTTGGAACTCCATCTTGAACAAATACTAGAGATGGTGTCATTGTAAATACCATAGTTTATAGCACAAATGAGTTTTTTTCTTCTTTTTTCAAACAAGCATTGAGTTAAATAGTGAGACAGCAGGAATATATAACATGTAATTAATATATGACACTGCCTTGGAAAAACAGGCAGTCGAGAAAGCCTGGGTCCTGCCTGAGGCTGATTTGTGCCTTCTAATTAGTATGTTTTATTATTATTGTTAACTATAAAAAGACAAGGCAGAATAAATAAAAGTATGAATTGTGTTCAGACTGCTGTTATGAACTGGATTCCACAAAGTCAAAACACAAATATAGCTTAGATCCCAATCATGTGTATTCATTTCTTTAGTTATCTGCTGGAATATTTGTTTCTAGCATTATTATTACAGATAATCTTCCATTTATAAAATATCCCCTGTGCTCTGCTATAAAGAGTAAAGGGCACTGAAGTAAGCCTCAGAAGTACTGAATTAGAGTCTTGGCCTTAACATTTACTAGCTGTGTGACCTTGAGAAAGTTGTTTCAGTCATTTGAGGCTCAGATTCCTCATCTAAAAATAGGAATAATTATATTTTTTTACCTCCTGCAATGGGTCATTTTGAGGATAGAAAAAAAGCATAATGCATTTGCTTTCTTTGATGCATTTTGAAAAATACAAATTGCTAAAAGAGTGTAAGGGATTGTGTTTATTAAGTACATTTGCATTCATTGTTGTGTTTTGGTTCTCAGAGCAATCTGCCAAAAGCACTTGCCCTCGTCAGCAAAAGGCATGAATGTGAAAAAGGTTAAGTGTGAAGAACAATTTTACAAAAGCCTTGCAAACAGTGCCCGCATTATCACTATTTTCTTCAGACTTAACAAATAGCCATCTTGGAAACTGGTGACCTTCCTAGGCATTTTCTGCCACTTGTACATAAGACAGTTTTCCTACTTGTCCCAGCTCCATGACAATGCCAACACCTGGGACAAATTTCACTGAATGAAGTGAAACTAAGAGCTGAAGTGGTGATCAGGTGATTGATACAACATGTGATTCTACCACCTTATATGATGATGTTAGGTCTTCTTCAGACATTTTTGTACATGGGTGTTAATAGTCTAACAGATCTGTGCCTCTTTTTACATTGCAGTTCTATAAGAAAGAAGTAAACGGAAGCAGAAAAAAGATTGTGAAATTCCTTGCATTTATTGTAAGATCTAATTTCAAAGATCTAGGTCTTATTTTTAAAGATAAAAAAAAAAAAGGAAAAGGGGGTGGGCAGCTAATGTTTCAGGAGGAGGAGTCAACAACATAAACGAGCTCTCACAGGGAGCATCAGCCTTACAGTAGGATCTGCTGTGGATGTGGGTCTCCTTGCTCTCTGATCTCCAGCACCTCTTCAGTCTTGGACATTCAACACATATTTTTAAGGGTCTATGTGCCTAGCACTGAGCTGAGCAGGGAGCTCGGATACAGATTAAACAGCATTCATCCATTAAAGAATTCAGACGACCTAACCCCATCCTATCCCAGAGCCCCCATCTCGCACCAGGAACAATGGTGCTTTGGGGCAGGCAGCATTTTCTCAGAGCACCAATCCTGACACTGCTGCTGATTTCCCTTCTGCCCTTGACCAGGTTACTTTTCTCTTTCCTCCCTACTTACAGAAATGTGATATGTCAAGTGGGCGAAAAATGAGAAAACTGCAATGTTGATTAGGAAAAGGGGCTCGATGCATTCCACCCAGGGCTCTGAGGAAGGTTCATATGCATTTCAGGTTTTGGAATCAAAAGGGTTTCATGGCAGTACCTCCAATTGTCAAAGCTGTGCAAACCTGGAGTTCACAATGAGGGCCGACTCCCAGCTGCTTCATAAGGATTTTAATGCTGCGACAGAGCAAAGCGTCTTCCTATTTTCAACCCTAGCAATTTGGTTCAAGAATGATCTCAACCACTTTAAGCTTTGATATTTCTAGCCACCTCTTATGCTGTATTTTCTCTTAATGCCACCAATCATGTGTGAAATTCTGTTGCAAAACTAATCTTTGTGGAAAATGATATGTAATGGCTTCTTTAAAAAATACAGAGAGGGAGAGGGAGGGCAGCAACTATGACCTTTGTTGTTTTCTGACATGTTTTTCATAGTGTAATACAAATGGAAACATCTCTTTCTCAAGGTCAAAGTAGAAACAGGTTTCTGCTTATACAAACAGCACACATTTTTAAGCAGGAAAATCCTTGAAAATTATTCTTATGACTTGATTTTTAAAAAAAACAAAAAACCTCTACTGTATGTAATGGTTGTTAAACATGATAGCTAGCTGCGCTCAAAAATAGTTTAATTTCCTTCTTATTAAATCAATACTTAATATTTTACCTTTAAATGATGCAAAAAGATTTAGGAATACACAAAAGATGTTAATGAGGAATAATATTTGAGTATTTATATAATGAGGCACTATTCAACAATCCAGTGTTACACACACAAACACACACACACACACACACACACACACACACACACACACACACACACTAGCCAACACATCTTGTCTTATCAAGGGGGGATTTAGTCAAAAGCAGCTGTGACCAAATCTTCTGGAAAGGAAGTCAGAAACCACTAATTTAAAGTTTTCATTTGTTTTTTTGTTTTTTTTTGGAACAATTATGCCACCTACAAAAGGGTAACTTTGCAAGTCATCATTATCTCATGAATTTTGGAACTTATCCCTTAAATAAACTCATCTCATTTACACATAATTACAGCAACTAAGAAGATCTATTAAAAAAAAAGGAAAATTTTAGCTCACAATTTAAGGATGTAATAAGGAATCCTTGTTACTGGCATATTGATCAAATTTGGAATTTGGTTCCTTAAAATAAGAATTTCATAAGAATTTAAAGGAGAACAACATTGAGGGAGAAATCTTGATGGGTTTTAGATTTCATGTTCCTACATATGATCCTTTCCAACAGTATTCGCCAGTCACATTCTCCATCCCTATTATGTAGTAATTTATTGCATGTCATTTAGATTCATTTGTAATAAAACATAATGGTAATGACTTCAAACTTTTAAAAGGGGGGTCTGTACTAAGAAGTTCCTTCCTGAATTATCCTCTCCCTCTGTCAGTCAGGAAGACAGAAACACCTCCAGAGTGTTTAGAAGTCTCTTGTGGACCTAATTCCCCATAACAGATCATTCAGTACAAACTAATTAGGACGAGTTAAATGTTTCCACCGAAAACACCAAGAAAGAGGGGGATGCTTTGCTTTGCTGCCTGCTGCTTTCTGCTCATTTCTTTTCTCATAACCTTGCCACTTAACTGTTTTTCTAACATACTGCTTCAGAGGTGAAACTTCTTGGTATAGCCACCACCAAAAGTATAAATGCTGACTTAAAAAGAATGTTCTAAATATCCCAGGGGAAAAACAAAAGTCGTTCTTGTGACAATGTACAAACGTGACTATCATAGACAGGGGAAATAAGTTTCTGGTCCAGGATTTTCCTACTAGATTTTTTTCTAGCTGTTGTATTAAAAGCTCCCTCCATTAACTCTTCTTGTTATGATAGGCACACCGCTAAGTAATTTGCCTATTTCCTTAAGCAGTTTAAGGAAAACAGCTGATGCACAATTAACACCAAGTTGAACTTGAATGGCTCATTCCCACTCTCTAAATTTTACTCTCCCTTGTCTCCAGGTTTAATTAATATGCCCTTAAAGAGTAGCATTTAGAGTGAGCTCTAATATTTGTCTCTCAGTTCTGTTAATTTGTTTAAGGTGTATCATTTCTTTTATCACTTCTCTCTTTATGTGGTTGATGTGGGGACTGATAATGTCCTGATTTTTCGGTCATATAGAATTTCCTCAGTGCAGTCATCCTCCCATTTTCTCTCCTGATGGCAGAGGGTTGCAACATGGCGCCTCTCTGGCCAACCATGGACAGTTTGTGAGGTTGATATGACCACTGGCAGCGACTCACCACTCCAGCAGTAGAGAAATGTGTTGGGCCAGATGGAAAGGGGGAGATGATTCAGACACACGGTGCTTAGAGCTGGAGACAGTACACAGTTACAAGCTTCTGCCAGGCTCTGAGAAATAGCTGGGATGCACTGAAGCAAAGAACTTGCCCTTCATACCAGCACACTCCTCTTAACCAAACTGTAACCGAGCAGCTCTGGTCTGTTGTACTGACAACCACCCATGGTTTCTCTTCTATAATCTGGGGAGAAGCCTCCCAACTGCCTGGCTTTTATTTCTGGATAAATTTTTAATGGCTATTCATCCTTGGCACATGTAATTTTTAACTATGTAAAATATTTATGGGGGTGGAGAGGGTAACTTCATAAGCATTTATTACTTTCCCTTGCATTTACAGTAAATCCCAGTCAGGTTGCTGACTGGGATTTTCCTTGCTTCTTTCTCCCATGTGAACCTTATTTTTAACTCTAAGTAATGAATGCAAGATCGATAGAATAAGTAACAAAAGTATCCAGGGTGACTAAACAGCAAACTCTTAAATCACTGCGCAGTAAGTGCGAATGAACAATTATGGAAAACACTGCACTAAAATTTCAATAGGAGATAAGAAGGAGGCTTAAGCCATTAAAAGGGTCCATTAGTCATGTAAACAGGAGACAGCACACTCAAAGCATGAGCTAGTCTTGAGAACTGGTAATATTGGATAGTCTCCCAAGTTGCACACACACAACTGACTCCAACTGAGCAAGTACAGGGTCCAACTGTCTAGTTCCTAAGGGTAAGGATGTATACAGAGAGGCAGAGAGGATGAGTCCAACTGCTCAGGCAATGATTCTTCAATTACATTTGAAGGGGGAGCAACACTGCCCAATTAGATTATTTAGAAGGGGAGTAAATATCCTGCTTGTGTATCAGTTTCCCGATGTTACAGAATCATTCTGCTCTTCATCACTCCCTGCTCAGGACACAAGAAAGGAATTCTGACACCTCCATCCCAGTCCCACAAATCACCAGAAAAGCCCAAGAATGCAGCCTCTCTTTCCCTTTGTCCCTGTTCTCCCTGACTTGATAAATCATTTGCAGTTCAAAAATGAAGAGAAAGTAAGGGACAGCCAAACTGCAAAGTAAAAGCATTGTTTTGAAAAATTACCTGAAACAGCTAAAATTTGGAATACACACACACACACACACACACACACACACACACACAAATATATACACATAAATACACATATATACATACATACTAGCCTCGTCTTGGGGATTTGCAAACATTAGAATGCTACTGAGACTTAATATGCATGGGTTGGATTGCTTCTTGCCCTCATTCTTGGCCACGCGCATTTTATTAGAGACAGGTGGGCTTTCAGAGTTCTTGACGCCTAACAGCTTGAGCAAGGGGCTTGCATAGCATACCCTGCAAGAAATGGCATTCCTGAATACACACGATTTCCTCCTGGAATAGAAAAACATATCTCATGCTGGAATTATGGTAAGACTGAACCATGCTCGTGACACAGAAGGCAGCTTCAGCCTTGCATTTAAAACAGCATAGTTTCATCAGAAGTAGGACATCACATTTCAATGTGTACTATTAAAAACATGCATTGCCCAGTGAAACTAATTGCCCTGTGAATCACCCTGCTTTACAAGACAACCGGACTAGCGTGCAGTTAGTAATATGAGCCAACCCAGTGAACATTTCTTCAACAGCCACATGCCAATCCAGTACAGTACTATCCGGCTAGTACTTTTAGACTATACCCTGGTTAACATGACTTTTTCACCACAATCACACAAGGGATTGGTGCAACAGGCTGAAAACTTAAAGTAAATTATAATCTACTTTCCATTCCTCAAATATCATTACAGATGCCAAAATCATATTTTGTCCAAAAGGCATATGATCTTTAAAAGCTTTTCCATTTATCAAAACTGTATTCACGATAAACAACAAACACTTGTTATTTTATTAATTGTCAATAAACAAGCTTTTTCACCTCCATCACTACCCCCGGGGAAAGTGGCGTTAACTCTGGGTTCTGCTTATAGTTGGCTCTGAAATGAGGATTGTTTCTTCCAAACCAATTTTAGTCATTTTCGGACTTCTTTCCTAATATGACACAAATTGTAGGGAAATCAAAACCACTTTCAAGACAGCTAAAGGCATTCAGCTTTTGCAACTTGTGTCCCTTCCATACTTTTGCAAATGTTTCAAAGGCGCAAGAAAACAAAACAAAGCAAATAGTATGCAGAAATAAAGACCCAACAAGCTAGTATCGCCCCAACGTGCTTATTTAAATAACATGTAATCTGAAAACCGACTCTAGATTTCATAAAGCCAATCAAGAAATCACCCAGAACATTTGCCTCTTGGAATCCTTTCCTAGCCCCTCTCCAGTTACTCTCACAAACCTTTTAACATCAGATAGGTGCCCTTAGATGATAATCATGGGGGATGGAACTTACAGAAGGAAAGCATAACTTCTAAGATATTCAGTCCTAATCCTGGGCTTCTTATTTAGTGAAGGGATTTTGCCTTCTCTCCTAGCAGTAAGTTGCAGCGTTTACAGTGCAAATGTACAGCTCCCCGCCCGCTTACAGTGCTCCACTGATAGCCCAGATCTCAGCTTCAACATGTTTTCTGGAAATGCAGACAGCTCAGCTGAAAACCTAAGGGAGCCTTCCACCGTGGCACGCAACTATTTTGCACAAATATTTAACAGCTCCGAGACCTCTAAAGGTTTAACGTAATATGCATTTGGGGCTAGGCTGCTCTAGCTAGACGGAAAGCTGGGATGGTACGGAGGAGTGTTCTCAGCTGCTCAATCACTGCACACCGAAGAATGTGTTCCCTTTCTGCCTCGGAATTAGGGAAATGCCAAGGTGCTTAATGCAACACTGATACTGACTAAGCTTTCACAGCATCAGTGGTATAAGAACTTTGTTTTACATTCCATTAACTTAGCCAATGACTTCCCACGCCGCACCATTTCTCCTTCACCTAGCTAAAAAAAAGCCAACTCCACGCAGACAAATCAAGGCAAAGTTTATCCACCCCCACCCGTCTCTTTTCTTTTCCAACTTCAACTCATCCAGGATTAATCAACAGCCCCAATTGTAGCACAAAGAACGCTCTGAAAGCTGCACCAGCTTGGTACTCCAGTTGCCAACTGGAGGTAGGTTTAATGTAATAGATTCTCGCGGTTTAAAGATTTTATTTTTTTTTCAAAGGCTTGTCTGCACCCCCAGAATTACATCATCAGAGTTAACACTCACCAAAATACATTATGTTTCTCATTAATCAGACAGCTGGAACCCCACCGCGGCGTCTTCAGCATCAGCTAGCACCCAGGGCTGACACGCAGAGCGGAGCCCTTGCATGCTACATTCGGCGGAACCGGCCCCGGCGTGGAGAGCAGCGAGCGCCCAGAGTGTGTCCTCCGCGGGATGAGCGCCTTGCAGCCTGCCTGGCCCGGGTTACGATCCCCGGCAGCTGGAGCGTGCGCTCGGGCTGCCTGCTGCACTGCCCATCCTTACTGTAATCCGACTCCTCCTTGCGATGTCCTTGCCGCGCCTGTGACATCAGGACTGAGAGTACTACAAACAGACCCCCCCACCCCACCCCACCCAACCCCCGGTTAGCAGCGGCACCAGGAGGTGCTCCGATTGCCTGCCTGGACCAACCATGGCTCTCGGGAAGCTTTGACGAGCCCAGAGACCGGGAGGGGGCGGAGTGAGGGGCGCAGGAGGCTCTCTTAAAGAGAGAAGGGTCTCTGGCTCCATACAGGAGCACGCGGGGTATTCACCCGAGTGCGGGAGGGGCCGTGGTTAAGGCGAGGTCTGCCATTAACGTGTAATTAGACACACTTTTATCCCGCCCCTCCCCTAAGTGTCATCATCCTCGCCAAAATTGAGCGTCCCCTACCAAGTTGAAAAGGCAGTGGGAAGAGGAATGGTGCTTTGCGTGCCTGCGTTCTCTCTGCTGTGGGCTTGAGGGTTTCTGACTGTTTGTGATGTTCATACCCAAGAGGGATAAGAGACTCAGGGGGCCATTGCTCGGGGAATAGAGGTTTTTCACTTAGAAGTGATCAGATCATAGAAAGCCAGTAGTTGGTGAAGAGTTATTTTTATTTCTTATTTTCTGAGCTAGGTTGATGGAGAAATGTAAAGAAATATAACTGGTAACAAAAGTCTCCTCCCAGTTTCGCAGGATCACATTTGCTGCCTCCCTTAGTAGGTAGCAGAAAGGACACTGAGGCTGGAATGATCTTTGACCCCTAAAGGGGAGAGACATTTAGCCTAAGCAACCAAGATTGTGTCAGAACTGCACTCTGGTCACCAGTATAATATAGACATGCGCGCACACACACACACACACACACTCACACACGCACTCCCATTACATTTGTGAGGAACAGTCAAGAAAAGCAGAGCTTAGCAAAGCCTCTGGCTCCTCCAATGGTCTAATGAATTGCAGTCCTTATCTTACATAGAAAAAGGCTGTTAGAAAGAAATCCCTGAAAGCGGTGCTGATTAATACTTAACTGCTCAGCAGGGAAAATAAACCCACAGAGCAAGTTCAGTTTCCTAAGGACTCCTCACTTTGCAACCCAACTTACCTCCTGGACCATTTCAACTTAAAAGTTTCTACAATGTTTTATGAATTTAAGAACTGAAGATAAAGAACTGTAGCCTATGAAAGGAAGCAATTGATATATGCTTTTAATATGGGTGTTCATAAGCCATGTTAGCAAATATTTCTACATTTTGATATTCAAATATTCAAAGGTCTCTCCCTGCACAATACTGTCTCTGTTGATGGATTTAATATATATCAGAACTAGGAGGCTAAATTAGCTCTTAATACCAGCTTGCTGTGCCATCTTGCAAAACAGCTTACCCCCCTATTTCCTGTCTGTGAAAGGGACACTATGATCAATATCCTCTCTCACCATGAATTATAAAGAATTTAGTGAATGCGATAGGTAATCATATATAAGTCAGAAACATTACAGTGAATCTTAGGATGAATCTAGGATGTTCTTTTAGACATAGTACTCTTCATGTAAAACGATTTGGAGGAAGACAATGTAAATAGTAAAGAATCTTTACTTTTTCACTCCCTTTTCAAAATTAAAAAATAATGTTATAGGAAAATACTGAAAAAAACGCAGGAGTGTTTTTTCCTTTTGGACAGATGGAATTCATCCAAAAGCACAATTAATGGTCCTTCCCTCAGGCAGAACCATCTGTGGCAGAGCTTATTCCTGATATTCATCAGCTGTCTTGACCTCCTACATGGGCTAGGGGGCGCTGTAGTTTAATGTTAGAGTTTTTGGTCCTTTTCAGTTCCTGTAGTTAAGAGATGCAAGCATTGAGTGTGGAGTTTAAAACAGATTTGAGATACTAAAGGACTGTCTTAATAATTAACAACACCCTTGCATTCGCATGGTGTTTTGCATTTACAAGGTACTTTCACTTATGTCATCTTTCTTACTAACTGAGGTATTGAAATGTGGATGTTATCAAAGTCACAAATGAAAAATCTGAGGCTCAGGGATGCAACTTTTTCAATGTTGTGGTCAGTAAAGAACCGTTGTCTTACTATTTGAATATTGAATTTATGCTAGAGTCCCCCAAAACGTTTCTTTACCCAAAGAAATAAATTATAAATTTCCCATTGATAATGGCTCAGGTAGAGGTCTCCCCCAATTAAATTATGTCATTGCCTGTTCCAGAAAAAAAAAAAAAAAATATATATATATATATATATATATATATATAATGATAAATATATCATCATATTCATCATCATGAATATGCAGGCAGAGAGTATCTGGTAATAGAACATTTCGATCTCTGCCTGGCTTACAGAAGATTATGCCTGAAAGAGCAGCATGTAGACTCTGAAAGAGTATGGCATCCAAGAGGCAAATGCGTGTTACACCCCTACAATGGAATTCTATTCCACCAAATAATGAAAGGCTTTCTTTTTATTTAAAGGTGTGTGCCTCTCTACCCTCCAACTAAGGGTTATCTGGAATGCCAAGGCCTCACATAGATACACTGCTTATCTCTGGATGGAAAATAAGTGATTGTAATTTTAATTTATACTTTTTATTGTTTCACTTAAATTTATTTGTACATATTATATTTATAAAAGGAAAAATGCAACTATTTTTATTTTGAAACAGAATAGCATCTAAATCATGGCATAGCTAGACATGGGGTTGTGGACGTACCAGCTGTGCCTGAGATGCTCCTACATGTCAACTCAAGGACCGGAACAGGCAGCTTCCAAGGAAGGACTTGGTTCACATCCCTGGCCTTTACCTCTCCATAAGAGGGTCTTAGAAGCTGGGAGATTCTCAGGGTCATTGCTTGCCAAATACAAATACACAGTTCACTATTAAAACAAAGGATGCCCCAAAAACAGTTACATATTTGGGGTTAGAACTTCAACAGATCAAAAATCCTAAGTGAGAAGAACAAAAAATTATGGTAAAATGAGAACTTTCTTTCATTAGTTCAGATATCCAGCTAGCTGCCTCCCTGAATCCCTCAACTCTTTCAAGTCTTGCTCAAAGCTTTGTCCTGTTCTCCCTTTTCAGACCTCCTTGGGCTCTCCCCTGGCATTCCCTAAATTCCTACCTTTCCCTATTATTCCCCGTAACAGTTGCCACTATCTGACACACTACTGTAGACATCTGTTTATTTTGGCCTCTCTTCACTGGAATATAATCTCCATGAAGGCAGAGTTTTTTTGTTGGTTGTTCACTGTTGTATCTACAGCCCATACAAAGGTACCTGGCACCTGTTGCTATTCAATAAATATTTGTGAAAAAAATGAATGAACATGCTGAGTACAATTGTATTGTGTGTAAAACATTATGCTTTTCTATGTGCCTGCAGTCAATTCTTCGAGGTTGATGGTGTCTTATGCAAAGTGTTGACACAAATTGAATTTGTCTGTGCTTAGTAACAGCTGTTCTTAAGTTCCATGCAAGACAGATGCTAGGTGGGACTGCAGGCCACAGTTGGGAGCTTGCTTGTCCTTTTAAGTTCTCATAGCTGGATGCATCAGTGATTTAGTGTTGAGTTAGCACAGCCCAGTCGTGTCTTGCATTGCCTACCCCTGTGTCTTAGCTTAGTCCACTTTAACCTCATACTGCAGCAATAAAATTTTATCTGATGTTCCAGACTCCAGGCTTGCCCAATTCCAATTCATTCTCCATATTGGATCCATTATTATCTTTTCAAAACAGAGATGGTCAAGTCACCGTCTTACTCAGTACTCTTCACTGCCTCTCTATTGCACCTGCCAGGGTATAAAAGGCTAGGGCACAACCAGGTCCCCGATTACTCCTCCATTTGTGAATCATCCTCCACATTCTTCACTCCAATTCTATTGCATGACTATAGTTCTCTTAAAGATTATATTCCCTCTTACCTCTCTCTTTACCTGGACAGTCCCTATTCAAACTTGGGTCTCTGTTCAAGCATTATTTCCCTGAGGCCGCTTTCCTAAACTTGAGATTCCTATTTTTTTTTTTTCACATAGCACACAACAAAAATTCCTACTCTGGTGCTTAAACCTCTGTCTCCCACATGAAAAGGGGTGATCTTTTATCTTCATGACCTTATACAAACTGGTATCTAATGAGTGAATCCATTATTTACCTATTCATTCAGTCAATATTTATGGAATAAATTGAATATCTTTTCAATGCCTACCTTATGCTGTGAATTGTTCTAGGTGCTGGATCTGGATATAGAGCACTGTAGAAAAGTTCAAAGGGCATGTCTGAGGGGTATCTGGAAGAGTAACAAGGCCAATATGCTACAGCAGAGTAGGTACTGAAGAGTATACCAAGAGTTGAAGTCAAATGACTCACATAGAGTCTAATTTAGGAGTACTTTGCAGGCCATGTTGGAAAGACTTTGACTTTTATTCTGACTTATATAGGATGCCTTTGGAGTAACATGATTTGGCATATTTTATTAGGTCCACTATGGTTAATGTATGGAGAATGGACTAAAGATAGCAAGGGAAGAAGCAAGACGACCATTTAGGAAGCCTTTGTAATAATTTAGAAAAGGGTTGGTGGCTTGGACAAGGGTAGGAGCAGTAAAGGAGATACAAAGTGATTGAAGTCTATACATATGTCAAAATGGGTCAGTAGGATTTCTGATGGGTTGAACAGGCGATGGAAGAGAAAAAAACTAGATTATTCATGATAGGGGACTGAGCAATTGAAAGGATGGAATCTTCACTCACTGATATGGAAAAGAGTATGGAAGAACACGCTTGCGTGGGAGTTAGAAGGTAGTCCAATGGGGGGACTATTTAGTTTGAGATTTTTATTATATGTTTAAGAGGAAATATTCCATATCAGTTTGACTGATATGAGTCTGAAGTTCAGGAGAGAAGTTTGGGTTTCATATTTAAAAATTTAAGTCATCAATTTAGACATGGTAATTAAATCACAAAATCAGGTGATATCTGCAAGGGAGTATAGATAGAAATGGAGACGAGGATTAAGACTGAGCCCTTGGACATTATAAGCAAGAGGCCAAGTATGTGAGTATTTGGTGACTGAATATTTGTTGAAAGCCTAGGAATATGTTGAATGAATACTTGTTGACATATGAATGACATTTGATGGAAGGCTATTTATTTTAAGCCCAAGTTTGCCTCTGTCTGATATACCACCATCCATTGTCAAAACAGTTTGAAAAGTGGAGAAATAAGTAATTTGTCTATATGAGAACAAATGCCTAGTTCAATTGATCTGTGTAGTGTTTTGATCAGGATTTTTTAGATTGTGTAGACACAGCTAAAAAGTCATAAATCATTTCTAATCCCAGATTCTCCTTGGGGCTTCCATTGAAATTAATGCTTGGGGACCATAGTCTAGAAAATTAATTGCCTACCAGAAAAGACATGTTAATAGCTTGATAAGAATAAAAACCTATAAATACTATAAAAACCTATAAATCGTTCATCTTATTCATTCATTACTTACAGTTTATTGATTCTTTTCCTCAAATAAAATGGGCATGAGTACAGGGCAAGTCTACCACACTCATGTTATATCCAGTATCTCAAAGCATGTCTAAACAACAGGAAGTGTGTAAAAAATGCTTGTTGAGTGAATAAATATCTCCAAAGTTTTCTATTTCTAGATGGTGCTCCATCCTGATCCTACTGAGAATATAGTTATATTCTACCTGGAATGCCCTGTTTTATTCCCTTGTATTCATCTAACTAGTTATATTTACCACCCAAAACTACTCAGATATGTGGCTTATGTATGACTCATGTGTCCTTCTAATAAGCTGCAAAGCATTATTTGCATAACTATGACAATATATATCAAATTGCATTTCAATGACTGGTTCAATTGTCAATGTCCCACAAACAGAATAAAGGCCCTTTGGAGTCATGAAAAAAGTGCGATAAACATTAATTTTTTGAGTGTTTTAACACACTCCAGAACATAGCAGAAATGTATGCCAAAGACTAAGGACATGGCATTTTGGGTTAGTGACTGGATTATGCTATTCACAGCAGACATTATCCAGGATTTAGGAAGAAGCAACCTTTGCTATGGTTGGCGATAAGAATCTTGATTACAAGACAAAGAGGAGACATCAAGAGTAATCTTAAAATACAGAGAGAACTCCCAAAGATCTGAGGACAGGTCAGCCAGAAACCAGAAGGCTAATCAGGTATTAGGCAAGGGACAGATAAGAAATTTGGGGGGTGGAACAGGTCAGGAGGCCAATATGGGAGCCAAGGACCAGAGTCAAGGACAGAAAGCTTAGGCAGAGTGATTCAAAGGAAGCTAATCAAACCCCTAGCTGCTCTTATAGGTGGCTCTCATTAGTACATTTGCCCTTATTGATTGATACAGAAACTGATTCCCTTATAACAGGAAGTGTCACAAGCTTCCTTTCTGAAGGCTGTCAGATTATCTCCCTGCCATGCCTCCCTTGCTTTTCTTTTCTTCTTTCCAACAAAGCCCTTCAGGAAGTTGTTTATATTTTCCTCTAGTGTTTTATAAGGTCAATACTGGCCTCTCGTTGGTGGCCCCTGGACCACCTAGTTTGGTGCCTCAGTCATGGGGAGTTAAACTGTTATAACTACTATCATCACTGGAAGAAGAAGAAGAGAGATGGGGAGGGTTAATGAGGGGAAAGGGGAGGGGGAAGGAGCGATCTTATATAACAAGGCACTGAACTCTAATATTTAAGCTATCACCCTCAAAGCACTCAGTATCTTATTTAAGGAGATGAAACATGTATGTAAAAATATAAGTAAAATCAAAAGTAATACAAAGTAAATGACAGGTGAATAATTCAGAAAATGTATGTAAGAGTTTGGTAAAAGATTAAATTATTATGGCTTCAGGAGAAACTGGACAAACTGCAGAAGAGGTGGAGCATAAGCTTGGTCTTTTAATATTTGCCCAGATCAACACAATGCATACAGAGTTGCCAATGTAAAACAAGGGTAGGATTGTGAATGACAAGAACAAATTAGGGTATTTAAGAGCACTTTTCATACAAAGAAAAGTTGAAAGGTCATATTGGATGTAATTTCCCATTCCAGATTAAAGGGTTTGAATATTATGTTATAGATAATGTAGGAAGTGTTACCTGAATGAATACATAAATGAGCCTCAAAGTGCTTCCAAGGACAGAAATGTAATAATATGGCTCCTAAGTTATTTGGTGACACAATAGCATGAGATAATACATCTTGTATAGCAGGTTGAAAGATGTATACACTCCAGAGGTTTCCAATTTTTCTTAAAATAAAATTCATTTATGGTTTCTGGGCAGCAATTTGAAAATCAGCCCTCTTCTTAGCCAGCCCCACAACAAGTGTGCTTGCAAACAAAATGAAAGATGAAAACAGCATCATATTGAATTTCTTCTTTTGCTTTAAAAAAACAAATCCTTCAAGATAAATGGAGTTCAGCTGTAGTAAATTTGGATGCTTTAGGTCATGGACATTCCATTTTTGTATATACTGTGATAATAACTGTATAGAGTGAGCAGAGAGACAGTGCAACTCTGCCCCAATGTTGCAAGAATTCACAAAGTAATTGAAAGTGTTTCCAAGTATGCATAATTCTGTGCCTCCAGTCAAATACAGTAGATGGAAATTTGTTTGGTTTCCTCTGTCAAAATTCTAAAACACATAAAGGAAATGTGTAAACAGAAAACAGAATATTACAGTTTCAACATTATTTTAATTTGATCTCAATTTCAATCTTGGCTTTGCTCAAACATACTAATAATCCTCAGGGCTCATTGCTGATCCTTTTGGTGAATAAAATAACCGAATGTGATTTTTACCCTTGACTCAAAAGTGTCAGTTCTGGAAATCTACAGTATTTGTCACCATGAATACCATTTAACTGCAGCAGTACCCAAAGGAACTCTGCACAGCCACACGTGAATACAACTGGAGGAACTTAATTAATCTTGCTGTCACTTCCATGATGCTTTTCATTAGTTTGGCTGCTATCTGATCAACCGGCTTCTCCATATTGGAAATACTACCCACAGCTTCTTGTAAAAGCATTTTCAAAAGGTAAACAAAGACTCACCTTTGTGGCAGGGAGCTTTTATACAGATGGACATTATTGCTACTACTCTCATATGGAGGTAGTCCTCACATTTCATACTTAAGATTATAAAATCATAGCAAACATAAATATTTAGTCTGTTCCCAACTGACAAAGTGTTTTAAATTCTATACAAAGATTATGTATTTGAAAAAAAAGATCATATTTTTCTTTATGTTCTTTTTCATGAATACTGATGCTTAGTGCAGTATCAGGAACTGTACTGACTAAATATAGAATTTAATTCATAAGAAATCCAGGCTTTTTCACTGACCACTGGAAAATAGATTAGGTGAAAGTAGATTAGATTAGACATTTTGACAGAAGGGATGAGGATTTATCTGATAGAACAAAGCAAGCAGTAATTCAATGGTAGTATTGGCTTTCTCTGAGTCATATTTTTAAAATATTGGCTTAATATGTATATATTGTAAGTATAAATTTATATGCATTCTCTTTTTGCATTATTTTTTCAGTGCTGACCATAGTTTAATTTTCTTAAAAAACTGGAAAGATTTTATAAAATTTTATCACATTTTGACTACAGTTGACCCTTGAATAAAAAGGGGGTAAGAGGTTTTGACCTCAGCAACAGTCAAAAATTTGCATATAACTTTTGACTCTCCTAAAACTTAGCTACTAATAGTCTACTGTTGACCAGAAGCCTTACAAATAACAAAAATTGTCAATTATCACATATTTTATATGGCATATGTATTATATAATGTATTCTTAAAATAAGTAAGCTAGAGAAAATAAAATATTATTTGGAAAATCATAAGGAAGAGAATATACATTTATAATATTTGTGGAAAAAACTCCACATATAAGTGGGCCTATGCAGTTCAAATCCATGTTGTTCAAGGGCCACCTGTATATGATAATCAATTCATACCTCTGAGATAGCCATGAGAACTAGAAAAGGAACTCACCAATAGCTCAACATATATGGTGGACTCCGTTGGAGAAACACAAGAAAATAACGTGGCACTTTTCCTCATCTGTGGAAGCCAGCCTCCAAAAAAGTCCCCAGTGATTCTTGTTTCCCAGCAATCACACTCTGTGTAGCCCTTTCCCAGTGAGACTGCCAATCAACCTCCAGCTTCAGCTTGCCAGGCATGTGAGTAACCCACCTTGGAAATGGATCCTTCACCTTGGGTCAAGCTTTCAGATACCTGTAGCCATGACCAACATTTCAAATAAAACTCCTGAGAGACCCCAAGTCAGAACAAGCCCCCTGAGCAACCCCGAAATTCCTGATCCACAACAACTGTGCACAATAATAAACACTCATTGTTGTTTGAAGCTTCTAAGTTTGGGGTGGCTTCAAAAACAAACAAACAAAAAACAAAACACATCAACAGATAACCAATATATCATGGAATTTTACAGCCTAGTTGTAACAATGAGATTTTGGTACAATGTTAGTTAAAATTATGAAAATGTGATCTAGAAATCAGCTGAGATAGCAATAAATATAGGGCCTTGAGGATGTAATATATCTTTTTGGGTCCTGGTTTCTGAATCCATGAAATGATGGTGTGGGAATGAGTAAGGGTCACCAATGCAAGAGACTATAGAGGTGATGGAAGTAACACAGATGCATAGGGTTTATAGACAGTATCAGAATTTTAGAGGATTAAAGAGTGCCATCTATCGAGGGATGCCTGTTAGTTTCCATTGATAGTATGCCATGAGGGAACGCAGACCAGGTGTTGCAAGAGCCTTCATTTTTTTTTTTTCCCTAGCTTTTACACTCTATGACTAAAACACTACCCATTTGATAAAAATTTTCATATAACTTCAATTTGAAGCCATGGTGGTTGAAAATCATGATTGAAATATTGTCTTTTTTTTTTTTTTCCAATATCTTCAGGACTTCATTCAAGGATCTCTGTTTCTGTATTCAGGGGCCCCATCCATTCTTCCCCTCTACCACCATCTCTACCTATCTCTCCCTATCTCACAATCAAACTTCTAGCATTCATCTCCCAACAAATATTCCTTTCTTGATGGTCCTTTCATATGGTGCCTCTTTTAGGATGCTTTTCATGAACACTATAATCATAATTAGTGAATATGTTTCTTATGTCTCAAGAATTCTTTATTCCTTGAGTGCTTAGGTGTATCTCACTGTTTTCAATGTGAAATTTCATTAGGCAAAATTAATATATCTTATTTATTTTATTGTCCATGGCTGAGACGAGGATCAGAATTACACAAAAATTCCTGTCTGAGATATACTGCCCAGAGCTCCCTAAAATAACAGATTTGCTGCTCAGCTCCTAGGAGTGCTGTAGATGCATGGCTTCTAACTGTCAGGACCTCTAGTTAGTTTCAACTGCTGGAAGCCACCTTGCCAAGGTTTTGCCCCTTCGTCATGAAACATATCCGATAATAAGTGTGGGAGTAAAACATCGGGTCACTCAAGTTCTAGAGTATCCAAAGCTATCTTTGGATCTGCAACACAACTCAACTTCTTCTCCCTACTCCGATTCCTCTTCTCCCTTCCACAGTGCTGACCCAGAGCACTCCCTAATAAACACCCTGCCTGTGAATCTTCATTTGAGCCTGTTTCCTAGAGAACCTAAACTGTGAAACTGTCACTGAGTAAGTATTCAATAAATGCATGGTGATATAAATTTAAGTCCCAAGTATTTACAAACAAACAAGACTAATTTCTCAAAGAAGAGAGCATGGTTATTCTCTTAGAAGCCCTTGAAATTGTTGAGAATTTAGGAAGAAAGCCCATCTATTCTCCAGAGACTTGTTGCTTTTGGAATTAATGTGAGGAAAGGAAAGCCCAAAATTTAAATAAACGCCCTGGTTCGTGTACTCTGTCTGAGTAATAGTGATGGTTCTGAGCTGTCAGGTCTCCCAGGAGATATTCAATCATGATGCTCTCCTCTTTCTCTTGAACAAAGGTAATCACTCAGCATTTAATCTTTTATAGAAGGTGTCATTACTTTGAAAGACAATAAAAGTCTCACAAGGATTTCTATGTAGTGCAAAGTTTTCTCTTCACCTTCAAGAAAGAAAAGAAAACTAAAGGAATAAAAAGACCCTAATTAATCTGAGTGTGAAGAAATACATTAGCCTTGAGGAACTTCCAAAAGTTTGAAGTATAAAATTTCTTGGTAAATCCTTTCTAATTGAGTAATTGATCACATTCTTCAGTGCCTATAATATAGAACACATATCCTATAAAATTAAATTGTTTTAGTTAAATAGCTAAACCTTTCTTTCTGGAGGAAAACATAAACTTTGCTTTAGAAAAATCTGTGATGCAGATATGTATGGAGAGCCTACCCTAAACAAACTATCAACAGTACGTTCCTCTTAACCTCCGACCTCCGACTACATGTTACCAACAACAGAGCTTGGAGTAAAACCAGTAGTGTATTTTCAAGTTCAATGCTTAATCTGGAATTCATTTAAGTTTTTTTCATTCATTCACTAATTTAACAAATATTCACGGGTACCCATTTGTCAAGCATTGTGCTTGGGGCTAGGGATATAGGAGTGATCAAGATAGATATTGTCTGTGGCTTCATGAAATTCACAGTTTTCCAGAGAATGGAGGATTGTAATGAAAGGTGAATCAATGGCTGCAATAATCTGTTGAGATGAAGAAAGGGAGAAAAAGATGGGCATTCAAGGAAGTCAGAGAAGGACTTTTGAAAATATGAAGTATAAGTGAAGAGTAAGGATGATTTGAAATGTTAGAGAAAAATAAGGGAAGAGCATCCCAGGCACAGTTAGTAGCATGAGCAAAGGTCTAGATGAGAAAGGAGTGCGGGACAAAAGCTAAGAGGTGTCCCTTAGGGAGAGGCAGGGGAAAGTGGTAGAGAATGAGGTAGGACAGCTGTTTTGGAGGCAATCATGAATCTGCAACAAGGGTTTGAAAAAACACAGAGGGTTTAATCAGGAAACTGATGTACTACATGGTTATAGATTCAAAAGGTACCACAACAGTTAACTACTAAGTATTCGGTAGAAATAAAGCTCTCATATAACCATGCAACTTTGAGATAAGCATACACAGTAACGCCGTAATCTCTAGTATAAACCACAGTTTTTCTGGCTCAGGTTTTTTTGTTTGTTTGTTTGTTTTTTTTTTATGTGCCATCCAGTGAAACACAGCAGGCAAGGAAAAAAAAAAACAAAGATGTCTTGCATGGCTGGGCTTGTCTTGGGAATCACCAATTCAACCAGTTTCCAGATGTATCAGCTTTTTTAGCTGTCATAGATGCTGAACATTGAATAAAAGGATAAAAAATGAACAGTTGACAGTTTGATATTTGATCCAGATTAGACTTCAAATGATAGAGTCAGTGGGCTGGCTAGATTGGATTCTGTGTCACACACATAGTGGCACTGAAATACTATAATATTGATATCATATATATGATTTATATACTGTTATAGATAGATATACATAATATGTATAATATGAGAAGTTATTTGGGAAATTTGTAGGCAGGAAATAAGTAAAAAATTGGGGGAAAAAAATCGGCTTGGAAGCCAGAAATGTAAAATTATACCACAATTTGAATATAAACATCAAAAACTTATGGTATTAGACTCAGTGTCATTTTCCCCATTTTTTTCCTTGAATTTTATATCTAGATAGAGATAGAGATACATATAGATAATCTCATAATCTCTATCTATATGTATTATCTCTAGAGATAGGGATAATATATATATTGGGTTGTCAGAAACGTCATGACATATTTTTTCTATGTTTTTCGTTGCAAAAATGCATCATGACTTTTCCAACAACCCAATAGATAATCTCCATATATATTCTATCTATCTATCTATCTATCTATCTATCTATCTATCTATCTATCTATCTATCATCTATCTATCTATCTATCATGTCTATCTATCTCTATCTCTATGTTTATCTATAATATGTATATTATATGTATATCTATTGACAAGTTTCCTAAATAACTTCTGTCACAGTATGAGGGGCCCTGTTTTTGAAGTTCCTTAAGCACTGAAGAATATCTTAGACTTCCATTGCCTATAGTTGCCTCAAGAAAATAGTCCTAGATATTTGCGGTAGTCAGAAATGTCTTGTTTCTTCTCTTAAGTTTCAAAAATGAGTGTCTTTCTAACCGCCACAATATTTTCTCAAAATAAGTTGGCTTTTGCATTTATTGCAGAAAAACAAAAGCAGCCATTTGCAAAAGGTTATATATGTATAGCACCCCCAAACTCTGTAGATGTAATGTGAGTATGTGAGCTTTCACTCTCACTTTTCTACAAATATAAGTAAGGCATCAATCTTGATGGGAAATATGGGCAACTTTGACATATATCAAGGTGCTGCCAAGCAATCCTCCTCTACAGGGAAATTCCTTTTACATTTGAAATATGCAGGCCTTCCTCACCCCTGGACATGACTGATTTGATTAGGATGATCTCCAAACAGAATTTTCTGAGACATATGACCTATATGACCGAGCTTGTAAAGATAAACTGAAATAATCACGTTTGTTCTTGAAAATATAAACTAAGAGGTAGAGAAGGAACTTGTCAATTGGTGATGGGCCCTGGAATTAGGAGGTCATGCAGACTCAAGTCATATGGATTCATGTGCAAACTGGATAAGAACAGGAAAGTAGAAAAGAGGGGAAGAGGCAGAGATAGAGAGAGAAAGAGAGTACACGCTGGAGGCAGGATGGAGAGAGAGGCACATTCCTATAGGTAGGTGTTGGTTATTCAATGGTTTCTTTTCACATGCACCTTCCTAATAATCTCATTTTCCCCCTTGAGGCAACATTAATTGGTCTCTATTCCTTCAACAGTACTTTCTTTCATTACCCTTAGTTAATTGAAAGAGGTGTAATAAAAGGAAAAATCATGGCTAGTATTGTATAGTAACCTTTTGATTACTTTTTCTAAACAGGGGAACACAAGATGGCAGCATTGTGATGAAGGGAAAGATGGTAATCCGGAGAAAAAAGGAAGAGTCAGTCATGCCTGGGTGGGTGAGGGGAAATCCAGGGCATTCAGGAAGTGAGCTGAGAGTAGTGACAGGATTAATAATAATGGTTTCTACAAGGACAAATAATCACTTCTATCTCTCCAGATCAAAGACTTATTGTCTTTTGACCTTTATTTTCCACTAAGAGTTTGTGAATTTGTACATATAAACTATAAGTAAAGATTTTTTTTTTTGAGGGCAGTGCCACTGGCCCTCATATGTGGGACCCGAACTAGGACCCCTGGCTTCCCTAGCCAGTGCTTAACCACCGCGCCACTCGGCCGGCCCACTAAGTAAAGATTTTTGACTCTTAGTATTGATAAGTAGCTGTATTCATTATGTTCTGATGTATTATTCCCTTGATAATCAAACCTCTTTTATTAATAGAGTGATGAAGAGCATTGACTTTTCTCAATTAGATGATTTCCCATCTGTATGGATGAAAGGCATGCTTACTGAAGTGTTAGAACCCAAAAGTAAGGTCAGCATACTTTTTAGAGATGGGTTTGTGTTTTAGTGAAGAGTAGGAACATATTAGGGGCCATAAGTAACATGGATTCATTGACTCTCTTTTATCTCAGTTTCTGGTAGCTCACAATATATCTACCATAAGATGCAAATCTAAGGAACATCTTGTAGGAGAAAAAAAATTAGAAAGTCAGTTATGGGATACAGGATAACAAAGAAATACATAGTAAGGACAACAATAAGTTAAAACAGATGAAATTTTTTAAAGAAGGTATATTAAATGGTGTAAAAGAATGAAAGGCTAAAACAAGTTAGAAGGTAGGATAAAGAAGTGGAGATCCTTGAAGTCAAGAACACATAGTTAAAATGGTATGTACTAGAAAAGTCATTTGTAGTGAACTGATGTACTTGAGAGGATTTGTGGCTATGGATAAAGAGGACAGTCAGATGAGTTTCTACTAATATAAATCTTACCTAATTTAGTACTTGATTCAAGTTGTGAGCTCAATGACTATATATTATGTAGCTATCAAATATATGATCTTTTTCATTCCAATCTTTTCATTTTGTTCATGAAAAGTGGCTAAAGAAAGTATTTATATAATAAAATCCCCTCCTCCCTCACATGCACACCCCAGCTATTTCTAAGACTAAATTGAAACAGAATTTGGTAGCAAACATCATCAATTGAGACACTTACAGAAATCACAATTCTTAGAGAAATACTAGGACAGTGTGAGACAGCTTCACTACACATGTTTATTTTTGGTTTGCATAATTATTCTCAAAATATATTTCTCTTTTTAGCTCAACTCCTTTTTGTATTTGACAAATGTTACACGTTCTTTACCTCCAGACTTAGATCCCATTTCTTCCAGAGCATTTCATGACTCTGCTGATAAACCTTCTTAGCAATGATACATTTGTTTTAATTCTCTCTGACACTTGCCTGTTACTTCACAAGACTGTAAGATTCTTGAAGGCAGATGCCATGGTGAATTCACCACTGTATCCCCAGGATCTAGTGCGTAATTCATGGGAAGTACCTAATACACACTTGTTAAATAGATAGGTGGATGGATGGAGAGTTGGGCTGGAATGTGGGACGGGGGAAGAAAGAGGAGGAAGGAAGAGGATGTAATGTGAGTATATAAAGTGATAGTTGTAGATATTTGGATAACAGACAAATATGACCTTTCTTTTGGAGCACTTTAGTAATTAAAAAGTGAACTATCTTGCTAGGTTAAAGCACAAAAATGCATATAATAGTTTTACATTGTGATGAACATCCATCACATACCCAATGGACTTGCCTCTTATAAATTCTATCCAACAATTAAAATACTGCTTATATTTTTACATTATTACAAATTGTTGTAATTATCCACATGTTTACATTTTAAACATGAGGGGATTATACAAACATGTGCTTGTCTCTCATTTAGAGGGAGAAATCTTAGTGGGATATGAAGACAGGTGAATGTAATGATTGAGAGAATTCCCAAGGTCATTCATGCTATGTGACCTTCACGTATGACTGCATTCTGGTTATAGGCAAAGATGAAGGATTTCTTGGAGACAGAGTCATGACCCACTTTATAACCATAATAGAACATTTAAAAGGGAGAGATATACCATGATTAAATATACAAAGAAAAGGGGGCTGGCCGAGCGGCTCAGTGGTTAAGAGCTGGCTCAAGAGTGTGACCTCTGAGCAACAGGGTTGCTGGTTGGATTCCCGGCCCGAGCTAAGCAGCCGCTGAACTGCCAACAGGTAGCAGGATGGCTCAGCTAAAAATAAATAAACAAACAAACAAAGGAAGTTGATAATAAGAACTTAATAAACTGAAATACCATTTTTAAACTGAAATACATACTATATTTTTTTCTTGCTAGCTTCTATCCTATGCATTTCTACTTAAAGAACCAGAATCAAGGTGCAATCATCAGGTATATCCATGCCAGGCAAGATTAACAAAAGGAATGAAACTCTAAAGAAAGTCTTCCTTGACTACCCTTTTCCCAAGGAAAAGAGAGGGCCTTGCACCTTTCTCCATCAATTTCAATCTAAACACAATTGTCTTGAAGCTTTGATCATAGTGTGTGGTACATCTTTGTGTGTCCTTTCCCTTCAGTGAACTGTGTATTCCTTGAGGGTAGAGTATTCATCTCTATATTTATCCTACTTATATCTGGGCTTCTGGCACTCACAACAGTGACTGGTACATAGTGAGCTCTGAACAAATGTTTGTTAGATGAGTGAATATATGTATGCATAAGGATTGAATGAATGAATGCAAGAGGAAGAAGAGTCACCATTGACCATGTGAGTGAGAATCTGTGTATTTATTCTGATGAATCTCTGGAAAAGATGGTAAAGAAATATTTTAGGATGAAACTTTGCCTTGAGCATTTGTTTTGTTGTCTTTGCTTTGTTTATACCAAAAATAATTATCATTGTCTTAAGGTAGGAAAGCTCTTTTTCCAATGACTGATATGCAACTGTTCCCTATCTAAGACTTTCCTAATGTAATTTAATCTGAAGAATAGAAATACTAGTTAGATAACTGGTTGTTCCTCAGGAACATAACATCAGACGAAAGGGAGATGGAAAGTCATATGGGTTTATCCAGGTCATGGCCCTCAGCAAAAGTCCTATCTTAAATCCTTAATGTTTATGTCATTAAAATATAGCATACTACTCATCTGGAAAGTGTTAGACAGATATTGCCAACTTTGAGACACTCATTTATTATTATTTAACCATAAAAGTCCTACGAAACTGCTTTATCCCAAACCTGGTTTTACAGTGTTCCATTAAAGAAATACTATATATCTTAATTATGGTGGTAGTTACATGGGGTACGTTTGTCAAAAATTAAACTTTAAACTTAAGAACTGTTTTTTTTTTGTTTTTTGTTTTTTGAGGGCAGTGTCACTGGCCCTCATATGTGGGACCCGAACCAGGGCCGCTGGCTTCCCAAGCCAGCACTTTACCACTGCACCCCTTGGCCGGCCCAAGAACTGTATCTTTTAATTAGCTGTAAATCATATTCAGAAAAAGAGAAATGGAAAAAAGTAAGTGTTATACCACACACACACAAACTGGATTGGGTAAACATAAAGTTGAAAGTTAGAGCTAGCTATGAGATATGGTCATAAATTAAAAAAAAAAAATTAATCTTAAATATACAACAAAGTTTTCATTGTTGGCACCAACAGCACCTGCTACTTCCCAAGATCATCTTGAATGAACTTGTTACAATACCAGAAACAAAGGGACCCTTGGGTTTGATGACAGGCAAAATGTTCCAGTGGAGAGAGTATGGGTTTGGAGTAATACTGACCTAGGATTGAATCCAAGCATTGCTACCCAAAAGTTGTGTGACCCTATGAAAGTTACTTAACCTTTAGGGTTGTATTTCATCATCTGTAAATCAGGGATAATAATCCTCACTTTGCTTTGTGGTTTTGAACAGTTGGCTTATATAGGTGCTTAATAAATAGCTGCTATCATCATTATCATCACCTTAGTAACAATATTAATTTCTGTAAATTAAAAATGTTACAGTAATATTAAAAATAAATTTACTATTTTTTGCTTTCATGCCTGGCAACGTCAGTCTTTCTTTAGTATTCTCCTCCCTGAAGTGGGTTTCTCTATTAAAAATAGGGGTCAAATAGAAGTAACACCTTTTAAAAGAGAGACCCTGGGACACTGTGATGGAAACAGAAAAGGGGAAATAGGGAGAAGAGTCTCAATTCCATGGTATCCCAAAGCTCAAAGACTAGTTAAAAAGAAATAATTCCCAGAAAGGACACTATGGTAGGTACAGAGACGAACTGACTTGGGAAACACTGAAGAGATTATGCTGACTAACTGGATAGATGAAAATGGATGGTGCTGGGGTTGATGAATGAGTGGATATGATTAAGAATAACTTAGGATTTTGGCTTTTCCAATTCAGTGCCTGTCACTCATACAGGTAGTTGGGGGAACTTTAAAGATGCCTAGTAGTGGGGAGAAAGTTAACAGATTTGGATAAGGTCTTGGTGATATCTTTAAAACAAGGAAATGGATATGACATGGGCAGTTGAACAAAGGGTCTGAAACTGAGAAGACAGGTCTAGGACAGTGGTATGCTGGTAAATGTTTAACAACTAGTTCTCCAGGGAAAAAAAGACCTGATTTGTAGCATTTGCCAATCTCCATGGTTTAAAGATTCCTACCAAGACACCAATCTCATGTTATAAATACAACCAACATAGCTTTGGAAGAGATGTGTACATTTGGCTCTTGTAAGGGTGGGTGGGTTGCATCTCAGCTCCACCACATAGGGGTGATTCAAGAAACAGGAGATAGTCCAAAGTGTAAAGATTTCATGGAAAGTTGAGTAAATTCATCTGGATGAAGGACGGCCTTTGCGTATCTTTTGCATCTGTTTCACTTGTGTTTTCTTTTTTATTAACTCTTTCATCCAGGGTTATATACTATTTGCAGGGAGAACTGGCATCTGTTCCTTAAATCAGCTTAGAGCTTTCACTGCTGGTTAGGGTAAATAAAGAACAGCTTCTCCTTACTAAAAAAATAGGGAGAGGGGAGAGGCACAAAGGAGAATGATGGAAACTGCTTTTCTGGCGAAATCGTTCAAAAAGTAGCGTAAATTCCCTCTGGCTATCTCCTTCAGTAAATGGGACCCTGTATGCGATTTAATTTCCAAATTTAAATCTTCTATAATTTTATCATGACTATTTTGGTTATTTGTGCATGCTTTCCTCCTCCATACATTTTTGCTGTTTTTGTATCCCTAGAAATTAAAAGTTTATACTGAAATTCTTGCGGTTTTCAATGACAGGAAAATAATTTCTTTCCTACTGATATAAGGATATGTTTCTAGAGCACATTTTTGGACTATGTAAGGTAAAAATAGTATGTATTTCCTTTTTAAAAATAGCACCTTTCAATAAATGTAAAATTATGAAATGCTCCTGTTAAAGAATTTGGAAAACTCAGAGAAAAAGTAAAGAAGAAGATAAGAACCCGTAAGCCCATACACAAATTTTCTAATGGTATTTCCTTTCAGGTAGTAAACTATATGGCTGATATTCACAATGGCATGTATTGCTTACATATTAAATATTTATAGTACTTCTTTGTATTCTGAAATTTTAATATTATACTATCATCTTCCCCATGTCACTAAATTCCTATAAATTATAACCTTAATTGTAGAACAACGTCCTCTGAGTATACCGTACGTACTTAAACATTGTTCTATTTTCGGACACTAAAATGGTTTCCAAGTTTCCATTATTATAAATGAAATGGCAATGGACATCCTCTTCCATTAGTTTTTGTGCTTATTAATCATTGTTTCCTTGGATAAAGTCCTAGAAATGTAATTACCGGGTTAAAGAATAAAATTGCTGCAAAGAATTTTGGTACATAGTGTTCTATTGTGTTTCCAAAGCAATTGTACTGATTTACAACCATATCAGCACTGTATGGGTGTCTATTAATATTTTCACTCCACCATCACCGTCACTGAATACTATCATTAAATAAAGGAATATGAGTGTGAGTGTGTGTGTGTGTGTGTGTGTGTGTGTGTGTGTCCTGTTGGATAAGCAAAACTGGCATTCCTTTGTTATTTGTACTTCTTTTTCTTTTATTAAGATAGCTAATGTTTTTATACAAGGAGTTTTTGTGTTTGTGGAATTTCTCTTCAATCCCTTGCTCAGTTTTCCTACTGATGTTTAACATTTTACTTTACCAAAGGAATTTGATGTAATTTAAAGGTAACTAAAATAATACACTGTATTTGATCTTCCAGAAATATAATTTCTAAATGGAGCATTAGCAATTACCATAAAAGAGAAAGTAAAGCTCAACTGTGAAAGTGATGTTTACAAATCATAATTACATAAAGCGAAAGGAACATTATCCCATGGAGCTGTTAGGACCCCATGAGACAGGCACATTTGCTATCCCTTTGCGCCTATACTGAGGGTTTTTTCTTCTGTCCATGGATGAGCTTGGATTTTAGAGTGAAGACTAGATTCAGAAGGGTTCCCATTTCCTTCCCATCACTGCCACACACTGCTGCAGAAGAATCCTTACAAACATTTGCTGTGAGTTTTTGATACGATTTTCGAATTCTCCCTTGGCCCCCAAAGATTCCACTTCCTCAGCCTTTTTGCCACATGGGATCATGTTGCCAATAATGTCTTTGGGATAAATTTGAATTCATCAAGCTTGAATTTAATTACATTATGTAAACTAGAAAATGTCCCCAGCAGGCTTTGAGGGAATCGCTTCTGTATGAAATTGCAAAGTCCTGTTTTGTTTAAAATATTTGCATTTTGATAAATACACTCTGACTCAAAAACCCTGTTTTGATCTTTGTCAGGAACTCATTTTTATCACATCAGTCTGAATTTACTTTTTTAAAAAAAGTAAATACTTGCAAAATGTTGCCTAAGTCCTGTCCATCTATTCCACATCCTTCTCAAATGCCTCTCTCTTTACTGGGCTATGGCAGGGTGCTAAGAGGAGATGGACAAAGCACAATTTTTACAGATTATCCTCAGAAGTTGACAAATATTAATCCAAGTATGAACAGAGAGTCCTTAGTGCAAAGGGAATAAAGGCTTTCAAAATGATCAAACTGTGACAGAGGAATCATTTGAAACACTAAATGGATGCTACACTGAGGTTTATTTCAATGTCTGTGAAGTTATGCATACAGATCCCCCTCTGTAGAATGCATCAATGGTCCAAATTTTCACCCCTTCCCATAACTATGCTCTTTTGCTCTTTGTCATGTAACTTTGTAGCTTTCCCATCTGATGGGCCTATTATATTTCATCTCCTGCCTTTTTTGGGGCTTGGCTTTGTGACCAATTTTGATTAATAGAATGAGGTGTGCCATATTTGAGCCGAGCTCTCTTAAACCTCCAGTATCACTATGAGAAGAACCTTGCTTGGCAAGCCTGCTAGCCCAAGGAGAATGAGAAACATGTGGAGCAGAGACAACCCAGCTGGCTCTGAACCTGCAAGGAAAAGTAGAGCTGCCCAGTAATCGCAGCCTGAAGCAAACCCATGAAGCTGAGCCAAGCTTAGATCAGCTGAACCCAGGCCGCTATGCAGCCAGAGTTCCAGAAGAAAGACCCTAAGTAATTGCCGTTTAAGTCAATAAGTTCTGGGATGGTTTGTTAAACAGCAATAACAAACTAATATAATGCCCTAGAAGTTTTAGCAACTGATCACTTACACACTAAATTCAAAAATTAAAAATTCCTCAGTTAGGAAGAAACCAGTCATTGCCCCTCTTTAGGAATGGCGGTATTCCGTTTTCTCAGGTTGTTTACAGTCCCTGAGATGTTCCTGCCACTGGAAGTGTTTCTATTTATTGGTTTTTACAGAGTCATTTCTCACTACAAATACTCCCTTTTATTCTCTCTCAACACAACTAGCCATCCCTCTTCCAAGCTCCTCCCAGCTCCTTCACACTTTTCCTACCCACAGAGATGCAAGGAGCCTAAATGAAAGGTGGGGATGACTGAGTTCAGAAATAAAGCAAGCCTTTCCATTTCCTATTCACCTCAGAGGGGTACTTTCAACACTGAAGCACTCTGTAGTCAATCAGGCAAACTCTCACTGCCAGCTCTTGAAAGATTCAGAGAAACAATTCTGATTCAGGGCATGGCTCATGAAAAACGAAATCCACCATCACAGGAAACAACAACAACAACAAAAATAACATATGTACACCTATCTCAAAGGAGGCAGAAAAATCACATCCCATATTTTTATATCATTTCCGATTTCTCATAAAAGAAAATCATGTTTATTTTATAATTTAATTAAAATAATTTTTTTTAAATAAATAAATTTTAAAATCTCAGTCCAAGCTCTCCAGTGGTCACATTTTGACTCAGTTTGATCAAAATCAGTAAGCCAATTGTGGCTAAGTGTTTTCTAAACAGTCAGCAAGCTGAAGGGAAAATATTGTGATTAAAAGACTATTTTCATAAAGCAAAATCACCATCTGGCGCATAGTCTGGAACATTACTATATATGGACCCGATCCTATTAATATCCCTGCTTTTCTAAGAACAACAAACCTAGCCTGTTTTGTTAGACAGAATTAAATCTTCCCCACAGAGAACCAGGTTGGATGATATCCTTTTAGCAAACTCTGGAAGTGGTGATCTGGTGGTTGCCGCAGGTAGAGGCATACCACTTTTAGCCTGGAGCAGAAACAAAATCAACCATAGCCATGGCTGGAACAGACAACTGCTTGGGGATTACCCATTGTTCACAACTTTCTCAGCACCAATGACAAAGTCACGACCAGCGTCATCAAGCAGCCTTGAGTGTTTCGGGATAGAAACACTGCAAATGCTCTGTTCTCTGCGAAACACAATTGAGCAAATTACGCAAGTCAAATCAATTTCTATCTCAATGATCATAAACCCCAACTGGTTCAAAGGTTTGCATTCAGAAACATATCTAAATAATAGCCCACATGGGGAAATATATTTACTTTTTTCTGCTTTTTCAAAATGTGAGGTCAAACTCATTAAGAAGGGCTGATTTTTGTCTTTCTATAAGTTATATAGCCTGCAACATAATATTTAATTTATTATATTGTGTATAGAAAAACAAGGCAATTAAATATCTATTATAATGACTGAATTTAGCATGTTAAGTTTATACAATAGCTATTTTTGAATATTAGAAACAAAAATGATTTTCCAACTTTAATGTCTACCTTGGAGGAAAAGAAAGGGGCGGGGAATTAACATTGACTGAGTACCTTCTTCTGAATGACACCCACTTTACATATGTCTGTTCATTTAATATGGTACAGTAAACAGGTCTATGACAAAAGAGTAAGTAGAATACGACACACACACACCTGTTGAGAACTGCAAGGTCTCAGATATCAAGATATGCTTCTGTTAGTTTCTGAACATGACCATAGATTTAGCAAATTCTATATTCTATTGGAAAGTACAAGCATCTACTAACTCAGTTATGCAAAATAACTTTCTATTCTTCTTTTTCGGTCTTCACTATATACTCATATTTCCTTAGACTTAGTATGAAAATTAAATTTACGTTTTTAAAAACAGACTCAGAAGAAATACCAGCTCCAAATGTAATTTCCAGGCATTGTCTTATGAGGCTATCTTGCTCACTGAGAAGAACAAAGGAAGATGGATTTATCTATTGTGTCATGTAAAAGTGACCTTCAGGATCTAAGTAGTGTCTATGTGAATAGTCCCCATACACACAGAAACACAAACAACCATCGATATAACTTCTGGAGAGCCAAGAACAATAGTAATGACAACAAACACACAGCATTTATCATGTGACAGGCAATGTTTTAAATACTTTACATCTATTAATTATTATCTGACAATTAAGTTAGCAAACTTGCCACCATGCGCTTACATTGGCAGCACTGTACAAACAGCTCAGTAAGGTTTCGTAACCTTGGTATATCAGTGTCTTACAGCTGTTTGTGTTGATGTGTGGTGGTGTCTTGATGAGTGGCGTTCATTATTGTTGTTGCGTGTTTTTGTGTGCTGGTGCAAGAATGTCTGAGCTTGATTTAGAGCAACAAACAAACACATTTCTTGTTAAACTTGCAAGAGTGGAAGTGAAATCAAGGTCATGTAGTCCAATTTTATGGGGATCATACCATGAAGAAAACGGCAGTGTACAAATGGATTAAACGCTTTTCTGAGCAGAGAGAATGAGTCGCTCATGAAGAGAGGTCAGGGCAGCCAGTAAAGAGCAAATTTATGAAAACATTGCAAAAATTCATCAAATTGTGCATCAAAATTGTCAGCTGAGTGTGAGAAGCATAGCAGATCAAGTAAACATCGATAGAGAAACAGTTAGGAAAATCTTAACTGAAAATCTTGGCATGAGGAAGGTTGTGTGCAAAAATGGCCCTGAAAGAGCTCACTGATGAACAAAAGCAAAGGCGAGTCGAATTTTGTCAAGACCTTTTGGAGAGGTAAGACCATGTTTTGGGCAGTGTTATCACAGGGGTTACCAATACAATCCTGAAACAAAGCATCAAAGTGCACAATGGAAGTCAGCCAATTCTCCATCCAATCAAAAAAGTTCCCTCAGCCCAAATCAAGAGTCAAAATGATGTTATTAACCTTTTTTGATATCAGAGGGATTATGAATTTGCACCAAATGGACAAACAGTTAACCACGCTTACTATTTGGAACTTCTGAAAAGGCTGTGTGAAAAAGTTAGATGAAAACGACCTGAACTTTTTGCCAACAATTTGTGGCTCTTGCATCATAACGATACACCAGCTCACACGGCACTGTCTGTGAGGGAGTTTGTAGCCAGTAAAAAAATAACTGTGTTGGAACACTCTCCCTACTCACCTGATCTGGCCCCCATTGATTTCTTTCTTTACCTGAAGATAAAGGAAATATTGAAAGGAAGACATTTGGATGACATTCAGGACATCAAGGGTAATATGATGACAGCTCTGATGGTCATTCCAGAAAAAGAGTTGCAAAATTGCTTCAAAGGGTGGACTAGGTGCTGGTGTCGGTGCATAGCTTCCCAAGGGGAGTACTTCAAAGGTGACCGTAGTGATTCAGCAATGAGGTACATAGAACTTTTTCTAGGATGAATTCACGAACTTAAGTGTCAAACCTCAAATCGTCCAGCAATCCTATATGATGTTTCACACATTTCAAAAGGAAGGAACAGCTTAACAGAGTGCTAACAGACAAAGTCAATAGTACAATAGAAGCAGAGCATAGCATCTTACTATCAAGGGACTCATGTCACAGTTTACAGAGCTTTTCTCTGACATTTCCCTCTCTCCCTCACCTACGTTCATTTCTACTGTTCATGCTCAGCCTGTTTGTTCTTCTGTCTCTGTATTTTCAATATATGAATATATTATATATTTATACTGGTATGATTGGTATGATTTATTTACTGAAAATATGAATGTGTTCCCTTTGTTCATTTCAAGAGTGAATTTGTTGAGTATTTACCTTTCCTTTCTTTTTAAATACTTAATATTTGTTAGGAACCAACACATGAAAGTGCTACTAAGACACATGGTATCTTTCAAATGTCTACCAGTGTAGCATTAGTGTTTTTAACAACATTCTAGTAGACGAACCCAGGGGTTAATGCATTGTCCTCAAACCCTTTTTCTGCAACCTTGACCCGAGGAAATATTTCCTGAAACCATCTCCATCAGGTGACTAATAAGGTTTTCAGATATTAACATCAAAAAAACAAGGACTTCCTGTGAGGTCCATCTAGCATGGCTGCTAGTTGTGTCTTTGCAAAGCTGTCATAGTAATTATTGAATACATGAGCATTCAAAACAATCAGTTTTAGATCTACCATACTTGAGAGAAACTTTGAGGCAGGGATTTTACTGGATTCTCCCAAGTCAGATGGAGAAGCTAAGGAATTATAACAGGAGATAACTCAGAAAAAAGAGGTAAGGTCAGCTATATTAAGCTTTCAGAAAAAAAAAAAAAAAAGGATACAAGATAAATATGAAACCTAAGCATAAGATAGCTATCTCTTTCTTTGAAAGATAGAGAAGAGGAAAAAGAGTGACTTCAGCAAGAGAACAAATAAAATAACAGCATTTTCAGAGAAAAAAATTGTCAGGAGGAAAGTTCTCTTGCCTATATAAGATGGGCAACAGCCTCTTTACATTTAAAATGGCAATATTGCCAAAAATATGCCCAAAATTCCTAATTTATTTCAATTCCTTCTAGACTTCATCTGGAAGCAAATCATGTACAGCAAATATTAAATATATTGAAAGCGCTGCCAAGGAGTGTCAGGTCTTGAGTGTCTACATGCTATGTAATATTTTGAGAAAACAAATAATTCTTTATAGAAAACTTTTTTGAATAATGGTTCCTTTACAAGTCATTTGGGACAAATGTTTCATGAGTCTCAGCTCTAATAATACCTCATATAAATTCAGGCCAGAGAATGACTAAGGATTCCTTGCTGTTCTTGACGACATAAGCCAGGTACCACAAGCACTTAAGTTTTCTTCTTATGATGATGATGATTCCTAAACTCAATATTAACGGTTGTAAATATCTAAGATGCATGGGTTTTAGCGGCTTATCCCTTTACCAGACTGACAGAGAAAAGTTCTTAAAGTAGGCATCTAGGCCACAAGTCAAGATAAGTCAAATAATGGACATCCTCAGCAATGTCATTTGATTACTTTAGCAATAAAGTGAACCCTGAAAAGGCTAAATGGGGATGGAACAACTAGTAACTTTCCTCACTCCTCAAACTGATCAAAACTGCCTCTATCAGTAAAATAGGCTCCTCACTTGCTTGGATTTCTCTCCTCTCCCCCAAGGGGGAGACTCCTGTGTACCGTTTACCCTACACTCTCAGCTCCTTCTCTTTGATGACAAAGGACTCATTTCATGACTTGGATCAAAAATTGAAGGTCTCTCATCATCAAATTCTCCATTAGCAAAATTCTAGATGCTTCCCTGCTTTTCATAGAAGTCAACAGCTGCTCTTGTAAGAGCTGTGCATACATGCCTGTTGGTATTCACTATCCTGGGCGATATTTAGTAGTGTCTGCCATGTAGAGGGCAGAATATAAGCACTTGTCTTCATGAAACATCAGCATGAAATCTCCGAGCTTGGAACTGAGAGAAATGATCTGTCTCCTGGAGAAAATTTAGGGATCAGAGAATTTAAATACATCTTTCTAAAGTGAGGAAGCTGAGGCTTGGCAAGATTAAGAGGTTTGTTGATGGTCCCCAGTTGACTCAAGACAAATGAGCCTCTAATTCAGGGCCTGTTCATCTAGACTCTGATCATTTTAATTTTTGTACTATGGGTAGATCATCAATTGAACTTGTGTCTCCTTTTCAAACTTGTCTTTACCTTTATACTTCTTCAGATTTGCTATCTGTGTCACTCTGAACAGGTTCCTAAACCTCTCTGAAATGATTTCCTTATAAGTAAAAGCATGCATTATAATATACATGATTAATATAACTATATTCTTTTTAGGATTATTCAGAGAATAGAATTAGACAGCACTTTTAGAAATCATGGTCTATTACTTATCTGATATAATAAGCATTTGATAAATATTAGTTCCTTACCATTACTCTTTGAGTGAGGATGCTAAAGGCATTAAAATAATGAATATGTAGGCTATGGTATGTTTGAACAGAGGATAAGAGGGAAAGTGAAGCAGGCACTTAATTTAACCTGGTCACTTCACATTTTGTATAATTGGGCTTACCTACCCAAAAATTTGTTATGCAGTTGTAATTGCATTCAGACTTGGAAAAGCACGACTTCACTAAAATATTCATGCTTCAACTGCGTTTCCTACTCAGAGTCCTGCTGTTTTGCTTGATCTTCCTGATTAGTCACTGATCAGTATTCTCCTTGACTTTGGCTCAATATTCTACGATTATCATAGAAGAAGAATACTATACTCCTTTGATAAATTAGAGCCCTCATGTATTGTGATTTTCTGGTGTTGTAAATAGAGGGCTACCTGAAACAACCTGACATATGAATAACTGGATAGGTAATGAACAAGCAATTAATTCAGACAAGGTTTTATAGGAAAGGGTTTACTTTGGTTAGGGCTTCCATTAAATTATATTCAAAATTAAATTCTCCCAGACAGTTTCAAACATTCCATCAGAACAGTGGAGAGAGAAGCGCCTGAGAGGACACCTTCCTTGAAAATCTTCCAAGTAGAGGGGAAACAGTACCTTCTTTTAGGAAGATAAATGTTATTACATGTTACCATTTGACAAAATACACTGCCAGAGAGGGCTAATTGTGTGTTGACCGTCTACCGAGATCATGATTCTAAAAAAAATCATCTATAAACATCTCAGACGATCTAATTGCACCGTTTAAAGTATAAGCATTCAGCCCTTGGAAAGTGCATCTGTCTCATTTCATAATGAACCAGCCATTTTTTTCCATCTTTGTTCCCACAGTGTCAGGCTCCTTACCTGGCCTTTCTGTATTCAAGAGGAACACCATTACAGAGGCACAATGGCACCAGGTAAAAGATGCTCTTTACAAAAATGGATAAATAAGTAAAATAGTAACCCTGGAAACAGCCCACTGATCTTTTCCCCTTATGAACGTGGGGATATTTATTTGAATAAGGAAATGTTCAAAAGCTTACAATTGAGCTGGGTAAAGTTATTCTTTTTCCTAAAATATGTTGATTGACACCCTCTTCCTCTGACAAGACTAAAACTCTAGCATGCAAGCACATCTTCCAGAAAGTTGTGGCAGAGTTTTTTTTTTTTCTTTTTTCTTTTCCTCTTTTTCTATCAGACCTCATAGGCCGCAGTATGGTGTTATCAGCACAGCCAGACTAATGCAGCGGGGCAGTCAGATTCTCTCATACACGTGCTTATCAGTCTCCTGTAGGAAGTTTATCATTTACTGCACTACGAGCATTAGGCCTGAATCACTGGGAGCAAATTCTGCCAAGAAGACAACTTTAAAAATCAGCCTATAGAGAAGAAGAATGTTATTATGGCTTCAAACTGCATATATTTAAAAGGAAACTATTGTCAGCTGTAGGATGAGTATTCTCAAAAATGGGAATGTCTCTTACTACCCACCTCTCTGTGTGGGCTACTTATTTACTTAGCTAAAGATTGATCTTTCATTGTGACTTCTCAAGATACCGGCATAATCATAGTAACCGTTTTATTGTCACCTGGAGTTTCTAAGGTTGATGGCACCTCTATTCTTCATGGATTAAATGTGGTTATTTAATACATAGATTTCAGACAAATGGAAGCTATGAAGAGTTTCATAGAGTACTGTGGTAATGTACACACACACTTATATAGATAGGAAACTAGGGAATGACCTTGGGTGAGGGAATGAGTCCACTCACCTTGGGGGCAAAATTTAAGAAGGCACCAAAACATCTCTGTAATTAACATAAAATATTTTGATATACTTAAAAAAAATAAATGAATGCAAAAAAAACAAACAAAACATAATGAAGAAAATTTGAAAATTTGAAATAAAGGCAGAGTCAGTTTTACTGATATCTCCTCCTGACTTAGGCTCCAATATGGCTCCCCACAGCACTGTTACTGATTGTTGAGTTTTATTTAAAACTTTCATATTTTGTTTGTCATGGACTTTTTTACATTTTATTTTTTAGAAAACATTGGTGTTAAAATATTGCTTATCTTGGTTATTGCGTTTTTTTGGTGATCCCTTAAACATGTTGTGATTGAGGCAAGTGCTTCCCTCACCTCACCTGAGCCTGGCCCTGAGAGAGCTGCATATGGGGGCTCAGTGCTACAGCTGTCACTTGTAGCAGCACTTGGGGTCCCCCCCCCATAGCTCAAGCAGAGTGGAGTTGAGAAAACTGTGTGTTAGAGTGCTTTCAGAACTTGCCCTGAATCACCTATTAGGCTGGTGCAAAATTAAGTGCGGTTTCGGGCCGCGAATTTTAAATCATTATTACATTATATTTAAGAGGGCGGCTAGGGTGTGAACCCTGCTCTGTGTCATTCCTGAGCCCCACATTTAACTATGCTGCTACACTGCCTTTCCCTGTCTGTCTAGGGTCATCACAACATAATCACATCAGAACTCTCCTTGCCTAGCCTCCACTCACATAAATCAGACTGAATGATACTTCATTTGTGAGAAAGGGAGGGAAAAAACAACAACCAAGAAACATCCTGAGCACAGTGTGTTAGTTAACAGCCTGGCCAGAAATGTTTTTGATAGTCTCTGTCCAAGAAAGCCAAGAACTGCTTGAGAACACAGCACTTCTCTAGGGAAGTCAGTTTTGTTTTGTTTTGTTTTGTTTTAATCTTCATTGTTTGATTTGGCATATTTTGGATTTTAAACATATAGAAATTCATAGCAAATGGGATATAGTGCCTCCAGCAGGAATTATTTAAAATGCTTTAATCAGAAATGTTGTTCTCATTCTCAGTGCCCTGAAACCACAGATCCTGTCTTCCTCAGTACATTATCTGAATCAATCTATGGTAGGCCATCAATGAGAAAAACAACTTTCGAATACCTCCCATTGTGCAAAATCTATGATCTGGAACAGTATAGCATCAGTGGTGACAGAATAATATGATCATTTATAATTTTCTATTTGGTAATTCATAAAACCGAGTTGCATCTAAGTAATTGTTAAGCACTAAGCTTTGCCATGTCTGTAGACATATGCTAATAAACGAAATGAACAGATTTTTTTGTATAAATGAATCTTATCTTTTAAACCAAAAACAAATTCCCAAGCTAAATCCCCAAATATGTTTTCCTAAGCCTGTGAGAAGTATTCTAATATGTTATTTTAGGAATTAGGCTCCAAAAATAAAAGATGAAAAAAAAATTATATTTATTTAAGCCTAATAAGAAAACAGTAGATTAAACACATGTGTTTATCTTTATTCTTGCCTGAAACCACACTTAAGTGACAGCAAGAAATGAGAAAATAATTTTTAATCCATAAGGGTAAAAAATAACAGAGAACAAAACAATATATAAGTAATGTCAACTCATTTTTGGAGGATAAAAAAGGAATGAGTAGAAACTGAAACTAAGTATTCAGAGGAGGTACTAATGGGATATCAGCTTCTTGAACTTCCAGAACCTTCGAAAGGCTCAGGAATTGGAGATGTGAGATACCTCCTTTGGTACCTCCTCCAAAGCATGGGTACAACCAGAGAGTGCTCCTAACTCCTAACTCTACCTTTTGCAGAAGAAAAGAGATTTCAAAGATTCACCAAGTAGGGGCATGAGGCACAGAGAAGGGAGGAAGTGAGAAGCTAAAATAAAAACAGTATTTAATGAAAGCCTGAAAACCAAATGGGAATATACACCCCACTGCAAGCCCTCTGTTTCTGCTCTTCATCCAGACACTAGTATCCAGCCTTGTGGGGCATTAGAAACTCATTATCAGGATAAACAGAAATAGACCAGAAAATTGCCATTTAGATGCTAACATTTTGGAAACCACCAAGAAGAAAGCCAGCTTCCCACCCAACTATCTTCCGGTAAAAGTCAACAGCCCACAAGCTCTGCCATCAGCTTTTTAACACCTCATTCTTAAATGTGAATGAACAGGAGGATCACCACATACTTGAAGAAAGGCTCCATCATGAAAAGCAGAGACCAAGTTAACTGAGGATAAAATTCAAAGAAAGAGAGACAATGCTAATGGCAGAGGAACTATCTTTCTTTTTTTCCAGTTACAGTTGGCATACAATATTATATTAGTTTCAGCTGTACAACACAGTGATTAGACATTTACATAACTTATGAAGTGATCACCCTGATAAATCCAGTACCCATCTAACACCATACATAGTTATTACAAGGCTACTGACTATACTCCCCAGCTATAATCTACATCCCCATTATTACTTTGTAACTACCAATTTGTACTATCTTTTTTTTTTAAGAAAAATGGTTAATAACCTCAGCGAAATAAGAGTTAATATTACACCATAAAAACAACAGTGTGTTATGAAAAGGAACAATCAGATAAAAAAGGCTCTAAGAAACTAAAATTATGGTAGGAGTAATCAAATATTCAACAGAAACATTAAAAGGTAAAGAATGTCCTCCAAAGAGTAAAAATAAAATGACAATTAGATGGGAACTGAGAGAGAAATGATAACAAACTCAGGACGTTGATGTACACAATTTGATATCTACCTAAAAAGAGATCCAGAAATAAAAATAAGGATAGAAAATTATATAAAAAAATAATAGTAATAAACAGAAGAATAGGCACCCAGATAGATGGGGCCCAACTAAAATTAGAAAGGGGGAAACAGGATCCTCACTAACACTCATCTTGTAAGTGCAAGGCTAGAGTAAAAACATTTCAGAGACATCAAGATTTCTGAAGAATAACCTCTTGTCTACTCTTTATTTCCACTATAGGAGGTGCTTCATTCTAAGGAGAGGAAACATGCCAGAAAGGAAACATGGAATCCAGGAAGCAGGAGTCAAGGAATCCAACTACCTATTGAAATGTGGAACTTTCCAAGGGGATGGCTAATGAAATGTTGTATTGAAACAGCCACACAGGAGGCTGAGAGGGCTCCTGGTTTAGATTAGGGAAGGAAGTCAGAGGGTATCAGGAAGGTGGAATAGAAACAGAGTGGATCAGATAGAGAATCTGACAGACTAGACCAGTGAAAGATGAAAAAAGTATTCTGAAAGCCCTAAGCAAGTGATGAACTAAACTAATGTCCTAGAAAAATAAAAATAAATTACCCAATAAAGTACAAGTGATTATAGCCCATTACTTGGCCTCACCATAAATAATATGTCCAAGGCATAATAAATAAAACATAAATACTGACTAAATTTAAAAAAATAATATAATTATCTTTGGAGAATGAGGGAGGGAATATGTGCTACACACATTTCAATTTAGGGATTCAAGACATACTGTCTAAAATTATAAATCAACCAAAAGCAATAAACTTCTGTTTATTGGTAAAACAATAAAATAAAACCCAGAAGAAGTATGTAGAAGAACTGAAAGTAGTAGGCTCTGGTGGTCAGAACTTGGGAGTGGAGATAGTTAGGGTAGAGAGTTATCTTGTTGTTAATCTAATTCTAAAAGCACTATTGACATGTATTTATTTGTTAAATATATAAATTCATAATAGATTATAACATTAGTAGATGCATTACTGCAAATAAATCCCCCTGAAAAAGAAAACTAGCTAGACATTACTGATATACAAGGTCAGAAAACAGTCTTATTTCCCTGTCAATTCTGGATTTGCATGCTTATGTAAACCAAGAAGAAGAAGGAGAAGGAGGAGAGAAGGAGAAGAAGAAGGAAGCAAAACGGGAAATTAAATAGTAAACAAAGATCCAAAGATTAAAGTATTTAGCAGATAAAGTATTATTGCATTTTTCTTGCATCTATTATAAATACTGTGACAAATTTTGGACATAATTAATGAATATTCTATCACCTTCATGTATGTATATGACTTCTTGGCTTCTTTTAATTTGTCAGTGTTGTCAGAGTATGGGGTAAAGGAACTCAAAGCTCTTCAGTAGGAAACTGATTAAGTATATTCCAGACCTTAAAATGAAAACATTTTGAAGCTGTTACTAGGCTGAGATGGAGCTATATCAGGGATCGGCAAACTTTTGAGATGGAAGAGCTGCCAGGGGTCAGCAAACTGTGGCTTGTGAGCTGCAGGCTCTGAAGTAAAATTGAAAACAAAAATAAAACTATCATAGTTTCATTTATAAAAATTTTAAAGAATATTATTCACATAATAGTAATTATGTCAAAATATATTTATGGCTCTGGAATAATTTTTAAATTGTTGTGAGGGACAGGATTGGCTCTTCCAGGAGTGGGCCAACTTTTGAGATGGAGAGTCCCCAAAGAGCTGCATGTGGCTCGTGAGCCACAGTTTGCCGACCCCTGGTCTATATGAAATGATCTCCAGCAAATATTAAGTAAAATGATTAAGGTGCAGACAACAGCATGTATTCTGTGGTTCCTTTTGTACACACGTATATACAACTATTAGCCTGTGTGGGTACACAGACTGATTTTGGAAGGACACCTATACAGTAACAATGGCCTCTCAGGGGAAAGATTCATATTTCATTCCAGACTTTAATACTCTGATTTTTAAACCTTATGGTTTATTTTCAATAAAATAGTGATTCATAAAGAGAAGTAAAATGCTGATCCTTATGCTGCTGTTAAAATAGATGGTTTTGAAGAAGAATGGAAAGATCGATCAAGCTATAGAAAGAGGAAAAGGAATTATGATATTTATGTAAAACTAACACACAGCATTATTTGTTGGTAATATGATTGAGAGTGATTCCTGTTTCTTCTTTACAGTTTTTTTTGACGTTTACGCATGTTATACAGTTATATTTCTATCATTTTTAAATGATAACAATGTTATTAAAACATAAAAACAAGAGGGGAAAATGCCATTCCATTATAAGTTCTCTAGAGCACAGAAGATGTGCAGTCAGAATGTGGCTTTTCTGGAAGGGAGAGTGAGCATCTGGCTATTACATTTGCAGATGGACTTCATACAAAGCATATGGTAGATTTTCTCAAGGAAAATTGTTGCTGTAGAGGCACAAGTTGCTATTTAAACTTTGGCAGACTAGGCCTTTTTCATGCTCGACTTTTTTCACTCCGGTATGGGAATTAGGCATTGCTCAGATTTCCCCCCATTATTGAAATTAATTTTTTTCTTTGTAAAGATTATAAATGATAAAATATGAAATTTTGATAGCTGGATGATCGAGGGGGATAATTTTTTAACTCACCCTTTAGGCCTATTTATTTCTTTTTTCTGCTTCCTAAGTTGCCAGATATGTTAAAACAAGGGCAAAGGAAAACAAAACACAACAAAACACTGCAAAAGCCAATAGGAAGATAGTCACAGAACCAAGCAGGCATAGCACCAATTCAGAATAACAAGCAACTTCACTCTCAATTTACCAGAGGTTATAGCTCAAAAAAATCACAAGTACTTTTTGTGGAAAGAAAAATGCTGTTTAAAGGTCAATGCAGAATTTATCAACTGTATTGCATGTTTCTTGTCCTTTCTTTAGGTATGTAAAAGGAACACAATAGAAGCTTTTTTTTTTTTTAATCTCTTTCTCCAACATGACTAACATGATTAGATAGAGCAACTGCTTTGCTTCCACCTCAGTAAGTTGTTTTGATAAGATGTAGACCCATTTTTAACAATAAACAACCATGTGTTCCATGGCTCAAACTAAGAAACAGACAGAAGATGCGTAGTGACAATGTGAGATACACAGGAGGAATGACAAACATTTACCCAGCAGAAACAATGACAGATGCCCAAGGTACTGCAGAAATGTCTTTACAACAGATTATTGACCCCCTCCATTTAGGGTTTTCAGCTGCAAGTTTTAAGAGAAACTCCCTTCCCCAAAAAAGAAATCTGGCTCCTTCAATTTCCCATTCTGCCTTGAAGACAAAAATCTGGAACTCCGCCAATGCTTAGAGTCCCCCAGGGGATATTTTACAAAACATTAGCAACTTTAATGGTTTTCATTATTTAATGATTTCTCACATTATGTATCTGAATGATAACTAAAGCAAAATTTAGAAAGTTTAAGTATTAATGACTTACAGTCTACATATTGGGACTGACTTTAGTCATTTTTATATTCTCTTTGGCCTTTTGTGCAAAAGATAATTGATAATCAAAGATGGGGGCTTAGTTTTAACACTCTTTCATCTGTCAGTTGTGTTGTTTTGAGCAATTAGCTTCTCTGGCCCTCAAATTTTCATCTCTCTGTAAAATGAAGGGCAAGTGCAAATACACTGATGTCCCTCCTGGCTTTAATATTCAATGACAAAGAAATGCTTTTCTCTGTAGAGTACTTCGCACCCTCCATTAAAAGAAGAACGTGGGGATTTATAAAGTCATGACAACCACTCTGCTTTTAGGTAGGTAAAGGTTTGTCTGGGGAAGGGGTCAGCATATGTCAGCCGGCTAGCTGAATTCGACCAGCCACTGTTTCTGTAGATAATGTTTTATCAGAACACGGCCACACCTGTGTGTTTGCTTATCATCTATGGCTGCTTTCAGTCTACAATGAATGGTACAGTTAAGTATTGGCACCAGACACCATCTTGGCATGCAAAGCCTAAAATATTCACTAATCCGCCCTTTACAGAGTAAATCAATCCCTGGTCTAGAAGCTCTCTCAACGTCTAAGGAGTTTGTTTGACCCCTCAGTGTGGTGGGGGTCTGGGTCAGGTGTCCAGGTCAGAACGCAGGAGACATGCACACACAGCCAAAGGTGGCCCCAGATTCCCCCCCCCCCCCCCAGCTACTTCCCATCCTGCTCACTCCTTAAGGATGGACCCCCCACCACCACCATCACCACACGCCCTTCAACTGAGAAAACCTAATATCCAGATTCTTTAGATTAAAAGGCAAGCTTTCATGAGGACCATCCAGCTACATAATGCCAAATGATTGTTTTCATTTTTAAAAATTGCTCTCAATTCTCCTTGTTTTGTATATTTTAACTAATCTCTGACCATTACTGAAACTTTTTGGTTCATCACTGACCTTTTAAAGAATCTGATTAAAATGTGCTTGCATAATTCAAATAACACGTTACACTCAATTTCCTTTGGCGGGGCGGGCAGGTTCGCATTAGTCTAAGACTTCAGAACACATAGCTGCCATACCCTCTAAATGAAATAATTTATACAATATTCTCATCATAAAGGTCAATACTACCATACAAGGTTGAATGCTAATGTGACATAGCAGAATGAATATCAGATGAGGAGCCCAAAGAACAAGTTTGCATTGTTCTGCTACTAACTAGACATGACAGGTGACTGAAGGGATCCATTGCTTTCGGTTCTTCATTTATTAATTAGTGAGAATAATAAATGTCCTGTCTATTCCACAGGCTGCGATAAAAGTCCACGTAGGTATAAGAGACATTTTTATAAGCGCTTCCAATTGAGTGGTAAGGAATTTGACGACCCATTTCACAGGAGGGAACAAAGAACCATGGGTACTTTGTATTCAAAGTGTGATCCTTGGACCAGTGGCATCCGCATCGTCTGGAAGCTCGTCAGAAATGCAGATTCCCAGGCCTCTCTCCAAACTGAGTGAATCACAATATGCATTGTAAGAAGCTCACCAAGGGATTTGTGTGCATTGAAAAGATTGAGGGACTTGACCATAAAGAGCTCTCTGCAAAGCCAACCCACTACCTAGAGCTGACCTCCTTCAGATAAGGAAACTGGGGCCCACAGAAATTACAGGACATGCTGAGGTTTTACACAAGAAACATCATTAAGTAAGCACAACATACCTAAAAATAGCTCGACCAGGTCACTGAAATCCACAAAGAGTTGCCATCTATTATTATGAGGTCATGGGACCATTGTCAGGGCAAACCTCAGATTTCTAGATCTTTTTTATTTGCAAAATTGTCATTTGGGAAGTAGCATATCTATTTCCCTGCCCTATCTCATTGAGAAGGAATCAAATGATATAGGCTTTGTTGGCTGCACTCTCTACCACTCATCCCTTCTGCCTCCAAAGCAGAAGTTTTAGAAAATAACAAGATCAAGGACATGGCATAGAAGAAGATGTGGAGAGGAACAGGAATGACTAGGCATTTAAAAAAAACAAACAAAACAAAACTGTTATTGACAGTATAACCAAGAAAAATCATTGAGGGAGTATATGTGGGCAACAATGTTTCTTTGGGTTACAGAGGAAGGCACCCTATTTCCACCTTCCCATTCTCTGCCACTAGATACAACTTGCCAGGTTAGGAAAATAGGAGTAGGGATGAGAAGGGAGAAGAAATGAAAACGTTTTAAACCAAAGAGAACTAAAACTGAGAGGGAAAATGGGTGTGGTTTATACTATTGGGAACTTCTGCTCTAGTAAGATCACTGGACATCCCTGATGATTTCTGGGCTCTGAGGCATCTCTCTTTTTGGGAAGTAGGGGTACCACAGTGCCACTCAAAGGATAGAAAACAAAGAATTGGTTGAGAGGTTTTGCCTCAAGTTTAAAGGAAAGACAGCTTCTAGGTTGTCTAATTCAGACCACTAAGTTCAGGGAGCAACAGGGATTCACAGCAGAAGCCGTATCTAGAGGTACAGGAATATATATACCTTACAAATTGGGTGAAGACGTTTTCCTTAGCTTTCATCTCTCAAAACCTTTAGCCTGGCAGACGAGAATAGAAGGAACAATAAGCCAAGAGGTGATAACATTTAAAAAATGATACAACCTTTGAAGCTGCTGTTGCTACTCACTCTGGGGGCATAATTGAAAGGGCAGAGTTTGGAAGAAGCCTGGGTTTGAAACCCAGTTCTGCAACTTACCACTGCTGTGTGATCTAAGGTGCCACAATCAACCTCTCTGAGCTTCACCTGAAAGCTGCAAATAACTGTCACATATCACATAATGTTATAACAATTATGTGAAATAATGATTATAAAGTGTTGGCAAATCGTAAATGCCCATGGCATTCACTCCTTCCTCTTTCTTTTTCACTCAGGCTCAATTTGTTGGTCTATATGCATGCACAGTCCATATGCAAGGTGTGCTGAGCTATTGTATGAAGTGACTCATTTAGGATCTTCAATTAAGGCAGAATGAAAAGGTTTTTTAAAAAATGCTTTTTCAATGTCCCAGCCCTGGTTGTCCTCAGCTCACCCTTCAGGTTGAGTTATCTAATCACAGTATTAGCTTCTCTAAGATTACCCAGTGTGAATGGAAAGCCATCAAAGTCTTTCATGTAATTATGCTCACAGTTGCTGTAGGCCTCAGGGGCCCCATTGGTCCTCTAATAGCAAAGGAGTCAGGAAAGGCTGTGCCTTCCAAATGACAGCAGTGGCAGGCTATGGGCTCACCCCAGTAACAGATGGTTTTATTAGTGGCCACTGTCAGACACTTGGCTGAGGGCGGGGCACGTGGCCATTAGCGTCTGTTCTACTTTGGTGGCATAGTAGCTGTGTGTACAAGGAAAGCTGGCTCTGAAAATAGTTGACAGTGAGGGAGACAATGCTCTTTTGATGTCACCTAGGGAGAAAACAAGGTAAACGGAAAAACTAAGGAAAAAAAAAAATGAAACCTTTCCTTGAGCTCCTAAAACAGAAAAAAATAAATCCAAAAAATGGAGTTATTTCCATGGATGAGGAAAGTCAGGATGTTTCCTAGTGGTAGAAAAATAAGGCAAGGAGCACAATGTTCATAGGTGCCTAACACTCAGTGAATTTGAGGAAAAAACTCCTGACTAATTGAAAAACAAAATAAAACAAGTTTTCTCCATTTACCACTTCCTCAAATTATAGGCATTCAGAAACAGTGAAGGGATGGACTGTTAGACAGCATGCAATGGCAAACATTAAATATATATATATATTTTAACCCAAACAAAGGGATATAAATATTTAAGACCAGGAAAGTGAAAGCTGGTAGTTAGCGATAAACCCAAGTATTTAAGACATGCACATAAAAGATCTAGGAGCTTATGGTCTTCCACTCAAACAGAAGTATATTAGCAGAAATAGCATTGTTGCAAAACCCAGATAGCACTCCATTTCTTCTCCCAGTTGGCATCTGGATGTAAACTGTCACCAGATGTTTTGTTTTTATTTTCAATCAAGTTCTAGTAGATTTCCCTAAATCTCTGGAGCTTTCAGAGTCTGAGTGTATTAGAGAACTTCACTGAAGTGGAATCTCTCTATCCATCTTGGTTTTCTATTGCTGTGTGACAAATTAACATGAAATAAGTAGCTTCAAACAACAGAAATTCAGTGTATCCCAGTTACATGAGTAGGACTCCAGGCACAGGTGAGCTGGTTCCTATGCTCATCACCTCACTAGGCTGAAACCAAGGCATTGCCTAGACCTGCTATCTCCTCAGAGGCTCAGAATCCTCTTCCAAGTCACCTGGTTGATCACAGGATTCATAACTTAGGTCTGTACAACTGAGGTTCTCATTTTCTTGCTCCCTCTAGATCAGGGGTCACTCTCATCTCCTAGAGGCCATCCTCAGGTCCTTACCACATGGCCCCACCCTCTTACAACATGGCAGCTTACTTCTTCAAGGCTAGCAGGACAGCATGTGCTATAGCCAATTGTCATTTTGAATGCATTACCTAGTTAGGTCAGGCCCACCCAGGATAATCTCCCTTTTAATTGACTAAAAATCAACTGACTGGGGATCTTAGCTATAACTGTAAAACTCACCTTTGCCACATAATGTAACCTAATCAAACCTAAAGTATCATCATATTCAGAGGTTCTGCTTCCACTGAAGGAAAGGAGATCATGCAAAGTACCAAACGAGGGGTTGGGAACCCTGGGGTCTATCTATAGGTGCCTTTTCACCTTTGTGATAGTGTCCTCTGATGCATACAATTTTGATAGTTAATTTTATAAAATTCATCTATTTTCCCTTTTGTTCCTTGTTCTTTTAGAATCTTATTTAAAAATTAATTGCTAGGACTGGCCTAGTGGCGCGGTAGTTAAGTGCTGGCTTGGGATGCCAGCGGCCCCAGTTCAGGTCCCACATATGAGGGCCAGTGACACTGCCCTCAAAAATAAAAATAAAAATGAGGAGGAATTGCTATATCTTTAAAAAAAAATAATAATTGCTAAATTCCCTGAGGATTTGCCCTTATGTTTTCTACTAAGGTTTTATCACTTACACTTAGGCTTTTGATCCATTAGCTAACTTTTTACCCTCTAATCTTCCAGTTTCTTTTACAAATAGAACCCCAATTAAGTTGAAGGTGTCAATATTTCCCAGCCTACCTTTGGAGCTAGGGCTGCCCATGTGGCACAGTGACAATCAATTAAATGTGGGCAGTTCTCATTGGGGCACTTTCCAAAAAAAAAAAAAAATACCTAGTTAGTTTGTACCGTTTTTCAGTACCCTTACCATTTCCTCTTGTTGACTAGACTGTAGAGTGGATGTCTGCAGATAAATTAGCCTTTTGAGGGCCGGCCAAGTGGTGCGCTGGTTAAGAGCTGGCTTGGGATGCCAGTGGTCCCAGTTTGGATCCCACATATGAGGGCCAGTGACACTGCCCTCTACAGCTAAGATGGTGAACAATAGCTCCACCTGGAGCTGGGCTGCTGTGAGTTTTCTGAACGGCATAGCTGCAGCCCCTGCTGCAGTGGGCTGCCATAGGCTACAGTGAGTGGGCAGCAGCCAGCGTGAGCAGCTGGCAGCCGGTGTGAGCTCCCAAGAGCCACTGTGAGCCGCCGTCCAGATGCCGGCAACTGATCTGCCTCACCCAAGAAGAGCGCAATGACGATACCAACAAGGGCCAGTGAAGCAATGTCCTCCACAACTAGACTGAAGAACAAAAGGATAGCAGCTTGTTTGTTCCCCTTCCCTGGTTCCCCAACACTGTTCCCCTCCCCCGGTTCCCCAATAAAATCTTTAACAAAAAAAAAATAGCCTTTTGATCTTCAGATCGAATGGCATGAGGATGGTGGCTTGCCCTAACAATGGTGAAGGAAAACGTCAGAATAATCCGAGTGCCTATTGACATCATGGATTACTGCTCCTGTACCAGCTTTCTTTCACTTAAAGCTGAAATTGGTCCACTTAGTAACTTTTCCTGAAAATATGATGAAAGTCTTGGAAAAATTGAACAACTCCTCTGAATTTATTAGCAATATTATCGTTTTTCAGAAGGAACTGTTAACTCGATGATAATGATATTCTCTCCTCTTGGTGACAGTTGCCTCAAATAGTAAAAATAACAAAAGGATCCCCTGATGTTCTGAATCTTTCGCACTGGTATAATCTTACCTATGGACATTGGCTCGTGTCTTATTAACACACATGACATGATGAAATGATGGGAGGAAATCAATAATTAGGAGGAAAGTTTTGGGAAATTTGCCCATGAGCATTAAAGATATTAATAGGATGATCTTAACTTTGCTAAGGGACAGAGTTGAGAAAACCAGAAAGTAGTTCACTTTGACTCAAATGTCTCTACACACTGTCAGAAACTTCCTACAGTGTCCACAGACAGGAGCTGCATTGTGCTGATAAGAAATAGAAAGTCATTTCTTACATATAATATATAAACTCTTTAAATTGATTTTTAAATCTGCTCTTTCCAAATTGTCTATTTCATGACTCACCCTGATATCTTCATTGCTTCGAAAAGTCAATTGTGATGGCTATTGCATGCCAAGCACAAAGTCCTGTCTTCCTTGACTTAAAGAAAATGTAAGATTGCCCATCTGCTTCAGATGCAAAAGCTTTATCAGATTTTGGATTCCATGAGGAAGATGAGAGATGTCAGTCACCCATTTTAATATGCATTTTCTGAAGTAGGCTTTGCAACAGCCTACAAGTTTTCTTTCCAAAATGAACAATTCATGCTATCAATAAATTTTATGTGTGAAGGAAAATATTTGTAGAGGACTAAGAGTTTTCAAAAAAAATAAAAAATAATCGAAGAGGGAAAATATAGTAAACACATTATGAAAATGTATGATTTATGCAAATATATTATCATATGTTAAATAAAATTTTATATGATATATGCAAGAATTACATAATTTATGAGACTGAATATGCCAATGGTCAAAGATAAGGGAGTGAATGTATATTTTAATATATTTATTTTAATATGACAATTAATATGTATGAGAGCTACATAAAAGGTCATACATACATATGTAATCATTAGCATTAATCTTTAAGAAATATGTATAGCATAACAAAATTCTAGAAACCAAGAAAACCATGAGATTTAACTATTACTCTGGTAGTTTAAATAATAAGAATAAAGGCAAGAATTCAAAGTTAGAGAGTTTATTAAGGAGCTTAATTCTTTAGATTAAAAAGACTAAATGCTCTTCTACTCACTGTACTTATAAGTGAGATAAAAGTAATTCAGTATGAACAAATACATATTGGAATTCTTTCAATTATATAAAATATCAAATTTAAACATGCTTGAAGAATTCAATTAAATAAATAATATATTAAATTATACACATACACAGTATACATGAACTGTGATCAAACAATACAGTGAATATCCAAGTAAAATAATGACTACAGTAAAAGACACATTGCCATTAATCCCCCTCAAAATACTCCCCCTCACTTCAAACACACTTATCCCATCATTCTTGCCACTTTCTGAAGCAGTTCTGGAATTCATCTTTCGTGAGTATCTTTAGTTGCGCTGTCGTGGCTGCCTTGATGTCCTGAATCGATTCAAACATTTTCCTTCCATGGTCATTTTGACTTTGGGGAAGAGCCAGAAGTCACATTGTGACAGACACGGTGAATAAGTCAGATGAGGACAAACCATAATGTTTTTATTTGACAGAAATTGCAGTACCAGAGTGACGTGTGACACGGAGGATTGTCATGATGGAGGAGGAAACCATTTGCCCATTTCATGTAAATGCGTTGTTCATAATCAATGATTTACAGCACACTTTAAAACACACCTTCCCTCGGGCGAGCCAAGTGGCGCGGTGGTTAAGCGCTGGCTTGGGAGGCCAGCGGCCCTGATTCGGATCCCGCATGTGGGGGCCAGTGACACTGCCCGCAAAAACAAAAAACAAAAACAAAACAACACACACCTTCCCTCGAACAAGGTGAAACTTGTCACACACTGTTACTAGGGTTTGACGTGCAGCTGCCCGTACCAAAGTTCCCTGCTTTTCTATTGGATGGCACTCGGCAGCAGCATTCACTGTATTTTGTGATCACAATGGAAAGGCTTTGTGTTACACATCACTTCTGGTATAGCAATTTCTGTCAAATAAAAACATTCCAGTGTGCCCTCATCCACCTTATTCACCGGATCTGGCACTGTGAGACTCTGGCTCTTCCCCAAAGTCAAAACGATTCAGGACATCGAGGCAGCCACGACAGTGAAACTAAAAACATTCACGAAAGAGGACTTCCAGAACTGCTTCAGAAAGTGTCAAGAATGATGGGATAAATGTATTTGAAGTGAGGGAAAGTATTTTGAGGGGGATTAATGGCAATGTGTCCTTTCCTATAATAACTTTTTAAATTTAAATATTCACCATAGTTTTCCATATGTATATAATATTTAGTATATAATATATAATATTAAAATATATATTTAAATATATATTATTTACGTATATAAAATATTATATATATATATATAAAATATTAAAAATCACCACAAAAACACAATTTCTTTATGAAAGGACCTGGGACATAGAATCCTTTTGAATATACCTGCCTCACTGCAAGCAAACACCAGAAGCTATAACTCCCAACTCCCTGCTGTGTACTGTGGCCTCTGAGGCTACGGGAAGTTGCCCATTAAGCATCCCATTGCTCTATTAAGACAATGCAAGCAGAGACGACATCCATCATACTCACTACTGGGCATGGCAATTGCAGAGACTGAGGAGAACCCTGTTGAATATCTCCACTGTGCACTAATGTAAGCAACATATCACCCTTTCCCTTTGTTAGTACTGTGGCCATAGAGACTGTTGAGTGGAACATTGTCAATTATTTGTCTGCTGCCCTAAGCTAATGACAGCAAGGGGGAAACTCACCTCACCTTCCTAACTAGAGAGTGGGGGAAAGATTATGGAGAAGGTGAGCTGTATAAAGCTATATTTTGAATCAGTGTTTGAAGTCCCAGGGAACACGCTGGAGCAGGCTGTGCATGAAATCAACCAGAATCAACATGGCAAAAGACTTGAGAGCATAACAATGGGATAGAACACTATCCAGGTTTCAGACTGGCCTCTGGGAAGCACACAAGTGGAACAGACTACATAGTACTGCAAATACTTTGCAAGCTAAAATGATCTTTGAACGACAGCCCATAAAGGAGAGCCAAGACAGGAATCCTAAATTCAATGGCTTGCCTGCATTCTATAACACAAGATTTAAATAGGAACAAGAGTCTAATATTATAAAATGTCCAGAATATCACGCAAAATTGCTTATCATGTCTAGAACTAGAAAAATCTCAACTGACATGAGAATTGATAATCAAAGTATACCAACTGTCAAGATGACAAACATTTTAGAATTATCTATGAATACTTTAAAGTAGATATCATAGAATGTTCCAGCAAGCAATTATAAATACTCCTGGGGGTAAAAATGAAAAAATGAAAGTCTCAGTAGAGATGAAAAAGAAATTCTGGAAGTTTTCAAAAATAAAGAGTAACACAAATGATAAATAAATATCTGGCTGTTTTTAATACACTATTCTTATCCTCGAGTATTTAAAATTATGCTTGATGATTGTAAGCAAAAATTATAACATCATCTGATATGATTTTCAATGTATGTACAGATAATATTTAAGATAATTATATTATAAAAGTGGAGGAGAAAGAAGCATGAAAAGAGTTGCTATGTTTTTACATTCTCCTCGAAGTCAGAAAATATTGAAACAAGATCATAAATTGTGATAATGTAGGAATGTATGAAACCCCAAGAGTAACCACCAAAATCAGTATACAAAGGTATATACTCAAAACACTAAAGATAAATTAAAATTGAATACTGAAAAAATAATCAAGAAAGTAAGGAAGGAGAGAACAAAAAAACACAGAGGGAATACACCAAAAACCAATAGATAACCTGAATAGAGCTATAACTAAAAAGAAAATTAAATTTGAAGGGAAAAAAGTATTTTGAAACAAAATATCTAGGCTCAGATTGTTTCACTGGAGAATATTCCCAAATATTTCAGGAAGAAATAGCACCCATTTTACACAATCTCTTCCAGAAAATAGAATTTGTCAATTCACTTTGAGACCATCATTGCCTAATAACAAAACCAGACAACAGTGACATCAGGAACATGGCAGTGTGAGAAGTGCCCCAGGATCTCTCCCCTTAAAGTTACAAGTGGAACAGCTATAACTCAACAAAGGATTCCCTATACAACAAAGAAACACATCTGAGAGATGAGGGCATCAAAACATCTGAAGGTGGGTGAATGGGGGCAACAGGGGAGGAAAAGAGGGGGAAGAGTAGAGACAGGGTCTGCAGGCACATCCCAGAGTTCACTGCAGTCCAGGAGAGGGGAGGACTGACAATGCAGATGCACTCTCTGGCCCCAAGCAATCCTGTCTGAGTGATCAGCGTATCATATGGCTGAAACAGCAATCGGGGCAGAGAACTCAGGGTAAACTGAATGCAGAAGTGTGACAACTGTTGTCTAACAGCCCTCACTGCCAGGCAGAAAATAAAGCCATGGAGCCTGGCCACCTCCCCTTACCTCCACAGAGCTCGCCTCCCCCACTCTTCCAGAGCTAGGAGTGGGCCCCAGAAGAAACTTGTAGCAGTGTCGGATTAAAGAGCAGACTATCAGGCTGGCTGAGTGGTTAAGCGCTGGCTTGGGAAGCCAGCGGCCCTGGTTCGGGTCCCACGTATGAGGGCCAGTGACACTGCCCTCAAAAAAAAAAAAAAAAAAAAAAAAAAAAAGAGCAGACTATCTACAGTTCTGAGAACTGGAGAGGCAGTTCCTGAGTGGCAGACACACACTAAGGGTAATTCCAATGACAAGGAAGGAGATATAGGGGTGAGGCAGCTGTGGTCCTGCATTCGCCATTACTTGGAGGAGAAAAAAGACACAAACACACCAGTGGCCTCTGTAGCACACCCCACCCCATCTTTTGTCACTGATCCCAGTGGGGGCACCCAGGGCTGCTGAGGCACACAGCTCTATATCTGCTGCAGGGTCAGCACTGTCATTTTAGGGGGCTCAGAACCCCATTGCCCACCACATCTTCCTATGGGAGTGGTGCCCTGAGATTGAGGTGACCTGGTCACAGAACAGATGCCCACTTCCCCAGGAAACCTTCCACCGCAAGAAGCTGGAACAGAGCAAGAGAAAATAAAATGTTCCAGTGCTATCCACTGGAAAATGAAAGAAAGGCCTCTTCATATCAATCCGCTGCAGGATTCATTTCCATAGATGCTAGGAAGAGAAAGTACTCATCAATTGCCATGAATAACCAAGGTAACAAGGCAGCTCAGAAAGAAAACAAAAAATCTCCAGAAAATAAACTTAAAGACATGGTAATATGTGACTTAAATGACATAGAACTCAAGATTACAGTTCTGAGAAAACTCAACAAGATGCAAGAAAACTCAGATAGGCAGTTTAATGAACTCTGCAAAAAAAAAAAAATCAACAACAAAAATGAATCCTTCGCCAAAGAAATTGGAATTTAAAAAAAGAAGAGCCAAACAGAAATTTTGGAGCTGATTAACTCAATAAAAGAGATGAAGAATTAAATAGCAAGTTTAAGAAATAAAACTAACTAGATGGAGAAAGAATTAATGCTATTGAAGACAGAAATCTGGAAATGATGCAGATGGAAGAAGAGAGACTTGAGAATTAAAAGAAATGAAAGAACTCTACAAGAACTATCTGACTCCATCAGAAAGAGCAATATAAGAATAATGGGTACACTAGGAATAGAGAGGGAGAAGGGCACAGAGAGCCTGTTCAAAGAAACTGTCTACAAGAATTTCCCAAACCTGTGGAAAGAACTAGATCCTTAAATCCAAGAAGCAAACAAAACACCTAATTACCTCAATCCTAAAAGGCCTTTTCCAAGGCACATTATATAAAAACTGTCAAAAATTAATGACAAAGAAAGAATACTTAAGGCAGCCAAGGAAAAGAAAATGGTAACTTACAAAGGATAGCCCATTACATTATCATCAGATTTTTCAGCAGAAGCTCTATAAGCTAGGAGTGGAATCAAATATCAAGCTATTCAAAGAGAGAAATTACCAGCCAAGAATAATATATCCTGCAAAGTTATCCTTTAGATATAAAGGTGTAATAATGATCTTTCTAGATATACAGAAACAGGAAATTTTCCACTACCAAGCCCTTATTACAGGAAAGACTGAGGGAAGTCATTCTACGTGAAACAAAAACACAAAAGGATACAGAACTATGAGTAAGATGACTAACAGATAAACAGAAGCAGGAAACAGAAACACCTATGTAGAATATGGCACTATACACTTGGACATAACAAAAAAAAGAGAGAGAAGACAAGTTGCTACAGCAAGTCAGAAATGAACTCACAGCATAAATAGGGATAATTTATGACAACAAAAACATAAGACGGGAGTGGGTACAGGTTGACTTTGCAAAGGGGAATGGAGATGAGATGCATGCTGAAGAAAAAGAACTATTGGTATATAAGGTGTGATAAAAATATGGAGACTGTTTAAATAAAAAATTATTACAGTAAAAGACAAACTGCTATTAATCACCCTCACAGTACCCCCCTTGCTTTGAACACATTTGTCCCATCATTACTGCCACTCTCCAAAGCAGTTCTAAAAGTCCTCTTTTGTGATTGTCTTTACAAGCATTTAAGAAATGATGTGTGTAGAAAATGGCTGAGAAATGGTGAAACGGTTTCTCCATCATGATAGTGCTCCATGTCACATATCGCTTCTGGTACGGCAATTTCTATCAAATAAAAACATTATGGTGTATCCTCATCCACCTCATTCACTGCATCTGGCATCGTGCAACTGCTGGCTCTTCCACAAAGTCAAAATGGCTGTGAAAGGTAAACATTTTGAATTGATTCAGGATATCAAGGCAGCACGGACAGTGCAACTAAAGACACTCAGGAAAGAGGACTTCCAGAACTGCTTCAGAAAGTGGCAAGAATGGTGGGATAAGTGTGCTTGAAACAAATGGGAGTATTTTGAGAGGGATTAATGGCAATACATCTTTTACTACAATAATTTATTTTATTTAAACATTTACAGTATTTTGTGATCACACCTCGTATGAAAATTCCTTTTACATAAACTTAATGGTAACCGCTTTAAAAAAGAAAATCCAGAACTGAGACACATAGCACTAAAAAAAAAAAGGAAACAGGAAAAAAATAACAGAATACCAGCAAACTAAAATACACACAGAAACGCAAAGGCAAAGAAACAATAGAGACCCGGAGCTACCAGAAACAAAAGATAAAATGGCTATAGGAAATCCTCATACATCAGTAATCACCATAAATTTAAATGAACTGAACTCACTAATAAAAAAATCACAGAGCAGCAGAGTGAATCTCAAAACAAAACCCAACTATATGCTGCCTTCAAGAGACACGTCTCAGGGCCTGCCGAGTGGCACAGTGGTTAAGAGCTGGCTTGGGATGCCAGCGGCCCCGGTTCGGATCCCACATGAGGGCCAGTGACACTGCCCTCTTGAAAAATAAATAAATAAATGAATAAACGAATAAATAAATAAATAAATAAATAAATAAATAAATAAATAAATAGAAAAGAGAGAGACACATCTCAACTGCAAGGACAAATACAGACTCAAAGTGAAAGTGTGGAAAATGGGACTCCAAGGAAATGGCACGCTGAGAAAAGTGGGTGTAGTCATACTTATATCTGAAGAAACACACTTCAGGATAAAAAAGATAACAAGAGACAAAAACAGACATTTTATAATGATAAAGAGGACAATACAACAAGAGGACATAACAATTATCAATATATATGCTGCCAATCAGAGAACATCAAAATACATATATAAAACAGCTACTAACAGAACTAAAGGGAGAAACTGAGAAAATCACAATATAGTAGGGGAACTAAATACCCCTTTGACAGCCATGGATAGATCATGCAAAGAGAAAATCAATAAGGAAATGGCACATTAGACCAAATGGACATGATTGACATTACAGAGCCTTTCATCCTAGAACACCAGACTCTACATTCTTTTCTAGTGCACACAGGGTATTCTCAAGGATAGATTATACATTGGGACACAGAACTAGCCTCACTAAATTTAAGAAGATTGAAATCATACCAAGCATATTCTCCAACCACAGTATTTTGAAATAGGGGATCAACTGCAAAAAGAAAGTGGGAAAAACCACAAATACACAGAGATTAAACAACATATTACTAAAGAATGACTGGGTCAAAAAATAAATAAAGGGAGAGATCAAAATATACATAGAAACAAATGAGAAGGAAAATACATTATATCAAAATTATTGGGATGCTGTCAAAGCAGTAGTAAGAGTGAAATTTATATCATTGCACGCCTATCTCAAGAAACAAGAAAAATCCCAAATAAACAACTTAACATTGCATCATAAAGAACTAGAAAAAGAACAAATGAAATCCAAAGTCAGCAGCAGAAAGGGAGTAATAAAAAAATAGAGCAGAATTAAATGAAATAGAGAACAAAAAGGCAATAGAAAAAATAATGCAATGAAGAGCTGGTTCTTTGAAAAGATTAATAAAACTGATGAACATTTAGCTAGGCTCATGAAGGAAAAAAGAGAAAAGACACAAACAAAATTAGAAATGGAAAAGAAGTTATGACAGACACCACAGAAATACAAAGGGTCACACAAAAATACTATGAAGGACTATATGCAACCAAATTGAATAACCTAGAAGAAATAGACAAATATATATATATATATATATATATATATATATATATATATATATCCTTCCTAGGCTAAATCACGGAGAACTGGAAAATCTAAATAAACCAATTAACAGTAAGGAAATTGAAACAATCATCTAAAACCTCCCCAAAGCAAAAGTCCAGGACCAGATGGCTTCAAAAGTAAATTCTATCACACATTCAAAGATGATTTAATACCTGTCCTCTGCGAATTCTTCCAAAAAAATTGAAGAAGTGGCAATACTTCCTAACTCATTTTGAGGCCAACATACCCTGATAACAAAACCTGGTGAGGATAATACACACAAAAAAGAAAACTACAGACCAATATCTCTGATGAATACAGATGCAAAAATCTTAAAAAAAAAAAAAAGATACTAGCAAATTGAATACAACGTTAATACAATTATACATCACGTTCAAGTGGGGTTCATTCCAGTGGCACAAGGATGGTCCAAGATACACAAATCGATCAATATGATACACCAATTAAACAAAATAAAGGATAAAAATCATACAATCATACAAATAGTTGCAGAAAAAGTATCTGGCATCAATATATGATTAAAACACTTAATAAAAAGGTCATAGAAGGAAAGTGCCTCAACATAATAAAGGCCATATGCAACAAACCCTCAGTTAATATCATGCTTAATGGTGAAAAACTGAAAGCTTTTCTACTGTGAGCAATAAGACAGGGATGCCTCCTCCCACCACTGTTATTCAACATAATATTGGAAGCCCAGCCAGAGCAATCAGGCAAAAGAAAGAAATAAAAGGCATCCAACTGGGAATGAAGAAGTTAAGTTGTCACTTTCTGCAGATGGCATGACTCTTTCTCTATATATAAAACCCTAAAGACTCCACTAAAAACTATTAAAACAATAAAAAAAAACAAAACAGTGAAGTTGCAGGATACAAAATCAATGTGCAAAAATCCATAGTGTTCCTGTAAGTAAGAATGAAATTTCAGAAAAAGAAAGGAACAAAATCAATTCCTTTTGCAATTGCAACTAAAATAATAAAATACTTAGGAATAAACTTAACAAAGTATGTGAAGGACCTATACACTGAAAACTATAAGACATTATTAAATGAAATGTAGGACCACACAAAGAAATGGAGAGATATTCCGTGTTCATGGACTGGAAAGAGCAACATAGTTAAAATGGTCATATTACCCAAAGCAATTACAGTTTTACTGGAGTCTCCATCAAAATACCAATGGCGGGCCGGCCGAGTGGTGCATTGGTTAAGAGCTGGTTTTGGGATGCCAGCGGCCCCAGTTCGGATCCCACATATGAGGGCCCATGACACTGCCCTCTACAACTAACAACAGTTCCACCTGGAGCTGGGCTGTGCAAGTCCCGGAGATGGTGTAGGCTGCAGCCCCTGCTGCAGTGGGCTGCCATAGGCTACAATGAATGGCTGGCAGCTAGCGTGAGCTGCCAATAGCCACGGTGAGCGACACCCAGAGGCCTGCGACCGATCTGCCTCATCCGGGAAGAGCACAATGACGATGCCAACATGGGCCAGTGAAGCAACATCCTCCGCAACTAGTCTGAAGAACAAAAAGACAGCAACTTGTCTGTTCCCCTTTCCCGATTCCCCAACGCTGTTCCTCTCCCCCAGTTCCCTAATAAAATCTTAAAAAAAAAAATACCAATGGCAATTTTAAAGAAATAAAACAAATATCATTAGATTTGTACGGAACTGCAAAAGACCTCAAATAGCCAAACAATCCTAAGAAAAAATAATAAGGCCAGAGAGATCAGACTCCTTGATTTCAATTTATACTACAAAGTGACAATAATCAAAACAACATGGTATTGGCAGAAAAACAGACAAAGAGACCAGTGGAAATGAATTGAGAATGCAGAAATAAACCCACATATATATGGGCAGATAATTTTCGGCAAAGGAGCCAAAAACGTGCAATGGAAGAAAGAAAGCCTCTTCAATAAGTGGTGCTGGGAAAATTGGAAAGCCACACACAAAAGAATGAAACTAAGCAGCTGTCACTGTATTATCAAAATTAACTCAAAATGGATCAAAGACCTAAACATAAGACATGAAACATTAAACTGCATAGAATAAAACACAGGTACTAAATTTATGGACCTTGGGTTCAGAAAGAACTTTATGAATTCGACCTCAAAGGCAAGGGAAATAAAAGCAAAAATAAATGAATGGGACTATATCAAACTAAAGAGCTTCTGCACAGAATAAGAAACCAACAAAATAAAGAGGCAACCAACCAAATGGGAGAAGATATTCGCAAACAACACCTCTGATAAAGGCTAATATCAAAATATATAAAGAACTCATAAAACTCAACAACAATAAATCAAACAATCCTATGAAGAAATAGGCCAAAAACCTGAACAGACACTTCTCCCAAAAAGACACACAAATGGCCAAGAGATATATGAAAAAATGCTCAACTTCACTAGCTGTTAGGGAAATGCAAATCAAAACCACATTGAGATACCACCCCACACCTGTCAGAATGGCTATTATCAACAAGATAACTAATAATAAGTGTTGGAGAAAAAGGAACCCTCAGACACTGCTGGTGAGAATGTAAATTGGTACAACCACTATGGAAAACAGTATGGAGGTTCCTCAAAAAATTAAAAATATAATTTCCATGTGACCCAGCAATCCCTCTCCTGAGTATATACCCCAAAAATTTGAAACCATTTATCCATAAAGATATATGTACCCCTATTTTTATTGCAGCATCATTCATGGTGGCCAAGATATGGAAGCAACCAAAGTGTCCTTTGATAGATGATTGGTTAATAGCTATTATATGTATGTATGCACACACACATATACATATATACAAATAAAGCAAAAGTAATGCAACTGGTTACCTATGAAGAAGAAATGGAATAAGGTGGAGAGAAAAGAGACAGAAACTGGACTCTCTGAATATGCCTTGTTTCATAGTTTGGTTTTGAATCCATATAAATATTTTATGTAACTATTAAACAAAATAAACAAAATGAAACTAGCTGTATAACAATTTGGAGACTTAACTACACAGGTAAGAATTATTTTGAGTGAATTTAAACAAAGGACTTTGAATATACATTCCTGGTGAATATATACAAAGGATAATATAAATTACAAAGATAACTTTATCATAATCATATCATTCTACATATTAGTATGAAATAAGTAATTATGTCAAGATCTTTAATGACCATATTTTCTACGTAGGAGAAAAGACATAGAAAATGGAATAGAAAAAATCAAATAAGTTAATAAAAGTAAATCTTATATATGAATTAAGAAAGTAGTATAAACTTATTTTATTCTATTTAACAGAAATCCTATTCCTTTGCTCATACCATGAAAAATTCTGAAAGTAATGATAAGTGCAGTAGTAATGAACACACTGGTCACTGAGATTGTGGTCTTCAAGTAACATTTCCAACTTGGAAGAACCAGGAGTCCTTGGGAAAATTCCCAATTCTCAGAATTGGTAGAGGAATTATTCAAGAGAAGACCAGAATATATTTGTATATTGAAAAGCCAGAATGCTACCAAAGGCTATTGCCATCATTTCAAAAGGACCGAGAGTCAATAGAAGGGGCTCCCACTTCTCAGGAGGGAACAATTTTAATAATGAAAAGAATAATGAATGTAATTTATTTACTATATAAAAAATAAAATGTGAGAGCATGATAAAACAACACAAAATAAATTGGAAATCAAATATATTTGGAGGCTACTAATATATGGTGCTAATTAATTATTCTGAAAACTCATAAAGAAAGGAAGGTATCTCTCATTCTGCCTTTACTGTATAAACTGTACCTCAGGAAACCAAACTGATGAGGATTGGTACCTTTGTAAAATAATTTCAGCTAACTGATGCAGAAGGAAAGATAGAGTTAGAATGTCACCATTTTGCAAACACTAATGAAATGATGTACCTAGACAATCAACAACTTTTGCTAAATTATTTAACAAAAGGCTGATTGATGGTGAACTGTATAATGAATGGATGAGGGTAAAAAAAAAACAAAACCTGAACCCACTGATCAGTTTTAATACCACAGGAAAAGAGATAATAAAACATTTATTTATTTATTTTGAGGGCAGTGTCACTGGCCCTCATATGTGGGACTGAATGGGGGCCGCTGGCTTCCCAAGCCAGCACTTAACCACCGTGCCACTCGGCTGGCTCTGATAATAGAACATTTTACATCACCTGACAGAATGCAATAGAAAGTACACAGAACTACCTATAAAATGTTTTTGAAAAAAAAAAAAAAAGGCTATCTTCAATCTCATCAAGTAGGTAGATTTAACTATTAGTTCATAAGAAACACAGGCAACAGAAGAACAAGTTAAATGCCACCACAGGGATATAATCAAATTCAGAACATGGAAAATTCCATAGGAAAAAAGAAATCTGTTTCCTTTAATTAAAAATATATATATCGATATATAGGGGAAAATCATATAGAGTGAAAGATCCTATAAAAGATACTTAAGAGGCCAATCAATCAAATGCCATGTTTGACCTTGTTTGAAGTTTGATTTAAATAATCAACTGTCAAAATATATTAATGCACAACTAGGGAAAATTTAAACAATAACTGGATATTAGATGGTATTCAGTAATTACTTTTTATCTTTAGGTGTGATCCTGATAATGTGTTAATTTTTAAATAAAGAGTTGTTATCTCCTAGAGATACATTTTGAAATTTTTAGATTAAAATATAACTAGGGTGCACTTGAAATAATTCATTAAGGTATGGGGTGTAGTGAGGAAACAGGAGAAAGTTAACATGAGATAAGATATATGGCCTCTATTGGGTCATATGTTGGGTGACAACCATTCATTATACAATTCTCTTTTTTGTATATATTTTTAGCTTTTGTATATTAATAGAAAAAGTAAATTCAGGTTGAAGAAAATGCCAGAAGAAAGAAGGGAGATTAAAGGTGAAAAACGAGGAAAGAAATTTAGAACATTGAGATGAATCTATACCAACATTATTATATGAAGCAATGAAAAGTATATTTAATTTTTCATATTGAAAATAAAATTAAAGTTATGATAGGGAACTGCATATAAGCTATTAGGAGGTAATTGACATTAACGAGTTCTAAGGGGCTTATTCTTTTTGCTGGAATAGAAAAGCTATTTTCATTTACACTTGGTTATAATGAATATGATGTTAAATGTTTTACAGTAACCAAAAAATAGAAATGAAACAGAAAAAAAAAGTAAAAAAATGGCAAATATGTACCCACCAAATACTAAATATAAAGAAAATTTGGGGTCATTATATTAACATAAGAAAAATTATGCTTCAAGAAAAAAAATGATAGAGAGTAAAATGTTCAACATTTAATAGAGTTATTCCCCAGAAAGAAACAAATTATATAAAATAACATTACTTCAAAATTAGAAAGCAAATACTGACACAACTACAAGAAGAAATTAATGAATAATAATGATATGGGGCTATGTTATCTAAATATACCTTTGGGTAATAATAAATTAATTTTATAAAACCAGTAGGAAAATAGAATATATGAATAACATTTAATATGCTTTATCTAATGGACATGTTTCTAACATTTCATTTAAAAATTTTAGAATATACATTCTTTTTAAGCACAATAAAAAAGAATAGTTTTAGGGATGAATCAAGTAAACATTAAAGAACTCAATAAACACAATAAACTAAATCAAATCAATCATTTAAAATACTTCAACAGGCACAGATGGTTTCTCAGAGATGTTCTACCAAACTTTAATGAGTAGGAAATTACAACCTTTTATAAATACTATCCTTACATAAAATTTTACATGGAAAATTGTCCAAGTAATTTTGTGAGACAAACAGTGGAAAGCAATTATGTTGCAGGACAATCTCATTTATAAGCTTAGATGGAAAAGTCTTCAACAAGGAATGAATTAGTCAAATTCAGTAGGATATTTAAAAATGTAAGCTATCATAAATAAACTGGTTTTATCTCAATAGTGCAAGGTTCATTCAAGTAAAAAAAAATACATATGATTACCCTAACACTGGAAAATTATTAAACATTTGACAATTTTTTAAAAAGTCTTTCATGCTAAAACAAAGAAAAAACTCTAACTTCCTGAAAGTTGAAGGAAACTCTCTTTTTACCAGTAAAGTGTACTGAGAATTTTAAAAATCTTCATCAAACATCATATTTAATAATGAAATATAAAATCTATTTGCTTTAAAATCAGAAATGAGATAAGAATGCTGATAAACCCAATGGAAAGTTTGGCAGAGAATTGAGTGAGCATCTCAGAGAAGAAAATAAAAATTGTCATCATGCTGTGAAAAGTTCTGCCTCATTGGTAATCAGAAAAAATATAAATTAAAACCACAAGATGATGCCAAAGCACGCTCACAGGTTGTCCAAAAACAAAAAGTTGGCTAAGCATAGGTGTTAGTGAATTGACAGGTACTCTCATTCTTTGCTAGTGGGCATGTATATTTGTACAACCATTTTGCAAAACAATTTTTCATTATCTAGTATAGTCAAAGATGTATGTAACCTATAACCCAGTGATTCTATTCCTGGGTATGCAATCTACAGAATTTGTGCAAAGGTACAAAGGATACCTGTATAAGAAAGTTGACAGTGGCATTATTAACAGAGCAAACTGGAAACAGAAAAAATGCATAACTAGTAAAATAGCTTAATGATTGTGGTGTACCTACAGGTTGGAAAAGAGCAGGAACGCGAAGGAAGTGTGGTGACATGCATCAACACAGATGAATCTCAAAAACATAACATGTGTAAACAAAAGCAAGTGACAAAAGGATGCATGTGGAAGCAAGCAGGCAAAACTGCATGAAATATTGTTTACAGATATGTACATATACTATAAAGTTAATCAACAAAAGGGAAATGAATTACTTAACATTCAGGATAGTAGTTACCAGGGAAGGGAGCAAGAAGAGAAGGAGTTTGCAATCAAAAAAGGTAACATAGGATACTTCAAAGATATTGCAGTGTTCTACTTTTCAAGCAAATATTGCCATACTGCATACATATGTTGCATAAAAACCTTCAAAGACTGTATAATTAGAATGTACGTAGAAATGTCAACATTATAGTTTATGTAATTGCTTATTCACACCAAACCCGATGTTATACAAATTAGTAACATGCTATTTGGGCAACTCTTAGGCTTAAGTCACTGTAGCCAAATCTTCACTATGATAACTTTCTGGGTGTTTGCAATTTCTATTTGTATCTTAAACATTCATTTACTGGATTTGCATTCATCGTATGTCCAACACCTATGAGCCTCCTTCTAGGCCCCCCAAATACACATATTATCCCTACATAGTATATAAACACATTTTGTTTTAATTCACTTCTCTTTTCATCAGATATTACAGGCTCTCTCTGGGGATGAAGTCAAGCATTGCTATGTTCAAATGAATTTTCTGGCCCAAGGAGATAATTTTGCACACAGTCAATAGCAATATCCCAGAAGTGAACCAGAAAACACAACCAGCGAAACAAAATTCAATAGCAATATCAGAGCAGAAAACTCCTTAACCACAGAGGGTATGTTTTCTCCAAAGAGCATGCCAGTAAATGCAAATACAGCACATAATACCTGCATATGATCTAAGCTGACTGAGCCACATTGTCAGATAAGGCTGCAACAGAACGCAAATAATTAAGCCTCTCTAACTCCCAAGCAGTCTCTGTTGCTTAGGTTTACTGAGAGTCAATTTATGTTAATGGTTGTGAAGAGCTGTACATCAAACCTGAGGTGAAGTTATCACTTTATTGAGAAATCATATACTATTTAATGATGCATGAAAAGAAAATGCAATTGTGAAGAAAAGCATTTGGGGTACAAACAATGTGTTTTAGAATTGCAAAATGGCGCATTTCTGTCAATTCCGCAAACACAGCATGGCCATCTGTGCAAACCTAAAACTGAAAGGAGATGACAAAGGTGACTAATTAAAACACAACCTCTTTCAAAATTCATTATATCACAGTACAGCGCACTACCCGAGGCTTTGAGACTTCTGAGTCAAACCGTGAAGGTTCGCCCATCACATTGTTTAAATTAACTTTATATTCAAAACAAAATACTTATGCCTTTGAGAATTTTTATTAAAAAGACTACATAGCAATGGTGCTTTTATGAAAACAACTGTTGGGGCACACATTTGTCATATACATGAGTACAACAATGGAAGGATGTGCCTACCTAGGAAAATTACCAGTATACAAAAACCAATAAAAAACAAAATTTTCTTCAAGTCAAAAGATCATACACACATATGTATGTGTATGTATTGCATATATATACTACATACACATACATTCATATACCTCTATGTCTATATGTATGCCTCACCTAGTCTTATATCTTGGTCATATATATGCAAGTATGTATACATATATAACTATGTATAGTTATATCTTACATCTGTGTAACAATATATACCAGGGGTGCCAAAAACATGTATACATATGATTTATATTCATATTTTATTATTGGTATATATTAAGTATTACAATTTTAATACAGTTTTTTCCTTTCTTAAAATGTGTACACATGTTTTTGGCACCCGCTGTATGTACAATTATGCAGTAATATGTATAGCATAGATTTTTTTTTTAAAGAACTTGATATTTAATGGCAGTAAAACTCAATAGAAACTGAAATGATTCTACTTGGTGGTGGTGTCAATGTGTATGTCCCAGTAGGTGAAAAATCTTAGCTATGGGTGAAAATCAAATAGTTTAATATCTGACTAAATAATTTAGAAAATTTAAGGCAAAAACTAAAATTGTTCTATAATTTCTAGCTGGGAAGACTTGATGACGGTACACTAGAAGGAAATGGCAGAGAAATTCTGGTGTATTCCTTTTGTACCATAACGCTGATTGTAACCATACTATGATAATGTGACATTTTAAACAAAATTGTTTTCGTTAAAAATGTTATGTGTAAGTGCTTTTTAGGAAATTAATATGTTCAGATTACTGAAGGTAAAAGAGACTCCCATATCAGTTAACTATTGATCCGATTGTCTATTTGAGATTTTCCAATTCTCGTAAGTACCAGTACTACAGAGGTCATTCACAAAGAAAAACTTTCTTCTAATATTCACATCTATTTCCCCCTACCGATATTTAATAAATGCACATCTCAATGCAAACAAGAACAATGACACAGTTTTCCCCCCGAAAGACAGTCCTAGAATGAAAAGTATTCCTAACGGGAATGTCAAAAGGAAGTTGAGGTCCAAGTGAAACTACGAGTTTCACGAAGCTTACATCAAACTCATGTGTCTTTGCATTTCTTATCTACTGCATTTATTGCCAGGATGATGTTGCCACCTGAGTACACACTATTTTGTATTCTTCTCAAATTACTTCCAGTGTTTGTGGCTTGTCTCCTCATCTAAGGCAAATTGCTTTTAGATTCAAGAAACACAATATGAAACTAGAACTGGCGAAACATTTTATATTGTTCACCAATAACAAAACTCTGCAGCAGAATTTCCCTTATATTTCTTTGACCAAGAAGTAGGTCCCATGATCATTTACAGGAGCAAAGGAAGCTGGGAAAGAAAATATTTGGCCTTTGTTGTCACCAACATGGAAGATTGACTCTACCAATAAAAAGATGGAAGAGGAGAATGGTGGGTAGACAATCAAAAGTATCTACTGCGATGCCCCACCTGATTGTGAGTTACTCAAAGATTGGGCCCAGTCATATATTACTTAGGTTTCCAGCAGAGCGGCCTGTTTTGTGCTAGGAGTTTTACACTGCTGGTACAATTCTGACTAGGCAGCGTTAATCAGAAGAAATATTTCACAGGGCACACAGAGCACCATATAGTTATTGTTGTCTGAACAGTGGCATTGGAGGAGAGACGTTCAGGCAGCAGTTCACTTGGAAGTAATTCCTTCTTCAGAAAATGTAGGTGATCTAGGTACCTTCTGTCACCATTCAGACAGACAGGAAAATCAGCACAGTTGGAATCAGACACAACAGTTATTTTGCAGGACATGACATATAATGTAACTGGGAGATGCAGTCCTTATGTTCCAGAATTTTATGAAAAGATGGAGGTTTTGCACAGTAGTGAAGACTGTTGATCATGAAACAACTACAGAAAGAAAGCTACAGAATTCTCAGCAGTTAGTATAAAGAGAGAGGAAATGGGAGGGTTGTTAAGAATCAGGAAACTGACAGAAACTCTCCTAGAGGACACAGGTGGAGGTGTCTCAGGGTCTTCTACTGCATGTACCTGAATGAAACAGTGGCCAGCGCGGGCTTCAAGGTCAAAATGCCTGAGCAGAGAGATTGGCTCTTCCACCCGCTCAACTGTACAGCTTTTATCAATTCAACCTCTTTGTGCCTCTGTTTCCATATCTCTGCAGTGGGGATCCTAATAATGCTCCTTTCTCACAGTTCTTCAGAGGATAAAATTAGGTAATACATATTTACATGCTTTCAACATTGACATACTGTAAGCACTCAATTCTTGTTCACTTCTGTCACCACCACCCATACTCTTAAGCCACACCTGCCTCAGAGATTTGTGAAGGCAGTTCTTTGTGAAGAGCTTTGAAATCAATGCCACAAATATTTAATATATTTAATTGGATCACTGTAAAGCTCTTACAGGCTTCAGAGTCCTGACTTAAAAAGGATTCCTTCAAATAGTTTTTAAGAGATCAACCAGCACGTGTGGGCCAGCAGTACCCCTTATAATCGGTGCCTGTTAGCGTTTGCTTATGTCTCAAGATATCACATGCTACACTAGATCAGTAAAATCACTTGAACTAAATTCACATACTAAGTGGTCTATATTTCACCCAGATTTCATGTAGGAAGAAGATTAGAAATCATACCAACAGCTCCTTATATTAATTTGCTGGAGTGCCTCAATTTTGAAGCATTGCAAGTATTCTTGGAATGCTGGAGGATGACAAATTACAAAAACAATACTTCTCCCAGGAGTTAACAATTCTAGAAAAGAAGTCTTCGAAACGTGCCTGACATTTGGCTCTTCGTTCAAATGCAATTCCTTATCCTTCGAAGTTTGCCTTTCACTAGTTAAATATATAGTGCTGGAAGGAACATGCTGAATTTGTAGCATATGTTTCTTTCTATATTCAGAATATTGGTAAAAGGGCTCAACATATTGAAGGCAATTAATCCGCAGCTTATTTACTTGGATAAGCGCCATTATGAGTCAGTAGTATTGAATATTAAGAATAACTTGAGTTACAGTTTATGCATTTTTTTTATTACCTTCCCCCTACCCTTTCCTACTCTGTACTTACAACTAAGCTCATGGGACTATCGTGTCAATAAACCAATCAGAAATAAACCATAAATAAACACAATGTATTTTACAAAGGAACAAATCCATGCACACCACAATTGGTTATAATTTCTAAAAACCTGAGTTACATTTCCTACATGAAATATTCCCCTTAAACCAATATGTTCATCTGTGCTGAGAAGTTTGTGGCCTTATTGTACATATATTCACCCTGCACATGCTATCTGTGAAGGTCAGTGTCAATAGTCAGGTAAATGTACACAGGCAGCTGTCAGGAAATCTTGTCAGGGGTCATATTTTAAGCCTCTTCTGAATGACATAATCAACATCTATTTTATTATGGTTTGTTATCCACTAGAATAATAAGCAAAAGAGAATGGGGGAATTTTATGACTTTCTAAAATAAATGGGGCTTATAAATATAGTCCGACTCATGTAGAGTCAGTCATTGCAGCATTCATGTTCCTCCATATGGAAATTTTGGCATATGGTTTACCATTTGTTTACTTTACAAATATTTAATAACTTATTTGCATGTGTCAGACAGGTATGGACAGGATGAATTCAGTAGGGAACAAATAAATATGTGTACTAATTTCCTGTTGTTGTCCTAACATTTACCACACACTTAGTAGCTTACAATAATACAACTTTATTAACAGGTGTTGCCAAAGTGGGTTCCTTCTGGATGCTGTAGGAGAATATAATTTCCTTGCCTGTTGCAGTTTCTTGAGGCCACCTGCATTCTTTAGCTCACTGTCCCTTTCTCCATTTTCAAAGCCCATCACACCAACCTCTGGTTCTCTCCTTACATCTTCTTTTGCTGACTTTGACCCTCTTACCTCCATCTTACAAGAGCCCTTTTGATTATTTTTGGTCTACCTGGAAAAGCTAGAAAAATCTTAACCATCTCAAGTGCCTTAATCACATCTTCAAAGACTGTTTGCCATACAGGGAATATATTTATAGTTTCTGAGAATTAGGGTGTTAACTTCTGTAGGGGTTGGACAGTATTCTGTCTACCACACTAAATATCTGCTCTCGTATCTGCTCTTCCAGGGAGAGACAATAAATATGTAACCAAATTAATAAGCTGCATAATTTTAGGAATGTATATGTACTACGCAAAACGTCTTAAAGGGGTAATAAGAGAGTAAGTGGATATGGAATGTGTGGCTATTTTATCTGAGGTGGTCGAAGAAAGCCTCTGAGATAAGAGACTTGAGATGGAAATGATGGAATGCAAGAAAAAGAGCTTTCCAGATGGAAGAAACAGCAAGTGCAAAAGACCCAGCATTAGTCTGAAAGACCCAGCTTGCATGCTTCAGGGCAGGGAAAGGCCATGGTAGCAGCTTAGGGTGAGAGCGAAAGGAGACACGGCTAAAGAGCAAGGCTGTGCCCTGAGCAGGTAGGTCTCTGTAAGCCACGGTAAAAAGCTTAAATTGTATCCAAATTAGAATGGGAAGCAAAGGAGAATTTTGATCAATGAGAAGACATGAAATAGTTTATCCTTTGAGAAGGTCACTTTTGCTTTTACATACAACTATAACCTACAGAGGGTCAAGCTGGTGGCAGTGGGTCGGGCTGGGAGGAGCAGTTGCAGTAGCCCAGGTAGGATGTGATAATGTCTTAGATGAGGGTTTTCATGGGGGAGATGCTGAGAAGTTACTGAAGTATATTTGAGAATAGCCAAAAATATTTGCATGGAAGCCTTTAATTACTGAAGCAGATATGCAGTCTTTATATCCACCAAACTGACACCGTGTCTACTATGTACACACATAACAGGCATGAGTATTTTGGGGTTGTTTTCCAGTTAATTTGGTCTGGCTGCTGATTCGACTTCTATTTGTTTAACCGAGTTGACCAGCTGTTTGGCTGAATGAATTGGATTGATCTGTTATTTTAGCAGTGTTGACGTAGCTGTCATCATCTCTAGGGTAACCTAGACTCTACATTTATATGCCTTTGATATAAAGCTCCTTGTAATTATTTTAGTTGATATTCTCTTGGCTACCCTGGGAAAAGCCTCTACATATAATTTGTACTGATGGTTGTTTGATGTCAAATCGATTCTGTAGCCAAAACTGTATTTGCTTAGCCATTCTTACAGTGTTTGCTTTCCTTCTTCACATCTCTGCCCCATCTGTCCAAGATGAGGCAAACTCTGGCCAACTTCTTGCTCAAAGTATCTTATTAGCAGAGTTGTGGAATATGCTGGAAAATTTTAAGTAGGTGTTCCATGTTTGTGATTTTTTCCCCTTAGTAAATGTTTGTGTCTGGAAATTCTGCTTGCAGCATACAAAGAAACCTTGTCTCCAGTCTCAGGAGACTTGTAGGGGAACAACAACAAAAAAAGCATGTCCATATTTGCCACTGCCTTGGGATAGACAGAAACCCTGGAATGTGTCTGGAGGAAAATATTCATGCAATTGGTCTAATTTATTTACCCAAGCTCATGTGGAGGATGTCATATCATAAATTGGCTTTAAAAGCTGGTATATAAAATATTCTGTTATAAAACCAGTATTCGGGTTTCAAGAATAAAGTTCTAAAAATCTCAACGAGTCAGATTTCAGGGCTTCAGAATTTATGTATACAGTGAGACTGAAGAATGAATCTAAGCATGAAAGGAAATGTTTTCTTGACATTTCTTTTGAAAACAAATCAACAGTTGAAGTTGTTTTTAGAGGCACAATTCAATACTGCATAAAAACATTTTGCTTAAAAATTCTCTATCCTTTGCTACCTGGAATACCCTTTCTCTTAGGTTTTATCATTTCCTTCAAAATTCAAGTGTTCCGGAACTCTTCCAGGATTAACTTTACTTGTGGTGGGAAGGAGCAGAAATTGCATTTACCTCACAGGATGCTGTGATTAAAAGGAAAACATAGACAAAGTCATGTGGCAGAGGAGACAAAGTAGGTACTCAAAAGTGTTATGCATTTTATTCTTTTAAAATATTCCTTGTGTTCTTTTATAGTTAATTGATTCACTGGCAAATTGTGCTTGACGGATGAACCCTGGAGTGGAAATAAGTGGGAATAAGAAAATTTAAGCTTTGTTCCAAGATAGTGGTAGTGTTTGAACTTACACCCAGACCTTTCTACACTCAATTCAGAGGTCATCCATCCCACTTAGCTACTAATTTATTTAGTAAATATTGACTGAGCTTCAATCTGGTTCAAATTAGCCACATTTTATCCATGAACATATCCTTTGGGAACAAGGGTAGTAGGAACCCTCCTACTCTGCTTCTACAAATTGGGAAGGTAAATTGCTCTTCTCTGTGTGGGATGTAAATGTGCAGAGGATTCCTTCACAAGCCATAGATTCCACACTGGAGTCAGACAACTGATTCTGATCAATGCTGGATTTTTAGGTGGGTTTCACTACATAGAATTTCAACTATGTTATTTTAGGAATATATTTAATATTGCATAACTGTGCTCATACCAAAATAACCTACAACTTGAAATATTAAAATAACCTTACATACACATGTTTATACTTAAATATCTGATGAGAAAAGGGGTAAGAAATGTGCTTTTAAAAAAATGTTTTTTTGATATTAACATGCACTATCCCTTTAATTAGCATGGATATCATCTTTCCAGACTGATTTATAAAAACATTAAAAATCAACCCAGTGTATTTTATACAGTATTGTTAAATAATTTATCTTTTGCTTATTTCTGTCTTGTGTTCTTCAAGCCCATATGTTTGATTTTTTTTCATTTTATTACATTTGACAATACTGAATATGTTAATAAACCACATGTCTTACTTGATTCTTTTTTCTTCACATCTACTTTCATTTAAAAATGATTCAATAAAAATATGAAAAATAATTATAGAACTTTTCTTTAATGTAACAATTTTTACAGCAAATCAACTCATCTCTATAGTGTTGCCTGCCTTTTAGCATTTTATATGTTAGATTCATTCAAATTCTGTCAGGGTTTTATGATAAATAATAAACATTGTTTTCAAGAAATAATTTGAAACTCACTGGTGCTTGGGCCCTACTTCTGAGTAGAAATTACCATCAAGTTAATAGATTGCCTTGAATTCTTGTGGATCAGAAAAGCAAGTAACCTCTCATGATCATAGAAATTTACAACACGGGAAGCTGCTCTCCCTTTGCTAGGAGACTCTCCTAAAACTTAGAGATTATAGCTGTCACAGAGAATGACCTGTGTAACTGGCTTTGTGTTATATACCTTCACCCTCCTGGATCAGCTCAATAATAAGATGGGCTGGTAAGGTGGTGGATCCTTTGCATTGGGGAATTTAAATGGAAGCTGTCAGTGGTTTATAAGTGTGATCATTGTCACTGGGTGTGAAATTGGACTAGACAACATTTCAGGTCCTTTCAAACTCGAAGGTCCTTTCAAAATCTGATTCTATACCCCCTTTTGTGTCTTCCTCTGTTTCCCACCCAAAGGAGTGATGCAACAGATACTCAGTTATTTCTCAGACTTCACTTTAGGGTGTTCTAGTGGTCAAATGATTTCTTTGTTGTTTGTTTTGTTTTGTTTTGTTTTGTTTTGTTTTTTTAATGAGAACACTTGAATATCTTATATAAAACCAATCTTACTTCCTCAGCTATGTTCTTCATTCACAGCTCTTTTCAATGGTAGGGAACATTCTACCAGTATCCAGACACTTTCTACTTCTAAATCCTGAAGTGTTTACTCATTCATTCTTTCATTCATCCATTTAACAAATATTTATGGAGTACATACTATGTCAGGCGTCATGTTATGTTGAACTAGGAACACAGCAGAGGTCAAGATAGACAGGATCCTGTGTCATTGAGTTTTCTTTTAATCAGGTTTCTTGAGTGGTGTATTTAATGGGCTGAAAGGTGGTAGCCCCAATGTTATGTCCATATACCAGTCTCTGGTGCCTGTGGTTAATATCTTATATGCAGAAGAGTGAATATTAACTTATATGGCAAAACATGTGATTAAATTAGGAACCTTGAGAGGAACGATTTATCCTGGATTATCCAGGTGGGTTCCAAATATAATCACACGCATTCTTTTTTTTTTTTTTTTTGAGGGCAGTGTCACTGGCCTTCATATGTGGGACCTGAACCAGGGCCGCTGGCTTCCCAAGTCAGGGCTTAACCACCAAGCCACTCGGCCGGCCCACATGCATTCTTATAAGAGAACAAAAAGTGTGCTAGACACCATGGAGTAGGTCATGTAAAGATGGAGCAGAGAAATGTGGCCACAAGCCAAGAAATGCCAGCCACCACTAAAAGCTGGAAGAGACAAAAGATGGATTATGCCCTAAAGCTTGCGGATTTTTTATTTCTAGCCTCCAGAGCTGTGGGAAAATAAGTTCTTGTTGTTTTAATTTACTCAGGTTGCACTAGTTTGTTACAACCACAGGAAGCAAAAAAATACAGAAACTCAGGAGTTGGGAGCCAAAAGACTTGGGAAGTCTGAGCTTTGCAACCTAGTAAATGCATGGCTTTGGGCAAATCACTTATGCTTTCTAACTCTTAGTTGACTAATCTGTAAAATAGGAAAATACTATCTACTCATTGGCTTAAAAGTATGAGTTTGAGTGACAAGCCCCACCATAAGAAGCATACAACAATGGTAGGCATTCCAATAAGCTAAACAGTACTCATCTTAAAAAATGAATAAGAAATAGTAATTTTAGAGGAATTATTCAATTGAATTACAGAATAGTCCTTTTTGAATTACTTTTGTGGTAATAGTGAAATGAATACACACAAAACCTTTTATCTAATTGTGGTCTTTGATAATCACAACAAAATAAAAAGAAGACAATAAGGAGGGGGGTGAAGTTGTTCTATAACATTAAAGTTCATTGCACTTTACAAACAAACTTGGCTGAACTGTATACTAATATTTAGTTACCGGACGCCTATTCCTTTCTCTTTCTTTTCTGAAGTACCCTAGTTATGTTCAAATAGCCATACAGCCTATGTGACTCAGAGCTGGCATTATCTCCTCATTTGAGCTCCAAGTCTAAACACCAAAAACTCTTCCTCTTTACCAAGAGCTGGCTCAGGAATGAACAAATGCCATGACTTCATCAGTGAGACCCAAAGGACCCGATTATTAAGGGATTCTTGGAAAGGTCTTTTTTGCTTATCTGGGAAATAGTCTAGGAACTTCTTTTTCTTAATTCAATATGAATAAGGAAGAATGCTACTCTTGCCATCCTATTACATTTTAGGATGAAGGTGGTACTTTGGACAGCACAATGGAGAGATGGTTGATTATTCTGTCACTGATCTTTTGAATCAGTCAACACAGAGCTTCACCTTACCTTTGCATTCCCGGTTAAGCAATCCAGTAAAAAGTTTCATTGATACAAGGCAATTTTGTGTGTGTGTGTGTGTGTGTGTGTGTGTGTGTGTGTGTGTGTGTATATATATATATATATATATATATATATATATATATATAAATTTTTACTTGCACATAATCTAAGTGATAGGCTGGCCTGCCAAATGCTAGGCACAGTTCTGGGCCTAAATAAATCTACTTGCTTATTGGCATGTAATTATGGCTCTAAATAAACAATTACTGCGATTTAGTTATTATTTAAATTCAAATCTAATAAAGGTAGTGTCATATGTCAGATCTGACTAGAAAACAAGGGACTCTCGACAGCTAAGAAGGAAAGATAAAAGACAGTAGGAATATTTATACTTTGTATATAATTTTTCAGGTTTGGGGAGAAGAAGCAAAATGAGATATAGTTCATAGTACTAAATAGATTCTGTGCAACTGAATAGCAAATGGCTTATGATCCTTCCACTGTAAAATTTGCTTAGAACAAGTCTTCCCTACCAAAGGTTGTTATAATAGCATATGTTGCCTCCAAAATTCTCCAACTGAATAATGTTCCCAGCTGCAATACTCTGAGCCCTTACAGGAATGTGGAAAACACTGTGACTTGGAAAGTGGATCAAAGTGAGAAAATTTTTGAAAAACACCGAAATCAGGAACATATGTTCACTAAGGTAAAAAACACAAGTAATAAATATTAGCGTATAGTCTAATGGGAAAAACTTAAAAAATATATATGAGGAAGGAGGCACATAGCCTAAAAGAGGGAAGGTTTTATGAGTTATTTGGAAAGGTTCTTGGCGAACCAGAAATTATACTTGAAACTATATTGTTATAGGTAAAGAGGACTTATTTTCCCTTTTTTCATTCATAAGTAATTGTGTGTCATTTCCAGGAAAAATAAATAAGTCTTCTAAAAATTATTGTTCCTCTAACCAATGTTCCTTTCAATTTTGTATTCTGAGATTATATTCCATAACCCCTTAACTGTTGCAAAAGCAAAGTATATTCATGGATTCTGAATATGATTTTAAAATAAATCATATGTTGCTTTAGGAGCACCTTTTGAATGAGGATGGAAAGTGGGCAGAGTCTATGTATGGATGCCTTGGAGTTTGTCAAGGTCAGGCAGGAAAGGAAAATGCATTTAGCTTTTTAACTTATATATTTAGTTATCTATTGTCAATGACACAATCACAAGAAGACCTTTTGGAAAACTTTAAATTGCTGAGGATGCAGTCAAACAGGAGAGAAAAAAGTTATTTTTTAGGGCTAAGGCTGTTAGCTATTTGCTATCCCAGCTCTTTAAAAACAGCTTTGATCCATAAGCAAAAATGTTATTCAGAAGACATACCAACAGGAAAATATAAATATGGAGGTTGTAGAGTCCCTTCTTCAATTGTTATCATCAAACACGTAATCTGTGATCTACTGCTCTCTTGTTCTCTCTCCTTCCCTTATCTATTCCCCTAACCAAATTGAGGACTTAAACACCTTTACACTTTTCCATATTAAACCAACAAGGTGTGAGGGCTGTGGGTGGAGAAAGTCAGCTAGGTGTGTTTATTTATAGGTTCACAAATACTACCACGAAATATAACACATTACAGCAGCCTGAAAAGAAAATGCTCGAATTTGCATTATAGACCAAGAGTGGGCAAATTTTTCCTGTAAAGAGCCAAATAGCAAACACTTTAGGTTTTGCATACACATACCTATCATAATTATTCAATTCTGTTGTTGGAATGAAAAAAATATCCATAGACAACATACAAATGAAAGAGCATTGCTGTGTTCCCATAAAACTTTATTCACAGACACTGAAATTTGAATCTCATACAAGTTCCACATATCATGAAATATTATTATCCTTCTGATTTTCTCTTTCAAACATTTAAAAAACATAAAACAAAACAAAACAAAACAAAAACTATTCTTAGCTCATAGGCACACAAGAGCATATGGTGGGCAGATTTAGCTCCTAGGCCATAGTTTGCTGACTGATCTCTAGATCCACCCTATCTTAAATATATGAGAATGGTAAAAATCAGAAAGTGTCATCCAGTTTTTTTAGGCATCTTCCTCTTCCCGCTCCTTAAGCTGATCATCTCGCTTTCATTTGTTGCAGCAGGAGAAATCGTTATGTAGGGATATGAGACTTGTTTGAAGAGTACTTTGTGATGATTTTATAAAAGGGTTGTAAAAACTTCAAACTGTTTATCTTTAGAGGTCTACAAAGTATAGAGTCTTTCCTGTCACAAACGTTGGAGTAACAGAAAAAAAGTAAAAAAAAAAAGTCACATGAAACTTTTTTTTCATGTTTCATTGTCAGATGTCTTCCTGCATGGCTCCTTCTTTCAGTCTTTGCCCAGAGAAAAGCCTCCTAGCTATTGAAAGCCTTTGACTTTTCTCAGTCACCTTTTGGTGTGTAAAACAACAAAAACTTATTATGTCTAGCAATATGGTGGGTTGGCCGTGGGGCTTTTCTGTTGGTCTCACCTAAGCTGACTCATGTAGCTGTGTTCAGCCGGTGGGTAGATAGGAGTCTGGACTCATCTGGGACAGTTGGCATAGCTAAGTCTTTCTCTCTTCGTGGTATGGTGAGCTCAAGGTGGCTTTCCGGGACAGCATAGGTGGGAGCTGCCAAGCCTCTTGAAGCCCAGGTCCCAGAATTTTCACAGCGTCATTTCTTCCACATTCTCTTGTTCAAAGCAAGTCAGAATACCTGTCTAGGGCTGGCAGAGTGGCGTGTTGGTTAGGAGTTGGCTTGGGACACCAGCTCTGAGCAACAGGGCCTTGGTTCGGATCCCACATGTGGGCCAGTGATGCGGCGCCCTCTACAACTAAGATGGTGAACTACAGCTTGACCTGGAGCTCGGCTGCCCTAAGTCTCCAGCAACAGCGTAGGCTGCAGTGGGACTGGCTGGCAGCTGGTGTGAGCTTTCATAAGCTGCTGTCCAATGGCTGGTGAGTGACTGCCTCACCCGGGAAGAGCGCAATGATAATACCAGCATGGGCCAGTGAGGCGACGTCCTCCACAACTAGACTGAAGAACAAAAGGACAGCAACTTGTCTGCTCCCTTTCTCTGATTCCCCAATGCTATGCTGTTCCCCTCCCCTAGTTCCCCAATAAAATCTTTACAAAAAAAAAAAAGAATACCTGAAAATTTGACAGAGAATTTGAGACCACCAAACAACTGACCATACCACACTTATCTCAGGGCTTGTGGAGCCTATGGGCTCAAATTATGCATTTTATTTTGAAGCATTTAGATTTTCATAACTGGATATTATAAGAAACCACCTTCATGGCATGGTGACAAAGCTTAATGATGAACTTTCAGAACAACACATCTGAGCACCATTTATAAGACTAGGTGTTGCCATAAAATTGGTTTGTGTTGCCTGTTGTCATTTTGGCCATGTGGAAAATTCAAGACGATTGTCTGTGGAAACAATGCTGAGGATGAGCATGAACAAAATGCCAGTGAGAACCTCAGATACTTCAGGGAGATGTTTCAGCACAGGTACGTGAAGGATCTGGGAGAAAGGCAGCCATGCACGGTATGGATTGTAGACACAAAGCTAACAGGAATGCTTTGATCATGGTCACCGTCAGAAAGATGGATCAGGAAGAGCTCTCAGAAGATGTCAGAAAGACTTAGGTGTGAGTCAATACTAAAGACGTCAGCCTTCCTTGTTAGAGTGCTTTTAGTTTGTCTAGGAGCTCACACTAACTCTTTACAATAATGGATAACACATTTTCAAAGGTCTCTAGGAAACAGTTGGGGTTCTGAGTGATGGAAAGGAGAGAGGCAGCATGATTATGGTATGGCTGTAGGATGGCAAACTGACCCTATTCATCCTGACATTACAGCTCAAGTCAGCTCCACCCAGAATCTATTGTGGTTCATGGTATTTATACTAACTTATGTCTTTAAATCTAAGGTGCCATCTATTGTAAGTTGTTTCCTGATTTATATGCCATTCAGCAATTGTAATTATAATGTGCCACCAATTGTAAAATGCATCCTGATTGATTTCAAAGATGAGGTGTGAGAAAACATGCTTTTTAGAGGTGATGGAATTTGCTAATAATAGTCACAAAAACAACATGAACTAAATAATAAGCCTAGGAACATGGTAAGTATTTTTCTAATTTTTTCTATCAATGTTTATAACAGTCTATGAAAAACTTTCCATTATTATAACTCCCATTGTATGGACAAGGCAACTGAGGCTAAAGAGATTATGTCACCTATTCAAGTTCAAATGGCTAGTAAATGCAAAGCCAAGATTTTATCCTTCATCTTTCTAATTCCAAAGCTGAACACTTAATCACCAAGCTCCATAACTTTTCCTGAAAATTGTTCAGAGACAAGGGGCAAGATATGGCTCAATGAATCCATAATTTGGATGGATGTGGTAACAGGGAGTTGGGAGGGGAAGGATTAAGGTACAAAACAAAATGAATTTTATCCTGAAATCTGATTTGTATCAGATCTGATTCCTTTTTCTTATGTGGATTTCTCCCCACCTTATTCCCGGCAGTAATGAATTGAATTTGACCCATTTTTGAAAGGCTGGACAGTGACTGGTAGATGAGAAAGATCATTTCAAAGTGGATCTGGTCAAAGAGAGTTTCTTCAGGGTCATGGTAGACACTGATGGTAATGCTTCTTCAGATTGATGCTTCAATTAGATCTTTGGCATGTTTGCTTGTATACTGGTCTGAGGATGTTAATTTTTATCCAAAAGGTGGTTTTAAAGTTGTAAAACTTTGTAAGTGGAATGAAAGTCTTCTCTGGCTTCGTTCCGCCTCACAGTCAATCCATCACCTTTCAAATGCCAAAATATTGCAGAAATATAGTACTTTTCAGCTTTGGTTCCCTCTACATTTGATCTGCTGTCAAACAGCAGTTAAGCGGATGCAGAAGGATTATTTTGATAAGGCCATTTCTAAAGACAGAATTCAAAACAAGAACTTTATGGTCTCCCCTATTCATGTCAAATAAATGGTATTCTGCCAGACATTGTTGGGGGACTTCTGAAAATCTGCTCACTTTCAAATTGTACTGCATTATATTTTCTGAAGAATGCTTGGTCACTGTTTCAAATAGTTTAGAGCAAAAGCTTTTAAGAACAGTCTTTAGAAGCTGGGTTGGCTTTTATTGAAAAATGTGGTTTATTCGAAAGAGTCATCCTGGATAATTGCTAGAGAATGATATCAGCCCTATTTCAGAACAAGCTGAACAGGACCACTCCTGTGTGGAGAGCTCTGAACAGTTAGAAGATGGTGTAAGGACCATGAGCTCTTAGGTGTGGGAGAGGGGACTTCAAAACTAGCAGGTGGGACAACCAGGAGATCCATCTTAGCTCCTTTGTCACTTTGCTCTTTGCTGAGGGTCTTAAAATGGCTCTAGTCAAAAATGTGGTGTTGGTAGCACAGGAGGTATTCTGGCCACTTAGGTTATCTCCAAGGCCATGTTTCAGCCCAGGAGAAATATAAGCCTATTGCCTGTTTTAGAAAAGTAGACTCTAGGGATACAAAGTCATTTGTACTTCTCATGCTCTATAGCCTGAGCAAAGGTGATAACACTTGACAGCATTTATTTATTCATTCAACTAAAATTTATTCAAATATACAAGACACTATACTAGGCACTGCAGGGAAAATCAAAGAGTTATCTGAGAGTGGGCATGCATGAAAGTCAGAATATGGTAAAGAGGAATAATCAAGGCATACCAGTTTTGAAAATAAACCCCAGCAGATGGTGAATTCTTAATGAAAGAGGCATTTCATAGGAACTATGACAGATAGAAACAATTCCAAGGGTCCCAGGTAGAAATAGGAGGATTGGTACCTCCAAAGTGAGAGGAGAGCATTCATTCTAATTTTCACATGAATCACCATCAGCTCCATTCAAAGCATCATATTTCCTACTGGGGAACAAATTTGAAACACACATAAACTGTGCAAGAAGGAACTCCAGTAGGGAGACAGGATACATTCATAAATAAACATGATGCGAGATAGAAAAGAATGTAGTACCTAGATAGTACAGATCCCTGTCGTGGAAATTTTGTTGGAATTTAGGGAGATGATACTTAGCAGGACAGGAAGCCAGAGCAGGGATTTGAGGACACTTACATACATCTTACAGCATTTTTACAATGTTATGTTATTTGAATCATTAAAGAACTGTGAGAGGTAGACAACACAGGGCAGGCTAAGGTTTATTAGCCCTGTTGTATAGATGAGGAAATTCAGGTCAAGAGCAGATGGATTTTGTTGTTATTTTTTGTTGTAATGTTGTTTCACTCCTCAACATGTAGTTGACCTTTGAACAACACACTAGTCCTCTTACATACAGATTTTTTTTTTCTTTTCTTTGCTCCAATTGACTGCAGTTCAGTTGACCCTCACAGTTTAAATCAGTGTTGTTCAAGGGTCATCTGGTAATTGGGTATCCATTATGCCAAGAGCCAATTTAAGATATACGTGGATTTTTGACTGTGGAGGTGGTTGGCACATTTACCCCCACTGGTTTTTCAAGGTTTACTTGTAGTTTCATAAGAGTCCTTGTGTTACAGAGAATTCATCCCGAGTTGGGACCAGAGAATCAGGTGTTTTATTCTAGCTAATCAGCTGATTAGACATTATGGGTGATGCTTTTTAGTGTTTTTTTTTTCATTTCTATTAAATGTATTGGGGTGACATTGATTAGTCAGTTTATATAGGTTTCAAGTGTAATTTCTATAATACATCATCTATATATTGCATTGTGAGTTCACTACCCAAAGTCAATTCTCCTTTTGTTACCATATATTTTCTTCCCTTTACCCTCTTCCATACCTTTCCTTGCCCTCTTACTCTCTGGTAATCACTAAACTGTTGTCTGTGTCTATGAGTTTTCGTTTGTTTATTGGCAACCTATATGCTGAAGTTGTCTGAAGCTCAGTTTTCCCATGTGCCAACTGGGGGGGAAGGGTATGTGTAATAAAACCTACCCTACTTAAACAAAGTAAACAGGAAAGCCCTTTAAAAAAGATAAACCACTACACAAAGGCAAGGTGTTAAGTTTTTGCATGGTGAACATTCAGTCCTAAGTCAATATCATGGCATCGCTTTTAAAATCCATTTCAGAGAAAGATGCTTAAAATCTGAAATATGGAGACCTATGAGGAATTTGTCACAATCAGCAATATTGCACTATTGGTAAATTGTTCACATTCTACTTGGAGTTAGTATTTTCATTTAGCTTTGAAAGGCAAAAGAGATCAATTTTCCTGCAATTTTACAGAGCTGCCATGTTCAGCCTCACAAACAGATAAACATCAGTATAGAGCACCTCTGTGACTATGCTGAGATAATTGAAGAGATCCTGACGGACTTGGAATTGGTTTTATAGATGTTGGTTTCAGTTACAGTACTATTGTACTTCTGACACTTTAAAATATGTGTTGATGTACTGCTAAACCAAGAACAGGGGCAAAAAATAAACATAAAAACAAGTCACAACAAAGAAACGGCACTTGCTAATCCCTGATACACGGGTCTTAATGTTACTTTGCAATTTTCTTCTTACCGAGAACTGCTTAGCTTTCAAATGGTGAGAACTATTATTACTCATTTACTCTCCAGTTCTCTGAATGCCAGATCACAGGTTGCATATCTGTGCTGCAAATTTATAGTCTGTAATAGAATAAACAGAGCTTCCTGAGATTAAAAATAAAAGGAAAACAAAGTGTGGAGATTTAAATTTGGCTAGTGGCAATATTTTTCTATACAAATGTGACTTGATATAACGCAATATAACAGGGATGGTAATTTTGGTTTTGGCATGGATTTTACCCACAAAAGTACCAAGTATGCAGTAGCTCTTATAGCTAGAGCTATTATATTCCCTCCCTCATCCTTTTCTCCATCTTTTCTTTCTTCTTTAAATTCCTTTTCACTTAGGAAATCTACTCTTTGAACTGATATGAGGATCTTTCTAAGCTAAAATAAATGTGTTCCATGTTAAATTTTAGAAGGGTAAACTGAACAAACAAACCATTCCAGTTTTCATTAATCCAGAAAACCTTTCAACATTATAATCTCTCCCAGGAAGGAAATATTTTTGCAGTCCTGTAAGTGCTTTCTGATGTATAAATGTACCCCTGAAAAGACACCTGAATAACCTCTGTCACATTTGCTGTATTATAATACCAGGCTGTTCAGTGAGAGGGCTTAAAAGACTTGATTATCAGAGATGGGATTTTTGTGGTAATGAGAGCTCCTAAGAATCAACCTCTCTGGCTTTTAAAGGAGAGAGACACATTGCAGTTTCCACATCAATGTCAAGTTAAGAAAATATACCTGAATATAGAAAAATATTTGGAGATCTACACAAAAAGAGGTCACAAGAGTGAAAATAAATTAATCTAATTGATAATGGCCATGAAGTAACTTCACATAATGCAGACAGTGCCTAAAAGCATGCTAGAGCTGACAACTAGCTATACTGTAGGAAGTTCCTATTGCTTGGGAGACTGCTGGTAACATACAGAGAAAACTCCAAAGTCAGAATGAACACGTAGGCTGTATCAACCCGGGTAACAGAAGTATGACACCTTAGCCTTTGCTGTAAAAAGGCTTTCTAGTTATAATTGTTCGACTGTGGAAACTGAGTTGGTAGTGTGGAGGGTTTGGAAAAAATATTTGAGAAGTGATTCTTAGTGGTGGAGTTCTCTAGGTGCTCATAGCTAATTAATATAGCCGATAGCCTTTCATATTCTCACCCTTACATCTCTGCTCAACACTGGAACAGGCAATAGACAGACAATTCAAAAGCCTTTTAATGTTGGGGTAGAGTTTTCCTTCAACTAGTACAGTGGGGAAATAATTAACATTAAATTGTCTATGCTTTCTTGATTTTTCTTTTGTCTTTAAATTCAAGCAGGTAGCAAGAGTTTGCCATGTACTACTGCTTTAGGGTTTTTGTCATGGCTGAGAAGTGAAGCAGGTTCTTCCTCCGGCATGTGAAAAACAGGAATTTATTGAGAGGACTGTGACATGTTGCTGCAAGGGCAGGAAGCATCAGAGTGCCCTTGTGAAGTGGGGGAGATCTAAGAGAATGACAAGTGGCTGAGATTTCTTTGGGTCCCTGTATTTGGCTTCTAGGCATTCTCTATTCCTGGGACCCGCCTCAAGTTTGGAGAGTGAGAATGGGAAAGGTGCAAAGGAGTGGCTTAGTGGTATACCTAAAGAAGCTCGAATCTGGCACAAATCAGAGCCCAAAGCCATAGACACCTGGGGTCTTTCTGAAAGGACCTTGCAGGCTGAGATAGTGGCCGGCCTATAAGAAGCCAGTGAGTACTGATGGTCCATTATTGCTGTACTTGATTTTCACAACCCTATGGATATATGACTTAATGAAGATGATGTGACTAGTTAAAGGTAAAACAAAACCAACAACCCAGATCTTCTCAAGGCCCATTCAGATTCCTTTCTGTGATAGGACTCTAACCTCAACTTTTCAGTTGAGAAAAATTCTAATTTCACATCAGTGGCCAATGAATTTACCTCTGAAATTCCAGCTGCTAAAGCTATTTTCATCAGAGGGAACATGACATAATTTATATTTTTATGACTGATTTCCAAGAGACCCTGAACAAATTAAAAGCTATACAATCAAAGAGCTTTCTTTAATTTTTTTGGAAGCATACCATTATCTATGAGGCCAGACAAGTTCAAGAACTCATCCTAGAAAAAGTGCTACATGCCTCATTGTTGAATATCCGTACAGCCACCTTCAAAACACTCCCGTTGGGAGGCTAAGCACTGACACCAGTGCCTAGTCCACCCTTCAAAGCAATTTTGGAAATCTTTTTCTGGAATCGCTATGCGAGCTGTCATCATATTACCCTTGATGTCCTGAATGTCATCAAAATACCTTCCTTTCAATATTTCCTTTATCGTTGGGTAAAGAAAGAAGCCATTGGGGGCCAGATTAGGTGAGTAGGGAGGGTGTTCCAGTATAGTTATTTGTTTACTGGCTAAAAATTCCCTCACAGACAGTGCCGTGTGAGCTGGTGCATTGTCATGATGCAAGAGCCACAAACTGTTGGTGAAAATTTCAGGTCATCTAACTTTTTCATGCAGCCTTTTCAGCACTTCCAAATAGTAAACCTGGTTAATTGCTTGTCCAGTTGGTATAAATTCATAATGAATAATCCCTCTGGTATCAAAAAGGTTAGCAACATCATTGCAACAAGTTTGCAGCCTTAATTGTCAGAACTTGTATATAAGTGGAGGAGTTGTAAATTGCTTTCCCTAGAATTCATGCCACAGAGTAAGTACCCTTTAGAATGACTATCCCCAGGGGTGACATCCCTGGTCTTAGGGTCACTGCTCTAACAGAAAAAATTATCCTTTTTTCCTATTCATCAAAACCCTCCTTTAGGTTACTCACTGCAATTTGAATAAAGTGTGAGCTCCCTAACTCTGCGGCTAGTCTGTTCTTCATCATTTTGTACTTCTCTCCTTCTCTATTTCTGGGTTCCAGATATATACATCCTTCTGTTTTTCAGATATATCAAATCCATACCTACCTCAGCCTTTGTTTCCTGGTTACTCAACCTACAGTAGAGTAGATGTTTGTTGTCTTATTGCTCTGTTTCATCTTCCCAACTTTTATCACTGCCTGCTAGTTATTGCTCCTTTCCCTGTTCTAATATGCTTCATGATAGCGAAATCAAAACCCTCTTGTCTTTTTTTTTTCTCTCTCAACGTTACCTAGAACTATGGTTGGTAGGGCCTCAAAACCTATTTTTCAATTGGGTGAATGAGACAGAGAATTAATACCAAGTAGTTTTCTATAAATATTCGTTTTTAGAAGACATTTTGATATTGTCAAATGACAGAAATTGGTCTGTTTTTCAATATGAATTTATTGTTTCCTAAAACTACAGGACATATGCAGCGTGTCTCTCGTTTGGCTGCACATCTCTAAGGAATCTTTGAGTATGAGACAATTTAGAGAAAGTAGACATTTCAACGAGTTCAATTAATTGCACAGCAGTTTCCCTCAGGCAATTTCCATCACTGCTCCTCTGTCTTATTCATAAAAGAACTTCCCTAAGTGACTGTAATAGACAGCATTCGTTGGAAAACTGTCACTTCTAGACCTGTGGCTCCATTGATTTCTACATTGCTTTTACTTTTGAGGCATCAAAGTCAGAAGCAAAATGAATATAATGCTAAATGGTTGATTGTAAAGGGGATTATTTTCTCCAAAGAATTCTGAGGAACTGTTGTGATTCTAAAAAGGATAAGATTAGGCAGTAATTACTGTCCTGAGCTGAGAGTAGATTCTATTATTTCTACAGTCGTATTAAAGACAAATGATGCAGTAATTACTAAAAATTGACTAAGAATAAAATGGTGGACAAGATGAGAAGAAAGGAATTGAGGAACTATTTCAAGGGATAAAGGTCAGAAGGAAATAATTAAACCATAATGGAAATGGGACTTCAGCAGGGGTTAGGATATTGAAAGATAATGGGACTAGAAGGAAATTATACCCATAGAGAAAATGCTTCCCCTCAAGCTCCTGATAAGGTCATCATGAAATACAATAAGATTATGCTATGAGGAAAACAGGTTAAATATCCACATTCAGAAATTTTGTGGGAGACCTTAATTCAGTTATAATTTCTTCTACTTGTTTCCTCTACACACTAATGCAAAATCCATTGTTACCTACTTCTAAGATTTCTTTACCCAGTGGTAAAAGCCAATTAAAGTTCTACATACATTTCAAAAATGAGACTTTCAAATAAATTACAAGTGGTTTGTCATAAAGCTAAACAACAATAAAAAAATACACTCTAGGCAATAATTTAAAAAGAGCCAATATATATTAACATTAGATGTGATTGAAGTTATATAGCCTTACTTATTTAAGGGGATAAATCTTTCCTTATTGTTGGTAAGAAATTCTTACAGGTATTTTCAGTTAAAGAAGAGTAAAAGGTCTAGAAAAGTATATCTGACTTTTTTTTCAACTATCTATTGTTCGATGGACTGAAAAAAAAAATGTTTTGAAGAAAAAAGGTGGCTGTCTGTATTAGCTCAGAAATACAATATTTGGTAATCAATCCATTTTCATCTTTATAGCATGATGATGATAAAAGTTATTATAATTACTAAAGAAAATGCTGAAATTTCCCCATTTTAGAATTTAATTTTTCAAAATTTGCGTTCCTGTTCCTTTTGTGTTCTGCAATGTCACTTAATCAGATTATAAATGTCCAAGTGGGCAGTTGTGAAAACAAAAGAAAAAATGGAAGGGAAATTTGGCTTAAAGTTGGAAGAATGGATTTTGAGCCTTGATTTTATTACTGGTTAATCATGTAATGTGACATTATTTCATAATTGTATTAATTTCCTCATCTGTTAAAAAAGAGAACCAAACATAATTTCCTCACAATATTACTATAAGGATTAAGTGAAAATATGGCTAGAAGCCATTCATTAAAATATAAGGTGCAAAACAAAAGGAAGAGTATATACTTCTTGACTCCATTTCTCTGAAGTTCAAGGCAAAACAGGGCCGGCCGAGTGACGCGGTGCTTAAGCGCTGGCTTGGGAAGCCAGCGGCCCCGGTTCGGGTCACATGTGAGGGCCAGTGACACTGCCCTCAAAAAAAAAAAAAAAAAAGAAAAAAAAAAGAAAAAAAAAAAAGAAAAAGACAGAAAGAAAGGCAAAATAAATGAATAAATGCATAGTGATAAAAATCTGAACAGTGTTTATGGGGGGTTAGACGTTTGACTCGAAAGGAACACAGGAAACATTTTAGGGTGATCAATCAATCCATACTTTTATATAGGTGGTAGTTAAACTATTATATACAATCTAAAATGTCATAGGGAAATGCACTTAAGATTTGTGTATTTTGCGGTAGATTAAACCTCAATAAAATAAATAGACGAAAGATATTACTGTGCTACTTAGGCATAAGCACAAAGGCAGTCATCAACTGTGTCTTACTTACTTTTCTACTCTCATTCTCTTCCTTCAATCAACTTTTGAATCAATTCTTAGTCCCTGGCCACAACATTTGCCTTTTTACAGATGAAAAGAAATTACAACAGGTCCAACTCTTTGCATATTTACATCCTAACCCAATCTTGCCAAGCAAACTCCAAGTTCTCTCTCAAATCAGAGCTCACATGCCACTTACTCCAAAAACCTTTTCAGAAATACTCATCACAGATAATCAGATAATCTTCCTTTGCAGGGCTAGCTTCAGGTCATGCTAGTGTGCATTGCTAGTGTGACCCTGGGTCATCCTGCAGAGCCCCATGCTTAGAAAGGCCTTGCACTTGGGTAACGCTCTGCTGTATCTCATTGAAATTCTTAATTGTTCAGCAAGGGCACCTCCACTTTCATTTTCTACTGGGTCTTGAAATTATGTACCAGATCCTGCTCGTCTGACCTTTTGCTGTACCTGTACCAACATCTTTTTTTTTTTTTGGGGGGGGTTGGGATTTATTATTTATTTCTCTGACTCCTTTACTTACCAAGAATCTCTTTAATCATGACTATGGCTTTCCCATTTGAGTTCTAATAATCCAGCATAACTCTTAGCATGTAATAGGCAGCAAATGAGTTTTTGTTGATTGATAGATTAACTAACTGACCCACTAATTGGATGGATTAATAACAGAGTGAGTTAATTAATGTTATTGAATAAGAGAGTGACATGGCAAGCTAAGAAATGATAACAGAGTTACATAGTAAAATGAAAACTGTAATCACTCATTAATCAGATCTGTAAATTCATTCAACAAACATTAAGTACCTACTCAGTACCAGAAGACTTGATTAGCTGGCAATCGCATCTATCATTTCCCCTTCTTGATAGACTAATTTGACTGTCCTCCTCTCCATATGCCTGGGTGAAAGCAACAGAGAACACTGCCTCTGTGTAGCATAGCCCTGAAGACCATGGCAGGAACTGAAGGTAACACTGGGCAAAATCAGTGAGTTTTAGTCATGCTGCCATATTGTTTTCAAGCTTACTTTCCAAATTTCTTTTAAACTCTACTCATCTGATACCCTCATAAAAATCATTCCTCAGCAGCTCCCTTGGCAATTTACTCCTTGTCAATGGAGTGAGAAACAGAGGACAGAGAAAAGGGCTAGGTTGCATTGCATTGGAGACAATGCAATGTCCATATTGTTTCAGAGGCAACCCTTCTATAAGGCAACCTTTGGAAACACCATGGTTTTTAACATGTCCAAATTCCACCAGAGTTCTCACTGAGCCTTTCTTGGTGGCTTCTAGGTCTTAAAAAAAAACAGGAAATGTTGCCATCAAAGCTATATTACCACTCCCCAAACCTATACCCATACCCATCCCCGAAAGCAACTTAGCACAGTGTTATTTTCTCTAAGCATTTGCTTGCAATCTAGGCCTTGCATATTGTCTTAAAATAATTTGTTTCCCTTCCCTTATTATTTTTTTTTTTTCAGTTGATAAAAATTGCACTCTTTGGCATTCTAAACTGCCCTACTCAAGCTGATGTTGTGTCTGGACCACCCAAGGGAACACTCTCGACATGATGTGTGACAAGGTGTGCACTCTCCACAGGCTGCTCCAAAGTTGCCTTTCTTCATAAAAATGAAGGTACTATAGGCTCCCTATTATTTCTTCTCTGTGGAACTAAGGCTTTCCTTGTCACTTCTAGTGTTTTAATCCTGTAGGTCTGGGTTTCATTTCTTTCCTTTTTTCACAGGAAATTAGAGTTACAATTCATTGAAAGTACAGTTTCTAGCATTCTTCCTTCCCACACATAGAAAAGTTATCCAAACGAGATGCAAGATAATATAGACCTGGAACCCCTCTACTTGTAATCACCATTCAGTCTATCCCGAAGACTTTTTCTTAACCTTTTGCACTAAGAAATACAGAATGAGAACTTGTTTTTAATGTAAACTTCTATTGAATATAAATATGTTTTAAGGGCTATGAGCTGATCTAGATGGTGATTGAATCTTCATAGTAATGATGTGTATTTCTGCTATGACTCTAATATACTGTGATGCTAAATCAGATTATTTACAGCTTGCTGAAGGTGCCAAAAGAAGGTAGCTAATAAAAATATACCACCAAACCCAGGACTGGATGAAATCTATCATCTATCTTCATACACATATACATAAAATATACAATGCAAGTACAGAATGTGTATTTATATATGTATGTTTATGTATGTGTATATATTTATGTTTACATATATACATATATTATGTTTGTGCATTGCATGTGTAATCTGGTTCTAAGAGTTCTACTAGTTGAAGAATAAGTGGAAGAGTACAAATTACACAGTGCTTATTGTCTAAGAGGAGAAATTTTTCTTGCTATAATCTCCAAGAGAAATTATTCACAAGGCTATTTTATAGCACCATCTGACATCAAACTTTCCTAGATTTCTTCCTTACTCATTGGTCATTTCTTTATAACCTTTTTTTTAGTGGGTATGTTTTAATAACTGAAGTTTAGACACTGGAGTGTCCAGTTTGTTTCCAGGGACCCTCTACTCTTCTACATGCATTCACCACTACCCCCCGCCCCCCTCCCCGTCTTTGGCCTTTGTCCCTTGGCTTTAAGTAACATTCCCAACTTTTTATCTTCTTCCTGGACTCCTCCTGGGAACTTCAAACTCAATTACCCCTGGGACATCTCTATTTGAATATCAATAAACACTTCAGAATTAACATGTATAATGTGAAACTCCTGATCTTCCCTTCAAAATCCACTCTAATTTCAGTCTATCCCATCCTTTGAGCTGATAGATCAGAAATCTTGGAATTTTTTTGTTTTCTAATTCCTCTCTTTTATATGCCAAATATAACCCATCAGAAATTCTGCTGGCTCCACCCCAGCCCCAGCCACCATCATCTTTTACTTGAACTATTGCAATGTAGCCCTAACTAATTGGCCCATTTCTCCTCTTGTCTCTATACCTCTGAGAAGACAAATGAGTGACCACCAGTTTATAGTTTCTCAATAAAGAGCTTTTGAACAAATTCAAGGCAATGTCCTTAAATTATGGTCTCAAAGGAAATGCAGAAATTGATTCCAAAGTGACTATCTCAGAAATCTTTAAAAAAAAGTCACAGACATAAAACAAAATGAAACTCAAGAGAGACAATGCTAAGTGGAACTATCATAAGTATCTTAAGAAGGGTACTATTCATAGCAGAAATACAATTTCCATGCCTCTGCTCATCAAGACCTTTCCTCACCAATGTATTTAAAACTGTCTTAACCTGATCTCAGTCCTCACTAGCTTTCCCTACCCCCTTGATATTTTTTACATGACTTCATAGTACCATCAACACAATATATATTTAGTTATTTCTATAGTTTTAATTGTTGATTTATCCTATTAGAATATAATGAGATGAGAGCAGATTTTGATGTTTTGTTGACATTGTAGTCCCAGGTGTAGAATAGTGCCTAGCATATAGTACGTTGTATTGTTTAGATCCCTGCAGAAAATAGAAAAATAGAATTCTACTCAAATAGTAAGTTTGTACCACACACACACACACACACACACACACACACACACACACACACAGAGTAGGTACTGAGGCATGTAAGGAACTCAACAAGAGACTGGAGGGCACCCAGAAATTAGCAACTAGAGAAAGTCCTTAATCCTGAGGCACAAATAGGTACTTTGGGGAAGCTAAAGAGGTACTGAAAGGCAGTGAAAGCTGAATTCAAGGTGGTGGTTGCCTGGCAGGATTGTAGTCCTACAGGCAAAGGGAATAACCACCATCACACAGCCTAACGTAGCAAGGGAGAAGGGGATATATGCCCTGAAGTCTGTTGCTTCCTACTCTGAATCCCCTGCTCTTTCTGTCACTGGCCAAACCCAGTGAAAGGCAACGGTCAATGGAACCCAGCGATTAAGGCCAGGGATCAGCCTCCTAGGACACAGAGTCAGGCAGAGAAGGGCACAATCAGAGAACAACCATTTAATGTGCATTTAATATATAGCCACAGAACAAATGCAGGCCAATAACCTTAAACTATAGTTTCAAAGGAAACTTAGAAATTGAATCCAAATGACTGTTTATCTCAGAGGCCTTAAAAAATGTGGAGGGCATGAAATCCAAATAAAACCCAGAGGAGGCAATTCTAAAAGGGGTAAAGGTTCTGACATGAGCTGCGGAGGAAGGGTTTATTTGTACAGTAGACCTTTTGGTCAAATTAAAATGTTCACGTGGATGGATAGATATACACATCCCCAAACTTCACAGTTCTTTGTAAGTTTTACCTCTAACTCATTCATTTAACTAGACAGCATTCATGGATTGTATCATTAATTCCACTCTCTGCCATGGTGCAGCTCTCTGCTGCTCACCCAGAGTGCAGACAAGGTGTAAGGGCTTCACAGTGACAACTGATCAGATAACAGGGCCAATCTGTAAGCTCCACATGGTTCCTGTTTTCCTTGACTGTCTATCCCACTTTTGGAGAGCTCTGCTTTATGTCAAGAGATCTAGGAACTGATTTGATATCAGGAAGCCAGAATAGCAGATATCACAGGCATCATGCCCTACAGACAACAGGGATGAAAATGTAAATGTCAACTTTCACATCTGAGGTTAGAGGGAGGGATTCTTTTAAAGCAGCAATGCCACCTGGAACTGGAATTTATTGTTTCTGTCAACAGTAAGGAAACACAGGTAGGAGATGAAAACCACACAACAGCTACTGGGCCTTTCTGCTGTGAGGGATCCCGGAAGCTCAAAGAACCTCCCTCCGCAGAACTGCACTGCATACTCTGCAGATAGATGTCCTTCTGCTTCGGGAAGAAAACTTGCAAAGGCAGCCTACGGAGAGCCCAGAGGTTGGAGCTTCGGGGTTATGCAAATGTGAAGCTATGTTTCCTCTTAAGTAGTTGGGTTTGGAAAGAAGGAAGTAGAAAAAGACAGAAAACAAAAAAGGGAGACATATAGTTGCCCATTTTTACGGTCATGTAGACGAAAGGAACATTTTGCTCCCTTTGCTTTCATCAAAGGCCCACGGAATACGGCATTCTGGAAGAGAGAGACAAACGAGCATGTCTCACGCCATGTCACAGCGCATGCGCATCTATCCAGCAGGCTGCAGGGTTGTCCTCCCTGCAAAGGGCCTGCCTCTGGCATGTGATTGCTGCCTTTTCACTCAGAAACGCTCTAAAGGCATTTTTTTTTTTTTTTTTTTTTACCCTTGGAGCTGTGAGGTGCTGACCTCACTGCTGGAATTGGGAGATAAGAAAAATGTTTTAATCCGTATGTTAATTACTGAAATTAGAACTGCAAACAAATATTTTGAGAAACTTCAAGTTGCTTCCAAACGTGGCACTTTCCATTTTAAGCCCGAAGTATAATTGTGTATTCAAAGGCTCAGATCTTCCTGAAGATTCATGCATTATGTATGCTGTACTTCCCTGGGACACGAAGGATGTCACGCTCTGCATCCCGCTGAAATGGGGAAATAATTTCAGACAGAGTTTGACTTGAAAATGTATCAAAACTTAAAAAGAAAAGAAAAAAAAAAGGAACTCACTTTTGGGGGCTCAGAAACTTTAATAAGGTAGAGACTCTCTGTTGGATAAAGAGAAATTATGAAATTAAGATGACTGTTGAAATGGCACAGCAACAACTATAGAAGTACGTTCTTTTATGCCAAAAATTAAAGAAAGTATTTCTGAAAAAGGTTGTTAGTGACAAAGGTTCAGCACACTTTTTCTGGAAAGAGTCGGACACTAAATATTTTAGGCTTTGTCATGACACGATTCCATCACAGATACCCTGTCATTTCAGTGCAAAAACAGACACATGTGAACAAATGGGTGGTGTTCCAATTAAAAGTATATTTACAAGGACAGGTGGTCAAATAGATTTGGACTGCATGCTCCTGTTAGACAAACCCTGATATAAAATAAATACTTTTACAGATTAATTAATATTTTTGCTAGGCATGCTAAATGTTTAAAAGCATCCACTAGTGCCTGTTTTTATAAGGTGTTTACTCCCTTATAGATTCCTGGCCTCATTTGTCAGATGGACGGATCCTGGTTTCCCCACATCAGCATCAATTAAGAAGGGAGACATCTATGTTGCCAACATCAAAGTGCTCTTGGGAACAGGTCGAGCATCTTAGCTGTATTAGGTTTAACATTGCCATCATCAGGTTTAATAAAATCTCAATAGTTTTCAAAGCCAGGCCCACAAACATTTTCTCTAACTCCTGTCTCAAAAGCAGGTATGAATTTCAGCCCTTAGTACCCTCGGCTGTTCCACTGCAATGGCTTTCTGCTGCTCCAGGGAAGGCCAGGCTCAGGGAACGGGAACTTGTGTCTGTTGTAGTAACTCCACTCAGAGTCTCTTTTCGGAGATTCCTGTCAAACCAAATGGAAGGGACAGAATGTAATAACATCCCTCTGGATTCACTGCTGATTCTCATTTAGTTGTCCTGATTTCTTTTAGTCTCTGGGTACATCTGCCAGAGCTTATTTTTATGGCTGATTTATGGTAGAGGTTTGATTAAGATACCTCCATATCTTGAATGCTTAATATGCAGCATGGACCAGGCAAAGAGCAGAGTTTAAGCTGACAGTTCAATGTTAACCTAAAATATTTTCGTCTGTGCAGCCAAACCAATGAGGTTGGCTGACTCACTAGTCTGTTCACAAGAAGCCTCCTGCTTCTGTGACACATAGTTGGTGCATCTGGGAAACCCAAGGAAGCAGGCTGCTTTTAAGACAAGCTCTATTTTTTTGTCAAGCCACAGCACAGGTGTTTCAACTGTATCATTACAGGCTGTCTTCATAAACTGGAAAATTCAGAATAATTACATTTTTTGTGTGTGTTCAGAAGTAAGTGAAAATTTTCATTGAGGAGCATCAGTTGCTGCTCATGAAAATGCATTGATCTAATTGCCTTCACTCACTCATATCATTTAATGTGCTGTACTCTGATGACATTTCTAGTTTGACCTTGAAAACAGGTAAACTCTCTGTGTGTGGAGTGAAAATTTTAAATAAATGCAATTAATTAAAATGAGTTCGGGGAGAATTTGGCCAATATATAATTGAGTTCAAACAGCTTACCACTAAAATCACTGACCAAGCAGCCTTGGTTTGTAAACTCTAGCTGGGAAAGCCAGCTGGCATATGGTGGGAGAATCCTTCCAATAGCCATGTGTGGATGTGGCATCAAAAGAATAAGAGAGTGTAGTGAATACTGGGATTGTCTCCCCAAGAACCCTTCCTTGTCTCATTTTATGATATGTGTGAATTTGTGGGTAGAATCCACTTTGTCTCCACCAATCAAGGTAATCCCACCCCTTTGCCAGAATGGTTGGTTGAGGTAACCTGTTCTATGCCAACATGCACATAGCATTCCCTTGGTACTTTGCATACATAATTAGGGCCAGTGAGCTAGGAACAAAAGTTATATTAAAAAGAGGTTCCTCCCATGTCAGGAAACCCATGCCATGCCTTGAAGACATCATTGCACAGTTAAATCAAACAAACACTGAAGCTAGACCACCTGGCCATATGACCTAAATAATCCCTTTACTGTTTTATAAGTATAATTTATATTTTTAAATTATAAAGGATTTCAAATATACAGAAAAGCAGGTAGACACGAGGACAAATACCTGAGTACTTCATTTATATTAGGGAATGTCAAGTTTCCTATACTGCTATCAAATCCTTTTTTTGAAGGGTATTTAAAATGTTGTAGAATACCTTAACTCAGAGTTCTGCACTCAAGTAATTAGGAATAGAAATAGCACTACCATGGAAGCATTATTGATGAATTAATTCTGGGTACTAGGGGCAGGATATCTCTACTTATTACCAAGTTCAGGGTAAAAGTCTAAGATAAATGCAGTAAATATGACTGCTTTGATACTGCAAACATGATGGAAGTGACATGAGTCAGCATGGAATGCTGACCAATTTGAGATTTTTATATCACACTAGAATTAGAAGAATGAAGAACGAGCAATAGAAACACAACAAACTATTTTCCTTTGTCATTCCTGACTGAAGATATGTCAACACTTCGATAAGGAGGCCAGACGTAACTTCTACAATTGCCACATCATGGGGAACATTAAATGATGAGTCTCTTCTTTTACATCCTCATTATGCTGTGAATATGGGGTTCTAGCATAAGGGCTTAAGCTAAAGAAAGGTAACTGAATTAGAAGAACCCAAAGAACCTTGAGACTATCATTCTTTAGCCCAGACAAATCTGTCCAGGCAAGCAGTTATACCTCTTCACAAAGATCCTTTTCCTGTTTGCATGGGTCCTGCATCTGCCACTACAGATCCAAGAGTGATGTGCTAACAGCTCTAATAGCCTAAGACACACCTAACTTCAAGTCAAACTAAGCTCAATTACAACTGGTCTTGGTTGTTTCTAGGATTTCCAGAGCCTAATGAAGACAGAATTAACGTCATCCTACATCCCTCTCCATTTAGTTTAGTCTGAAAAATCTACTTTCTCTTCCTTTCTGGACTTTACCTCAATTTGTGCACATATATGAAAATATATGCAAATAATGTGCTTGAAAAGGTGTATACATATTTGAAAATACATACATAAATATTCATAGAGTCCACTGTCCTCAAAACCCCAGAGGCCAGTAGCATATAATCAGGTTGGGAAACCATATTACAGCTCATAAATAAGCAAAATAATGTACTGAGATTAGATTGGAAGTATTATTTAAAAATAAAACTGTATCTGATAGTTTAATTTATTTCCTTTCTGTATTTCATCATTTACCCCATTTATTTCAATTTTGTCAAACTAAATGTTAAAAATGTTGACATTCTTTTTAAAAATAAATGTCAGCATTTGATTATATTTTTTAATGTATCTTCTCTTTTCTAGGCTACTGTAGGTGGATGAATAAATTAATAATGTCAAAATGCTCATGTTAAACATTTGTCTTCATTCTTTGAGCCACTTTCTTGGCTATGAGAAGTAATGGTATCACATTTAACACACGTAGAATGCTTATCAAATTGTAGGCTTGTTTCCCAGGACCAACCAGTATTTAGCCAAATAGCATTTAACACAAGAGTTGGGAAATTTTAATAGTGGAGATAAAATAAGAAGCTATGAAGGATCTATTGAATACTGGAAGAGAGTTGTTCAGCAAGGATTTAACTCAGAGAAGGACAAGGGCCTCTAAGAAAGATAGTGAATATATGTCAGTATAACTGATGTAGAAAGGCCAAAATTTTAAAATGGGACTCATGTTGCCAGCAGAGAAAGAAACTAAGAGCTATTAATGTATTTGTGAAGACACAAGGAAGCGGCCAGCCAGACCCAGACATATATAGAGTATGAACATAGTGAGTTAACAGTGTTTCTCAAACATTAATGTGTTTATGAATCACCTGGGGATGTTGTTCAAAATGCAGACTCTGATTCACTATGTCTGGGGAAAGTCTACATTTTCAACGAACTTCCAGATGTGCCCATGATGTTGGTTCATGGAGCACACATTTTATAAGAAAGAAATACGATCCTCACAATGAATCAAGAAGATCCAGGGAACGACTATGCCTTAATATATATATATGATATAATTTGCTTATGTGCTTGTGTGTGTGCACATGCACACACATACACACACACAGAATTCATTTCACAGAGTAATTCTCAACCAGTTCTGTTATTGCCATCTTAAAAACCCGAGTTCAACAACCTAGATCCTTTAAAGATACATACATTTGACCGTTATCATGAAATCTTATTGCTTAATCAAGTAAGCATCCTTTTTATACCAACCCTATTTATGATTTTACAAAAGGAATGTACTGGATAAAGAGTCCTAGGAAAGTTACAAATTCGCTGAGCATCAATTACGTCATCTATAATTTGGAATGTTTGCCTTGCCCCTCTGAGTCCTTGCTCCTCTAATTCCAGCGGAGTGACTAGAAAAGTTACCTAGTCCTTATGTGATTCAATTTCCTTATTTCTAAATCAACGATAAAATAGTATATGCTTTCGAAGATTAAACAGGCTACTATATATTTAAAATGCTTAGCACAGTCTTTCACGTATCATGAATTCTCATTAAATGACAGTGTTATAAATACCAGTAAAATAATCTAATACTATTATCCATTTTTAAAGAACTATTCAGATTTATTATTATTGTTATGGCTCTAAAATTAGTCTTTTGGCTGTGGGTGTGCCTAAAGATAACTATAAAGCTTTCCATTCCATTATTTATTACCTTCTGTCACCTTGTTTAATTCTACTCATTGTATCTTCTTACTAAAAAGCTTAGCATTCGAGCCTAAAAATGTCCTTGTAGAATATCGTTCTTTATTATGTCAGGAACTCAGAAATGTAGGTCAAGTAAATACAAGTGGTGTGTGAAATGAAGCGTTCAGAGTTAATAGTGCTGCTGACCAAATAGTCAAACACCGTTCGTGTGATTATGATGGCTGGAGGAACCCTCCTACCTTCCCAGCTGTGCTCTGCTTTGCTTTTACAGCCAATATTCTGGGGGGTGGGGGTGGGGGGAGGACTTTTTTACTTTCAGAGGAGTCTACTGCTTGCCATATCTAATTTGATTTGGTGCAATACAGTTGCTTTTCTTGAAGTCATTATAAAGCATTAGCCCATTATAGCACTGCAAGTAATTAGAACGTTTGCTACACATTATGAGCTCCCAAGCCCTTAAGAAACACCATGAATCTGCCATACAAGCTTATAAATAGATGGAATCAATACACAGCGAGACCTCAAAAACTCATGCCCTGCTAGTTGAGAATCTGTTATATATTAAACCTAAGTCGGACTGAATTCGCTTTTGTATTATCTGTGGAAGGAAAAGAAACTCTTTGCTAAGCAATTTAACAAGGTAATTTACTTTTCTTAAAGAATATGGTCATGTGCCACATAATGGCATTTCGGTCAACAATGCACCACAAATACAATGGTGGTCCCATGAGATTATAATGGAGTGAAACAACTCTTATCACCTAGTGACATCGTAGCTGACATGTACTAGCACAACACAGCACTCCCATGTTTCTGCTGACACTGGTGCAAACAAACAGGCATTGACAGTCGTATGACAGTATTGCAGATGCAGTTATGTATAGTACATGATACTTCATAGTGAGAAGAAATGAATATGTTAGCAGTTTATATGTTTTCAGTGTGTGCTCTTTCTACTTAATCAAAAAAGAAGTTTGTTGTGAGACAGTATGCTGTGTTACGCTGGCAGCAGCCTCATGCATCTCATGTTTACTGTGTCTATGGATTGAATCATTTTCTCTTGGGCTTAAATGAATCTCGTATTGTTGGATAAATATAGCATAGCCTAAGTGTACAATGTTTATAAAGCCTAGTAGGGTACAGTAACATTCTAAGCCTTCACACTCACTCACCTCTCACTCACTGACTCACCCAGAGCAACCTCCAGTCCTGCAGGCTCCATACATGGGAAATGCGCTGTACAGGTGGACCATTTTTAATATTTTATACCACATTTTTACTGTGCCTTTTCTATGTTTAGATACACAAGTACCTATCATTGTGCTACAGTTGCCTACAATACTCAGTACAGCAACATGCGGTACAGGTTTGTAGCCCAGGAGCAATAGGCTGTACCATATATCCTAGTTGTGTAGGAGGCTATAGGGTTGTCAGAAAAGTCATGACATACTTTTTCTATGTTTTTTGTTGCAAAAATGCGTCATGACTTTTCTGACAACCCAATAGATTTGGGTAAGTGCACTTTATGATGTTCGCACAAAGATGAAATTTCCTAATGATCCATTTCTCAGAACATATCATTAAGTGGTACAAGAGTGTATATTATATTAAGGCATTTTAAACAGGTCCAAGTAGATAAACACCAATGCTGCTTTCAGCTCATTAAAGCAGAATCTGCAAATCTTCTTTGACAATAGTGTTAATACAGTTTCTTGAATATCACACAATAAAGTTTTAAAAATCATTCAGAGAGTCTTTATTGAGAACTTGCTAAAGTGGGGTTAAGAGCAGAACCTGCTGGGTAATCTGCTAAATCAGAAGGTTTCACAGCCTGCAGAGCTTCCTTTGTGGAAGAACTTGAGCTTTCACTTGCACAGACCGACTTTCTTTCACATTAAATTTACCTTGTTCAGTGCTAAGGTACCTGAAATTCAAGCACAGCACTGCATAACTGATCTAGTTACTTTATTTAAATGTGTGCACTTTCCTACTTCGGTTTGAATAAGAGATCTTTAAGTGCAAACATAAATATTTTATTTGCAGCTTACAGCTATCATTTATTCTGTTTGGGTTACCTGATGTGACAGTGCAAAGGACACTAACAACATTTACATCAAGTGGCTTCAAGTGACAAAACACTAGCTTGGAAAATAATGCTAAATTATATCATAATTGAGATAAACATAATATTCTGGTATACTTCAATACATTAGTATTTATATATATGTAAATACATACACTGGTAATTAAAAAAATAGTAACAAAATAGAGAAAATAATTTGATTTTGATTTTATAGACCTGGAATTTAAAACCAAAAAAAAAAAAAATGCTGCCCAAGTTTCATGAGTGCATCACTAGGCGTCCAGGACATAACTTGACTTACCTGGAGGGAGGGCCTGTTGAGTTTCTGATTCAGTTAGTCTGGGGTGGAAACCAAGAACTCACAGTTCTAACAAGGCCCCCAGCTGACACTGAGGCCGCTGGTCCCGGCATGCACACCTCTTATTTTTATTTGGTATACATAGTAACTAGAGGTTCTCTTTTGACTCTTGGTTTATCTCCATTATAGTATATCTTTGCTATGTCATTATATGCTTTAAATAGGTTATTAGAATCATCTGAGTGTTTTAAAATATCCGATTATCTGCACCTCACATCTTTAGGCTTAAGGGGATGCCAGGCATTTTACATCAGAGGTTCTCAGACTTGGCTGCTTATCAGAATTCACTAGGGGGTTTTTCAAAATCCTGAGGCCCAGGCTGTACCCCATACCAATTAATTGGGAATCTCTGTGGGTGGGGCTTGGGTTTCACTAAATCTCTAGGTGATTCCAGTGTGCAGTCAAAGTTGAGACCAATCTGTGTGCTTGAGAACCGCAATGTTAGGAGTCTGTTTTCCGAAGTATATCCTGTGTTCTCTTCTTCTGAGGGTTACAGTAATAATAATAATAATAATAATAATAAAGCCATCTCTTTCTCTCTGTCATATTTGTATTTTCTCTGTTTCTACATTTAAATCTCTGGTTGTTCAGTATTTATAAGTATTCTATTGGAAATACACATATTTCAATGTCTATTTATAAATAAGACATGCTATTTTATTAGCTTATTTTAATGCCTTTCAATCTCTCACTTTATGCCAGGAAGATATATTTTAGTAGGAAAAGAAAACCGCCAGAGTTTTGAGTCAGTTTTGAGAACTTAGACTAGAGCTGTCCACTAGAACTTCCCGAGTTGATAGAAATTTTCTGTGTTCTGTTTAATACAGTAGCCACTGACCACATGTGACCTTTGAACACTTAAAATGTAGTTCATGCATCTAGGAAACTGATCTTTACAATTTTCTTTACCTTTAATTAATTTAAATTTGAAGAGCCACATGAACTAGTGGCCACCATAGTGTTCTAAACAATAAACTTAATCTAGCACCAAACTGGCCTGCAACAAGTAATAGTAAATATTTTTTAAACTTCTAATAATATATGTATATGGATGCACATATAGTGATTCTTGAAGATTTACTATGTGTTAGGAATGACATGCATTATTGGATTTGATTTTCATAATAAACAGTTGGTAAAATTTTTCTGTAGAGCCAGAGAGAAACATTTTAAGCTTTTGAGCCATTTAATCTCTGATACAACTTCTCAACTTTGCTACTGTAGTGAAAGCATCCATAGATAATCTATATATAAATGGCTGTGACAGTGTAATAACAACACTTTATTTATAAAATAGGCAGCAATTAAGATTTGGCCCATGGGGCATAATTTGTAGACCCCTGTTCATGATTATCCTACACTTTCACAGATAACGACATAATAGTGAGTGTACAGCCACTCCAAGCAAGGATCTCATTTCTACTATTATAAGAACACTGGCTTCAATATTTACCTCCCTACTTTTTTTTTTTTTTTGAGGGCAGTGTTATTGGCCCTCATATGTGGGACCCGAACTGGGGCCGCTGGCTTCCCAAGCCAGCGCTTAACCACCGCGCCACTCGGCCGGCCCCCTCCCTACTTTTGATTATCATTTTATTGGAAACATAAGAAGACATTTCTTGACATGAGTTGTCCAAAATAAGGAACACTTCCTCCCTGGTCATCTGTTCAGAGACAAATGTCCTTATATTACTATTTGGCCCACTAATATAATTTGCTTGTAAACTAGAACACTGTGGTGCAATTCATAATTCCAAATACTGGACAGAAAGGAGAGCTATTCTATAGCAGTTAAACATTAATGTGAAAAAATATGTTTATATATGGCATGATTCTTTCTAGGGAACTTAGAGTTTGAGTTAGGGAAGTGCAACGGACATAATTCACTGTAACACAAATAGACTTACAAGAGGTAAAACCTAGGTTCTTTGGAGTCCAGAGAAGCTAGAGATCACCTTTCCCTTGAATTGAATTCAATTCAATTAATGTTCCCCTACTAAATGTCTACTTTGCTGGGAATTTTGCTAGGCTACTGGCAGAAAAACCAAAGAAGAAAAATATTTTCTCATTTCTTTAGTTTAAGGTATGATTAAATAGGAAAAGCATAAACACATTCTTCAGACAACTGATAGAAATTCCAAGGGGTTAGTTTCAAATCTATTCTATAATCTATATAACATGGCTAGTCAAGGAAATCAAAAGTAAGGAAGATGACTGCAAAATGTAATTAGCCTGTGAAGACTCACATTCTATGAGAGGATCAATGCACAGGACTAAAAAGTTTGTGCATACACAGAAATAATGTCATAATTCATCATCATGTTATATCTTGGTTTACAACAAAAAATAATTCAAATTGCCATAACTATCATCCAGCCATCAATAGGGTCAAAGACCTTCAAGTATTTAGACAGTGCAATCTAAAACAAACTACTCGTATGTCAAAATGTGCAGTCGACATCAGAATCTTGTATCTCTTGTATGATGCATGAGGTGAAGACTTCCATGGTAAATGTGAATCGATGAGGATAGTCAAGTTTTTAGTAATTATTACTGGGGCACAAGCCAATTTGGTATTTATCTGCTCTAAAGCACATAGGAGTCAATACACCTGAAACAAACCATTTACAGAAATGATATAGTAACAAGAGTCCCTTAGTACACACTAATTTTTCATCCATATTTTAAAAAAATGCCCTTCAGTATATTCTTGTTATTTCAGTATATTAACAATATACATATTTCTTGTTTCTCCTCCTCCTCCTTATTTTTCTTCTTACCATTCCTTGTAAATGTACCATGTGGCCATTTCCAGGTATTGCTTGGAAACCCTACTAGACTTTTATTTTTTATTTTTTGCCATTTAGGTGAATTCTAAATATGCTGCCATTAATCTAAAATGTATATTTGAAGGGCTGGCTGAGTGGTGTGGTGGTTAAGCGCTGGCTTGGGAAGCCAGCAGCCCCGGTTCAGGTACCACATATGAGGGCCAGTGACACTACCCTCAAAATAAATAAATAAATACATACATAAATACATACATAAATAAATACATAAATAAATAAATAAATAAATAAATAAATAAATAAATAAATAAATAAAATGTATATTTGAAAGTATCATGGTGAGGAAAAGCACATTATTTCATGCCTGTAAATCAGATGGGAAGTAAAAACTATTTTCTCAGCATCTAAATAGGTTAGTTCAAGATACTATGTTTTTACCTGATTAGAACATAGTATTCAATTCCAGTAATACTGTCTGTAACTGCATTCTTATTTCAGTTACTCACCTGTTATATGGATATTGAGGCAAATTGTGCCTTTCTGAATAAGACCCTATTTTCAAAGGTGAAATTTTAGGCTCTGTCATATTTTATAGGTTCCCTAAAAGAAGAAATATTAAAATGTTACATTAGCTGGAAAAAAAATATGGGAAGAAGAAACAAGATTAATTTTATCTCTATTTTATTTGAAGTTTATTAGTATTTTTTAAAAATTTAAAGTGCCTGTTTTCCCTCCTATAAAAATAGTGTGCTGCATAACAATGCTTTGAGGGATGCAGAAACAACATTATGCAACCTCATTAGCACATAGATTAAGGCAACAGAAAGAGGTTACTTTATTTTTTCATTTAAAGGCTATCATTCCAGTGCTAATGGGTTGGTATATTCTGACAGGGCAGAGTTGCAATATCAAACAGTATAACATCCAGATGAAACTTGAAACCCCCTTTAGAGAGGGAATTCATACATTTTATCCTAACACATAGTCATCAAGATATTTTTTATTATAGTTATTGTTATTAACTATCCTCTGAAACTATCGCAAACTTTCAAATCAAATATCTCTTCAACATATGACACCTTCACCTCCCATAGAGGCATCTTTCCTATAGTGGAAATACATATTACATTTGGAGAGCAACCCTGATAGTGTCAGGTTTGAAGGTTGGCAAAATCCACTAAAATGAATAAGCATCATTAAACTACATTTTGAGAGATCAATAATAATTGACATGCTAAATGCAGGCTTACAAAGTATTACAAGTTTGAAATGATGCAGTTCATATGCACTCAGTAAAACGTGCATAATATTCTTAGCTTTGAATGTTATATAAGAAGAAAAATAGCTTATGTATTACGGTAATTTTTTTAATGTTATCTGTTTGAATGCAGATTAGATCCTTGCACCAAAAGACGGACAATTAAGCCTGGAGCAATCTAAGATATTATTTAAATAAATTTCTCATCAGAGCAGTACTAAAGCACTTCAATAAAGTAGTTGTAGATCTCTTAAAAAGAAAATTGTAACAGCATTAGGGCAAATTTTTCTCTAACTTAGATGAAAACTGATAATCTCAAAATTGGTAAGAGAAGGTTTGTAAGTAAAGATGATCAACAGAAAAGATACTGTGCTTTTAAATATTGTGTGAATGTAAAAATAAGTTTTCCAAATATACAGAACACATATTCACAGCTTTAAATCTGAACAGTCAATCTAAAAATATCCACTAAATAAGTTAAAGCTGTAAATTTAAAGGACATTTCATTAGTGGATAGATAAATATTTTAGTAATGATGTTCTCCCACAGGAAGTTTATATTCTTCCTGACTGAGATTACAAATTCCAACAAGCACTGCTGGACACTTTGACCCCTTTTCAACAGCTATAAATTAAAATGCCCCTGCATGCTAGGCTGGTTATACAGAGACTAAGTGATTTCTACCTGACGTGTCTTTTTTATTTAGTTGTTAGCCCTGAAGTAAAGGCCAAGCCCTAGCTCTGGTTTTATCATGGTATCAATAAGACTGGAATCAAGATACAGATGCCTATATATCCAGTCAATAAATAAATTCTTAATGCTAGCATGGCTAAACAAATCTACAGCACATACACATATGTGATTCATATAAAAAGCAGCACCACTGTGAAGTCTGATTTCTGACTTTTTCACTTGCAATTTGGGGTTCAAATTTACAATCAATAGTATCATTTTCTGTGGTATCTAAATTTGTAGGGCACCATTTGCCACATGAACTCCTTGTTCCAAGGTATTGTTACTGGTATCAAACTATAGTGTGCATCAGAATCACATGGAACATTTGCAAAACAAACCAGACAATTGGGTCACTACCCCTAGAGGTTCTGATTCAATAGGTTTGACATTGGGCCCTTCGCCTGCATTTCTAACAAGTTCACACCTGATGCTGCTGTTGCCGTTTCACAGAACACACTTGGAGTAACAGAACTAAAGGATGCCTATCTGCAGGTTGACTATGTATGTCTTGGAAGATATATAATATCTTTTCTTTGATATTGACAAGGGATCCCCAAATAAATTTCACTCACATAATGGAATCCTGTATTTAATTTCAGAGTATTTCAAACAGACTCTCCAAATTTGGTGAAATTCTTGTTATTGTCATACGATAGAATAACAAAATGACACAACATTAATAAACTAACTACAACCCCTTTTCTATAATGTTTATAATGATTTGGTCAATATATAACATTGAGATTTTATTTTCAATTTAAGTACAGTTGGTATATAATCTTATATTGGTTATATTTGTTTCACATGTACAATATACTGATTCAACATTCATACACCTTACAATGTGATCACCCCATTAAATCTTGTAATCATCTATCATCATTAATGTAATATCACCAAATAAATAGAAATTCTCACATTAGAAGTCTAATTACATCAGTTTCTGTAATCAGAAACATTATGTCCCACTTTCACAAAAAATTACAAAGTATATTAAAAGACAAGACAAAAAACAGCCTAAGAGGCAAAGCAAGTATCAGAATCAGATTCAGCTATGACATATATTTTGGAATTATCAGACGGAATTTAAATAATTATGAATAATGCTAGCAGTTATGATAGAAAGAGTAGAGAGTATGCAAGAACAGATACATAATGTTAGCAGAGGAATAAAAATATGCTAGCAATTAAAAAAGGCAGAAAGGAATATCATCATACACCATATAACATTTCAGTCAGTGATGGTGGTTCTATAAGATTATAAGGGAGCTAAAAACTTCCCATTTCATAGTGACATAGTAGCCATTGAAACATCATAGCACAACTAATTACTCACATGTTTTATGTGACACTGGGTAAACAAACCTGTGCTACCAGTCCTATAAAAATAAAGTACATATAATTATGGCACAGTACATAATACTTGATAGTGGTAATAAATTACTATGTTACTTGTTTATGTATTTATTATACTATAGTTTTTGTCATTGTTTTAGAGTGTACTCTTTGTACTTAAAGAACGTGTTTGCTGTCAAACAATATGCCATGTTACACCACTAGAGTCACGTACTGTGTTTACTGTGTGACTGGATTGCATCCTTATCTCTTATGCTTGATTTAATCTCATGTTGTTTTGTTCATCATGGTCCCTAAGTGTACAAAATGCACTGTTAATGTTGACAATAAGAGGCCATGTCAAGTGGTTGAACTAAAAACAAATTTAAACATTATTAAGGATTATGGAGGCAGAAAATCAGTGAAGGTTATCGTTAGCCAGGCCAGCATGTTCCACGCCACCATAGCTACAATCTTCAAGAACAATGTGATAGAAGTTGTAAGAGGATCTGCTTCATTGAAGGCAATGAGACTAAACAAAATTTGAAAAGGGCCTACAATCAGAGAAAAAGTTCTATATCAGAAAAATGTTCTAATGGCCTGGGTTGAAGACCAGACACAGGAGCATATGTGTCTCAGCACCATGGCTTTAATAGCCAAAGCAAAGAGTTTGTTTGCAGTGTTAAAAGAAAAGGCTGGACCCGATTATAATGTTTAACTTACTGATAGCTCTGGGTGGTTTAAATGATTCAAGAATCATTATTCATTACATAATGGAAAAATGAACAGTAAAGTATGTGAGTACTGATATGAAGGCAGCTGAAGAATTTTTGGAAACTATAGATAAGCTGATTGTGGAAGAGAACTATTTGCCTGAACAAATATTCAATATGACTGAAACTTCCCTACTCTGGAAACAAATGCCTGAAAGGACTTTCATCCATAAAGAGGCCAAATCAATACCAGGTTTCAAGGTTTTCACAAAAATAAGATCATAGTCTTGCATGGGGAAAACATTGCAGGCTACAAAAAGAAACCCTTTGCAGTAAGCACACACTGCCTGTGTCCTACAGGAGCAATAGGAAGTCATGGGTGATGGGGATCCTTTTCCAATACGCCCTCCTGAATGGTTATGCAAAGAAAATTGAGAAGTACTATTGGGAGCAGAGCACTCTTTCAAGATTTTGTTTATTGTTGAAATAAATGCTCCCAGACAACCTCCTTTAATTGGTGATCTTCATCCCACTATCAAAGTGGTGTTTCTCCCTCCAAACATCACCCCTTTTATCCAGTCATTGGATCAAGGAGTTTTAGCAGCTCTTATGGCTTACTACCTGAGAGGGCCCATTGCCCAAACAATTGCTGCAACTGAAAAGACATTGAGAAGACATTGATTGAATTCTGGAAGGACTACAACATCAATGATTGCATCTAAACCTTGCTTGGGGTTGGAGTGATGTTTCCAAGGAGTGTATGAATGGCATCTAGAAGAAGACATTGGTATAGAGGCTCATCCCTGATGTCAGGGGATTTGTCAAGGATGAGGAGGTTGCAAAAATCATTGAGACTGTGGTTGAGATGGTGAACAACTTGAACCTGGGTGTGTACAAGGATGACATTGAGAACCACCTAGAGGTGGTTCCTGAGGAACTGTCTAATGAGTTGTTGGAGCTGGATTAGGAACTCAGAGCTGAAGAAGAAATAAGAAAAAGGAAACTGCAGGAGAAAAGGAAGAACCCTCAAGAAAATTCACAGTGAAGGGTTTAGCAAAAGCATTTGCAAACTTCAACAAAATCCTTAAAGTTTTATAACATGGGCCCAACACTGATAGTTTTTCTAGAGAAGAATGTTCTTGGTTTATCTGCTTACAAACAAATCAATGATAGAAGAAAACAAGCAAACCACTATGGACATATTTTTTAAAATAGTGACATAGCCTCAAGAAGGGCATCCATGAGAAGGTGTTGCAGCACAAGGCACTGCTATCATAGGAGATGACAGCTCTCTGTGTGTTATTGCTTCTGAAGACCTTCCATTGGGACAAGATGTGGAGGTGCAAGACAGTAATACTGATGATTCTGACCTAGGCCAATATGTGTTTAACAAAAAAGTTTTAAAAGAGAAAAAATTGAAAAATTAAAAATAGAATAAAACCTATACAATAAGGATATCATATTTTTGTACAGCTGTACTATGTGGTTGTGTTTTAAGCTATGTTATTATAAAAGCGTTAAAAAGTTAAAAAAAATTAAAAGTTTATAAAGTTATAGTAGGCTAAAGTTAATTTATTATTGATGAAAGAAATATTTTTTAAAATAACCATAGTGTAGCCTAAGTATACAGTGTTTATAAAGTCTACAGTAGGCTACAATAATGGCCTTCACTCACTCACCTCTCACTCACTGACTCATCCAGAGCAACTTCTAATCCTGCAAGCTCCATACACGGTAAGTGCCCTATATAGGTGTACCATTTTTATTTTAATCTCTTATACCAATATTTAATATACCTTTTCTATGTTTAGATATACAGATACTTACCGTTGCATTATAATTGCCTATAGGATTCAATACAGTAACATGCTGCACAGGTTTGTAGCCTAGGTGTGCAGTAGGCTATAGCATCCAGGACTGTATATGTGCCCTCTGAGGTGTTTACATGATGAAGAAATTGCCCAAATCATGCATTTCCCAGAACCTATCCCTGTCATTAAGTGACACATGACTGTACTTTTATGGGAGTTGTCAATAAACTGGACAGAAACTTAAAGATGTGTTAGTAGAAACTTGTAGCTTAAAATAGAAAGAGTAAAAAAGAATAAAGAAAGGATATCCAAGAACTGTGGGACAATTACAAAAGGTGTAACACATAATGCAAATAGTAGAAGGATAGGAAAAAAAATATTTGAATTGATAATAGGTAGGCATTTTTCAAAATTAATGAGTGACACCAAAATACAGATCCAGGAAGTTCAAAAAACACCAAGCAGATTACTTAACAAAAAAAAAAAAAAATTACACATAGGCATAGCGTGTTCAAACAGCAGAAAATTAAAGATTAGAGAAAATGCTGAAGAAGACGGTGTGTATGAGGGGAGTCTTAGCTGTAGAGGCAACAATTAGAATTACATTGGACTTCTCATCTTACACCACAAAACGAGAAGAGGATAGAGTAAAATTTATAAAGTGTTGAAAAAAAGAAGAACCAACATAACATTCTTTAAAAGGTGTGGAGGAACAAACAAAAATTATGGAAATTTTTTGCTAGTAGAATGCCATGTAAGAAAGATGTTCTTTATAGAGAGGAGAAACAATATAGGCCAGAAACTCAGATTTACACAACACAAGAATCAGTGTTAGAGAAGTAATAAAGGGAAGTAAAATACAATTTTTATTTTTCTTATTCTTAATTACTCTAACAGATAATTTGTTCAAAGTAATAATAGCAACAATGTGATTTTGGCTTAAGGATAACTGAAATAAATGAGAGCAGTATTATATGAAATGGGAATGAGCACTTGAGAAAATTCTGTCATAAAATACTTACATTACTATGAAGTGATGTAGTGTTACTTGAAAGTGGACTTGGATTAGCTATAAATGTATATGTATACTGCACCAAGAATTTTAAAAAGAACTATAAATGTCATGCAAAGAGAGGATATCATCTATGATTACATAGAATGCTCAGATAAAACCAAAGAAGACAGAAAAACAGTGTAACATATAAAATAAAAGAACAAAGGCAATGAATAGAAAAGTTAAAAATATGGTAAATGTTGCTTCAACTACATCAATAAATGATATCAATAGGCATTTTGAATGTAAATGGTCTACAAGTAAGTACATAACATTAAAGGTAAAGAGTGCCAGTGGATAAAAAGAAGACCCAATTATATACTGCCTACAGTAAAATTACTTTAAATGTAAAGACACAGATAGATTAAAAGTAAAGGGATGGAGAAGATATATCATGATAACACTAATCACAAGAAAGCTGAAGTAGCTATATTAGTTTCAGGCAAAGTGACTTCAGAGCAAGGAAAGTTATCAGTTACAGTGGGTCATTAAATAATGATAAAGGGGTCAATCCTCCAAGAAGAAATAGCAGTCCTTGACGTATATGTTACTAACAACAGAGCATCAAAATACAAGGTAAAAACTGATAGAAATTCAAGGAGTAACAGAATAAACCACTATTATAGTTGGAGACTTCAACACCCCTCTATCAGTGATTGACAGATCCAATAGGCAGAAAATCAGTAAATATATAGATGAGCAGCATCAACTGGATCTAATTTATATTTAGAGGATATTTCATCCTAAAACAACACAACACACATTCTTCTCAAGCTCACATGGAATACTCATCGAGAGATCATATTTTGGGGCATGAAACACAATTTACCAAACTCAAAGGACGAGCTATACAAAGGATGTTTTCAGACCACAGTGAGATTAAAGTGTTGAAAAAGAAAACGCCAACATAAGATTCTTCAAAAGAATTAGAAATCAATAATAGAAAGATAGCTGAAAAATCCCCAAATATTTGAAGATCAAGTCACATACTTCTAAAGACATGGATCAAAAATGAGAAATCTTAAGAGAAAAAATAAGTTTTGAAACAGATAAAAATAGAATGATCACAATTTGTGAGATATAGCAAAAGTAGTACTCATAGGGAAACATGGCATTGAATGCATATACAGTAATACCTTGGTTTGTGAGCGTAATTCATTCTGGAAACAAATTACTCGTATTGCAAGAAATCTCTCATTTACCATGTTAAAATATATTAGAAATGTTTGCTCGTCTTGCAGAACACTTGCAAACCAAGTTATTTGCAAGGTTAATCCAAGGTTTAACTGTATTAGAAAAGAAGAAAAATCTAAATTTGATAAACTAAGCTTCCACCTTAGGGAAGAAGGAAGAGAAAGAAGAAATAAAGAAATAATAAAGAGTGAAAAAGAAATCAGTGAAATTGAAAACAAGGAATCAATAGAGAAAATCAACAAAACCAAAACTTGGTTCTTTGAAAACATCAACACAATTGATTAACCTCTAACCAGACTAACTAAGAAAAAAGAGAAAAACAATAGTGTTATCAGAAAGTATAACTTCTATTTTTATTTATTTATTTTTTTTTTATGAGGGCAGTGTCACTGGCCCTCATACATAGGACCAAACCAGGGCCACTGGCTTCCCAAGCCAGCACTTAACCATCGCGTCACTCGGCCGGCCCAGTATTATCAGAAATTAAAGAGGGCAGTCACTACAAGTCGTATAGACATTAAAATGATGATAAAGGATTATGATGAACAGATCTGTGCCTACAAATTCAATAACTTAGATAAAATAGACCAATTTATTGAAAGACACAAATGACCAAATTGCCAACAGAGACAAATGGATAAGTAAAACAGGCCCTGTATAAATTTAATAAATTAAGTCAATAATTAACTTTCCAAAAAAGCATGCACCATACTAAGATGGGTTCACTGGTGAAGACTACCAAACATTTAAGGAAGAATCTATACAAATTCCCTATAATCTCTTCTGGAAATGTAAACAAAGGGAAAAGCATCCTAACTCATTCTGTGAAATCAACATTATCCTGTCAAAATCAGACAAAGACATTATAAGGAAGAAAAGCTACAGATTACTGTATCTTATAAACTTAGAAGCAAAATCCTTAAAAAGTTCACAAATTGAATCTAACAGTGTATAAAAATAATTATATGACATGACCAAATGAGATTTATTCCAGCTGTGGACAAGACTGGTTTAGCATTCAAAATCAATGAATGTAATCCATTGTATCAACAGGCTAAAGAAGAAAAATCACATGAGCATATCAATAGATGCAGAAAAAGCATTTGAAAAAAATCTAACATCCATTCCTAAAAACTATGAGCAAATTAGAAATACAGGGGAACTTCCTCAACTTCATAATAAACATTTACAAAAATCCCTAAGATAGCATTGGACTTAAAGGTAAGAAAGGATGGTGAGCTTAATGGGCAGCTTTTCCATTAAGATCAGTAACAAGGCAGGTATATCCTCTTTTCGCACTCCTATTCAATTGGTAGATTTACGCAATGAGACAAGAAAAGGAAATAAATAGTATACAGATTGTGAGGGAAGAAAAAAAACTGTCTTCATTTGCAGATGACATAATTGTGTATGTAGAAAATCCCAAGGCATTCATTGAGAAAACAAAACAATACAACAGATTCAAGAGTTTTGTTGTTGTCATTTCTTTTGCTTTTCTATATGACAGCAACATGGAATTGGAATTTTAAATTAAAACATGATACCATTAACGTTAGCAGTAACAACAACAATAAAGGAAATTCATAAGCATAAAACTAACAAAATAGGTGCAGGATTTATATGAGGAAGATGACAATCTCAGATGAAAGAAATCAAAGAATATCTACATAAGTGGAGAGATATCCCATGTTCATGGGCAGGAAGATTTAATACTGTTAAGAAGTCAGTTCTTCCCTACTTGATCGATAGATATAACACAATCTCAATTAAAAGCCCAGCAACTTATTTTATAACTACTGTCAAACTGATTCTAAAGTTTATATGGAAGGGCACCAAGACCCAGATGCGCAAACAGTATATTGAAGAAAAGAGTTGAACTGACACTACTGAGTTCAAGGTTTATTATAAAGCCTAGGCAATCAAGGCAGCATGCTGTTGGTGAAAGAATAGACACCTAAATGAAATACGATATAGTCCAGAAATAGACCAACATGAATGTAGCTAATTGATCTTTGATAGAGAAGCAATGGCAATTCAATGGAGAACAGATGATCCTTTCAACAAATAATGCTGGAACTATTAGACATCCACATGCAAAAATAACAACAAAAAGACTAACAAAAGTAATTTCAAAATGGATCATAGACCTAAAGGTAAATATGAAACTGTAAAACTAGAAGTAACATAGGAGAAAATGTAGATGACTATAAATTTGGAGATGAAAAGTTAGGTACCAAAAAGCATGAATCATGAAAAAAATTGATAAGCTAGATTTTTTTTAAAGTTAAATGTGTCTGCTGTTTAAAAGGCACTGGTAAGAAAATGAAAAGACAAGCCACAGACTAGGAGAGGATATTAGCATAACACCTATCTGTTAAAGGATTTGTATTCAAAAATACAAAGAGCTTTTAAAATTCAACAATGTAAAAACAAACAACCTGAATAAAAATGGACAACAGATCTAAATGGACACCTCAAAAAGGAGGATACATAGATGTTAAGTAACCATATAAAAAGTACTGAGTGTGTCATTAGGTAATTGCAAATTAAAGCCATAATGAGTCTACTACATACCAATTAACACTGCTAAAATTCAAAAATCTGACAATACCACATGCTGGTGAGTATGTGAAGCAACAAAACCTCTCATTAATAGCAGGTGAATATGTCAAATAGTACAGTCACTTTCAAAGACAGTTTGGTAATTTCTTACAAAGCTAAATATAGTATTTACCATATGACCCAGCAATCACACTTCTATGTTTACCCAGTTGAGTTGAAAATTTGTGTCCGTGTAAAAACCTGCACACAAATGTTTGCAGCAGCTTTATTAATAACTGCAAAAATCTGTAAGTAACCAGCATCTCCTTCAATAGGTGAATTCATAAATAAATTGTGGTACATCCCTACAATAGAATATTATTCAGTGAATAAAAGAAATGAGCCATGAAGCCATGAGAAGACATGGAGGAATCTTAACTGCATATTGCTATGTGGAAAAAGCCAGTCTGAAAAGGCAACATATTATATGATTCCAACTATATGGCATTCTATAAAAAAAGGCAAAACTATAGAGAAAGTAAAAAGAAAAGTGGTTTCCAGGGATTCACAGGAAGTTGAAGGTGAGGACACATGAATAAATGAAGCCCAGGGGACTTTTAATGTAATAAAACTAATCTGTACAATACCATAGTGATGGGTACATGAAATGTATTTGTCAACACCCATAGAACTGCAGGGCACAGAGCGAATCTTCACCTAAACTATGGACTTCAGATTGTAGCAATTCATCCATTTTGGTTCAAACTGTAACAAAATATTATATTGATGCAAAATGTTAATAGGGGAAACTGTGTGTATGTGTAGAGAGCAAGGCTACATGGGAATTCTCATTCTCTATTATCTGCTCAATTGTTCTATAAATTTACACCTTCTAGAAAGTCTATTAATTAGGAAAATTCTACTAATTTTGTCAACTTAAAATGTAATATGCCTGCTAATAATCTTCATGTAAACATTAGGATTATTTTATACAAACACAGACCACTGTTTCCCCTCTGAGGTAGATGTTAACGTCTGCCAGCATGCTATCACTTAGAGTAGCCCTTATGCCTGCTCTTTCTTTCTCATCTTTGAGGACAGAACTTTGTCTATTGTATTCCTTGCTTGGTCCTTATACTTTTAAACAGTGCCTGGCATGTAGTAGGTACCCAATAAATACTTGTTGAACAAATCAATGTGTGAAGAAATGAATGTGTATTATGATTAGCAATCTAGTAAATGGTTAGATCTTCTATTGGATCTATGAGGTATGATCTAAGAATATGATGAATGTTTAAATTTAAAAAAATATTACAGTAAAAGATACATTGCCATTAATCCCCTTCAAAATACTTCCCCTCACTTCCAACACACTTATCCCATCATTCTTGCCACTTTCTGAAGCAGTTCTGGAAGTCCTCTGAAGCGATGTGTGACATGGACACTGTCATGATGAAGGATGATTTATAGCATACTTTAAAATACATCTTCTCTCAACCGTAGCTCACACCCGACTGACTGCACCAAACAAATTGAAACTTGTCACACATTGTTACTAAGGTTCAACACACCACTTCATGTATTGAAGATCCCTGTCATTCCTCTGGATGGCAGTCAGCAGCATCATTCACCATATTTTGTGATCACAACGGAAAGGTTCCGTGTCACACACATATCACTTCTGCTACATCAATTTCTGTCAAATAAAAACATTAGGGTGTGTCTTTATCAACCTTATTCACCAGATCTGGCACCGTGAAACTTCTGGCTCTTCTCCAAAGTCAAAATGACCGTGAAAGGTAAACATATTGAATCAACTCAGGACATTGAGGCAGCCACAACAGGGCAACTAAAGACTCTCATGAAAGAGGACTTCCAGAACTGCTTCAGAAAGTGGCAAGAACGATGGGATAAATGTGTTTGAAGCAAGGGGAGTATTTTGAGGGGGATTAATGGCAATATATCTTTTACTGTAATAATTTTTTTAAATTTAAACATTCACCATATTGTTTGATCACAGCTCATATGTATCTTTGTGATTTGATTAACATAGCAATTTCAGCCAAGTACATTTTTAAAACTGAACTTAGAAACAAACTTTCAAATTACTCCATCACTTTGATTAATGGTAACACATTTTCTGTAAAGATTTAATTGGAACCATGTAATTTACAGTATTGAGGGTGTAAAGCTGATAATGTCAGTATTCATAACAGAGGATGCCCTTAAAACAGCTTTAACTTCTATTTACAGTTGAATGATTACAGTGTACATTCAAGACAGGATGACACAATTGTTACCAATATTTTCTACCAGTTGATTTGTATAAAAAGAGAGCATATAGCCAGGTCAAGTCAAAGTCACAGCATCACACAATTTTGTATGATTCTCTCTTTTAAAGTTTATCTGTATTTGTATCAAATGGATTTGATAACTTGTAAATATGTTTTGGAATGCGAAAGTATATATGTTACAGACAACTAGATGATAGAAAGATAATGGTATGGTTTAATATATGGAAACATAAATATGTATATTCATGCAACTTGCACATGTGCTGTTAAACACTTTACATATATTATGCATACTACATGTGTTGTAGCATTCAAAATCACAGTGAATACTTGAGGTATGTGTTTGCAAAGTTAGTTTATAAATAAAGCAATCTCCTAAAGTTGAAATATCAAAACGCACCTAGCTAGCAAGCTGCAGAGCCATGGTAATCACTGCAACTCTTCGCCTGTTCTCACACAGATTACAGATTATACTCCTCCCCATATTTTCACTTATGACTATATTTTCACGGTTATGTAATCTTTCACCCTTTTCTCTTCTGCATCCCTTCAACAGATTATAGATTTTACCTGTTCTTCCTTTGTTATGTTTCCTGCATCCATTCCTTTCGGATCCCCTTTTAGTCACTCTAGAATCTTTTCACCTCAATCTTGAACATTAAACTGTATTTCTGCTTCAATGTATCCCTCCTGAAGTTGCCAAGTGTAGCATTTCTATATACCAGTTTAAGCCTATCACTCACATGCTAAAACCCCATGTCCTTTTAAGATCTCACTCTTCGTTCTTGTTTTCTGAAGGTATCTGATCTGCTTCAGTGAAATGATATTGATGCTACCTTGTGACTCTCATCTCACCTTTCCTCAGGTTTTGACATAGATGCTATGTACTCTTGCTTCCCCCTCAACCAGCTCAAGTCCAGTCCAAACTTTTATACCCAACTCTGAGCCCACTCTGAGTAGCAGCAGCAGCAGTGGCATTGTCACTGTTGTCATCATTGTGTCATCATCATCATTGTCATCATCATCATCATCATCATCATCATCATCATCATCATCCCAGCTCTATTTGTACAGACACTAATAGCATCTCAACTTAAAGAGTAAACCCTGGAGACTCTGGCCAGTCAGCAAACCATTTCCTACTGTTTCGTAAGAAAATAAGACTGTAAAAGTAAGATAAAGGAGTTAGAAACCTTGATATCAATTTAACACTGCTGAGACATTGACATGAGGCGATTTAAAAGTATCAGCTTTTGATGGATTAAAAATTAAAAATGAGGAAAAATCAATCTGGTCCTTTATGATAGATTGCTTCAGAAATATTGCTTTATAGTCTTTCAAAGCATTTTCACCCATTATATAAGCATTCTATTTATGCTGAAATATCTAGACTAGGAATTGTTTTAATCTTATAAAAAGAAAATGCAAAACAAAACTGAGCGACAGAAAATATATGTGATTTGCTAAAACAAAAATCTTGTTAAAGGTAGAACTTTTTAATCCAAATCTACTGATTCTTCCTCTGGCCTATCACTTAGATGCAGGAGGACATGGAAAGCGATTGTTCCCCTCCTGACTAATCAAAATGGGACAGACAAAATCATTTACCTTAGATCACTAAAGAGCTACTGGATCCCTAAGTAAGTTTTATCCATCAATATAAATTAATCAAACATTTGTCTTCCAAAAGAATGAAAGCAAAATACATATTTATTCTTTCTACTAAGACTTACTCTAAAGGCTAACTTACATTCCCGTTCATTCATTTATCTTTTCAATCAACTAACATTTACTACATCCGTTGAGCATTGGGGGTGCTCAGTCCGGTATATTTGGAGAACAGAACAGCTTTTCTACAATGAGTTCATAGGTAGAACATAACAGGTTTGGACAAGTTTTCTCATATTTCATGTAATTTTGTGTATAATTCGAATCACTGCAAACTCAATGTTCCTGTTTCATAGGACAAAAGCTTTGAAAAGATTCTATCTAATGTGGACATAAAATTTGTGCAGCTTCCCCTGATGCAAGCTACTAAGTATTAGCTTCTGTCTAAATGTTCTTTCTTTCTGTAATTGCTTTCTTTAGGATCAGTAATCTTCCAGAGGATCACTGTTTACATTATGCCTTTGCCCATTAACCAGAGAGGCATTTCTTTCCACCCTTTCCCCACGTCCAGGAAGGATTAAGAGCAATACAATTAAAGCTCAGCTTAATTTCTATGATCAATTTGCATTTGCAGTAAAACACAAGTGAAGGCAGACTCCTGGAGGGTTTAAAGTTCCATAGGGTCAGGTTTGTTCTCCTGCCTTTAGTGACCTGTATAGCAAGAAGGCAAGGCTTTTCATGTGGAACAACAAAACACTCAGATTCCCTGAGCAAGGTCATTTGAATGCTCTGTTTGCATAGGAACAAACATTACAATAACCACTCTGTTTTGAATCTACGAAGCTGAGAATCAGCTCAGCAAACACTGCGCTCAAATACCTATTGCAGTCTGGAGACTCAAAAGCACAGTGGTCTGGAATTATGATCCACTAAGGAAATCAATTCAAGAGCAAATGCCCTTTATATATGACCCATTCTCAGAGCCTGTGATTCTAGGGAGCATACACATTCCCAGAAACGTGTTAGATTAGTAGGATGACCATGGTGTCACACAGACTTTGTAGTTATTTTAAGTTAATTAATTTAACCCGACCCTTCCCCATAACCATAAGGCACAATAGAGTACTAGTGATAATTAATCATGGAGAGCCTTTGAAATGGTTCAAGGAAAACACAGCTGTGCTGTGGAACGGTTCTTGTTTGCCCTGGATTATAAACTATTTTTAGTACTTAGTTAATAAAGGTGATTTTCTTAACGGACCTGTAATGGAATGTGTGAACTGCCATGCCATGTTGTTGGAACTGGGATTTGCAATGGGTGAACCTAAGAAAATTGACTCGACCCTATTACCTGACTTTTAGAGCTGAGGTATCAGTGTGCCTGCTTGGGATGCTATCTAAGAGAGGAAAAGCTATTTCATGCTTTTCCAAAATAAATCTACTTTTGAAGTCACAGATGGTCTCAGTAAAGCCTATCTCCCTTTCCTTAATTTTAATTATAATGGCAATAAATGAATATTTCAGAATATAATGATAGGCAACATATATAAAGTGTTTCTTATAAATGTTTTACATATATTTTCCCACTTTAAAACGCTCACCTTTCCCCATTTTGCCTCATTTGAAGTTGATGATGTATGATAATAGTATATCATTGAATTGATGACATTTTATGTTCAGTATAATATGGCAACTGTTGTAATTATGTAAGTAATTTTCTAAAGGAGGTATCCAAGGTGATATACCTAGTAAATACCAGAGCTGTTATTTAAACATAATAAATCTGGTTCCAGATGCAAATTGCTAATTACTATGACATGTTGTCTCATGGACCCTTTTAGATATAACTAAAGTGCCATTTGAACAAGATCTTCTCATAAGGAACTACCATTATTAGTTTCACATATGTTCCATCAGTAGAAAGATGGCATTAATATGTATTAAATTAATATATATATATATATATATATATATATATATATATATATATCCTGTGTGTTTACAGAAGAATGTATCATATTGTGAAAAGCTTTCTGTTTTGTTTTCATCACTCAATAATTTTTGCATGAAGCCCTTTTAATATTTAACTTCCTTCTTAAATGCTGCATAGTATTCCATTACATAAATGGATATATAAGTGATTTTCAAGTTTACATTATCATAAGCAGCCCTGTAATAAAACATATTTAAATGTTCTAATTTAAACAAATTATTCTGTAGATACATATCCAAAATTAGAATTCCTGGGTCATGGATATGCTCCTATTTGCTTTTTAGAAAATTTAAATATTTTAGCTACAATACAGCAAGACTGTTATATAGGGCTTTGTTCCTAAAATCAGCAAGTTATTTACCACTATATATTAGAACAGTTATTTCTCAGACTCATTTGAAGTGTTTTTCTGTGTTATGCATAGAATCCTTTATAATATGTGTTTATTTATGTTCACACACACCCTAATGATCTTTTGTGTAAAGAACTCTGTAGGAGTACATGTAGAAGGCAGAGGAATAGGATAAGGCATGCTGGCAATAGTAGTTAATGTGATACCCTCCCAGAAAAAAGAGATGCCCTTGTTGTTTTTCATCATTCAAATGCCTCTCAGATTTGTAAAATATGTCAAGCTGGTGACATTTTGCTTGTCACAAACACCATTAATAAGGAATCAAATGATATGGTAATTCACCATTTATTGGATCAAAAAATTCTGAACGAGAAAGAAAAGTCCTATGTTTGTCATATTCTTTCAGCACAATGAGTTTAGTTCTCCTAACTCCAAGGTGTTTGTTTTCATGAATTATTTCTGACAAACTGCAGCCTTGTCTAAATGACAGAATGTCTGCTCCAGAGAGGACATGCGGGATCTGTTTATTGCCATCTCTGGGATTAAAATGCTTGCTCTCAGCTACGTTTACAGATGCTTCTTGTCTGTGTTCTTAATATAGTTGTTTAGCATTAAAATCGTTATATCATCATAACACCTAACATGAATAATAGAGCTGTAATCTTGAAATAGTATAGGTTTTGGTGTATTAGCTGATCTGCTATAAACCAACCTTCCTTTAAAGGCAGGAAGCTATTAAGATGAATTTATTAACTTAACTATCAAGTCCTTCACACATTCTCTAAATACAACACTTTTCTCACAGCTGCTGTAACATGACGACACTTCAATTAAAAAATAAATAGTCACACATTTTAGGAATAATAAACTAAAAGTGCTGTCTCTGAGCCACAGCATGCTATATTTAAAAGGGCACTAGAGGGTCATCATTTGGAAAGTTACTTACAAACTTCAGCATCAGAGGACCCATAAATATGCAAGATTTCAGTTCATTTCATGATGTTATTCCTTTAGCCTTCCCATGGAGAGAGGGGATGAGTGTTGACATTCTTCTCTTGTTAATGTGCAAGGAATTGCACAACCCCTTCTCCCATTATACCCTTGAACTATTATGACAGCCCACCAGATTAGTTCCTGGCCATGATTAGGCTCTGCATAGCAAAAATAAAGCTAATAAATTAAATCATTTTTAGAAAGGTAAAAACAATATGGATATGCAAATAGCATTAAAGTTTGAGAAGCACTGCTGTATATCACAAAATCAGTAATAATTTTGTTTTTCATTTTCATTAGGCCATGTACAGGAATAGTCACAACACTGTCTTTGCTTAGCTAAATATGTGGACTTTGCTTTAAAAAGCACAGCTGCTTGGAAACTTTCCCAGTTCCTCCAGTTGTCCTCAAAAAGTGTGCAAGAATCTTCCGATGAAGGTAAAAAGTGAATAAGAAAATCATGCTCATGCTAATAGCATTTACAGTTATAATATTTACTCTGAAGAATGGAGTATAATTTAACATTTCTCACTATTTAACAAAACTGTCATTAACAGAGATAATTCTGAAAAAAAATAGTATTTATGGTTATTTGGAGGTGACAGATTTATGCTTTGCCTCCTAGAACATAAAAGAAGTGTCATAATAAAATACCATATATAATCTATGGGTTAGTTTGTATGTAAATAAGATTATTATTCCACCATTTTGTCTAGATTTATGAAAATGACTTGGTAGTTTGTATTCGCAACAAGGGCTCTCTCTCTCTCTCTCTCTCTCTCTCTCTATATATATATATATATATATACTTTTTTTAAATTTTTTTAAATTTTATAATCATTTGTTCTACAATAATTAGTCCATGGCTAGTGGTAATGTTAGAGCCAGATCATACTGGCTCACCAGAGATAATTTTTAAATTTTCTGAAATTTTGCAAGCCATCTGTCCAATATAGTCAATATGAAAAATTATATTATATATACTTATAATTGAATTATGTTAAAACAAAGGTAATCAATGTTCAAAACTAATCAGTTCTGAAGTACTTTACTAATTGTACTATAATCTGCTCTCTAAAGGAAATTTATGTGCATTGCATATGTACATTAAAAATACCACACAAAGGTGTGGTATTATACATCTTCTTCCAACTCTATGTTCTGTGACATTATGTTGGTAGCTTGATATCAGCCATGATTGGAATATCTACAAAATGGAAATCAACAAACACTACAAATCAAAGCTTGATTTCATTGATTGTTGATTTCTAGACTACGAGACAGGAAAGTACAACCCTTCAGCCACAATTGACATTCCCTTCATTTTCATTAATATACTTTAATGAAATATAGCAATGCTCATTCATTTACAATTGCCATGGCTACTTTTGCACTGCAATGGCAGAATTAAGTACTTGAGACTCAGAGACTCTATGGCCCACAAAGCTTAAAACAGTTAATATCTGGTTATTTAAGCAAAAAGTTTACCAACTCCTACTTTAGATTTAAGAAAGTGATGAAAAAAATGTTGATAACTTAGATGAAACTCAAAATTATATCATGTCTATACCTATTACTGTGAAAACAGCAAAGAAATTTTTTTTCCAGTATTCTACAACTATTATCCAATTCAGTAAAGAAGCCAAAATGAACTTCCAAAATATACCTTTGTTCTTCCACTTTTGTCGTATTTATTAATGGAAATTAAAATGTCAACTAACAATCATATCAAACTATACATGCTCACAATGACATAAGTGACCACTTTGCTGAATCAAATAATCAAACATTTATGTGTAGTCTGACTTCGTGACACAATTATTAGCAATAGAATTTTATAAAAATGATAGTAGATTTTACAAGGTCACTTATCAGGTTTTATGACAATATATTTATTGGAAAAAGAGTGAGCAGGTTGGGATATAGCTCCATTTGTCAAATCATGGTTAAAGTCCAACCATAGGTAAGCTATGGATACAACAGTATGTCAAAAACCAAGAAAGCAATTGAGACTCAATTGGCTATAAGGAATTTACAGTGAAGGTGTATATATATATATATATATATATATATATATATATATATATATATAATTTTTATATTGGGTGCTACACTAGTTTTATATCAGTAAAATTTACCATATATATATATATATATATATATATATATATATATATATAATTAGTCATAGTTCTCCAGGGAAAAAGAACAAACAGGTTATATATGAGTATGTGTATGTATTCCATATCTATCATCTATCTATCATCTATTATTTATTTATTTTAAGGTATTGGCTCACATGATTGTGGAGGCATAATAAGTTCAGAATATGTAGAGTAGGCTGTTAGTCTGGAGACCCAGGGAAGAATCCAAAGGAAGTTGGCTGGCAGAATTCCTCCTTGCTGAGGTCAGTCTTTGTTCTGTTAAGGCCTTCAATTAATTAGATGAGGCTCACTCACATTATGGAAAATAATCTGCTCTACTCAAAGGCCATTTATTTAAATATTACTCTCATCCAAAAAACACCTACAGAGAAACAGCCAGAGTAATGTTGACCAAATATCTGGTTGGCATTGCTCAGAGAAATTGACACATAAAATTAACCATTACATATTTATATACACGTATGTTTTATTTATTTATTTATTTCCCTAAAGTGCCATTTAACCATTGACAAGCACACACTGACCCTGGCCTACCACCATCTCTGCATATTCTCCAATGGTCTGCCTATTTCATGCGTGCTGTTCAGCTCCCTAATTGCAAGTTAGGGCTGAATGATGGAAGAAGCTCCTCCCTTTTATGAGTCATGGTCTAGATGAGGCCTTACACTAAATTTACTGCACAATGATTGTGGGTATAGTAGCTGGATGTGGGCATGATTGATGAATGGAGAGAAGGAGGAGGAAAACCTTCCCTCCCCCTTTTTGGTTTAAAACTGGCAACCTTGTGAAGTCAGCTCTGTCTGTATTTGGCATCCTTAAAACCTTCTCTGAGCATTACCCTCCCTCACTGATGTCCCTGTGACTAGCTCTAGCCTTATCCTTTCTGAAGAAGCTGGCCTCAGGAGTATGTGGGATGGATGGCTCCGAAAAACTATAGCAGATTTTATAATTATGAGTCTTTATAAATCTTAGAATGCTTCCTTGTCCATATCGAATCAAAGTGCATCTATTCCAAGAAATGGAGGCATGGACAGCTCATAGGTATTTATAAAATTCCCTCTGGTTAATATTTGGCAAAGACCATACTAATTTGATGAGATCTAAGTTCAAACACATGATTAGCATTGGCTCTACATAAGCAAACCTAAAATGAGTTGTATATTTTTTTAATAGCTCTTCCTACCTAATGGTATCAACTTAATCTTGAGCTGTGGTCATGATTGGACCTACAGTGTCCCTGTGGGTTCCCTTTCAGCATGTTCTTTCACTCATATGTGTGGACCACCTGGCTAGAACGTCTGTCACCCCATTTGATGCCAGGCATTTTTAAGAGAATTGGTAATTGTTCCTTCTATTCCTTACCTCTCCAAGGATGTTCCTTTGGAAGCAGCATTTTATTAGCACTTTCTTATGAATGTTTCAAGTCACGCCATAATGCCCCTTATGGAGGAAAGAAATGATCCCTGCACTCTGGGGTGGTGGTGGAGTTTATATAATTTTTTAACCTTTGGGAAACATTTATGAGGAGAAAGCTTTAACTTAGGATTCTGTGGTGTGTGGGTTCTCAATTGTGGAGTAACAATTTGTTTCATGTATTGAAATGTCATGAATGATGTTTGATTTTTGCAAATTTAGTCTTAAATACCAGAGTTTGTTCCTGCATGTGCCCTTTAGTAATCTGCTACCAATAATCAATTCTAATATTTTAGAAATCATTTGAGGAAATATAATTGTGCTGCTTAATGGCATAGTTTATAGAAGTGAATTTATGGAATGCAGAGAGAATACCTGTGCGTGGAGAATTTAGAAGAACCAAAATCAACCAAAACTAAAACCTGGAAGTTTCTTAAATCTAACAGATTAATAAATGCTATAGAAACAAATAAAAAATAGAATTTTGTTTTATTTTTAAGAAACATTTTTATAAAAATTATATATCAGCTATTGCATGTTGGGGAGGCAAATATTAACAACACAGATGGTATTTGCTATCCTGTAAGTTGTTTAGGGGCAAATAGTATGATAAAAGAAAAATAAATAAGAAGCAATATGAAAAACAGTCATTCAGCAAAGGGAATGTAAATAAAGAATTAAAAATCATCTAACAAAGTGATTAAGATTTGGCCTAACCTATGATGATTTCTAAATAAAGAAGGCAAAGAAAAGATACTTCTAAAATGCAGACCACCTTTTCTTGTATCAGTAGGAACAATATAAGAATTGAAGAGAGAAAAAAAAGCATCATTAATAAATCATTAAAACTATTTAAAATGTTGCTTTAAAAAATTGTAAAAGAAGGTTTCCAAATGGGTGACATATTTCAACTGAAAGCATATTAATATATTATAAAATAACTCGAATATTTATGGAAGAAAATTACTTTACAATGCATAAAACTCCTTTTAAAATAAAGTGATTAAATGATCGAGACTTTATTTCATTTTCATTTTTCCCTTTTATTCAAACTCAATAATTGCTCCTCTTCTTTTTTGAGAGAAAATCTCCTCAGTGTTTTCAATTGCATGTAATTCTTCCTCAATTATCTAGATTTCAGAATTTTTGTGTCATGAATAATAGTTCAAAATTGTATAGCTTCAAGAATGTTCATTAGTTGGTTAAATAGATTAGGTTGTTAAATAACCATCTGGGACTTAGAAAAGTGAGCGAGTATGGACCTCCAGATTTGGAAATGATTAGAGCAAAATATTGGGTTCAATTGCAAAGAGGCAAAACAAAACAAAAAATTTCCAAAGAGGAAACCTGAAAACCACTAGCATTTCATGAAGGTTAGAGGAAGAGGGAAGCTTGGAAGGAAATGGGAAGAGAGGGGAGCGAACAGAGCAATTTAAGGGACCCAGCAGACAAGCATCTGACATTGAAAATAGCCTATAGAGAAATAATTAGTTAAAGCTGGCTGTACCACAATGGGGTATCGGACACACCAACAACCCATCTGATATCAGTGAAAGGTGCATGTCTCCCATGTACCAGATGTGACACACATGAAGGAACAGAAGAGGCCGGGCATGGCTATAAAGCCTGTCTAAGAGGCCCATCTGGAAGGGCAAGGCGACCTCAGCAGCAGGATGATGGACATGAGGTGCCAGATAACCTGGCCTGAATCAGAATCCTAACTAATGGTGGAAATATACTGAAACACATACTTCCACGGTGCCCTCGCAAAACCAAGAGATGGCTTCTCATGTCTGCCAGGCCATCAGAAGCTGGCATGTATTAGTGACCAATAGGAATTGGTTGGCTCTAAACTTTCCCCAGAAACCACTGGGAAGAGAATCCCTGGGGAAGAAAGAAACAGGCTCGTAGGTGGATACACACAAAAGGAGTGGGTATGGGGAAAAGAGTTAAGATTTGTTGTTGTTGTTTTCATGTCACCCTGTGTATTAGTTTTCAAGGGCTGCCATAACAAAAGTACCACAAGCTGAGTGGCTTAAACAACAGAAATGTCTCATCTCACAGTTCTAAAGGCAGTCTGTGATCAATGTGTCAGCAGGGCTGTGGTCTGCTCTCTCCAGAGGGACTAGGGGAAGATCTCATAGCTTTCCTAGCAGTCCTTTGGCTTGTGGCAGAAGAACTCTTCACCCAGCATCACGGTGTGTGTGAGTGTGTGTGTGTGTGTGTGTGTGTGTGTGTGTGTGTCTGCATTTTTCCTTTTTTATAAAGACATAAGTCATATTGAGTTAGGGTCCATCCTAACGACCTCATTTTAACTTGATTACCTCTTTTTAAAGAGCCTATCTCCAAATAAGGTCACATTCTGATGTACTGGAGGTCAGAATTCCAACGTGGTTTTGTTGGTGGGGGTACAACCGACACTGCTTAACAAATCCTAATTTATGAGTATGCACATTATACAAACAAAGAGAGGGAGTAATTGATGTACAGCAGGAGAGAGAAGATTCAAAATTAATACATAAGCCACAAACAGAAAAAACAAACAAACAAAAAAAACTTCTTTAAGACCAGAAAGAACTAGGAAACAAATCTAGTGCAAGGCCCAGGTAGGTATGAGAAAGCTGAAAAGGGTACAGGTAAATCTAAGAAAACATAGCTTGTTGAACTCTGTCTTCTTAAAGAATAAGACAAATAGGGAAGTGGTCAGCTGAAATATTCAAGGGGAACAGCATGAGCGTTGCTGATGGAAGGAGCAATAAGATGGGTTAGAGCAAAGTAAGGATTGATTTGTGGTATCCAGAGGCCAAAGAAAACAAAAACCATGAAATTGCAGTGGCCTTAGACCTCACTTTTCATTTTTGGTTTCTGTCCCCAGAAGCACTTAAGTCTTTAAAGTGGGAGACATGAAAGTGAATTTTTGAAGCACCATAGCAGAGCAGCAAGCCAACTTGGAATTGGATGGCTATAGGTTTGAATTTTGTCTCTGACACTCCCTGTATAGCAAGTTTACAGACTTTCTAGAAAGTTATGTTTCATCGTTTACAAAATGGTTTAAATAATAATTTTTTACAAGGTCTTTATGAAAAGTAAAATGATAGAAGGAAGGTATCTAATACATTGCTTGGCAAACAGTAGGAGCTCAATAAATATCTTTATGATTGTTATTTATTTATTTATTTTTTTTTTGAGGGCAGTGTCACTGGCCCTCATATGTGGGACCCGAACCAGGGCCGCTGGCTTCCTAAGCCAGCGCTTAACCACCACGCCACTCTGCCAGGCCCTCTTTATGATTGTTATTATTGTTCCTTTTCAGTGTTAAGATTCTCATCATCACCATCATCATTTTTCAGGTTTGGACTTTTGATGGGTGTTTGGTACAAAAGGATATGGAGGAGTTCGATGTGTTTTTATTAGTTTGTTGTTGTTGCTGCTATGTAAATATTACCAAAAACTTAACAACTTAAAGCAATACATGTTTATTATCTCAATGTTTCCACCTCTCAGGAGTTCAGGCACGCTTAGCTCAGTCATCTGCTCAAAGTCTCACAAGGCTGCAGTCAAGCTGTTGGGCTGCATTCTTATCTGGAAGCTAAACTGGGGAAGAATCCACTTTTAAGTTCAGTCAGGTTGTTGGCGGAACTCATTTCCTTGACGCTGTCTGACCGGGAGGGAGCCCTAGCTTATTACTGGCTATCAGTTGGAAGTTAACTCAGGTGATACTGGCATTGCACAGTTCCTAGAGAACACCCAGAGTTCCTTGTGGCATACAGTACTATGTTTTCTCCAACATGGCTACTTACTTCATCAAGCCCATAAGGATAACCTCTAGCTCCACTCTGTTCAGATAGAGTCGTATACAATATAACATATTAAAAGGAGTGATATCTCATTCCCTTAGTCACCTTCTATGGTTAGGAACAAGTCACAGGTCCTACTCACACTCCATTGTAAGGGCTTACACAAAGGGGCAAGCAGGAGGAGGTAGAATAGATGGGTGACGTTAGGGTCCATCTGCCATAGTTGGATCAGGAAGTCCTCACTGAGCAACCAGTTCACAAAATCAATTGACTTGATATGTCTGTTCTGTCATTATCCTATAATTAATCAACATCTCCACTTACTTTTGACCACTGATCATGTTAGCTCTGCTCTTCAAGGCGGGTAAGAAAAATACAAATGCTTAATTTCAATGGCAACCTTTTGCCCTTGTTGCAACCTTCTATTAAAAACAAACCCCCAAATAACTAAACACGAAACAGTCCATCAAGCTATGTTTGTACATCAAATAAAAAAGACCTTTAAAACAAAAACTTAATTATCCTAAAAGAATCACAATTATGCATCAATATGCAGATAACATAGAAAGCCTGCCAAACTTTAGCATTCTCATTCTATGGTTAGGCAGTTTCTAGGGAAACTTCTGTAAATGGCTCATGGGCAACAATGAACGTTGAATGGAAATCTCTTTGAGTAGGAATGCCTAAAGACATGCCATTTGCCAACATTAAAGTGCATGGTGTTCTAGCTCTCCTGCATAGAATGCACAAGGGGGAGTGAATTGGAGACTCAGGTAGGGAAGGAAAAGAAATCCATTTTGACACTTGGAAACACAGCTGTCAAGACAGGGCATGCCAAGTTCAAATACCTCTTCCTCAGAGGGGTCTTCACGATCATCCTGATTAAAATAACTCCTTCCTTTCACTTTTCAACTCCATAACCTCTTGGTTTTTCCTGAAAGTCTTTGTCACAATCGGACTGTATATTGTGTGGTTATCTGTTTATTATTTTCCTGTCTAACTAGGAGGTAAAGGATATAAGTGTGAGGTTTTGTCACTTGTGTGTATCTATCTAATGCTTAGAACAGGGCCTAGCACATAGGAAACAATAAATGTTCACCGAAGAATTAATGCCATGATTTTATAGCAGCAGAAAATACCCAGCGGGTGCTCTACTCAAGTGGCTGAATCGGTTTGAAATCAAGTTGAGTGGCCTTAAAATGTCGTAATTATCTGAGATATGAATTAATGAGGTTGTACTCTATTCTTATTATTACTAAATGTTATATTGCTAAAATTCGGAAGATACAATAAGTTTCTATTATTTTAAAATCTATACTAATTCCTCCAATTCAGTAATCCACTGAAGGATTATCCGTCACTGATGTGATTTAGAAAAGTTCCACCCCATCTGCTTAACAGCCTTTAGAAATAGAGATCCAAGCTGATCACAAAATACTAAATAAAAAGCATATCATTAAAAACAACAGAGATATTGGTCTTCATGTGTATATGACAAGTACCCATTTTAATTCAGCTGTAACTTATGTGATAATTATTTTGAGGGCAACTAAAATTTACTTCAAAAATGAAGTTCCGATACATGCTTCATGGTGTAGAAGGCATTCTGAATGAAAATATTACTAAGAGCAATGGAAATTAAAACACCTAAATGAACCTTTATTTTTTATTTTATTTTATTTTTTTGAAGATTTTATTGGGGAATTGGGGGAGGGGAACAGCATTGGGGAATCGGGGAAGGGGAACAGACAAGTTGCTGTCTTTTTGTTCTTCAGTCTAGTTGCGGAGGACATTGCTTCACTGGCCCATGTTGGTATCGTCATTGCGCTCTTCCCGGATGAGGCAGATCGGACGTCGGCCTCTGGATGGTCGCTCCCCGTGGCTATTGGCAGCTCGTGCTGGCTGCTGGCCACCCACTGTAGCCTATGGCAGCCCACTGCAGCAGGGGCTGCAGCCTACACCATCGCCAGGGCTCACACATCCCAGCTCCAGGTGGAGTTGTTGTTAGCTGTAGAGGGCAGTGTCACTGGCCCTCATATGTGGGACCCGAACCGGGGCTGCTGGCATCCCAAAACCAGCTCTTAACCAATGCGCCACTTGGCCGGCCCTGAAACTTTATTTTAATCATTGAAATGGAAGAATCCAAATTTTCAGAAAGTGAGAGGGATGAATTTCTCAGACCTTTTAGTTTACTGCCCTGTAAACCTAGTGTCAGAGATATGTTGGCTCAACACACAAACCTCAAGGGAAAAACTACAGTAAATGACTGCCTCAGGTTTGCCAAGATAAATTCCTCAAGAAACCTCTAAGGATGTAACAACACATAAAAATCACTCTGAAAATGCAGTCTTATCCTTATCTCAATATTACTTTTCCAAATCAATGTGTTTATTTGTTGTTCTCATTGGATTTAAAACTATTATTATCCTTACTGATTTAATTTGATAAAATTCTTGTTAATATAATCATGACGTCTCTCAAAATACACTTAAAGAAATATCAAGATTAAGATGTATTGCTTTCCTGCCACATCAAATTTTATTTACCTTCAAAGGAGCTAAACATGGGTCTTCATGGATTTTAAATTTAAATTTATTGAAGACATTGACTCTCCGAAGTTAATTTCCAAAAAGCTAGTTATTTGCTCAGAAAGATTGAGTCCAGAAATAAGGTAAAGATCAGTGTTTTTCTAACCACGGGTTGTGACCAATTAGTGGATTGTGAAAACAATTTATTGTTTTATGTATTACAAAATGAAATAGAATAGAATAGGATGCAGAATATCAGAGTAAATCACATGTTGTAAAGACTAACACTTTTTGAACATATTTTTATTGCGTGTATCTGCTTTTGGTCCATGTAAAAATGTGTTTGTTAGAATAGATTCCAATCAGAAAAGTTTGAAAGACACAGGAGCAGGGAAGAGAGTGGAGTTTAGAGGCAAACAGATCTAGCCTGAATGCTGGCTTAACGCTCCCTGTATGACATCGAGTAATAAGTTCTCAGAGCCTTAAATGGTGGTGATAATTCTAGGTGATGAAGTGGGAGAATTCTGGTAGATTATAACCACTTTGAACACGAGACAGAACAAACTGAACTGACATCACATCTCATCTGCTTCTGCTTGTATCACAGATATGCCTTATTGGAAATATAAAGTGTATATTTAGGGAAGTGAGGGAGACCTGACATAAAATTTAAAACATTGGGTAAAAATACCAGCAAACAAAAAGGTGTCTTCCACATTGCAGCTGGCCAGCTGTCTCTTAGTGGGCACCCAAATCATAAACCTATTTAATTTAATGCTGCTGGACTGTCGTCTGGGAACAAGTGTACGATATATGCAAACATGAGTCATGATCTCCATGAATAATATTTTAAAAGGCTAAATAATAAAAATAACTTAGCATTTATGTGAAATATAAAACTCTTTAAACATTTTAATGTGTCCTCAAATAATTTGGCTCATGAATGTCTTGCCTCTGAACTTATTCAAATTAATTATCTTGAGAAGTCCAACTGTGCCAACAGAGAGAGAACATCAATAGTGCCCTGAAGTTTGAAAATTGTTTTGTAGAGAAATTCGAAATTGAGAGCCAACAATAATTAAAATACCCCTGTTGTTAGGTCTGGCTGTCTCAGAACTTAGAGAATTAATAAAAAGACATTCCATGTTTTATCAAAGCCACTGTTACAAATCCTAGACCCTGAATTAGGCAATCATCAATTTCTACTCTTCAGACTTTCAATAACAACATCACTTGAGACCGAATTTAGTTTTTTGATTTTATCATCCAGAAGGGAAATGATTTTGGTTATACAGGCTATAGGTCAATCTAAAGATAATCACTGCCCTAGATAACGTACAAAGGCAACTTTTTAATAAATCCAAAACCTTCACCTAACTTAGTAAGTCCTGATAGATCCAATGATAGAATATTTGTACCTGTGTCTCTCGGCAATTAAATATATGTTTCACATTTCATGAAAACCTCAGATTTTTGAACTTGCTTAATCATGTATATTAAATAATATTTTTAAATTGCCTTAATCTAGAAAATTTCTGATTCTTTTCCCTTTGAACAATATAACAAGAAAGACAACAGCATTATCCTTATCATAATTAATTAAAATGAAACAAATTAGGGCCACTAAGTTAATAACAAACCATTCCAAATTATCACTAACACTGTTTTAAGAACTAATATGTTAGAGTTGGCCTATTTATCTAATATCATCTCTTCAAAAACATGCTTTGAAAAAAAATGTTTAAAGATGATATTGCCATAAATGCAAAGAAAAATTGTCGAACTAATGTTTCAAGCCAAAAACATCCTGTATTTTGAATATCCCGTTTCTTTTCCATTTGTTCTCTTCCTTGTCTTCTACAACATAACTTGTCTTTGTGATAAAAACAGTTTGATTTGATTTCCTTTCAGCTAATGATGAGTTTAGTTATCATTTTAGCAGCATAAATCACCTTATTTTAAATTTAAAGATCAACTTTATAATTATTTTTAATTAATATACTTTGTGAGTGGTAACAATTCTCTAAATTCATGGTTTATGAGCTCCCTCCAGTGGCTAAATTAGCATCCACGGATCTCTTGAAATGGCCTTTTGTTTGTTTGTGTTTGTGTGTGTGTGTTTAAAAAACTTTAATTTTGATATGAATGAAATTGTTAAATAAAAGTCTAAATTTGTAATTAAAGTTTATTGGGGTAACAATTGTTAGAAATGGCCATTTTAAACTACTAAGCTTATTCCAGCAATGATCAGCGATGGTTTCAAAATATCTATGAGTTTAAATCTTTTTTTTTTTTTTTTTTTTAAAGAGGGCAGTATCACTGGCCCTCATGTGGGATCCAAACCAGGGCTGCTGGCGTCCCAAGCCAGCTCTTAACCACTGCGCCACTTGGCTGGCCCTCTATGAGTTTAAATCTTACAAGAAACAATAAGGATCAGGTGAGTATGTAGCCATGAATCATTTATCTGTTTATTCATTTAACAAGAAATGGCAGAGCAAGGCACCATGCCAACCTCTGGAGATTCAAGATAGGAGGCAACCTCTATCTCATGCTAACTTTGAAAAGGTGACACAGATGTTTATAAACAATGACAAGCACCACCAATCAAAACTCAGTGAACTGAGCACACAATGGCGGCATGTACACAGGGGAGTTGAGACTCCACATAATCAGTAAATAATCCTAGACAGAAAGACCAGGCAAGGCTTCTCAACAGATCACAAAATAAGAATATGTGGTTTTGAAGAGAGGGCATTCTAAGCAAATAGAACAGCATGTTCAAAAGTCTAGATTCAAGAGTTGAGGGTATATGAAAATTTAAGTATTTCTGTTAGACTGACTAGAGTTTGCCTGGGTAACTGGTGAAAGCTAAGGGTGTTTGTGAAGATAGGAATTAGAATGTGAAGGGCACAAGATTCCTACAAAGAGGCTGGAAAATTCCCTCCTGGCATGGATGGACCGCTAAGTGTTTTTTGTTTGTTTGTTTGTTTGTTTGTTTGTTAGCCGAGCCATCCTACCACCTGTTTAAAGTGGTTTTTAAAAGGCAGTGACATGGACAGATTTCCATTTGGGTAAAGGAAATTGCAGTGGTGATGTATAGAACATTGGAGTAGGGAGTGGGACCAAGTTGGGGGCATTCAGGTAGGTAATTCTAAGGCAAGAAGTGAACAGCAGAGGTTGCAATACGGAAATAGGCAGAGAGTCAAGGGCAGAAGGTCTTAGATATAGGGCAGGGGATGGCCAATGGTTTGCAATGTCTCCTACAAGTCTGGTTCACATTCAATTCAAACTAGTATCTAAATTGTAGAACATTTAAAATTTAAAAGAATGTAACTGAAAACGTATGTGATGTCATCAATGATAATTATATTTAATGAGTGAAGTAGTTATTCGGACCATATTAAAATTCAGTTTTGGGCAAGGGTAAGGGATTCCTTTCTTTAACACTGGGGATAGTGATATTCATGAGATATTTCTGTTCCCACGTCAATAAAAGAAATTTTGTGAAAGTATGCTTCTTCTGGCAGGAATGTTAATGGAAATCAGGAAAAGAGAAACTTGGGAAACCCGCAATTTCAGTACTCAAGTAGTTTATAAATATGCTAAGTTTGAGTGGGCAATGGCTGTCCTTTGGGAACACTGATGTTTTGGATATATATTATCTATGGCTGCCCCCAAACTCCATAATTTGAAAGTTTCCCACAGTGTAGATAACACCTTACCGAAGTAGAATTGAAGAAAAACAAAACAAAACAAAAACAAACTACATACTTTTCCCAGCCTATGGCACATATATATGAATTGGGTTTCAAAATCAGATATATCCATGAGACTTTGATTTTCAACTGAGTTATGTGCAGGGGAGGGAATTAGGAAGGGCTGGTGCACTGGTGCACTTTATAAAGAGGCAGCATTTCCCTGGAAACAACAGCGATTAAAACAGCTTCCTATTTAGGGGCTCCCCGATTGTGGTAAAGGTTGTATGGTTTTAGAGCCAACCATGGAGGGGTTGTTTCCTGATACAAGAATGCCTGATTGTGACAGAGGCAGCAGCTTCTTCTAGGGAATGATGAGGGTTGGGGAGAATAGTGATTTGATGTGGGAAAATGGTCTTGACACTCACTATAGAGTTTATTTAGCCAATGTATTCTTAATCAAGTTATGTTTAAACTAGGCAGAGATGAGTCTGTTATCTGCAATTTTGAATTCTGGCCAGAACACAAACTGCTAGTAGAAGTGACTGTAAGCAGCAGAACCTTAAGGAAACAAGAAGCTTGGGCAGGTTTCCTGATGGCTGGTTTTATAGGCAGTGAGGAAGCACTTATCATTAGCGGATGGAACATTGGTACTCCATAAAAAGCACTCATGAAACAGCTACTGTGATTATCATCCAAGGGCACACAGAATGCAGAGTCTATAGAAGACAGGCTTTAGTTGACCAGGTAGAGGCTTCAATAGACCTGCCACTTTGGACTTTGCTAGATTAGAGGTTTTTAAACACATGAATAAGGATGCTTAGACCAGTGAATACAACAGCAGTTCTCTTGAGACTGCCACATGGCTATTTCAGACTATTCATGCTATTGAAAAAACAGGCAAAAGGGGATTAATACGTTACCTGGGTGACTGATCTTGATTATTAAGTGAAAACTGAGTGCTTTCCAATATTTAGGAAAGAATATACGTATATGAAATCCAGGAAATCCAACATGATTACTTTTATACCCTCATGACCAGCTGCGGAAATCAAGACTATGGCAGCGATTCTAATTTTCTCCCTTCCTTACTGTGTCATGTATTTATCTGCATATGCTAGCTAATTCTCCTTTCTCCTTCCTCTTTTTCTCTTACTATCCTGTATAGGCCATGCTGGCTGTCATTCATTTTATACCATATTTCCTAGATTTCAGAGTATTCAGATAGGATTGTGACAGAGCAATAGGAGAAATGAACATCAACCAGAGATTCTTGTTTTGGAATTAAGTGTGTGAATCTCATCTAGATGTATTCTTGTGACCATCATGTGAATTCAACTAGAACTGAGAGTTGAATTTGATCACTATGCTTGTAGGAAAGGAATGCATACCCTAAATCCTATAGCCAACATGGATTTATTCATTTTTGTTGTTATTATCTGTTAGTTTTAAATAAGCTATACTGTCTAGCTTCTATCTTTATATCAACTGAAGGTTATTCCTCATTTTTACCCACCTAAAGTTTCTTTACGTAAACATAGATGACTAAATCATGAACACTGAGACTGTATTTTTGTTCATTCAAATGTTAGACTGTGAAATATATGAATCAAAATATACAGTTTTCCGTCCCTCTAGCATATAAGTATTACTTTTGAGGCCAATTATTTTAAAACAAACAAACAAAAGGACCAATGTGTAATAAAGAGATAAAATTACATTTCAGTGATATTGAGTATCACACATACACACAAACATTCATTATCACTGAACAGCAAAGATACCTGGGCACATATTCACTAATAAACCCCCCTGAGATTGATCATAAAGGTACTACCCTACACTAAAATAGCTCATTTTAATGGAATTTTCCTAATATAGATATCCTGAATGTGATTATTGGAGAGTTTCATTTTCGTAGCTATTGGAAGACAAGCTTCATACATAAACATGTAAGAAAATATTCATGCATAAACTACCTGAGGATGATCTTTTCTGTAAAGTTTAGTTTGTTTCATATTAATTATATGTATAGTTTGCTACAAGTCAGTTATTTGAAAAGGACTAAGATTTATATATATTATAACTGCCTATTACCAGAATATGTAAATGCAATACCTCCAATTATATTGCAGTTTTAGCTCCAAGTTACACAAACCAACTGAAGATTTCAAAAACAATAGGTTATTTTCTCAATTAACAAAAGGTCTGATGGTGGCTGTTTTCTGCACCTATTGATGTAGTGCTCAATTATGACAAGTTCTCTCTGATCTTATAGGCATTCCCCTGATGGTACAAGGGCTACCAAAGCGCCAAGCATCACATTTCAAAAGATAATGCCCAAAGAGAAGGAAGATAGGAGACATTTCCTGCTGCTCATCTCCAATTTACTGAAAGGAAAACCTTTCTGAGGACCTCTCAGAAGGCCAGAAATAGGTCCTATGCCTCTAATGCTATCAAAGGCAGTGAGGAAAGAGATCCTGATGCTCAGATTAGAACACACATGTGAGTCATAACCTAGGACAATGATTCAGGAGAAGGGGGGTTATGCCCCAGGGGACGTTAGGCAATGCCTGAGGACATGTCTGTTTGTTACAGCTTGGGGGAAAGGGGTGTTTCTAGAGTTCAATGACTAGGAGGCAGGCATTCTACAATGCACAAGACAATTCCCCACAACCAAAAATTATCTGGCCCAACATATTAATAGCACCAAGGCTGAAAAACCCTGTCATTGGATTTCCCTCACCTTCCCTGGTTAGGCTGCCTTTTGATAAGTGAGCAAAATCAAGGTTCTATTAAAAAGAAATCAATGGTCTCTCCCACAGAGGACAAGAATCTATTAGACCAGTGCTTTTCAACCTTTAGAAAACATGAGCATTACCTGGAGGGCATGTTAAGTACAGACTGCTGGACCCCATTCCAACACACTGTGATTCAGTAGTTCTGGGCTGAAGCCTCAAAAATTTCCATTTCTGACAGGTTTCCAGGTGATGCTTATGCTACTGGTCCATACACCACACTGTTGAGAACCACTGTATTCCATCATGTCCCAGGAGATTGTGCATAAGCATTCATCAGGTTGTGACACCGTGCAACTAACTTAACTTCTCTGAGCTTCTGCTTTCTTACTGGTAAAATAAGCAACAAACTAAAGGGACAGTCTAGGTCACGAAACAAGAAATGCAAATTTAATGAAAAAATAATAAAATGTTCAAACTAGCCAACAAAGAAATGCCAATTAAAACAACCATGAGATACTTTTCATGTTTTGACAAACATAAAAGCAAACAAGGAAAACACTGAATGTTGGGAAAAGAGTTGGAGCCACACCTGACACTATTTAGCAAACTTCACTCTAGAAGGATGGCAGAATCAAATAAGGCAAATTTATGCAAAAGAAATCCAAAAGGAAATACAGTGGGATATTTACTGCTCCTATGGAGCAATGTTAACCAGCTTGAAAGCGAGAAAACATTTCATCATGATGTTGTTCATGATGGTGATGGTAATATATCTTTGCTTATTAACATGCTAAAAGAAAAAAATACCATGCTTTGCCATGTAAAATGTGCTCCCATGTATAATGCGCAACAACGATTTTGGCCCAAACTTTCAGGGAAACAGAATTAGTACTAACTATGTATAATGTACATCTTTATTTTTCCGCCACAAATTTGGGCAAAAAAGTGTGCATTATACATGGAAAAATATGGTATATTAGAAAAATATTAATTGAAATAGTTCAGGAAAGTGGGCAATATACATAATTTATAAGTGCTCATTGAGATGTAAAGAAAAAATAGCAAAGCAATAAATAGGGAAATAATAAGACCTTATGTGTTAGTGTTACACAAGATGAGCTGTAAATATGGAACTAAGCCAAGGAGGTAAATTTAACAAAAATAAAAACAGTGGTATCATGGGTGGGGTTGTTGCAGTTGATACATTCATGTACGTATATAAAACATGGAAAAAAGAAAAGGAATTCAGTTGTTCACCAGGGGAGGCCAAGTGCAAGTTCTGTATTGACTGACTTTGGCCTTGGACTGGGACAGACTGGTGATTACTAACTTCCACATGCCTGGTGTTTCTTCAGGACATCATCTAATTTGGTGCATACGACAGCCCTCTCAGGAAAGCAGTGTTATTTCATTCTTATATGTGAAGACACTGGAGTTCAGAGAGGTGAAGTGACCAGCCCAGTCCTACCTGGCATCAAAGATTGTGCTCTTTGTACTGTAATTTTGGTGTTGCCCTTTGATGGTGATAATAAACACCATAACATTAATGGCTAACATTTATTCAGTAGCTAGTTCTATGCCAAGCAAATTGCCTGTATCATCCCATTTAATTCTGAATCCTGTTATCTACTCCTATTTGTAGATGACAAAATTAAGAGGATATATTCAAGGTCATAGAATGCTTAAAATCATGTCTGCAAGAGTCCAAAGACTAGACATAAAACACTTTCTCTTATAGTTTTTTTCCTTTCCTTTTTTTAATAGGAGGAAACAAAAGGGAATTAAAAAAATACATATTCAGAGGGAGAAACAAGTTTTCCACAGAGGGTCACCTGATCAGTTTGAATGAGGCATTTGTCACTTAGTTAGGAATTAAAGAACAGGTCGGGAGGCCTTATCTGCCTCGGTATAGCTTTTAAAGTCCACCCTGGCCTCCCAACCCTAACCTCTGGTTTAAAATAAAATTTTCATCATTAAATTTACTAATGTTTACTATTTAAAGTTTGGAAGAATATGAGAAGTGGAAATTAAAATATATTTAAAAATGACCGGTCTCTCTAAAAAAGTACACTACAAAGCTAGGGATACATACACTGAGTAACAGTGGAGGTAACATAATTATAAGAATAACATAATTACATGAGGAATACCAATGGCTGGCATGCATTTTGTGCATACTGGATGCCCGGCTCTGTGCTATACGCTTTAAAAACATATTGCCATTTAAACCTCCTAACAATCCTCTCAAGTACATCTGCATCTCCATTTCACAGACAGGGGAAGGGATGGCTTAGAATGGTTATGTAAACTGTTGACTGGTTGAGTCAGGGTTTTATTTCCCAACTAGTTAGCTCCAAAGCACAGTGCTCAACCAGTATGCTAATCTGCAGTGCAGGCAGCTTTGTAGAAAGCTATGAACCTGAGAAGTATTAGGACACAAGTTACTACGGGAAGATACAGAGTGACAGGTTATTTTAAGGGTGAAAAGGAAGGATGGAAGACTTTGATAATGGGGGAAGGATCTCAGGAAAAGGAAGGAAGACACAGACGAGCTTGAAGCCCAATATTAAAATGCCATGTGTAGATCATTTCTTTGCCGGTATCAGCTTCCCAGAATGGCAGGGATATTCATAGTCTCCCTGTCCACTGGATAATAGGCTGTTATTCATTATTCTCTTTGTGTCACCTGAAACGCAACACTAAACTTCAAGTTCCACTTAGTAATGGAGTCTGTCCATGGAAAGTTCCATGTTGGACCTACATAATTAGATCAAAAACTGCCTTTTTCCATGTCAAAATATTTATCCATGCATGCATTACCTTTCTCCATTTAAAACTTTATTCATTCCCAGTTGGCTTTAAATTAGGTGCAAAACCTTGAAGAATACACAACTTTTTGTATAGGTCTCAGTGACACATAAAGACCCCGAATTATTGTTCAGTCAACATGAACTAGCTTAATATCTGATGTGAATTGATCAAGTTATATGAGTTTATATTCTATTTCTTCCTCCTTTTATAGATATTGTTTTCAATAAAAAAAAAAAAAAGAAAGCAGGAATTAATGAAGTTTGGGAGTAGAAATTAATGGAGCTTTTCCAATAACTAACAGAATGGTATCATTGAAAATTATTTTCCTTGGATTATCATTTGTATTTATTTTTAATATTTTAATTTTATTTTCTGGGAAGCAAGGCAAAAATGTCTGAAAGAAAATGGTATTTTAAAAAGAGGTTTATGATACAGTTATTTAATAGGAATAAGGAGCTGCTTTACTTATTTTTGTAGAATTATAATGCTCTTTGTCCTTTAATTAACCTCATCAGTATAAGCTTCTTTGAGAACATGGCTGAAACTTCACCATTGTCCTAGTGTAAGAATAGTTTCTTGCACATAATTTCTGGCATGATGATATGTAAGAAAACAACCATTGCAGTGCTATCTTTGCAACTCCACATCTATAAAATGATTATATCTGTCACACCATGACATGAGGTCTTGAGAATACATGACAAAACAAATCACGCAGTCATCCTTCTAAAAAGGGAAGACCCATTTTAATACCTAGTAATATGCACCAGCTCTTTAGCCTTAGGGCAGTAACTAATCATTAGAAGGACTGGGGAAGACATTTCCTCCTCATTCCTTCACAGTATCACAGAACTAGGTGTGTGTTTGAGGAGGCTCACTTCAAATAAGAACCACTGCTGGTGGCATAATACAATATTTGATGCAATGATTCAGTCATTTAAAATAAGACCTGAGCTCTATTGTGTCACATTTACACCTGTGCTCTATTTTAAAATAATCCTCAGAGACTGTGAAACTGGCTTAATAGCCTCATCGCAGGAAGGCAAAAGGTCAAGAGCCTAGGCAAGCATTCTATGAAAATCAAAATTGATGGCTGTCAAGAGAACTGTATTGGTTGATGGAATTATTCTGAATTTTAATTGTGGTGCTGGTTACATTGGTGTAAACATTTCTCAAACTTCATTGAACCATACATTTAAAATGGTGTGTTTCATTGTGCGGAAATTATACTTCAATAAAGTTGATTTAAAAAAATGACAGCTGTCCATGTCGCCCATGCCTCTCTGGCAACAGCAATAGAAACGGTAAAGTCAGCCCTGGGTGCACATTAATAAAGATTAAATATAGCATTTAAGACGTTGTGCAGCCATGAACAGAAGGACTTCCTTGTAAGAAATTGGTGGTGATAGCTAAAGATCTGGGAACTTTATTTTACACTCAAAGACAAAAATTGTCACTCAATGTGAGCCTCTGGAATTTGCCTTTCCTTTTATCAAACCAAACACCAAGTACATCAGCGTGTTCCGCGGCTTTCCGAACGTTTCTATCCCCCCATAGGCACACAACTCATCATTAGAACTGGTAAAGTTCAAGTTCAATATGCATATTAATTATGAAAAGTACACCTTCTTGTTTCAAGAAAATAAATAACAGAGTTCTCTGGGGTTACTGAAAATGTATCTAAGAAATGTAATTATGAATCCTAATTTTAAATGTGTAGTATTTTACATACTGAGAGGGAACACACAGCTCTAAAAACCACCTTTACTTGTGTGACGTTTGCAAAGTTATATTATCTCTCTGGATTTATCTCTATTTTGCTTCTGTAAAATAAGCAGATGAGACCAGATAAAGCCCTATGACACAGAACATCATAAATCATTCTTATCTCATGGATTAGAATCTCCGTTTTTACTAACTGGAAATTCTCTCTTTTTATCCCCTAATTCTTTTGTCATACTAGCTATGGAGAAAGGACAGAACTGATGAGACAATGGGGAAAGAAAAATTAATTATTTCCTTGAGACACACAGCAGACCCTCTAAAAATACTAATTTCTTTTCAGCAGATTGGGTATGATAGGAGCAATGTTCTACAAGTTGGGGTTGTCAGAAAAATGTTAGGAAGAAAAAGCATATTATTGATGAGGAAAAAATAAAACAGAAATGATGATATGATTCATCTTACTAATATTTTAACAAAAGATCTATAATAGATTAAAATGCCTTTCATTCAAAAAAGTTAAACACATCTTTGACTTTTTGGAAATAACTTTGTTTTAGAAATTAGGACATTAGAGAATGTTGGTTTTCCAAGGGAACATGTATGATCATGAATACCAGTTTCACAGTAAAATCTGATGATGCCCCAATATTTTAACATAGAATACAGAAATACTTGAACCTACCTTGATTATTTTACTATTGTAAAGGAAAAGATATAAAAAATTCACACAACTGTCACTATGCATGTTAAGCCAAGCTGTGATTAATATTTTAGAGATAAAAAATATTCAGATATAGCAGCAAGGGCTTTCTCTTATCGCTTAATGGCTAAATTTGATCCAAGGTTGCATTTATTCATTTACTTTAACTTGTCAGCACCAGGCAGTCTTTCTCAATTTCAAACCAAGGCACACTTCTTGACCTAAGAAGAGCTGATAGAATAATGGATTTGCCCAGGGAATCTAAACCCCTTGGAGTCTGGAAGATAAAAAACAAAGCAAGGAAAACGAATGATAGAAGTCCAGAACACCAAAAAAAAAAAAAAGATCTCAAACTTAGACTTAATATGCAAAGGTTGTAGTATATGTTTTTCAATGTCATTTGCCACCCAAGGATGCATCCGCAGAAATATACTCAATTCTACACATTGTTTACAATTGATTAAGGGTTTCAAACTTAGTAAAGTTACTTGTTTATTTGTTAATGATTTTTGTCTGATAGAAGTGCAAGTAAACCTTTATTTTATTTTTATTTATTTTTTGCTAAAACAGATAACTCCAAAATGCATGGCCTTTTGTACATTTATCAGTATTTTTTAAAAATAAAGTTATCTTAGCATAACATTACTTTGTTAAATGGTCTGTATATATCTAACTTCTCAAATACTCTCTGAACTGATTGTAACAGCTTAGTCATTGTCTCATTAACTAATGAGTTAAATGAAATAAAAGATTACACATGTTCACTTTACAGTTGCCTGACAATTATGACTTTAGTTTTTGAAAATTGCACTCTAACAAGAGGATGAGATGTTAAATGAAAACTGTTAATTGCTGTTTTTTTAAAAAGAAGGTTAAAATGAAAGGGCTGACCCACGGAACTGGGGGTTATATGAATCATAGATGCTTGGGAGAAAAACTTACAAAGAAATGTCTCAAAAGTGAATTCAAGCTCTATGAGAAGGATACAGTGCTGTATATGGAGTTTCCTCTGCCTGAACTTCACTTCTACATGCGCAGCTCCTACTAATCTCTTAAACACCTGGTCAAATGATTATTTCTTTTGCAAAGCTATCAGTATTTCCCCAAGAACAGTTACTTCCTTCATATCATTTGGGTCAGACTTTTTTAAAGTACCTACTATTTTGTACTATAATTGATCTGTTTAAATGTCATGGCTTACTCTTTGCTCTCAGTTTTGTGCCCACTGAGTTCCTTTAAATGCAGGCCCAGCATTGACATAAGATAAACATTGAAAGTCACACAATAACTGCTCCTAGACTTACAGATTCTTAGCTGACGGCATCCCAGTGAAGCTTTATCTTGGACAGTTTAAGCTTTTGAGAGTCCAAAACCCTAAATAATTGATCACCTCAGGAACCCCCCAGGGCTCCATCACCCACCTGTGACCTGAAGAACACAGACTGTAGAACTTTTAGGGTGGATCCAGTTCTTGCCTCTGCTTCCTTCCTTCACTTAATGATTTCATATTTGACTTTGCCTTCGCCCAAAATGCTGTCTTTGGTTTTTCTGGGCTCTTTTCCCACAGTTACGGGCCACCACCACTCTATCCCTATGCCCAGTCTTTGATCCAAAACCACAGATTTGGCCAGAGACTCAGGCTGTTTAAAAGCTACTCCCAGGTGTTTGGCTTCTGGATACTATTAATGTTCTCACCTGTCTGGAGCCTTGCCTGTCTGTCACACTCCTTTGTCCCCTGCTGCAACTGATATGAACAGCTGAAATAATTTATTATGTGATCAAAGGGGACAGACCCCAAGCTCCTGCATTCACAGTCTTCAGTCTGTAAGCTCGGTACCTTTCAAACTCCACTGGCAGGTTAACTTGAGCTTTCTATTGATTCTAAAGTTTTGGTCTGTCCTCCGTTTCCCACTGCTCAAGGGCTGGCAATGTGGTCACTATCTTTGGAGTGCTGCCTCATTGAGCTCTATCTACCCAGGATCCATGTATATTAATCTCCAGTGCTGCTAATTTGGCCCTTGTACTAGAACATTTGAAAACACATTTCTCACTTGCTCATCAAGAATGTTTATCAGAATTTACACCTTCTCCATAGGCAACCCAGTGGTCTCTTAATCTTAACCTTAGCTTTTACTTTACCTTTCATTAGATTTACAATAAAGCTCACTCTAGTACAATTTTATATATCTATCTATATCTATATCTATATATGAAGTTAATATACCGCAGTGTTAGAAGTGTTTATCTCTGGGCAGCATTTATGACTATGAGATATATATATATATATATATATATATATATATATATATATATATATATATATATGTATGTATACTCATTTTAAGAAAGAAAAAATTGTATTAAAATTATGCTTATGGTGGGCCGGCCAAGTGGTGTGGTGGTTAAGCGCTGGCTTGGGAAGCCAGCAGCCTCAGTTCGGGTCCCACATATGAGGACCAGTGACTCTGCCCTCAGAAAAACAAAACAAAAAAACTATGCTGATGGTAACTACTTTGAGCCTTTTGTAATTGCAGAAGTCAAACATGACTTGTATTCATCTTTTTTAATTGGTATATATTGAGTATTACAATTTTAATAGTTTTTACCTTTTTTAAATGTGTATATATTTTTGGCTCTCTAGATAGATAGATAGATAGATAGATGTATCTATCTATCTATCTATCTATCTATCTATCTATCTATCTATCTATCTATGAACACACACACACACACACACACACACACACACACATGAGGGGTCTGGCAATTAAGTTTGCAAACTAATCCTAAAAAAGTGCTACATACCTTATTGCTGAATATCACTATAGTCACCTTTGAAGTACTCCCCTTGGGAAGCTATGCACCGATGCCAGTACCCAGCCCACTTTTCAAAACAATTTTGGAACTCTTTTTCTGAAATGGCCATCAGAGCTGTGATCCTATTACCCTTGATGCCCTGAATGTCATCAAATTGTCTTCCTTTCAATATTTCCCTTATCTTTGGGTAAAGAAAAAAGTCACTGGGGGCCAGGTCAGGTGAGTAGGGAGGGTGTTCCAATACAGTAATTTGTATATTGTCTAAAAACTCCCTCACAGATAGTGCCATGTGAGCTGGCGCATTGTTGTGATGCAAGAGCCAAGAATTGTTGGTGAAAAGTTCAGGTCATCTAACTTTTTCAAGCAGCCTTTTCAGCACTTCCAAATAGTAAACTTAGTTAACTATTTGTCTAGTTGGTACAAATTCATAATGAATAATCTATCTGATATCAAAAGTTAACAACAGCATCACAACAAGTTCGCTAACTTAATTGGCAGATGTCATGTTTGAGAGTGTGTGTTCACATACATATATATAAAGATAAAAAAAGCATAGTCACAACTGCTGTCCAGAGATAAACACTGCTAACACTGTGGTATATTAACTTCGTACTTTTACTTCAACATTACATAAATATACATTGTTATTATGAATATGACATTTCATTACTCTATGCAATCTCTTTTGTTTTCATATCATAAAATCCATTTGTACATATAGATATTCTTTTAAATAGTCAAACTCCATTTCATTGCATAGGTGACCACTTTTTATATGATTAATTCCTTGTGACTAGAAGTTAGGTAGTCTCCATTGCTTTCACTATAAACAGCACTGCAGTGGACATTTTGATCATAAAGGTGCATTAGTAAGCTTAGGAAACATTCCTAGGCATAATCAGTTCGAAGGGGATGCACTATAAGAGTCTTTGATACACATTTACCTTTAACAAAGGTGGTTCCAGTTTATTCTTCCACCAGCACGCCCTCATACACTCATCAAAACTGAGCACTATCGATCTTTTACAATGTTTGATATACTGACGTTCACAACAGGACTCTCACCTCACTAATAGAATGCTACTATAGGTTGTGCACGTCACTGTTCCCTGGAGCTTCAAGTCTGAGGTCAGAATCCTAACAGGACCTCAGGAGAAGATGTAGGAGCCAAAGGGAGCCTGCAAACTCACCTCTTGGAAACGACAGCCCAGAAAGACCTTACCCCATGGAAGGATAAGCAAATCATGAAAACAAAAACAAGGGGCCTGTGAAAGTGAGCCATTTAAAGAACGGAGGACATTATTATACTCAAGATGAAGTGGAAAAAATATGTTTAAAACTGGAGAAAAGAGTTGTTTACTTCCTGAAAATATTTTTTGAAAACAAGGACTCTCAGAAACAGGAAAAGAAAGATGAAAGCAAGATGCAAGTGGATGAACTGAAAATTAGATGGGTGAATTAATAAAAATGCTAAGAAAAAGACAAATGTAATTGTAGGATGCAAAGCTGCATTGGAAATAGGAAAGAGCCCAATTAATATTATCTGAGCTATATCTTTTCTATTGAGAATGGTGTTGTTAATCATTCATTTATTCAAACTGACAATTCTGGGTGCCTACTCTGCATGCCAACATTTGCAGATAAATGCCAGTTTGTAAAGAATTCACCTGTAGAGTGGGAGGCCAGCTGGAAACACTATAACAGGCTGAGCTCTCAAACTGAGGCTGGGCACAGCACTGTAGGAGCTCCATGAAGAAAGGGTTAACTACCCACAGAGGACAGAACCTGTAAACCAGGACTTGGAGAAGGAGGCCAGACTCTGGAGGGATGGGAGGAATTCCAGGGAAAGGAAACAGCATGGACAGAGCTGTCAGATTCATCTCCATCTAGATCGAATTACCCTGCTTATACAAGTTCCTAGCATTGTGAGAGATCATGTTAGCTCCTTAAAAAATGTTTGTCTGAAAAACATGCAAGTTGTGAGCATGCATACCCATGTATCAAGGTTATGACAATTTCAGCTGTGAGAAAAAGTTGTATCACTACAGAATGTTAGAGTTATTTTTTTTTGTCTCCCATGGACCAGCTCTATGTTGAATGGTAAATAATCACAAGTTTTTTTGTTTTGTTTTGTTTTAACTTATGAAAATGTTACCAGAAAATTCAAATTAGTATTTTTAAAAATATGGTAAAACAAAGCAGAAGTACAATTCTCAATGCTTAAATTATTTTATTATTATTATTTTTTTTAAGAGGGCATTGTCACTGGCCCTCATATGTGGGATCCGAACTGGGGCTGCTAATGTTCCAAATCAGCTCTTAACCACTGCACCACTCGGCCGGCCCTACTTAAATTACTTTTTCTCTAAAGGTCTCAGATTCTAAACAAAGAGTTAAATGCTCATTGATAGCTCAAGTGTTGAAAACACAGATGTTCTATGAACTTCGCTTCCTACAGAATGGCCATGTCCTGTAAGATGTAATTCTTCCAAACATAATATGGATTACATATGGAAATAATCACATTCTAATTTTGGAACCACTTGACAGAACTCTGTCACTGCACAAAATACAATCTTCTACACCCCCACCCCAACTTTTTTTTTCCTTTATGCAGCAAGTATTCAGTTTAATAACAGAAAATAACTGATGTTCAGAGAATTTGGTGACAGTTTGCTTTCCATTTATGACAAGTGGGAACAAAAAAGGACTGAACATTATTGACAATAAGAGTAGAAAAGATTGTCCTCTCAGATTATGTGCAGGTGGAAATCATTAATAGTAAAATAATTGTAACATTTTATCTCTAAAGAGAGCTAGCCAGTAAGTTCCATCGTTAATTTTGGAAAGAGAGAAGGTAAAAAGATGGGCGTACTAATTCTACTTCATCCTGAGAATCCCTAGCTCAAGGCTTTGAATGAAGTGCTAAAAGTCACTCTCCTGTTTCCCACGGAGAAATGTAGCAGGGATAGCACAAGACTGGTAATTATTGTCAGAGAGAAAGAATACTGTGCATGGAGCGGCAAGACACGTTCCAGACATTTAATTCTGAGAATATTCTAAAAAAATTACTTAAATTGAATGGGTTTCAGTTCTCTTGAATGAAATATGGGACTACTAATAAGACTATGCAAAAGGGAAAGAGACTATGGGAAGTCTTTCATAAGCTATAAAGCATTATAAACCTGTATTTATGAATAATGCATCATTATTATTATATGGGATAAGTATTTACAATGAACTATTTTTGTGACTTTGACAATTAGCAAACAACTACAGGTGGCTCAATAAAAAGCATAACCTGTCTTTTACACTCAAATATTATTTAGCTAAGTACTTCATGCAGACCCAACTAGCTATGGGTTATTTTACACACATATGTGCACACATGTGTGCGAACACACACACACACAATGTCAATTGTCTTTCTTCTTCCGAAAACCTCACTGTCCTACTTTACTCTTCAAGTAGGATCTGTTGGGAGCCGACAGCACCCCAGTGTCTGACAAGGCCACATTGAAATAAAGATCTATGCTCAGTGCTGGAAGTCTAGGGTGCTGCCTTATGATGGGTCATGTAATATCTCCTGCCTCTATGAACCCATGTGCCTTTCCTCCACATCAGATCCTATAGGAGACAGTGCTTTTACTGCATTTAGGGCAAGTTCTTGTGGTACCCCAATGAGAGATGGCTGTGTAAGTCAAAGACGGGCATGATCTCCTAAGAGAGGAGACAACTCAAGCCAGGCTACAGCCCCCTTTGGAACCCCAGGACTGAGAAAAAAGGACTCAAACCCCTTAGAAACAGAGGCTCAGGCCTCTGTTCACGTAGGCCGAAAGACTGTCTGTGAGAAACTGACAGCCTGCCTATGAGAAACTGATGATAACATCAGTCCTTGAGCTCATTTGCCTATGGTTATTGCTGTTTCCTTGGAGACCAAGGTCTCTCGGCCATGAGAGTTCTGATAAGAGACACCTTGCTGACCATGAGGTATGTTAATTAAGAGCCTTGTTTTAACTCTTTGCCTTGTACATTGCTATAGCAACAGATATTGAAGCTTTGATTGAGAAACAGATATTACCCTCTATTGTAATAATATATAGCCCTTTGTAGGATAAGGAAAGTTTGAGACTCCTTTTGCTACTAAATATTATAATCACATAGAAATAGACTTTAGATAATTTTAATCCTAAACTCATCCACTGCTAGTCGCTTAGTAATAACTCAAGTCTGTGGCCTGTGAGTTTTACGATTATGTTTAGCTGCTGGAATTTGGATAATGACCAGGTAGTCATGGTAACCACTCTTTAGGCAATAAGTGAATCCTTGAACATAGGATAGGTCATAGTGTACCCTGGAGAAAATAATTACAAAGACTCAAAGACTGTAAAAGTTCTGAGAAAGAAAAGACATCAAAGTCATGTAAAAACATAATTTGTGAATAGAGATAATGGTCAAGAGTCCCTACAAAAGGGGACATGCTGTAACAATAAAGTGTGACACTCCTGTGAAACTCTTTCCGGTGTCTCCACTTTCTTCTTTCTTCTCTCGCCAACACTGTCCACACCTGAGGGAACCCCTAGACCTCTGCGGGGGCTGCCCCCCTACAAGGATCACTCTGCCACACAATAGCTACATGGCTCTAGGGTTTTAGTCTGCCATTTAGTTCATTGTTCCTGGAAATGATAACACCTGCCAGGCATCATATCTGTTTCATGTGTTTATTATGTAGGTTCCATGTGTTTCATGTAGTTTGTAGACCTCTGAAATAGGGAAGAGATAGTTGCTTATTAAAGCTATTAAAATGATAATCTTGAAGTTTCTCAGTGCAATAAATAACCTATGAAAGTGTCAAAATATAGACAACTTTTGCATTGCTCTAAATTTTTAAAAATATTGTCTCTTTGTTTGCTGCTAAAAACACGAATACTAAAAAATGAAATTTACTACTTTCAGGAAATTATTAAATTTTCATTTGAAAAATGATATAACTGCTCCTGTGCCATGAGTTAGGTCTTTGAAAGTCTACCCAGCAATCCAAAAACACATTCAGAGACTAGTAATAATTGCATCTCATATATAATAATTTTCATGTGTGAATGAACAGATATGAGTGACAGGTGAAAATAAATGTAGAAATCTGAGATGTGACATGGGCTAAGGCAGGGGGAAAAGAGGAGGCTTTTATTGGAGAAAGCAAGAGAGAATGAAAAAAAAAAAAAACCCACAAAAAATACTGCATAAATTCCCTGAAAATAAAATGATGGCATTTGAGGGACAAAATAAATATGACTCATAGTTTCAAAATGTAGAGTATGTAGGCTTTAAAATTAAATTTAGGTCTAGAATTTCATCATATTTGATGACTAAATATTTATATCCAGTTATTTGAAGAAATAAACATAATGTTCTTTAATTAGTTGAAAAACTACACAGTATTTCTAAGTGCCTAAGAATGAAATGTGTATGTGTTTGAATGTGTGCTATATATTGGGGGAGGATGGTGATTAGGTGAAAGGCTCTGTCTATGTGTTTTCAAAATGATATAGTTTTACAATCTCTTAAATAATATTGGAGCTTTTAAAGCTCAAAGTGAATTTGTAAATACTAATGACACCTAAACCAGAAATAGTTGGGTAATGTTAGAACTTAACAGGAGTAATCTGCTATTTTTAAATAAACCCAAAACATAAGGTTTCATAAGACCTAATTAGCTCTTATTATTAGCTCTTATTATTATATTTAATACTTGTAAGAAACATTAGTAAAGCTTGCAAGGTGTTAGCAAAAACTACAGTGAATATTTAAATTAAAAAAAAACATTTATTATAGTAAAAGGCACATTGCCACTAATCTCTCTCACTTTTAACGCACTTATCCCATTGTTCTTGTCGCTTTGTGAAATAGTTTTGGAAGTCCTCTTTCATGAATGTCTTTAGTTGAGCTGTCATGCCTTTCTTGATGTGCTGAGTCATTTTGACTTTGGGGAAGAGCCAGAAGTCACATGGCGCCATAAGGAGGATGAGGACGAATCATACTGTTTTTATTTGACAGATATTGCCATATACCAGAAGTGATGTGTGACACGGAGCCTGTAATCACAAAATATGGTGAATGCTGCTGCCGAGTGCCATCTAAGGGAAAGGCAGGGATCTTCAATATGGGAAGTGGTGCGTCGAACCTCAATGATAGTGTGTGACAAGTTTCAACCTGTTCGGTGTAGTTGGATGTGAGTTAAAGCTGAGATAAGGTGTGTTTTAAAGTGTGCAATAAATCATCCTCCATCTTACCAATGCTCCATGTCACACATCGCTTCTGGTACAGCAATTCCTGTCAAATAAAAACATTATATGTGTCCTCATGCACCTTATTCACTGAATCTGGCACCATGTGACTTCTGGCTTTTCCCCCAAGACAAAATGATTCAGGACATCGAGGCAGTTATGACAGTGCAACTAAAGACACTCTCATAAAAGGACTTCCAGAACTGCTCCAGAAAGTGGCAAGAACCAAGGGCTAAGTGTGTTCAAAGTGAGAGGGAGTATTTTGAGGGGGATTAATGGCAATGTGTCTTTTACTGTAATATACATATTTTTAAATTTTAACATTCACCATATTGTTCAATCATACCTCACACTGTTAAGTTTCTAAATGAAGTCAAAGAAAACATAAAGTGTTGTGTAGATTGCCAATTTTATGGTGACAATATGCTCATGGTGACATGACCATGCTATAAAGAGGCTGCAGACGAGTTCATGTTCTCATTCTGCCATCTACTAGATATATTACTATGGAAAAGTTACATAAGTTCTTAAGGTTTTGTATTTGTAATATGGACATATTCTTAATATTCATCTCATGGAGTTTTTTGAGAATCAAATGCTCTAAGATGGTACTCATAAATCATTCAACATGACAAATTTGAAATGCTCAACATATTTCTGCATTCATAACGAAAACTAAGAGCTATATTGCAGACACTATACAGTATTTTTAACATTTTGACTAAATTATTTTTTGCAATTTTATTGAGATATAATTGGCGTGTAACAATGGCAATTTTAAGGTATATAACATGATTTGATACAAGCATATATTGTGAAATGATGACCACAAAAGTTTTAGTTAAAGCTTCCATCATCTCATATAATTACCTTTTCTGTGTGTTTGGTAAGAACATTTAAGATCTACTCTCTTAGCATTGTACAACTTTTTATTACTGTTAAAAGCCACTAAATAATACCCTATTTAATTATTTGCAACAAATTATTTTATTAAAATTGGAAAGATATGAAGGATTTATCATTTTTCTATAAATAGGTATTTATCATACTTGGAAATCATCTCAAGTTTTAAGAGAATTATATTTTATAAGACAGATATCTATGATCACTTTTGTTAAGTGTCTCAGAAGTTATTGAAGATAGTTATGTGGACATTTTTCAATATATTAAACTAAAAATAAACCTGAGAGTGAATTAGAACTTTGAAAATAAAATTAGTGAGAATTGAAACTGAAGTAAGGTCCTGTCTCTGTGTTAAACAATGATCGAACTAAACAAAATTAACCTAGTTTCTTGCTCCAAGAAATTCTTGCTCCTGGAATCTAAGACTGAACCAACTAAAGAGCCTATTTACCAAGACTAACAATTTGCTTATATATGTCTTTGTATTACTGTTCACATTAACCCAAAACTGAACTCTACTCAATTGGAACTATTTATCTACCTTGCAAGGCCTGTCTTAAAAGTATTCAGCCCAGTTCCTAACACTGGTTAACTATTCTACCCTAATTTCTTATTCTGAGACATTATTAACTCTAAGTGATGTATTCTCCTACTGCAATAGGTCTAATAAACTTAGCTTTGCTTTGTTAACAATTTTTTTCTAGAGATTTTTAGGGAGTTGACATCAATTTTTAAGACATGATTTATAGGATTTAGAGAGATAAGATTTGAATACCTTATACCCTCATGATGGTAAAAGGCTGAGTGTTCTTTTTGGTGTGCAGATAAATCTGAATATGTGCAGAACAAATGAAACAAACTATCATGCTTTGATCTAGGAGTCATGTGCCATTCAAAGCCACCCAGTGCATTGTTCTCTAGCAAATGGAAGTCAAGGGACAGATATCTAATTGTGAATCAATAGGAAAGAATACCATTAGAATTGCTTCCACCCTTCTACAACTAAAACCAGGAGAAAATCCAATTAATTACATTATATTCTACAATATACTGACAATAAATTATGCTATACTTAGGGGTCTACAGAAAAGTTGTTAAGATAGATCAGCATTCCTGTGCTATGATATGCCCCTTGACCTTTGAATGCTTCCCTGAAATAGCATTTGGTTCCCTGCCAAGGACACAGAGAAAAATCTTAAACTGCCCTGGCTTCCACATCTAAGAAATTGAAATAGTACTGACAATCTTAATGTGGTTTAAGAAGATTCGAAATAGAATTGCAATGATGATAAGAGTAAATCTTTCACTTTCTAGATGGGCGTTCTTACTGTTGTGGACCGGTGGATGAAGGTTCTGGAAAAACACTTTGGAGGAATGATTGAACCAAAAGGAATATTTTGGCTGGAGAGGCATCATTCCTCCAAATGTGAGTTATTTGCTACCTTCTCACCAGGAAAATGAATCCTTGTGAGCACTGCGTATAGATGCAGTGGGGGAAAGAAAATAGGAGAGTGACAGCACATTGTGTTGCAGTGTGTCCTGGGTATAATGGTTAAACTGTAAAATTCAGAATGAAATCCTGTGGCTTTATCTTCCATATATAAAACTAGTACCCCAGGTTATACATCTGTTGTTGTATGAAATAACCAATTAACAGAAAAACTCAGCATATTCGACTTCCCAAACCTGATGTCAAAAGGACACTACTTACATGAATTTCTGAGTTTTATATTGGTAATTCATTTAAAAGTATTTACTAAATGACTATTATACTACCATCCCTAAAGTGATGGCTTTTAATATTAAAGTAGAAAAGCTATGTCTCAATAAACAGGTACTCTTATCATTTTATTCTGTTTATCTTTGGAAAGCTTCTATATCAAAAGCCTTGTCTTGATTAAACTGTAAATCAAAAGTCATTGATTGTTCCTTTTGTTCATACAAAACTTATTGTGTTTCTGTCCATTTAGGGTGAAAGTATCAATGGCTTGGCTTTCTAAAGAGGGCTTTACTACTCTTCCTTGATGGGGATTTAGTGATTCCACCTCCCTCATCACTCACTCGGCAGCTATCCTCCCAGCTTTTGATCACGATGCTAATTTATCCTAAACCCATCCCTAAGAATAAACCATCTGTCTAGATTTCTTCATCAGTAGTTGTTACAATTAGGCAAGGATTTGTCGGTTAGTTATTTTTATTCATAACCACATTAATGCGCTCCAAAGTAATCAGCTCGTATTATGTGGCCTTGCATGCAGGGAGCACAAACTGGCAGCTTGTTTGGTTTATCTAGGCTCATGCGTGTGAGGCAGCTGTTCGGCATTTAGTTAATAAAATCCTCTTCCTCCGGGGAACTGTGCTTTGTCCATTCACAAGGAGACACATGTAGCCTATAGTTCAACCTTGGAAGCATTTTAAATCACTCTTCTTCTTCTTCTTCTTCTTCTTCTTCTTCTTCTTCTTCTTCTTCTTCTTCTTCTTCTTCTTCTTCTTCTTCTTCTTCTTCCTCCTCCTCCTCCTCCTCCTCCTCCTCCTCCTCCTCCTCCTCCTCCTCCTCCTCCTCCTCGTCCTCTCCCTCTCCCTCTCCCTCTCCCTCTCCCTCTCCTTCTCCTTCTCCTTCTCCTTCTCCTTCTCCTTCTTCTTCTTCTTTTTTTTTTTTAATGAAGTCAGCTCCAGAATTTTAGTGGACAGGTTCTCCGAAAATAGCTAACTAACATGACATAACTTGGTGACTGTGTTTCCTCATTTTCTTGAAGAGAGGGGTTTAATACTCTTCATATTCTGTTTTTGAGCTAAATCACATTGACTGCAGTGTTAGTAAGTAAATAATCTTTGAGCATTTAAACTATTCAGCTTCTAAACTATCTTTTGTTCAGTGTATCTATTTCACTTTTTTTTTAATCAGGGAGGGGTCTTATCTGTCTTTTTCAAAAATTGAAGAAATGAAAATAGGAGACTAAACCTTTTGTCATTTGACTGTGTCCCTGCCAAAAGATCATATCAATGAAAACTCATTCAAAGACTTCATTAAAATTCAGTCCCTAGACAGGCAAATTTAATTGGCATAAAATCAAGATACATAGTTATTTAAATTATGAACATTTCTAGAAACAAACTTATGATGAAAGGCATCTATTTATATTGTCTCATTCCATTATGTTGGAAATTACAATAAAAACCAATACTATGTATTACTGCTATAAAAGAAGTGAATATAAAATTATGAATATGTAGCATCTTTAGAACAGACAAGTTTATTTAAAATACCTTTAATGCCCTTTGGCTCATTTTTATTGAAAAGCAGCTTCTTTATCTAAAAGATAAAGTTTTTCTTTATGAAGAGTCCAGTTCAAGTCTAAAATATATTGTGACAAACCACCTGGTGTTTATAGCACAGACAGCTTTTGATGTTAAAAAATGGCAAAATAAAACTTAAATAAAAATTATTGAAAATTAATATGTGTACACTTACCATAAGCATGGGGAGAGGTGTAAGACTTGGTTCATGTGAGTTCACCGAAACCATATTCAATAGGAAGCCAGAGTGTGAAAATTAATTTAAGTATTAGTAAAAACACAATGAAAAGAGCAACGCATGTTTCTCAATACCCTGCATTTCTCTGTTGTTCCATTCACATGGCACATTTTTCTTACTACCCAGGGACATTGAGTGGTATGTCTTGACAGTACTGTGGTTCTCTGGGAATAAGATAAGTACTTTCAGAATCTCAGAAAAAAAGGGTTTATACTTCATTAAAATTCAACGCACTATAGAACTGCTGACACTCTGCTTTTCATTTGCCAAAAGACACCTTGGGCTGAGGTTATTTTTCTTATTTTAAGATTGGTATTATTATTATTGCAGGTATGTGCTAGTCCATGACAATGTGAATAGACTTGTAAGCATAAAACATCTAACGGCATTGTGTAATTTTAGAAATGTTATCATGCTTCTTTTTTAATGTAAATGTATCTACTTACATTTTTATTCTTTTATGTTGCTGTTTTAACTATTAATTTTCTGTTACCAGGTAAAATGAATAAGAGTTTCTAAAAACTGTCTGTATTGATGGTTTATATTAGTGGTTATAGTAAAGCAATTGGTTCATTCAAAAACATGGGGCCAGTCGAGTGGTGTGGTGGTTAAGTGCTGGCTTAGGAAGCCAGTGGCCCCAGTTCGGGTCCCACATATGAGGGCCAGTGACATTGCCCTCAAAAAAAAAAAAAGGACAGATCCTCCAGACAGAAAATCAACACGGACATAGTGGCCTTAAATGACACTTTAGACCAGCTAGATTTAATTGATATTTTTAGAGCATTTCACTCCAAAGCTACAGAATATACATTCTTCTCAAGTGCACATGGAACATTCTCCAAGATAGACCACAAAACAAGTCTCAACAAATTTAAGAAGATTGAAATCATATCAAGCATTGTGGTCTTCTCTGACCACAATGCTATGAAACTAGAAATAAATTATAAGAAGAAATCTGGAAAGCTTACAAACATATGGAGGCTAAATAACATGCTACAAATAGTGAGTGGGTCAAAAATGAGTGCAAGGAGGAAATCAAAGATACCTTGAGACAAACGAAAATGAAAAATCACGACCCAAAATCTCTGGGATGCAGTGAAAGCATTCCTACGGGGGAAGTTCATAGCAGTGCAGGCCTACGTTAAAGAAGGAAGAAAAATCTCAAATCAACAGACTCTCTTTACACCAAAGGGAACTCTAAAAAAAAACAGCAAAACAAGCCTAAAGGGAGTATAAAGAAGGAAATAATAAAAACCAGAGCAGAAATAAATGAAATAGAGAACAAAAAAACAATACAAAAGATCAATGAAATCAAGAGTTGGTTTTTTGAAAAGATAAACAAAATCAACAAACCCTTAGCCAGACTCACCAAGAAAAAGAGAGAGAGGACCCAAATTAATAAAATCAGAAATGAAAGAGGAGAAGTGACAACAGATACCACAAAAATAGAGAAAATTTTAAGAAAATACTATGAGTAACTATATGCTAACAAATTCAACAATCTGGAAGAGATGGATAAATTTCTAGAAGCATACAATCTACCAAGTCTGAACCAAAAAGAAACAGAAACTCTGAACATACTGATTACTGCGAAAGAAATTGAATCAGTAATCAACAATCTTCCAACAAACAAAAGCCCTGGACCAGATGGCTACACAGGTGAATTTTACAAAACATTCAAAAAAGAATTAGTACCTATTCTCCTCAAACTATTCCAAAAAATACAGAAGGAGGGAAGGCTCCCAAACTCTTTCTATGAAGCCACTATCACTGTGATTCCTAAGTCAAAGATATTACAAAAAAGGAAAACTACAGGCCAATATCCCTAATGAACATAGATGCAAAAATTCTCAACAAAATACTAGCAAACCGAATTCAGCATCTCATTAAAAAGATCATACACCATGATCAAGTGGGATTCATTCCTGGTATGTAAGGCTGATTCAATATCCGCAAATCAATTAATGTAATACATCACATTAACAAGATGAAAACTAAAATCATATGATCATATCAATAGATGCAGAAAAGGCATTTGACAAAATCCAGCAGCCATTTATGATAAAAACTTTTAGCAAAGTGGGAATAGTGGTATCATATCTCAACAAAATAAAAGCCATATATGATAAGCCCACAGCAAACATCATACTCAATGGGGAAAGGCTAAAAGCTTTCCCCTTAAGATCAGGAACAAGATAAGGCTGCCCACTTTCACCACTTCTATTTAACATAGTTCTGGAAGTTCTAGCCACAGCAATCAGACAAGAAAATGAAATAAAGGCATCCAAATTGGAAAAGAGGAAGTAAAGTTGTCATTATATGCAGATGACATGATACTATATAGAGAGAATCCCAAAGACTCCACCAAAAAACTGCTAGAACTGATTCACAAATTTGGTAAGGTAACAGGATACAAAATTAATATTAAGAAATCAGTGGCATTTCTATACACCAATAATAAACTATCAGAAGAAGAAATCAGGAAATCAATCCCTTTTACAATTGCTTCAAAAACAATAAAATATCTAGGAATCAATTTAACTAAAGAAGTAAAAGAACTGTACTCATAAAATTATGAGACACTGAAAAGAGAAATCAAAGAAGATACAAATAAATGGAAATACATACCATGCTAATGGATAGGGAGAATTAATATAGTAAAAATGTCAATACTACCTAAGGCAATATATAGATTCAATGCAATTCCAATCAAACTACCAAAGACGTTTTTCTCAAAAATAGAACATAGAATCCTAAAATTTATACGGAGCCACAAAAGACCCCAAATAGCTACAGCAATGTTGAGAAATAAGAAAAAGTGGGAAGCATCACACTACCTGACATCAAAATATACTACAAGGCTACAGTAATCAAAACAGTATGGTACTGGCATAAAAACAGACACATAGACCAATGGAATAGAATAGAGAGCCCAGGAATAAACCCATCCATATATGGTCATTTAATCTATGACAATGGAAGCGAGAATTTACATTGGAGTAAAGATAGTCTATTTAGTAAATGGTGCTGGGAAAATTGGACTGACACGTGCAAAAAAAATGAAAATGGACCACCTACTTACACCATATAGAGAACAAACTCAAAATGGATTAAAGACTTAAATGTAAGACCTGAAACCATAGAATGCCTAGAAGAAAACATAGTGAGTAAGTTTGCAGACATTACCCTGAGTAATATTTTTACTGATATAGCCCCTCGGGCAAGGGAAATAAAAGAAAAAATGAACATATGGGATTACATCAAACTTAAAAGTTTTTTCACAGCAAAGGAAATCATCAATAAAACAAAAAGGTAGCCTACTGAATGGGAGAAGATATTTGCCAACGATATATCTAATAAGGGGTTGATATCCAAAATTTATAAAACAGTCGTGCAACTCAACACCAAAAAAAACAAACAACCCAATTTAAAAATGGGCAGAGGATATGAAGAGGCATGTCTCTAAAAAGGACAGATGGCCAACAGTCATATGAAAAAATGTTCAATCATCAGAGAAATGCAAATAAAAACCACAATGAGATACCACCTCACTCCAGTCAGAATGGCTATCATCAACAAATCAACAAACAACAAGTGCTGGTGAGGGTGTGGAGAAAAGGGAACCCTGCTGCACTGTTGGTGGGACTGCAAATTGGTGCAGCTATTATGGAAATCAGTATAGAGGTATCTCAAAAAACTGGAAATGGAACTGCCGTATGACCCAGCAATTCCACTCTTGGGTATTTACCCAGAGGAATCCAAGACGCTCATTCGAAAAAAAAAAATGCACCCCTGTGTTTATTGCAGTGCTATTTACAATAGCCAAGACATGGAAACAACCGAAATGCCCATCGGTAGATGACTGGATTAAGAAACTGTGGTACATTTATACAATGCAATATTACTCTGGTATAAAGAAGAATGAAATCGTACCGTTTGCAATGATATGGATGGACTTAGAGACTATTATGTTAAGTGAGATAAGTCAGTCAGAGAAAGACAAATACCATATGATCTCACTTATATGTGGAATTTGAAAAACTGAATGAATGAGCAAAGAAAACAGAAACAGTCTCATAGATAAAGAGGAAAAACGGGGTTGCTAGTTGGGAGGGGGGTGGGGATGAGGGAGAAGGGGAAGGGATTAGACAGCATAAATAGTTAACTACAGTATTGTCACAAGGATATGAAAGACAGTTCGGGGAATATAATAATGTAACATTTTTGTGGGGTGTCAGATGGTCACATGTCTTGTTAGGGAGACCACTTCATGGATGGAGTAGAGGCTTGATCACTGCACTGTATACCTGAAATTAATGTATAATATTGTACACCAACTGTAATTGAATATATAGATAGTCATAGGATGTGGATTATACGGTGGAAGGGAGTCAAAGGAATTTAATAGATAGTATGATATGGGGGTGAGGAGTAGGGTGGAAAATTGGGGGAGAGGAGTTGTCACTTTGAGGAGTAAAAAGTATAACTATTGCACTGTGTTGTACACCTGAAGCTAATAAAAAAAATGAAACTACCTCCCCCCCACACACACACAGCACACGCAATATAAAGAAAAAATGAAACCATGAAAAATAACAAAAGTGGTATCTATACCTATAATACCTATACACAAACAACAAAAGGGTCCATTGAGCAGAGATTTTGAAGGTAGACTACCAAGAGTAGGTTGGAAGTCAGGGACTTATTTAGAAAGTAAGCAGAAAGTAAAGACACTGTTCACATCTCAGAACTTTTATGGAACTCATGGCAAACGGAAAAGTTAGAAAATGTCCCTTCAAGACATGAGTCAGACATAAGGTTTCTTGTGGAAAGTACCATGGCTATGACTCATAAAAATGGCATCTGGCAATTTAAGAGCTAAACTGGTTCCATAAAATTCTCACTTAAAACCAAAAAAGATAACTAATAACAACCAGGTATATATTAAACTGTTTTAGTTCATAGATTTCAAACTTCTTACTTTAACATCAAAAACAAGAAATAATTCTATCTTTCTAAATGTTCATGAATATTGAAGGTATGTTGGATTGGCTCATATCAAAAGTTTAATCTCTATCAAAAGGTTAAAAACTCCGTAAAAACATCATATTCTACCAGAAAGCAGCAAGGCTTGAAATTAATAAAAGAATAAAGAAAATTACAATATTTGAAAGTAATAAAAGTTTTCTGGATAGATGTTATCAACTTAAGTAATCAATACTGTGTTCACTTTTTTTGTAGTGTTTGAATTTCTGATTTTATTTTTTGTTATTCCTCAAACTCACCTTTCATATTCTTTAGTAGCTTTTCCATTGGGTTGACTAAATACTTGGCTGTTCTGATGAATATTTTAATTCTGCATTTATATTTAAAATATGATCTTTATACAGATAATGCATCTTATAGACTTTAGAGAATAGAATAAGCAAAGAGAACAACAAAAAAGACATATATTCTAATATCCAAAAGCAACTATCATAACTACTGATAATATGTTTGTATATAGTCAGTTGTATGTATATCCTTTAGCATAAATTTTTCCATTGTAGCATCTGTACTGTAACACCCTACTGTTAGTCTTGTCAAGTAATTATACCTTCTCTTCAAAAACAATTTCTATGAATTCATAACAATTATTGTAAAGGTCTACAATGATTTATCTACCCATTCATTATTTTATTGTTTGATATCTGGGTATTGGAAAAAGTTAATGTTGTTATTATTATTGTTATTATTATTATTAATGTTATTTTGGTTCTTTTATTCAAGAATGCAGAATCAGTGACCTTTTTTAGTGGAGTTTGTAATTCTAAAATTGCATTCCTTGATATTTCATAAAATTGTAGGTTGTTTGCCTGAGTGGTACATTAAATATTTTTATTCCTCAAATTGAAGAATGTATGTGAAACATTCATAATTGTCATTTTGATACTAGTGTCAATAGGTCTAGTTATCAGCATGTCTGATATAAAACGTGAAATAGTGACATAGGGGATTACATGGTCTGTGGTTTAAAACAAAAACAAAAAATAACTTCATTTCCTTTGACATTGTTCCTCTCTTCCTCTTTATGTAAAATATCATTTTACAACTATACAATATATTATATTTTTCTTTTGTTGGCTGAAGTGTGCAGTGTTTAAGTCATTTTATCTTCTTTTAATTTTAATCATTTCAGTTAAATTGGCAGCTTGAAATGACGTTTTGACATGGAGATCCTGTGATATTAATCAATGTCTTTACCTCCAGGCTCAGCCTTTGTTATTTATTAGCTCCAAGGTTATTTGAAATGCTTGCCCTAGATCCCAACATCTAAGAAAAATATTCAAATCCTTCCTATTCCTATTAAATAAAGACAGCCTTAATTTAAAATCTCTTCACTTGCTATCAGATGGTTTCATAATGCATTAAATAGTATCAGGAACATGGTCTTGTCTAATAACATTTGTTTGAATACTTGTCCCTCATATCGTGTCTTTGACAGTTTCATTATAAATTCGCTGAGGGACTTAGAGAATGTTGAAGAATAATGTTGGAATTTAGTCCTAATTTATTCATTAACCAACAAGCGTGTGTTATGGTCAACCACGGATCAGAAACCAAGGTTGGCATTAGGGTTTCAAAGTATTATAGTTATATACAGACCTGTGCCACCTAATGACAGGGATATGTTCTGATCAATGAGTCATTAGGTGATTTCCTCACTGTGTAAACATGATAGAGTACACTTACAGATGCTATAGCCTCTTGCACACCGAGGCTATATGGTACAGCCTATTGATCCTAGGCTACAAACCTGTGCAGCATGTTCCTGTACTGAATGCTGTAGGCAGCTGTAACACAATGGTTAGTATATGCATATCTAAACATATCTGAACATAAAATAGGTGCACTAAATACATGCTATGCAAGATTTTAAAAAAGGATACACCTGGCACTTACCATGAATGGATCTTGCATGATTAGAAGTTGCTCTGGATGAGTCAGCGAGGGAGTGAAGGCCATTATTGTAGCTTACTGTAGACTTTATAAATACTATATATCTAGGCTACACTACATTTATAAAACATGTTTTCTTTCCTTCTCAATAATAAATTAAGCTTAGATTACTGTGACTTTATAATCTTATGAGATCAACAATGTATATGAAGTTTGTCTTTGACCAAAATATCATTATGTAGTGAGTGACTGTATGTATTGCCTGGTATGGAGTTAGACATTTGGCTGTAGACACAGACAATTACAATTATAATGCACTTTGAAAGTGGTTTTATAATTTGCTAGAGGCTGGGATAGGCCCTTCAGGAACTCCGCCTCTATTTACTAGTTATGTTAAGTGGGGCAAATTAATTTGCCTAAGTCAGTGGTCAAATATATAAAATGGAAATTATAACTGTACATAACCCATGGAGTTGCCGTGAGGGTTAAATGACATTCTTACATAAGAAGTTTAGCACAAATTCTGGTACATAGTAAACATTAAATACATGTAAATTATTACTAACACCTTTTATGGGAGAATGAAATATACAGCCTTGTGAAAAGCTGGACCTTGAGTGGCTTACACCATTGCTTGATATGATGAAGGCTTTGCAGAGAAGGAAATAACTGAGCTGTGATTATAGGGATAAGTAGGAATTTACCTTAGAGAAGGGGAGAGAGGGCTTTCACAGAGAGGGTACAGCTAGAACAAAAGCATGAAAAAGTAAAAGTGTATGACATGACTATCTGTGAATCATCAAAAGTAGAAAGTAAATAAATTGCTGCTTAACAAAATGTTGATGGTTCTATAAATTACTGTTAGTCTATGAAAGGTGTTGGCAATTTTTCATGCAAAGGGTGAGATAGCAAATATTTTAGTCTTTGGGAGCCAAACAGTTTCTGTCACAACTTCTCAACTCTGCTGTGGTAGTGGGAAAACAGCCATAGACAATACATAAACAAATGAGTGTGGCTGTGTTCCAACAAAACTTTATTTACAGAAGCTCAAACTGAATTTTAAATTATTTTATTTATTTATTTTTTAAATTTTATTATTTTTTTAAAGAGGGAGAAGAATTTTAAATAATTTTAATGTGTCATAAAATATTATTATATTATTACTATTATTTTGATGTTTTCAACACCTTACAAGTATAAAATACATTCTTTGCTCATGGGCTATACAAAAACAGTCTGTGGGCCAGATGTGGACTGTAGATCATAGTTTGTCAATCTCTAGCCTATATAATGAAATCTTATGCAGCATTTAAAATATTGTATTGATTTAGAAGAATACTTAGTAGTATGCCAAAGTGTACGTGCTTAATAATCTTATGCATAAAAAAAAGACTGACAGAAAATGCACCAAAAAAGTCAATAGTAGCTTATTCTCAGTGCTACAGATTGTATTACATTATAGTAGTTGTTTATTTTCCATTCTTTCCCAAATTCTAAGTTGAGCATGAATTAATTTTAACATTTTAAATATAGCCTTTATATTTTAATATGTACTCAAAGTTGTTAATTGATAAGTGGTTCAATGTGTTTTCAGTACATTTTCATTCAAAATAAAATTCAAATATTCAAAATCAAAATAAAATCTATATGCCCAAACTTTGCTCAGGCTGGGCATTGAACTGCTGTTGCTCAGAGCTCAGCTCGCACTCTTGAGCGAGCTCTTAACCAACTGAGCCACTCGGCTGGCCCTACATTTTTTTCTTTTATATTTGCTTTTACCATTTTAATTTGCAGGGAATAAAAAAAATGACTGGTCACAGATGAGTTTGGGAATTTAACATATATAAAATATATGTTAATATTCAGGATTTTCTTAACCTTCTAGTCTGCCTTGCATCACACACACAGTTGTTCTGGGAAAATAATATCAGATGGTGGCAATTAGTCCTGAACATTATTGACATTTGCTCATGAGGGAAGAAGTGGATACTGGTAAATGGGAGCCCAAAGAAAATACAAGAGAGATCAGGGTTTTAGGTAAACACAAACTTTGTGAAGAAATTATTTTGTTTATCCTACCTTAAAATCCCCAAAATAGACAAATAAAAGCTCCTTAGAAACAGAATCATTGAAAATGAAATATGGTAATTCTAAGAAACATAACCAATTTCAGGGTCATTCATTCACAAGTACTTATGAAATCTCAACTATGGTCTAGACATTGATATAATCACTGAATATAACATTGAAAAAAAGTCACCACATCTAATGTGGAAAGAATCCCTTTAAATCAAGAATGAGGCAAGTATCCCTACTACCACCACTTGTACTCAACACAAACATCCCAGTTGGTACAATAACAGTAACGAAATAATTTCAAAAGCCCAAAGGTTAACAAAATATATATATATATATATATATATATATATATATATATAATATAAATGTCATTGCTTGTCCATATACTCCACAAAAACCACAAGAATCTATAAATTATTAACAATAATAGAAATATTCAACAATGTAGCTAGATTGAAGGCCAATATAAAATCAATTTTGTTCCTACACAACGAAAGTTGAAACTAGTTCCAGATCTTAATGGTCAGACCTCATATATATATATATATATATATATATATATATATATATATATATATATATATATATATATATATATATATACCAGGGTGCCAAAAAAATGTATACACATTTTGAGAGATGTTATCTATGCTCAAGCAGTAGTTCGCCATAATTAGAAGTGTCTGGACACTGATGGTAACAACTTTGAGCACCTTTGTAACACAGAAGTCAAATGTGACTTGTATTCATCTTTTGTTATCGGTATATACTATTACAATTAATACAGTTTTTTCCTTTCTTAAAGTGTGTATACATTTTTTGGCACCCTGTGTTTGTGTGTGTGTGTGTGTGTGTGTGTGTGTGTGTGTGTGTGTATAGCAATAGCTATACATGAATCAACAATTACTTTAAATGTAAGTGGATTAAATGCTCCAATCAAAAACTAGGTTGTCTGCATGAATAAGAAAACAAGACCCTTACATATACTGCCTATAAGAGACTCACTTCAGATCACAAGACACATACAGACTGAAAGTAAAGGGATGGGACAAAGATATTCCATGAAAATGGAAACAAACAAACAAAAAAAGGTGTGGTAGCAATACCTATACCAGAAAAATAGACTTTAAAACAAAGGTTATAACAAGTGACAAAGAAGGGTCCAATAATCCCACTTCTGGATAATGATCCAAAGATACCCCAAATGCTACTTTGAGGGGATGTGTACATCCACATGTTCATTACAACATTGTTTACAATGGCCAGATGTGCATGCAGCCTGGGTGTCCATTGATGGATAAATGGATAAAGAGTAGGTGGTACAGATATACAATGGAATATTGCTCAACCATGGAAGGGAATGGGTTCTTGCCATCTGTGGTGGCATGGATGGATCTGGAGGGTATTGTGCTGAGTGAAGTATGTTAGACAACGGAAGACAGATACAATGTGATTTTGTTTATATGCAGAATCTAAAGAACAAAATAAACAAACAAACAAAGCAGAAACCGATACATAGATCAGGGACTGTTTTGATGGTTGCCAGATTTGAGTGGGGGGTAGACAATGAGTGAAAAAGGGGAAGGGATTAAGAAGTACAAATTGGTTGTTACAAAGTAGTCATGGGGATGTAGGGTATAGCATAAGGGAGGCACTAAATAATATTGTAATAAGTATATATATATATATATGGTATCAGATGGGCACTAGATTTACTAGGGTGATAGATGGGAGGGAGTTTGGGGGACAGGGTGAAAAGGTAAAGGCATTAAGAAGTACAAATTGGTAGTTAGAAAATAGTCATGGAGACATAAAGTAAAACATTGAGAATATAGTCAATAATATGGTAATAAGTATTTTAGTGCCAGGTGGTCACTTGACTAGTTAGGGGGAACACTTCTTAAGTTATATAAATGTCTAACCACTACTTTGTACACCTGAAGTTAATATAATATTGAATGTCAACTGTTATTGAATGTTAAAAAGGGGAGGGTGAAAAGTGAAGGGGAATAAAACATTTAAATTTCCAGGTATAAAACAAGTAACTCATGGGGATGTAATGTACAGCATAAGGAATATGGTCAATAATATTGTGATAGCGTGGTATGGTGTCATATGGTGCTGGACTTATCATGATGATCACGTCTTCAGGTATATACATTTTGAATAACTATGGTGTACCCTTGAAACTAAAAAATATTTTATGTTAGCTATATTTTAATAAAAATCTTTAAAAAATAAAATAGACAACTCAATCTAAAAATGATGGCAAAGGATCTTAATATCAAAAGAAGATATACAAACTACTTATTAATATCAAAAGAAGATATACAAACTGCTATTTAATAAGAAGAATGATCACCATCATTAGAAACTAGGAAAATGCAAATTAAAACTACAATGAGCTATGATTTTTCACCCAATAGAACAGCTATAATAAAAAAGACAGACAGTAACAAGTGTTGGAAAGATTTTAGAGACACTAGAGCCCTCATGTGTAGATAGAGGGGATGTAAAATGATACAGTCACTTTAGAAAACAGTTTGGCAGCTTTAAAAGTTAAAGTTATCAGATGACCCAGGAGTTCCACTCTGAGGTATCTAGCTAAGAGAAATGAAAAACATAAATCCACTTGAGGATGTGTGTATAAATATTTATAATAACCAAAAGTTGAAACAATCCAACATTTCCATCCATTGGTGAATAGGTATTTTCATTTTATCCATGCAGTGGAATGTATTCAGCAATAACTAGGAACATGCTACAACATGGGTGAACTCCCAAAACAGTATGAAAGATGCCAGATGCATAGGTACTCACACTGTGTGAGTTCATTTCTACAAAAATCTATATAGACAGAAAACAGATTAGTAATTTCCATGAGTGAGAGTGAGAGCAGGACTTGACTGCAGCAGACATGAACGATACTTTGGGCATGAGGCAAATGTTCAAACTATATTGTGATGTTGTCACAATTCAGTTAAATGTACTATACATTACTGGATTGTATACATATATGGGTGCATTTTGTGGAATATAAATCACTTGTATACCTCAATAAAGCTGTTAAAATGTGTGAGTTGATCAAAGCAAATAAGAGAACAGGCTCCTTGTGATACAGAAAAAAACCACCTTGAATCCCACCCTTATTACAAATATCACAGTTAGCTGCTTTTTCATGTTCCTAAATCTAGACCTATGAAACAAATGTGAAAATAAAATTAAATGCAAGCAAGTTTTCAGCACATAACAGAGCATAACAGCACTCTGATTGTAGTTTAAAACAGTGTTTTTGTTTTGTTTTGTTTTGTTTTTTTACATTTAAGAGATGGGTGGCATCTCTGTCAGGCTCTCTACCATAGGTATTATATCTCTATCCCCAGCTTTTGATTAAATATCAAGTAGCAGTGAGTTTGAGGTTATAATCCTTGACAAGTATCTGGAGTGCAGTTATTCTATGTGGCTGGTTAGGTTGGGAACCATCAGCTTTAACAGTCAATGAGCTGGCATCAGGATTATTCTTTTCTTGAAGAGGTTAAGAACATTGAAAAAACACATGCTGGAATAGAAAGGAGTTAATTTTATTTCCACTTAGATCATTGGATCTCCAGGAATTTTGAAGGAGATGATGCACACAAGGGACGTCCTAAAATTGACTAGTGCACTGTTGTCACTCAATGAATTAGCTATCATTATTATTATTTACAAGTAATTCATTGGTAATAATGACCCTTTGGGTAGAAAAAGTGTTAGAAAAAAATTTAGAGAGAAATCTGTTTTTCAGTAGTAAAGAGACCTGAGTATTTCACACAAGGGAAAAGAACCAATATTCAACATATCCTGTATTTTTTTTTCTCCTTAGCTCCAAGAAGCAAATATTACAAGTTGTTTTGAATCTTATTTTGGAAATCATCTGAAGACAACTATTGTTCGATGATATTTCTCACTTTGGATGGAAATACACTTAGAGTGAGGGAAAGTCTACAAAACCTAGACTACCTGGGGCTGTATTTGGTTGACAAATGATCTATGCTCTGTGTATTTTCTCCACATAAGAAGAGTTTACTAGATATAAGTTAATAGATTATCTGAGTTCCAAGAAAATTTATGTTGCTTTTTTAAATTACTGGCATCCATTATTAATTATTTACTCTGAAATTTGTAATAGAGATCTTGGTTTTTTACCAGATGACTCCTTACAATCTCATAGGCAAAAAATTGATGTAGCTTTGAATTTTATCACTTAAACTATTGATTGACTACATCATGGAGACATTAAAATATATTAACAATCAAAATTTGTCTACAGATTGATAACACAGCATGACAGAATCACAGAGATGTAAGAGTTTAGATTTGGGGACCAAATTGCTCCTGTTATGGGGATAATTAAACAATTTCAGTCCCGGGGAAGACTGCTTCGGCTGGCAGCTTGACTGTATTAACATATGAACTTGTTTTGCAAGCAAATTAGTAAACAATCTGTTAAATATAATTAATTTGGTTTGTACACATTGTTCCTCCACTTTTGATTTACCAAATAATTCTCATCTCCACTTAAACATAGAGTAGCGATTGCAAAATATTAGCTACGGTTTAAATGACGCAAATAAGAAATTGAGCAAAAACTGTTCTTACTTCACTGTCCCATGATATTGGCATATTGTTTGTTCTTAGTTGTATTGTCACCATTAAGGATGTTCCTTAAAACCACATCACAATTAATTTACCTGATTTATCTAATAAGTTCCATTTATAAATGATTATCTAGTTAAATGTGCAATTATCTGGTAATAAATTCTATAGAGGGAAAAGTGTAGGAGTATTTGCCCTCTGATCATAAAAAAGGTTTATACTGTTGACATTAATGATTAACAAGTCAAACGTCAGTCCTATGCAAGCCTTAAAATAATCTTCATGAGAACATCCTTTCAATAAAACACTGATTCATTTGTTTTATATACAAACACAGAGCATGTGCTAAGAAACATGCATTGTTATAAGTGCTTTATTAACTCATTTATTTCTCAAAATCACCACAGGATTAGGTATTATTTCCATATGATGAAGGGCATGGACATAAAGTGCAGTAACGCCCTGAGGTCACAAAGCTAATATGTGGGTTTGAACATAGGCAGCCAGGTCATATGGCACATTTGTTGATGCTTTCAATGCTGTCTCCTTAGTTCATTTCAGAACTATGCACTTTAGAGAACTTTGACTGAATAAAATCTTTTCTTAGCACATAGAAGAACAGGCTCAGTTTCCATAAAAGATCAGCCCGAAGAGAGCAAAGTTTTCAAGTGGATCGAACAGACACTGGACCCAAGTCTGAGCTTTATCTTGCCACCTTGTTTTCAGTTGGGCGCACTTCACAGGAGTATCCTTCTTTGCCTGGACCTTGGCATGTAAATGTCCTAGGAGCCCACACCATCTGATGTTTTGGAGTTTGTTATAACATAATGTAAACAGAGTTTGGTTTATTTGAGTAGAGTCAGGTTTTTAAAGAATCTTGCAGATTGAGTTTGAAGTCTACAATCTAAATTGCAAGAAAATGGAGAAGGGGACACTGAAGGTTCTTGAGAGAAGAAACGGCAGATGCAAGCCATGTCTAAGGACTAGTTTGTGGAAAGGTGAAGAATGAATTGGAGGATGGCATGAAAATGGCTAGAGAGAAAAATTATACAGGTAACTTGGGTGAGGAGGCCAGAGAAGGATGAGAAAAAGGGAGTTCTAAGGTGATTCCACAGTTTCAAGTGGGAAAACTAGAAGGATGTCATTTTACTCTCATCACTAGATGGGGAAACTCTTATCCGGTAGGAAAGAAGCTAGACAAGGAAGGTGACATAGAGTTGTAAGTAACCCTACTTTGTGAGATAATCAATCAAAATTGGTACCTCCTATTACTTACTCATGGAGTCGTCTATCTTCCTCCACAGCATATATCATAATGTGTAATTATATAGTCATTTATGAGCTTACTTGTTAAATGTTTATTTCCTCCACTAGACTGAAATATTCATGAAGCCATGGACTTTATTTCATTTTACAGCAATGTATATCTTGTTATTAACATAGTTTATAGTTCAAAATGAATAAATTAATGATCCAGGTTTCTTCTCCTCACCAAAAGCTTGGTTTTTTGTTTGTTAGTTTGTTTTGTTTTATTGTGTGTGGTTTTTTTTTTAAATCTTACAGACTAAAAAACTGAGATAATACCTGGGAGATGCTATTTATTTTACTGAGCTAAAAATAAAATGAAAGTTAAGTCTATAAACTTCTTGGGTTTTTATGAGAAATCAAAGATTAGGAAAAGTTGCAACACGCTTAGCAGTGAATTGCCAAATTTAAACATTCCTCTTCTAAGTGATTAAACTCTATTAGCATTTCAACCATTCAGGTTCTTGGATGTAAACCATTTATGAAAATAAAAGGTTGTAATATAACATTATAATAAACAGAGAACAAAGCACTACTCTGGTTCAGAGAGATTTAAATTATAACTAATAGAAGTTAGCTTAACAGCTGGCATGCTACAAAAATTTTTAAAAAATACATCTTGAGATGGAAAAAAATGTGTGTTCATAAAAGTTCAAATATTTCAATCAAAGTATGGTACGACATACATTAATTTTTTTTTTCTACAGATGAAAGACCCAAATAAAGCAAGCTTTAAAAAAATCAAAGTACAATAAAGGTCTGTGATCCAGAACATCTTCAATCACAGCCTCTTATTCTGCTCTGTCATCTAATTTCACCATTCTCCACTCCAGTGCCTTTGACCTTCGGAGAACAATAATGCCAATGACTTTTACAGTTATTTGCCCCCATTGTGCCACTGTAATTGAGTTCACCTAAGGACCTGTTTGATATTGTATTAATAATTGTTTGCACAAGAAGAATCTTAGCCACACTGATAAATCTTTGCAAAATCGAATAAAGAAAGTAGACACGTTTTGTGCTATTAGTGATGAAGCATCCTCAACTATATTGAATTTCTCACTATTTTGTTTGAATTTAAAAAATGTTTTTATCTTTACATTTATGTTTAAAAATAAAAACACGCAAGACATTTTTACTGTGTTATGTTATTTTGTCTTGAAATGAAAGGAAAAATTCTTCCTACAGAGCTGTTCCTATAGATTGATATTAACAAGGAAAGTATTAGAGTTTTCCTTTTGAAGATGAATGAAGTATGCATCAGTAATTTTAATTGTTTCATATATTCTCAAAGTTATCATTCCAACATTCTCTTAAAACATATTCAATATTAAGTATGTCTACAGTTTAAAGTAGTCTCTACAAATAAGCATATTTTTCAATCATCTCAAGCCAAAAGACCAAGAGTAGGAAATAATACTCTTCAAAACAATATCTCTCCTCCTTGAAACAAGCGTCCAAACTTTTTCAAATGCCAGACATGTAATTTCCAGAAATATTAACACAGTACCCAATCTCCATGTAAAAAAGAAGGTCCAAGTTTTTTATCTGCTTCAAGTAATACTCAATGATAACCCAATGCTTAGAATATTGTGAACAATTTCATTTTTAATATAATTTTATTTATCTGTTCAACAAAGATTTTTAAAGGTACCTGTTTAAGTGAAAAACTCAATCTAATACCAAAGTAGGCTTTGACCTTATAGCTGACAAGGGCTTTTTCCCAGTCAGGCCAAGATCTGAGTAGCAATCACCAAGAAAGTTTTTACGTGTTGACACTGTGAGCCTGACACATGAGAGAGAGCCTCAGGGAAGTTTGTCTAATGTTATCGAACTGTAGCAGGTTCAAGCCTGAATGAATCTCTTATGAAGGTGTGTGGACTGCAAGTGTGAAGGGAGCAGTGTCTGATGAATGAAAGTAGGTAGAAAATTTCTTGTCAATTACAGCCTGCCTACCTCTCCTACATGAATTCGCCCTTTGTCAGGCTAATTCATCATATAATTCCCAGATGATAAACATGTGATTTTTTTTTTATCCACTCACCATAAACTACCGTGTGCATTTTAAGTATGTCTATAATTTGGCCATGTTCTTCCTTTTCAACTATATAAGACACCTGTCATGTCAGTCACACTTACTGATCATCACTCCTACACATACTGAACTCATTCATTCCTCACTGTGGTTATTTTTGTTTGTTTTTTTTAAAGATTTTATTGGGGATTTGGGGGAGGGGCACAGACAAGTTGTGGTCCTTTTTTGTTCTTCAGTTTAGTTCTGGAGGACATTGTTTCACTGGCCCATGTTGGTATCATCATTGGGCTCTTCCGGGGTGAGGCAGTCGCTTGCCCGCCTCTGGAGGGCTGCTCACGCTGGCTGCTGGCCACTCACTGTAGCCTATGGCAGCCCACTGCAGCAGAGGCTGCAGCCCACACCATCGCTGGCCATCTTAGCTATAGAGGCAACTAGGTGGAGCTGTTGTTCACCATCTTTGCTGTAGAGGGCAGTGTCACTGGCCATCATATGTGGGATCTGAACCGGGGCCCTGCAGCTCAGAGCTGGCTTTCCAAGCCAGCTCCTAACCAATGCGCCACTTGGCTGGCCCCCTCACTGTGTTTTACATGCACTTTTCCATCCCAACATTTTAATCTGAAATGGTCATCTTTCTATCTTGACTCAATACAAAGGCCATCATCCCTCAATGTCAAGATCAAGTTCACTGTTACCTGTCAGATTTTACTGAACTGGTTTTTCATGCTGGCAGTTGAACAGGAGGTAGAAGTCCTCTTACTAAAAAGAAGGACAAGTGGATGGCAACTTTGTACTGTCATTCCAAGGGTAAGAAGAGTAGTGCAACCCCTATACCTGCCTGGTGAAGTACCAATAAATAGCAATACTCCCAAACAGGTGTTCCTATCTCTATTTTACAGATAAGGAAAGGGAGTTTTAGAGTAAGGAACTTTTAAAGACTATTCATCAGTTAAGAGTAGTGAAAATGAATTAAAACCTAGTTTGGTCTGACTCTAAAGCTTTTTAGCTCTAGGAAGATTTTGGCCTTTTAAAAACAATGGATTGTTCACTAAAGCATGAATCATCACCAAAATTACCCATAAGTAACTTCTTAGTTATACATTATTTAAAAACAATAAACATTCAATCAAGCCTCTTTGAGTGACTAGATATTGGAAAATGTACTAGGAATTAAAATATACAACACTTACAATTAAGAATAAAATTTAGATGAATGGCAAGAAATCAAGAGTAACATAAAATATAATAAAATAAGAAATGTCTTAAAAGCAGTATGGATAAGTCTGATAAGTGGTGCCGTTTTTTGTTTTTTTTTTCAGTGGGGGTGGTCATTGCTGGCTAAGGCTTCAAGAAAAGAGGGGCTAGGAGAAAGACCTTGGAAAACAAATCGGAAGTATTTCTATGTCTATGATGAGGAAAGAGGGCCTCAGAGTTGGGAGGAGATCTGCTTAAGTAAGCCACAGTTTCTGGTTCTAGTGGTACTGAGTAAACTCACTTGACAAAGGAGAAGGTCCAGATAGAGAGGGATGGATAGAAGTCTGGAACGCTGTCCCAAGGAAAGAGAAAGACAAGCCCTTCTGGGCTAGAGTGGTACCAAGAGTTGTAACTGAAAGAATGTTCTCTGTGTATGACTCCTTTCCTTCTAATTTTTTCCTTTCTTCTCTTTCCTTCCCCGGGCCATTCACCTTTAGAGGTCTTTGGAGACTCTCATATTGTTTATGTTCTTTTATAAGTTTCTGGCCCATCATGAGCTGTGACATTGTTTACCAGTATGTCTTTATCCTCCCCCACCCCTTCCTTTCCTTTTACATGTGAAAGAAAAAATTTTTTGCAAGTGTAATATATTATCAGACAATGTGATATAAGCAAAAAGGTATTCACAGGTTTTGAAGGTAGACGATGCTGGATTTGACTCCAGTGCAGATATTTAGTGTGAAGTTGCTTAATTTTTACGTACCTTCACATCCTTAATCTATAAAATGGTGAAAATAACTACTACCTGACGAGTTTAATATGAAAATTAGAAATTATATAAGCAAAACATCATTTTTACAACACAGTAAATGCAATGTTAGCTCTGGGTATTACCAATTAATTCAACATTCATGTCAGAAACTTTCTTATTATAATACAGCCAAAACAAAACAGTCTACATACTGTCAACGACTTACATTGTAGCTAGGGAAATAGACAACTTTCAGATAATAAACATGCAATATAATTTTAGCTATAGTTTAATGCTGTGGAAAAAAAATAAGACAGGCTAAGAGGATATGAGTGGAGATAGGGTATGAATGATTCAGATAGGGTGGCCAGGGATGTCCCAATATATAAATTTGTTCTTAATGAACCATATGTAAAAATATGCTATATAAAATATTTATTAACAAATAAATGATATAGGAAAGCTTTATGAACTACAAAAATGTTATTAACTATAAGAATTTTTATCAAATAGAGATACATCAAAGGTGATACATCGAAGCACTGTTGGACGATTATTATTTTATCAATGACTGAAAGACAAGGAATATTAAATCTAAAGTATTTGAAACAGTGACTGATCAAGATGAATGCGAAACAAAAACAAGTTGTCTTTGAAAGTGTGATTTCAGCCAGTGGAGAAATATGATACATTTTCTTTTAGGATTTACCTTCTGTTCTTTCAAGAACCAACTATTAAACAAAATGAGTTGAGTACTGTTTCTACTGTGTGGCAGTTAAAAGAGAAGCTTCAGGAAACAAAATATCTGGGTTCCCAAGCTCTGATTTTTCTTAGCTATGTGATCTAGCTTGTATAAATTGTACGTTGCTTTGTTGATGATGCCTGTTTTGTGGAAATTCCATTTTGATAACAAGACCAATGCACTCTATGGCAAAAATGTGATCTCTTTGGAAATAGAATGGTATTATATGTGCTCGTACATACTAAGCTGAATCAAATGTCAGCTTTAATAAAATCTCCTGCTTAGCTAAAAGGAGTAAAGAAAATAATGGTCTATAAATATAGTGATTATGTTGGATATTTTCTATGGCCTTTTCCAATTTTAATTCCATGACTCTTTATTTTCTTTATATATTATATGAGACCCACCTTACTATCCAATTAATTTGAGGCAGCAATAGCTTTAAGCATTGTAATTGGGAAGAAAAATAAAGTAAAAAAATACATTGTTCTTGCTCTTTCTCTTTTATAGACTAAGGTGTTTTTTACAAAGTAAAATAACTACATGTGATCAGATTACATACAATTACCCTCTTTCATTTTGAGAAATTCTACTTTACATACTTTTTCTTTACTAAAGAAAATGTATACAGCATACACATGTGTTTGTAAATGTGTACATAATAGCTGAGGACCTGACAAAAGAATAACACTGTTAGTTCTTTTTCAAGCAAGTGATAATTTACCAACAATCTTATGGATATTTTTTAACAATTTCTGATAAAGTAATAAATTCTAATTTTCAGAGAAATGATCCTCACTTGGTACTCTAGTAGCTTGTATTTGAAATCTAATGAAATTTTCTTTTTATTTTATTTTGAGCAGTCAGAAGAAAATAAGCAAATTATATTTGTTTCAAGTTCCTTTCCTCAATGTGTGTACTCACAAAAGAAAGGCCCTTTAAGTTATAATCCACATTCTCGTTTCTGAGTGAGTCATCCTTCTGTCCAATAAAATATGATACAAACAGAATGCAGGGACTCATCTCCAGCTAATGCATTGTTTAGAGCACATGGATGAGAGCACATGGCCATGAGGACACAAGAAAATCTGAGCACTGCAGAAGCAACCACATAATTTGCTTCTTGATTTATTACATATTTGGCAGGCAGTGCTCCAAGCTTCCATGCATATATGGGCAATTGGGGCATCTGTGATGAAGTGTTGTTGACAGAAGTATGGCCCGTGGTAACACGACTACTATAATAAGGAACAATGGTAAGTCAGACAGCTGTATCAATGGTTATTCTCTGCTCTTATATTTCAAAATATCAGTGCACCATCACAGACTGTCAGGGGAAACAAATTTCAAGATGTGGGGAGAGGAAAGAACGCTTCTACCTGCAGTTCTTCAATCAAGTCATTGTTTGAGATGTCCCTAATCAAAAGTATCTAATACATGCAGTTCTGCTAGTTATCTAAAGAAAAAGAGGATTTCACCAAAAGTTGAATGCCAAGTTCATGAGTCTTATTTTAAAGTCATCATTTATTTGCCTCATAATACATCATGACTTAACCCTTCTGGGTCCATACTAGAATCTTCTTGACAATACATAAGAACTGATAACTAATATGCTTCACATAAAAACATAGATTTTACATATAAAGACTACATCAGAGAAGGAAGAAAACATCTTAGCTTTTTAGGCTGAATTTAGCTATTTTGTATCTGAAGACCTAAAAATAAGAGAAGAATTAATTTAGCTCGCCAATTCCACATTTGGGTTCTGTGTAGCTTGTAGGGGGAAAAAAAGTATCTTAAAGAAGTAACTAACTATTTCAAATAACTAACTATTCCTCATTTGATTCATCCTGCTTTTCTAATCTCTTTATCTGTGCTCCAATTTATCAAATATTGAACTTTAAATTATTAACGACTTCTGCAGTGATAACATCAAATAAACAAGTGATATATTTACTGACTATTAATAATATATTTTGTATATTTCATTAATCCTTTAATTCAGGAATTAGACCACATGATAGAATACAGAATAAATTTTAAAAGAGAATTAAGAACATATAAACAAAATTATACAGTGTATAGCAGATGAAATCACTTTGTAAGGGAGGTATCTTGCTTTCATATGTATATAATATATAAATACACTCATAGGTTAGTATACTGTGCTATAACAAATAAAAACATGTGTATTTTTTTCAACAAAAATTAAGGGATTTTACTAACCAGAAATACTTTTCTCTAGCAAAGAAGGATGCTATATGAACATTAATTTAGTTCTGCAGTTCTAATACAATGACCAAACTATGCCTGAAAATACTGATGCATTTTGTTGTATATGGAAATACAGAGAAATCATTAAATATTGTTACATTCCATGACAAGAACAATGATTGTGCTGAAAATTCAATCAGGTTTCCTTGCCAGTCCAATAACAATAGTTTTAACATGTTCATACCAAAAAACCAGTGAACCAAGGTATTGCATTCAACAAACAGAAATGAAGCCAGATAAGAAGTCTATGATTTAGAAAACACAAAAGTATATTTACTATTTCTTTATGGTTTCAGCTGTTTTGTATTTAAGGTAAGTAAAAGGACAGTTTTTAAAAACAATAAAAATTCATGTATGTAGCACTCTGCGTATTTATAGTCTCACACATTAACTTACCCAACAGCATTGTACTGGCTGCTAATGAAAAGAGAGCAGGCTGTACAAATCTTCTTAAGTCTCCTGTGGCAAGAAAACTATTACAGAAATGAATAGAAGGAAGTCTCTCGAGCGTTCCCCCTGCCTTCTTGTTTTACCAAAGGCTGTTAGGATCACACTGAGAACCGTCAAAGCTGAATAAACCACTGGCAATTGGGTTTATACCCTTTGGGCAGCCAGGCTTTCATAGGGGATGATTCGACTTTGTCCAAGCACCAATATATTAGAAACAATATGAAAGCTCCCAGAGACTGAAGCCTGGCTTTTAACTGTAGACAAAGAGGCACTTTGCTGCTGCTGGTATTTGCAAGAGAGGGCCTCTCAGAGAGAGTTCATTCAAGTAGCCCAAAATTGCATCAAACCCGGACATCTAAGTACTGTTAATCTGCAGCTTTGCACATTGTATTTTTAAAGCTGTTCAGCTGCAGGGTGGGAGAACAGCTGGGTTTACAGAATCATTTAGAAATGTAAAATTTCTTAACTCCCGTCTTTGACAAGAAAATGATCATTAAGTTGTATGGGGTGAGGTGGGAGGGATGGCTTCCAAGCTGCCTCTAGGGAATGATTTGAAAGTCAAATTCAGATTATTATTTTATAACATCTTCTGAACAAATTTATTTATTTGCAGAGTAAATGAGTGAACTCACTGAAAACTAGAATTATAGAAATATAGATATACATGGAAGGTACTTGGGAGGTCAAGACCTTCATGTCTTATGAGTAGTCATAAGTTTTTCACAATGAGTTTTGGAAATCCCATTTATATAGAAAATATTACAAATGCACTATTGATATGAATACTTTGAAATTGTTTTTTATTTTAAATTAATACATAAATAGACTCTTAGAAAATATATGTCATAATGTTAATATTTCCCAAACACAGAATGCATCTATTCACTGACTCTATATATACAAATGTACATATATGTACATTCAAATGTGCAGAGATAGAGAGGGAGTGGGAGAGAAGAGAGAGATTTTCCTATACCAAGCAAGCACTGGCTGGGACAGGAAAATGGTATCTGACTTAACAGAATTTATCAATTATTTGTATCCTGCAATATTGTCTGGACTTCAATAGAATTTTTATAACCTATATACATGTTCATGCATATACAATTCATGTTTATGGAGAGAGTCTTATCAGTTGTATGTTCTCTTCATGGAAGAGCAAGAATTTGAAGCCTGGTTCTTTTATTTATTAGCTGTGTGAACTTTGCCACCTCATTTAAAAACAATTTCAACTTCTATAAAACAGAAATCATAATATCTAATTAGAAGGCTGTCATGATTTAATTATTTTGCTCATGTCAAAGAATATAACATAAAATAGGTAGAACAAATGTTAGTTTTTCTAGACTCAGTATTTTACATGATGGCAAAAATTTATCTTCAAAAATATATTTTGTGCTTTTATTAGAATATGTCTTTGCTCAATGGTCCCATGCCTAATTGATGCACCATCTTAATCATACCCTTAACTAGAATTCTCATATTAACCTATATCATCAAATTGCTAAACTCTGTGAAAATATCTTAGAAGATATTTTAATATGTGTACTGATATATCAAGTTGATGACCTGGTACTATGTGTTTATTCCAGAAACATTAGTAACTTTGCTTCATTTCCTCTTTAAGCAATTCACATTAATAAGAATAAATTTCACATTCTGCATTCTGCTGCTCAATTTCAGAGCTCTCTAAAAATTAAGAAATCAATTCACAGTAATATGAATTTAAGCTGAACCCAGTAATCGTCTCTTAATTTTACTTAATGCAGTGTGTATATTCACATGGTGAATTAGCTGATTTAGCTGACCACTGTTCAATTCATGGATCAGTTCACCAAATGTATTTATATATTTCTCTAAAGTCATACACCAGCGAACCACAAAATTAGGATCTCTTCTTTTGAAGATGCATTGGTTCCTTGATTTTCCAACTTTTCTCTTTTAACTTAATCATCTCCATCCTTTATTTATAACAAAACAATTAGAGAAAGTTAATAATGAAATAGCTTATTAGTTATTTTATATTATTTATGTATAAAAACATTTTACATCTATTCAAGGCTTTACATAATGCCCAAGAAAACCAATACATAAATCAGCCTACACTTTCCCCTATTCCTTTACATGTATCCCAATGTTGAAATTGCATTTTATTATATTCTAAAGATACAGAGTCATTGAATAGCTGTTTTATTTATTTATTTATTTTTAATTAGTTTCAGATGTACAACACAGTGCAATAGTTATACTTTTTACCCCTCAAAGTGACAACCCCCTCCACAATTTGCCACCCCACTCCTCCCCCCGATATCATGAATAGCTGTTTTGAATTTTTCTTTATTTTCTCCTACAAGTATTTTTAAATAGAATTTCCTAAAAGCTGATTTTTTAAAAAACCTGCACTATATTAAGAAAGATTTTATAACTTCGTAAAGAGTCTTCTACGAAAGCAATTTTAAGAGGCCATATAGTATTGCAATGGATAGATCTACCATAATTTTTTAAATAATCCCCTTCCTTGTCTTGGATATGGGGATTAATGCCACCTTTTTTTTTTTTTTTTTTGAGGGCAGTATCACTGGACTTCATATGTGGGACCCGAACCGGGGCCGCTGGCTTTCCAAGCCAGGGGTTAACCACCGCGCCACTTGGCCGGCCCCTGTATTAATGCCAATTTGATCCTCCTGACAAAATATCAGTTTGAACATTCCTGAGAAATATCTTTATAAATCTCTGATTTACTCCTTAACATAAATATTTCAAAATGGCAAAGGTGATGGGAATGCTTCAGCTTGCCCACATGAAACTTTGAAATAATTCATATACCACTTATGTATAAGAATGCCTGAATATTTTATATGTAACTCTACACACAATGTCAAATTGATAGATAAAAATATTAAATTTGTAATTTAAATATATTTTTGAATTGCTTGTTTATAAATGCTGACAAATTTACATTATATTAGCCCCTGTAATGATTTCATAACATTGTTTTTCAAACTATATTCTTTAAAAAGTGGGCCTGTGGATACTCCCATACAATCTTTTTTGTTATCCTACTATTTTATGTATTAAAAGAAACCCTCCAAATTTTTATTCCTTTTTTTTTTCTTTTGTATATAATGTCTTTTCAAAATTCTTGGCTTAAATGCTGTTGTTGTTGTTTCCCTACATGTCAGGTTTCTATTCTTTGATTTAGCTCTTATAAAAAGAAAGGGAAGAAAAAATTTCCATTTCATTAGTACTTACCTAGAAGATATCAAAATTGAACGTTTTGTTTTCCCCAAACTAGTTCTATTCAGCTGAGGTTGTTAAAGAGCCAGGTACCAGTATGTCAGACCCTCACTGGACTAAGCCAAAGACTTCTTGAGCAAATAACAACTGAACTTGTTTTAACCAACCATATACCAGTGATCTCATATCTTTCTTTCTAGAACGAGCTTTCAATTCTTAGATACAATAAGAATGATGGAGCCCCTTCTCCTTCTAGGGCTTAAAAACCCTGACTTCACTCCAGGAGAACACTATGATTTCCCACCCTCAAGACCTGATGGTCTTTGCTTTACTCTCTAACATTTCCTTGATTCTAGGACACCATATATTTTTAAGACACATCATGGATTTAATATGTCTTTACTGGGAAGAGGCATTAATAAACATAAGCATGAAATAAAATTGGTTACATTCATTTTTAACCAAAATTTGATTTCAGAATTGTTGAGATGTAGGGGAAAATAATCTTAGGCTCTAAGGTCAAATGGGTTGGGTTCAAGTCCTGATATCATGACTTATTGTCCCATGATCTTGGAATTTCCCTGGACCTCAGTTTTCTTGTCCTTAAAATAGAGATGATAATAGAACCCAACTTAGTGATTGGTTGTGATGATTAAACAAATTAATTCAAATTAAGCTCCTAATTCAGAGTTTGCTACAAAACAACCACTCAGTAAATGTTAATTGATGTAAATATAAATTAATTCTTGAGGATTGGTATCAAAGTTTGGTTATACAATAGTATAATAAAATGCACCTGATTGTTATCTTTTATGATGTTTTTGAAGAAGTTCTAAAAGTAAGCATATCCATTTACCTTGTATTTCTACAGATAAATAAAGTTAAAGGAAAGTTTAGATGCTGAAAGTAGAATTGCTAGGTACATGAAAATTTTGAAGATCTATGAGCTCATTTCCAAGACTGCCAAGACCTGAAAGTCTTTAAATACATTCTCTTGCTTTCTCCTTAGTAAACACATTCAACAAGCATGAAAATCAAGATTACAGGTGTCTGACTTCTTTATTTTCTAACTTTATGTTCTTCATTGGGTTATAAACTACTGCAATCATCAAACCTGAATACTCTACTATATTATCTCCTCTGCTGTCTGGATTTGCCTCATGTCTCCTTACCCCCTTGTTTCTGTCTAACAAAATGTAATAAAACATTTGTAAAGGTCATGTAGGAAATATATATTTCAAGTAGCAGCATTTACAAACTACAGGCTCAGAATATATATATATATATATATATATATATATATATATATATATATATATATATTTATTTCAGAAGTCCCATCAAGTTCAATGGGTAATTATTTAGATTTCAAGTGGCAGTAAAACATCTGGAAAGAAAGTGGAATTGACTGGCTCTTTGAATTTCCTTCTGATTTTTCCTGACATCATTATACTTCAACTTATCTTACATGACTACAATCATTATGATATACCATAGTTAAAGTCTCCTGAATAAATATGACTTCAGTAAGATGAAGTAGTTACCTCCAAGTAAACTTTCCAAAAAGTTTCATCAAATGTCTAAAATATGATATTTGAAAAAGCTTTGGTTATCAGTGAATATTTTCAAATCATGTAGCTTCCAGAAAAATGACATTCTCATATTTTTGGTTTGACATCAATCCTGTATTTTCTAAATGTCCAGGTAATACAGTGCAGTTTTTGTCTGTTGATTTAATTTTAGCAAATACAAACTATCCATTCATTATTTTAATGTTCATATAACAAAAATGAATATGGGGGCCAAGAGAGCAATTTATTTAGGCTTATACAAAGATAGCACTGCAGTACTTGGAGATTAGAGAAAACTAGAATAGCTGATTTCAAATTAGAATAGTAAACACACACACACACACACACACACACACACTCTCACACACACACACACACAGAAGGCACATGTAGTTTGCAACAAAACACTGCCAGAAACTTGTTTTACAATGAGACCCTTTCCAACCTGTTTTGCTGACCATATTTATAATATCATGAACAAATATGAGTTGGCTGCAAACGCAGAACAAGGACATATACATACTCTTGAATTATTTCTAATTACATTTCTTCAGTAAAAAATCACACTTGAGTTTAGTTTATTTAATTAAAGGACATGCGCTATACTCCTTTCCTATTTAGAAGATAATAAAGACATCACATGTCATCAAAAAGCAGTTTTGAGTCCCAGTCTTCTCATTGCGTTGCTGTGTAAATACAACTCTCTGCCTCAGTTTCTTTGCTGTGACAAAGGTCTTACAATAATGACAACTTTAAAGCCTGACTATTTAATTTTAACACATTTTATTGGTGACATATGACCCATAGTAGGTGGAATTTATTTCTAAGTAATCAATCTCAATATGGTTTTCTTTTGTCCTTGAAGTAATTACATAAGGATCGATTTGCTCAATATTGCAGTCTTTGATAGATTCTCATAATGGAGATTTTTTCAGTTATTTCATAAACTTATGGGGGCTAAAGGGCAAGTAGAATAACTCCTTAATTCAGAGAGTTCCAAACTTCCTCCTTTTGTGGTACTTCGTGTCTAAGTAATTTTCACACGATACTCCCAGGTAAAAATAAATATGTGAATCCTGTTTATTAAGCAATTGGGTTCAAATAATTATTTATGTCCTAACTACTTAGTTGCTCAATGATTAAATAATATATATTAATAAAAGAAAAACATTATTTTATTTCATTCTTAAATGACCAGAATTACTCACTAAGGGGATGTGCACACCTGTTGAGCCTGACAAAATTTTTCAAACTTTGGAATGAAATTGATTGAACGCCTTCACCTTCATTTCCTGTTCTTCATTGACTTTTGTGTTACACTTGCTTTTTATCACAGCAATGACCAAAAACTGAGCTTTGCAAAAATATGACATTATGAAAAATAATGTATGTGATCTAATGTTGAAACTGTGAACAGCCTCAATCAAGTGATTTGTGTGTGTCTGACAAATTATGCCATCTTTAAAAAAATGAAAATATCTGGTGATATTCCTGTGAGTACACTGAAGGGCCTTGGACTGTCTTCATGTAAAATTTGGAACCCTAACCTTAAGCAATTATTTCTTTTTAATTATGAAAATTCAAGGTATATTATCACCAATGAAGTGTGCCCTACTACAAGTGGAGTGTCATTGTGAAAAGGTATAACAAGTTCTTTCCTCAAACAAAGGAAAACAACCAGTTGAAATCCTTTCTCCCTAAAATGAATGCATTACTATCAGTGACTGGCTTTTTATCCTTCTTTCTGGCTCTGTCCTCAAAGTGGTTGGGAAGAGCTGGTGCTATAGGAGGTGGCAGTAAAAGTTCCTAACTTCTTATGGGGTGTGAGTTAGGGCATGAAAGGGAGAACAAGGCTGAGTGGAAAATGCAGGTAACTCCAGCCCAAGAATCTGAGAGGGGGAGGATGGGTCCTCTCTTCTCCAATATTCCCCCATACGTATCTCCCTAAACCTGGCCAACCTGTGCCAACTAAACATGTGATTCCTTAAGGCTCTGATAGTCTCCAGAAAGCCCCATATCACTGAATCTATGATTATCTCTGCCCATACTTGGATAAACACCACTATATTGTACAAAACCAAGGACAACTTGAATTTGTCTAAAAGTTTCAACCTATTCCCAAATTCCTAGCCAGCCAGCTGCATAGGTTCATCCTGGCCATTTCATTAACTCACATTTTATAGAACTGAATATTTTAGATCCACTCATCAAGTTATGGGAGTAGGAGGGTTAATTTTATCATGTAGGAGATATCTACTGGAAGACAATTCTGTACTACTAGCACATGCTAGGTACTCCAGGGGTGATGCAGATAATGAACTGTTCCATAATTCAGAGAAGAGAATATCTTTTCAATTTCTCACAAGAAGATAGAGTTACTTCACCCAGAGTGTTAGTCATGAGCCAGATCCTTGTCCCCACCTCCAAAGTTGAGGCATCCAAACTTTCGCAAATAGGACCAGACTTTGGAGAGCTCAGGAAGCCTGGTGGGATCTTCAGTCATGCCAAAAGGCAGGCTTCTACCAGGAAGAGGAAGTGTACTCTCCTACTCTAAAATATAATTAAAACTGGAGCATTCTTAAAAAATGTCACTGATTTTTCAATATTTATTTTATATTCAATCATCCTATTGAATTTAAAATGTTCTTTAGTAGCTCTTTGGTTATTACATTACTGTTAAATTTGTGTTACTTTATTGTAATATTTATACCTCTTCTTTTCTCTCTTTTTAAATTGAATTAACTAGAGCTTTCGGAGTAATTATAAATGATGTTACTGATAATGAGCAAAATTTAACTTCCCTGTCTTTAGTGGAAATCCTTCTAGCATTGTAGTATTAAATATATTTCTGACAACATACGCTAATTTAAAAATTGTGCAATAGGTATTAACATATTTTATATTTATCTTTTATTTACTGTCATATAAATAAACAATTTTTGTCAGCATGCCTATGTCTGAAACAGGTATTTTTTTCACTAAAGTACATTCCATTACAAAAAAAAAATGTGCAATACAAGAAACAAATACTATTTACAATGCTTTGTTATTTTCATTAAAACAACAAAATAATAACAATAATTCAAGACAAGTATCATTTCTCAAGACCTCTCTATGTATTTATTCCTTTTTTTTTTTCCTAACAGCCAACATTTGAATTTATGACTTACCACTGGCTAGTTATAACCAAAAAGGTCAAAAATTGAACCACTGAAACTTATATTTGAATGAGGTTATTTTTAAAAATTCAATTAGCACTAATGTCTGTGGTAACAAGAAGTATTAGACAATTTAAGTTCAATATTTTTCTTTTTTAATCTGTTGAAATAAAAACAAGTACCAATCAGGCCAAAACACAGACATCAGGGCTTTGATAACCTATCAGACGGTGGGCAGGCTACAAAGTGAAGACTCCCCTCAGTTAATTTTGCTACTTGTCTGCTATGCTGATAAGATGAGGGTTGGCAGAAACTGTTTAAAGTTGGTGATGAAGTATCCCATTTATTTAAATGATATAGCCTTTTATTAGTGCCTATTTATCACAGATACATTAAATGGTGGGGATATTTTATAGTCATAGTTAAATAGCAGATTGCTAGAGCTCAAGAAAAATATAACAGATCTTAAAAGATCAATGGGTTTGAAAGGGTTAGGTTTGTTTTTTTTAATTAAAGTTTATTGGAGTGACAATTGTTAGCAAATTACATAGTTTTCAAGTATATAATTCTGTAATATATCATCTATATATCTCATTGTGTGCTCACCACCCAGAGTCAGCTCTCCTTACATCACCATATATTTGATCCCCTTTATCCTCATCTACCATTCCCCTCACCCCTTACCCTCTGGTAGCCACTAAACTATTGTCTGAATTAGGTATTTCAATAATCATTGTTGCATATATTCAGACACATTTCAGTCTCATGTGGAATGTTTTTTGAGTACTTTTTTTCTATTTCTGCACCAATATTTCAAACAGCATGCTGGCTTTAGACATTCTTTGGTTTATTGTCAATTAACACATCTTGTTCAAACTACTTTCAACCTATAGGTGAAAATTAAGGATATAAACTTATGTGGAATAATATTTCTGAAAACAAATTATTAAAACACTGAGATAACACTCTAATGATCAAACATGACCTACTAACTTACTGAAGGCTAATGGTTCTTCACCAATCTAGAAGGAAACTTTGATTTGACATAATATCCATTACCTTAAAAATGTGAATATTATCAAACATTCCCATAAATCTGGATTTTACAAACCCAGTTTTTTAGAGGAAATATAAGGAGCTACAGTTTCATGATAAACTGATTCAGTTTATTTAATTTTCTAATGATTGATTGGGGTAGAAAACTATATGTGTGTATTTTTTTTTTTTTGCTTCTATATTTTTATAAAGTTGTTTCAACTTTTACCCTACAAAATGGTATTGGTTCTTCTCAATCCTATCATTTGAGGTTTGTTTTAAGAATATGATATTCTCAATCATTTTTAAGTGATAGTAATAAAAAGACGATGGAAAAACTTTTAAAAAATGATAATGAAGTTAGGGTGGGGAAAAAAGGAAGGATTGACCCTCTATCGTGGTCTAATTGTAAACATTTAAAAGGAAGACATCAACTAAAAAGCTACCCAGGGAGAACAAAATACTTTCCATTATACTTCGCATTTCAGTAACCGAGAGACAGTTCCTGGCCAACCGTGACATATTTAAAGCAATTGATATGTCAGAGAAATCTGTTCACAGTGATGGATGAACCTTCTGCTTTTGGATATACATGTGCACTGGGAAAGAGTGATTCATGATTCTGGTAACTTGAGGAAGTGCTATGCTGAGCATGGTCTCAAAATAATCATGAAATGAGCCTGCTTTCAGAAACAGGGATTCATGGTTACCGGGGCCAATGCTTGACCTTCACTGAAAAGCATACCTCAAGCAGAAAGCACTCTGTACTATCTCCTCACATGATCTGTGCTCACTCCTCAACAGGTGATCCAATTTAACCTTGAGGTGGGTTTATTATCTCTGGATATTCTCTGTCCTTAGTCTTGGTACTCTAATTGCTTCTTGCATTATGGTTGTCCTTATCTTGCAAGTGACCTAATTCAGTAATTGCAGTACCCAATTATACTCCTCCCTTAAAATTCCACTTCTATTTCACAACTTTTTTCTGGTAATGACTCCATGACAAGTTCATTGCTTCCTGGTTTCAAAGCCCCAGGTCTTCTCCCATTACTAAGCTTCATAAATCTTCCTACCTTATGAACAATGGCATCCTTGGCGATTATAATAGCTCTCATCCATAGCTCTCATCCACATCTACAAGAGGAGGATATTCTTCAAGAGGAAGAGCTCTTTGCTACAATTCTACTAAACATTCTTAAAATTAAAATTATGCTCTTTTCTACCTCCTTAAAGTCACAGGGCACAGGCCTGCTGAGGTCCCTGAGAAGACAAATAAGATATTTCTGGGGTCGGCCGAGTGGCTCAGTTGGTTAAGAGCTCACTCAAGAATGTGGGCTGATCTCTGAGCAGCAGCAGTTTGATGCCCAGCCCGAGCTGAGCTGCTGCTGAGCTGCCAACAGGTGGCAGGATGGCTTAGATTAAAAAGAAAAAAAGAAGATATTTCTGGAATACTGTGCTATGTGGTGTTTCTGGAATACTGTGCTGTGTGGTTTGGGGAATTGCTGCAGGGTTTGTGTCCAACCCTCTGCCTCTGAACATTACCATCTGTCCATCCCTTATTTCCATCTCATTTCCTCCAGCTTTTCCCTCAAGTCTTAGAATACGACAACGCATTTTAGTCTGTCTGCCCAATATTTTGCTTCTGTTTGTACCCATTCAAGTCTGTATTCATAGCCCATAGGCACTCCTCTCAGCCCCTACCATCACTCTACTGGTAAATAAAATGTCCCAATAGTAAACACACTACTTACACTCAGTGTACTGACTGACCACCAATTTGGGGATACAAGGAGCTGACAGTACCTATGAAACAGTTCTGTTTAAATCAGTACCCAATTTTCAGGATCACTCCTCATGTGTCCAAGTGCTACTCGGCGCAATTTCACACATGCACATACTCACACGTTAAAGAGAAAGAGATGGTGGGAGTAAGGTAGCTATGAGGAGATCCTCTTTTAATAACATTGTTAGAATTTATTAGAATTGGCATGTGTAAGTTTATTTCTCTTCTCCTTGAAAATCCTTGTCTCCTTGGTAGTTTTCTAAATTAATGTAACTAAGCCTCATACATCATATTCCATCTTTTCAACCTAAAGTTACCGGCTCGCACAAATTATCAGCAAAATCATTTTGTTAGCTGATCACAATAAGAAGATATATATTTTGTAGTTAGGGGCATTGGATAGTGACAACAGAGGTCAGGAACATGAGTTTTTCTCTCAGAAAGACCAGAGCTAAAACTTTATTGCTTTCTAGTTGCAGGAATGTGTCCCAGTTTCATATTTCAAAAATCTCAGTAAATTCATCTTTAAAATGGGGATAACTGCTTCTCCACAGGCTTGCTGGGAGAACAAATGAGATGATATTTATATAGTGCTAACTTGCTGGGCACATGCTATATAACTAATAAATGGTAGCTCTTATTTTACAACTATTATCATTTCTGTTACTGACATACAGCTGTATACCTAATTTTTAAAAAATGCTCTTAGTCAGTGAAAATGAATATTTTTCACTTATAATGTAATCCCAGGGTAGAAGTAGATTCTATTGGCTCATTATATAACTCACTGGATAACCTATGTTTCCAAATTATTATATAAAGTTTTATAATTGAAATAAAAGTTCAAATAAATATTAAAGCTGGAGAGGGTTGGCTTGGGTTTAGTAATCAGGAAATTTGCTAAATATAAACTGTGGATATTTACAATATAATTTTTCTTTCTTAGTAATGTGCCAGTATTTTTTTTTTCATTACAACAACACAAGGAAAAGATACCATTGAAAGCAAATAAAACACCCTATTATATTTTCTACAAGAGGAAAAAAATACAAAGCATCATGTTCTCCCTTTAAATTCCTGAGATTTTATAACACTACGTTACCAGATAACACCTACTGGAATTGTAACATAAAATATAGGCTTCTAGCATTTGTTGATTTTATTCCATGTGGTTAATAAAGTTACATTTAAAGTGTACGGGCAATCAATAGTTCAGTTACATAAACACCTTTGCTCAGGCACTATCACAAATAACATGATATCCAAGTCAGAATCTAGTTTTAACAATTTCAGATTTCTGTGCTTTTCATTACTCAGAAATCTATTTAAATTAGTTAATCAGAATGAAGCTTAGTGCCTCAAAAGACAGGAAAAGCATACTTCAACTAGGACTAAATGCATAGTCAAAAACAAATGAACACGCTGAATGCAATTGAAGAAATGCAATTGTTCCTTCAAGATTTATTTTCTGTCAGGACAAAATGATGGGCAAATAATTCATAAAGTTGTAAAATATCACACAGTGCTTCTGATGAAAGAGTCAAAAATTTAATCTCTTTCCCCTCTCGCTGAGAACACAGGCAATTAAGGCATTCATTTCAGTTTGATATTTTCAGAGCTCTGGAAACAACCATCTGATGTTCTCACCCTAACTCCCGTCAAAGGAAGTGAAGTATTCAAAGCCCATCAGTGTGAAGCAGGGGACACTGTCACCACGTCTCCTCCCATGAGGGATGGGGGGCTGACCCCACGGTGGGCACAGGGCAAAGGAGCCTGAAACCAGTATGACTGTCTTAGTTGCGGGGATACCGGAAGGCAGCTTATCTAACTGCTCTCCTTACCCCAGGACAAAATAGAGAATCTGACCCGGAAAGGGAAAATGGCCTGCCCAGGGTGTGCCAGAGCTCCACAGAGCCAGAAACCATCTCTGTCTTGCTCAGTTCTGGTTTACCCGACTCTAGAAGAGGACCTGGCATATGAAATTCTTGGTGACTAGTTAATAAATGAATGAGTAAAGAGGAACTTACTTAAGGGATAAGTTTGTTTTTGTTTGTTTGTTTGTTTGTTTCTGTCACCAATTTAGCCAATTTCATATTACACTTAAAGAAAACAGGACTTCACAAAAATTTAAGTTGATGTGTTTTTTTTTTTCCTTCTCATTTTGTTTTTCTACAGGTATTTGGACAAAAATTCTTTTAAAAAAGAATCCAGTTTAATTCTAAATTCTAAGTAATTGTAGAATTAGTTCAATTTCAATGAAGCAAATTATGCCAAGGAGGTAAAAATGTTCTTAAAACAAACTACATTAGTAAACTAACTGAATATATTTTGCATTTTAATTATAATGCCTTTCATTTGTCTAGAACTATAAGATTTCTAAAGTAGTGCTATACACATTATATCATAAGGTTGTTATATTTCAATTGATGAATAACTAATTCCCTATTATTTTGTAAGTGAATGAATTGTAGCCTCCAGACAATTATTAATTTATTAATATTTAAGTTTTAATAATTAAACATACACATTACCTGCCATAAAAACTCTCCCCCCAGTTCAGTATGGTATGGAAAGTCAAAGCATGTGATAGCAACAAAAGGTAACTCCTCCTTACACTAGAAGACAAACTAAATACAAATGAAAATAGTGAGAAAAAGAAGTGCTTTATGTTACAGTTTCAAAGTCTAGAAAGATTATATTTCTGCACTAAGTTGACTTGAATAAAGAGGTAAAGAGAGCCTCTATCTTTGAAATCACTGTGAAATAACAAAAGTAATAAAAACTTAAGTTATCTTCTAAAGTCCAAGCCTGTTCTTATATTTATAGAATAAGGACTCAAATGTATACATTCATTTTTTTTCATTCATTCATTCATTTATCCAACCCTTCATTTGTCGATCGATCCATCCATCTATCCATCCACTCACTTACCCTACCCATCTATCCATCCATCTACTCAAGATTTTGTTCATTCATTTAATTACTCAGGGTGGTGAAAAATATTATCATTGTGTTTCCTTAATTCTAGACAGATGGACAAACATTCAATAACTAACTAATTAAGTATTAGATTAAAATTGTGATAAATACTACAAGTGTAGAAATGTAGGGTACTATGACTGCTTATGTCAGGAGCTTCTAAAATTATTTTGAGGTCAGTAAGGACATTAGTTTTGAAGAATACATACAAATCCATTACTTAGTGGAAGAGCATAGGGAATAATTTTGACAGGGGAGTGAATATTTGTAGAGCTCTGAAATGAAAAGGACCATAGGACTTATGAAACATTATAAAAAGACTAATGTGACTAAAAGACAGAGAATATGAGGAAGAGAGGTCACCCCAAGGAGAAGTGAGGTAGGTTGTCAGATCATTCAGGGCCCTTTGGACCAGTTTAAGGAACTTGACTTTAATCCTAAAAGCGATCAGAAGATGCTGAAGAATGCAAAACAGGGTTGAGACATGTTCATATGAGTGTCATTCAAAGATCCGTCTCGTATAAGAAAAAAAAAAAGATTTAAAATAGACCTCAATAAAGCTGGAAAAAATATGTATTAAAAAAAAAAGATCTGTCTCACTGAAGTGTGAAGAACAGATTACGAGCAATGTAAAAACAGGCAGAAAATGTTAAAGAGGTTATTGCTGGAAAGAGATGAATATGTATTCTAAAACATAAATTGGTGGTAGACATAAATAGAAGTAGATGAATAAAGATTTCAAAGGTTAGTAACATGATGTTCAGAAGGAGGTTTGGTCTGGTTTTTAAATACTTAGGGTTTCTTCCCCCACTTTTAAGAACATAAAACGTGGAAGTACTGATTTTCTTTCATACATAATCTGGCAATTAAGTTCCCAGAAGGGACATTTTATTCAATATTCATGCTGACTACTGGACATTTTGATTAGCTGGTGAGGTATCTGGTCTTCTGTGGAAATGAATTTATTTTTTTGTATCAGATGATCATATGTATTTTTTCTGTTACAACTTCTTTAGTCAACATATATTCTCATAGTTTTTCTTGTTTTGAAACTGTTCTTTTTTTTTTTTTTTTTTTTTTTTTTAGCTGAGCCATCCTGCCAACTATTGGCAGCTTAGCAGCAACTCAGCTTGGGCCGGGAATTGAACTGCTGTTGCTCAGAGCTCAGTTCGCACTCTTGAGCAAGCTCTTAACCAACTGAGTCACTCGGTCAGCTCCAAAAATGTTTTTTGATGAAGGAATACTAATATGTACTTGGGAAATATTTTATTAAACAAAGTTAAATTGATTTTGATCTTGCAAGACATCTTAAAGTCACTATTAATCTTAATGCAATGACAGATTTCTCTAATTATTTGAACAAGGAGCATTTTTTTCCAAGATCATCTCCTACAACTACTGCTTTATGAGTAAACATTGGACAAGTCTTTGGTAAACAGCAGTCTCTGGCTCTGAGCAGTATCTTTTATTTAATTGGCCCATCTTGGTTTTAAAAACGAAAATAGTCACAGTGGTGCTTTCCCATGAGAGTCAATAGGACTTGCAGGGAAATACTTTAAAAAAAATGTTTATTTGTTTTTCAGGCAATTAAAGTTTGAGCAAAATGTGGTGTGTCACTTATAACTCCATTGTAATGACCATTTGGAAAAGTTTATCACCTGTTTAGCACGTCATCTTTCATCCTTGTGGGGGCACTGACTCTGTGCCCTGTGTGTTAAAGGTGTTAGAAGTAGGGTAGAGGTGATGGTTAGGAGGAGGATAAGCAGTACTTACCCTATTTTTTCAGATTATAACTAATGGTCTAGCCATGGGCTGTTGCAGAAAAGTGGTCACATATATAGAAGGGAAAGAGTTCCTATTGCTTCTTCTACTCTTTACTTCCCATCCTTACCCAACTTAATATCCCTGTTGCCTAAGACTCTGAACACATTATCACTTATATAAAAATTTCTAAAATACCTACATTTGGAAAATCTATATCAATCAAAACACTGAACTTCACTTCTAAAAACATTTAAAAAAAAGTAATTTGCTGCCCCTGATGGTCAAATAATTTCTCCATCCCTCTGCCTTTAAGATAATACAATGAATATGCAAGAGATCTCTTTATGAGAGCTTTATGTATTTCTTCTCTCTGGTAAATAATAATGTGTATATACATAGGATTCTAGAGATATAAATTAAAAGCAATAGAGTATAAATAAAAAGGATGGTTCTGTCAATGAAGATCAAAAAACAAGAACAAATTCAGAAATACAACTACAAACTCAGAGTAATTTTAGAATGGCTGCTAATGTTAATGTTGTGTTATATACTAATCCAGGTATAAAGTATCATAAAGGCAGTAATGCAAAAGGGGCTAAATATTACCTGAAAATTTTTAAATAAATAAGCCATACTCAACCAATTTTCAGTAAATTGTTCAGCCCACTGCCTGGAATAAAATAAATGGTGTATAAATGCTGGTTATTATCACCATTCTTATTGAACTCTTCTAATTCAATTTTGTGCAATTGTCCTCTTGGCCCACAATTCAATTTAAAGGTTTGAGTATATAATGAATCAAATATCATTAGCCAGGATTTTAAAAACTCCAGATTAGTAAGTTTAAATTCTTTTAAATATGAAATATAAAGTTTATTTCTTTCTGCATCTCTTTCATTCCACTAAAGCCTGGAGTTGGCTTCATTATATGTGCAACAAAGGGAAAATATTTTCACAAATGGAAAAAAGAAATCCATAAACATTGCTTCAGAGACTTTTTCTTAAGAGCTTGCTTCACAGTTGGTCCTTCCAAAAAAGAAAATGAGAAGAATCTCCAATTTCAAATATTTTGAAGCATAGAATATTTTGTTTTATGTTAAAAAGTAATTGCTATTCTTATAGACTGTATTTGGAGACTAGCAATGTTAGACTGAAACATCCTAAGCAGCTACCGAACTTGAAGCTTCAGGTGTTTATGTGCTAAGCACATAACTTTAAACTTTAAACTTTAGGTTTATTTGATTCCATTCACCTACAGTTATTTCTTAATAGATTTCTAGCATAATGAGCTCTAAAATTGACCCCAGAATCCAGAAGTAGGATGCTTAGGAGACGGAAAAATCTGTGCTCAACAGTGAGCACAGTGTAAAGAGATATTTGACAGAGAGAGAGAGAGAGAGAGAGAGAGAGAGAGAGAGAGAGAGAGAGAGAGAGAGATGGAGTCCAATCACAGTACTGCAACTTAGCAGCTTTGTGTAACTTTGATGATTAGTAGATTCTGATCCTAAGTGTCCTTATCTGTAAAATGGGTTTAAGGATAATTACAGCTCAAATTTGTAGCAAAGGCTCAAAATGAACTAATATATGCATAAAGTACATGTCACATATAAGAACTTATTTACTCAAAAATCAATTATAAGCACCTGTTACATACCAAGACAGTCCTAATGATGAGGAAACACGAGTGAACAAGACAGATATATTTCCTACATGTATTCTACCAAGGCATACAGAAAGCAACCAAGTAAACAAAAACATTTAAAAAAATAATATCAGAGGGCCGTCTGAGTGGTGCAGTGGTTAAGCACTAGCTTGGGAAGCCAGCGGCCCCAGTTCGGGTCCCACATATGAGGGCCAGTGACACTGCCCTCAGAAAACAACAACAGCAGCAACAAATAATAATATCAGAAATGCAAATTTAGGAACATTCTTCAGAATAACCGGCCTGTAATGCTCACAAATGTCAAGAAAAGAAAAATTTTTTAAAAAAGGCTTAAGAAGGGTTTCATAATAAAAATCTAAAGAATATGAAAACTAAATGCAGTGCATGATCCCAGGTTGGATTTTGAACCCAGAATAAATAGCTATAAAAGACATTACTGGACTAAGTGACAAATTTGAAGATGTGCTTTGGGTTTGGTAATATTATAACAATGATAAGTTTCCTGATTTGGATAACTGCTCTATGGTAAGAGGATATCGTTGCTCTTAGGAAGAAACACTGAAGTATTTAGGGGTAAAAGAGCAAAATGCCTCCAACTCTCAAAGGGCTCCAAAAGAAAATGGAAGGAAGAAGAGAGAAGGATACAAAGAGGAGGAAAAACAGGAAATGAACAAAATGCAAATAATTAGTAAATCTTGGCAAAGTGTATATGTGAGCCCCTTGTATTATTCTTGCAAATTTTCCATAAATTTGAAATTATATAAAAATAAAAAAAGGTACTTTGTTTGAGGGAAAGTAGAGAGTTATCCAACAAGTACCATTTCCTTTTTCCCCTCTTTTGGATCCTGCCCTTCTGGAGTAAATTTTTCTAGTTTTATTTAGAATTTCAGGAGGAGAAACAGACACATACACTTGTGTAGGTCCTCCATATTGAGTAGTACAGTTCTATTGCAATGGATTTGACAAAACTGATAATTTATAGGACGGAACGTTAGGTAGAATTTTATTACTGACATGAATGAATTGAAAAAAAAAACCCTAAACACCTGGCACAGCTTCTAAAACTGGTGTTTATTTGGAAAACAAACTCAATACATGACAAATATAAATCACATGTTGACATTTCAAGGCTAAGGAACTGACCTCACCTTTATTCCCCATAACAAGTGAGAGAAATGAACTTCAGGTTAATACTCATGAAGATGCATCTGTGGTTTTCAGTTTAATTACACTAGCATTTCTTGGTCTGAATCAGATGTACAACAGGCCTCATAGGTTCTCCAATCAGAACTGCTCATTATATTAATTTCCTGATTGCTCTAAGATTAATAGTGTCTCACATAAGCCCATGCTGTTAACTACCAGATTCACTTCTGATTTTTTGGACTAAGTAGTGTGCACATGCACATGAATGTATGAATTTGTGTTTTAGAGCAGACAACTATGGATACAAAAGAACATGTTTGAAAGAGTTAAAAATGTTTACAGTAGGGAAAAATATAAGGTCAAATAATTGTGAAAAGCACTGTACTTCATGTGCTCTATAAAGAAAATTTCTACCTTTAGCTTGTGAAAAGTGGGTACTTGTAAAATCTAAAAGTACTGCAATGGTTATTATCTAAAAATTTTAGCTTTGGTACCGCTGGCCTCTTTTGACTTACCTCAGTCTTGGGTAAGAAAATAACATCTGGTCTGTTTTATTCAAACTCCTTAAAATTCCATAATATGAATAAAACTTATTCCTACCAAATTTACTGCCTTCAATATTGGCAACAGTTTAATTTCATTGTTATTTGAGTATTTATTCCAAAATTTAGGATATGAAAATTGAAGCCTGGAACTTCCACTTTCAGTTATGTTGGAGTATCTTATAGCAGATTTATAATACTGGTAAGAATAAAACATCACAATAAAATTTTAAACAATGGATTTGAAAGCATGAGAGAGCTGTTGAGGTAGCCAGTTTTCAAAAGCCCTAGAGAGAAAGACATTTTATTCAGGTAAGCTACATTTTCTGCACATTCGCTTCCTCCTTAGGACATTTACTGATTTTTGATGTATGCCAGGATGTCACTAAGCTGGGTAGAGAAGCTACCAAGAGTCCTAAAACACACAAGACTTTTGGTGATTTCACTGGATTGGGGAAGCAAAAACTGTTTTGGTGACAAGGTTTCCAGAGCTTTATTGACCCAAATTCTAAAGTTGAATGAGGCTCACAGAAGTGAGATTGGCATTCAAGACCCACTGTCCCATTGAGCTATTAGTTGATTAAGCTACATAGGAAAAGGTGCAAAGGAGCCAAGCAGAAAGTGTGAAAAAAAGGCAAATATGACTAAAGAGTTGTGCGGAGCCTTCAGCATACCCACAATGCTAGGAAGACCAAAATCGCCTGTCAAGACCTCCAAGAAGGAGTGGTACCAGTAAGTACTCAAGGATCTAATTGAGACCTCTGGAGGAATATACATACACAGGTGTGGGAGTTAACCAAAGATAGACTGAACCTTGCCGAGGTTGCAAACCAACATCAAGTTAATTCAAGATATGACTGGATTTAGGTGATATGTCTCTTTTGGGCCTGCCAGATGATAGGGTAAATCATCATTTAAATTTGTTATACACAAGATTGGCAGTGAAAGTCAAATTGTTTGGGACATTAAGAAATAGGATGAGAAGGGAAAAAGAAAAAAAGTAGGCAATATGAAATGAAACAAATAATAGAGCTATCAGCTGAAATTTTAAAATAACTGTGATTGGTATCTTTAAGCAAATGGATGAACAGGTAGAGAATTTTAATGGAAAATAAGAAAAGAAATCAAATGGAAATTTTTGAATTGAAAAATACAATAACAAAATGAAATCATAGCATGATAGATGGGACACAGCTGAAGAGAGGATGGGTGAAGTGGAAGATCAATAGAAAATATGTAGACTATAACATAGAGGGTAAAACAAACAGAAGCATAAGAGACCTACTGTATGCAACAGATAAGCATGAAAAACATACACTACACTGTTCATGTCTGTGTTAGTTATAATAGTCCCAGATGTTTCATCAATAGTGGAATGGTTAACTATATTTCGCTATGTTCATACACTGTAGAACTATTTATTATTGAGCAATAATGTACCACTGCTACACACAAAAATAATGATGACACATTGAAATATAATATTATACAAAAGAAGTCATATACAAAAGGGTACACGATGCATGGTGTAATATATATACAACTAAAAAATGTGTAGAATCGATCTATTACTATTAAACAGAAATTAATTATTGGGGCCACTGGTGGTGCTTTTAATATTCTACATTTTGACTCAATGATGATTACAGAACTATATTTGCTTTGTGAAAATTCACTGAATTGTTTACTTATGATTTGTGTGATTTTGTTTATGTATGCTAACCTTTAATTTTTTAAAAAGGATTTTAAACAATTAAAGCCTGAGTATGATAAAATGAAAATGAAAATTAAAGTTTAATGGAATAATAGTCACTTTCATTCTCTCACAACTGATAAAGTCCCTTTGGACATAGATTGCTTTTATCTTTCAAGAAATGTGATGAATTAATCTGGAGAGAGAATGTCAAAAAATGAAAAAAAAGTAATAAGAGGCTGAGTGAGGGATGTGTATTTACCTGAAAGACAACTCAGTAGCCTTAAGGAAATGAGCAGAAAGAATCAAGGCTGCTTAAGAACAAGCAAATTGTCCCACCAATTTTTACTTCCTCCAGCAGTCAGCAGAGCCAGAAATAGTTGATGAGGCCAAAGGCAACAATCAGAAATACCAGGTATTCATAATGATTCTACTATAGAATTTATAAACAACTAATAAAGTGCTTCCAGTTGTCTTTTCTGGATAAATACTTAAACTATTTGTTTTCTTCTGTGGTTATTTTGTTTGCTTGTTTTTTTGTTTTTTTTTTAAGCATTTTGGAGGCAAGATGTCTCAAACTTATCTGGGGTATCTGGAGTCTCTTTCATGGCTCTAGACTGTTGATTAGGATCTCTTGATTCTAGATTTTGTTCCTAGAGAGCAGGGTCTGTTTCTTACTTAGTTGTATATCTACATTCCCTAATAAGGCACCTGTCAAAGAGTGAGTACTAAACAAATGTGTGTTGCCTATTACTAGTACAGTCTAAAACTAGGGTTAATATTGTAGCATTTTAGATATCATATATGTTTTATTTTTGTTTTCTTTTTATGCACTGGAAAGAGAGAGGAATATAAATCAGGAATTATACCATCATTGGCAAACATTGATTAGAATTTGTTTGTCCTGGTGTAACTTAAGCTCTTGCTAAATTTTCTCTAAGGTTAAATTGTCTGTGATCTGACACATACTCTGGTGGGACAATTAAGTTCACGGACTTTCCGCTGTGTGCTTAGTTCGGGAACTTAGTGGAAAGTTCACGAACTTAATTGTTCAATCTTTTCATATGTTTATGATCAGATTTTGCCTTTGTCTTCAGGCCAAACTGGATATTAGTAAAAATTTCCCTGTATCTTTTTTATCGGACTAGTCTTTGTGGTACAAGGTATTTCTATTAATTATGTCTCTAGATGGAACCCCACAAATGTGATCAGTAAGAACTTCAAAAATTGGGAAATTGATACTTTAAAAAGTCACCCTGGAGAGTAAGGCTAGGCGGCATGTGAAAGCTACCTTAAGGTGTTCAGTTTTACCACAAATGTTTCCTGCACAGCTGACCTCAATTTTATAAAAATATGCACAAATGTACCCTAGAGGAGTATAAAATCTATGAGGAAAAAAAACACATTTGGTTCATGATAATATCAAAATAAGAACTTTAGGTTTAAAAGTTTATTTGCTCCAGATACAGCATTCAAAAATCCAGGTTAATCCAGTTCTTATAGCCTGACATTGGACGTGGAGAATGATGGAATTTAATTGTGACTGTCTCTAGTACATGCCAATCTTCTTTTGCAATGGTCACTTTGACCAAATGAGACAAGGCTGATGATTCCTTGGCCTGGGGCATTTCACGGCTAGGTCTACACAGTACAAAAAAAGGATACAAAAGCCATTGTCACTGCCCTGTACAACTGCACCCAAACAGAAAGAAAAAATAAAATTCTGTGCTCTTATATTATATACATTTGATTCCACACATCACTATTAATCATAATCATATTTTTACTATTAAAGAAGACCTTAGAGTCTATGCTACTATAGAGATTAGGAACTCTGCTGTCTAGAGAGAGAGCTTCTGGCCCAAGACTTGTCAGTTAATTAGTAACTAAGCTGAACTGCAACTTAGTTACCTGGCCAAAAATAGGAGGTTTCCCCCAACAAATTGTTGGGGTAGCTCTTTTCAAACTGTGTGATTTTTGAAGTTTCAAGTAAATAGGAAAGGAATAAAACTCTTGCTCCACTCCAGTAAAACTAGTATTACTTTTTAACTTGCAGTGTTTAATAATGATTGTTTCTTAGGTCCCTGAAACTACTACTTTTTAGGTGGTCCATCTCAACAGGAATGCTGAAAAAAGGATGATAGAAGAATGAAGTATTTGTAGGGAACATTCAAGATGAAAAGAAGGTAAATATGCAGAGAAAGAGAGCACCAGGGCAGAAAAAGTATGTGTCAATCCTTAGGCTACAGGGACTTGTGTTGAAAACATTGTATAGGATCAATTACATGTTTGCATGGAGAGTAACTATTGCTATTGTGGTTTTAAGATATATCCACAGATCCTTTGATACTCCTCTCTTCAAAGAGCAGAACCGAATTCTCCTCATCTTTGTTTTGGGCTGGTCTTAGTGATCCACTTCTAATGAATAAAATATGGCAGAAATGATGTTGCCTCACTTCAACGCCTAGGTCATAGAGGGCATGTGACTCCTTTCCTTTCTCTTGGACCTCTTACTCTGGGTTAGGTCTGTTGCCATATCATGGGGACAATAAAGCAGCCTTATAAAGTCCTTGTGAAAAGGACCATGGTTTCCTGTCAACAACCAGCACTAATTCACCAGGCATGTGAGTGAGCCATCTTGGAAATGGATTCTCCAGTCCCAGTCAAGCCTTCAGGTAACTGCAGCCCTGCCTTATATCTTGACTGTAAACTTGTAAGAGACCTTGAACTAGACCACTCAACTAAGCCTCTTTTGAATTTTTGACTCATAGAAATTGTGATATAATAAATGCTTATTGTTTTAAACCACCAAACTTTGGGATAATTTGTTACACAGAACCTATAATAATGCTGTCATGCTGAAGTGAAGAGCAGTGTCACAGAACTTACAAAACAAAACTATTAGGGTGAACCTAGCTCACATATCAGCCATTCTATATGATTCAATCTATGGTATGGGAGCCCTACCAACTTGTTTTACTCCTGATCTGGACTGGACTTTGGTTTTCCAGGATACTTTTGTTCAATTGCTTGTCAATTTCCAAATTATAATCACATTATAATATAGTCGTGATTTTTCTGACACACTCGTCTGATACAACAGTTGGAAACAAATTATTTTTGTATTCCCTCTTGGTTTAGACATATAAAAGATAATTATTAGCAAATGATGATCATTCTCTTTTTCAAAAGGTATTTTGGGTTTTAGACTTGGGACAAATATTTGGATAAATAATAAAACACACTTCAAATATCTTACATAATCCTAACTACGAAAAGCTACTTCCTTCTGATGCTTAGAAGTACTGGGTGAATGAATAGTCTTTGGACATCATGTTTCCTTTGTGTTTAAAAACACAAAACAAACAAACAAAACAAAACAATAAATAGACAAATTATCCAATTTGTAACTACCCAACCTTTGAATCCTATTCTCATTTTAATCCATTAAGATGCCTCAACTTGCACAGGTAACACAAAGATAACCTCTTGATAATTTACTGCCTTTTTCTGGCACAAACTTTGCCATTTCTGCATTTCTATTTGTGGTATATGTCAAGGTTGAGTAAGGATTTATTTCTGCTTCTAGTTTCTCTGGAGCTTTCATGTATGTGCTTGATTTAATGCATAGCTTTATGTACAATTGTTCTGGCACCAGACCACAACAATTTCTCACTTATCTTTTTCATTTTCAGCTTTAATTGAGGAAGCATCTTAAATGGAAAGTTATAAAAAATTGGTACCTTTTACCCTGACTGAAAATGCAAGACTGCTATTATTTTAAAGGGCTTTCATCAATTATCTTTCTTAAGAACTTGTGGGGATATGCGACATATCAATAATTGCTACAGGATGCTTATTTTCTTTGGAAAAAAATACCCTTAAGCTAAAATTTTTGACTTGCTAATGAAATTACTCAGTCGTCTTAGGGATCTATTGACAGTGGAACAAATGTACTTACTTTTTCTCATGATTGCATCTAGCAAGTGTTTGGTCAATACTGGAAATTAATTGGAAGCAACAAGAAACTTTTCCCAAATCCAGTTAGAAAACACATTACATTTTGTATAGTACCAGAGCACGAACTTAACTAACTTCTTAGAAAGAGCCCATAACATTTGCTGTGCCTTTTTCTGGGTAATGAGATTAGAACTGACCTTTATTTTCATTTCTGCTCATTTCTATTCCTTAATATTAATTTTAGAGAGTTATATAATAGGTACTTCTATTCTGTTATATAAACACATAATTTATTAGTAATCCTACTTGCACTTATATAATAAATTATATAAGTGCAAGTAGGATTACTAATATGTGATTAAGTATAGTTGTGTAAACACAGTGACTATCTGGAACACTGATACTAGAAAAAATATATAAAGTCATCAATTGATTCAACTGTAGGTGCAGAAGTCTTGTTTCATTTTCTTTCTTTTTTATAGAGCTCAGCATATCTCTACATCCTGTAAAGAGAAAGATTATGCGTAAAAGCACTTATTGCTACCCACTGGGGGAAGTTCTGAGCTTCTTAAACATTGAAAACTGTATGGCTTGGACTTCCTTTGAAAACAGAATGCTACATTTAACGGGCAACAAGCCTTCTGGCACTAACTCAAACTTAATAGGTCGCTGCAGCAAATCCATAACCAGTGTGTGATCCAATGGCAGTATCAATAGTGCACTGTACCGAGAATGAAAATGCTATATTAAACCTACTAATTTGCAGTAGCTTTTATGGAGCTATAATTTTCTATTTAAAATATAAAATTCCCCATACAAAAACAATTAAATAATTAAGAAAATGTAAGTAATCCTTTGCAAAAAGTAATTACGTAAAGGGAGACTTTTCTTTGCCTTCAGTGCTTTACGCATGTGTTTGGTTCCATAAGCAAACTAATTAAAATGTTGCAAGACACTGAAATGTTGGGATTTTAGAGAGAAAAAGCAGTTGTACTCCTGGCAAAAGCTGTTTCATGTTTCTAAGGAATTTTTATAGTGTAGTGATAATAAACTAGTCAGTCACGCAAACCAAAAAACAAGAGCCAAAATCATGTGCTCAGCTTTGATTGAAATCTGTAGCCACATGTTCATGCTACCACAAAACCCTGAATTTTAGAATAGAGTGAGGCGAAAAGATATTTGTGTAGTGAGCAAGCATTTGGCAGAAGAGGAGCTAAAACTCTAGTATTTACATAACTAAAATTAAAAATAATAATAATAATAATTTGGAAGCCATCTTATTGTTTTGGTTTATTGTTTCTATGATTTAGAAATGATTGGCCTAATGGCTGGCATGTGTTTCTACTACAAACAGGAATGCTCTAGCATGGCAGCTAGCTAGTAATGTAGAGAATTGCATTCAGCCTCAGCAGTGGGGACTTGACCTGAGAGCCCAGGAGTGAAAAAGCAGCTACAAAATGATTATCAGGGGTGTTGCTTGTGACAGACTGTGCTTGGAATGTGAACTGTCTATCCTCACCCTTTTTGATCATACTTTGAGCAAGATTTATTGAGCTACTCCTTTATATCAATAACAGTGGTAGGAAGTGAAGTTTCAGTGCTCTGAGTCCAACATAGTGACTTCCTGAATGGATTGTACAGTGTAGTGTGTTAATGAACTATGGGCTCTAGCGCCAGACCATGTGGGGCTTACCCACTGATGGCTTGTCCACTAATTATCTGTGTGATATTGGACTGGTTAACTAATCTCTCCAGTATGCTCATCTGTGGAATAAGAATAACATTTCTGCCTCATGCAACTGCTATGAAAATTAAATGAGTTAACCCAGGTGTAAATGTATAATCCCAGGCACTCATTGTTATATAGGTTATTTGTTATTATTTTACCTCCAACTTAGCAGTGCTATACATATTGCCTACTAAATGACATAATATCTAATTTTACAGAAGGTAAATATTCACCAGAAGTCAAAAGTCAGGAAAATAAACCCTAGAGGGTATCTAATAGCTGTGGGCATTTGAAAGCCTTTATACCATGTACTCTGCACGTAAAACGTAAGGATACAGTCAGACTATTACCCAAACAAGTTCCTGTTAAACACAATAGAAGACACAATAGCCGAAAGCAGCAGGGGGCAGTAGAAGAACCATTTCTATGAGGCAGAAGGAAAAGAGCAGTTTGAAATTATATCATGACTATCATTTAATCGGCCTTTATTATGGAGCCAGGCACTAACCTCTTTAAATGCCATCCCAAGCAGCCCTATGGAGCAATTACTTTATTTTACTCATTCTACAGATAAAGGTGTTCAGGCTTAGATAACTTAAGTAACGTTCCCCAGGCTATATGGACAATTAGCGATGAAAACATGACAAGAACTCAGGTCTCTCTGAGGCTAAAGTGCATGTTATCATACTCTACTGCGACCCATATAATAGTATGAGCATATTGCTGTGTCCTTAAATGTTCTTCACAAAACATTTTCCAATGGCTAAAAAGTGTCTTAGTCTATAGCTGTACCATAATTTATTTACCCCTTTCTGTTCTGTTGAATATTTAGGCTGTTTATAGTACCTCAGGTATTGTAAATGATTTGAAAGAAAAATCTTCATGTATACAATCTTTGTATACACAGCTGATATTCCTTTGTATACACAGTGTGAATTCCAAGTAGAATCACCAGGACAAAGGATTTGAATGTTTCTAAAACTGTTTACGCAAATTGCCAAATCACCCACCACAAAATGCTATAGCGATTTTCTCTCCCTTCGGCAATATTTAAGCTTCCCTATTTCACCACATCCTTACTAATCCTGAATATTACCAATGTATCTTTTCTAAAAGATTCTCATCAATGTGCCAGACTAAAAGAAATGTCCCCTATTGATTTAATTTGTATTTTTATTTTCACCAGGGTGCTTAGAGAGACAAGCATCACTTATTAAAATCAAAACATGTGGACAATATTTTAACAGTCATATCTATCTCCATTCCTCAACTTTCTCCTTGCATTCAATCTTTGCTTTTCCTTTAATATAATTTTATAAAACTCCAAGTCACAATTTAATTGGCAATGTTTGGAAAGTTTTCCCAACTTGTCTAGATCAAGTTTGTTATGTTCTCTGATCTGCACACATGCCATTATGTTATCATTTATTCCTTTCTCTTGTCTATTCTTCATTATGAATTACTAGAGAACACATGCTCTTACCATATCTGGGATCCACAGGACCTGACATATATAATGAAACGCCTGTTAAAACTTTTAAATAGCACTTCCCACAAAAATATATTGACTCTGGATTTCAATCAATTTTTTTATTATTTGATTCAATTATGGATTTACTAGTCATTAATGAATAATGTACTTAATAGGTGCTTTGGGCAGCTTTAAAAATGAATAAAGACGTGATGAAATTACCTTGTTCTAAAAGAACTATACTGTGAGAAAGTAAAAATTAGCCTTGCTGGTCATCAGAATGTGATGTTCCTATCAAAACAAGAACAATATTTTCAATCAGACATTGATCAGGCCACATACACAATGGTCAATGTTACTTCCATTATATCACAGTTGCAAAATGACTAATGGCACCTCCTTTTTGAGACATTTTTGGTTTTTACCAATACCTAACACAGCCCCATTTCATTCATCTTGTCTCCTCCATGAGGCTGCCCAATGGTGAGATAACCAATTACTAAGCAGCCCCATGCCTGGAAAGTACCCACTCTGTCTGGAGTTGGTTGCTGCTTTCCCAGGCCCTCCTTGCTTTTTATTGAGAAAAATAACAACAAAACTGCAAGGGGAATGCTGCAGCTCCGTGAGCCTGGCTGATGTGTGTGACTAGACTTCTAACTTGCTAAAATAAAACTATAAAACTAGAAATGAGTATGTTTGTTAACAGCAGACAGGATTTAGGAGGTATAGCAAGACCTTTTAAAAAACTAAATCCAGGGAACCAATTCTATATGATTCTTTTTTCAAAGAGTATGCATTGCAAAATCTGCTTTACTCTAACTGTATAAATTAATGCAAGAAATCCTCACAGCATGTGTGAGTGTATGCAATGGACCCGGTTGGCAGTGGACTTAAGCCTATGCCCTTCTAACAATGATGGTTTCAAATAGCTAACCTATTGAAACGCAAATAGTTATAAAGGAACTGAATTACATTAAAATACCACTGTGAAAACATCTTAAAAATGCGATATAGCCAGATAGGTTTTTGTCTATTGACACATTAAATAACAGATTGCTTGGCACATCTAATAACAATTGATATTTCAAGGTAGTGATAGGTATAAGCAATAGGTCAAGGTATCTGCAACAACAACAGGTTTCTGTTTTGTGTGTTGGTGACAAAGTCACAGGAATTGTTAATAGCATTGTGGTTTGTTATCTCCATTCATAGTTGAAAGAAATGTGACATTTCCTTTAGAGGTGCTAAAAATCAAGATGTGATTTTGTTTTTTCTTTCTAATTACATACAGACATGTGCCAACAGCAACAACATCAACAACAACAACAACAAAAAAACACTGGAGTCTATACACACACACACACACATACACACACACCCAAGTTAAGAACTCCTATACTAACCTGCTCTTACTTTATAATACAAGTTTCCATTTCCCTGAAAATATAAAGCAAATTAAATTATCATATTGGGATTTCAAGTAAATAAAACTCTGATTACTTGAAAGACAGAAAAGATGAGAGAGAAATTAACTGTGACATACAAACACACGAAGCATGCTTGTATATATGGAAACTAACTGAACAACCAGTTTGGAAATGAAATAGTTAAGATATATAGTAGATCAGTCTTTTTTTTTTTTTAAGATTTTATTGAGGAATTGGGGGAGGGGAACAGCGTTAGGGAGTCAGGGAAGGGGAACAGACAATTTGCTGTCTTCTTGTTCTTCAGTCTAGTTGCGGAGGACGTTGCTTCACTGGCTCATGTTGGTATCGTCATTGCACTCTTCCCGGAAGAGGCAGATCGGCTGCTGGCCTCTGGATGTCGCTCACCATGGCTATTGGCAGCTAACGCTGGCTGCCAGCCACTCACTGTAGCCTATGGCAGCCCACTGCAGCAGGGGCTGCAGCTATGCCATTGCCAGGTCTCGCACAGCCCCGCTCCAGGTGGAGCTGTTGTTAGCTGTAGAGGGCAGTGTCACTGGCCCTCATATGTGGGACCGGAACCAGGGTCGCTGGCGTCCCAAGCCAGCACTTAACCAATGCGTCCTCGGCCGGCCCTAGATCAGTCATTTTTTATTGATGTTTAGAGTCTAGCATCAGTCCAAAGAAGCTAGTATTGTTTTCTTGTGATGTTTTCAATGTTACATGTTGTCAAGAACATAATATGATTTTCCATTTTTTTCCTTTTGCCTGCCAGAGTCACATTCTCTCCCTCCCTTGTCCCCTCCTGTTAATACTGTTTCTTCTGAAGGGATAGTTACACATAAGGAACATCTTTGGATTAACAATAATCACAGTTTAAAATATGCTATCCCTTCGATGGTCTTATTATGGGATGATATTTAAACAACATTGCTTTAATGTCTCCAGAAATTGAAATTTAGATTTGTGGTCTGGCAACAAACCCTAACTCTATTCATGGACAGTGATACCAGAATTAAGGTATTGGTTAATTATTGTGACAGAAAAGCAATGAATTCATCATTTAATTTTTTCAAATAGAAATACATGAGACAGAGAAGCAATGAAGTCACCTTTTTTTCCATCAG